>CM070017.1:18694201-20186701 GCA_036247105.1 Cirrhinus mrigala
GGTAATGTATGTACAGAAAGAGCTAGTCATGTACTCCATCTACAGGCTGCCTACCCGACACACAACAACAAAACTCAGCGGCAGTGTGCTGAAAGAACTACACCACTGATTGTCATACTGTGTCAAATGCATGATATAATCTGTCAGTAACATAACTTACAGAGTCTAGCTCTTCTCAGTGTACACCGTCACATACATTAAATAATCACTGCAATTTTAGAAAACCAAAAATGAGATTTAAAAGATTAGTTTTTTTTTTTTGTTTTGTTTTTTTTTAGTAGCTACATTACTTTATCATTCAGTTATTATTATTATTTTTTAATTAACATATTTTTATTTATTTAGTTATTTTTATAGTATATATAATATTTATGCAGCTCAAATAAAAATATTTGTAAAATAATAAACAAATAAATAAATAATATTTTTAATTAACTAAAAATAAAAATTAAATGTAAAGTAAGTTAATGTAAATAAATACATAAATAATATTTTTAATGAACTAAAAATAAAAATTAAATGTAATGTAAATTAATGTTAAAAAAAATAAAATTAAGCTTTTTTTATGCCATTTTTGTTTTTCTAAAACTGCAGTGAGTATTTTATGTGTATTATTGCATACATTGAGGAGAGCAGACTGCATAAATTATGTTTTTGGCAGATTATATGTATCACATATTGTTACATATAAATATTTATATATATCCCCTTTGTGCATAAATATTTGTGCACATTTCCAATTCTGCAAGGTTACATGAATAATTATGAGCAGTACTGCATGCAGTTACACAAGGAATATTATTTCTTCTACTTAATTAAAGGGTTGAAAAGTTAATGTGGCATTCAATCATTTTGCAGCAGAAGTGCATTAGATTATGTTGCTATAATTGACTTTTTAATGAAAAATGAAAAGGTTAAAGAGGTTACAGAAACAGGAATAATCATATTTCTTCTTTACCAAAAAAACAGATATATGTAAAAAAAAAATAAATAAAAAAACAAACAAACATACAAATTGTATTTAAACAAATTCAGAACAGATTGCTAATATAATTTTATAGTGAATAGTACATTTTCTAAAGTCATTTGGGAGAAGTGTATTGCTGAGTTTTTGTTTATATTCTGAATTAGATATTTTTTTTTACATGTTCTGCTTTCATGTTAATTTCAGTTAACCAATTTTAGTTAGCCATTTTGTTGTTTTTTTTTGTCATTTTTAAATGTCTATATAGTTTTTTAAATTTTTATCTTTTAAAAATTGTTAACTTTAAAAACTTTTATAATCATTTTTGTTAAAAATGATAACTATTATTATTTGTATTATAAATAAAAATTACATATATACAATAAAAATTATAATAGAATTTTATAAATAATAAATACAAATAATTAATATAATATATCAATAATTAATAATAATTATAAAATAATAAATAGAAATGATTCTAAAAGATAAAATATATATAACAATTATAGATAAAATATATATAACAATTATAAGTAATGTAAATATTTTCATGGGTTTAATTTTAGTTAACTATAATAACCCTGGTTGGGAGTTATCCTCTATCTTCATTTACATTATTAAATATTCTGAGAATGATTTGCATGATGTCAACGCACACTTACACAGACTCGTAGTACCTTCTACGTCCATTAGGGGGTGACAAACCACCCCTTTCATTATCAGA
This sequence comes from Cirrhinus mrigala, assembly GCA_036247105.1. Classification (NCBI taxonomy): domain Eukaryota; kingdom Metazoa; phylum Chordata; class Actinopteri; order Cypriniformes; family Cyprinidae; genus Cirrhinus; species Cirrhinus mrigala. The sequence goes on from CM070017.1 coordinate 18,695,893, forward strand.
CTGGGCCAAATATCCTTTAATATAAAACATCATTAAACGCGCATTCATACAAATTACAGATCTCTGAAAAACCCGACACGCGGAGAGCTCATGAAGAGACGTTACACTGTGAATACCTTTAGAGCTCGTTGACACGGACGCGGACTGTATTTTCCGGGTTGCGCTGGTGTGATCATAAGGCAGAGAGAGGCAGATTCAGGGGAGGGACGCCAGCAGCAGCAGCTCCCGGTCTCACTGCACACGCACAGGGAGAAGACACAGGGCTGACACTGATGGTGCTGCGCCTCTGAGAAAAAAAAAGACAAACACTTCACCCGGGAGAATTCACCTTAAATTTGAGGGAAACAGCATTGGGACACTATGGAGTGAGTATAGCAACTATTCTTCATTCACTGGGCAGGCCAGTGTGCCGCTGGCCCTTATAATGAGTGAACGGAGCCACACCTGCAAAACATCCCAAGCTCTGCTCTTCTCTTGCAATTCATATACAGAGATTGCGCTGGCTATCTATAGCACATGTAAACGGTGTTTTTAAAATAAGGCTGTATTTTTCATGTTAAAACGCATATAGTTGTATTGCTATATTTTGCCGTGGTTGGTACAGCGGATAACGGTATGACATCCAGCGGTGAGCAGCATCCAGCACACATGCGCTCTATGCTGACAGAAATAGGTTTCTCCTTCATGGCTTTGACACTCCGTGCAGTTGTTTACATGCCTAATTTAGAAACAGCTCGTCTCTTTTTTAATCTTTGAGATACTTAGTTACACAAAATGCTATTCCTCTGATATGTGTCTCTGTGTACAGTATATCGCGTACTGTATTTAACCACGAAATAGGCAAGAGGCCACTAATCAGTCGTGCTGATATTGAGCACTACAGCACGATTGTGACAACAGAAGTCATACAAGTAATATCGAGTAACTTACGTTTAAGAGAGAAATCCGTCTTTTTCTTGTAATTCTTTTTCGACAACGAAAAGAAGCCAAAACAGTAACGTTAGCTTTGCCTGTAAACAAGCAATTGGCACGAAATAGAATCCGGTCTGGAGCACTGCATAAGAATGGAATGGACTTAGAGAGTTTCCCTCTTTAAAACGCATCACTTTGCGCGAATTCCACTCCGGATTTTATATTTCCCGCTCCTTGCGCACTAATGAGAGAAAAATGCTATCCACTTTATTTCTCCTGTAAGAGTTGCCGCGGCCATTTGTAAATTTTATGGGTCTTTTTGCTGCTTGGTATTGCAAATTAGTGTGTCTTACCATATTATTTAATGTATTATCTTAATTATGAACACACTGGTTTGTAGTGCAAACAGTGTCACATTGTTATTCTTCTCGTTATTTTCATAAGGTGTCATCAATCGCCCATGTTGATGGCGCTGAACATAAACAATGCCACTGAACTGAACGAAACTTGCATATTTTGCTGATTATTGCTGCTGAAAATGGTCAGTTATTGTCATGTTTTGGGCTGTACTAATCGGTCGGACTGGGAAAACATTTGGAGTACTATAGACTGCCAAGAGTTGTAACAAATCAAGGAGAAGAATGTAAAGCACTGTCTGAGTAACAAAAGGCGTTTGTGGTTGGCCAAACTGAAGCAGGATTTCCAGGGCAAGAATCTTGACAGCATTCGTGTTTTTCTCATAATTTCCGGTCAGGTAGGTGAAACATTAGGCTAATATCTTAATTAATGCTGTTCATGTGTATCTTTACCACCTATTAATTTTAGTTTGTCAAAATATTGCACCCTTTCCTGTTTACTAAGTCCTTCTCTATATGATTTAACAGCTTCCACACATTTTTACTCTGTGGTTTAGACAGCCTAAATGAGCAGAACAATGTATTCAGTAGTATATTAACCGTCCAATCTATGCCGTTGTTTACATCCAAGTATCACCAATATGGCCACGTATCCAGGTAACTGACCAAATCATGACGTAAGTGCAAACCCTCGATAGCTGCCAATAACCCGAAAAGTCTCACCCATAGGCTTACTTCTACACTGAAGAATGAGGTGGATACACCTTTTTAAGAGAGCATGCAGCCATTTAACTCAAATGTGCCAGGCTTCCGGTGTCATCTGTTTCCGGTTATTTTAGATGTACAAAAAGAGTTCCTTATGCTGCAAAATACCACCAAGTGGTATTTGCTATAATGCTATTTTAATTCACTATCATAATAAACATAAGCGCAAATAGTTTTACTGTTTACTGCACTTATTGTTATTCTTCTACACATTTAGTCCACCTATAGCAGCTAATGAATTGAAAGTCTTGAAACAGTTTGCTAATGCTGCTTGCTTGGTATTTCCTAAAATATTATTTTAATTTGCTATCATAAACACTGGTTTGTAGTGAAAATGTTACCATTTACTGCACTTTTTTGTTCTTGTAGCTATTTGCTTATAACAGCTAATTGATCGGAGGATGCACAATCATAGAAAATAGCTGACTTCTGTTTTGCAAAATAAAGGTGGATACTGTAACAAGAGAAAAATGCAGATGCTCTTTTAAAAGCCAAATCGAAAAACAACAACTCCACTTTCATAACTAATTAGGTGATTAGGTTATTGATAATTTGCATACTACATTGTGAATGGTTTTCTTTTTTCCACTCATATGCATACTGAATTGTGGTGAATTTGTCTGAATTTCTAACTTCTTTCGCTGCACTAGTCCTTGCACTGGTAAGCAATACAACTATAGTTAATTGTAACATTTGAATATATTGTAGATGGAATTAAACTTCGCAAGTTGCCCCTTGTGTAATGCTTTACACTTAAAACAATTTTTGAGATAATTTCTTCTGAATTGTGACATGCAACTGAGTGAAACTGATTATCAAAAATGTAGAAAAAATGTAGGGCGGGACTTGGTTTTGTTCATCAGTTGTTGATTGGATGAAGGCAAATATATAAACATGAGCTTGCGGACAATTGTAAAAAAAAAAAAAGGGCGGAGTTTAAGCTGACTAAATGATTGGAGAAATCTGGCATACGTCACCAGAGAGAAGTCTATCATTGCTGGAAAATTTAATTATGACATACATTTTGATTATGACAAGGTCAAAACATTTTTTGAAAAATAAAACATACATGGATGAATTGTTCACAATAAAAGCATTAAGATGCATTTAAAAAACATAATTCCCATTTAATGCAGACTTTAGGCAGTGATAATGAGTAGAGATTTTATTTGATTCAATTTAAAATCTTCTTTTTTCCCAGTGCCAGCTTAAAATAAAGATTTATGTTGGACTGATTTCTGTAAGCATGCAGCGAGCTGTACTGATATGTGAAACAGCCTAATAATCCATGCACTGAGAATCCTGTTTCCCTCTGTGAAACCAAGACGATACATACATCATGACTGGGGCTTTAGCTAGAGGAGCAGAGACAACTGCCAGCAGACTTAATTACTCTAATGTACTCCACCAGAGAGAGGGAGAGAGATGAGGGGTGGGCTGACAGTTGCTCCTGGAATCTGAATGAAAGGCCCTGCCCATATCGGATGACACATGCCTCTCCATTAGCGACTCGCACGGGTCTGTCTGAAACCCCATAAATGACCACTCCATTTAGGGAAGGATGAAATTAGGCGCTGTTTTATTGGCACAATGAAAATATCTCCCCTGAAATATGATCTGAGCTGCTTTTAGCTGACAAAAATGTGGTGGTAATTGTATGGATGAACCTATTGTGTATTTTGGGTATGGTGTGTTGCATTTTTATGTCCAGTGCAGGTCTGGTGAAATTTGAGAATGCTAAAGCTGCTGTTTTCTTTTTCAATAAATGGAGCGTTATTAACCTCAGGCTTCAGTGAGAAGGTTGATGGTCACGTCAGTTCCTGTTGATGTTGCTTTGAAACTCAGCATGCGTACCATTTCCCCACTGTCGTCCTTGTGAAGTGCTGATTTCTGCCACATGTGCTGAGGAATGCTGTGAGGCTTCAAAGGATTCATCAGACTCCATGTCTGAGCTGAACCCTAATGAACAGGCCTGAATCTGCTTGGTCAGGGTTCCTCAAAGAAGGAAGATGAAGAAAGTCGAGAACTGAAGCGAGTTAAAAAAAAGCAAAAGGGAAACCCGTCCCACCATGCTTTAAAACTAACATATCCTTTGCTCCTCGCATCCTGTCCATTTTGTTATTCACTGTCAGTGTGAAAGGAGCTTATCATATTTATCGCTCATGGCTGACACCCTTAACTGACAATATGGGGCGAGGTCGTATAAATTAGACAGTATTCTTTCAATTCAATTCACTGAATGGTTCACGAGGAAATCCACAGGGATGTGCCTGTTTCCCTGGGCAGAACAGTGTTGATTTCATTCATCAACAATCTATCGTCAGAAGTCGTGTAGTGTATTCCACCCATATATGGATAGTTCACCCAAAAAGTCACCCTCCACTTGTTTCAAATTTGTATGAGTGTATGATTGAATTGTTTCTTTCTTCTTATGAGCACAAAATAAGATATTCTGAAGATTGTGGGTAGCCAAACAGTTGATGGTAGCCATTGAAGTCCAAACTTTTTCCATTCTGTGGGAATCAGTAGGGTCCATAAGCTGTTTGGTTGCTTACATTTTTTACTAGGGCTGTCACGATTCCTTGATCCACAATTCCTTGTGTCGATTAACCCGAAAAATACCGGAAGCATTATTCCATGAAAAGCATTATGAGACCGTTTTCTAGGGCTGCACTAAATATTAAAGCCATTTAAAGATCATAATAAAGATCAGGTAAATATGCGCTTTATTTATATATGTGTAGGTTACGTGCATCTCAGAACGTCTCCATTCACAGTAAATGCTTATCAATTACATGCGTGGTCCGTTTCAAACTCCATCTCTGCATATTGTAGTAAGTTTGGGTTTATTATAACATTTTTTCTGGGAACAATGTGCACCATTCCATCATATTTATAAATCATTTATAAACCTACGGCAACACAGGAGAACACATAATTAGCTTAGCTTTCTCAATATGCTAACTGGTCAATCTCGATTTCAAAATAAAAGTTTAAACCCTCACTCTAAGTTTACACATTTTGATGTCCACATATTCAAGAAATTACAGTGGCTATAGCATTTCTATCGTAAAGAAATGGCAAATATTAAAGATTTAAGTGGACATTTGACTTAAATGTTGTTTAGTCAATATAAAACAAGGATTAGATCGCGCAGTAAAGTATAAAAACTAGTGATGGGTCGTTCTTGAACGATTTGTTCATTTTGAACGAATCTTTAATGTGACTTGGGACGAATAAGAGGTGAGGTGACCTAATCATAGACTTAAGACCCAGGTAAACAATGAATTAATCTTTTCTGTTTCTTATAGCATTATAGTTTTGTTTTGTTTGTAGTGTGATTAACGTTTGTGTAAGCAGTAGATGTGTTTGGGAGGTAACACGTAACATTTTAATTATAGTTTGCTAAAATAAACGAAATGACTCGAAAAAAGATTCGTTCATTTTGCTGAACGAGACTCAAAGGTCCGAGTCTGTAAAATGATCCGAACTTCCCATCGCTAATAAAAACAATCGTCAGGCCGTTGGCGCCCTCTGCAGTCATTTAATGTAAGTTAATGTAAAGTTATGATTATATTGTTTTATTACATTATGTATTTTAACTGTTCTGTTCAATAAAACCATATACTGGTATTTTTGATATTTTATTTGAACAAATTATTATATGTGTTTATTAAGTCATGTTTTATTAAGTCTGTTTTTATTACCACAAAAAGTTATCTGATTATCGTTAGAATAATCGATCACTTAATTACCAAAACAATAGTGACAGTAACAATATCTTCTAATGTGTTCCACAGAATAAAGAAAGTCATACAGGTTTGGAACTACATGAAGGTGAGTAAATGATGACAGAATTTTTCATTTTTGGATGAGCATTCCCTTTAATTTCAGTGCAAAACACACAGGCACATGTATTGTTTGGAATCTGGCCTCTCATCTGTCGCTGCTCAGCTGTATCTGTGACCCTATAAGCAGACATGATTACTGTGCTGTGATGCTTCTGTCTGTGAGGCTGTGATGAACCCAATGGCATGAGCAGCCCTGCACATGGGTTAAACTTGCACTATAAATCAGAGTCAGTCTATAGTCTGAGTTCAGGCTAAGCATGTCATTTCTTTGGCAGTGATAGGCTGAATCGTCTTTGGAAATCTTTAGACAGTAGACGTGAAAATCTGTGGGAATAGATTTGATGATTACAGATGTTTTAATATATCACCAGCGAAAGCCTGGAGGCCTCAATCCTTCTCCTCTCCTCCATAAGCAGCACTAGTAAAGGTTAAACTAATAATCACAGGGCACTGAAGTAGTTAGCCCTGACATTTAAGTGAGTTTTACTGAGTTATGGTTATTAGTTTTGTAGGGTCATTATGGGAACATGGATCATTAGGCGGATTGCTGAGATGCCGGCTGACTGCATTTGTGTTGTTTATTTGATTGAACATTTGTGTGTTGATTGAACATTTGTTATGTTTGGTTGACATTAACTCTCACGATCCTCGAGTCATTCTCAGGAAATGATGTTATCCGTTTCCTCATTAATTGTTACTTATAGTTAAATGGGCACTGAAGTTAGTTATCTTATTTAAGTGAAAGTATAAAAATAGGTAATGTTATTTGGTAGTTAAGTCCATTATTTGTCATTTTTGTTCTTTATTCTTTAACTCTGTAAAGTTTACCTCAAAAAATGTCAAAAGTAAAAAACTGAAATAAAAATGAAAGCAAGTTATTACACTCTTTAATTTATTTTTAAAGAAAAAGTGTAAAAAAAAAATTAAATTAAAGAATTAAAAAAAATATATTAAAAGTATGATACTGTAGTTATACTACAAGAATTTTGTTTTTAAATTATAGTCAATTATAATTAAAAATAAAATTATACATTTCAGAATTACTTTTTATAAGGGTTGAAGTATTGTACTGTAGCATTTTAGGATTAGTAGCAATAATTAATTTTGTTAACTGCAATGAGTGTGATTGTGATTGAAACAGAGTTATTGTTAACTAAATCTAAAACTATTAAAATGATTTTCGTTAACTAAAAATAAAGTAAAATATAAATATTAGATTAAAACCTAAAAGTTGGCAAATAACCAAAATAAAATAAGTTGAAGTTTAAAGTTAAATATCATTAGTTAATTTTTTTTTATTATTTTTTTAATTAATTTAAATAAAAAAATGTAAGTCATGATACTGAAGTCATACTACAAGAATTTTGTTATCTTTTCAAATGATAGTCAATTATAATTAAAAATAAAATACATTTTAGAATTACTTTTTATCAGGGTTGAAATAACGTACTATAGCATTTTAGCATTACTAACAGTTAATTTTTAGTAATTTGCAAGGTTGATTTGTTGAAAAGAGTAATAATTTACTAAATACTAAATTTAAAACTATTAAACTGTTTTTTGTTAACTGAAATAAAGCTGAAATAAAATAAAATATAAATATTAGATTAAAACCTTAAACTAAACTAAATAAATAAACAAATAAATATGAAAATGAGAAAATTTGCCTTGGCAACCAACGAAAAATAAAATAAATTGAAGTTTAAATAAATTAACTTAAAATTATTTTATATAGAAACAGAAAAATAACTCAAAGTAAAAGAGTAAAACGAGTATTTTTACAATTACATATATATATATATATATATATATATATATTTGAAGAAAGGCAGATAGGAAATTGGATCCATTTCCCAAGCAGACCACAAATGAGTACTTCGGTGAAAATGTGTCTTGAATAGTCTCTTAATGTCTCTATGTTTGCGGGACACTCCCGCAGCAGTCATGGGGTCTCAAAGCTGCTCTTTGTGCCTCCTGCTTTTTTTTACTGCAGGAGGACGCTTGTTCATCCACACGACCTCAAAACATCTCTGCTCTCAACTGAGAGACATGAAATGATCTAACTGCTGAATCTGTTAAAAGAATGCATTCGGACCGTGTTGGCCGAGACGAGGTGCAGCTTTATTGAGTGGAAAAACATCTGTTTTAGTTCTCTGGCATGTCTGATGTGATTTCTTTAGGGTGAAAGAGATGCCCTGAATTCCTACTTCTCTCCAGACTGTTTTCAAACAAGTGGTGCATGTCAAAAGCAACTTAATTTGTGAAATATGTGATTAATTTAGCATCTAAAAAAATTGAAATACCTGAGGAAACAATAATGTCCTTTTATGGCCCAGTCCTTTCAGAATTAAATTTCTATTGCGGCCAAGAGAATAAAATACAGATGTGGAAACATTTGAGGATTTGTATTATCTGAACCTGTTTCTTAGTGTTTCGATGTTTGATATAGAGCAATGTCGATGCAGCAAATTAGCATATTCTGAAGGATCATGTGACGCTGAAGACTAGAGTAATGATGCTGAAAATTCAGCTTTGCATCACAGGAATAAATTACGTTTTAAAATATATTCAAATAGAAAACAGTACTTTTAAATTGTGATAATATTTCACAATTTTGCAGTTTTTACTGTATTTTTAATCACATAAATGCAGCCTCAGTGAGCAAAAAGACACACATTTACACTAAGGGGAAATTAAGACTAAAAATTACACCAGTTATTTGAAAATAATTGCAAAAACAACAATTAAAATTAAGTGACGTTATATATTTTATATTGATTTGTACTGTCAATTCCTTTAGCTTCTTTGCTTGTAGTGTGACTCACTGAAAAGGGCAACTTAACTGAGCAGCTTTGCAGTTTTTGTAGCTTCCCTATTACCGGCTCTTACATAACATTACGAGACAACTTGGACGTGCTGTTGACAGCTATTAAAGTGTTAAGCTAGTGAAGGAAATCTAATCTCCTGGCGTATGGAGCGCGCTGACCGGACCCACTCTGAGATCATGCTGTTGTTTGTGCTAGCTGTGGCTGATAAGCATGTGACAGGAGGAAAATTAGCCAGACATATGACCCTCATTTTGCAGATGACTGAGCCTCCACTACACAGAATCTACAGTTGTATATAGATTTTAAAAAGAGAGAAAAAATAATCAGTGTGAGGTGCTGACTGTCTTGTAAGAAGTATAAATTGTGTCATTTTATGCCTGACAATGCTGACCTCCTAACCCTGAACCCAGCACTGTGGCAGATTCTCACTGAGCTGATTTGTAGGGAACGGGGCATTTTTTCTGTTTGTGAACCTAACAAACTGCATCTCCTTTTTTAATTTTCACACTGACACTGTGTTGATATTGTAAGCACTGACTTACAGTCCACTAATATGCAGGGCTCTACGCTTACTTTTCTCTTTAAGACTTGGAGCTGTTACATGTAACATGAGCAGTTATTTTTTATTTAAATTAGATTGTATAATTTCTAGATTGTGAGCAAAACAGAGTGGTCTGACTCGCTTTAGTGTGTGAAGTTATGCTATAAATGCAAACTCACTTTCTGACAGCAGCAGCGATATAGCATTTCCTTGGTAACCGGTGTAAACAAATCAGCGCTATTTATTTTCCTTTTCATACTTTGAGCATTGCAAACAGTGAGCTTGATCTTTCTGATACTGTATTTTCTCTGCTACTCTTTGTGTTGGTCTTAATGTAATTTTGTTTCAATTTCATCATATTCCTTATTATGCGTTTATACAGTGTTGTGCATTATAACCGATCACACACGATTCTGTTGAGTTTCTGAGCGCAGTGGCCAATCAGAGGCGTTCAGATGAGTAATCGCTGAAACGCTGTGGTTTTGTTGAGTGTGTGCACTCGATTACTGATTCTTGCACACCAAAGTGCTATAGAAGCTCATTTCTGCCACAGAATAAAAAATATAAAATGTAATTGCGACTTTTTATTTCACAATTCTGACTCTTTTCTCGGAGTTGCGAGTTTACATCTCGCAATTTAGACTTTTTTGTCTGAATTTTTACTTAGAATTTGCACTTGTGAGCTATTAAGTCAGAATTGTGAGATAGCGATAAAAAAGTCTTGCAATTCTGAGTTTATATCTCATTGTGAGTTTATATCTCAAAATTCTGACTTTTCCTCACAATTCTGACCTTTTATCGCAATTGCGAGTTTATATCTCGTAAATCTGACTTTTTTCTCGCAATTCTCTTTTTTCTCGCAGTAGCGAATTTATATCTCGTAATTCTGACAATTTTCTTGCAATTCTGACTTTTTCTTCTTGCAGAATTGGTATATCAGGAGCAGCGCCATTGTGCTCTGGGCGTCCCGAGTTCGAGTCCCGGCTCGTGGACCTTTACCGATCCCACCCCCCCCTCCTGTCTCTCTCTCTCCCACTTCGTTTCCTGTCACTGCTATACTGTCCTATCAAAAATAAATGCAAAAATAAATCTTAAAAAAAAAAAAGAATTGCAAGAAAAAAGTCAGAATTACGAGAAATAAACTCGCATTTGCAAGAAAAAAGTCAGAATTGCAAGAAAAGTCGACCCCGATAGGGGCAGCGCACCGACATGTAGCGCCATTGCGCTCCGGGCGTCCCGAGTTTGCGTCCCGGCTCGTGGACCTTCCCAATCCCACCACTCTCTCTCTCTCTCCCACTTTGTTTCTTGTCACTGCTATACTGTCCTATCAAAAATAAATGCAAAAATGGCAAAAATAAATCCAAAAAAAAAAAAAGAATTGCGAGAAAAAAAGTTAGAATTATGAGAAAAAAAGTCAGAATTACAAGAAAAAAGTCAGAATTATGAGAAATAAACTTGCATTTGTGTGGAAAAATAAAAAAAAAAATTGCAAGAAAAGTCGGCCCCGATAGCCTTGGGGGCTGCGCACCGACATGGGCATCCAGAGTTTGAGTCCCGGCTTGTGGACCTTTCCCACTCCCATCACCCTATCTCTCTCTCTCTCTCTCTCTCTCTCTCTCTCTCTCCCTCTTTGTTTCCTGTCACTGCTATACTGTCTTATCAAAAATAAATGCAAAAATAAATCTTAAAAAAAAAAAAAAAGAATTGCGAGAAAAAAAGTCAGAATTACGAGAAATAAACTTGGATTTGTGTGGAAAAAGTCAGAATTGCAAGAAAAGTCGGCCCCCATAGCCTTGGGGGCTGCACATTGACATGTAGCGCCATTGCGCTCTGGGCGTCCCGAGTTCAAGTCCCGGCTCGTGGACCTTTCCCAATTCCACCACTCTCTCTCTCTCTCTCTCCCACTTTGTTTTCTGTCACTGCTATACTGTCCTATCAAAAATAAATGCAAAATGGTAAAAAAATAAATCTTAAAAAAAAAGGAATTGCAAGAAAAAAGTCAGAATTGCAAGAAAAGTCGGTGCTGATAGCCTTGGGGGCTGCACACCGACATGTAGCGCCATTGCGCTCGGGTCGTCCCGAGTTCGATTCCCGGCTCGTGGACCTTTCCCAATCCCACCACTCTCTCTCTCTCTCCCACTTTGTTTTCTGTCACTGTTATAATGTCCTATCAAAAATAAATGCAAAAATGGCAAAAAATAAATCTTAAAAAAAAAAGGAATTGCAAGAAAAAAGTCAGAATTAAAAGATATAAACTCACATTTACGAGAAAAAAAAAATCTGAATTACGAGATATAACCTCGTCAGAATTAAAAAAGACAGAATTGTGAGTTTGTATTATGCAATTCTGAGAAAAAAGGTTGCAATAAAATAAAAAAAAAAATGTATTTAGCAGTGGAAACGGGCTTCCATAAAGTGTAAATGCATGAACGATGTTAGTAAGAAATTCATTTCACAGTGTAGACAGCTTCATTTGAGTTTTTTGAGAGCGCCAAAACTAATACTAGACTGATGTCAGTGATCATGATCTTTAATAATGATAATGTAAATGATCTTTGCTCTCTTTTTGAATGTATTTTTTCACTATGCAAATAATGTTTTTGATTAAATTGTAATCACATTAAATACAAATTCAGTTTGTCTACAAAGATGGGTTTACGATGTGCGTAGTCATTAGATGACACTAACATTTGGCTACTTTTAGCTTTAGCCTAGAGTTGGTTCACCCTTAAGGATGTACATTACTGTTATCTGCCAATCTGGAATGATCATCTCAGACTGGTCAGAAACTGGAATTGGCATGACGCAACACAAATAGTTCGCTCGGAGTGCACGTAGCTTCATCGAATGTAATGGGCATTTGTTCGTTTTTTGAGTATAATTTCAAGCTTTAAACATCAAGAAGAGCATTAAATATTTGTGTGCTTATTGATCTGTTTAGTTGTTTGGTTAATGCTGGAGTGTGTTATGGGGCGGCTGGAGGACTGCAGTGTTTTGTGCTGTGTGTCAGTCTGTCTGGATGTGGAGGTGAATTCTGCTGAGTGAGCATCCCTGATCTATGCAGAAGACAAACCTGACAGACAGACGCTTATGCATCTGAAATCAAATGCACAAATAAAAATAGGATTTTGCAACCTGTTAGATGAAAATTGTATTTCCAGATATATAACAATGATGGTTTGGATATCTGAGATTGACTATACAGAGCAAATAAAGTTCAGAGAAAAAGCATAGGGCAGATTCTATGGTTCATATGCCTTCAGGTTTGTATTATCAGCTTTAAACATCATTCAGACAGTCATATTTCCTTCCTTAAGGACGTGTGCATAATCACATAGTGTTGGCGTATAGTGTGCCAGGTTCAGCATCATGCACTAACTGCTCTCTCAGCTGCTGTGTCACCCGTTCAATTCCTCTGACAGGCTGTTTGTACAGGTGTTGTGTTTTACTCGTGTTGGGGGGGATGGGAATGTGAGTGCGGTGGGTCGGAGAACAGCCTTCAGATTCTTATTTTCCCTGGCGGCATCTCACCTCAGCTTTCAAGGGGCCGCCGCCACAGCTGTGTCCTTCAGCAGACGGGCCGTCAGCAGGGGTCCATCTTACTGTCTGGAAGAACTTTTGCGAATGAACAAGGAAATGTGTGTGTGTGGACAAGAAATGAGGGAATGGGTTAAATGAGGATGTTCCTGATTGGAAAACAAACTTAATTTGTCATTAGGGAAAACTTCATGCTGGCGTTTGTGTCTCCCACTTGAGCCACAGAGGATGTGGTCAATGTTAAACATGGTTCTTCAGCCATTTTTTGCTCTTCTTGGAATCAGTTGCACAAACCTTACGAGGAATTTTTGCAGTTTCACTCCAAAGCTGAATATTTTCTTCTCTTGCTCAATCACACTCAGCAGGAATCAAATCTCAGACTCATTTCTCAAACTGTTCCCTTCTCGCTTTATGGGAAAGCACCATTTTAACCTGCATCTTGGCAGTCATTATTATTTTCGAGACCTTTAACAGATTTCATTTCTGCTGTTCTGTAGGTCTCAGAGGTCATATTTCTTGACTATTCCAGATTTTGACTAACATAACAGAAGTTTCACATTGAACAGAAATCTATCTAGTTATTATATTTTCATAATTCTATCTATCTATCTATCTATCTATATCTATATCTATCTATATATATAGATATATATAGATATATATATGGTTATGGGTTATAAAAAAACGTCTTAGAAAATTAAAAAAATAAAAAATAAAACAAATAAACAGATAAAAATGAATAAACACACACACACACACACACACATATATATATATATATATATAAACTAATAAAAATGACTAATCTATCTATCTATCTATCTATCTATCTATTCTATTATGGGTTTAAAAAAAATAAGTTTGAAATTTAAAATAACTAAGTGAAAAAAAAAACTTAAATAAATAAATAAATAAAACCTAGTAAAAATGACTAAATTAATACAATTTTAACTAAAATGAAAGTGTAAGTAGAAAATATTAAACAAGAAAAAAATAATGTCTGCACACTTTCATATTGATTAGACATGTATGTAGTAATTATAATTTAATCATTTTAATTATATAACTATCTATATCGATCAATTGATATATACTGTTATGGGTTAAAAAGTAAGTTTGAAATATGAAATAAATAAGTAAAATAAATAAAAATAAATAAAAACTTATAACAAAATAATAAAAGACTAAATTACATAATGAAAATAATAGTAATTTTATCAAAAAATAAAAAAAGATTGATTGATTGATATATATACTTTTATGGGTTAAAAAATGTAAATTTGAAGTATAAAATACCTACGTTTAAAAAATAAATAAATAAAAATGACTAAATTACTAAAACTGTAACTAAATTTAAAGTGAAAATAGAAAATATTAAACAAGAAAATAATGTCTGAACACTTTCATACGGAATATGAAATCTAATAATTATAATTTCAGAATTTTAAATATACATCTATCTATATCTATCTATCGATCAATTGATATATACTGTTATTGGTTCAAAAATGTAAGTTTGAAGTACTAAAATGAAATAAAAATAAAAAAAAACCCCTAAAACAAACAAATATATAAAAATGAATAGAAACATAAAAAAACTAATCTTTCTATCTATCTGTCTGTCTGTCTGTCTGTCTGTCTGTCTGTCTGTCTGTCTATCTAACTATCTATCTATTTATCTATCTACCTATACTGTTATGGGTTATAAAAAATGTAAGCTCAAAGTACTAAAATAACAAAGCATAACAAATAAATAAATAAATAAATAAATAAATGAATAAAAATGAATAAAAACTTTATTTTTTTTTAATTTACAAATTTCAGTCCCACTTTATATTAGATGGCCTTAATGTACTTACGTCAAAAAATACATAAAATACTGTTGCTGCTATTGAGGTGCGATACGGATAAGGTTAGGGACAAGTTTGGTGGTATGGGTAGGTTTAAGGGTGGGTTAAGGTGAAAGGGAATGGGTCAACAGTTTAATTATAAACGTAATTACATAAATTAATTACATGCAGGATTTTTAAATTTATAAGTACAATGTAAAAACATGTATGTGCACAGTAAGTGCATTGTATCAAATGATTACTAAAACTTTACTTAAAATTAAAGTGAAAACAGAAAATATTAAACAAAGAAAAAATAGTATATACACACAATGCAATTTTATTTTCCCAAACAGTGCAACCTTTCAACCAAGTCTTTATCAAGCACAAAACAATATTACAATAAAATCAGATTCAGGACTATAAAAGTATATCAGTGAAACTAAAACATACATACACATATATTATAATTAAAAATGTGATGTTCAGTCATAGTTCAGGGTTCCCACGTGTCCTGGAAAACCTGGAAAATTAATGACTAATTTTCCAGTCCTGGAAAACACATGGAAAATGAGAAAAAATGGAAAATGTCCTGAAAAAATATTTAGTTGTCCTGGAAAATTATTATAAAAAAAGGAATTGTGTTCTTCTTTAGCCAAGGCTAAAACAAATAATGCTAGCAGTAGAAAATGGTTGAACTGCCATAAATCGTAACTGGCCAGTATTGCTCCGAATGCGCAATTAGCAGTCAGCTTTT
Source organism: Cirrhinus mrigala (assembly GCA_036247105.1). Lineage (NCBI taxonomy): Eukaryota > Metazoa > Chordata > Actinopteri > Cypriniformes > Cyprinidae > Cirrhinus > Cirrhinus mrigala. Next base: position 18,711,269 of record CM070017.1, read on the forward strand.
TTGTTTTATTTCAGCCGATCTCTGTTCTGGACTTACACACATACTGTATTGCGAGCATTTTCCAAAATGTCATTTGTTTGGAAATATTACGAAGTCTTTAAAAGGGACATTAACAAAAGCCAGTGATGCTCAAGGTGAACGCAAAGAGCAAATACTGGCAGAGCAAACTCACTGTTCACGATGTGTGAAAAATTGGAAGAAAATCCATCAAATTTAATCAGGGGTATTTATATGAATGTATCTCTGAGGGGAACTCAGAAAAGCTTAGGTGGTATTTTCTTTTCATCTTGCCACTGTATTATCCATACTAAAGTAGTTAGTGTTAGGTTAATGCTAGGTGCAGTGCTGCTTTGTTTACAGCAGTAACTAGGGAAAGGTTGTATTGCTGCTGTTCCATAAGCACCACCTGCTGTCAGAGAGTGAATTTGCACTCTCAATCAACCAGTGTGCTGTTTTTGTTAGACCATTCTGTTTTGGCTTCAGATTTTGAAATTAGATCAGAAACTGCTCATGTATGTTGATACAATATAATTCCAATATCGATATGAACAATATTTTAAAAAGCCTCAGAATTACTGCCAACTGTCTATACAGACTTGGAAGATTTGACAGAATGAATTTGCCAAATCTTTGAAACCTCATTCTATAAAACTATGTAATATTTTAGAAAAAAAAAAGATACAAATAAATTAGTGTTCACCTTGTATTTGTATTTAGCCTTCATACAAACAAAAAATGTGAAATCACCATCAAATAAACATTTTATACTCGACCTATTAATGTTAATATTAAACTAAACCACAGTGTAACACAGGCTGATTATTCTTATAGATTGAAAGAAAAGTGATTCAGCCAGAATAAAGAATATGAAGAGTGCTCAGAGTTGCTACAGAAAACAGAAAAAAAAGAATGAGCAACAACAAAAACATGCTGCTGGACACAGGGCTATTGAAAGTGCCAAATTCATTATCTGCCAGTAAGAGGCGCTTTTGGACCGGCAAAAACATAAGTTTCCCTGGTAACTAAATAGGTAAATAAAATAATTTAATACTTACATATTTTGTTTATTTTGCTGTGGTATTGAAATTGGTTCAGAAATGTTGTAATGTATAATTAAGAGCTCATATTAAAGAGCTGATTTTATAGTTAAGGCATGGCCATAAACTGTACGTTTTTAAAGACTTCTCAAGGAAGGACTATATTACTTTAGGGCACATAATTAAAAAAAAGTCCTGGAAATTGATCACCGAAAAAGAGTGGGAACCCTGATCATTATAATATGATGTTTATGTGAATTTTAATTTTTTCTTTAATAATAACTAACAATAAGCTTCCATCATGATTCTTAATTAACACTTCAAAGTCAGGGCTCTAGGAAATTTTCCCAATGGTAATTACAACATTGCTGTGGATGTGATCGTCTTGTATTTACGATACACCGACGTGAAGCCAGCAACTATGTAATCTTATACTCAGTCCTCTTACTCCACCGAAATAGCTAAAAAAGTCCAGATGCCAGAACAGGAAGCAAATCTGTCCTCTGTTTGCAACCATTGTTCTATCGACCAGCCTAATATATATTCTCTCTCTTTCAGGATGTCAGAATCAGTCTCACAGCAGGAGCGGCTCCAGGCTATTGCAGTAAGTCAGATTTTCACACCACATGGTCCCCTGGTGGTCCTAATAAACCCACCTACTGAACCCATTTCACAAATCTGAAACTGGGTCAGAGATTTTTACATCTTGAAAATGGCAGATTTGTCAGCCTGTCTGAAATTCCCTTAAGCAGTGGTCTAGGATCATTTTATTTCACTTAAGCATTAATTTAAGTTCAAATGTGGTTTACGCTGCAGTATGTGTATATATATATAAAGATATAAAATAAAAAAATTATAATATTCAATATTATTTATTTATTTATTTGTTTATTTATAAAATGTAAAAATACATTTAAAATACATTTTATTTTGTTTGTTTTTAATATTACTATTTTTTAAATCTGGTAAAATGCTGTCAACGTCTCTCCACAGCAACACTATACAGTACGCAGCAATCCTCATTTGATTAAATTGAAGCTCTTTTTAGTTTAATAAGCCATTTTTATTCTTTTTTGATTAATTGTGCAGCCTAATCCCAAAATATTTTTGGAAAAAAAAAAGAGGGCTGTAACATACCCGCCTCAGTCTGTTAATCTATGCACCTTTTTAGTCATCACACACACATATTTGCACACTTCACACACTCATAATCACACATGCCCTCCCTGCTGGCTGGGATCTTGGCCTCACTGATTGATGAACACATTGTTCTCAGCTCATTTTCCCTCACATATGAAGAGTGTTAACACTCATTATCACTCATGCTTTGGTCTGAGAGTAATGGTGTATGTTTCAGCAAAATATGTAACCTCTCAGCAAACCTTTTTAGCCAACCTTCAACACTGAAAAAAACGAAAAAACAAAACTGTTTTCATAGAACGAATGTTTGAAGAACAGTGCAATCACTGAGTTAGAGAAGAAGTATGGCTGTTTGTGTTTGCATGCATTTAGTGCACTCAAACATGTTAGTGCTTTGGATGTATATTAACTAAGTGTTAATAACTTTACTCACAGGAAAAGAGGAAAAGACAGACAGAAATTGAGAATAAGAAAAGACAGCTAGAGGACGACCGACGGCAGCTTCAGCACCTCAAGGTAAAAAAACTGACATCTGAGGCCAAAATATTTAATGTGACTCCAGTTTATATTCTGCGTAAAACTAACTGCAGTATGGATGATGAAGTGACAGTTTACAGCTTCATTATAATAAATACAAACAGTGGTGGATTTAAAAGGGATAGTTCACCCAAAAAATGAAAATTAGCCCATTATTTACTCACCCTCAAGCCATCCTAGGTGTATATAACTTCCTTCTTTCAGACGAATCCAATCGGAGTTATATTAAAAACATGTCCTGGCTCTTTCAAGCTTTATCATGGTAATACATGGGTGTTGCTCTTCAAAAGATCAAATAAAGTGCATCCATCCATAATAAAAAGTGCTTCACATGGCTCCGGGTTGTAAATAAAGGCCTCCTGTAGCGAATCGATGTGTTTTTGTAAGAAAAATATCCATATTTAAAACGCAATAATCCCTGTAATCCAGCTTGCGCTCACTGTTGTACACGGAAGCAGCTCCGGACGGATGACGTTGGACGTGTGCCGCTCAGAAGTGACGAATGTGGACACGAAGGGGAGAGACCAAAACAAAACAATGGTCACGGATTAGAAGCACAAAATAAGGATTTTTGATATAAGACAAGAGGAGACTGGTTTTCTTTTGGTAAAGTAAGGAAACTTTGCTTCCTTTGCTTCTGTAAACAAACGTTGGTTTTCACGAGAGTCACCGGCGCATACCCAACGCCGACATCCTATGCCATCCGTTTCGAATATGGATATTTTTCTTACAAAAACGTATTGATTCGCTACAGGAGGCCCTTATACACCCCATGGAGACTGTGTGAGGCACTTTTTATTAAGGATGGATGCACTTTATTGGACTTGTTTTTACCTGTTGAAGAGAAACACCCGCCTATTGCCATGACAAAACTTGAAAAAGCCAGGACATTTTTTAATATAACTCTGATTGGATTTGTCTAAAAGAAGGAAGTCATATTCGCCTAGGATGCCGTGAGGATGAGTAAATAATGGGCTAATTTTCTTTTTTGGGTGAACTATCCCTTTAATGTTTCTAAACTGTTACAATCATTCTAACCCAGAATTTGACCAAAGTTTAATGTCCTTTATGAAAGAAAAAAAAATCATGCGATGGTAATTTAGTAACTCAGAATTATGACATAAGTCATAATTATGAGATATAAATTTAAAATTATGACCTTAGAGATAAAAAGTCATAATTATGACATTAAACATTTGAAATGAGGTTAAAGTCAAATTTCTGGTCTTCTAAGTCATAGTTAGAAGTCAAGAGATAAAAAAGTTATAATTATGAGATACTAAGTCAAAATTATGACATAAAAGTTGAAGTTATGACATAAAAACTCAAAATTATGAGATCAAAAGTCAAAATTAGACATTTCAGTCAATTAACTTTTTGTAAATTTGACTTTTACGAACTTCAACTTAGTGTAATGAGGGGTTAGTTGTAACACACGTGGTTTAAATATTTCCACATATGCTAGCATAACCAAATTAATGGTATTTACTAGCTGCCAAAGCAGCACTTTGCAGAGAAAAAAGGTGCACCAAAATTCAAAAGCCTTTTGAAGATATCACTGAATATTTATTTTACCATAGTAAAAGTACATTTTTCATCTCAGTTTTTAGTATTCATTTAAAATGAGACAAATCTGCTATTATTTTAGTCTCCAATCTGTTATTTATCAGTTTAGATTAAGTTTATTAATTTATTAATGCTTGGCAAACCAGCAGAAGACATGAACCAGTTTTATATTCCAGCCACGCTGATGGGGAAGGTTGTAACACTGCGTTACAATCTGCCCCACTATATTAAACTATGCTATTCTATGACATTAGCCATGTAATTTTCACTATTTACTTTTATGGATTTTAATAAAAGAAAGAAACAGGTGAATAAAGACAATTAAGACATTAAACATTAAACAATCTATGTTTAATGTTCAGAAATGATTATTTCAAGAAATATAAAGCATTTTGACATGTCTCATACTCCATGAGAGCTGTGTTTGGAGGGAGGGGAGTGTATCTCTGAATGTCTGAATGTGTTTCATCTGTTTGTGCACATTGTTTTGAACTATACTGCATAGCTGTGTGTTCCGATCAGGTCTGTCCCACGCATGGTTGCGATGTGTTCTTTGTGAAACTCAAAAATTTGATTATTTTTCATTCTTAAAAAAAAAAAAAAGTTAATCATTTTATTTCATCGACAGAATATTTTAGTTTGTCGTGTATATTTTTCATTCGATCAGATAACATTTTAAGCTGTCATATGGTCATGTTACAATGTACCCCACCTATGGAGCATGTTGTCACATATCACTTCCTTTCTTTTGAGGTAAATAACGAAAAGCTTATGCACTGTAATTAGGAAACAAAGCGACATATTTGTACTAGAGAAGTGTGAAATTAACGTGGATAAAAAATTATACTCTGAACCCCACGATTTACACAAACTGAGAAATTCAAAAAGTGTTAGGTTGTGCCCCACGCTCCCCTATGTAGTAATGTTGTAATTTGGATTCTTGGACTCTGGCGCCAGGGTTTTTTTTGGAAAAATGCTGGATTTTGACATCAAGATTTCAAAAGCTTGTGGCTTGAAAGGGCTTAAAGGAACACTCCACTTTTTTTTTTTTAAATAGGTTCATTTTCCAACTGCCCTAGAGTTATACAGGTGTGTTTTACCGTTTTTGAATCCATTCAGCTGATCGCCGGGTCTGGCGGTAGCACTTTTAGCATAGCTTTTAGCGACTTTTAGCATAGCTTAGGGGAGGTGGAAAATGAACCTATTTTCAAAAAAAGTGGAGTGTTCCTTTAAAGATAGAGATCTACTGTAAATTAGAAAAATGTTGGGCATGACCGAAAGTTTATGTGGGGTGTAAATAAACTCATCTAATTTGCATGTTATGACGTCATCAGGGCGGCCAGCTTGAATTTCACAATATTCAGGAAATAATCATTTTTGTCTTTTTATCCTCTTTTCAAATGATCAGAAAAGAGGAAACCAACAATAAAACAAGAGAAAGTACTAAATTATTACTATATTATTATACTATAAAGTAGTAAAACACATGTGAACAGTAGCCTACTTTTTGATCAGTTCATCAGTAATATTCAGGAAATAATAGATAATTGAATGGATGTTTGAATATATTTGCATGGTTTTTTTTTTTTTTTGGTCTTTTTATCCTCATTCCAAATGATCAGAAAAGAGGAAACCAACAATAAAACAGGATTAAGTACTAAATTATTACTGTATTACTATACCATATAGTAAAACGCATGATCCAGATTACCCTTGCTGCCTCTACCACGTCTCCCAGCTCTCCCACCTTGTTGGGGCGCTGGATCCAGAACCGCTGAATCCAGAGAGTTAGTGCTACTTCCAGCCCCACGTTCTCCCCTGCCACCCCCATTCCCGTTGGGCAAAGCATCAAAATGAATGCTTGTTTGTGCTTCGTGAACACTCTCGCCTTGCACGGCAGCACCATTGTGCTGCAAAGATGTACCGGGAGATGCCCAATAATTAGACAGTCGATCGTCATTTCCAAAAGGGAAATATTCCCTTTCAGAGTCAGAATCGGCGAATAACATTTGCAACACATCCTCTCAGTACAACTTTTTATTAGCCATTTGGCAATTTTCTCTCACAAATCTCATAATTCACTCGCACACTATGAAGTCTATTTTATTAAGTATGATGCAATTTTGCGACGTTGGCGCTTAGAGGGTTAACTCTAAATTATGACTTTTATGTCATGGTTTTGAATTTTTATGTCATAATATGAGTTAGCATCTCATAATTTTGACTTAATTTTTATGTCATATATATGATTTAAAGGGGACATCGGATCCCCCTTTTCCACAAGGTGGTATGTTTGTTTGGGTCCTCATGAAATGTCTGCAGCACACTTTGGTTAAAGTTCTCAATGGATGTGTAAAACAATGCCCTTTTTACCTTGTCAGAAACAGCTCTGTTCATAGCAACCCCTTTCAGTGCATGTCTCTTTAAATGATAATGAGCTACTGCTCACTCTGCCCCTCTCTTCCATTTTTCGTGTATTCATGGCGCATTACCATCAAAAACAAAACAAATCCACTGCGTCCTCAGTGGCTCTGATGTCAGGATAAAAGGAAGACTCTTATGTTCACTTTTACATCCAACTACAAAACACCTGCAATGCTTACGAGACACTGTTGTCGCTACTGATTTTTGTCATTGTAGGTTGGTTGTGTCCACGCACTGCTAAGACACAGTTATATGCAAAAGTGAATTTTGCATCTGATGTCCCTTTTAACATTATGTAGCAGAAAATGTACTTCCATAATCTTTGATTTCAATATTCCCTATTATTTATGAATATGACTTAAGCTTAGAACCCTTTAGAGTACAGAGAGATGGAGCAGGTTGTAAACTGAGTGTTGTATTAAGCTTGTCTGATTATAACCTCTTGGCAGTGGGCCTGTGAATATCAGTGTTGACCAGACCACACTGATTTGGTGCAGTCTGGGCCAAGAACACCCTGTCAGACACAGGAAGGAGAATCTGCCATGGGGGGTGATAAGACATCCTGTTTGTGTGAAGAGGGAAATGCTTCACTCTGCTAAATATATGGTGCATTGTCTCTGTGGCCCACAGGTCAGGTGTACATGATTGCGAACCGTTGGAGGTCTTTTTTCCCATTTTTGTTTATGCTGTAGATTAGAATAGACATTTTAATGTCTCTGGACATGTTTAGAATAGCAGGCTACCATAGTACTCATACTGATTCTGTAGTGTGCACTATGTGTACTATATTTTTTTTTCTCGCAATTCTGACTTTTTTTTTTTTCTCAGAATAGGTATAAACTCGGAATTGCTACTTATAAAGTCCATCTCTGAGGGGGAAACAAGACTGATATGTTCTCAGAATTGCAAATTTATATCTCACAATTCTGACAAAGGCACAATATGTAAGTTTTTGCTGTTAGAGGGCCCATATTAAAACAAACAAAGAACCAAAGGCGTAGTTTGATGACGCCGTGCTTGTGTGTGGAATCATGGGAGTTGTAGTCTTCATTCCCACAGCCGATGTAATCTGTCGGGACTCATGTCCATGGAGGAGCTAATGTATTAAAGACTTATTAAGGTCACTGTAGTATGAAGTAGGGTGGGGCTGAAAGCTGTGGAAGTGAAACGAGGACGCTGAAGCGATTGCTAATGAAGGACGAGGTGATACGCTGCTCGATAGCAGCCGAACTTTTATTATGCCACAGTCGAGCGCTTCCGCTCCTTTCAGTCATGTGTACGTAAGGTAAAACAGTGCTGTTTTTTCATACTAGATACATTTGAGTGTGTTGAATGTTCTGTCATAATGCTACTCTGTGCATTTGTTAAACCAGAAAATCAATGACAATGTCATTGGCAGGTGACCCAAGAACATGGTCCATTACACTAGTTAAAACTGCTTATTTCTCTAGATTTAAACATTCTTGGAAGCATTTGGGATAATGTAAGTACACAAGTCAGCAAAATATATAACACTATTCTAGTGGTTTTTGGATATTTGAATCAAAAAATCGTATATATTGTGCCTTTAATAACTTGCAATTGCGTGTTTGCATGAAAAAAGTAGCAATTGCGAGATATAAACTCGCAATTCTGAGAAAAGTCAGAATTGTGAGTTTATATCTTGCAATTTGGACTTTATTTAAATTATGACTTTATTTCTTGCAACTGCGAGTTTATATCTCGCAATAGTGACTTTATAACTCACAATTGTGCTTATATCACACAATTATGAGAAAAAAAATCAGAATTGTGATTTTATATCCCACCATTCTTACTTTCTACCTTGGAATTGTGAGTTTGTATCTCACAATTCTGAGAAAAAAAAGTTAAAATTGTTAGATATAAATTCACAATTGTGAGAATTTTTTTTTTTTTTTTTTTTTTTTTTTTTAATTTTTAATTTTTTATGTATATGTTGCCTTGGAGACTAACAAAATAAGTTAAAGTTGAAGTACTACGATTATTAATTATTATATTATGTAATTATATTAATTATTATGAATTATTAACTGTTAAATAGAAAAAAAGGTACTATTTTGTGAAAGGTAATAAAAACGACAGAAGACACACATGATGTGTCGATTATTTAATCTAATTAATTGCAAAATAAATTTGACTGTGAAAATGCCCACAAAATTTTTTTTAAAGCTATTTTTGTGTTAAATGAGGAAATATCAAGTAGACATTACAAATGATGGCTTTATAAAGAAATATTTTATTTTATTCAACATAAAATGTATTACACATAAACATTTAGGGTGCAACGGCCTATCGTAAGCTACTCACATACATACAAAACAGCTTTCAACAGTTTTCAAACTACCAAAAAGACCCAATACCAAAATGTATCTTGCGTTAATCTGTCTGAGAAACAATCATGTAAAACTGATGCTTTTTCAAGCTTTCATTTGCTACAGTAATGTCTTTGCGTTCTCTTCATTTGGAGGCTGCAGGTACAAATATATTTATTAAGTGAGATTTATTTCAAATATTTAATCACCATATTTTGATAAACATTTTTACTCGTAATTGACAGTCCTCTGTTGTGGATGTTGGTTGTGTTTTCTCTGTGTGTTTTTGAGGCTTCCTAACTTTCGATCAGCTGTGGCTGAGAGACTTTGCTGCGCTGGCCAGAGATAAGATCCAAAAACTCTCCTCATTAGCAGTTTCTATGGAGCTCCCATTCAGAGTCAGCAAAATGCAGAGAGAGAGAAAGAGAGAGAGATGAATGGCCAGTGAATAGTGGGCCGCAGGTCGCTAAAGTACGGAGGGGCCTCTGAGAGTCCTGAAAACACATGCTCTCTGATATATGAGCAGGCTTTTGTCAATCTAAGATAAGGGCCATAGTGTTCTCCCCGAATATAGAACAATTTCAACCATTTGAGGTCCGAAGATGTGCGGTTTTAGGCCTCTGGCCAAGTCGTGCTGAAGCCTGTGTGTCTGTTTGAAGTATTTTAGGTATCATACTTATTCTTTGTCAGTATTTTGGCTCCAAAGCTTCCCTTGTTTTGATTGGCTCATCGGTTACCCCAGACTGATTAAAGGATGTCTGACATCCCGGGGCGATCAGTACAGGATGTTAATGATGCGGGGTGGATAGGTGTGGTTTGATTAGTGGGATGGGTTAACACAGGTCACATGATCAAGAGTGGTGAACACTTTCAGGCCGGCAAACTGAGTCTTTGTTTTAAGCTGTTGCGCAAAAAGCAGGATTCATTTTACTTTGAAAAACAATGGCTCAGCCACTGGAATCACATGGGAGCCTGTGCATTTTTTTTTCTGCTGTTGATTGCATCATGTTAGTAAAGACGTGTGTGTTTGTGTGTGTGTGTGTGTGTGGTCAGTATACGCTCTCCTACAGTAGGTCTCTAGGGAGTGGGAGGTGGCAGCTCAGGCAAAAATGAAAACAGAGATGAAAAAAAAAAAAACCTTAAGAAACAAAAGATGTGAGGAGCAGAATAAAATATTTATGTCATTTAAAATATGATAACTCTTTTAGTGGTTTGATTATTTTGTATATACATCAGTGCCACTTACTATATCATACGTAATACATGTGTTTAACAAAATAAAATGATATTATAAACATATATACATATATATAATGTAATAAAATCTTTTGATTAAAATAAAATAAAATAAATATTACAATACATTATTAGTTGTACATGACTTATTGTAAAAAAAAAGAATATTATAGATATCAAAAATTGAATAATTAAAATAAATATTAAAATTAATAAATAAATATATATATATATATATATATATATATATATATATATATATATATATATATATATATATATATACATATATATATATATATATATATACACATATATGTATGTGTGTGTGTGTATCATATAATAAAAACTTAGTAATTAAAATAAATTTTACAATACATTATTAGTTGTACATTGCTTTTTGTAAAAAAAACCTAGAATATTATAGATATTTAAAATAGAATATAATGAAACATAAATAAAAAAGAAAAAGAAAATAAATAAATAAATAAATATGTGTATGTATATAATAATACATAATAATTTAAATAAATATTATAATAAATAATTTGTTATACATTGCTTTTTGTTTAAAATATATATATTTTTAAAATAAATATATATAATATATATATAATTATTATAGTAATTACAGTATGCTTAGTAATTAGAATCAATAGAAATTATTTGATATACATTGCTATTTGTAAAAACGAGAATATTTTATTAATGTAAACAAATATATAAATAAAATATAAAAAAATAATAAAAACTTAATAACATTGTTATTATTATAATATTGTCTGGGTAAGGACAAATCTGAACTACTTGTCTCACAGGCCCATCACAAAAATCCTTATTGTTGGGTCCTGAACGTAGCGAAAAGTAGAGAAAACAGAACTGGTATTCATTACCTGGTATGCATGAATCATAATATATAATATTATATTAGCACATAAAGAATGTTATTTGACTTGAGTGAAAGGAAGAAGACGGCCATATTCAGAGGTTTGATCAGTAACAGCTGGGTGAGACAGGAATGTCCGAGGCCTGCAGTGCATTGTGCAGTAAATGCCAAGAGCCTTTAGGGGCTGAACAGCCGCCAAATCATACAACTCACTTCCATCCTTTTCTATGGTCGATGTGCCTGTCAAATATCCATACTGCAATAAAATAATCAAAATGAATTACTGCAGTGTACTGAAATCAGCAAAAAGCTTAAATGATGTGTTCTTGGATTTGTTTTGTATTACTGTAAAAGGTTTGTACAGCACCATTATTGTCCCACCCAGGATATATTCATCCATCCTGAAGTTTTAGAGTGACTGTAATCAGCTGTGGACTTTTAATGGCTGCTGGTAATGGGCTGGTACAGGGTAGCCTATGCACATGCATGCATCTTATGCGGTTTGTGAATGGCAAACAAATTGCCATGCTACCGATAAGCAAACATCAAGCTCTAAGAGTCAGAGGAAGAGGGTGAGATCAGTTTCAGAGAGTAAATCAGAGCAGTGGCTGGTTTGGTGCCAAGGCAGCTTAGTGCCAGCTCAACACTTAGATTTTAGTGCCAATTAGCTGAATAATTCAGGCTTTGAGAGCAAGAGCCATGCACTATTTGGTTAGTAAAGATCGCTTCTCTCATAGGAGATCTCCGAAGGCAGGCGATAACAGAATTGAGTCTCTTTTGGGACGTGTGTCACTAGCAGCATTGTTCAGCTGATGCATGAATCACTTTTATCTTCAGATTATTTGTCTTTGCGAGGGATATTTTCTACCATTTTCATCACTGATTAAATATAAGTCACTACAACTTTTTTCTCCTAACCAGACGTTTATACAGGACACTGAGTGAGGCAGTGATTCGTCATTGTTACAACATAAAACTGTTTTCATTGCATTAATTAAGGAATATACACTACCGGTCAAAAGTGTGGAATAATTAAGACTTGTTTTTGAAAGACATCTCTTATGCTCACCAATGCTGGATTTATTTGATCAGAAAGTAGTATTTGAAATATTATTACAGTTTAAAAGTTTTTATATTAATATATTTTAAAATATAATTTATTCCTTCAACGCAAAGCTGATTTTTCAGCATCATTACGCCAGGCTTCAATGTCACATGATCCTTTCAGAAATCATTCTAATATGCTGATTTGCAGCTCAAGAAACATTTCTGATTAAGCATGATTAGCATGATATTTTTGTGAAAACTGTGACTTGAAACTACCATTTAAAAGTTTAGGTAATTAAATAAATAATAAATAAATAAAAAAGAAAGAAAGAATTTAATACTTTTATCCAGCAAGGAAACGTTCTTTTGAGCTTTCTAAAAAATGTATGACAAAAATATTAAGCAACAAAAACTGCTTTTAACATTGATAATAGAAATTGTTATTAATTATAGAGTACCCGTGATCATTGATAATAACTGAATAGCAAATCAGCATATTAGAATGATTTCTGAATGATCATGTGACACTGAAGACTGGAGTAATGATGCTGAAAATTCAGCTTTGATCACAGGAATAAATTACATTTTAAAATATATAAAAATAGAAAACAGTGATTTAAATTTTTTTCGGATTCTGTTTTAATGGTTAAATTGTATTAATCAAAAAGCAATTTAACAACGATTTTAAAAAATGTATGACAAAAATATTAAGCAACAAAAACTGCTTTTAACATGGTTATTAATTATAGAGCATCCATGATAATTGATAATAACTGAATAGCAAAGCAGCATATTAGAATGATTTCTGAAGGATCATGTGACACTAAAGAATGGAGTAATATTTTAAATTGTAATAATATTTCACAATATTACTTTTACTTTTAATCAAATAAATCTAGCCTTGGTGAGCAGAAGAGACTTTTTCAAAAACTTTCCAAATCTTAATAATCCCAAACTTATTTAGGGCCCTACAAAGTCTGTATTTATTCCCAAATACCATTTTAATTATTATTTTTTTTTTTTCCCAAATTCAGTTTTTTTCTGTTTTAATTTTTCTAGACTCTGTTTTAATGATTAAATGAAATTGTATTAATCAAAAAGCATTTTTAATGAATTAAAATCATGAAACTATTATTAAAAGTGTAACAAAAATTAATTTATTTAAGGCCTTATAAAAGTTTTTTTTTTTTTTTAATTCTGTGTTTTCCAATTATTTTCTGGATTCCATTTAAATGGTTAATCAAAAGCTTCTTTAAATAATTGATTTTATTAAAATATATATATATATATATTTTATATATATATATATATATATATATATATATATATATAATTTTATTTTATTTTATTTTATTTATTTCCTTTTTAGAAATACTGTGTTGTGTTTTTACATTATTCTGCTAAATACTCTTTCTGGTAAATATACCTTAAAAAATAATATAGCTTTAATAATAATTTTATTATTAGTAGTAATACTATCATTACATTAAGTAATATATTTCTGTCACAGTCTCTTCAAGTTAAAACAAGCTTTTATTTTGACGGGTTGCTGTGAAGACCTTTAAGTTTCTCTTTGTATATGATATGATGATAGTTTTTCTTAAAAGAATTAGTAAAATGCTCATTTGTCAAATTTCGTGACATTCAGCGTTATACAGTAAATTCCATTTTTATGACTGGATTCCGCCTCCGCCTGCATTGCGGAAATCATATGACTCTACTTATTCCAAAATAATTCCAATAAATTAAAAAATTAATTTAATATTGCTTCCTAATTATTTGTCTCATTGGTTAAAGAGATAAAAATAACAAAAAAATTAACATTGTCATCATTTACTTATCCTGAAGCTGTTCCAAACCTGTATGAGTTTCTTTCTTCTGCTGAGCACAAAAGAAGATTTTTTGAAGAATGTGGGCAAAAAAACTTAGTATTTTTCCATTCAAACAGGTCTGGAGCAAATGACAGAATTATCATTTTAGGGTGACCTGTCCCTTTAACAAAAGGTTGAAGTAGAAGTCAAGTGCATTATGAGATACAGTGTTCCTCAGAGTATATTCTGTTGTATATTTAACATTTTGCCACATTCAAGTGGTCATTTGAGTATTCCTTGCTTACAGAATATTTGCGTTTTCTTTCAGTCAAAGGCACTGAGGGAAAGATGGCTGCTGGATGGTGCGCCCTCTGCAGGACCGGAGGAAGACGAGACCACAAAACAGTTGCGGGAAGATGAGGCCAAAACCAGAGGTCTTGAGGAGACCATTCTCAGGTAAACCAGTCACATCCGTGCAATCCCTAATGTGGGATCCATCTGTGTAATATAGATCTAGTGGCCAAGATCTTTCTTATCTGATTTGTCTCAGTTTATTCCTAATGGTGAAAAAGTGGTCTGGGTCTTTCTTCTGGCAGAGCGGTCAGTCTGAATCGCCATTCCCTGATTAAATCTCTGCTCTGGCTGTAAGGGTTTCTGGCACAGGAGTGGTATGCCAACCAATGAGTCATGCCAGTGAACATCAAATGCCAGTTAGGCCTGGTGTGGAAAACACTCTCAGAAAGGACTTAGGAAAAATACAAAAATATGTTAAAACAGATTTTAATCAGACCAGATCCTTTAATTAATTATTTTAATATATTTTAAATATAGTTAAGAGGTTACAATTGCATATTTATTGATATACAGTGATATATTAACTGTATGATTAATTTGTGCATATGCAGTTGAGGTCAAAAGTTTACATACACCTTGCAGAATCTGGAAAATGTTAATTATTTTACCCAATTATTGTAATTGTTATTTTTTATTTAGTACTGACCTGAATAGGATATTTCACATAAAAAACGTTTACATATAGTGCACAAGAGAAAATAATAGTTGAATTTGTAAAAATGACCGTGTTTAGAAGTTTACACATGCTTGATTCTCAATACTGTGTTGTTACCTGAATGATCCACAGGTCCCACAAATCTTTCAGGTCCCACAAATTCTTTGGTTTTCCAGCATTTTTGTGTATTTGAACCCTTTCCAACAATGACTGTATGATTTTGAGATCCATCTTTTCACACTGAGGACGACTGAAAGACTCATATGCAACTATAACAGAAGGTTCAAATGCTCACTGATGCTTCAGAAGGAAAGACAATGCATGAAGAGCCAGGGGGTGAAAACTTTTGAACAAAATGAAAATGTGTACTTTTTTTTTCATTTTGAAATATCATATTCTTTTCATTTAGTACAGCCCTTCAGAAGCTACAGAAGATACTTACGTGTCTCCCAGAAGACAAAATAAGTTAAGTTTACGCTGATCGTCAAATTCAAAAAGTTTTCACCCCCTGGCTCTTAATGCATTGTGTTTCCTTCTGAAGCATCAGTGAGTATTTGAACCTTCTATAACCAAAGAATTTGTGGGACCTAAAGGATTTTTCTGAAGAACAGCAGGCAGTTTAACTGTTCAGGACAAACAAGGGACTCATGAACAACTATTACGAAACAAACAAAAAAAAAACACAGCTGTGGTTCATGCAGGTAAGAACACAGTATTTGTAAAGTTTACATACAAGTGTATGTAAACTTCTGAACGGGGTCATTTTTATAAATTCAACTATTAATTTCTCTTGTGGACTATATGTCTTTTATGTGAAATATGTTATTCAGGTCAGTGCTAAGTAAAAAATAACATGCATTTTGTATGATCCCTCTTATTTTGGTAAAATAATTAACATTTTGCAGATTCTGAAAGGTGTATGTAAACTTTTGACCTCAACTTTGTATATATATAGTTTTTATCCCATCTAAAGTTAAACCCATTCAGATGTAAAAATGTATTATATGTAACCTAAAATGCCTTTTACACTGAATATACATCTTTTCTTTCTCTCTGTCTCTCTCTCTCTCGAACGCAGCCTGGAAAGAGAGCTGGAGGAGCTAGAGACAGGTGTGTCTGCAACATCCACCAAAGAAGACCTGTCAGACGCAGTACAGGAAGTCACCAAGACAGTGGAAAAAATGGTGAGTTCTGACCCGCAGTTCTTTCCAGCCCATAAACTTCACAGCAGAGTGGGCAGCAGGGGATCCAGAGACATCTATTCAAGTCTTTAGTGCATGACACACAATGGGGGACCGTCTCATGTCCGGCTGCACAAAAGCCATCTTGATTAAGGGAAGCGATGGATCTCAGTGCTTACAGTGCAGGAATCAGTCTCACTCCAGCAGCAAGTACTAAACATGCAGGACTGACAGACTATTGCCCGCACTGGTGCTGCATTCAGAGCGGATTCCATAGTAACAGCAGCGATGCTGCTACAACTCAAATTATTTTCTCTGATTAGTCTTTTCTGTGGTGCTCAAGATCCTCTAAAGCTTCATATGTCATTGTCCACTGCCTGCTGAGCTGTAGAACTTAACGTTTGTGTGTGTTGTCATCGGAACTGTTGATCAAAGTACTTTTATTTGAATAGATTTGCACAGAAGTGTTCAGTTCATTGCTGGATTTAAGTTGGTTATAATTACTGTAATTAAAGGGATAGTTTACCCAAAAATGAAAATTTTGTCATTAATTCACCCATGTCACTTTCGTTCATCTTTAAAACACAAATTAAGATATTTTTGATGAAATCCGAGAGCTTACTACACTATCCTTTTAACACTTTCTTTTCACATTTAATACAAACATGTATAAATTGGATCATTCAGATAAGACTTGAACATATTTTTCTCTTTCTGTCTCCTTTTTGCAGGTTGTGACAGACTCTGTAAAAGGTAACATCATCATTTCTGACACCAGAAACACCTTTATAATAGCCTTTTCATGAGCAACATTTGATCAGAACTCAAATGTAAATCTCAAGAGCAGAAATTCATAAGTTACACAGCGAAAAGATGAGCTTCTGCAGTTATCCTTAAAATATCAAAAGAGGTGAAGGCCGTTGCAGTCAGTCTTGTGTCTACTGTAGAACTTCCTCCTTCCCATCCTCCCTCTCTTCCTCCTATTCTTCACTCTTGCTTTTTATACCTATTTATCATTCTCTGTCCTTCTGTGTCCTCATTCATGACCCTATTAGAGGTCAAAGTTCACGTCAGCCCTCGTCTGGAGAAATCCGGAGGTGTCTCTGACATGATGAGAGCAGGTGAGTGTTGGTCCAACTGTAACTCACGCAGAGATCACACACTCTTCCTGCTATTTTACGCTTTACCTCTTTAGTTCTGAGATAAAGTGCACAGACTTATGGAAAAAGACATCATTTGAAAGTTAGGGTTCTTTCTGGATCTAAAAAGCCCACATTTAAAAACATTTCAAAATGCATGAATGTCATTGCAGTAGATCAGTGGTAGGGCCCTGCATTTGAGCCCAAGCCCGACGGGCCCCGAATTTTTTGCACCAGGGATAAAGTTGCCGATCCTGACTTGCCATCTCCTCTTTGGACACGCCTTTAGAGAGAAAAGTATCTTTACAGATAAATTATTTCGTTAAGTAATAATTTAAAGCTTTCTATAGATACATTTATCATGTCTGTAAGGTATGTATTCGCTGAGTTTTGGTTCATTTTTGTGAAGCGCTCCTGTTGAGACGACAAGAAAGCGCATGTTTGTTTTCTTTATTTTATAAAAGCACCATTTGGAGCGTTTTGTTGATATTGTGAGTGCACACAAATAAAAGTAGACCCTTTACAGTTCTGAATGATGTATTACTCTATTTATGAGCAAAAATGACGGAATATTTTAAATTGTTTCCACTGAAAAAAGTGCAAGTGATCGTGTTGGCGCCTCC
Source organism: Cirrhinus mrigala (assembly GCA_036247105.1). Lineage (NCBI taxonomy): Eukaryota > Metazoa > Chordata > Actinopteri > Cypriniformes > Cyprinidae > Cirrhinus > Cirrhinus mrigala. The sequence continues at coordinate 18,729,238 of CM070017.1, forward strand.
ATGTCTTGCAAAGCGTCTTCAGCTTCCACTCTCCGCACAAACGATTGAATATGCGCCTGATAGCGCACATTTATCTAGGTTTGACATTTAAACTAACATTGTTTTAAGCTTGAACTGTTTATTTTAGGCAAGTAGTGATGATTTGAGAAGGGAAAATTGATCAAACAGACTATGATCAGTCTTCCGCTGGCCGGTCGTTACTTTAAAAAACAAAACCTTATATTTAACGAACAAAAAAAATGTTTCAAACGTTTTTCTAAATTAACTTAGGCTAATAAAAAAACGAAATAAAATATAATAACTTTGCTTAAAACTGAACTATTTTAATAGCTGAAACAGTAGTATAAGCTGTTTTGGGAGAAGGGGGAATAAAAACGGGCTCGGGTCGGACTCAGGCAGAGAATTCTGAAAAGCTGTCAGACAAGGGCATGAGCATCTCGGGCCAGGGCCGGGCTATGGCCTATATTTGAGGCCCCTGCAGGGCTCTAATCAGTGGTTCTCAAAACTTAACTTTCCCTGTGCAGAACTAAGGAAGCCCTAAAAACACTCATATACAATGTCCAATTCAAGTGCACTAATATCAATAAGAAACAGATTTAGAAATTTAGAGAAAAGCTGTATCATGTATCATATTCAAAACTGAATATTGAATCCAGTGTTTCTAAATCAAATACAGCCCAAAAGCAGAAAGGTGCTTTTTTAGAACTTCTGAAAAATAAAAAAAACAAAGTGTTAAGATTTAAATTCTGCTCTGTAGCCTGAAAAATGTTAAGTGGATTTATTGATAGTTTTGAGTGAGTGTCTGTTTGGTAACTGTGTTCTTTCTGGTTGCTTGGGAGGGTATGTGTGTCTCTGCTGCTTTCTGGACTGAAACATATAACTAGAAAGCAAAACAGAACGTTTTTTAAATAAACACTTGTGGGTTTCCAACTCACAAATTTTGTCCTACGTCAGTGTTTTAAATTTACTAATCCTGTGCTGATTTAATCTAATCTTGTCTTCTAATTCTCTGTTCTCCCAGCTGATGTGTGTTTGCATGTGTGTTTGTCTTTGTGTGGCTGGCATACACACCACATCATCTCTCACTCATAAAGTCAAAAAGCAGAAAAAACATCTATACATCTAACATCTTTAGAAGTTACATTACTAAAGGATCAGGTTACCATGGCAGCATTGCCTGCTTTGATTCACTTTTTCTATGATAGAATGAATTATATTATTATATTAAAGAATAATAAAACAAGTATATCTATCTATCTATCTATCTATATGAAATGTATATATTTATAATTATTTATCTATAGTTGTATTTATTTATTATTGTTTGTTCTTAAAGGAGAACTCCACTTCAAGAACAACAATTTACAAATAATTTACTCACCCCCTTGTCATCCAAGATGTTCATGTCTTTCTGGCCACATTCACACAGCAGCAGAATACCGTTGTCAATACCGTATTTGAGTCCTTAATACAGTTACGTTCACGCACAGTACGATTTACAGGTGTGACAACCGTATTTTATAACCGAACTCAGACCCGTAAATTTACAGGACTCACAACCACATTCACTGTGTGTGTGGAACACATGCGCTGTGTGAACGGAACAGGACTGGACAACTAGTTGTCCATCACCTCATTCAGTGCGAGAGAGCCGCTCTGCCACACAAACACGCGTCTACCGTGTGCTGCATGTTTTAATTTGTGGTTTTGTTAACTTACAGTGACGGAGAAATGAGCTGCGTTTGATCTGAAAGTTTTATATCCAGTCTCCACCGGAACCGCTTCCTCCTGTCAGTTTTTTGTTCTGCGTGCGTCTCAGATGCTCCGCTCTCCACTCAAATTTAAAAGTGACTGTAATTATGATTTGATGGATGAACTCGTGGATCGATTGGACTCTTTTCGTGTCAGAAAACGGTTATACTTTCAGTTTTACGGATGTCGCCATCTTTGATATTTCTTTGGTCTCTGTTGCTATGGTTACTCGTAAGGAATAAGGGCTTAACTCCTGTTGCACGTTCATACAGACAGTATTCGAAAAGCGACTGTAAGCTGCTGTGTGAACGGGACATTTCGAGACTCACACCTGTAAGTAAATGCGGTTGTCAATCCCAAAAACTGACAGTGTGAACATGGCCTCTGTCTTCAGTCATAAAGAAAATATGTTTGTTAAAGAAAAGCATTTCAGAATTTTTCTCCATATAATGGACTTCAATGGTGCCCCTGATTTTGAACTTCCAAAATGCAGTTTAAATGCAGCTTCAAAGGGCTCTAAACGATCCCAGCCGAGGAAGAAGGGTCTTATCTAGCGAAACGATTGGTCATTTTTTGCAAAAAATTTAAATTTGTATACTTTTTAAGCACAAAAGCTTGTGTGGCACTAGCTCTGGGATGCGCGTCCATGACGCTAAGTACTACAGAATCACGTCAAAAGGTCACACGTGATTCACCACCTGACTTGCTGGTTCTTTCCGACAGTGGAATAGATATGGTCCATTCTTGACAGCATTGAGATTCCTGCTCCGTTGGCAGTGGTTGGCATTTTCCACACGTGCACCACCATGTCTCGTTTGAACGTGGTCTGCTTGAGGCTTGAAAGACTCAAGCAGCGGTCTCCTCTCTCTGTCTGTGTAATCAAAAAGGTAGAGTATGGCGAAAAACTCCATCTCATTTTCTCCTACAACTTCAGAATCGTCTGACATCATTGTACCTTTTTGTTTGTAAACACCGTTTGACTTACTTGCACTTAGTCTTTGCACGTTTGCTTTGTAAACACTGGGTCTGTAGTTCCGCCTATGTTGCACGTGACCTTTCGATGTGATTCTGTAGTACGTAGCATTGTGGACATACATCCCAGAGCTAGTGTTACACGAGCTTTTGTGCTTCAAAAGTATACAAATTTTTCTAAAAAAATGACCAATCGTTTCGTTAGATAAGACCCTTCTTCCTCGGCTGGGATCGTTTAGAGTCCTTTGAAGCTGCAGTTAAACTACATTTTGGAAGTTCAAAATTGGGGGCACCACTGAAGTCCATTATATGGAGAAAAATACTGAAATATAAAAACCATAATTTCTTTAAGACTGAAGACAGAAAGACATGAACATCTTGGATGACAAGGGGGTGAGTAAATTCGGGGATCAGTAAGATGTGTAATATTTTTTATTTGATAAAAAATACAGAAAAAAAACAATAATACTGCAAAATGTTATTACAGTATAAAATAATGTTTTTTTTACACCTTAAAATATAATTTATTCCTGTGATGCAAAGCTGAATTTTCATCAGCTGTTACTCCAGTCTTAAGTGTCACATTATCCTTCAGAAATCATTCCAATATACTGATTTATTATCAGTGCTGGAAACAGTTGTGTTGCTTAAGATTTTTTTGGAACCTGTGATTCTTTTTTCAGGATTCTTTAATGAATAAAAAGTTCAAAAGAACAGCATTTATTTAAAATGGAAATCTTTTCTAACAATATACACTACTGTTGTAAAGTTTGGGGTCATTACGTTTTATTCTTTCTTTTTTCTTTGTTTTATTTTTTTTAAAGAAATTAATACTTTTATTCACCAAGGATATGTTAAATTAATAAAAAGTGATAGCATACATTTACAATGTTAGAAAATATTTATATTTTGCATAAATGCTGTTCTTTTTAACTTGTTATTCATCAAATATTCATCATCAAAATTCTGAAAAATAGAATCATAGGTTCCAAAACATATTTGGCAGCACAACTGTTTCCAGCATTGATCATTCTAATAATAAATCAGCATATTGGAATGATCTCTGAAGGATCATGTGACACTTAAGACCGGAGTAACAGCCGATGAAAATTCAGCTTAGGATCACAGGAATAAATTATATTTATTAAATTATATTTATTATAGATTTTAAAATAGAAAACCTTATTTTATATTGTAATAACATTTTGCAGTATTATTGTTTTTTTTTTTTTTTTTTTTTTTGGTCGTTGTTGTTGTTGTTTGTATTTTTGATCAAATAAATGCAGTCTTGATGAACAAAAGAGACTTCTTTAAAAAACATTCCAAGCCTTACTGATCCCAAACTTTTGATTTTGAGCAGTAGTGTGTGTGTATATATATACACATAGTTGATAAGAATAGCCTTGAGATATTAAGAATTAAAACATAAAAATGAAAACAATGAAATATAACAAATTATATATATATATATATGTTTTTTCTATAAAATTATACAAAAATATGTATTATATTATGCATTATTAGGAATTACTAAGTTCTCATTTAATTATAGGTTCTTATTTTTCTTTACAAACATTTAAAAAAAAATACAATTATTTCTTTAATTAAAGGTATAGTTCACCCAAAAATTCTGTCATTAATTACTCACCCTTTTGTCGTTTTGTCGTGTTTTCCTGTAAGACCTTTGTTCATCTTCGGAACACAAATTAAGATATTTTTGATGAAATCTGAGAGCTTTCTGGCCCTGCATAGACAGCAAGACCCAGAAAGGACATTGGTGGTTCAACAGTAATCAGGAGCGATCCTAGGATTTTCATTTTAGGGGGGCTCAAATAATAAATAAATAAATAATTAAATATATAAATCAATAAATAAAATAAAAAATGTTTGACTAATAGGGGTGGCATACTATACTTACTGCAATATTCCACTGTATTGTATAGATAGGTATAACATTTGATTACTGAATAAACCAAATACAAGTCTTTCTGATCTCACACACACACCTGTTAACTTTACAAATACAAAATTTTACTGTTTGCATTTCTAGTACAAGCCTCTTTCCTTGAAGTATGAAGTATGCAAACCTCTTTGCCACATGCACTAGAAACTATTGAAAGTTAAATTTTTAAATGAAAATGGCAACCTGATCATTTTATAAAGTATGCGTTTATGTGCTTCATTTTCGCTGGAGAAAACAGCTGTGGTGTGATGAGGGGTGAACACAGCGAAAACGTAGGTTACAGTAGATGGGGAACCAATTGCTCCCCCATGATATTTTTTATACTGTATTTAAACTGCACAGATGCAGATATTATAACAATCTATCTATAAATACAGACCTTGTCCTTTGTTTTTCGCTCTGCACCAATGCGGTCTGCAAATAGATCGAAGTCTGCGGCAATTTTGATATGAAATTTAAAGGGGACTGAGGCAATCACAAATTCGTGTACAGTTTATGGAGCTAATCGCAAAATTTTATGGGGGGTGAGTAGTCAGTTTAAATATTGCCTAGCGACGCCCATAAACGTAATGTTGTGCATGTGTCATAGTACTCTCGTGAATGGGCAGAGACTGACACGGAAAGGAACAAATAAAGTTGAATAAAGTCGTTATTTTTGTTTTCTTGTAAGTATTCTCGTAGCTTCATAACATAACAGTTGAACCACTAATGTCACATGGACTATTTTATCGATGTCTTTACTACCTTTCTGGGTCTTGAACGTGTCAGTTGCGTTGCTGTCTACGCAGGGTCAGAAAGCTTTTGAATTTCATCAAAAATATCTTAATTTGTGTTCCGAAGATAAACGAAGGTCTTATGGGTTTGGAACGACATGAGGGTGAGTAATTAATGACAGAATTTTCATTTTGGGTCAACTATCCCTTACATACATTGGAACAGAAAAAACACAATGTCATACTATCTGTTTTGCACACCTCACTCTGCATTATTATTGTCATAGTGCTCAACAGACAGTCTCTTAAAATCACATCTGACTGGCTGTTTGAAAATAGAAAGCAACTGGCCCAAACAGTGTGTGTGTATGTGTGTGTGTTCAATGACTTTATGTGAGTGTGACAGTGCATCATTGCAGGATGGTAATGTGTTCTTTCGTTGGCACTGCAGCGATGTACTCCGTAGAGATCACAGTTGAGAAGGACCTGGTGACGGGCGAGACCAAAGTCCTGTCCACTAACACACTGCTCCCCAAAGACCTCTCGCAGCAGGGCGTCAAGGTCTATGAGGATGAACAGAAAGGTGGCTGGCGATAGAGCAGACGCTTGAGGCTTTGCTAGATATGCCTGCTTTAGGAGAAGTGTACAGGTTTACTTAAAACATATAAACACGAAACATCAGCTGTAGTTGCTTTTATTTGACCAAATTAATGTTTATATTTTGATTTGGTCAATTCAAAAATAATTAACCCAAAAAATGTCAACATTCATGTTTTAACAAAACCCATATGACTTTCTTTTGTGGCTCTACTTTATTTTCACTTCCACATATTTTAGTTTACTGTCATTGTGGGTCATGTGACACGTGAAATCCTCTGGAACGCCACTCTCTTGTAAACACAGGTACGACAGTTAGCGGAATCTAGAGATTACGGCTTATGAAGTTTTAAATATGGATATTTTTCTTACACAAACGCATCAGTTTGCTTTTGTAGAGTACTTTTTATGATGGATTGATGCACTTTATTGGACTTCAAAATCTCAACAGCCATTCACTGCCATTATAAAGCTTGGAAGAGCCAGGACATTTTTGTATACGTCTGAAAGAAGAAAGTCATATACACCTAGGATGGCTTGAGGATGTGTAAATCATAGGGTAATTTTCATTTTTGGGTGAACTGTCCCTTTAAGTGAATGCAATAGAGCATTAACCTTTCAGCACCACTCACTGGAAATTTCCAAACAGTTACAATATATACAACAACCAGCATGGTAAACTATTGCCAGATTCACATTCATCTGTTTTGGATAAAACTGAACACTTCTAGTGCCACTCACTGGACATTTCATCTGGAAAGTATTGCAAAACGTACAAGAAACGTAATATCATTTTGCAGAAATGCTTCCACAGGCACATTTTTCCCATGAGCCTAGATTGTAAATTTAAGTCTGTTCCTCACACAAAGCTTGTATAGTTTTGAAAGATGAGCATGACGCATATGAACTACTTTCATGGTATTTTTTTGTCCTTTTTTAAGGTTGATGGACCCTGTATGCTTTCATTGTATGGAAAAGAGTAGCTCAGACATTCAGCTAAACATCTCTTTCAGGTTCCACTAAAAAAAAGTCAGTCAAATGGGTTTGGAATGACATGAATGAGTTACTGATGAGTGTTAACTGGTATCAACAGCTGAATCTTACATTGTCAGTTTTGAAAGTAACACACTTGATGTGTCATCACACACTGGTCACTTCTTGTAAAGGAAGAAGCTAATTTGAGCATGGCTTTAAATGCAGGGTTACCACAAACTCTTGATTTTTGTTGACTCCTATCATTATTTTCTATCAGAGAACGAGAGACCATATCATGTGTTAAACTCTCATTTGGTCACCCTGCAACTTGACTGCTAGTTTTGGGCATGTTGCTGCCAAGCTTAGCCACAAGCCTCCAGCCCAACTTCACAAGCTTTCCAGTGGTGTTACACGATTAAACTATAAATTTAGCACATATTAAAGGGAACCCAGGGTATTAAAGACTTGTATGGCTTAATATAACATAAATGATGTCTCTACTGAAATAAGTAGTAGAAAACCCATAAAAGATTTACGTTATTTAAAAAATCCACAGGTTTATACATATTTTGGACTATGAGGGGCGCCATTATTTTGATGATGTCAAATGGTTGCACTTGTGAGCTATTGGCACTCTCTGTTGCTATTTTTACCGCAAGACAACTCGGGAAAATAAAATTCTGATACGATGACCACAGCTACTGAAAGAGCTTACAGGTGGCAATGGATATAAGCATAGGCTTAAACCAAATGCCGTACCATTGATTTTTTTAAATGCCCCGGATATCGAGTGAAATGAGCACTGAAACTCCTTCTGTGGCTGCGGTGTCATGACAAGCATCGCATGTTTACATCCTGCCAGACTGGCATCTAACGTTTCAGGTCTTTGCCATTTGTAAGCTCTTTCAGTAGCTTTGGTCTACTAAAAGCCTCGAAGGCATCAGGGCCAAACTGGAGAGAACAAAGATGCAGGCCTTCAGGAAGTTTTATTCGTCCACAGGCATCTTCCATTCTTTTCTCCTCTTCTTATCACTAAGAAAGCAGTGAAGACTTGCATCACTTCTCTGGTTGCCCTTCAACTGAAAATTACAACCAAAAGCCACACAATATAGCATTGTATCAGTATTTTATTTTCTGAGTTGTGTATTCACAGTAAAAATAGCAACAGGTAGTGCCAGTAGCATCAAAATCATTGAAATAGTGGTGCCCCAGTCCAAAATATGCATAAAACAATGTGGATTTTTTAAATAACATAAATCTTTCATTGTTTTTTTACTACCTATTTCAGTAAGACACATCAATTACATTATATTAAGCCATACAAGTTTTAATAAAAAAGTTTACAGATGATTAAAATATTTGTTTCACTGATACTGCATCTATCTGTACCGCTAACACTGCTAGCTGCTAATGCTAACACCAGTAGCACTGCTTGCTTCCTGCTCTGTTTACTCCACACTTGCTTGCCACACTTTCCCTGTGTTTGATCCCTCAGTCAAGTGAGCACTTCTAGCAAGTGAAGCGCACTTGACGCACAACCTTTAAATACAATGCTAACAGTAGTGACTAACTGGGCACCGTATGCTTTCTAGTACTGTTTTTCTATAATTCACAATATTATAAATTCTTCCTTTGTAGAAATTCTTACTGCAAGCCTGCAGTAAATATATGGCAAAAGTGCTGCAATGTAGCCTAGAAGTTTGCTGTAACACTGTATAAAGGATTCATATAGGCATTGTCAAGTATGGCATTAGTTGCGTTTATTTAGGGTGACCATACGCCCTTTTTTCCTCAGTCATCTCCTGGTCAGTGTCTGGGTTTTGGCTTTGTTTTCCTATTGTTTTCATACTTGCTAAAGGTAATGACTGAAAAGTAGTTTGAACAAAAGCGTGCAGGGATTGTACACAATCGACCAATTGTGGCGAGAAGGTGAGACCAACAGAGAACGGTCATAGCAATACAAATACACCTACATATAATTACATATAAGGACTGTAGAGACCGTCAGTAAGAGAACAAAGACAAAACCTGGACATTTCAGGCCATTCAGAAATGAAATATCAGCCATGACATGTATGTGAAAAAAAGGACGTCACCCTGTGTTTATTATAATCTGCAAGATAAGGGACAATGACATGAAGCTCACTTTTGTTTGAATCTTTTTTGTTTTGTTTTGCTCTAAAAATGCATTTAATGTTTAATATTGGGATGAAAAAACTTAGATATAACAGAGAAAAGGCCTCATGTTTATTATTAAAAACAGTGAAGTAGTTTTGTTAAAATAATCTAAATATTAAAACAAAAAAAAAAAAAACTTTCATGTGATGTTAAAAAACATGCAGGAAAAAAAACACATAAACAGGAAATTCTAAAATAGAAGAACCCCTGCAGACTTCACCAGATTAATTATGTTATGAATGAAAAATTAGCTAAATTTGTAAAAAAAAAAAAAAAAAAAGGAAAAAAGAAAGAAAAAAAAAAGACAAATCTTAACATTTATTTAAATCTTTTTTTGGAAAATAATTATTAAGATATGTACACTTATTCAAAGTGTAAAGAAAATATGTTAGTACTTTTTATTGATGGTTATGCCACATGACATTTTTTCATTTCACTTGAATTTGAATTATATAATTTTTGTTTTTAATTGTTGAAAATGGAAAAAACTATGAAAAAAAAAAGGTTATTGCAACTTTTTTCTCACAATTCTGACTTTTTTCTCAGAATTGCATGATACAAACTTGCAATTTTGACTTTTTTTTTCTCAGAATTATGAGGTATAAACTCACAATTAAACAAAACACGAGTTATAAAGTCAGATTTTTTTTCTCACAAATCCAAGTTTATATCCTGCAATTCTGACTTTTTCTCGCAATTAGCTTTTTTTCCGCGTAATTCCGACTTTTTTCAGAATTGTGAGATATAAACTCACAATTGCGATTTAGGAAATCCAGTTTTAAGAAATGAAGTCAGAATTGTGAGATAAAAACAATTCGCAATTCTGACTTTTTTTCTCCCAAATGTGAGTTTATATCTTGCAATTCTGACTTTTCCTCTCAAATGCGAGTTTATATCTTGCAATTCTGATTTTTTTCATGCAATTCTGACTTTTTTCTCAGAATTGTGAGATATAAACTCGCAATTGACTGATATGTTCTAAGAATTGTGAGTTTAAATCTCAATTCTAACTTAACTCGCAATTCTGAGATAAAAAGTCAGTTTATGTCTCACAGTTCTGACTTTATAATTCACAATTGTGAGTTTATATGACGCAATTCTGAGAAAAAAAGTCAGTTTATATAACAATTATGACTTTATAACACAATTGCGAGTTTACCAAATACCAAAAAAAAAAAAAAAAGTCAGATTTGTAAGAAATAATTACCTAAGAAGTAATTACCTTTTTTACATTTTTTTTATTCAGTGGTGGAAACGGGCTTCCATAAGTAACACATTGAATAAAATGTGAAGTTTTGACATAGCATCTTCCTGTAAAAACTACTCCAATAATATTTGTTTTATTTAACTTTGATTTTTTCTTATTTGTTGTTGACCCACAAATGCTGAGGATGATAATGCTCTGTCATGTCATTCTTGAGATGAAAAGCAATAATTCAAGGTAAATTCTCTGAGTAAGTCTTTCCTGACTGAGTGTGTCTTGTTTTTCTCTATGCAGTGGTGCATGAGGTGCGGGGTGTGGACGGTGCAGTAACCAATGGCGTTCACCAGCTCAGCTCTTCAGAGGTGGAAGAGCTCCTCCACAAGGCCGACGAGGTGACCATGAGCGAGAGCACCAAGACTACGCCGCGACTGGAACGAGGGCAGGTCGAGAAGTTGGAGAAGGTGGAGAAGGTAGAGAAAGACGTAGTACCAGCCGCAGCCCCCATAAAGGAGATCACGGGCGTAGAAGCCAAACCCGCAGCCCCTCAGACAGAAGTGGGCGGGGCCAGCGCGGAGAACCCCGTTACGATGGTTTTCATGGGCTACCAGAGCGTCGAGGACGAGGATGAAACAAAGAAGGTTTTGGGGCTGGAGAGCACGACTGTGAAGGCTGAGGTGGTGCTCATCGAGGACGGCGATGCCAAGACCGCCGCCAGTGACACCAAGCAGGAACAGGCGCCCCCTAATGGCAGCCCAGCAGAACCACCAAAAGCTGAAGAGGCGGCAGGTGAGTCGGGACAGCCAGAAGGGGGCGCTGCTGAGGTCAAGAGCAAGGAGAAACCCTGCAAGTGCTGCACCATCATGTGAGCCCAAACACGCCCTCCCAAACACGGACTTTACTGATGAAATGCAACAACATACAGAGAGAACAATAGCAAGGCTGAGAGGAATAAACGTTCAGTATCTTTTGATAGAAGAAGCTGTTGTTTCTTTAATTGATTTTTACCTGTTTTATATTTTCTATATTACTTTATCTTTCCCCCTTGATTCTTTCTAACCTGTGCGTTTTGTTTTTTTCTGGTTTTATTGTGGCTGAAATGAATCATGTCATATGCGCTCCTGTGAGAAAAGCATGAAGATTTGACCCTTTAATTGAACTGAACGGATCCAACAATCCCCTTTAATCAGCATTTACTTCACATATTATTTTCCATATGAAAAATTCAAATAATTATCAAACATAATTATATAATATATATGATTTTTTAAAGCCTGTTTTTTTTTTTTTTGTTCCCTTTTTGCAGAGTATGTTGCGTGCACTACAAATTATTTTCACTTTCACATCAATAGAAAAGATTAAGGCAAACTTTGATATCAACATTGTGCATTGCACTGTATTTATTACTGATGAAGCTGTGAGAAGTATTTCAATTATTTTTATTTGTTTTTCGAATTAGGAATAAAACCTGTGGGACTGACAGAGCACACTTTGCATTTGCTTGGAAATGACGGGACTGTTTTAAACAAACGGAGTGACCATCGTACAGGAGTTGTATAGGAATGTTCTGCATTAGATACAAGCAGAGCTCTTAAATAATACAGAAATAGGCCTACTTTTGGCTCATCCCTTAGTTTGTAATGCAGAAAAAAAGTTTACAAAAATGTAAAGTTTGTATTTTTCCCCCCTTGTGTGTTTTTTGAGCTGTAGTTGTCTAAATCATTCTACAAATCCTTACTGGATTCCCTACTGTACTGTTAAAAAGTTTGGCATCTGCATTTTAAGTCTCTTTTGCTCACCAAGGAAGCATTTATTTGATCAAAAATACAGTAAAAACAGTACTATTGTAAAATATTATCATATAATATTAAGCAGCGTCGTTTATTTATTAAAAAAGCAGGGCTGTCACGATTCTGGATTCAATTTGAGTACTTCAAAAAAATTCTCGACTGCAATTTGACTGTGTCGAGTAACCGGCAAAATACCGGAAGTGGCGTATTCCGCAGAGAGAATCCATGAAAGCATATTATTAAACAGTTTTCCGAGGCTGCATGATATATTAAACCCGTTTAAAATAAAGCATAATTCTATTGGGAATTCACAAACTCTACCGTTTAATTAAATAAGTATATGCGTTTTAATTATTTAAATGCGACCGTGCGTGTCAGAGCAGCTCTGTTCACAGGAACTGTTATCATTTACATGTGTGAAGCGTCTTCAACTCTATTATAACGTTCAAATGAGAACGCAACGTGCGCCATTTCATCAGATTTCTAAGGTAAATCATTTATAAACCTAAGTAAACGCTGGAGAATACATCATTTTCTTTCTAAATATGATTTCAAAACAAAAGCTGAAACGTTCAGAGTTTACACGTAGTGATATCCACATATTTAACAAATTACGCTGGCTGTAGCATTTCTGTCGTAAAGAAATGGCCAAATATTAAGTAGACATTTGATATAAATGTTGTTTAGTTAATATTAAACAAGGATTAGATCGTGGAGTTAAGTGTAAAAACAATCGTCAGGCTGTTGGCGCCCTCTGCAGTTATTTGTTATAATACATAATGTACATTAGTTTTATTGTTCATTATACATTATGTAATTTAACAGTTTTGTTTAATAAAACCATATAATTACTTCATTTCGATACTTAACTTTGTTCACTTAGGTCTATTTTTATTACCCCACACACACGAAAAATAGTTAGGATTATCCGCTTACTTGAATAATCGTCAGAACAATTAACTGATTACTCAATTAACAAAATAATAGTTAATAAAGCTTTTTAATGATAAAAAACTACACAAGCTTAGATATACGCTAAGAATTTCAACTATTTACCATGAAATAACATATTTCTCTATTGATGGCCATTTAAATGAAGCGTTACATATATTTATTTGATCAAACATACAGTAAAAAGTTAAATATTATTAAAATTTTCAAAAAAAAAAAAGAAAACTCTTTTGTATTTTAAGATACTTTAAAATGTGATTTATTCCAGTGACGTAAAGCTGAATTTTGAGCATCATTATTCCAGTCTTCAGTGTCACATGATCCTTCAGTAAATCATTTTAATATGCTGATTTGCTGCTCAAGAAACATTTGTGTTCATTATGTTGAAAACAGTTGTGGTGCTATTTACTTTTGTGGAAGCCGTGCTATATTGTTTCAGGATTCTTTGATGAATAGAAAGCTCGAAAGAACAGCATTTATTTTACTGTCACTTTTGATCAATTTAATGCATCCTTGTTGAATAAAAGTATTAAATTATTCTAAAAAACTTTTGAAGGGTTAGGTTAGGTTAAGTTAACTTTATTCATCTCCCATGGGAGAAATTTGGCTTGGACAGAGGGTGTGCTGCACAAAAAAGACAGAAAAAACAAACAAAAACTGTTTTGTATATAGTCTATGCTTAATTAAAGTTCATTCCAGTGCAATGCCTTTCGCCATAGACTTCCATTTGCATAATCAGCTTGATTTTTATTTGCTTTTACAAACTTAGGGATGAGTTAAAATAACTTTACGGTAAACAAAAGCATGTCACAGCTTAACCTCTATTGAAGCACATTCCTGCAAATGCACGTGCAAGTGCAGATTTTACAATTTACTATTTGCTTCAAATTAAAGAATATCTCTCTCACACACACAGTAATACAGCATCATTTTTCCCTCCTTGAAGAAAAATCTCTTTCCCTTATCTTTGTTCTCCCGCGAGTCCAGTAGATTGCGCTCTTTCATATTGAAATGTAGGACAGGTGAGCTGAGGATATCTCAGTAAGCTCTGATGTTTTGCCGTTAGGCTGTGCGGTGGTCGTTCTCAGTTAGACTGTTCCAGCAAAGAGCTTGCGCATGTGATCGTAATCGTTCCTTTGTGTTACTACCTAAAATATATATATGATCCCCACTTGAAGTGCTCTATTTGTTGTAAATAGAGATCAAGAGTAGAGAGTAAGTTGTTTTCTCGGTTACTTTCAAACTGCTGCATGATATAAATTTGCATTGGATCATTTGTAGCCCTCTCATCTTTCATCTGCATTGCTCATGCGCATTTTGAGTATCAGCCCCTGGCCTTGTTCTGACATTCGGAGGTGTGTGTTTATCAGGCTGGCTGTGTATTTCGATTTTATGCCAGTCCGCACTGCCATCAGCCCTCAGGAAGGGTCAATGACAGCTCATTCCTAACAAGTGACATCAACAAACTGCTGCAGCCAATCCTATGCAAGAGCCCTCATGCGTGGAAGCTAGTGTCAGAATGAGCAAAGCTCTCTCACTTCCACAGCAATCATAACAGTTCCCGAGACAAGAATGGAAAGACAGGAAGGACAATATCCGCCCTTCCTTAGCTGTTCCAAGGAAGTGTGGTGAGGGGACAGGAAACGTTTAATAGGTTATTATGCCGAGTATTGAAGCTTTGTTTTTGTTTTTTTTCTGAAAAAAAAAGTGTTAACATTTCTGAAAAAAAAACATCGGAATTGCCCTAAACATAGCTATGATGCCAAATGCTTCAGTAAAAACAAAAAGCATATTGTTTTTGTAGCCTGTGTGTTTGTGGAAGAGTTGAGCGATCGACTGGTGCTAAATGAAATTTATTTTTGTTTTTTTCCATAACAGAAAAAAATGTTAGTAACATTAAAGGTGCATTTAATAGTCTGATATCACAATCAACATCTGATAGAGAGAGACAGAGAGCATTTACACAATAATTTCAAGAAGCAACTGCATCACTACTCATCAAATCTTGCCGTACTGATGTTTATGGCTGTTTGTATTCTGCTTTCGTATTCTGACCATTTATTTTTCTTCTTTGGCTGTATATGTAGCTTTTCAAACATAGCTTTATGAAATTTTGAAGCCTCTGAAAATCTTCTGAATGGTAGTAAATTGTTTCTAATTTGACTAAATAGCCAAGTCCTGCCTAAAACAAGCATACAATTCATAACAAATTATCCAGATGCTACATATTCAATGGTATTTAATGATTTGTAAATTACTTTAAGTAAAGTATACTTTAACTAACAAAAAATGACTCTTATGAGGCTGTTATTTTTATTGAATCAAAAACATACAGTGCGACCACTGTAGTCTGATTCACAAACACATGACTTTTAGTGAGTTGAAAACATGCAGCATGAGAAATGTACTTTGATTTCTGAACAAATGGCTCTTATCAGTCTATTCCTGTAATGAACAGCTCAGCTGTCAGTTTGAATCAGTCTGACAAATGATCAAAATGGTTACGGAATCATCATCTGTCACAAACCCATAGTTTTTAGAGGACATAGTAGAGAACTAAAGGCACAGCTTCATTTTAAAAATATAAATCTATGTAAACTGGATGCGGGCCTAGTACTGAGCCCTGAGGAACGCCACTGCTCCCATTCAGAAGTATAGTATTGTCACCACCATTGTCAGTGACAAAATGTTTCCAAAAGCTTATTTTTTTTCTAATCACTACATACAGGTACTGATTCTAACATCATTGTTGCTGGTCATTTCAATGTGCCAAATACATTTTGTTAGGGACTACACACAACATAATTTGCATTTTCATTACCCTTCAAATTGCGCAAATTGAAAATACACTTAATGGAAACATACATTTTTCAAAAACTCCCATATATTGCGATAAAAATGTTTGCGCTCGCATGAGGTGGTTTTTCAGGCAATTTGAGAAAGGAATATTTCGCAAAACTGCAATGGAAACAGTTTTTTCACATTTATAGGCCACCTGGCATATTTAAAAGTCACATGGTCATGCCTACATCTCCATCAAATAAAAATAATGGCTAGTGATGGTGGTGGCTGCGACATATGTAAGCCTACCAACATGCATCGCAAAAATCTTTTTAACGACATCTGTAAATCTGTATTAGAAACACAGCCAGAGAAAACAAACAATTTTTATGAAAATCTTTAATTTTTATTAAAGCCTGTTGTTTTTATTGAATCAAAAACATACGGAGTGACCACTGTAGTCTGATTCACAAACATGACTTTTAGTGAATTGAAAACATGCAGCATAAGAAGTGTACTTTGATTTCTGAAAAAAAAAGGCTCTTAATCAGTCTTTTCCTGTAATGAATAGTTCAGTTGTCAGTTTAAAACAGTCTGACAAATGGTCACTGAATCGACATCTGACACAAACCAGTAGATTTTTTGAGGACAAAGTAGAGAACTAAAGGCACAACTGGATTTAAAAAATATAAATCTATGTAAACTGGATGCGGGCCTAGCACCGAGCCCTGAGGAACGCCACTGCTCCCATTCAGAAGTATAGTATTGTCACTGCCATTGTCAGTGACAAAATGTTCAAAAAGCTTTTTTTTCTCTAATCACTATGTACGGGTTCTGATTCTAATGTCTGACTACACACAACATAATCTGCATTTTCATTACCTTTCAAATTGTACACTCAATGGAAACATTTTTCAAAAACTCCCATATATTGCGATAAAAATGTTTGCGATCGCATGAGGTGGTTTTTCAGGCAATTTGAGAAAGGAACATTTCGCAAAACTGCTATGTAAACAGTTTTTTCACATTTATAGGTCACCTGGCGTATTTAAAAGTCACATGGTCATGCCTACATCTCCATCAAATAAAAATAATGGCTAGTGATGGTGGTGGCTGCGACATACGTAAGCCTACCAACATGCGTTGCTTATCACAAGGAAAAAATTCAGTTTTAGCCGCATGACATTGGTTAATGGAAAAGCTGTCATTTCGCAATAGTTTTTTATAATCATCTGCAAATTTGTATTGGAAACACAGCTAGAGAAAACAAACACTTTTTATGGATATCTTTAATGAGTGGATTCTTCATGTGAGTTTACACCATTTAGACTATAAAAACACTTTTTTTTTTCCATGCGTACTTTTTAAATTAGTATCAAACTACTAAATGCACCTTTAACGTTACATTAGGGTTTTTTTATTGAATGCTAAACCTGTTTAGTACCTTACTTATGAATTACTTGCTTCATTAAATTAATTTGATGGCAAATTATTAACTCATTTTAAAGGAAGAAAATTATGTGGCACGTTTAGCTGGTAGAGGTGTGCTAGATGAAATGTGTGTCTATGTGGTTGTATTCATAATTTATGTCAGTTAATATGTTATATATCTCTCATATTTTAGTCACATTAGTAATATCTGCCCAAATTACTGGGATGAACTCTGGAAATCGAAGCCCAGGAGTTAAATGAGGTCAACATGAATGCAAAAAACTCCTTCCGTTTATCTTGTTTGTCATGGTTACACACTTGAACCAATTCACTTATCCATGTACACACTTTTTGGATGTAAAACAGCATCTTTGAGGTTATAATTCAAGGTTCAAGAACCAGTTTGCTTTCCTCCATTGCCCATCTGGGCTACTTCCTTTAAAGTCTTTGCATCACTGTGAGTTTTATGGTTGCCTCACACTTTGGCCACTCAACTTACTGTCCGTCAGTACTAACATTCCAGTTCCGACATGTTCCTCACCCCTGAATGCCTTGTTGTCTGGCCACAGGCCTGGCGTATCTCTTTTGTATAGTTGCATGCTTTTATAGGTACATAATTCACACATATCTACATATACATATCCATTTCCATGTTAGATAATGTCCCTGTGCTTGAACCCCTAACCCTTGATGACAAGCTGAGTTCAAAGGCATGATAGAACAGAGGACAATGTAGGGACATATAACCGGGTTCCTCTCTTATTGGTTCTCCTGATAATGAGTGTGTGTGTGCTCTTACTGCCACTGTTGTCTGTGCGTTGTGAAGGTCTGCTTTCTTATCAACCTGACAGAGCTGTAGAAAGAGTTGGAACGAGATATTAAAATGTGACGTGCTTTACGGAAAACACCGCCTCTGTCTTGTTTTCTTTATAACAGTAAATGTGCTGTGTATGATCTATAAGCACATCTTTATGTAACAGTATATTTCCTGCTCTGCAATTTTATTGCAAACTTCAACACCACAACAAAATATTAATTTTGTCAGTGGGAGTTTGCAGTCTGTATTGAACGAGATTCAATAAAAAATATAATGCATAGTGAATTAATGGCAAGAAACGGCTCCCTATTGAGTTCTTGGGTCCTTGTAGGCTGCATGCAAAAACTAGTTTTCTACTAAGCCTGGCATTGTATACTATACTGTTGGCTCTCTGACAAACTTGGGGTTTTCCTCATTTGTCATTCTGGATAAAAGCATCCGGATAAATGTAAAAAAAACATACAGAACGATCAGTGATATCTGATACACAAGCAAATTACTTATATAAGCCTGTGTTTTTATTGGGTCAGAAACATACTGCGTGACCAGTATAGTCTGATTCACTAACAAATGAATCTTATGAGCCAGTTTTTTTAAGTGAAACAGCAAGATATAGCGCAACTAGTGTAGTCTGATTCACTAACAAATGGCTTATATGAGCCTGTGTTTTTATTGGATCAGAAACATACAGCATGGCCAGTGTAGTCTGATTCACAAGCAAATGACTCTTATGAGCCTGTTTTTCTAAGAGAATCAGAAATGTACAGCACAACCAGTGTAGTCTGATTCACTAACAAATGACTCTTATGAGCCTGTTTTATTTTAAGTGAATCAGGAATGCACAGCACAACTATAGTTCAGCTCACTAACAAATGACTCTTATGAGTCAGTTTGTTTAAGTGAATCAGAAACATACAGAATAACCAGTATAGTCTGATTCACTGACAAATTACTTTTATGAGCTGGTCCTTTAAAGTGAATCACAAATGTACAGCGCAACCAGTGTAGTCTGATTCACTAAAAAATTGCTTATATTAGCCTGTTTTTTTGTTTTTGTTGAATCAGAAACATACTGCATGACCAGTGTAATCTGATTCACAAGCAAATGACTCTTAAGAGCCTGTTTTTCTAAGTGAATCAGAAATGTTCAGCACAACCAGTCTAGTCTGATTCACTAACAAATTGCTTATATGAGCCTGTTTTTATTTTTTTGGGATCAGAAATGTACTGTGTGACCAGTGTAGTCTAATTCACAAGCCAATGACTCTTATTAGCTTGTTTTTTTTTTTAAGTGAATCAGAAATGTACAGCACAACAAGTGTAGTCTGACTCACCAACAAATGACTCTTATGAGCCTGTTCTTTTTATTGAATCAACAACATACAGCATGACCAGTGTAGTATGATTCACAAGTAAATGACTCTTATGAGCTAGTCCTTTAAAGTAAATCACAAATTTACAGCACAGCCAGTGTAGTCTGATTCACTAACAAATTGCTTATATGAGCCTGTTTTTTTTTATTTAATCACTGCGTGACCAGTGTAGTTTGATTCAGAAGCAAATGACTCTTATGAGTCTGTTTAAGTGGACTGAAATGTATAGCACAACCAGTTCAGTCCGATTCACTAACAAATGACTCTTATGAGCCAGTTCTTCAAAGCAAATCAGAAATGTACACAGCCACCAGTATAGTCTGATTCACTAAAAAAGGAGACTCTTATGAGTCAGTTCTTTTAAGTGAATCTGAAATGTACAGCACAACCAGTGTAGTCCGATTCACTAACAAATGACTCTTACAAGCCTGTTCTTTTTATTGAATCAAAAACATACAGTGTGACCAGTGTAATCTGATTCACAGGCAAATGACTCCTATGATTTTTAGTGAATCGAAAACATGCAGCATGACAAGTGTACTTTGATATCTGAGCAAATGGCTCTTACTAGTCTATTCCTTTATTGAATAGTTAAAAAAAAACTCAGTTTGAATCAGTTTGACAAATCTGGCACAAACCAGTAGATTTTTATAGGACAAAGTAGAGAAGTAAAAGGTAAAAGTAAGGAAAAATTCCTGATTTCATAAATATATCAACTGGATGCGGGCCTAGTAGTGAGCCCTGAGGAACGCCACTGCTGCCATTCAAAACTAATGAGAGTCACCACGGTATTGTCACTGCCATTGTCAATGACTAAATGACCAGGCTTCAGAGCAACTATGAAGTGCATTATGGGATGGTAGAGCGGTATTCTCAGCTTTTGTCCTAAGGTTGCTGATTATAGCAGCATTCCAGACTGGTATCCCTGCCCTCAGCACACTCATCAACACACACACCTACACACGCATGCATGCACTGAATCTTTGACCATGGGCCAGGTCACCCCACACACATTTTCGCTTAAGGTGATACCTTTTTGGACATACTGGAGCCATATTGGAGGAGGAGCTTAATTAGAGTGACTGTGCCAAAACACCCAAAAGTTTTATGGGTAGTGGACAGTATTTTTCAGCGCTAATAGACACAATGGTCTCGCTGTACCCATGGGCCTGCAAAAGATGAGGTGAGTCATTCCAAATGAGAATGAATGTCTTATTTTTAATTAAAGTAAAAGCAAGAAATTTTGTACATTGCTTTTTTACAATATTGTGTATTGGTACATTTAAAATGGTGATTCTTGGTATGTTATGATATATAAAAATCCTTATCTCATCAATTCACCTTCTTTCACAGACTGGACTCATCAGGCTTGAGTTGAATTCACTGCATGCTAATGTCTTCCTGTCTAACTCTAAGAAGCAGGTAGTACTGCAGCCAAACACAATGTTCAGGTACACTCCTCCCTGGCAGGTGCTGTGTAACAGCATGGATCACAATTTTAAGGTAAGGCTGTACAAATACATATGTGTTTGAAAAAATGCCTACAATTTTACACTATATAGGTTCTCTATTCGCATCTATAGTTCCATAAAGAACCTGTAACATCCAAGGAACTTTTTTATTCCACAAAAGGTTCTTCATTGTGGAAAAAGGTTCTTAAGATTATTAAAATGTTAAAAAGTTGTTATTTTACCAATCGCCAAATTAGCCTCACTTAATCAGCTTTATAAAACAAGCTTTATCACATAGAGTGGAGGAACAGATGAATGAAATTGTGTATAAATAAAATAAAATAAATGTGTATAGAGTGATACTAGTATCTTACATACTTTATTATGATGCTTATTATTCAATAGCTGATAAAATACTTTCTATTAATGTACAAAGTCAAATACTTGTGTGTTATACAGTGCCATGCGAAAGTTTGGGAACCCCTTGCAGAATGTTTACATATAGTCCACAAGAATAGCTGAAATTATTAAAATAAACCCATACAAAAGTTTGGGAACTTTTGGTTCTTATTACTGTGTGTGGTTACCTGGTGTCACATATCCTTCTTGTCATCGTGTGTTTGTGTATGTTGTGATTCACCATGTGCTCCCCGGACTCAGCCCTCTCGTTACCCGATTCACGCCCTCCTTGTTTCGCCCTGATTGTTTCATTGTCGTCACCTGTGTATGTACTGATTAGTTTGTGTATTTAAGTTCCACCTTGTGTTTAGTTCCCTGTCCGGTCTCTTTAAGTGTTTGTCTTTAGGTGTTTAAGTCCTTGTGGATTTATCTCCTGTGCGTCAAGTGCTCATTTCTCCTTCGTTCCCGATGGCACAGCCGTGACACCTGGATGATCTACAACTGTTTTTTTTTGTTTTATGATGGTTGTTTATGAGTCCCTTGTTTTTTTCTGAACAGTTAAACTGAGCACTGTTCTTTAGAAAAATCCTCCAGGTCCTGCAGATTCTTTCCTTTTCCAGCATCTTTTGCATATTTGAACCCTTTCCAGCAGTGACTGATGATTTTGAGATCCATCTTTTCACACTAAGGACAATTGAGGGATTTAAACACAGCTATTAAAAAAGGTTCAAACATTCACTGATGCTCCAGAAGGAAACACGATGCAGTAAGAGCTGGGGGGTGAAAACTTTTGAACAGGATGAAGATGTCCAAATATTTATTTTGTTGAAATATCATACCACTTTTTCCATTTAATACTGGCCTTTGGTAGCAACAAAAGATACTTGCATGTTTCCGGAAAACAAATTAAATACAATTTACCTTGGTCTTCAAATTCTAAAAGTTTTCACCCCCCGGCTCTTAATGCATAGTGTTTCCTTCTGGAGCATCTGTGAATGTTTTAACCTTTTTTAATAGTTGTGTTTGAGTCCCTCAGTTGTCTCAAAATCATACAGTCACTGCTGAAAAGGGTTCAAATATGCAAAGGATGCTTGAAACCCAAAGAATCTGCAGGACCTGGAGGATTTTTGTGTTCGGTTTAACTGCTCAGAACAAACAAGTGACTCATGAACAACCATCAAAAAACAAACAAAAAAAGTTGTAGATCATCCAGGTAACCACACACAGTATTATTATTGATTGGGGTTATTTTTAATAATTTCAACTATTTTTTTGTCTTGTGGACTGTCTATGTAAACATCTTTCATGTAAAATATGTACTCAGGACAGTACTAAATAAAAAATAACATGCATTTTGTATGATCTCTCTTATTTTGTTAAAATTATTCACATTTTCACAGATTCCGCAAGGGGTTCCCAAACTTTCACACTAATGATCCGTCAAGCATCATATAATGTTTGTCAATGATTTATTAATGAAGGTTTTACTCATTGTAAATCATCTAATGATTTTTCAGGTAACACTTTACAATAAAGTTCATTAGTTAACATGAACTAAGAATGAACAAAACCTCTACAGCATTTATTAATCTTAGTTAATGTTAATTTCAGCAATTACTAATGCATTATTAAAATCACAAGTTGTGTTTGTTAACTGCACTGTGAACAAACACGAACAAACAATGAACGACTATATTTTGATTAACTAACATTAACAAAGATTAATAAATACTGTATGTATTGTTCATTGTTCGTTCATGTTAGTTAATACATTAACTAATGTTAACAAATGACACCTTATTGTAAAATGTAACCATTTGATCATGAATTGAAAGTTTAATGACATTTGTAACCATTTTAATGTTAATCATTAGGTAAAATACATTAGTAAACATTAACAAGCATATTATCTCATATTTCTAGATATGTGAATACATAACAAATCAACTTTTAAGCATTGTATAATATTTGTTAATGATTTATCAATGAAATATAAGTAATTGAAATTCACTGTTGTAAATATATCACTCTTGTAATTACAGTAGATAGATGAACATGCGGTAAAGCTATTTGCCTTTTTGTACAAATGTACAAACTCTTCTGGGGAAAGAAATATATAGTTTGTGGTTCTTGTCCACTAGATGTCAGGATTTGTAATATTCAACCCACCAGAAACTTTTGTACAAAACCTCCTATCATAGACACTTTTTTACATGAGCAGTTAAACAGTTACTAGTGATGATCTTAGAAAAAGACATTTGCTTGGTCATAAACTGTGGAATGCAATTTATGAGTGTCATGCTCTGAACTT
Organism: Cirrhinus mrigala; assembly: GCA_036247105.1. Classification (NCBI taxonomy): domain Eukaryota; kingdom Metazoa; phylum Chordata; class Actinopteri; order Cypriniformes; family Cyprinidae; genus Cirrhinus; species Cirrhinus mrigala. Next base: position 18,752,893 of record CM070017.1, read on the forward strand.
TCACTTGAGTGGTTTGACAATAGGGAGTTTTTCTCAGCTCATTGCACAGCTCAAATGACAGCTTCAGCTTTATTTTAATTGCATTGTTGTAATTATCCACACTACAGTCCATACAGATACATGTAAATGTACAGTAGTTAACCACATTTAAGGCCTATTGAACATGTCTCAGTTTAATTCAGCATACAGATTGTTCAGTAACAAGCTTTTATAGTAATATACCAGGTGCCCATTCTTCCTCAAAACCCTATTCTCAATCTATCAGTCTTTTGCACTCCTTCTGTTTGGCGGCGTGGGGTGTGTCTATGCATGTTTATGTGATATTAGATGAACTTTGTCAAGTCAGTGCAGTAAAGACAAGTGTCTTCTGATGCATGTGACACTGCAGGCTCTGATGCCCCTGCTGATGTCTGAGGGTGAGTGTTGCTTGTTTTTCTTTGGCCGAAACGTGTGAGAATAAATTGCTCAGCTTGTTATGTTAGAATGAATAGTGGATATTATTCGTTCATTCGAAATGCGTGTGATTATTTGTAAGAGAGACAGGATTCATAAGATGCATAAATCAGAGATGAAAAGAGAGACATGTAAATGTCTGTTAAAAGAGTAAAACATTGTTAACTTAATGCTCAGTTTTTCTAAAGGACAAAAGATTAATCTCAGTATTATATAATAATTACTTTAAGAGTACCTTAGGAATGTTTCCTCTTTCAGCCGTTTAATTGTCAGTGGAGGCTAAAGGTTGATTACAGTTATGTATCTTACGATTTTTTTTTAATTTTTTTATGGAGCACTTTGATCTGTCTGAAAGAAAGTGAAAGTGCGAGATTTTTTACCAAATTGTGTTTTATTTATTTATTTAGAGTCCATTACACTGAGCACCTATCAAAACTGTTTTGTTATCAGCAGTTGTTTCAATATCATGAAATTGTGTTTGAATCTGTATATAAAGCTGTAATACAGTGGACATATATTTCAAAAGTTTCTGTGGGGTAAAGATTTGCTGTCGCATGGTTTCATGACTCTTTGTTTTGGTCATCATACTTCTGTAAAGCTACAGTATATTTTTTGTACTTTTTGGGACACCCCTCAAATAGTCTGAGCCAATCAGCAAAGGCAGAGCCGTGGTTTCTAGGAAACCGGCCTGCTGTCATTTTATCAGCGGTTCACAGTTCACGATGTCACATACAGACACCAGGGACAGTGAGCAAAACTCCCTTACAACTACGTAAGCTTGTTCAAAGTGGTAGACAGCCTTATCTATTGATTTGACGTAGTACTCAGACCAGAGAAAGTTTTTTTTCCCACAATGATAAATTATTTTTAAAAACCGGAGTAGTACATATCTCTTCAGTAACGTGAGGTGAGTGCCAGTTTTTTAAACTTATATAATCACCATTTGAAGATCTTCAAGTACTTTGAATGTTTTGTCTACAGAAAAGTTATACAACCTAAATTCAACTGAAACTACATAAAATATATATATATTTTAAAAATATAAGTATAAAGATACAGTCTCCCGCTCTTATGTTTGTTAAAAACTTTTTGTTTGTTAAAAATTTTTGAAAAATCATATAATGTTGAGAAAAAAACAATCTTTTGAAATAACCTGTGGAATGCAATTGTTTGCATTGTAATATGTCAGTTATTACAACATTGATACAGACAGGTGTAGTACTAAGCAGAATTTGGGTTAATGTAAATGTTAAAAGAATGTCAAACTGAAACATGATTTTCAACTGAATAGTAGGCCAAGTTGATGAAACCATGATTTTTTATTTACCATGATTTTACTATAGTAAGGAAATGTTTGTTGGGGGAATGCATTCTATTGCAATGTCTGTTGTAGTTATGGATTTTTAAACATTTTTAAAGTTTACTTAAAAAATCAACCTAATTATACAAAACTCAGCAAAATACCGCAGTTAAAATATAGTTACTCTGCAAAAAAAAAATGGTACATTTTCACAAGGGAATGGTTTAAAAGTCAGAAATTAAAGTGTTATGTCTGTTTCTAATGGTATATTTTTTACCACTGTTTCCTTTTTTATGTAATGTAAAATGTTTGATAAATGTTCTAAATGTTCATTTTATTTATTCTTTACTCTTACAAGAATAGTTCACCCAAAAATGAAAATTCTGTCATTATTTACTTACCCTCATGTCGTTCCAAACCTATAAGACCTTTGTTCATCTTTGGAACTCAAATTAAAATATTTTTGATGAATTCTGAGAGCTTTTTGATCCTGCATAGGCAGCAATGCAACTGGCACGTTCAAGGCTCAGAAGGGTAGTAAAAACATCGTTAAAATAGTCCATGTGACATCAGTGGTTTATTTAATGGTAATTCAGTGGTAATTTTGCTATGAGAATACTTTTTGTGCATAAAGAAAACAAAAATAATGTCCTTATTAAACAATTTCTTCTCTCCTGGGTCAGTATCACAAGGATACCATGACGTGTGAACACATCGAAGACTGACATGGAAGAAAATAAATAAAGTTATTTTATTGTTGACACATGGACTATTTTAACGTCCTTACTACCTTTTTGGGCCTTGAATGTGTCAGTTGCATTGCTGCCTATGCAGGGTCAGAAAGCTCTCGGATTTCATCAAAAATATCTTAATTTGTGTTTTGAAGATGAATGAAGGTCTCATGGGTTTGGAATGAGATGAGGGTGAGTAATTAATGACAGAATTTTCACTTTTGGATGAACTATCCCTTTAATAGACACAACCAAGCTTTAAAGCTTAGACATCTTAAACCATTCATGTTACATATCTGGAAATATGTTTACTTACTCTCTACGCACTATATTTGTGAAACATCTGACACTCTCTACACGGTCCAGTAGTAAATCTGTTGTGCTTCTTTTTTTGTTGTTACTCAGAGACAGGCATCAACTGTGACGGTCAAGCCATATAATGCAAGCACTCACTCCTCAGTAGAGGAGCAGGCGGTGATCCATTCCCATTCTTCTCTGAGACCTCCACTTCCCAGGCCTGACCAGAACCATCCACCACACAGAGACCCCATGACCAGCAACCCAAAGCGCTGGGTTATAAAGCCCCTGTCCCCTAAGCTAGAGCCGTCAGATTTGCGCTCCATATTGAGCCCGACTGGCCAACCACAGTCGCTAGAGAAAACGTGGAGTACTAGTCAGGAGGGTGACTCTTTCAGGTTCAGCTTGGAAAGTATAACAGTAACAGGCATGCAGCCTACTGTGATGGTGTCATCTGGGAGAAGCACTCCAGATGTGGTGGTCCAGGCTCGGCAAGTGTCTGTGTCTGAGGATGGAAGTGACGGTGAAGAATGGAGGCCCAGTACTCTAAGCAACCCTAGCAGCCCTGAAACTGCCAGCAGTACAGGCTCACATGCTGGATTCTACTCCTTTGTAGATGACCCAGCAAGCCCAGAAGCGGAAATGAATGAAGTCTACATGGTTTCTCCACAAAGGCAGGCCAAACTGAATACCTTGAAGGAGAAGAGCACTTTTAAGCTACAGACGTACACAGATGATAAGAGACCTGGAAGGCTATTTGAAGAAAGTAATGGAGATGACCTTTACCGACTCGAGGATGCCTCCAAAGTGAATGAAGAGGAGGAAAATCCAGACCGAATGGAGATCATCCGGAATCAGGCACCCAAGAAAAGCCCTGCCCTTAAAGAGCAGTGGAGTGCATTAGAAAATCTGGACCTCAGTAACACTGAGCAAAGACTCCTGGATGGGTTTAGTCTAAGCTACAAACCAGTGACTGTGAAGACTGAACAAGTCAGGGTTGAGCCTGGTACCATAGACCATGAGCAAATTGACTTCAACGCAGCACGAAAGCAGTTTCTAATGATGGAACAATCAAAACAAAACCCCTTCCTACAGAGTCCTGAGTGGCCTCCTTATTCCCCCATACTGCGAGGAAAATCTCTATCCTCAACAGCCAGCATCTTCAGTCCAAAACAAGTAAGCAAAGAGAACAGCCTAGAGGAGAATCAGATCCCACTAGCAACACAACAAGAAATAGAAGTAAAGACTGTAAATGTGACTGAACATTCAAAAAATGGAGTTCCAAGAGGATCCTTGGATGATGTTGACTCTGGTCTTGGTGACCAAAGTGGAGGCTATGCCAGTGAGGGTAGCATTTCAAACGATCCTCTCATTTCAGAGGTAGAAAGTAGCTTGACAATGCTAAGTGCAGATGAGACTCCCATTCAAAGGGAAATCAGAATTGCCCAACAACGGGAAGAGAGTCTACGTCGATCAAGGGGTATCTTGCACAAAGACCATTCAGAGATGGTGGAGATCAGGATAAAGCCAATTCTGTCCCTGTCATCTCCACAGGTGAAATCTCCAAAAGCCAAAGAACCAAACAGAGTGAGTTTCCTTATTCAGAGAGAGCGTGAACTTCAGAAACAGCGACAGATCAAAAACAGTGATTCAAGCCATAATAGCCAAGAGAACCAAGTACAGGACAAGTCAATTGAGACACAACCGGATGAAATTCCAGTCACATCTTTGAAGGCAAGTCTAAGTGAAAGTCTCACAACTGATTTAGAGCAAAGCACACTTTCTGCAGATGACAAGTGGATTACAGAAAAACCTGCACTAGTAAAAGAAGGTGCCCTCTTGGACTCAAAGGAAGTTCTTTCGCCTTGCTGTCCTCATCGACATCCTGATGAATCTATCCTTCAGAGAAACACTGACAGCAATACTTTTGGAAACCAAGTCCAAAGAAGTGCAAATTCCGAGGACAACCATTATTCTAAAGTAAGGGTTCATAAAGAAAATGGCGTCGAGTGGCAAACCAAGAACCTTAAAACAAAGCAAGAGCCATCCTGGATTGTGGAGAATGAAAGGAGCTTGTCACGAAAGAACAGATTTTACTCTCAAAATACTCCGTCCCCACTGGAACCTGCAAGAAATAGTCAGTACACTCATACCTGGAGATCTCACCTTGAGTACACCGACTGGAGCCCCAAAATGCAGAACGCCCCAAACAGTATCCGTCAGGAAATCGAAAAAGACCTCAGACGAGAAAAAGAGCTCCAAGAGCTGAGAGAGTCTAGTAGTCTGTCTTTCTCATTACCCAACTTAGCAAACATAAATCCAGTGCTAACTTCCTCTGAACCCAGGTCTTCAATAACCAGTGAGGAAACTGTATTTTCACCACAAACTCCAGATGGGAACATGGCAGAGGTGGATTCTGTACTTCCAGAAAAGAAGACTGATTATAGTAATCCTTATTCCTGGAGTCTGGACACTTCTCGATTATCCATGACAGGTATAACTATGCAGTCTTCCTGCACTCAAATATGATAAACTTAGCAAATGCGTAAAGGCATTATTGTTAGTGTAAGTGCCTGTTGCTGGGAAACAACAGTTGCACAATGTTTGTGGCAAGTGCATTTCTTAACTTTCCTGTTCATAGCTAACCATAAGTGTTAAATGTTTATGGAAGTCAGCAGCACCAAGGAATGAGAAGAACTGCCAACGTAGTTTCTGAACTTTGGACATAACATGGCATTCTGCTGCACTGCAGAATGATTAATCATTTACTTTATGAATGTAAATCCACATTTCCAGTTAAAGATTGCTTTTTTAGACAATCAAAAGCATACATGCTATGTCTTGTTTTCCAATATAATTTGCGCCGGTGTTTAGTGCCCTCTACAAGGACTCATGTCAGGCCGAGGTCACAGCACACTTGTCAGTTAAGAATCTGAACCATAAAGAAAATACTACATTAGATGTAGTATATTCAGATGTGTTTCAAAAATGCTCAATGAAAAACGTGATTGACAGTATTCTAACATTTTTAAATGTATGGTAGATGAATGAGTAGTAACCATAGTAGTAACCGTAATCTCTTGTTTTTCTTTCTTTATCTCTCCAGATAAAAGTCTACAGTTGTCCTCACCACGAGCCAGTTCCAGACTTCCCTCTGTGTCAATGATGACAGCCCAGCCATGGGGCAGCCCAAAACCCATGTCCCCAACTGTTTCCCGGGTAACTCCCATCAAGCCCTTTAGCCCACTTGCTGACCTGTCATCGCCTTCTTCCCAGAAAGGTCTGACTGAGACACTACTAAAGGACTTTGAGGACAGACGGATCAAATTGAAGCTGGAAGAAAGTGCAGTGAGTGAAGTTTCTTTCAGGAAACAGCCTTTAAGGATAGTTCACCCAAAAATGAATGTCATGTCATTCCAAATTCCAAATCCATAGAAGACATACACGTTTGAAATGACATGGATAAGTAAAGAATGGAATTTTTGGGGTAACTATCCATTTAAGACAGGGGTGTTCAAACTTGGTCCTGGAGGGTCGGCGTCCTGCAGAGTTTAGCTCCAACCCTGACTAAACACACCTGAACCAGCTAATCAAGGTCTTACTATGCATACTAGAAACTTCCAGGCAGGTGTATAGAGCTAAACTCTGGAGGACAGAGTTTGGACACCCATGATTTAAGACATTAATGTCATAATAAAGCAGTAACTGCTTTACAAATTGATTTAGAACTGTACTGACAGATTTTTCTCTTTATAACTTTCTTTTTCCTCTTTGTCTCTCAGTACGCTGGGATTCAACCTATTGACGCCATAAACAATGAGGTGAGATAAGGTTTACAATGTCTGGTGCCCTCTGCTGGATATTGGAACAGATCCAGTTTGATCATGTTGTGTAACTCTGGTTTCTCCACAGGTTGTAGAAGCCACTCGTGTAATAAGGCATAAAAACCAACGTGCCCTGCAGTGGGAGGCAGGCATGTACGCCAACCAGGACATTGAATGAATCAGCACCGACATAACAGGACTCATACCAAAAATCATCTTCAAATGAGAATGACTAGGTTTAATTCCACATTGGACTTACAAGCACACTACTCACACCACCAAGTCAATAAACATGAAACATGGCCTTCCATCTCATTTACAGTTTAGCTGGATGTTCTCAGTTGACTGGCGTGATGGAAATAGGTGTAGGTGTGGAGAGCATCTTACCTGCTTGGGGTGAATTGTAAGCTCTAGCAAACTGGATCATGAAAATTTTCTTCATCTCTTTCTCCGCCCAATACTAACATTTAACTGCCATCCTTAAAACGTCGATATGCACATTTAAAAAATCTGTCATCTGAAAATAAAACATCAAACTGTATTACATTATTAATGTCACTAACCTTCAAATCCTCATCGCTTAAATTAATAGACCAGCTTGCTTTTTATACAAGTAATAAAATGAAATAAGCAAAGTAGAATTACAGAGCCGGGTTCCTACACAAAGAGGAGGGACCATGAAATCTGGACCTGGACATGAACTCATTAACACAAAAGACTGTTGATCTAACAAGGTGGTCTTAATTTTGAAATAATGGTGAATCTTGCTTTTTACTGAAAATATATAGTAATATCAATAGATTCTTTTTTGTATTGAATATTGAAGATTCAACAAGTTGCACTGGAGATTTTTGCCATATTGTAAATGTGATATGATAACAACTGTTTGTTTGTTTTTTAATGTACAATCTACATTACAGATTGTTGCAATAATAGTCTAATATGTCAAAATTAACTTAATATCAAAAGATGATGTTGATGTATTCTGTGTTGTTAACACAATATTCCAATTTACAACATATATAATAAAAGGCTTGATTTTAGTAGTATATCTATTACAGTTTTTCAATATAGTAATAATAGCGATTCCCAACCATTGGTATTGCGAACCAAAAGTATTTTATTTATTTATTTTTTAAAATAAATTATATTTAATAAGACTGATGACTTTATTAGTGCTAAATGCTATCCACCTTACACAGAAGTAAGCCTATGTGCGAGACTTCCGGTTCATTAGCCACTATAAAGTGTTTTCACGATGCATCATCAATCGGCTATACTGGCACGTTGAACGTAAACAATGCCACTGAACCGAACGAAACTCGCATATTTTGTTGATTATTGCTGCTGAAAACGGTCAGTTTGTATTCAGTAGTATATTAATCATGCAATCCATGCTGTTGTGTAAAGGTCAACCGATATTGGATTTTACCGAAACCGATAACTAGATTGGACCACACTGGCCGATACCGATTAATCGACTGATAGTTTTTTAAATGGATGCTGAACGGAAAATAAATAGTGCTCTACTATTAAAAAAAAAAAAAAGTAGCCTACCGAACCATACTTTGTAAATGAATAAAAATATTAATATTAATTACTAATACTAATACTAATACTAATTATATATTGAAAATATATTGATTATCATTACAGTTAATTCATTGTTCATTAATGTTAACAAAAGCAACTAAAATGTTTAAAATATATCAGTAAATGCTGAAATTAACACACTCCAACAAGGAACAATACTTCTATTCTACAGCTTTTATCAATCTTAATGTTACAAATGGACTCATATTGTAAAGTGTTACCATTACATCAACAATCAAGCTAAAGATGGCCATCTTTAAATATCTACACAAAGGCCACAGCAGGGGCATTTCTAGGATTTGAAAACATTCGGGCTGGTGCCAAAACATCAGGGGCTAGTGGTGGTGGACGGGAGCTGACATCATACTTACGTAAAATTTTGTTAGACACAGGGGGGTGAACCTGGATCCTTCTAGGGCCATGCAAAATTTGAGATATTTTAAATGAAAATTCATTAACCTGGTGCACTTTAAGAGTTCAAATATGAGAGCTCCAAGTTAACCCATGTTCAGTGTGCAAACTGAACAAAGAAAAGAGGTCAATGACCTGACTCATCCCTCTTCTGATACTCTGAAAACATCGGATCATGAACTGATCATGTGAGCAAAGTCATACTGTGCTTTTGATTTTAGTTAATTTGACAGATACTTTGCCAAAGCAGTGACACAAAACAACGTTGTTACACTATGAAAAATAGTATAGTAAATAGTAAATCACTGCAAATGGCAAACAAAAGTATTATAACAAAATTATAAAGTATTATAACAAAATTATAACTTTACAAAAATATATTACACAAATACAATAATATATTTGAAAATGTATTTACAACTGCAACAAATATATATTTGCATGCAAAAATAGGGCCCCATTTTATTTTTTCCAAATTCATTTTATACATTTATTTTTTTTCTGTTTTAATTTTTCTGGACTCCTTTTTAATGGTTAAATTTAATTTTATTAATCAAAAACAAAAACAATAACAACGAAAACGTGTAATTAATTAAAACAATGAAACTTTAACATCAATTTATCAAAAGTTATGTTTAGGGCCCTTTGAAATGGCCAAATTTGTTTTGGCATGTCTATTTGAATGCATAAAACAACTTTTTTTTATTTCTACAACATCCATATGAAATTCTGTGTTGTGTATTTAATTTTTTCCGGCTATCAAATAAAGGTATAAAATATTAATTTATCTTTTAATTAAATTTTATTTTTGGGGATGTACTATTAAAATTTAAAATATGGAAAAAATGTGTAACAAAGTTTTATTAATTTTTCAACAGTAGTAGTAGTACTATGTTACTTACATTCTACTGAATGATAAAAGTAATATATATATAAAAAATAAGTATAAAGTAATATATTTCTGGCACAGTGTCTACAAGCTAAACCGATCTTTTATTTTGACGGGTTGCCATGAATACCTTTAAATTTCTGTTAGTATATGACCCTGGTTTTACTCAACTAATAGAGTGAAATGCTCACGAAGTACTCTCAGAGCAGTTCTGGAGATGTCGTTCATGCATTTTTTATGGCAGATGCTGGAATCACTGCGAGAGTTATGTGTGTAGTAAAGGAAACTGCAGGTACCTCTGCACCATTCATTCATAAAGAGACACGCAGAACATGCAGGATTCATATTTAAATGGTATTTTGCAGCTGAATATTTACAGATACTAGTCCATATTGCGATTTGGCTGAAAGGCAATGACCGGCTTTTGATTAATTCATTCAAACTTTGTCAATTCCGTGAATTCCTCGGAAATCATAGGGCGATACCAACCCGTAAAAACATTCGGGGCTAGAGAAAAATCTTTCGGGGCTCGAGCCTGGAATTATTAGCCCTAGCGACGCCCCTGGGCCACAGTATTGAAATTTAATACATATGGATATTGTGTACTTTCACAATTTAACTGCTTCTATTCTAGAACATTTGTGGTTATCTAATCAAAATATAAAAATATGTTAGTAACACAACGGGCAAAAGTGCAGCGCCGCGTCTAGAAGAACTCGCAGCTATCCGGTATCACACACACTGGAGACGTCGCGTTCAATTCAAGCGGCAGTCTACAATACTTTATTTGATCACCAAACGGGCAAAGTATACTGCTGTCCTTTCTAAACTAATGCAGCATCTAGTCAACAAATTCATCACTTAGTAATGACATGAAAACATGCACTACAGTATACTGTACACACCGTTTCATTGTCGATTAGTTAAATCCGCCTTTGAAGTGTCCCTTTCTGTGCAGTGCAGTGTCACGTGTCTAAACAAAGGGCAAGTCCTGTCAGTTATTTCCGCCACTAGAGGCCGCTCTCATGCTGTATAACAAAGACTATAGAGACTTTGCTGTATAATGACGACCTTCTCAGAGTCCAGCAACCTGGAAAAAAAAATATCGGCATGGATTTTTGCCGATAACCGATAGTTCCGCCAATCAACTATCAGTGCCGACTAATCCGAAAAACCGATATATTGGTCGACCTCCACTGTTGCGTACATCCGAGTTTTGTCAATATGGCCGTGTATCCGTTTGCAAACCCTCTACTGGCAAATAATGAGAAGTAAAACAACGTGCAGTAAACAGTAAAACACTGCACTACAAACTAGTGTGTTTGATTAAAATAATGCATTAAAACTAGTAAGACACCGCTATCTGCAATATCAAGCAGCAAAATGAGCTGTTTCGTATGTTAAGTACGGATGAGACCGGAAGCCAGATCCATAGCATTTACACATGCCCGAGCCCACTCTGACAGGAAAAATAAGGTGGAATATAAGTGAAACTGAACACATTTCTGGTTTGGTGTTTATTAAGGTGTATTGAGCCTTATTAATTTGTTTGGATGCACAAGACATCGGGTTAGGAAACTAATTGGGAAATTAGTCTAGTAATTGTTGGGGGGAAAAAACGTATTTGTTCATAAACAGCACAGAGTAACTAAGTGCAATACGGGTGTCTTCTCGTGTTTGCTAACTTGTATGTTTCAGTTCCACAAATATTCTCATCCCACTAATTAAGAAGTGTCAAAAACGACATACTTGCTGAACAATCTTTCTTCACGTGGTTTCAGGCTCCAATCCCTGTAATGAATGCCTCTGTGCAATATTTCAGATTGCTGTTTGACCATGTTTGACCATGGCACAGCAGCGCCCTCTAGGGAATAAACTCCATTAACGCACGATTTTCTTAATGCATGCAATGCAGTTTGCTTAATTATTTGGTAATTTCGTGTCAGTGTTATTAAAAATGTCTACATATAGTGTGATTAAATGAAGCCACGGATGCTAAACAACACTCAAACACCTCTAAACCCACATGTATTAGTACCACACCTCGTTTTATACTCTCAGAGGTGAAATTAAGGGAATCTCATAGTAGACGCATTTACAAGCAGCAACAAGTTACCGTTTTCGCTTCAATAACACAGCTTCCTTTCTGCATTTAACGGAGTTCAGTGCCAAGCGGGGCTTTCCACTCTTTGACCACAATTAAAATCCATTTCCAGTGGATAATATCCTTTGAGTAAGTGTAGAGCATTTATTTTTTCTGTATTTATAAATTATTATTCATATTAGCCATATAGTACTTAAATGCATTCATGTATACATGTGTATAATAAGTGAGATGACATTTTATTCACCATTAGGCTATAATTTGGATGTCATAAATTTTGGACCATGTACGAGTCTTATTAATGTCAATAAGTAAGAGAGACTGGGGCTAGTTGTCACACATTTCACTTCAGTGAATACTGAACTCCCCAAGAAAAAAGTTCATTTAATAAGAATGATCAGAAAGAATGATTATAAATAATTGGAAATAAACTGGAGTAATGGCTGCTGAAAACTCAGCTTTGCATCACAGGAATAAATTACATTTTAAAATCGATTCGACTAGAAAACAGTTCTCTTAAATTGAAATAATATTTCACATTACTGCTTTTTACTGTATTGTTGAGCAAATAAATGCAGCTATGGCAAGCATAAGAGACTAAAAAATGATTCCAACATATTAATACTGTTTATCTTTTGTCTTAAAGGCCAAAAGTCACAGCCTAAAGCTCCCATTTTGCCTATCAAATGGGGGCCATTTTGACTTTGGTGGAGCCGGTGGTTGTCCTCAATAAACTGGGGACGTCTTTCTTTGAGATGGCCCTCACACAGACCATCTACAACCAGTCACTGAAGACAACAGAAGGAGACAGCGATGGGGCACAGGCGTTATCCTCACGCTTTCTTCTTATTCAGAGTGTCCTGTCCTCTGTGGCGGCCATGTTATCCATTATACCACTGAGCCGTATGGCAGACCGTTATGGACCTAAAGTCTTCCTGGTGGCCTCTCAAATGGGTTCGGTTTTGGGTATGTTTATGCTCGTCATCTTCATGTACTGTGAGGTTCCTCTGGAGTTGCTGTACTTGGGCTCTTTGCTGCATGGTTTGAGCGGTGGCGGGCCGATGTTTTGGGCCGGGGTGGCTGCTCTGGCATCTCTAAGCTCGGAGCAAGGCAAGCGCACTCTTAAACTCAACATCGTGGACTTTTGTTTTGGGGTCGCAGGGGTAGTTGGTGGTCTCCTGTCTGGATATCTGTATCAGATGGGACCATCAATTCTCCTCCTGACAGCAATTATGGTCAGCATTGTGGCGTTACTGTACTCTGTGTTCGCCCTCACTGATTCAATCTCTTCCCTATCTGAGAGTGAGCCATTGCTGACTGAATCCGAAAGTGGGAAAACCATGGATCGAGTTTCTGTAGGCATGCTGATGACAGCCATGGTGTTGTTCATGCTAGGAATGGTCGGGGCAGAAAATGTGCTCCAGCTCTTTGTGCTGAAGCCCCCTCTGAGCTGGGACTCAGTTTGGGCCGGATATGGGAGGGCCGCCACCAGCGCCATGTATCTCAGTAGCTTCTTAGGGGTCCTGTGTCTGTTTAATGTGTTGGGAGACACAGCCCTCACTCTGCTGGGTATCGTGTCCAACTGTACTGGGATGGCAATCATGGCATTCGCTATAGAAAGCTGGGTCTACTTTCTGGGTGAGTTTGTTTTAAGGTCTTTTAAAAGTGATTTATTTTGGAATGATGTCCATAACATCCCCTGAAAAGTAAATATCACTGAAATAGGTCTTCATTAAAGGGATAGTTCACTCAAAAATTAAAATTACCCCATCATTTACTCACCCTCAAGCCAGATGTTTATGACTTCTGTCAGACGAATACATTCAGAGTTATATTAAAGGAATAGTTCACTTCCAGAACAAAAATGTACAGATAATGTACTCACCCCCTTGTCATCCTAGATGTTCATGTATTTCTTTCTTTAGGCTTAAAGAAATTATGTTTTTTGAGAAAAACATTTCAGGATTTTTCTCTATATAGTGGACTTCTATGGCGCCCGCTGAGTTTGAACTTCCATAATGCAGTTTAAATGCAGCTTCAAGATCAAGCGCCCTTTACAAAAAAAGGTAAAACAGTGATGTAGGGTAATTTTGATGTTGCAGGAGAAAATGAGATGGGAGTTTTTCGACATACCCTAACTGTATTGAACCAGAATACACAGAGTATACGCAAAGCTAGACAAGATGAGCATTTGAGGTTAAAAAGTATAGAAATTGTCAAATGTTTAGAAAATAACCAATCTTTTTGCTAGATAGGACTCTTCTTCCTTGGCTGGAATCATTTAGAGCCATTTGAAGCTGCATTTAAACTGCATTTTGGAAGCACCATTGAAGTCCACTATATGGAGACAATTCTTAAAATGTTTTCCTCAAGAAACATAATTTCTTTACGACTGAAGAAAGAAAGACATGGACATCTTAGATGACAAGGGGGTGAGTCAATTATCTGTAAATTTGTATTCTGGAATTGAACTACTCTTTAAAAAAAATTCCTGCTTCTTCCAAGCTTTAGAATGGCAGTGAATGGGTGTTGAGATTTTGAAGCAAAATAAAGTGCATCCATCAATGAGTACTTACTGGATTTATGCACTTTATTGAACTTCAAAATCTCAACAGCCATTCAGTGCCATTATAAAGTCTGCAAGGGCCAGGACATTTTTTAAATATAACTCAGATGGTATTCGTTTGAAAGAAGAAAGCCATATACACCTAGAATGGCTTGAGGGTGAATAAATCATGGGGTAATTTTCATTTTTGGCTGAACTATCTCTTTAATAGCTATGGAGAAGTGGTTCTCAACTAGGTGTGTGTAACAAAACGAGTCAAACTGGTATGCAAAACTAGCCCAGTCATGCTCTGGAGAAAATGGCTATCAAAATTGTGTTCTGGGGGGTCATAACTTCCTTCCCAGGGGTTCCACTTCCGTCAAAATTGCGTTTGGGAGCAGGGGATTTCGCTTTAACCCGCATATTAAAAAAACTCGCTGCAACAGTATAAAAGTTGACCAAATCAGTGGGAAAAGCACAGACTTGGCAACACTGATTGAACTTTCACATGAGCATAAATCAAAAGAACGTCAACTTGCATGGTTTCCTCTCTAATGTAGTCACAGCAAACAGCGCAAACGACTACATGAAAGAAAACAGGCTGGCTGTATTACACTTTTAATTGAACAGAATATCTCAATAGAGATCACCAAACTTTTCCATAATGTTGCCAGGTTATATGCCAGGAAGCCAGGGCCCATTAGGGTGACTTCAAATTATATAAAATAAACCAAAACAAGCATTAAAATAATAATAATAAAAGATTTCACCCTCTCAAATGTTTTCTTTGAAAAATCTTACAACCTGGATACATGAGGTATCCAAATTTTAAAAATGTAGTTTCTAGACCTGGAAAAGTCATTTAAATTAATAAAGTCTCTATGGACATTTTAATGCTGAACACATATTTTTAATTATGCCAAGCTCTAAAATATTTTATCCGGTAGATACTGTAGGTTTCTATAACAATATCACAACCCCTGTTACATATGCAGTATAAAAAAAGCACAAATATAAAACAATAGTTCACCCAAAAATGAGAATTCGCTGAAATTAACTCCCTCAGGCCATCCAATGTGTAGACATGTAGCTAGTTTCTTCATCAGAACGTATCTGGAGAATTCAGCATTACATCACTTGCTCACCAAAGGATCCTCTGCAGTGAATGGGTGCCATCAGAATGAGAGTCCAAACAGCTGATAAAATCATCATAATAATCCACAAGTAATCCATACAAGTCCAGTCCATCAGTTGACATCTTATGAAGCTAGAACCTGCATGTTTGCAATAAACAAATTCATAAAGGATTACTCCACTTCTACAATAAAAATTTATTGATAATTTACTCACCCCCATGTCATCCAAGATGTTCATGTCTTTCTTTCTTCAGTCAAAAAGAAAGAAAGAAAAAGAAAATGCAGTTACAATGCAGCTTCAAAGGGCTCAAAATGATCCCAGACGAGGAATAAGGGTCTTATCTAGCAAAATGATCTGTCATTTTCTTAAATAAATTAATATTTATACACTTTTTAACCACAAATGCTCATCTTGTCTAGCTCTGCGATGCACATGTGTACTCTGCGCACTCCGGTTTAATACAGTTAGGGTATGTCAAAACACTCGCTGTTTTACCTTTTTTTGTAAAAACCGTTTGATCTTCTTTGCACGTTTACTTTTTAAGCACTGGGTTGATACTTCTGCAGCAATGTAGGACGATTTTGAAGTCGGAGGTGAAAATGAGATGAGAGTTTCGACATACCCTAACCGTATTGACCCGGAGTACGCATGCGCATCACAGAGTTAGACAAGATGAGCATTTGAGGTTAAAAAGTATATAAATTGTACATTTTTTTTAGAAAATAACTGATTGTTTCGCTAAATAAGACTCTTATTCCTCGGCTGGGATCGCGTAGAGCCTTTTGAAGCATTTTAACTTCAAACCGCTGCTGAGTCTTGTATCCATAATATTGTTTTCTCCAATTAAAGGTTTTTAGTATTTTTCTGCATTGAGATGTGTTGTTTTAAACAGCTAGAGGAATCATGTTGTTTGCCTGTGTTCCCATGCCAACGCTGCGAGCCATGCTGTCCAAGAATCTGCATCCTCAGCAATACGGTAAAGTTACAACTGCATAGAAACAAAAACTTAAAATGTGCTTCATCTAAGCACAAGCCAAATAACTGAGGTCATACTACCAGTTATATGATACTTCATGAGAGTCCTTTGCTGTGTCTCTTGGCAGGGCGAGTTTTTGGGCTGCTCCAGCTGGTTCTGGCTGTGACTGATCTCTTGTCTAACGTCTTTTTCACCTCCATTTACCCTCTGACTCTCGGCTGGTTCAGTGGCTTCTGCTTCCTCCTCTCCTGTGCCATTAGTTACATCAGTGCAGTCCCTATCATGTACGTAAATCTGTCATTAAAAAACAACAACAAAGGTTCTTTTGGTGGTTTCTTCATTTCTCAGTTCATGTAGAATAACAGATGCCAATTTTGCTTTTCAGTTACCAAAGTGGCAGAGACCTGAGTCTTGGATCCATTTGAGATGTTAAACACTTATGTGAAAATCTGTCTGTTCTTATTTTGATTCAGTACTATGGAGCCCCTTAGGAAATGGTGAGGTGTATAGTTTTAGGTCTTAATATAAAATATTATTAGCATTAGGACTGGACACATGAAGTGTCTATGTTGTAAAATGTGTTTTATTCTTAGAGAGCAGCATTGCATATGGTTTCTACTGTTACAGTCAAAAGTCTGTGCTTTTTGTGTGTGTTATTCTCAATAAACCTCCTTTAAAGAGCTTATTTTTCCTTGGTTAACTGTTCAGTCATGCTATTCTCTAATATGCTGGTTTTTGAAGCTGTATGGGACTCGAGTTCTGCAGTTCATTTTTTAAGCCTTTTTTTTAAATGCGGGATTATTTTTACATTATAGCATCTAAAAATGGTAAATATAACCATATTTCATGTTGATGTGTTTTACCATCAGGGTGTTTTATGTGTAATATCCAACAGCTGCCACACGGTGTCATCTAATCGTCAATGCACAACCTACTATGGCAAGCAGATTTGCAATAAAATGGTTTGACTAATGCTGTTTTTTAGATAATTACAACTAAGTGGGTCATAAATATAATTTGACTCATTAGAATGATAATTTAATATATCTGCAATTCTAATTCAATCAAATAATCTAATCAATTCCTGATGGACAAAACAAACTTGTGTTCCGTTTTTTTTTTTTTTTTTCCACAGGAAAAACTGTTAGACTTTCACTTTTCACTGTTTCATTTAGATGTGTCACAAAAGGGGGAAAAGACAATCACAATTTATATTTCATGACGACTTCAAATGAGTATTTTTAATATCATTAATGATGAGGAATTAATGAGAACTTAAATGTAAAATATATGAAATATAATTACATATAAGACATATCTTAATTTTTATATTTTACTAGTGAGAATCCAATTAGAGACACAAAGTACAAATTATAGTTGACTTTAGTTACAATTTCTAGTCGTCAAAACTCATTTGTAGATATCTGAAAATATTATTTATACCTTAAATGTATTCAAATGTACTTTGTAATTTTAATCCTTTGTGAACCTGCCAAGTCTGTGTTTTTCTGACACAACCCCCATAAAAATTCTAGAGCAAAT
Organism: Cirrhinus mrigala; assembly: GCA_036247105.1. Classification (NCBI taxonomy): domain Eukaryota; kingdom Metazoa; phylum Chordata; class Actinopteri; order Cypriniformes; family Cyprinidae; genus Cirrhinus; species Cirrhinus mrigala. Next base: position 18,770,695 of record CM070017.1, read on the forward strand.
TACCTTTTTGGGCAAACTAATGGTCCTCTGAGAAATGAATTCCTTCCGAATGTGAATGTCTGTGATATTGTATTTTCCCAACGCTTCCACTCACATGTATTTTGGCCTACCCGAGCCACTATTTGCACACCAATCTTACGCATGCTGCACCTTTCACTATGTATCGGATGAAAAAAATAAAGTAATAAAATTAATAAGGAGAGCCAAATTGCAGAAACTGCTAAGACTGACCATTTTAATATCAGCATCAGGTAAGATACTTGTTTAGATTTCTCTGCGCACTTACGGAAGTTTAATATAAGGAGACACTTCTATAAACTCATGTGAAATGTATTTAAATAATGTTTTTATAATAAATTAAAATTATAATATATATATATATATATATATATATATATATATATATATATATATATATATATATATATATGCGCCGTATGTGATGTACGCAACATCTAGAAAACGCACTACCTCTGTAATAAACACGAAGACGTTAGTCTCGTCCGAACTGATACATGAAAATCAACTCAAACGCAGTATAGAACTAGTCCCGTTCGAATAGGGCTTAAGCTTACTAAAGCCAGGGGCATTGCATGCTAAAACGGCTTGCCATATGCCTACTGCCTACGTATTTCCGCTAAAATTTCAGTGTCTACGTGAGCTTCCGGTAGAGTATTCACCGAGAGGAAACTGTGGTAGTAGTTAACTCTTTCTGACTTTCTGATTAACTTTCGATCACAAACAAATTGAGATATTATTACAGTATACACATGTTATTCACCGCACTATATTAGTATATGAAAATATAACATTAAAGTAATGAGTTCACAAACCTTTAAATACCTTCGTCGTGAAGGTGCGTCGTCGCGATATTGCTGTGTCCCGTTTTGTAAAATGTCCTCAAGATTTAATTCTGTGATTAGTTTCCATAGTTTTCCTTTGGACAAGGAAACACGCAAACGGTGGCTTCAAAGTATCCGGCGTGAGGACTATAAAGTCAGTCCTAATACAAGAGTCTGCAGTCGACACTTCAGGAGTGATGATTTTTTTGAGCCATCGACTCCCACATCACGCCGTCTGCTGAGGAAGGGCGCCGTGCCCACGCTGTTCATGGGGAGCGACTCTTCGTCCACTTCAGCACCTAAGCGCTTCGGGTTATGGAAGAAGAGGCGCGTCTCTGCTCTAAAACAAGACCCTGAGCCTAAGGAGCTCCAGCATAATGAACATGATTATTGCTCATCTGTTGTCCAGGATGATTTGGTTTTGGATCAGACCGAAGATCTCCGAAAGGAGGTCGAGCGCCTTAAGAAAAGGTTGGCAGAGTTGGCTGTCCTGCAGAGATTTTGTTTGGGACGATTTGCTGCATCAGACGATGACATAAGTTTTTACACTAGGTAAGCTCTAAAACCTGAACAAGAAATGTTTGCTTAACTTTTTCACGGTTTTCATAACACATTCAAGTTAGTATTCAAGTAATTGCATTGAATGTGCACTTTCAGTGTACTTAAAATCTTAAAACTGTATTTGAAAAACTAGCAGGTAATATAATATTAATAAATTAAAAGGCCACTTAAGTGTACTTAAAGCACACTTTCATGATTGTTTCTTAACACAGGTAGGAACATTTAAAAAGTGCACTTTGTATCCTTGTCGATTTTTATTTTTTATTTTATTATTATTATTATTATTATTATTTATTTTATTTTTTTTTTTTACTTTTTGTCATACCCTTATTTTGATGTTTTGACTAAAACAGCTTATTATGAGACACGTATTAATGTATTAAGACCAGATTTAGTTTCAAATTTGTATTAGTAGACAAATTTTAACAACATTGTGTAATTTTTTTTTTTCATTTTTTATTTATTTTTAAAATATGGTTTATTTATTTAGTTACAATTATTTATATATTCAGTTATTTATTTCTAATTTTCACTTGATTCGATGAATATAGTTGTAGTAGCTTGCATGATGCAAAATTATAAAAAAAAAAAAAAAGCAAAACAAAAAACCCTCAGTGAATCAAATACAATTACAATTCACCACCAATCAAAAGTTTTGTTTTTTTTTGTTTTTTTTTAAGATTTTTAATGATGTTGTTGTTGTTTTTTAAATAAGCCTCTTCTGCTCACCAAGCCTGCATTTTTAATCCAAACGACAGCAAAATCAATAATATTGTGAAATATTTTTACTATTTGAAATAACTGCTTTCTGTTTGCATGTTTTTTAAAATGTAATTTATTCCTGTGATCAAAGCTAAATTTTCAGCATCATTACTCCAGTCATTACTCCACGTGATCCTTGCTGTTTTCAACATAGTAATAATAATAATAAATGTTTTTCGAGCAGCAAGTCAGAATGTTAGAATGATTTCTAAAGGATCATGTGACTGGAGTAATGCTAAAAATTCAGCTTTGAAATCACAGGAATAAATTGTTAAAATATATTAAAATAGAAAAAAGTTATTTTAAATAGTAAAAATATTTCAAAATTGTACTCTTTTTGCTGTAGTTTGGATCAAATAAATCCAGGCTTGGTGAGCAGAAGAGTCTTCTTTAAAAACCATAAATCTTATTTACTTCAGAAATAAATCAGAAAAGCACTCTTACGTTCATCTTATTGCATTTAATATAAATTTAAACTACAAAATATTTTCATTCTAATTGTAAATAACATGCAGGTAAGTGTCTAAATATCATTGCGTTCAGTTCGCACATAAGAATATTGTTTTGAAATATATTATTACTGTAAAAAGCACTTACATAAGTTTAAAAGTATGCTAAAGTAAACTTTAACAAGGATTGCAAGCCTTATATTTTAGTATACTCTAGACAAAAAAATAAGCTACAACTTGGTGGTTGAGCGTCACTTTTTTTTTTTCCGTATATGATCTCAAACATGTCCTGCATTTCTTGTAGGTTTGCCACTTACAACCACTTGATGGCGTTCTGGAGACTCATTGAGCCTGCGTACCACAACATGGTTGGTTTGACTAAGGCCAGGACAGCTGCAACGAGTGAAGTTGGATCATCAGACAGGACATCTGTAAATAATTAATTTTTATGTAATTTATAACTCATTTATCATTTATGGTGTTATTACATACAGATTTTATGTGGGAAGAATAGGGCAAGGAATGTTTATTATATAAACACACATTAAAAACCTTTTACAATTTTTGTTTTTTAACAGTGTCAGTCCATACAGCCCATAGATGAGTTTTTCCTCTTCCTGGTCCATCTCTCCGTTGGTCTAACAGAGAGAGATCTGGCCCACAGATTCAATATCCATCAGTCCGCCGTGAGTCGAATTATTACAACCTGGGCCAAATTTCTCCACGCCATTCTCGGATCTGTGCGCATCTGGATGTCAGAGGAGGCGGTCGAGGCTCACATGCCAAAGGAGTTTCAGGACTTTCCAGACACACATGTAATGATTGACTGCATAGAGCTGCGTTGCCAAACACCGTCCTCTCTCCTGCTTCAAGGTGAAGGGTCCCATTGCACCTACAAGGGGTTAATTGGCATGGCACCGCATGGTGCGGTTACTTTTGTGTCACCCATTTTTGCAGGATCGGTCAGTGACAAGGAGCTTCTGAAGCAGTCTGGGATTGTGTCACTCCTGAAACCTGAAATGGCCATTATGGTCAACAAAGGTTTTTTTATAGATGATTGTGTACTATGCAAAGTTTACCGACCTGTCTGTCTGGTAAAGAGGGAACAGATGCTGGTTGATGAAGTGAAGGAAACTCAGTCCACTGTTCTGTTGAAGGTCCATATTGAGCGTCTCTTTTGCAGGGTGAAACAACACAAGCTATTGGATGCGGTCATTCCTCACTCCGACACCAAAACCATCAACCAGCTATACACTGTTGCTTGCCTCCTTATAAACTACCAGAATGGCCCCTTGTTAAAAGCATGGGCAGATGATTAAAGACTAGACAAAACACTTGCTGTTGGAGGATTGATCAAAGGACTGATATGTAAATATATAGATAAAAATAAACATGCAGATGTAAATAACTTGCACGGTGTTTCCGTAAACATTTAAATGTTTTTATACATTTTTTTTGTGTGTGTGTGGCACAATAACGTAAACATAAATAACTTTCAAAGTTATTTATGTTTACAGTGGTATGGAGGAAAAAACTAAAAACAAGTTATGCTTACAAAAGCACTGAGACAATAGAAAAATGTAAACATGTAAAATATAGATTAATTAAAAGTGTTTTTGTAGACAACATTTAATGTTTACACCACTTTAATAAAAATATGTAAATAACATGCACGGTATCAAAGTTATTTAAATGTATACGTTTACAGTGGTGTTTGGGAAAAGCTTTATGAAGTTGTATGTGTTTACAGAAACACTGGATCAAATAGGTAAATATACATGTAAAATATAAATAACTTTTCATGTACTTTAAAATGTTTCTTTGAGCATGTAAATAATAACCTGGTGTCTCTGTAAACATAACTTTATAATGAGTTTCCTTTACAGCACTGTAATGGAAACATAAATATAAATAGCTTGTGTAAAGAAAGACTGTATCAAAGTTATTTATATTATGTTTAGGGGTGTACAGGAAAAGTTTTATAAAGTTATTTAAGTGTGTACAGAATAAGTTTTGAAATATCAAATATAAAGAACTTTTAAATGCAATCTTTCTATAAACATGTGATTATAATTCACTTCATAATTCGTTTTCTTTATACCACTGTAATGGAAATATAGAAATAACTTTCATAGTGTTTCCAGAAGCGTGAAAACGCTATTCCTGTAATGTTATCCTGTTAATACAAATAACTTTGATAGTTTTACTGTTAACTTTTCTATAAAGAAAAAGATTTTTACAATGCTAAACAACTACTTTTTTTTATTTTCTAGGAACCTTGGAAGGTAGAAACGTTAAAAAAATAAATAGTCAGCCCTCTCACAGATGGTTTTAAGTGTTTTACTATATTTATAGATGTGAAGCATATATCCTGTGCATAAACAAAATCAAACCAGTTTATTCCTGAGAAACATGCGCTCTACTGTACTTATTCATTAAATTATTTCAGTATTCATTACAAAACATAACATTTTGAAAACTCTATTTCTTAACTCTAAAAGCTTCTCTGTTAAGGCCTACCTGATTGCTTGGCCTCTGGTCTATTATTTACCTGGCCAGGTCATGTGATGCGTTTCGCTGGCTACCTTGGAGACAATGAGGCTCAGTTTCTGTTGTGGCCCCCCATCTATTATTTAGCTTTAAGCAGGTGCGGCACAGGGAAAAAGTAATTTCCTGAGTGTGACAAACAGCTAATTATTGATGATGATACCTGATTCCTAAGCTCTGTCCCATAGTCCTTCTGGACAAAACATTTAAAGCTGGTAAACTTTTTGTTATATAAACATATAAAAGAAACAAGTATCAATTTTCTTGGATACAACATGGTTTCACCGAACCAAAACTATTTTGTCTGCAAACAGAGTGAAACGACAGTAAAGACTCTCCTCAGCCAGGTGGTCACGAGAGACTCCGTCTCACTCCAGAGGCTCTGAGACATCAAGGAGATCATGGGGCCTTTGATGCCAGAGGCACTTAAATCTAACTGACAGCAATCCAACTAAATAAGGGTCTGATCAGGAGACTGTGTCTACAATGTGAAACAACAAAAAAGGGCCAAAGGCCAGTTATTTTGTCTGAAAGGCACTAGATGAAGTTCATCCTTCATCATTGGTTTACTTTGGCCAGTATCAGAGAGGCTGAAACCTTCATGCATTTTCTTTACATAAGCACGAATCTGTCTTTTCGTGTGTGTTGTGGAAACATCAAGCCCCTAATCAGACATAATGGATCTCTGCTACGACTGCAACCTGAAATATTCATGGAGCCAGTTATATTAGCTTTCAGTTGGTTGTTGTTGTGTCTAAAAGCTACTAGGACGTCTTTTAAAGACTATAAACTATGAAAAAGTGTATTAGGTTCATATTAATATATCATAGATATACAGTTATTTAATCAAGTAAAGTTAGTGTTTCACAAACAAAATAACACGTTAATCCACTGACTGAACATTGAACAAAAAACCCTGTTGCCTAAGTGACTAGTCCATTCTCTATTCTTCAAAGACGCAGAACAATACTAGGATGCGCGACACGCAATTTCTCCCTCCTCAACTGTAACCGCCCTTTGCTTTCAACTCGTCTTGTCCAATCACAATCCTCCTCGTGTCTCACACGCCCACTGCTTTCCCGGGCTAACCAATCACCGAGCTCATCGCTGAGGCTCCGCTCAACGCACTCCGCCATTTTGTAGCGCTTTAAGAAAACTCAGCCAAGCAACAAAGTTGCGGATCAGAGCTGCTGTTCCTCGCTGTGCAATGGACGGGTAAGTGATGCTACGTTATTATGAATGGAAAATAAGTTAGGTTTCCCAGGCGATAAGCATTGCACGAATAAAACCGTACTTTTGTCAACTATAATTCTTTTTTTTTTGTTTGATTGGACAGCGCGAACGCGCTTATCACCAAAACCCGTAGTTTTCCCGTGCATCAGGTTTGTGCCTGATGCTCGCAGTTTTGTTAGTCACATTTTGTTCATTTTCAAGTTTTATTAGTAGGAAGTACATCAGTGTCCGTGTTTCGCAGCCTCACCAAGGCAGTTTTTCAGCAAAAATAGGGAGTTTCCACCGAGGACTTGTTGCATGTAATTAAAGTTTGAGTGGAAAGAAAAGAACAACATTCTTTGAAACTTATAAATATAGGCAAACCAGCCCTAAAATGTACGTACTTCCTTCTGACCAGTAAAGTAAGTGTAAGTAAATTGAATAGGTAGGTTGTGTGATGGCATTGACATCTTTTTCCCTGTGCAGCCGCCTAGAGACTGAATTGTATCCTATGGGATCAAGTTACGCAGAATTAGAGTAAGTCCATCTGAAATTTTACAGCTCAGAGCTGGTGTTTTTTATTTTCTTTATTACCCGCCCATAGCTTACATTTTATTAGTGAAATATTAACGTAATTCGGTGCTTCGCTTACAAAAATCGCCATGGTTGCCATAGTTTCCAGCAAAACACAATAGTTACTTAGCCATGTTAATTTCCTGAATATGTAAAAATAATTCACATGGGTGTACCTTGAGGTTTTTAAGCATAAGTGGCAATGTTTGTTTGTTTGTTTTTTACAAAAATATGGATTGTACTGTAGTTAGTCTGGTAATTTTGGGTTACAAAAACACAAACCAATAGAAATAGCCTTACGTAAATATAAATAAATAAATAAATAAATAAATAAAGCTTATAGCGAATTTAGTTCAACTTCCTGAGTTTGACACACAACATTATCTCCTTTTATGCTCTAAACTAAACCTGTTTAGTTTTTGAAGATTTAGACCTATTTGCTGAATAGCAACCTAGTTTGGCTAACAACTACTGTAACGTGTTGGAAACTGTGGTTACCATAGTAAATGGTTTTGAAAGTCGGCCAGTGATTCTGAACCATACAGACACACTGGATGGACATGCACCATGTAAGATGATATGCAGAAACTAAAACCACACCCCAGGTATTGTGAAAAAATGACCCTGGTCCATAGGGCCCCCTTGTTTGAGCTCCCACCTATTTGCATGAAGGTTTTTCCTCTTGGGGAAAATGTATCGGGACTTTGTTTTAGCACAGTCGGGTTCTTTCTCTATCCATTGTTTCAAACATGAAAGCTTTCATGCTGCGCCGAGTTGATATGAGGGCTTGTCGAAGACCCGAGCCGGAGGAGAGATTTCGGTATTGCTTTTACTGAAAGTTCATGTGAAACAGGATGTGGGGGTTAATCTTCAACCATAGACTGACCCAAAATACCACTCATATTTCTCTCTCTAAGGGAGATCTGTGGGAAGGAACTAGATTATGCAGCCTAGTCACAATCTGCTTATTCCTTTAATGGGAAAAACATCCAACCAACATGAGCCAAATAAAATATTAGACTCATTAGTCCCACTTAAATATGAATCATGGTTAATATTTAGGTTGAGGATATTAATTTCACATTTTAACTTAGAAAAAATGGGCTGGATTATATTTGCATGCAAGCTTTTGTTTCACTGGGACTATTTTAGATGAATGCATGGGGGCTGAATTGTTTTTCTTTTCAATTTCATGCACTTTGTTTTTCTGCTCTGATTTTTCTTTCTCCGTTTTCTTTTACAGCGTCGTTCACGATATTGCAGTTGGTACAAAGGTAAGAGTCTTATTTTTAGTCACTACAACTACATGTGCTATACAGCTTGGGTTGGTTGAATAAGAGCAGATCGTTTTGCTTATCTTCTTCTAACCGTTTGTGTGCCAGGACTCTCTGTAGAGAGAATTCGCATGGCCTTTGTGACTTCCACACCTTGTGCTTCATGATTCATCCTGGCAACAACGGGGTGAATCATTTCAAAGGGAATCAAAGATGTGTTAGAGCAAGCACACATGCCACAGTGCGCTTTCTCAACTTTTTATGAACTCCCAAGTTATTTAAATTTTTAAAAACAAATTTTGTTTCATAATACGCCATAATATTTGGCGGTTGTGAAATCCATGGTTAAGAAATCCCCAATTTACTGCCTGGATCAGCCTTCACAAGGCCACAACATGAACACTCCCGCTCATTCCCTCATTAAAGATTATTTCCTGTGGTATGTGGCTAGTGAGGAGGGACCCACAGGATGTGGAACAAAAGGCTGATTCATGAGGTTCATTTAGTTTAGTTGCTTACATGCTTCAGGTCATACACTAACTTATGTAGCATGAAACCTACAGGCACTGCATTTATCTGAGGATTACCACGGCAAAGGGACGGACGCTGTTTTACGAGTTGATTGCTAATTGAAAAAGTTGGTTCTGAGATGTTTCAGATTTGAAATAGCTGTAAAGTTCATTTTTCTTCAGTATATCTCAGGTTCAGATCAATTAAAGAATGAAGACAGTGTGAAAACTCATTCAGAAGTCATTTTACTTCTGTAACGTGACATTTCTGAGTGAAATAGGATATTTAATGAGAAAATTTATAGGGTAGGGCTTGATTTTTTTTTTTTTTACATTGAGAATTATGAAACAGACAAGAATTGAGCTTGACTGAATGCAAGTTTGCTAAAAACAAAATCTCCTAAATAGCCGTTTGGCTATTGGTTAACATTATTGTGGCCTGAGTGATGTCATCAGAAAAGGACAGTCGTTTTAGAGTATGTTGCATTTACATTTTGATAAAATACATTTTTTCACATCCTGTCATAATAAAGGCAGAAACGCTACAAAATAAATCTAAAAAAAGAAAAACTGCAATTGTAATATAATGTTCTGCATGTCTGAGTGAAATCAAATATACAAAAAATAATACAGGTTGAAACTTGATGTTTGTCTTCAACAATAGGCCCTGTTATTGGTTAATTTTAATTTTCTATACCTTTATCAACACAAAAGAGATTTTCTGTATTTAAATTGCACTGACAATTCATGCACAAGAATATCAAAGGCATTAATTAAGAGTAGTAGACGTTTAGTTGTAATTTAATGTTTTAAATTGGTCATCAGATGCTCTGGAGGAATAGATGACTGTGTTTGTGGACATAGGTGACAAGGTATTGTTTTGGTGCAGTTTCTACCTAGGCCCAATGATTGAGACATTCCTCAGAGATTGGTTTTGGCTGTTGATATGATGAGATGAATGCAGTCTATTCATCAAATGCAAATATGTTTGCCTCATCACTCAGCACACACATGTAGCTCTTGTGTTTGTTCAGCAGGGCTGATCAGAGGGAAGATGGCTGGGGGAGGTGCTAATGGGTCACATGGGGGTTCGCTTGATGCTATCAGTCTCTCTTTCTTGTTCTCTGTATCTCGTAAAGAATGCGAGTCGAAAGCTTGTCGGTTGCAGGTGCTGATTACAGCAAACCGTCGATTCACAATAGTCTTTTAACTGAAACTATTGTAGATTGTCAGCTTGTTGAATGCAGTGTAAATAAGCCAAACATGAAATCAAAATGGACATTTTTGCCACTTCTCTGTTGTGAATGATTAGTGCATGTTATACTATTTTAAAACCTTTCATCAAAATGTAAATGCAACATGCTTTAAAATGACTTTCCTTGTCTGGTGACATCACTTTTAAAGGGATAGTTCACCCAAAAATGAAAATTACCCCATGATTTACTTACCCTCAAACCATCCTAGGTGTATGTGACTTTATTCTTTCAGATGAATGCGATCAGTTATATTAAAAAACATCCTGGTGTTGTTTTTTTTTTTTTTTTTTAAGACCAATGAAGTGCACCCATCCATCATAAAAGTACTTCACACGGCTCCAGGGGGTTAATATAATAAAGGCCTCCTGATGTGATTCAATGCGTTTGTGTAAGAAAAATATTCATAACTTTAACTTTATAAACCATAATCTGCTATCTGTCGTACACGCTTTCATGAGAGAATGGCGTTCCAGCAGTTGATGTAGGATGTAGGCAAACATGGTGATGAAAACCGGTCAAGTATAAAACCAGGATTTGCAAAGAAATATGTTGGAGGACTGGTTTACCTTTGCTTTAAACAAAATTTGTTATTTGCGAGACTATCGTATTCTCCATATGCATGCTATGTTTTAAATATGGATATTTTTCTTACACAAACGCATCGATTCTCTTCAGAAGGCATTTATTAACCGCTGGAACTGTGTGGAGCACTTTTTATGATGGATGGATGCACTTTATTGGACTTCAAAATCTCAATAGCCATTCACTGCCGTTATAAAGCTTGGAAAATATAACTTAATAAATAACTATAATAAATTCATCTAAAAGAAGGAAGTCATATACACCTAGGCTGAGACATGAGGGTGAGTAAATCATTGGGTAATTTTCATTTTTGGGTGAACTAGCCCTTTAACCAAAAGCCAAACAGCTATTGAGAAGGTTTAGTCTGAGCAAACTAGCATTCGGTCAAGCTCAATTCTTGTCTGTTTCACAATCCAATCAGTTCCCTTGAAGAAAACCAAGCCCTATCCTACATGCTAGTCACATTAAATATCCTGTTTTATTCAAATGTTATGTTACAAAAGTAAAATTGGTTTTAAATGGAGTTTTGTTTTTGACTGATCTGAACCTGAGATTTAATGCAAAAAAAAATGCTATTTTAAGTCCCATTTCAAAACAACTTTTTTGGTTGTATTTGTATTGTAGGGTGGACAAACAGATATTTATGTGTCAAACTGTGTAGTGATGCGGATATATATAGAGTCTCCACAGGGACAATTACTGCTTGGTTCTTGCTATTATTATGTAAAACTGAGGTCTGGAGCTGTGCTCATAACCTGTATGGTTAGTGTGGTAAATGGCTCAAGTTTGAACAGTAATTGTAGGTGAAAGGCACACCTGGGCGTATGGAGATAATGGGTCTTGTGTATTCAGTTCTGGGTTGGGTTTCAGTTACCTGCAGCGCAGGCACAAGGTCTCCATGGTGAGTGCATTACAATCGTAGCTGCTGTGGTAACGGCCCCGTTTTTTATGGTTTGTTGTGAATTGTCGCAGTCTTCGCCCCTCCCCCGTCTTTCACACCTTTTAATCTGTTTAACCAAGTATCCCATTTTTCCACTCCTAACAAAAAGTTAACACATTGAATGTTTGTGTTTGTCATGCTCAATTAACTATGTTAAATGCACAGAGATAGTGCCGTCTGTCACTATCTAGAAGCATTAAAAGAATGTTGTGGGTTTAGTGCAAGTTTTACCACAGAAACCTGTAGGACCTTCTCCATTTATTTTCAAAACTCAAATTAAGATATTTTGAATTCAATATTTTTTCAAGATCCAGAAAGGTAGTAAGGACATCAATAAAATAGTCCATGTGACATCAGTGGTTCAACCTTAACGTTATGTAGCTACGAGAAACTTTTTGTGTGCAAAGAAAACACCAACAACGACTTTACTCAACAATTTCCTCTCTTCCATGTCAGTCTTCGATGCGCCTTCACGAGAGAGATAATCATTTAAGTGCAGACAAATTAAAGTAAGCATTTTAACGGTTGTTATTGCATTATTGCTATAAACATTGGAGGCTTATTGTCAATTCGTTGGCAGTTTAGGGTAACATGCGACTGAGTAGAGCTGTAAACAAGGTTTCTGGTTCTACGCTCTTGTTTTGCAGTAACCCTTTAAGCGTTTGTTTCTTAGGTTCGTGTGCTGTACCAGATGCCTGTTGCGAAGCCACCCCCCTCTGGTTTACATGTGGTTCTCATTGAGTCGTTTGACTGTGGAATTTTAATATGTGGCGGGCAGGACTGTGTGGTTGCATGGAGTTTCTGCTGAATACACTTAATTCACTCTTGCTTTAGTCATACGCCATGACTGGACGACCTTAATTCAGTCATCTTCTGTTACTTGTCTGTACTCAGAAAGTGGATAATCAGAACAAACGTTTGTTTTCGATTGTCCAAATTAAATGGGATAAAGATGCATCTGCAGAACTCTGATTTATTAATTTTTGTTAATCACAAGTCATCTCGACTTGAAGGTAATGATTCACCCAAAAATGATAATTCTGTCATTATTTACTCACCCTCAGGGTGTTCGAAACCTGTATGAGTTTTGTTTTTTTTTGTTTTTTTTGCTGAACACAAGATTTTTGAAGAATGTGGGTAACCAAACTGTTTCTGGTTCTGTGGGGACCTTCAAAATATCTGTATTTATGATCACCAGAAGAAAGAGGCTGAGTAAATAAAGACAGAATTTCATTTTTAAAATGGTGTGTTTAATACCATGTGCTGAGGTTTAGTTGTGTAAAAGTCTTGGCCCTTCACATGTTCCACCCTTTCTTAAACAAAGGAAAGTGTGAAAGAGCAAACGCAAGATTCAGTCTGGATGCTCATTCCTCCTGGTTGACGACCCGGAAATGTAAAACCGCCCCTCTCCCCATGGTCTGCTGAGATCTCGCATCATAGGTTTCTGGTGGGGGATGTCTTGCGGTTGATCTCTGACCCCACCCGCCCTTAAGACTGAGGAAAACTGAATGTAACTTTGTCGATTTCCTGCATTCAGGGTTTTCTGATGTAAACTTCTCCTTATTTGGGCATCCCACTATCATTCTTTCCTTGACTGCTTGTTGTTGGCATTCAAGCTAAAGGTTGGATTAGTCTATCGTAGGTTTTTCCTCCTTACTTCAAGTGTCCTGTTTGTAGGTTTGTAAACCTCAGACTGTCTAAACCTCATAAAAATGACATGTTATTGGACACTGTTTGACCTCGATGTTTCTTTTTTTTTTCCAGAGAGGATCTGACGAGCTGTTCTCCTGTGTTTCCAGCGGGCCCTATATCATGAGCTCAGCAGGTTGGCTCTATTTGCTCCTTACTCATTATTATTTTTTTTAGTTTTGTCCAAGCAACCGTCCTGATCATTTGCTTTCCGACAGCTAACGGCAACGACAGCAAGAAGTTCAAAGGCGACATCAGAAGTCCCAGCGTCCCGTCCAGAGTTATACATGTCCGCAAGCTGCCTAACGACATTAATGAAGCGGAGGTCATCTCTCTCGGCCTTCCCTTTGGCAAAGTCACCAATCTGCTCATGCTGAAGGGAAAGAACCAGGTATCAGTCCTTCTCCATTTGTGTCACTCAGCATTAGCTTGGAATAAGTGACATGGTTGACTTCCCCTAGCTGTCCACTAAAAACTTTTGGGTTTTTCATACATGATTCAAATAAGCTGTACTTAAACTGGAAAATTTAACACAGTCCCCAGTATTTGCATGTTTAGATATTGTTTTTGTATTGAGTAATAAGTGTTTATAGGGCCCTACGATTTCCGGAATCCAGACATAAAAATGGAATTTACTGTATAATGCGGAATGTCATAGAACTTGCCAAATTTGGGATGGATAAATTAAAAGTAGGTTAGTACACTTAAATCAAAACGTGATATGGACTAGTGTCTGTGAATATTAAGCTTCTAAAATTTAAATATGAATCCTGCGAGTTCTGTGTGTCTCTGTGTGAATGAATGGCACAGACTCAATATATGAGTACATGAACACATAAACACATTCTCCATGAGGATTTTATCATTTCTTTTGAGAAAAACTATCATCATATCATATACAAACAGAAACTTAAAGGTGTTCACAGCAGCCCGTCCAAAAAATTTGGTTTAACTTGAAAACTGTGACAGAAAATATTATTGAATGTAATGTTAGTACTGCTATTAATAAAATTATTAAAACATTATTTTCAAAGAATATTTACCAGAAAAAAAAATATTTGCCAGAACTTATTTACCAGAAAGATGTGAACACAACTCATTTCTGGAAAAAAAAAAAAATAATAATAATTATAAGGCACAGTTGCGCTATATGTCAGCGCACTAACCACGCAAATATCGGTGGCGACAGAGATGCTTTTGATTATTACAATTTAATGAAACCATTAAAATGGAATCCAGAAAACTAATGGAAAACAGAATTTGGTAAAACATAAAACTGAATATGAGACAAAAAAAAAAAACGTATTTCATAGGGCCCTAAAAATTAAATTTTTGTTAAACTTTCAAAAAAATTGCTGTTAAATTGCGCAAGTTTCATGACTTCAATTAATTAGACATGCTTTCTGATTTAAAAAATTATTTTAACCATTAAAACGGAGTCTAGAAAAATTAAAACAGGAAGAAAAAAAAACTGAATCCAGACAAATTAAAACGGAAAAAATGAATTTGGGAAAAAATAAAACTGATTTTTTTAGGCCCCTATGTTTATGTCAGACTATAATATTTCTTTGGTTAGTGTATTAAGAATGTGTTGTATCATAACACATCAGGGTTATTATAGGTAACTAAAACTAAAACCATGACAACATTTGTTACTTGAAATAAAATAGATAGTAACTAAACTAAAATGTTAAAAAGTTCAAGTTATTTTAACACAGCTAGTTCCCAAGAAAACATTTGTAATTGTAATTAAGTTGAATTAAAATAATTAAAACTGAAACAAAAATAATGAAAACTGTACAGACATAATTAACTAATAAATTAACTAATAAAATGACTTAAAAACTTAAACTTAAAAACTTAAAAAAAGAAAAATGTAATATAAAATAAACTAATTCAAACTATTAATAAAAAATATACTATATCATTAAGACTAAAATAACTAACAAATTCTGCATTTATAAAAAATGAGTACTTCAATTCAGCAATGGTACATTATGTTGATCAACAGTGACAGTGAAGACATTTATAATGTTAGAAAAACTTCATATTTCAAATTTAATCCTGTTCTTTTGTAAAACCTGAATCGAAATGTATTTACATAAGCATCACAGCTGTTTTTAAAGTTCATAATAATACGTTTCCTGAGCAGCAAATCGGCATATTAGAATGATTTCTGAAGGATGATGTGACACCGAAAACTGGAGTATTAATGCTGAAAATTCAGCTTTGCATCACATAAATATGTATGTAAAAGTATTTAAATATATTAATTACAAAATTATATTACTGTCTTTTTTTTTTTTAAACTAGATTTTTCACCAAATAGATGCAGCTTTGGTCAGCAAAAGAGATGTAAAAAAAAAAAAAAAAAAACATTTAAAAATAGGTAGTGTCTGTAAAACTGAGCTTGTTTAGGTAGAAGCTTTTGTTTTGTGCTTGCGTGGAGCATTTTCTAGACTTGAGGCAAATTGCACAATCTGCTTTTTTTGCACAGGCTTTCCTGGAAATGAATTCTGAAGAAGCAGCCCAGACGATGGTCACTTACTATTCCTCCGTAACGCCCGTCATCAGAAATCATCCCATCTTCATGCAGTACTCAAACCACAAAGAGCTGAAAACAGACAACTCACCAAACCAAGTGGTATGTGCTTTGAATTCTCGAGTCCATGCCCTGCCAGCACACGCACCACACACGGGGCTTTATGAGGCTTCATTCCATATTTCTGACATAGTGATTCATTTGTAAATGTTTTCATATAAATAAAGACAGCAGAAATATATAAGGCAGAGTTATTTGCAGCAGCTGTGCGCAGGATGATTGATACAAGCTCTCTTCTGCGCATCTTGTTTTTTTGTTGCTGCGTTTTCCACACTGCCCGTTTTCCTTTTCTAAACACAGTTTATATGCCACTAAAGGCCTTCAGCGGTGAATTCCACAGCTGCAGCCCATCAGCGCTCATTTGGAGGGTTGCTTAATTTGCTTTGCTTAGTAAACACAGAAATGTAGCTTACAGTGTTTACTCCATACCTGATTTTGTTCAAAATAAACCCTCTAGAAATTTCGCTTATGCATTTTCAGAAATTAAAAGGTGCATATGGATGCATAGGTGTAAAATCAATGAAATGGAATAGGATTAAAAAAGCTAATTTAATTCTGTGTCATTTTTGGTGTCTACAGAGAGCACAGGCAGCACTGCAGGCGGTAAATGCTGTCCAGACTGGTAGCATGACTCTAGGTGCCGTCGACCCGTCCGGTATGACTGGCCCCAGCCCTGTCCTAAGGGTCATCGTTGAAAACCTCTTCTACCCTGTGACCCTCGATGTCCTGCACCAGGTATACACTTCCGCTTATTCCTTTCTCACTAAAGAAAAATAGAAAACGTCATCATTTGCTCACCATCATGTTGTTCTAAAGCCATAAGACTTTGGTTAATCTTTGCCTAATTTTGGTAACAATTTACTTTTTACAAGTTGCATTACAAGGCTTAGCTAATGCATTAAAACTACTTTTACAATGTTTTGTATATAGTGAAGTGTTAATAACATAATAAAACCTGATGTTTCTGTCCTTAAAAGATCAAAAAAGTTCATAAAGTTGTCATAAAACGATTCCATATGACAAATCTATTGGTTTAATTCAAGTCCTATCAAAAGATACAGTCACTATATAGTAGTGGTGTGTGGTGGTGATCTGAAATGAGAAGGCAAAGTCCTCAGAGGTGTGTTTTTTTTTTTTTTTTTTTTTCTTTTTTTTTTAAATTTGTGTAAATTCATGTCCTAGTCACATTTTTGTCAAGCTTTAAGCTGATTACTTACTAAAAGCTCTCACAGATCATGTATTCATGCCATTTTAAGTCTTATTTTGACGGGATTTATCGCATGAACCAATCACAGCCGATCATAACCACTCATATCACGATGGAGGCATTGCCTCCTCTCACGTGACTTTCTAATTTAGGTTTTTATTTGCATCTAGACACTTGCATAGAGCACATCACATGTGACCCCCCTTTTTTTTTTATTAATTTATTTTTTGAAATTGAGATTTATACATCATCTGAAAGCTGAATAAATAAGCTTTCCATTGCTGTATGGTTTGTTAGGACAATATTTAACCGAGATTTGAAAATCATAAATCTGAGGGTGCAAAAAAAAAAAATTAAATATTGGAAAATCGCCTTTAAAGTTGTCCAAATAAAGTTCTTAGCAATGCATATTACTAGTAAAAAATTAAGTTTTGATATATTTACGGTAGGAAGTTTACAAAATGTCTTCACGGAACACAATCTTTACTTAATATCCTAATGATTTTTGGCATGAAAGAAAAAATCAGTAACTTTAACCCGTACCATGTATTGTTGGCTATTGCTACAAATATACCCGTGCAACTTGTGACTGGTTTTGTGGTTCAGGGTCACATATATAGTGAACACAGATGTTTTATAAACATTTTGAATCTTTTTAGTTATCTTGACTTTCATTGGAAGGACAGAAACCGCACAGGTTTCATTAAAATATCTTAATTTGTGATTGCAATCTGGGAAAACCCGCTGGATGTTGCGCTTGGACGTTTTCTGGAAATGAGAAAAATAGGTTGAATGTAATTTTTTCTGAAAATATCTCACAGAAATTCACTTGTTTAGTGCAGAAAAATAGCCATTTATTGCAGCAAACAGAAATGACTGTCTTTCTCTTATGCTAAGAATGCGCTGCTGAGGTGCTTTCCCTTAACACCACAAAAACAGTTAACCTATCAAAATAAACCACGTAACATATTTAGTAAAGACGCATCAATTCACATTCTCCGCCAGTCCTGTGTAAACTACGGCATGCAAAGTTTTTTATTTATTTATTTTTTTAATATTGTTGGCGGAGCACAACAGCGCTGTCTAAAGTACTGCAGCTGCTCACTCACAACCGATCTTACTCGTCTCAATTTGCTCAGTCTTGGTGATGTCAGTGCCCTAAACGATGTTATAACTGACTATTCCAAATCCAGAGATGAAGAATCTGATGATGAAGTTACTAAAGAGGAGTCCGATAACAGTCTGGTTTATGCACAGTGCGCGAACAGCTGCACTGCGCTGCGCTCTCTTTTACTACAAGGTAGGCTGCATTATTCGTGCTGTCTAAACATAAAATGTGTGATCAAAAGTTCAGAGACTATGCACATGATAAAGACGTCAGTATGTTTGTATAATGATGCAGTATAGGGCTCCTGACTGACAGACAGCTCTTGTTAAACCCGTAAAGTGAAAGTGCAAGCCGTCTCACTTTAAAGCCGTTTTTCTCAAAATTCCATAACTGAAAATCATCGCTATCAGCCAACTTAAGATAGTCATAACTTTGGTTACGTTCAAGCTATGAACAAAATAAAAATAGTTTTGGCTTAAAAAAGGTCAAATTTCACCATGTGTTGGGTTTTCCCAGATCGCATCACATTTGTGTTTTGAAGATTACCCTATGTCTTATGTGTTTACAATTACATAAAGGTAAGTAAATGATGACAGAATTTTCATTTTTGTGTGAACTGTTATTAACTGTTGGCAGTTATGGTTGTTCGATACTAACATATATTTGGTTCCTCAACAGATCTTCTCCAAGTTTGGCACAGTGCTGAAAGTAATCACTTTCACCAAAAACAACCAGTTTCAAGCTCTCCTGCAGTTTGCTGATGGCCTGACAGCACAACATGCCAAGCTGGTGAGTAGCGCCATCTATCATCCATAATCTGTCATGACAATTACTGAAACTTCATTTTAGACTTTTTCCATCACAGAGTGTATGCACATGATTGCCAGGTTGAGAAGATTTAGTAAACCACTGTGCAGAAAATGTATTAAGTTATGAAAAAAAAAAAAACTCTAATTGGGGGATTTAAACTCTTGAAATCTGGCAACCCGCAATCATGAAAGCTTGTGAAGGCTTGTTACCAATGCCAAATTAAAATGACACGCCTTCAGGATAAACAACCAGCGGGCAAATTATGCTTAGTAAATCAAGCGAAACAGAAATGGTGATTATACTTCTACTGTTTATGTTTATCACTGAAGCTGGTTTGACATAATCTGTATTATATAAAGCGCTACAGAAATAAACCTGGCACAGTTTGTACTGAAGTCTCCTTTTTCTCAGGCTCTAGATGGACAGAACATCTACAATGGCTGCTGTACGTTGCGCATCAGCTTTTCCAAACTTACCAGCTTAAATGTCAAATATAATAACGACAAGAGCCGTGACTACACTCGCCCGGACCTGCCCACTGGTGACAGCCATCCCACTATTGAACATCATGCTGTGGCTGCTGCTTTTGGTACAAACTGGTGTTAAATTACACCCAGCACACTCTTTTCTTAATTATAATCTTGCTTGGCCTCATTTCGAAAGCCTAAACATCCTGGTATTTTGCAGCTACTCCCGGGATCATCTCTGCCTCACCGTATGCAGGAGCGCACGCCTTCCCTCCGGCTTTTGCTATCCAGCAGGCTGCAGGTACAAGAGCACACCGTTTAAGTTTAACACCTTCTGTGTTTCATTTTTGTCTTTGTTTCTTGTGATGTATAGCATAAATTTATCTCCATCTTGAACAGGGTTGACAATACCTGGGGTTCCCGGAGCCCTCGCCTCACTGGCTATTCCTGGGGCAGCAGCGGCTGCCGCAGCTGCGAGCAGACTGGGCTTCCCTGCCCTCCCCGGCACCCACTGTGTCATGCTGGTCAGCAACCTGAACCCTGAGGTTAGCAGTTTTCAGTCTCTGATGGACCTAGAAGTACTCAAGATGTCTATTTAAATATTAAGTCTGAGCAAGCTCAATGATTTTTTTTTTTGTTGTTGGATAGCTGATGTTACTATTGTGCCTTTATGATATTAAAGGGACAGTTCACCCAAAAGTGAAAATTCCTTCATTAATTATTCACCCTCATGTTGTTCCAAACTTGTAAGACCTTTGTTCATCTTCAGAACACAAATTAAGATATTTTTGATGAAATCCGAAGGCTTTCTGATCCTGCGTAGACAGCAACGCAGTTGACACATTCAAGACCCAGAAAGGTAGTAAGGACATCATTAAGTAGTCCATGTGACATCAGTGGTTCAACTGTAATTTTATAAAGCTGCAAGAATACCAGAAAACTAAAATTATGACTGAAGGTGAACAAAGGTCTTACAGATTTGGAATGACATGAGGGTGAGTAATTAATGACAGAATTTGTATTTTTGGGTGAACTATCCCTTTAATGCTCCTCAGGTATTTTTTTCTTTTAATTAAATTTTTATAAAAAAAAAATATTATTTATTAAAAAACACCAAATATGAAGTCACAATGACCCTTACATTTATTTTTTTTTCTCTTTTATATATAACTTTATAGTAAATGAAAAAGTATCACTTGTATCAAATGTAAAGCCACAATGACAAAATTTCATTACTTTATTCTCTACACACGTTTTAACATTGTATAAAAATACTGGTTTAAATATTTATAATTTAAATGAAAGCAGTTGCACCACAGCAAACACTAAATGGAACACTTTTAAAAACAATTTTTTTAAATATATTTAATTTATATAAAAAAAATTAAACTTTTTATAAACTTTTTTTTATAATGTAAAAATATTGGTATAAATATTTAGCATTTTAAAATGACAGTGGCACCACAATAAAATATTTGTGAAACTTATTTTTAAATGTAATACAATTTTTTTTTTCCTCCTGTTTTTAATTTAAAATATTGGTCTAAGTAAGTTAAAGTTATAATTTAATAACATGTAGTAGTATAAATATTAATCATTTAAATTGAAACAATGGCAATGGCATCACAGAATTGTTTTTTTTTTTTTTTTTTTTTTTTACATTTTAAGTATAATTTATATTGTAATGTAAAAATATTGGTATAAATATGAATAATTTAAAGCCTTTGTGGAACACTTTTTTTATAAAGCATTAATTAAGAAAAAAAGTATATTATAATATACAGTAGTCAAAATTTGAAATGGCTCAAAACCTTTCATAAAAACCAAAACAATACCTGTTCTTGTCTTAGGACAACTTTGAATTTTTTTGATCCACTTCAAATGTTGACTACTATATATTAAAATGTAAACTATTGAAAATTATTTTCCAGTTTAACTGAATTAATGCTACAATGAATATTGTAGACTGGTGTTGTTATTACTGCAATACTGTTCCTTTAAAATTAGTGCATTTCGGATCAGTTGTCGTGCAGCAATTATTGTATGGGACACAAAAGCCTGTTGCTTAGAGTTTCCATTAACCAAAGCGCCGCCTTTTTATTCAAGTGCTCACGTGTCCTTACCCTTTCTACAGTGCGTTGTCATTTCTTCCTCTAACATCCTCAGATCTCGCATAAAACGATGCCATTCAGTTGAGCTTCATTCTTCTTGTTGCTTCCATTTGAATATGTTGCTGCTTTACTTCATATTTCACTCATCTCCTCCAAATATTACCACAGTAAAGTAAAACATTTTGTGCATTTTCTATTGGTCTGTTCAGAAGATCTGTTGTATTTAGTTGTAAAAACAGACCATCGGAAAGTGCATTCACACATTGAAATGAGCAAAATTGTTTACCACAGTAACTAATTGCTAAGAATTAGCTTGTTTTGCTGGTGAAATTTCTTTGTTTAACTTTAGCACTATATTTTGTATTTCTTTATGTATACTGACCTTGTTTTTTTTTTACCTCCTTTTTTTTTTTCTCCTATTTCTCTCCCTCCCCGTTCCCCTCATCCCATTGCTCTTTTTTTGTTTTGGAAACCTCGTTCTCCTTTGCCATCTGGCTGCACGCACCATATGTCTCTCTACTCATCTGATCTGTACGAACAATTACACGATTCATCATGATTACACACACACACTCACACACAACATGACTTCAAACACACAAACATCTCTCTCTCTCTCTTGTATCCCCCCCACTCCCACCCCTCTCTCTCCGCTCCCAATCCATTAACCATCTTCATGATCCAACCATCGTTTTTCGCCATTTCCCGTGGAACTGCCTCGCTGCCTCGGATATGTTGAACCTCCACTCTGCCTCCGATCTTTACCTGTCTCTTCCTCCTCCGCTGCCCCCCTCTGCTGTCCTTTAAAGAGAGTTACGCCCCACTGCCTCTTTATTCTCTTCGGTATGTCATCCTTTAGCATCTTTTTTTGTCACTCGTTTGTTCTGTTCCCTTAATTTGATTTTGTTTCCTCACAAGGCATCTGTGAGGCCAGATTCTTTGAGTGCCTCGCTTGTTTTCTGCAGTATTTGGTGTGGTGAGATGAGACGCGTCATGAAAAGCTGCAGCTTTCCTCGAACGGCAGTGCTTCCTTTGAACGCAGATGGAAGGTTGCAGCTTTTTAATGACGGAACAAAGCAAATTGGCGCCTTGTAAAATGTTGCATGCTTTGGAAAACTGTTTCTCTTTTACCTTTTTTAATTGCATGTCTTTGGAGAAAAGCTGTTTAAAATACTTGGTTAATAGTCAAGACTCCTACTGTTTTTTTTTTTTTTTTTTTTTTTTTTTTAAGTTCATTCTTTTGGGTTAAAAGCATTTTCATCCCCCTCAAAACTTTTTATCCTTTGATTCTAATTTCAATCGATCCGTTGAATCTGTTCCTCAGGACATTGAAAAACAAACTGCAGTTTTCCCGAAGAGCTGCACTTGAACTTTCTTCTCAACTAATTTTTTTTTCTTAACTAA
Source organism: Cirrhinus mrigala (assembly GCA_036247105.1). Taxonomy (NCBI): domain Eukaryota; kingdom Metazoa; phylum Chordata; class Actinopteri; order Cypriniformes; family Cyprinidae; genus Cirrhinus; species Cirrhinus mrigala. Next base: position 18,793,600 of record CM070017.1, read on the forward strand.
GACATTTTTCAGTCTTTTGTTAAAACAAGTTCCTTTTCACTCAGTTAAAGCCCTGATAAAATTGCTATTAGACACCATTTGTAATTTTATATACAGATTTTTTTAGTACCTTGAAAAGCATGTGATGGTGTGATGATATGGAGTATCTTGATTGTGAACTGAAGTTGTTTTATAGCTCAGGGTGGTTTTGATGAGGTGTGTGATCATAACATACTGTATATTTGAGTCTGACATAATGTGTCTCTTTGTAGGTGTATATGGGGATGTACTGAGAGTGAAGATCATGTTCAACAAGAAGGAGAATGCTCTCATACAGATGTCTGATGGGACACAGGCTCAGCTGGGTAAACAGACTTGAAATTTTACAAGTTGCTTGTAAAAGGAGCATATACATACACCACCGTTTAAGAATTTGGGGTCATTAAGAATTTATTTATTTTATTTTTTTTACAATGTTTTCAAAAGGAGTTTCGGAAAAAGTATGGAAGACGTTAAATATTATGTCCAATCATTTACTGTATTATACCATGAATAAACAGCCTGTGAATAGTCACCTAACGTTATATAGCCTACCTCAGAAAAGACAACAATATAACTTATGTTAACGAGTTGGAGTCCACTTCAACCTTTAGAACATTTTTTGAATGAAAGGTCGGATGACAGAGTAGGTGGTGGAATTTTCACAAAGAAAACAGTATAATTGAATCAGTTGATTCACATGAATACAGTGATCTGTCATACTTTATTCGCGCAACATTTCAATTTTATTCGCGTAACATTTTGACTTTATTCACGTAACATTTCGACTTAATTCGCGTAACATTTCCGACTTTATTCGCAAAACATTTCGACTTTATTCGCGTAACATTTTGACTTTATTCACGGAACATTTCGACTTAACTTGCGTAACATTTCGACTTAACTTGCGTAACATTTCGACTTTATTTGCTTAACATTTCGACTTTACTTGCGTAACATTTCGACTTAACTTGCGTAACATTTCGACTTTATTTGCTTAACATTTCGACTTTACTTGCGTAACATTTCGACTTTATTCATGAAACATTTCGACTTTATTCCCACATTTCAACTTTATTCACGTAACATTTCGACTTTATTCGTGTAACATTTCGACTTTACTTGCGTAACATTTTGACTTTATTCCCACAACATTTCGACTTTACTTGCGTAACAGTTCGACTTTATTCGCGTAACATTTCGGCTTTATTCGCGTAACATTTCGACTTTACTTGCGTAACATTGACTTTATTCATGAAACATTTCGACTTTATTCCCACAACATTTTGACTTAATTTGCGTAACATTTCGACTTTATTCATGAAACATTTCGACTTTATTCTCGAAACATTTCGACTTTATTTGTGTAACATTTCAACTTTTCTCGTAGTATTTCGGCTTTAAAGTCATAATATTTCGAGAATAATCTCATAATCTTTTTTTTAACGTGGCACTAAAACCCCATTGTAGAAATCATTCTAATTATTAATATTTATTTATTAATAATGTTGAAAATTGTTGTGTTGCTTACATTTTTTTCAGGATTCCTTAATCAATAGAGATTTAAAAAAAAAAAACAGCGTTTATTTTTTTTTATCTGTATATTTAATAATGACGTAATGGTGTAAACTTTTTATCAATTTAGTGCAACACAGTCAACACTGTAATAACTAATAGGAAGCATTGTAATGTCTGTAATGAGTGCATATTCCAATGACGGTTCACAATAAATAAACAAAGGATATCAGAAAATTTCCCAATTTCTTTTTCACAGTACGCTGATTGACATCACAAGGAACTAGGGTGCAGAATGATGCATACTTTTTATATAATTTGTTTTGTATTTCAGTATTTATTTATAGATATACTTTTCTATTTCAGCAATGAGCCATCTAAATGGGCAGAAGTTGTACGGCAGGCCCCTGCGCATCACACTGTCCAAACACACAACTGTCCAGATGCCACGGGAGGGACACGAGGATCAGGGTCTCACCAAAGACTACAGCAGCTCCCCTCTCCATCGCTTCAAGAAGCCAGGCTCCAAAAACTACTCCAACATCTTTCCTCCCTCATCGACCCTGCACCTGTCTAACATCCCGTGAGTTTATACACATCAGTCTCTTGTTTTATATGAAGTTGAAAACCCAGATCTCACCTGTAACTTTGTCTTTCTCTGTTTTAGACCCTCGGTTGTTGAAGATGACCTCAAGATGCTCTTTGCTAGCAATGGTGCTCTGGTCAAGAACTTCAAGTTCTTTCAGTAAGTGTGTGCAGTGTGACATTATCATACTGTGACATTTATGTAGCATAGGATCATTTTAAATTATTGATACTGGTAGTGGAACCACAGCCAATAACTGATAATGTCTCTTTATTCTGATAATGATCTTTTTTCCCCCCACATTACACACATATTTGTGCACATTTCGCTTATAACATTCAAAATGTGTGTGTGTGTGTGTGTGTGTGTGTGTGTGTGTATATATATATATATATATATATATATATATATATATATAATATTACGATTTGCTTTAATTTTGTGTTATTTCGCTTATAACATTCAAAATGTGTGTGTGTGTGTGTGTGTGTGTGTGTGTGTGTGTATATATATATATATATATATATATATATATATATATATATATATATATATATATATATATATATATATATATATATATATATATAATATTACGATTTGCTTTAATTTTGTGTTTAACAAAGTAAAATCTGTACTACTTTGTTCAAACAAATGTTGTTTATTAATTTATGTATTGTTCAAACACAATTGTTTATTAATTTATGTATTGTATATATTTATTAGTGTAATATATTAATTATTTTTAATAATTATTGGTTATTTAGCATTTAACAACAATAATAATAATAATAATAATAATAATGTGTTATTAGTAGTATTAGTATTTAATTTATTGTTATCAGCTAAATTTTTATATCTAATTCATTTTTTAATAATTTATTAACATTAATGGTTATTTATCATATAATTATGGTGGTGATGATGATGATAATAACAATAATAATAATAATTTATTATTATTCAATATATTGTTTTGGGGCAAAATTTCTACATCTAATTCACTTTAAAAATGTATTAATTTATTTTTGGTTATTTATCATATAATAGTAATAATAAGGATGATAATTTATTATTTAATATATTGTTATTGGGCAAAATCTAATTAATCTCAATATAAAAATGTAGAATTTCTGGACATCTTAGGCTGTATCATTTTTGGCTTTTTTTTTTTTGTTAGAATATTTTTTTTTTTTTTTAATTAAACACTTAATTTGTCAACAAATTTTTTTTTTGGTCACACCAGTCTGTTGATTATTGATTATCGTCAGCACATAAATTCTATATCATTGTATCCACATAAAAAAATACTAACAAATTCATCAACTTTCAGGAAGGATCGCAAGATGGCACTGATTCAGATGGGTTCGGTGGAGGAAGCGATCGAGTCCCTAATCCAGTTCCACAACCATGATCTCGGAGAAAACCACCATCTTAGGGTTTCCTTCTCCAAGTCCATCATTTGAGAGAAATACAGTCTAAAAAGGGCTGGGGTGGCCAGTCATTTTAAACCTTAACAAGTCTTAATCACAGAGCTCACTTCCATCATTCCATAATTTTATTTAAGAGGCATTTTTAGTGGATATTTACATTATATATATTTTTACAAGGTTTTAGAACAGCTGTATTATTAATGAGGCCCGAGAAGTTCATTATATGTATGCATCACTCCATCTGTCACATTCAGCCTATTTAAGGCTAGTAAAAATGATTTCTGTAGAAGCAGAGATGAACCACTACAGGCCTTTGATTCCATTTGTACCATTTGTGCCTTACTGCTTCAGATCTCCAGAACCTCGGTCAAACATCTGCAACTAAACTGTAGTTTACAGTCTGTTTTGGTGCCCTCAGGGCCAAACACTCCTATGAGACATGGGTAATTTCATTAGGCTGATGGTACAGGCCTAAAACTCTGCGCCTCTGTGTTACGCATCATATCCTGTAGCTTTAGCATTTATACTGTATCTTTAGACATAGAATGTTTACAAGCATTTTCCTCCTTTTAAATTTATGCAATCGTTTGTGTATAAATCTAATAGTGTTGTCTAGATTTGTATTGTTTTTATACTGTGGGCCATTGCATGTTGGCTGTGTTCAGCGGACCGGTAACCGCTGTCCGTTTATTGTTTGTCCTGTAGGTGTTTAGCGTCGGGCTTTATGTTATTGTGTGATATAGTAGATTATTTAAGCTATTCTACTTAATTGCCCCATGTATTTTATGTATTCCTGTACCTGTGTGTACACTACAGCTTGATACCAAAGCCTTTCCTCCACGTACCTTTGTAAGGGACATCCTGACACCTTTTAGCCTCACGACAAATGGCGTGTACAAACATGTCCTCTCAGAGGGGCTTACGTCCGCTTTTGTATAAAGACGAGTGTGATGGAAGCAGTTTAAGTAAACTGGTATGGCCGCCAGATATACGACTGATAATCAAGATCAGACACGATGGCATTTAGTGACCTCTTTAAAATAAGTCAGGCCATTATTCTCCTCAAGAAACATTTGTTTTTGAAATCTGACAAGTGCCTTTTTAAAATAATGTCTATCCTTGTGACATTCAGCTGCATTAGCTTTCAAAAGTTGTATAAAAGGCTGGATGATGGCCTAAATTTGGCACTCTGACCACATAATATACAGAAAAAATCAAATCTTTGTTGCTTGTATTATATTCCTGGCAATGTTTTAATAGTAATTCAAGTTACTTTACTATTTGTAATTTTACATTAGGTTTTGTGTTTGATGTTCTTTTCCCTTTTATACATGTTTTACTATTTGTGTGGGACCAATCTAAAAAAAACAGAGGTGGCGCTTTAAAGAAATCCAAATGCTCCTTGGATATAGAAAAAAAAATCATATTGTTGATTCTTTACAGTGGCTGGATAAAACCTGATTATGCATCCTTGCACAACATTAAAAATCCTCAATATACAACATCTGCCTTAGATTATAAAGTGCTTTTTCTTATAGTGGACAGATGAGGTGTAAATACTATTTTTGTATCACAATGTTAAAAGTTATGGGTTTTTATATCCGTTAAAACATGTATATTTTGATTACAGCTATGGGCCATCATCATGCAAAAGTATAGTTCGATATAAAATGGTTACAATCAGGATTACACTGTTTTCAGTCTTTATCTTGTTCTTCATGACATTCCTAGTTGTACTTTTTGCCTTTAATAAATATTTGTTTACTCAAGTCTGTGTCATGGCGTTCATTCATGTGTCAATAAATAAGAACAGCTGTCAAGCTTTTACGAAATCACAAACATATTACGTAAAGGCAAATACACGACAAAACGAAGTTCACAGCTCCTTGTGAGAACGCTCGCGTTGCGTTTTGCACCTACGTAACGCGGTCAGAGCCGTTGAACCGCTACCGTTTGACATATTTGCGTAATGTACGATTCATAAATCAAAATTATCACTATAGCCATATTTTCCAAGTAATAAGATACTATTTTTAACCTCTGGAAAGGAAGAATACATCCGTTCATGCTCTCAGAGGGGAACCTGATCTCATTCTTGATTCCCCTCAGGACGCAATTTACCGTAACACTACGTGTGTTGTCGTCTTTCAATCAGGAAGAGGAACTGGATTCAGTCGTTAAAGCCACTTCATATTTGTCCGTAGGTCTTCTTTTGCCGTTAAAAATCACGAACTCAAGCTACAATGACACATTTAAGACTTCTGCCTCTGGTTTTGACTTTGTGGGTTGTTTCCTTCGCCGATGACACGGGCAAAAAGTCCAACATTACTGAACTACCCGCACTCAAGAACACTTCCAGCATCAGCATCATTACAGGAGAGTCTCATAAATATACCACCACTAACGCTACGAACACAAAAATGGGCTTCAACCTGGACGGCGCGATGATAAACAGGGCTCTGTATGTTTTGATTGGGATCACGGCAATCGGAGTTTTGTATTTCTTAGTGAGAGCGGTCCGGTAAGTCATCTGGAAATCATGTCAAATTAGATGTTTTTCGGTCTTAAACGTGTTCCTACTCACCTACTTTGTTCCAAGTGTATATACTACTTATACTTAGTATATAGACTGCGAGTCGAATCGAAAACGCTGTCATGTTAAGAAACTTTGGGTGTTGAGTCATATAACCTGTTATTTCACCTCGAGGAAAAGTAAAGTTTGTTTTTTAGCAATCGTTGAACATATTAATCTATAATTCCTGAAGAACTGCACGTTGGACTTCAAAACAACCTTGTTTTAAGATGCAATCGATATTAATTTCTGTAAAACGTTTTAATTAGCAATACACCTTGCGAAATTTTGTTTAGGATGTACACTCATGTGAGATGATTCTATATTCATCAACGTTGTTGAAAAGACTGTTTTATTCTACATGGAGGGGGTCGCCCCCTCATGGGCGCTGATATGAGTCACATGACCAGCAGAGTCACGCAGTTTATTTAGTTTTAGGGCTGGGCGATATATCGATAAATGTCAAATGTTTATGTAGTTTAAAGGCAGATCTTTGAAAGTTGTAGAAACCAGACAGTTAATTGTGGTTTTAAACTACTCTTTATGGTCAGAACATGACAAACACTTACCGTTTTTGAATACTTTACACTTTTCCGGTCATTTTTCCTTAAAAACTAAAATTTCATAGTGGAAAAAATAATTTCTTAGTTTCTTCAAATCAAGAAACAGGACTGTGTTGCCTGATGATATTAATAATATAAGTATATGAATGGGTCAATGACGTGACGCTACTTTTTTGTGCCCATATGGTTTAATTAAATTTAAAATGTGGTGTAACTGTAAAAACTTAGTACCAAATAACTGATCTTGTTTAAAAAAAGGCGAAATTCTCAATAAAACACCAGATCAGCTAGTTTGGCATAATGTTACATTAGTACTATTTAATAGTAAATGAAAGTAAATGGGGCACCATTGTTCTGAATATTACAATTAATTTGGGGAATTATGTGAGTCAAGTCAAATTCCTGAAGTGTCGAGGTGGTGTAACCACCATTCAAGGACCCATTTTGTTAATATTTAAAAAAAAAGATCATGTGACAGGAAATCATATCACAGAAAAGGACCTCCGGTGATACTAACTGCTTGCATGCAGAGGTTAGTAACTTTCTTTAAAATGTGAGAATTTATTTTTAGGGTATGATCAGGTATTCTTAGGTATACATGTCAAATGGTATGACCTCAGGAACACATTAATAATTTATCAATATTATAAAAATAAGTATGAACTTTAAAAAAATTCATTTGAAATATTCCCAACAAGGCCATGTACCATTATAATGCCTGTCAAATTTGATTTTAAACTGAAAAGTCAAGTGGTGTAACCGGTTACACCATTTGACTCCTATTACAAGCCTTTCTGTTAGGGGCCAATTTAGTCAAATAACACTAGTTTATGATGCTGATTAAAGATGTAATATAGACAAACCTACTTTTTGAAACTATTTTCAAGTGTTTAATGCTGTATTTTTTTGAGAAAGTGGTTCTTTATGTACAATTTTATTATTGAAGCTCTGTAAGGATGCTCTGTAGGATAAAATAATTATGCTGCACAACATAATGAAATGTTTAGCTTTAATGCATATTTCTATTCCACTCACTTAAAATTTTAAAGGGTTAGTTCACAGAAGAATAAAAAATTACCACCTGATTCACTCACCTTTAAGCCATCCAAGGTGCATATGACTTTCTTGTTTCAGACGAAAACAGAGTTACATTAAAAAAAAAAATGTCCAGGATCTTCCGAGCATTATAATGGCAGTGAACGGGCGATATTCAGTAGTCCAATAGAAGTCCAATAAACTGCATCCATTCATCGTAAAAAAAAAAAAAAAAAAAAAAAAGGCTCCAGATGGCTCCAGGGGTTAATAAAGGCCTCCTGAAGTGAATCAGTGTGCTTTTGTAAGAAAAATATCTATATTTAAAGCTTATAAACTGTAATCTCTAGCTTTTGCTAACTGTAGTACTTGTGTTCATGAGAGAATGGCGTTCTAGTGGAAGACCTAAGATGTACCGTAAGCTCTGGTGAGAAGTGACAAACACGGAATCGTAGAGGAGAGAGCAAAACAAAACACCGGTCACAAATTAGAAGTACAAAATGAGGATTTGTAAAGAAAAAAGTAGAAGGATTTTGATAAAAGCCAAGACAAAACTGTAAACAAAACTTGGTTCTCATGAGACTAGCATATTCTCACCAATGCTTATGCTGAGTGCTACATTATCCGCTGGAACGCCACTCTCTAGTAGGGCTGCACGATTAATCGGAAAAAATAAAACAAATCGTGATCTCGATTCATACATAAATGCGATCTCATTTCTAAATGAAAAAAACGGCGATTTACTTCCGTGTATTTCACTGCATTCACGCGTTATTGGTCACACTCACACAATAACAAAACACTATTAATTCACAAATCAATCATAAATCTCGATCACGTCTCTCCTCTCCCTCATTGGCCACGTTCCGCTGTCACGCACGTGACGTGTAACAAAGCGGTAGACCTAAACGGAGTCAGTTTGCTTCGTGGATTTGTAGCGGTAAGGGGAAAAAATTAACCCCAGGGTGGAAAGTCCTGGTGGCGGTGAGAGTGAGGATGTACTGTAACAATATTGGTACAGGTTTATCCGCTCGGACCAAAGTTAAACCTACTGCGCTGCGCGAGCCCACTATAGAAGATGCATTTATTATCTCGATGGTTAACCGCATGCGCGTCGCGACCGCATCGCTTCCGTTATGAGCGCAGCTGCCGCGCACATACATTTGAAATAACCAACAAAAGACGCGATATGTGAACGGCTCCGTCACGCGAGCACTAAACAGCGCTGTGAGTTCCAGTGTGAAACACATGTGGTATATAATGGTATATGATTATAGTATGTGTGTCTTTGTGGTTAAGCTATAGCATGTGTGCATTTATACGGAATGTTTTTAGACTACCGTTTTTCATACAAATAGGCTACCTATAAAACCACGTAGTTATATTTTTACCATTGTACTGAGGTACCATTATGTGTGGTTTTAACTGTGTTTATCATGATTTAAAATGCATGCTTGCTACTATGGGAGACCAATGTTTAATTTAAAAAAAACTGGGTCAGAATAAATTTAACCATATAAAACTGAGGTTGCTACAATTTTTACAGATGTTACTGATTGATAATGAACAAACATTTACCTCTGCATCCTCAAGCTACTATCAAATGTGTATTTCTAAGAGACAAAAAAGTGATATTATTATTATTATTATTATTATTATTATTATTATTATTATTATTATCAGACAACCCCAACCTGTTTCTTGATTTGAAACAATACAAACCTATGGTCTGCTTTATTTTATTATTGGTTTATTTATTATTATTGGTTATTTTATTATTGGTTTATTTATTATTTGTTAATGTTCTCATATGTTCGAAAATGTTTAAATGATTCACTTTAAGGGGTCTAAAATAAAGAAGAGACTATTTTTTTTATTACTCCAGCACTTTATTATACTAAATGTCCTGTGGTTTATTTTTTATTTTTTATTTTTTTTTGTACTTGAGTGCAGTAAATTTTGGTTGAAAAAATGAGAATCGTGTAAGAGAATCGTGATCTCAGTTCCCATGGAGAAAATCGTGATCCACATTTTAGCAAGAATCGTGCAGCCCTACTCTCTAGTAAACGCCAGTGCGATAGTTAACAGAATCTATATCTATATTATATAGATTTAATTATATCGAGTTATCGATATAACTCTAGCGCTCTTTTGTTTCCGCTTTCGGTGCATAAACATTTTTTATCGAACATTTATCAAACTCCTGTTATCGTGTTATCGAAGAAAATTCTATCGCAACAATTATCAATTTAAATTACTAGCACTCTTTCATTCTGCTTTTGGTGCATAAATATTATATCGAACATTTATCAAATTCTTGTTATCGTTTTGTCGAGGAAAATTATATTGTGATAATGATTGGTGTTTGTGTACAGTGCCTGCACACTATTGGTCAAACCTCTTTTCAGTCATTACCTTCAGCAAGTATGAAAACAATAGGAAAAAGCCAAAACCTGGACATTTTTGGCAATTTAGAAAATCCCAGCCAAGACATTTCTGGGAAAAAGAGGGTGTATGTAACAATCATAACAATGTATTTACTTTATAGGCTGACATTTTAGCCATTATCCATTGGTAAATCCAGTAAAATGTCTAAATGAACTAGTTATGTCAACTACTTTCATGGTGCTTTTTTGAGATTTTGAGTTTTGTAGCCTCATTTTGTTTTGTGTTTTGTAGAAAAATAAATCACACAGATTTCTTCAAGTGTTTAATGTCTCTCATTTGTGTTTTCATTCCAGTCTGAAGAAAACAGGCATTCAGAGAAAGAAATACGGGCTCCTGTCAAACTATGACGACACAATGGAAATGGCTCACCTTGAAAGCGATGAGGATGATACCACTGTTTATGAAGCCAAATCTTTGAGAAGGTAGTCAAACACTAGATTATTCTTCCAGATCTTTCAAATATTGACATAAGTAACACTCACTCTCTGCTCAGCTTCAGACTTTGGACTGTGATGCTGGAAATCTATACCTCAGATAGTATCTTGTCTGACCTGCTTTTTAACAGCTTTTCTTTCCTGCTTCTTTCAACAGATGAATCTCTGGGGGTGTTCGACACCGCCAGAAACCGAATGTGATGAAGACAATCCCATTGTTCCCACCAAAATGGTTGTTGAATGATTTTGTCGTCATTTTCTACAACCACAAGAGGACCTAGTCAGGATGCTTGGATGCCTTTTTCCAAGATTTAAGTGGAATGTGTAGGTTTAAACTTAGATATGTTTTGGACTGGTATGACCAAATAGATCTTCTTGGAACATTTTCAGAAGGTCAGAAATTGTTTTGTTGTGGAAACAAAGTTGGCAGAAGGTCAAAACTGTGTTTTGTGCCAAAGTTACTTATGCATCATTTTTAGGGGTTTGAAACTCTTGTCTAAGTTGATGTGTGTTAATAACGAATATTGATAAAATACTGCCCCTCATTTCCAATTTACCAACACTGAATGGCCTGAAAGTTGTTTGCTAATTTATGGGACTATTATATAGTTTGGACTATCTGAATTTGTTATTGTTTTAGGTGTACAGTCAAATTATGATAGATATTCGGTTTTATGTTAATGCTTTCTTTCAAAAAAATGTTTTTTTTTTTTTTCTTTCTTTTCTGGTGTCTTTCTTTCATTACTATACTAGGACTATACTGGGTATTGATTTCAGATATGAATTCTGGAGTAAGTGACGGAATTTGTGTGTATGATTCTGCCAAAAACCAGCATAAAGTAAGAGATGCACTTTGATTTTTAGGCTTTAAGAAACTACAAAACATGGTATTTTATGACATGGCGACACTCCTGACCGCTTCATCATTGTACCATTTCAACGTTTGTTTCATAAATACAAGGAGTTATATTTTTAGAGACTAAACATTCCCACATGATTTTGGTTCCAAACACAGACATGTGTCAAGCTCAGTTTTGCATTTAGTTCAGCGTGTTAACTGAGATTTTGTGAGACTCCACATGCATTGTTTATTTTTTTTCAATGGGTGTGATTTTTGCATTGTGTAAAGGTGACAATTGAATGTGCTGTCAAAACAGCAGTTCATCTTGAGGTATATGGATCCAATAGTAGTGTTCTCAGATTTCCAACTTGAACATTTAAGAGTTTGTATAAGAATGTTGACATGGTTTTCTTAGAAATACATTTACTGAATTATTGATGCTGTCAAATACTGTCAAATTGAAATGCATGAAGTATCACTATCAATATTTAATGTACATCATTTCGATGATTCCTGAAGTGTGCCTTTCATTCATTCCCTTTTTGTAATCGCAATTGATCGGATGTGACTTGGGCTCTTTTGTAATTAAATTCTGTCTTCTATTTTCATCCTTGTCAGTTATTTATTTATCTGCCTTTTACATAAGAACATTTTAGAGGTGATCAATTTAAAGCATGCAAGGAGTGATGGTAATTTAGCATACTAAGGGTAATCAGCTGATTTGTCTGATAATGATTCATTTTGATCCATTTCTCCGTGTCCTATTTTCAGAGTATTATTTAGACTTTATATAGATAAGCAGATTTTTTCCCCCTCTCTCTTCAGTCACAAAGTGTAGTGACCCATCAGATGTCGCCCAGAGTGATTTCCACACAGGGCTTTAGTTCAGCATGAATTCCTGGTCAGTTTCAGTGCACACATTTCCAGATTTGACATAACAGATATGGCAAGCGACAGGAAAATATATACAGTCAAGAGCGATTTCTCTGTGAAAAATTCACCATGGAGTGTGAGGCATATCCCTTAGTGTTTTGTAAAATAAAAATTGGAAGTAAATCAGTATACATCATATATACAGTGAGAAAATCATTGCAATACTACACCAGACATTTTGTGCTATATTTATAAAATTAATTGCTAGTTTAATAAACAGTATATTGGTTGGCCCACAGTTTTAATTTTTTCATTTAGTCATTTGTATTTTCACACCTGAAATAGTTAAAGCTTGGGTTGTTTTCTAAACCCCAGGTAAGCGGGATCTTGGGTTATCTTGTTTTGGGTTATCTAGTTTTACACTGCTCACATTTACCTCGGGGTTAACAGCAGAGCTATGTAAATTACACTCTCAAAAATAAAGGTACTTCACGATCCCATTGAAGAACCTTTTTTTGTCTAAATGGTTCCATAAATAACCTTTAACATCTGAAGAACCTTTCTGTTTCACAAAGAGATCTTTATGGCAAAAGAAGGTTCTTCAGATTATAAAAAGGTAAGAAAGAGATGGCTCTTTAAAGAAACTTCGACTGAATGGTTCTTCGTGGAACCAAAAAAAGCTTTTAAAGCACCTTTATTTTTAAGAGTGTACTTACAAACTGTGATCCATTACTGATTTCAAATTACATGACAAAAACTGTAGTCTGCGTCGGCGCGATAGCCTTGTGAGCAGCGCGCCGACATACATTGCGTTATGGGCGTCCCGTGTTCGAATCCCGACTCGAGGACTTTTCCCGATCCCAACCCCATGTCTCTCTCCCTCTTTGCTTCCTGTCCATTCTGATCTGTCCTGTCATAATGAATGGCAAAAATAAATCTTAAAAAAAGGTAGTCAGTAACGCAATGCATTACATTCTACATTTTAGATGATATAATCAAACTACTTTTGGTTTACTTCTAGATTACTTTTGACCTATCATGTTTATCGTATTGATTTAAATAGGATAATGTTGTGCCATACTGATATAAAAATACAAAGATTAAGAAAATATATTCCATTCATTGTTATTAACAACATAAAGTGCATCAAACATTATATTGCGTCAAGGTTTCCCAAACTATGGTTTGTGAAGGAACTGCAGGGGGTTTATGAGTTTAATAGATAGCTAATAATTAATTAAATAATAAAAATGTTAAATCAATCAAAAACACTTGCCATGTGACCATAACTAACCTCAGAGAACCAATGAACGTGCAAATGTGATAGCCCACTTATCCTGCTTTCCAGACAACTCGAAATTCAAATTTTTCCAACCTCCTACTTGGAAATAACGTCTGAAACACCGCTTTAAGTCGGATGTCCGACCTGTGAACTCGGGGCAGATTGGTCTACCCCGACCTCAGCAGGACGCGTCATTTGACGTCACTACTTCCAACGAGCATAGTTTGGAGCTACCTGTCAAACTTAAAAACATTAGACATTAAGTTTATAAAATTATGTCTTAATTGTATTGTTTCGTCCGCTGTTTTCAAAACTAAATTAAGCATTTTTTTTCTTCTTCTGTTTTTGTCATAATTCACAAAAATGTGTTAACGTGAAGTGTGATTGACTGGAACACACTGAAGTTGAAAGTGGGATATTTCAGCTTGGAATGAACCTACTTCCGACCTTGTCTGGAACGCGGGATTAATTATTAAAATATTTATTTTAAAATCTGAGGGTTCAAGTAAATAGTAGGTGAAAGAGGATCAGATAAGTAAAAAAGTAAATTCATGAATTCGTGCATTTTAATGAAGGACAACAGCCTTCTAATATAGAAATACACGGTAATGTGTTTATTCATCAAATGTAATGTGTTCATCCGTAGTTGATGCAATATTGAAACACTTCTTAAACCAGAAATTATGTTTAAATCAGTGGACAAATGACGTGTTGCCATCTAACTAGTGGCTGTTTTTTTTTTTTTTGTGAATGTCCACACTACTGGCCTAGGCTTATATTAGAAACATTTAAAAGATAAAAAGAGGAATTAGGGAGAATCAATCAAATATAAATAATTTATTTCTATTGTGTAAATAATATGTAATCATGTAATCCATAAAAAAGTAACTGTAGTTTGATTACGAATATTTTAAAATGTGATCTACTTAAAAGTACTTTATTTTTGAATCTGATTACGTAATCCAGATTGCATAGAATCAGTTACTACCCAGCTCTGCGTTCTCATTTGCATATTAGCGGCGTCAGAGTCATTGATTTAACGTTTGAAACACTGATTGTTTTGCTGACAGTACTATAACGTTTTCCAGAATGGACTTTTTGGACTATAAGGTAAGAATGAAACGCTCTCTTCTTCACCTCAATTTCACGTGTTTTCCGTCATTATTTGTCATTTTCCCCCTTAAACGCTGAACAACCCGCTAACTGTTCAAAGTCTATAGGCCTAGCTCAAATCTCCAACATAGTGTTCATACGAATGATATTTCTCCTTCATTTAGCTAGCAGGTTCAACAAGTTTGACATCTGATCAGTTTATGTCCTATGTCATTGTCATAGCCTACTTTTACCATGAAAAGTAGGTTATTTAAATCAACGAAGATTGTAATTTTTACTAAATAGGCTACTTGTAAATAACTACAAATCAACATTTAGTTTACTTACAGTCCTCTGCTGAGTGAGTTTAAATACTCTAAATATAATTTAGGCTGTATTTAATCTTCAAACCTCTTTTTTGTAGTTAGAACCTTTTTATTAATGTTGTATTATTATGAGTAATATGTGCTAGTCTTCTGTGTAATTCAAAATCCATGTTAATTTAATCTCCGTTTCTTGTTTTCTGTGATTTTAAGTCACTAGATGGCGCCATATGTCTGTGTAATAGCAAAGCACACTGTATCCATAAACACATACACACACTCACACTGTCAGCTGTTGCCCAGTTGAGTTTGGCCTCATTCCTGCCTCATGAACCATTAAAACTGCTAAACAACATAGAGAATTAGATCCATAAACATAATTATGCTGAAACAACAGAAATGTTCATATTCCCCTAATTCAGCCACTTCTGACACATCAGCGCAGAAATAGCGCTCTTCAAACCCAGGGTCAAAAGGGTTCAAAACACACATAATCATTATATCGCATTAACACAATAATGAGTTTTGTCATTTTCTGCTCACATCATCACTGCTTAATGAGCAACAGTCTTACACTATATTTCAGAATCTCAATTAAAGTTTCAATGTGAATAGAAACTATACTTCTGTTGAGCTGAAAGATGAATGCTAATGATCAGCATGTCTGAAAACTCATGTCTGAAAAAAAAAACACTCAGAATGATTCAAAGTTCATTATCCAACTTCAAATGCAAAAATAACACATCATAATATATCAGCATCACCATTTTATCGGCATTAACTTGGGATTTTTTTTTTTTAAGTAGCCTGCCTTGGTGTACTATATTTACCCTAATAAATGAATATGGTGAATTAACATGGTACTTTTTGATAGCATTACCATACCTGTACAACCAGAGCAAGTTTTGTAATGTTTTTAAAAAAAATTGAAAAAAATACATCCTAAATTTGTTAAAAATTTTTAAACATGTATTAAAAAGTTATTTGCTAGTGTGGTAAAAAAAAAAAAAAAAATCCACTTTTAGCAGATAAGCATTTAAAAATTACATTCCTCTGAGAAAACAAAGCCAAAAATATGAATAACTCATACTGCACTACACAGATTTTTGACCAATCAGATGCTCCCTAGAATGAGAATGTCCTGCCCCTATTGCCACAAGCAACCAACTAGCAAATCAAGTCCACTGCTAACATTTTTTATTATTATTTTAAAGAGATTAACCATTTCATGTATTCAGTCTAAGCTTCCTGTTTCAACAGGAAATTTTTTCAAACATGAACAGAAAATTGTGTTAATGAAGTGTTTTTTGCTATGCAGCATTCGTGCTCTATTGGCCTTGAAACGTTTTTTTTTTTTTTTTTTTCAAGCATTAAGCAACAAAAGATTTTTTTCCTGCTGGAACAATTCATTGTCCTCTGATGGGATTCGCGTTTGATGATTCCGGTTGACTCTGGTCGAGGCCAATTTCCCGACCTCCTGAAAATGTGGAGAGACAAGCCAACAAGGAGAACAAATGACAAATGCTATTGATCGCCACAGCAGGAATTTGGAAAAATGCAACAACAGAAAAAAAGGGAAGAAATACTGGAAATGCAACGGCTAAGCTCTGTATAGATTCTCACTTTTAAGAAGCGTGCTAGAAGAGAGATTAATTCAGGCAAGAAAAAAAAAAAAAAAGAGTAAAAAGAAAATCCAACTTAGTGAAAAGCTACGCTCGGACTGTTTGAAAGGCAGAAGAGCAGTGGTGTGTTGTTGATGATCATCCCAGCTTGATTCAGCACTCCATCTGCGCTCTCAGCCGTGAAAAGCAGCTCCCGCTTGATACCTTTTAGATGCTGCTCGGCAGATAAAAAATTACCTTTTGTGGCTCTTTGTCTGAAATCCGGAGGCTGGTGTGGAGATTTTCCTGGTTCCCCACTGAGCCGCTCTGGCTTTCCTCGGCCATTTGTCCATTGTCTGCACAGCAAGCATAAAATATTCCTCCTGGAAGTTTCACGCAATTTTCAGCTAAAGCTGTAGCTTTCGCATTGTGTTCTTCTGCTGACTGGCATCAGTTAAAGAGCGCTTCGGCGTCCGTCAGTCTCACCTGTGGGTCAGATAGATGCTGAGGATGTTTCTGCTGGTGGGTTTGGTGTGTTCATGGTGATTCTCCCGTTGACCAAAGAGGCCTGACCCGGGTAGTTCAAAGGTGCGGAATGAAACTTCTTCTCATCCTTCTTCCTGCTGTTTTGTGTCCTTTCTCAGGTTTGGGACAGCATCTGCTTATATGTATAATAAATACAACCAATTTCACAAAGAACCATTTCAGTCTTGTGCAAAAAACTGATGCATAAGGAAAAAAAGAATGATAAAATTTTGTTTTGACCATGTAACCGAAATATACAGGCAGCAAGAGAAGCTGCTGGGATAGAAATATTGTTTTATTTATTAATGTATTTTAGTGAATTCACAAATTTTGGCTTTCATAACCTTTTAGGAAGCCTAATATCCGTATATTTTACACACACATACATCTAATTTTTATATGACACATATAAATTATATGTGTGTTTATATTTTACAAAAATTAAATTTTTGAGATTATATATAGTTCAGCATGATTTACTTAGCATATGATGGTATCCTTTATTAAAGGATTAGTTCACTTCCAGAACAAAAATGTACAGATAATGTACTCTTGTCATCCAAGATGTTCATGTCTTTCTTTCTTAAGTCGTAAAGAAATTATGTTTTTTGAGGAAAACATTTCAGGATTTGTCTTCATGTAATGGACTTCTATGGTGCTCCCGAGTTTGAACTTCAAAAATGCAGTTTAAGCTTAAGCTTCAAAGGGCTCTAAACGATCCCAGCCGAAGAAGAATGGTCTCATCCAGCGAAACGATCGGTTAATTTATAAAAAAAAAAGAAGAAATGAATAATACAATATAAACGTTTTAACGTCAAACGCTTCTCTCGTCTAACTCTGTGTGAACTCCCTGATTTTTTTTTTTCGGTCATTACAGTTAGGGTACATCTAAAAACTCTCATCTCATTTTCTCCTCCAATTTTAAAATCGTCCTACATCCCTGCAGAAGCACCAACCTAGAGTTTACAAAGTGAACATGCAAAGAAGATCAAACACGCTTTACAAAAAAATAAATAAAAACAGTGATGTAGGATGATTTTGAAGTTGGAGGAGAAAATGAGACGGGAGTTTTTAGACATACCCTAACTGTCATGACCGGAAGAAAACACACAGCTTCTTTTTTTTTTTTTTTTTTAGAAAATAACCAATCGTTTCGCTGCCCTTTGAAGCTGCATTTTTGGAAGTTTAAATTTGGGGGCACAACAGAAGTCCTGAAATGTTTTCCTCAAAAAACAAAAAAACAAAAAAAACATAATTTCTCAACAACTGACGAAAGAAAGACATGAACATCTTGGATAACAAGGGGGTGAGTCCATTATCTGTACGTTTTTGTTCTGGAAGTGAACTAATTCTTTAAAAAGGATGCAATAAAGATAAAAAAATAGATAATGTGTTCATAATGGTGATAATACATTTTTAGTATTTTAGCAGTATATATTCTAAGCTTTTTTTTAATAAAAAGTAAGCATTTTTCCACAGAAGAAAAAATCCAAAAATCCAAATATCAACTTTGTTGATATTGTTATGTTGCATGTGTGTCCAATTTTATCTTAAAAATAAGGCAAATTCATATTAAATTGTATTTCATAAATCAAATGAATAGAGATGGTACAAATCATGACTGTATTTACTTGTGGTTCATTTATCTTATTAAAAATAGAAGGTCATGTGCATTGCACTATAGGATAACCAGTATGTAAACGGCACATTTTGAAAAATGTAATAGGTTTTGCTGTATTATATACACACAGAAAATGTACTACAACACAGTCCAACCCAGATAAATTATCTAATGCTTAATCACTTACTATACATAACAAATAGTCATTATCTAGAATAATAATCATTGTTTACAGTACATACAGTACAGAAATAATAAGAATAGTATGTTAGTATGCTACTCCAAACATAACCAGTCCACATTCTGGGCTTTGGGGAACTATTCATTTCCCCCTCTTGAACGGTTAGTTAATTGTCCAATTGACCTTTAATAATTGCCTGTGATTGTTGGATTGTAGCTTCACCAGAAAGTTTAGAAAGTTAATTGAATGGAAATCATGACACTGTTCTCTATCGTATAGGTTTGAGTCGAGCAATTGAGCTCCGTTTTCCCAAAGGGTGTATTTTATACGGTAGTAAATCTGGCAGAAATGAGATGGAAAGATGGACCAGTATCTTTCCATAGTTATCTACCGTTCTTTGTTGCTTCTCTTTTCTTTCTTGCTCTTCCTCCTCTCCACAGACGCTCGCGGTGACGTCCCAGTGAACAAAGCTGGATTGTGGGAAAGCGTGGGCATTGGCGGCTCGGTCACACACGCTAGTCAAGCACCCCGCCTGAGCAAGCGTTCCGCCCGAGTCATTTTTGGACAGGAATTTTTTTTCTCCCAAATTTCATTTGCATAATCCTTCACTAAACACCCGCCGAACACACACACACACATACACACACACACACTCTCTCTTTCACTCTACACACACATCTATTGGACCATGTTCACTATAAGGTTGACGGACACTTCAGAGAAAGCAGAACTACACTCAATAGCACAATTCAAGCAGGTGATCGAAGATTTGCTTTTTATTCTATGGCTCTGTTGAACTGCTGCTGGTTTTTATAGATGCTGTGTGACCTTTGTCCTTTTGTCTTATATTATTTATTAATAAGACACGTTTTCATTATATTGATACTTAATCTAGTACATGATATTAATATATTAGTATGTTTGAATTCGTAGTACTCGAAAACAGTAGACAAAAAGAACCCTGATGAGCTACTACTTCTGCCGTGATTTTAAAGTGCACATTCGATTAACACTTTACTATCCCATTACTCAAGCTCACTGAAGTCAAGTAAACAGTTAGCAATTAAATAAGAGTAAAAAAATACTTAGAAGCAATAGTACAAAAAGTACAGTAGAACAAATAAATCTGAAATGCTACCTAGTTTGTATAAAGTAATCAAATGTATAGATACACCGCATATTCTTCAGTTTGTAAATTAAATATGTCTTCTTATTAAAATTATAAAAGTGATTTAGTCAAGAGCAGTGAGAAATTTTCTCTCTTTTGTTGTTTGATTAACATGAATGACAGACAGCAGGAATATTAGACTGCTGTCACTTTAAGAGCTGCCCAGATCCGATATATTATTACAGGTGTTTTCTTTCTCAGCTATTTGCTTTCACTTAAGACCTAAATTACTGTTTATGAAGATACTTGTAAAGATAGGCATTTTGACACATATAAATGTGTGTATTTAACCGTTCAAGGCCTATAAAGCGGCAAAATAACTCAATAGTCCCAATAGTATACGCTATATAGAACATAATTTTTTAAGGGTCGTGAAGTTCAAATTCAAATGTACTATCTACTTAGTACACGTGAATTTTTGAATGTTATTTTGTGATTCAAAATTAAATGTAAAGAAGGCTGTGGCAGTGCATGAAATGTCCAACATTTCACATTTAGTTTTTTAATCTCAATAAGTGCATCATTAGGGTATTGAAAGTGCACTACTTCTTGTTGAAATTTTTAGTGAACATAGTACTTATTTATACTACAAAATGGCATAGAACAGTATGTGAATTAGGTCTCCAGAAGTACTAGTCATCTATCAAAGTTTTTATGTACCATAAAATTAATGTTCCATAATCATAAAATTAATACTGCTAAAAATACATTGTATTGGTCAAAATTATTGATTTTTGTCTTATGCCAAAAATGTATTAGGATATTAAGTAAAGATCATGTTACATTAAGATATTTTGTAAATTCCCTACCGTAAATATATAAAAAATAAGTACTTTATTTTTATTTATTTATTTATTTATTTTTTTGCTCCCTCTTGCATTCCAGATTTTCGTATCTTGCCCAAATATTGTCCTATCCTAACAAACCATACATCAATGGAAAGCGTATTTATTTAGCTTTCAGATGACTGAATCTCAGTTTCCAAAAATCTACGGCTATGTTTTTTTTTATGGTCCAGTGTCACATTTAGGGTACATGCTTGTTGACTGGACCTGCCTTAAATATATATATATATATATATATATATATATATATATATATATATATATATATATATATATATATATATATATATTTATTTATTTATTTATTTTTTTACGCTATTTAAGTATAAGAAACGTATAGAAGCGCATTTCTGCCACTTTAAAAAAATTTTTTAAAAAAGGTAACTGCGACTTTTTATCTCGCAATTCTGACTTTTTTTTCCCCCCTCAGAACAGAGATATAAACTTCAGAACAAAATAAGATATAAAAAATCTGAACTGTGGGATAAACATGCAATTCTGAGGAAAAAATTCTGAATTCAAATTTTTTTTCCCCCCTCAGGACTGGACATTATAATTCACAATTGCGAGTATATATCACATAATTCTGAGAAAGAAAAGTCAGAATTGTGAGATATAAACTCAAATGTAGTACTTAGTACAAGTGTGAATGTTTAAATGTTATTTTGTGATTCCAAATTAAATGTAAAGAAGGCTGTGGAGGTGCATGTAATGTCCAACATTTCACATTTATTTTTTTATTTATAGGTGCATAATTAGGATATTGAAAGTGCACTACTTCTTGTTGAAATTTTTAGTGAAATACTACTTGCTGCTACTACTACTAATGGCATAGAACAGTGCATATTCGTGTGAATTAGGTCTCCTGAAGTACTAGTCATCTATTAAAGTTTTTATGTACCATAAAATTAATGTTCCATAACCATAAAATTAATACTGCTGTCCTTAGGGACCATTTTTTACTAGTCTCAAGATGGCATAAAAGAGTTATTCTGAGAGAAACAGCAATACTTCAGAATATTTCCCACCTTCAAAGTAAATGATCCAATCATTTGGTAAGTAAAGTCACTGCAAATGCAAGGCTCTGGTTCCCATAGAAATGGAGATTAGCATTTGTGACCCTGGATCACAAAACCTGTCTTAAGTAGCACAGGTATATTTGTAGCAATAGCCAAAAATACATTGTATGGGTCAAAATTATCGATTTTTCTCTTATGCCAAAAATGTATTAGGATATTAAGTAAAGATCATGTTACACAAAGATATTTTGTAAATTCCCTACTGTAAATATATATAAAATAAAAACTTAATCTGTACAACTTTAAAAGTGATTTTCTCTTCTTTTTTTTTGCACCCTCAGATTCCAGATTTTCAAATAGTTGTATTTCGGCCAAATATTGTCCTATCCTAACAAACCATACATCAATGGAAAGCTTATTTATTTAGCTTTCAGATGCGTTAATTTCCAAAAATTGCCTCTTATGACTTCTGTGGTCCAGGGTCTCATTTAGGATTGTACATGCTTGTTGACTGGACCTGCCTTAAATGATTTTTTTTAACGCTATTTAAGTATAAGAAACATATAGAAGCGTGTTTCTGCCACTTAATAAAAAATTAAAAAAGGTAACTGTGACTTTTTATTTTGCAATTCTGACTTTTTTTTTCTCAGAACAGAGATATAAACTTCAGAGTAAAATAAGATAAAAAAAAATCTGAATTGTGGGATAAACATGCAATTCTGAGGAAAAAAAATCTGAATTCTAAGATATAAATCTATCGCACTTGTGAAAAACATCAGTCTTTTCCCCCCCTCAGGACTGGACATTTTAGTTCACAATTGCGAATATATACCACATAATTTGAGAAAGAAAAATCAGAATTGTGAGATATAAACTCACAATTGTGAGAAAAAAGTCAGAATTGCGAGTTTATAACTAATTGTGAGTTTATATCTTGCGATTCTGACTTCATTTCTCAGAATTGTGAGTTGATATCAGCAATTGAATTGCGAGATAAGCCACAATTACCTTTTTATTCATTATTTAGTGGCGGAAACAGGCTTCCATAGAAACAACACTTATGGACAGTTCATATTAGATTTTATTGCGGACGTGAAATATGTAAAAAGAGCTTTGGCAAGCAGTTGAGTTTTCAGAATTTTCCCATTGAAATAGACAGAAACAGAAGATATAGATGTCCAGAGGTGTTGCAAATATGGCTGCAAGAGTGAACGGTCTAGAGACATGACAGTACCATGCTGTGTTGTCAGTGGTCAAATATACAGGTTGAAGCCTAAGTTAAATCTGGATAATAATGTGCTGTACTTAATTTAGCTTATTTGCATTAGAATTTCCTCTTGGATTTGTGATCTTTGTAATAACTAATCCAGACAAGCTCAAAAAGATGACACAACCTAGTTCGAGATTCCAGCTGAACAATATTTCAAAGCAGAATTTCAATGTTTGTTTTTTTTTTTTTTTTTCACAAAAGGATTGAACTTTATTAAACCAAAAAAATAATTAAAAAAAAAAAAACTAATTAAAGCCAAAATAAAAGCCATGATTATCAAATAGCCATTAAAAAATCTATTTAATTGGCTGAAAATAATAAAAGGTTTTGAAAATAAAAAGACAAATATTATTCGTTCTGTTTGTGACAGATTGCTTTGACAGAATCAACTTATCTCCCACATCCTTTCTTTGAGGTTGAGAACAGTGCCAGTACAATCCTAAAACACAACTTTAATATCCAAAAGCCTTGGTAACTGAAGAACAAAAACACTTACATTAAAAGAACTGCTCCATCAGTCATCAGAGACCCAATGAATTTGTCATCTCTCGCTGGACCGTGGAGAATTTCACAACGGTGCCAAAAAATGGTTCCAAAAAATCTTCTTTTGGAGCAAAATGGCCATATATCTCGATTTTAACGTGTTAATGTAATGATTTGTTCCAACAAGGCCTGCAGGAATTCAGAGACTGTTGTTACTTCATGCTTTATGGGGTAAAGCCACCTTCGTGGCGTTTAAAAAGAGAATTGAGGCTCTTAAGAGCTGGCCGGCGTAGAATTGTTTTCTAGTTTCCAGTCCTTATCTTAACGGCTGAACACTTGAGAAACTCTCGAGACTTCTTCCTTGAAGATGAATGTAGTTGGTGTAAATCTCGTAAAGCGTGGTATACATTTCGCTATAGTCTCATCCACTGTCGGCTGAGAGGGGCAGATGGATGGTTAAAGTTGAACAGATAGCTGAATTAGAGGCAAATGAGGGCTGATGAGATTTTTCGGGGGGTGGATGTTGGGGGAGTAGAGTAGGTTACCCTGAGGCCCTGAGGATTAGGTCGCAGTCGTGAGCAAATGTAAGGCTGGAAAATTATTTTTTCCGTTCATTTTAGCGTAATGAGGTGTATATTGCTTCTTGGGAGAGTAATGAATTAGAGAATGTGATTCTTTTCAAAATAAAGTGGTACATTCTTCCCCGGCTCATTTTTTCCTCTCCCACTCTCCTGCAGTTCTTTGTGTTGCGCTGTTTTATAATCAGGGTGTCAAGCGGCAGAATATAATAACCCATAATTTCCTATTAGGCTCATGAAAAAGTCATTTGGGCTCTGAGAAGGCAGTGTGAAAATCTGCTGCTGTTTTTTTGCAAATCTTTTCAGAGTCATAACAGGTATAAATAGGCCACTGAGTCTTATTTGCTGAGAGATTATTGCCTGCCGCACTTTTTATGCAGAGTTCACAATAAAAACGTAAACTTTTATGTTCAAAGAGGTAAGGCAACTTGGAGAGGCCAATTTAAAAGTTGCTGGGGAATTTGTCAGGGTGTCACAGGACTCCTGTGATCTGTAAAGGTCATTTTTTTAATCATTAATCTTTTAGAGCTAAATCATTCTGAAAAATCTGTTTTAAATCAGACTTACAAAAGCTGTTCAACTACATAGAAAGTTAAACCACCTCATGGGAGCTGACATGTTGCCATCGCACAAACAACTGAATACTGCTTACTTGCCCTAGTAAAAAAGTAATAGATTTAAAATGCATTTAAGTATAGTTCAAGTCTATTAAGTATATACTTATACTTAAGTATATACTTAAGTATATCTTTAGTTGGACTTCCGAACAATTAAAGTGCAAAATTAGTTGTTCCAATTTAGCAGACCTTCAGTATACCAGTTTAGCATACTACAAGTACAATTGCAGGGTATTTTTATTTAGTACATAATATGTAAATGTATTTGTAGTATACTTAGCATGAAATAAATGTATTTTAAATACATTTTAGTATATTTTTCACTTGGGTGATAATGCCCATATTGGTAGGGCTGGGTTTCGATTTGATTATGCATTACAAGCTTGTGATTTGATTCAATATCTGTTATTTTGGATATATATGATGTATTGTACATGGCAAATTTTCTCAAGGAAAAAAAATTTAACTAATGCTGTAAAACACACGAGAGCCAGCTGGTACTACATTACTAATATTGAAGGTTAAAATTAGGACTTTAAATTGCATAATTATATTTCTACTCCAATTCGTTTTTTGAAATATAAACATTTAAACAGTGGCTGTCATAAAAAAATATAATTTACATATTGAAGAACAGTAAAAATTATAATGAATATGTTATATGGTGCATATATTTAGCAAAATGCTAACAGATTTCATTTTTTTCTAGCTGACCAACAAGTTTATGGTCACCAAATATGTTTTGAGGTAAATGTGACATTACGTGACATATTGTTTGCAAGCTGTTATACTGACGTCTTTCCGCGGTTGAAACATCAAATGAGTGATTACACGAATGTCGGTAAGTTGTACTCTTTCTTTTAACACACCTTCGGATATTTATTTATGCTTATTTCGCGCGGTGGAGATGATCAGTTCATATACTGCTTATTAAATTGAGGCGCTACAGCGATCTGTCACTCCACATTAAACGGCATTCATTCTCTGAATACTGTAATATCATGGACAGAATTTGAAATGTGAGTCTTTGTTTCATATCAAAAGTAACAAATCTCAAAGCTTATGGACCCGTTTCACAAGACTGTGATAACGAGTTTCAACGGTTATCATCATCATAAATCCTTGATTTTTTTAATATTTTGATTTAAAAAAAAAAATATATATATATATATATATAAATTTATAGTATTATTAGCAGTAATATTATATCACTTTTTCATCAAGTTACGAAAAAAGGAGTTAAGGCTAATGCCAGGGTGTTTAATGCCCCGAATATGGGAGGGACGGTAAATTTGACATCATTCTCTCTTCTGACTGCTGATATCAGTCTCTCTCAATTTTTTTCTTTGATTAAAAGTCGTGAAAACACTATCATGGAGTTTTTCGTTTGATATTTGAGCAAATGGGAATGCAGAAAACACATTTGTGATACTCTCGCATTCACTGTTCTTGGATTTTACCCAACTATGACAACTTCCTCTATGAGAAACCCGGAAATGTGAGAAAGGTCCATTGTGATTTATTGGATGGGAGGTGCACTAAAGTGTTCTTTTAGAAAACTGAAAACAGGATTAATCGATTTAAGAATTGAAATCGTTTGGTAAAAACGAGAATCGATTAAAACCGAGGAATCTATATTTTTTACTCAGCCCTTATTGGTGGACATATGTTCTTAATGAATAAATAAATCACAGCTGACCGCTAATATATCTTTATAGTATTTGCAGTTGCAACTTATGTGGTGCTACATCCATGCCACTAGGTGTCACTGTAAGTCCTTTTTTTGTTAAGGGCGTTTGACCTATTTGCACGTTCACTTTGTAAACACTGGGTCGGTACTTCTGCAGTGATGTAGGATGATTTTGATGTTGGAAGAGAAAATAAGATGGGAGTTTTTCAACATACCCTAACTAACTGTATTGGCCAGGAGTACACATGGACATCGCAGAGCTAGACAAGATGAGCATTTGAGGTTAAAAAGTATATAAATTGAAGTTTATTTTTAAAAAATAACTGATCGTTTCCCTAGATAAGACCCTTCTTCCTCGGCTGGGATCGTTTAGAGTCCTTTGAAGCTGCATTTAAACTGCATTTTTAAAAGGTCAAACTCACGGGCACTATAGAAGTCCACGATATGGAGATAATTCCTGAAATGTTTTCCTCAGAAAGCTTAATTTCATTACAACTGAAGAAAGAAAGACATGAACATCTTGGATGACAAGGGGGTGAGAAAATTATCTGTACATTTTTGTTCTGGAAGGGAACTTCTCCTTTAACACAAGCTCAAGATATTTCTACATTACAGACAGGAAAACTCATGTACTCACTAGTCGTTAAAGTCGTGATTTGTACATAGCCTAAGTTTAGCTTTTTACTTCATGTTATTTGTGAAAATGTGTGATAATCGTAAAATTTTGTAGGTCACAGCAAAATTAAACATGAAAATATATTAAAGGGATAGACTACCCAAAATTGAAAATTCCGTTTTTAATTGCTCACCCTCATGTCGGTCCAAACCCATAAGACCTTCATTCATCTTCAAAGGCCAGTTGCATAAACTCAGCCTCTGTGTTAAGACAGTGTCTTAAGAGCTAGTTTGACCAACTAGCAGTTAACCATGAGTAATCAGTCTTATTTTTTGGATTCAACTGAGACTAATCTAAGTTTTTATGTAAATGAATTAAAAAAATTTTGACCAGTCTTAAAGAAAAAAATGAGATGACTAACTTTTAAGACTAGTCTAAACCCTTTATGCAACTGGCCTCAGAACACAAATTAAGATATTTTTGAGGAAATCCAAGAGCTTTCTGAACCTGTACAGACAGCAATGCAACTGACACATTCAAGGCCCAGAAAGGTATTAGATTAACAGGGAAGAGAAGAAATTGTTGAATAAAGTTTTTTGTTTTGTTTTTTATTTGTGCACTAAAAGTATTCTTGCAGCTTTATTCCATTAAAGGTGAACTCCACTTCCAGAATAACAATTTACAAATCATTTACTCACCCCTTTGTCATCTAAGATGTTCATGTCTTTCTGTCTTCAGTCGTGAAGAAGTTATGGTGTTTGAGGAAAGCATTTCAGGATTTTTCTCCATATAATGGACTTTATTGGTGCCCCGATTTTGAACTTCCAAAATGTAGTTTAAATGCAGTTTCAAAGGGCTCTAAACAATCTCAGCCGAGGAAGAAGGGTCTTATCTAGCGAAACGATCAGCCATTTTTTTTTGGAAAATAAAAATTTGCATACTTTTTAAGCACAAAAGCTCAGGTCACGTGGAACGTAGGCAGAACTACAGACCCAGTGTTTACAAAGTGAACGTCCAAAGACTAAGGAAGTGCAAGTAAGTCAAACGCTGTTTACAAACAAAAAGGTTCAATGATGTCGGACGATTCTGAAGTGAGAAAATAAGATGGAGTTTTTTCGCCATACTCTACCATTTTGAGTACACAGACGATGAACTTAAGCGTGATTCGTAGAGTCAAGGACTCGCATCCCAGAGCCTGTGCTACACAAGCTTGGGTGCTTAAAAAGTATACAAAGTTTTATTTTTTGAAAAAAATGACCAATCGTTTCACTAGATAAGACCCTTCTTCCTCAGCTGGGATTGTTTAGAGCCCTTTGAAGCTGTATTTAAACTGCATTTTGGAAGTTCAAAATCGGGGCACCACTGAAGTCCATTATATAGTGAAATGCTGAAATTCTTTCCTCAAAAACCATAGTTTATTTACGACTGAAGACAGAAAGACATGAACATCTTGGATGACAAGGGGGTAAGTAAATAATTTGTGAATTGTTGTTCTGGAAGTGGAGTTCTCCTTTAAGGTTGAAACACTGTTGTCACATGGACCGTTTTAACAATATCCTTACTACCTTTCTGGGCCTTGAACATGTCAGTTGCATTGCTGTCTATGCAGGGTCTTTTCTGGGTTTTCAGACTCATTCCTCAGGCAACTCTACGGGTCTGCGTTATTAGTAGATGCCATGCTTTTTTAACCAGAGAAAATCGCATGATTGAAAGGCTCTAATCATCAAACGTAATTATATTTCGGATTATTTTGAAATGCCATAATCAAAGCCAAAAGGACACAAATCTCAGTCAAGTCCCTGTTTGTTTTTTGTTTTCTTTGAACTCTAAGTCTCTTGGTATTAAGAGACACAACTGAACTAATGGTACTAATACTCTTTTGTTGGTTGCTATAGTTTCTTTGAAAATTCTGTCATCATTTACTCACCCTCATGTTGCTCCAAACGTGACATTCCATAATGTGTGTGTGTTTCTTTCAAAGCTGTTTTGGAACCTACTAACTTTATATCAGTTACATTTGAAAAAATTTGCCTCTTTGAAGTTTTGGCCTCTTTGCCTCTTTGCAATTTGCCTCCAAGAAGAAAGAAACTCATACAGGTTTGGAACAACTTGAGGGTGAATAAATGATGACAATTTCCATTTTTGGGTAAACTATTCCTTTAATATCCTGTCATTATTAAACACACGGAGACTTACAATGACTTTTTCTTCATTCCAACACGCACAGCGGTGCCAAAGAAATGTTGAGTATTTCTGCTGGTTGCACCTGCAGTGTGGCCTTTCGTGTGTGTGCCCTCACGCACACATACACACACACTTGTGAGTGATGCCTCACACTTCTCACCAATTCCAACATCTCACTCATCTCCTACTGCTTTTTAAGATCTCTAATCTCTTCATTCTAGAGAGAGAGAGCTGTGGGCCTTCATTTTCCCTTCATGCTCTTCTGGTCACAGTTCAAGCCATCATCTCTCCTCTCATCTCTTTCGATTTCCTGTCGAGTATTTAATAGATTATTCCCCTGCGTCTCCACTGCCATATGAGGCCCGGCAGGGGCGCAGTGTGACCGCAGTGGGGTCATATGTTGATGTACTGCACGGTGTTGTCTCTGATTAGCACCCGAGAGCTGTGTAGGGAGTTGCGCGCACTAATTAAAGGTATCAAACCCCATCTGTGTCCGATGACAGCGGAGTTTAGGAGTGACACCACAATCCTGTGTGTGTAATTAGACGTCCAGAGGCAGCTCCTCCAGCAGGCTCTTAATGATGGAGCCGGTTGACTCAGGTAATGCTCAGTTGCTCATTATCAGTCGGCTCTGAGTGGAAGCACTTGTTGTGTTCTTTTGTCTGTTTATCAACTTCATTCTGTTTGGAACAATTAGATTTAACTCAATCAGATCTGTTCAACTAAGTAAGACTTAAAGGGAAAGTTTACCCAGAAATAATTACTCACCCTCATGTCATTACAAACCCACAAGACCTTCGTTAATCTTCAGAACACAAATTAAGATATTTTTGATGAAATCCGAGAGAAACGTAACTACCACGTTTAAAGCCCAAAAAGGTAGTAAGGACATTGTTAAAGGAGAAGTCCACTTCCAGAACAAAAACTGACAGATAATGTACACACCCCTTGTCATCCAAGATGTTCATGTCTTTCTTTCTTCAGCCATAAAGAAATTATGTTTTTTGAGGGAAACATATCAGGATTTTTCTCTATATAATGGACTGGTATGGTGCCCCAATTTTGAACTTCCAAAATGCAGTTTAAATGCGGCCTCAAACGATCCCAAATGTGGTTGTAAACAATCCCAGCAGTGGAAGAAGGGTTTTATCTAGCAAAACGATCGGTTATTTTCATAGAAATAATACAATTTATATACTTTTTAATGTCAAATGCTCGTCTTGTCTTACTCTGCCTGAACTGTTTTTTTACGGTTCATGACAGTTAGGGTATGTCGAAAAACTCCCATCTCATGTTCTCCCTCAACTTCAAAATCATCCTGAGGGTGTTTGATCTTCTTTGCATGTTCACTTTGCAAAGACTAGGTTGTCTGGCTACTTCTGCAGCAATGTAGGATGATTTTGAAATGATTTTTGAAGTTGAGGGAGAAAATACGATTGGAATTTTTCGACATACCCTCGAGGCAGAATATTCAGAGTTCAGGGAGAGCAAGACAAGATGAGCGTTTGAGATTAAAAAGTATTTAAATTGTATTTTTTAAAATGAAAATAACCAATCGTTTCACTAGATAAGACCCTTCTTCCTCTGCTGGGATCATTTACAACCGCATTTGGGATCGTTTGAAGCCGCATATAAACTGCATTTTGGAAGTTAAAAATCGGGGCACCATATCAGTCCATTATATGGAGAAAAATCCTGAAATGTTTAACTCAAAAAGCATAATTTCTTTACGGGTGTAAATTACAATACCATGACTGAGGTGAGTCCCTTGAGCAAGGCACCGATCCCCCAACTGCTCCCCGGGTGCCACAGCAATAGCAGTATGGCTGCCCACTGCTCCGGGTGTGTGTTCACAGTGTGTGTGTGCGCATGTTTGTTCATTACTCACTACTGTGTGTGTGCACTTGGATGGGTTAAATGCAGAGCACAAATTCCGAGTATGGGTCACCATACTTGGCCACACGTCACGTCCTTTCCTTTCCTTTCCTTTCCTTTCCTTTTCCTTTCCTTAATTTTATGAAGCTACAAGAATACTGTTTTTGCGCAAAGAAAATAAAGATAACCACTTTATTCAACAATTTGTGCTGACGCACGAGCCAGCATGAGGGTGAGTAATTAATGACAGAATTTTCATTTTTGAGTAAACTATCCCTTTTAACAAGATAAACAGTGCTGTACTATCAATTCACAAGTTATTTGTGCTAATGAAACTACTTTGAAAGTGTAGCATGCTAAGATATAAGCTACTTAAAATTGATCACACTTAAACTTTTATTTTAACAAAGCAGTTAGCTCAAGGGGGAAATGCTCTGCAAAAGACTACTAGAAAGAACTGCATAATGCTACAACTTATCTGATCATATAAAGTGTTATTTAAACAGATCCATAATTTATGTACTAAACTTTAAATATGACAGCATTAATTTGCATCTATATGTATACAGATAGATAGATAGACACACATATTTAGATATATATGTTTTTACATATTAAATACAGTGGCATGCAAAAGTTTGGGAACCCCTTGCAGAATCTGTGAAAATGTGAATAATCATAGATCATAGAAAATGCATGTTATTTTTTATTTAGTACTGTCCTGAGTAAGATATTTTACATAAAAGATGTTTGCATACAGTCCACAATACAAAAAAAAAAAAAAAAAAATTAAAATAACCCCATTCAAAAGTTTGGGAACCCTTGGTTCCTAATACTGTGTGTGGTTACCTGGATGATCTATGATCCCTTGTTTGTTCTGAACAGTTAAACTGGGCACTGTTTTTCAGAAAAATCCTCCAGATCCTGCAGATTCTTCAGTTTTCCAGCATCTTTTGCATATTTGAACCCTTTCCAGCAGTGACTGTATGTATTTGAGATCCATATTTTTTACACTGAGGACAATTAAGGGACTGAAAGGCAACTATTAAAAAGGTTAAAATATTCACTGACGTATAAAGAGCTGGGGGGTGAAAACTTTTGAACAGGATGAAGATGTCCAAATTTTCCTTACTCTGTTGAAACATCATTTTTTTCCCCATTTAGTACTCAATAAGTACGGAAGCAGCCGAAGATACTTGCATGTTTCCCAGAAGACAAATTAAGTACAATTTACCTTGACCTTCAAATTCAAAAAGTTTTCACCCCCCGGCTCTTAATGCATCGTGTTCGGTGCCAGTGGTTTCTACAATCTTCTTGGACCTATGATGCTTTTGGCAAGGACAGTTCAGTCTGACTATTGCTCCATCCATCCATCCATCCACTTGTCTTCTGTAGGGTCAGACATTGCCTGTTGACATCAACAATGCCTGAGACATTAAAAAAGAACTGCAGCGCTTGTCATATTAACATCTAAATTACTGGAAAAGGTAGCTTGCTGTTAGAAAAACGAAAAAAGTGCAGTCAAGTTAGTAGGGCCAGTACTTTTGGTTAGTTACCACCTAAAGTGCGAAACCACTTGTGGCTTCCCAAAGTAAAAATCCTCTCCCATTTTATCTCTCTCAAACATCACACACACACATATTCACAATAGGAGGCAGGTGGAGCATCTGCGTCCTCCCTAAATGAGGCTCTTAACTGCACATCTCCATCTTCCTCTGCATCTGATGGCGGCACCAGGCTGAGACAATTCTGCCCCGCTCGCCATCGGCCCTGCAGCAGCTCTGTGCTGCCACCAGCAGTTAGACAACAGTTCAAAGATGCATGCGGCGATCACTTCCCGCCCCGGAGTTCTCACTCAAAAGCCATCATGAGTTTTCCAGCTATCAGGAGCAGCCGTCGGTGGTCTCTAAGTTATTCATATAAGCCGGCGGAGGCCCTGTGCTATGCCTACTGTTGCTGCCTGCATTTTGAAAATGTAATAAAGCAACAGAGATGCGTTTGTTTTTTCTTGTAATGCCTTTGTAGGGTGTGTTTGAGAGCGCATGTTTGAACGCACCCCAGTGCCGACATTTAGACACCCTCTTCTAATTGATTTGTGCACAGACAGGGTGTTTATCAGGCTCTGTTTTCCTGTTGGCTCTCCGTATGTTTTCAATGAGCGATTGCGTCGATACCCACCCCTGTCCTCGCTGTGCTCCAGAGCCATCAACACTCTCAGTGGGGATACGAAGCCCCTGCTGGAAAACTATTGGAATTTGCCTTTAGCTGTACTGTCGCTCTTTCCTTGAGGCCTGGATAGGCACTAGCCTCATGACCCAGAGTGAAGCAGGACCAGCCCACAAAAAATAAGAACTTAAGGCTGAACTGTGAGACTCACGGGACAGATGAACACTCAGGAAGAGTGCCAGTCATGCGAGAAGCTCACATGGAAAACGTCTGTAGGATATTTTATGTAGTTACTTGGGTTTTATTTTATATGTATTGGGTTCATAAAAGAAAAATAAAGTAGATTAAGAGTGAACAAGATGAAGAAAAGAAAATTATATTCAGAATATTCAAAGATCAAATGATCTGATTGTTATTAACCTCCCACCCCAAAAAGTGTTGGGCTACATTACAAGTAACATGAGTCATGTAATCAGATTACTTTTTCAAGTACATTTACATTTGCAATGAAATATGCGAGTTACTTTTAAATAGTAGTGCAAGTTACTTGTTATAACAAAAAATGACTTGTCATAATTTTTTGTTATGAAACAAAATATGCAAGCCCAGCCCAGGTGACAAAAAGTACCAATAAAAATAATGCAATGCATAACTTTTCATAAAAAGTAATGCAATTAATTACTTTTTTTATGGAGTAATGCAACATTGTAATGCATTACTTTTAAAGGTAACTTTTCCACAACACTAACCCCCAATATATAATTAAAAATTAATTTAAAATGTAAAATAGATTATTAATGATATATATAAAATGATTTAAAAAAATCTCCAAAAAAAAAAAAATAATTACAAATATGATTAAATGCACTGCACTTCTATACATCACAGCCATGTTTTAACTTAAAAAAATTATATGGTGCTACCCTGACTAAGGTCTGTTGGCAAATGACAATGAATCTTTTTTGTTTACAAAATTTCACTGAAATGTACTTAATATGACTGCAGCTATGCCTGCAGTAGAGTAACACTGTGCTCTGATTGACTGCATTAGAGTAACACTGTGCTCTGTTGGGGTGCAGTACAGTAACACTGTGCTCTGATTGGCTGCAGTAAAGTAATACTGTGTTGTTTGCCTGCAGTAGAGTAACACTGTGCTGTGATTGGCTGCAGTACAGTAACACTGTGCTCTGACTGGCTGCAGTGCAGTAACACTGTGCTCTGATTGGCTACAGCAGAGTAACACTGTGCTGAATGGCAGCAGTACAGTAACACTGTGCTCTGACTGGCTGCAGTAGAATAACACTGTGCTCTGACTGGCTGTAATCGAGTAACACTGTGCTCTGATTGGCTGCAGTAGAGTAATGCTGTGCAATTCCCCTACCAAAAGGAAGTATACTTTAAGTTTATTTCATTAAGTATACTTAAGTAAAGTTTAAGTATATTATTAAGTATACTAAGTATACAAATGTCAGTATACTAGTAGTATACTTGTAAGTGTACTATTTCAATACTCCTTGGGACTAACTTGGCCCACTTTCTAGTATATAAACATATACTTTTAAGTGTAACAGTATAACAGTAGTAAACTTTGAGTACACAACTAGTTTATATCTATGTTTTAGTTTGTACGGCAACTATACTAAAAGTGAACTTACAGGTATACTAATAGTTTACTAATTAAATACTTTTAGTACACTTTGAAGTATAGTCTCAGTAAACTACTAGTTTAGTAGTTTTATACTGCAAGTATACTCGTCAGTTTTTTTTAAAATGAACTTTACATCATACTTAAAGTATACTGCTATGTCCCTATTAGGTATTAATTTGTATATTTTGTTATATGAATATCTGAACACACAAAACATCAAAAGAAAGAACAGGGTATCTGCTTGTAAACAAAAACATTTTATTCTAGCTTAATGCATTCTTTTTTATAAACACTTGAATGTGGGTAAGTTTCAAAAATAATAATAAAATATAAATAAATACAATTTTTAACAAAAAGCTGAAAACGAGATTATGCATTGCATTTAGAATAATCAAAACTTAAATGGAGTCGATCAACACCCCAAAGCTTTACAGTCATGATTACCTCTTCATGGGTCACATTTTATTCCATAACGTTATAGTTTTGATGCTGTTTTATGACTGATGATCAAGTTTAAAACGTGTGGAAGCATCTGTTGTTTAGCCCCCCCTACCATATAACAATAAAACATGGATTCTCTGAGAACAATATTGCTCAAATATATTTCGATTTTTTCTAAGTATAAGTCAAGTATAATGTCATTTTAAGTATATTTATGAGAAGTACATAAAGCACATTTCTGAGAAGTACTTTTTAGTTTTTTAGTTTAAAAGAAGTATACTAATAGCACATTTAAACTTCTTTTTTCGTAAGGGTGATTAACTGCAGTACAGTAACACTGTGCTCTAAATGGTTGCAGTCAACAAACCAAATAGTTTCTAGTCCCCACTGACTTCAATAGTATCTTTTTTTCCACTCTATAGAAGTCAGTGGGGGGACTACTGCACCATTTTTCAAAATATCTTTTGAAGAAAAAGAAACTCATACAGGTTTGGAACAACTTGAGGGTAAATGATGACAGCATTTCCATTTTTGGGGTGAACTCTGCCTTTAACTTGAACAAAGCAGTTTTGACTGATTAAGAATTGAGACTTCACGCTCTGCTGCGACTGATTTAATTTGGAGTTTTGGACTCAGTTAAGACTGATGCCCCTCACACATGACTGGTAACGTGTTTGACAGTTGAGACATCTATCCATCTTGCTTCGTACCTTTCCGATTCATCCATCTTTCTGCTCTCCTTACCCATGCATCCATCTTCCTGGTCTCATTCCTCATCAGTCCGTCTTCTCGCTGACGCTGTCAGAAGAGGCAGTGAGAGGGTGTTCATGGCTTATCCACAGTGTTGCTGGTACTGACATCTTTAAGCTTGTCCGAACTTACACCGCAGCTCACATCCCATCAATCAGACAGAGGGAGAGAGAAAGTGAGAGATGGCTATAAGGAAAAAGAGTAAAACAGAACTGCGCTCATAGAGTTGGGGGTAGCTTACTAAAAGCGACACGAGTAACTACATTTTTCAGTAGCATGACAGTAGCTCAGCTTCTTTCAAAATAGTGTAGCTTTCAACAACCGACTTTTTTTCAAGTGTAGCGGGGTTGCAACCACACTGCTGTTTTTAATGTGATGTTGTTTGTGTTTGTAGCTCTTTCTCACAGTTTGTGTTGGAAAGTCTGATTCATTGTAGTGACGCAGTTTGTTTAAAACGGTCATTTTTAATAGGCCTGTGTAAGTCTGGAAAGGTCCATTCCCTTCTAGTAAATCAGTTCATCATGAACAGTTCACTCTGTGAGTCTGAAACGATTGTTTTTTTTAATATGCCAGTTTGAAAATTATTTTTAGCAGATTTTAAAGCCAAATGCTACTAGTAATTCAAAAATAATGGCACTCTAGTTTTCTAGTTTTTTTTTTTTTTTAATGTATAGTATTTGTTTACCCTTACAGTGTGCTATTAGTATACTTCTTTTAAACTAAAAATACTTTCAGTATACTTCAAGTGTTTATAAAAAATGGATGCATGAAACTATGATAAAATGTTTTTGTTTACAGATACCCTATACTTTCTTTTGATGTTTTGTGTGTTCAGGTATTCATATAACAAAATATATACAAATACCTAAATAGGGACATTGTAGTTTACTTAAAGTATGAAGTAAAGTTCACTTAAAGAAAACTTTCGAGTATACCTGCAGTATAAAACCCTTAAACTAGTAGTTTACTGAGACTATACTTCAAAGTGTACTAAAAGTATTTAATTAGTAAACTATCAGTATACCTATTAGTTCACTTTTGGTATACTTGCAGTACAAACTAAAAACATAGATGTAAACTAGTTGTGTACTCAAAGTTTACTTCTGTTATACTTAAAAGTATACTTTTATATACTAGAAAGTGGGCCAGTTTAGTCCCAAGGAGTATTGAAATAGTACATTTAAAAGTAAACTACTAGAACACTGATATTTGTATACTTACTACATAAAGTGTACTTAAAATATACTTGAACTTTACTTAGTATACTTTAGTATACTTAATAAAATAAACTTGAAGTATACTTATTTTTGTTAAGGGTAATACTAAAATTACATGTAAGCTAACGTTAGCTATGTTGTGTTGCTCTCTTGAGGTACTCTCGACCTCCTTGGGCTAACTACTTTTTCAAAAGACTAGTTTAACTGCAGTTTTAAATTACTTTAAATTATGAGCAGCTTGTAGCTTGGCAAGCTGCGGTTTGAAAGCATCCCCGCCACTGGAGCCAAATGAAGAAAATGGTTTCCTCATCCACTGTTATTTTTATGGAGATATGTAAGTCGTCGCTCTAGTTACCCTCGTTTATCTGGAAGATTGGGACTGATGCGGTGGGTGATGGAGATGGGGGCGTTTGTCATCACTCACCCACCGAGAGAATCGTCCCGGGGGCAAGAGACGGTATCGTTATCATGCTGAGAGGAAGTTAAGCTGATTTGGCCTGAGCGAGGTTCATTTAACGCTGCCTCTCGGGAAGACCGAAGCTTTGCAGAGGAAATGATGATGATCTTCAGAATGTCATTAGCTGCTGAAGATAAGAACAAACTGATCGCTCAAAATCTCATCTCAATCCAGATCTTTAAAACATTTGTCACGGAATTAGGTGTTGAGTAATTGCCACCTCCACAGCGCTGAGGTCAAACCAGGGTCAATGACGGGTAACACTTAGCTCTTGGTAGTCTGTTTGAGTACACTTGGGAAGCCTAACGAGTTAGTAAAACTATCAAGAGAATCTTTTAAACATGGCATTCACTCAGCCAGAACATACACATGCTTTCAGATGCTGAACAGAGTTCTCTTACAGGAATCCTAATCAAAAGTAACAATACAAGGGCTGTCTGATGATTAAAATTTTAACTGAATTAATTAACCCCAATGTGTGCTGATTAATTAATTGAATTAATAGAAAATGATTCACATATCAATTTTGGCTGAGAAATTACCACCAAAAGATCATTTAAAGCCACTACTGAGGTTAGATGAGAAAAGCTTTGACTAGACCTTACAAAAGTAGCTTTAGAAAGAAAAATGTTTGATTTAACATTGCATAAGCATTGATAATAAATGGGTTTTAATGTTTTTAAATCAGTGCTGAAATACGAGAGATGTCGCATGGACTATTTTAACAATGTCCTTACTACCTTTCTAGGCCTTGAACGTGTCAGTTGCGTTGCTGTCTATGTAGGGTCAGAAAGCTCTCGGATTTAATCAAAGATATCTTAATTTTTGTTCGAAAGATGAATTAAGATCTTACAGGTTTGGAACGTCATGAAGGTGCATAATTACCCTTAACAAAAAGAAGTATACTTCAAGTTTATTTTATTAAGTATACTTAAGTAAAGTTCAAGTATATTTTAAGTATACTTTATATAGTAAGTATACAAATAACAGTGTACTAGTAGTATACTTGTAAGTGCACTATTTCAATACTCATTGGGACTAAATTGGCCCACTTTCTAGTATATAAAAGTATACTTTTAAGTATACTTCAAGTATAACAGTAGTAAACTTTGAGTACACAACTAGTTTACATCTGAGTTAATAGTTTGCACTGCAACTATACTAAAAGTGAACTTATAGGTATACTGATAGTTTACTAATTAAATACTTTTAGTACACTTTGAAGTATAGTCTCAGTAAACTACGAGTTTGATGGTTTTATACTGCAGGTATACTTGTAAGTTTTATTTAAGTGAACTATACATCATACTTTAAGTATACTATCATGTCCCTATTTAGGTATTAATTTGTATATAATTTGTTATATGAATACCGGAACACACAAAACATCAAAAGAAAGTATAGGGTATCTGTAAACAAAAACATTTTATCATAGTTTCATGCATCCATTTTTTATAAACACTTGAATGTGGGTAAGTTGCATAAATAAAATAAATAAATATAAAAACAACATTTTGAACAAAACGCAAAAAAAACAAAAAAAAAAAAAAAAAACTAATTATGATACTCAAAACGTAGTTGGAGTTGATCAACACCCCAAATCATGACAGTTATTATTACCTCTTCATGGGTCGACATTTTATTCCATAGCGTTACACAGTTTTACATATCTATAGTTTTGATGCTGTTTTATGTCTGACGATTGTGATTACACGTGGAAGCGGATTCTTGTTCGCTCGTGTTTTGGAAGTTCTGTACAAAACATGTGAAATAGCGCCCCTAGCGTATAACAGTGAAAAGACGGATTCTCAGAGCACAAGTATAGCTCAAATACTTAGAGGTTTTCTAAGTATAAATCAAGTATACTTATATGTCATTTTAAGTACAGTACTGTGCAGAAGTCTTTGGCCACTAGTATTTTCACCAGCTAAAAAATGGTTTAAAGTAAGTTATTTCTATCCTTTGCTGTAGCGTGTCAGTAAAAAATATCAGTTTACACTTCCAAACATTCTATTTGCCATTAATTGTAATAATCTAGTGAGATTTTTGTTTGCACAAGGAGTCTGACAACAGCCAGTGCTCCACACAGAGATCTGATCTCACCATCATCCAGTCTGTCTGGAATGACATGAAGAAACAGAAAAACTGAGACAGACATAAGAGTTCTAGAGTTCCAGAAGAACTGTGGCAACATCTCCAGGATGTTTCAAGTAACCTACCTGCAAAGCTACCTGAAAAACTATGCACACATAGGGCAAAAGCTACTTTAAACGCAAAGGATGGTCACATCAAATGCTTATTTATTTTAGTTAATAGAAGTTCATTGATAAAGAAAATCTGTTTATGATATTGTTTTTGACAGCATCCTCATTTTATGTGCCTAACTGCCTAAAAATTTTAACAGTACTGTAGCTTTGTAGGTATAGGACTCTTAAAGCATCTCGGAGATGTTGCCACAGTTCTTCTGGATTTAGTCTGTCTCCATTTTTTCTGTTTCTTAGGACAGACTGGATTGAATGATGGAGAGATCAGATCTCTGTTTGCACAAGGAGTCTGACAACAGCCTGTGCTCCATACAAAAATCTCACTGGATTATTATAATTAATGGCAAAATGAATGTTTAGAAATGTAAACTGATATTTCCTACTGACACACTACAGCAAAAGACCGACTTTAACTGACTTTAAACCATTTTTTAGCTGATGAAAATACTAGTGGCCTAAGACTTTTGCACAGTACTGTATATTTCTGAGAAGTATATAAAGCACATATCTGAGAAGTACATAAAAGTATACTGAAAGTATTTTAGTTTAAAAGAAGTACTAATAGCACACTTGATAAACTTCTTTTTCGTAAGAGTAATGACAGAATTTTTATTTCTGGGTGAACTAACCCTTTAAATGATAAACTGTTTCCTCACAAAAGTTGTTTATTCAACATAGTGAAGCCTTTCACCTCCATCTCTGCCAAAGGTTGCAGGCTTGCCTTCTTGTGGTTTTAGTTTAATGAACATTTTACTATCCCATGAGGCCACAGGAAATGATTTATGAGTGGCAGTGACACGATGCAACTGACACTAGTAGGTCACGTAACAATGACAAGATGGTGAATGTAGCTTGTCCAGATTACATTCATACTATATCCACCTTGTTTTTCCCATAAGAGCAGGCGCGGCCATTTGTAAATTTAATGTGTCTGGCTTCTGGTGTCATCCACTTCCAGCTATTTATAGCTGTACAAAAAAGCTCATTTTGCTGCTTGATAATGCAAACGGCTGTATCTTACCATATTATTTTAATGTATTGTCTTAATTATGAACACACTGGTTTGTAGTGCAAACAGTTT
Source organism: Cirrhinus mrigala (assembly GCA_036247105.1). Lineage (NCBI taxonomy): Eukaryota > Metazoa > Chordata > Actinopteri > Cypriniformes > Cyprinidae > Cirrhinus > Cirrhinus mrigala. Next base: position 18,834,909 of record CM070017.1, read on the forward strand.
TACCATTTTAGTGCACTTTGTTATTTCTCTACAGCAGCTAATGAACCAGAAGTCTTGCACATTCACCGAAAATGACTTACTTCCATGTTGAAAAATACGGTGGTGAAAACGTATTTAGAATTCATACTATATGGACGCAGCCGGTGACTGTTATGAATGGATCACTGAATCAGTTTTACTAAATTATCCACCTTTTTCCTGAGTCTTGTCCGACTGGAATGATGCTTTACATTTACGATCTCTGGTGTTTTTTGACAAAATAACATATTTTCCAAGCCAGTAATATAACATTAAACATATAAAAAATGGTTTTACACATGGTGTCATAGTTTCATCACTTGACAGTGTTGCAATTACTGTCTTTTGCAGTAACTCAGCTGTCATAGTTTAATGAGTGGGTAGATGACATGAAGCAACGTGAGGTACAGTTGAGGTCAGAAGTTTACATACACCTTGCAGAATCTGCAAAATGTTAAATATTTCACCAAAATAAGAGGGATCATACCAAAAGCATACTATTTTTTTAGTACTGACATTTAAAAAAGACATTTACATATAGTCCACAAGAGAAAATAATAGTTGGATTTTTAAAAATGACCCTGTTCAAAAGTTTACATACACTTGATTCTTAATACTGTGTTCCCTGGTGAAAAAAAACAGCATATGCTGGTAGGCATGTTTTGATGCTGGGATGCTGGTTGGGTATGTTTTGGTGCTGGTTTAAGCTGGTCTGTAGCTGGTTTATGCTGGTCAACACCAGCATATGCTGGTTTTCTCACCAGGGTTGCTACCTGAATGAACCACAGCTGTGCTTTTTTGTTTAGTGATAGTTGTTCATGAGTCCCTTTTTTTGTCCTGAACAGTTAAACTGCCCGCAATTCTTCAGAAAAAAAATTCTGCAGGTCCCACTAATTCTTTGATTTTTCAGCATTTTTGTGTATTTGAACCCTTTCCAACAATGGCTGTATGATTTTGAGATCCGTCTTTTCACACTGAAGACAACAGAGAGACTCATATGCAACTATTACAGAAGGTTCAAACGCTCACTGATGCTCTAGAAGGCAAAAAAACAATGCATTTAGAGCCAGGGGTGTAAACTTTTGAACAGAATGAAGATGTGTACATTTTTCTTATTTTGCATAAATATCATCTTTTTTCATTTAGTACTGCCTCTCAGAAGCCACAGAAGATACTTGCATGTTTCCCAGAAGACAAAATGAGTTAAATTGACCCTGATCTTTAAATTCAAAAAGTTTTCACCCCTGGCTCTTAATGCATTCTTTTCTTCTGAAGCTTCAGTAAGCGTTTGAACCTTCTATAATAGCTGCTTAGTTGTCCTCAGTGTGAAAAGATCAATCTCAAAATCTTACAGTCATTGTTGGAAAAGGTTCAAATACACAAAAATGATGACAAATCAAAGAATTTGTGGGACCTAAAGAATTTTTCTGAAGAACAGTGGGCAGTTTAACTATTCAAGACAAACAACGGACGCACAGCACAGTATTAAGAATCAAGTGTGTGTAAACTTTTAAACAGGGTCATTTTTATAAATTCAGCAATTATTTTCTCTTGTGGACTATATGTAAATGTCTTTTATGTGAAATATCTTATTCAGGTCGGTACTAAATATAAAATAACATGCATTTTTATGATCCCTTATATTTCGGTAAAATAATTAACATTTTGCACATTCTGCAAGGTGTATGTAAACTTTTGACATCTAAATCTTTTTCAAGACTGAAAAGTGAAAGGACGCATTCGTCAGCAAATTTTCATAGTGACTCAACTACAAAAAATAATTCTCAGTTGAAAGCCATTTGTTGTCTATACTGATTAAATTAAAGAAAAATAGCAAATGTTTTATGCTATTACAGATGTTTGGCCAGTGACATGTTTTTAGACATGTTTTGCACTGTCCCTGCATTCAGTGTCACACTTCAGGATAGTCACTAATAAAGGGCTTGAGCGGTTGTTGTGGCGCCATCAGTCATTCACCACGAGGCTTGTCAGGACGTAATTTTCCAGTGACTTCATACTAGTCACATGGCTTTTACGATCTGAATCCGTGCCTGATTAAACTCAAACTCTCATGAGGCACATATATCTGCATCCTAAACTCTCTAACTTGTTTTTTCTCCATCACTCATCAATACGTGTGACTCCAGCTGCCCTTTACTTGTTTACTGTGGCGCCTAGGGTCTTCATTAAGTGGACCGTGTGCATATAACGCTGCATCTGTACAATTATTAAAGCAGGGTCCAGATTCCCAGTCGTCCGAAAATGAGTATATAATAGCAGAAGATCAACGTTTGCTAATGGCTGCCATGTCTGCATATGCGTTGGGCCTATGAGGATTAATTCACCCAAACGAAAAAGTTAACTCTGGACAATTTCAGATCGACTTTGTAAGGTTTTTAAAGGTCAGAATGCTTTGGCTGACTGCACCAAAGCAGAAATCACCAAGCAAGCGAATAGTTTATATGCTAATTCCCTCCATGCCTATAATACGCACAAAAACATGCAGATAAAAAATGGCCAAATGTAGCGGAGACGCTCTCCCCCCACGGCGCAAGACTACTTATGGCACATCTCCTGCCATATCCTGGAAGCGGTAAGTGCCGGCCAAATCTCACCACACCGTCGAATGATCACACTGTCAGAGTGATCAATATAAATTGCTGTGCACACCGTCGAGAGAATGGAACGGGAGAGGTTTTGATGTGTTGTCTGGTGAGGAAAAGATGAGCGAGCATGCATGATTTGACACGTGAAGGCAAAACTCCGCACCAGGCCTTGCTAATGGCTCCATTGGCTAGTTAGGCATGTCCACAGTTCAGATGCCCCTGTCAGTTTGCCGCTTTTGCCTAAAGGGGTATTATGCAAAGTTCTGGTTCAGTGCCTCCCGTCACGAGTACCTTTTTCTCGTAGCGTTTCTGTTTTGCCCTCCACTGCCCACCCGCCATCTCGTGCTTTTTGCCCGTTCCATTGTTTATTTACAGGAAACCCTGTTGAGAGCGAATGGCCAGATAATGGCGTTGGCATGTGAGACGTAAATAATTGCCAATTTTCTTCCTGCTTTCGACCTGCCTCAAACCACTCTACACCATTTGTTCTTCCTCTGAACAAACTATTAATTGGACATGTCTCTCCTTTTTCAATTACTCTAATTGGTTGCACTTGTGAGGTGTACAGTGGTCAGAAAGGACAGCGTTTTTCCGCTCATCATCCTACTTAGACCTCTGGAGAGCCTCTGCCATTCCCATCACACTCAAATCCTGAAGGACCTTTTCAGCACTTTGATTGGACGGAAGAGTCTTTTCCTGTGAAAACACAATAAAGTGCGGCCCAATTAATGCCTGATGGGTCCTCAAGTGACCTCTAAACGGTTTTTGTGTTTCCCTGGAAGTAAGCCTGTGATGGATGGCTTTCTTTGAGGACTTGCGTTCCTGTCTGACATCTTCATTTTTATTAGAGGTTCCTAGGTGAGAATTTAGTTGCAGTTGTGAATGTCGATTTAGTTTGTATGCATTTCGTGTTGTTGATGAACAATGGCTGAAAATGCCACATATTTGGTTAAACTGAAGTTGGGGAGGCTTGTGTTATCAAACTACATTTCCCATGATTCTTTGTGGCAGCATAAGAAAGGTCAAATTGATTTGCTGCCTTCAGGTCTACCTGGGAAGTTCCTAACCTTAACATTTAAGTTAAGCAGCTGTTTTTACAATACCACTATAATCACTGAAGTCAGAAACAACATGTTAATGTACCCAAAATGAAGCAAATTCACAAAATTATGGCAAAAGCTATATATATATTTTTTTCTTTTGTACTAGTGCAGGGTTTCCTGAACTGGGGTTTTCAAAACTCTAAGGGTACGTGAGGTGATGAAAAGCCAGTAATTAATTAAATAATACATTTTTAAATTAATAAATAACTAATAAATAATTAACAACAACAAATATTTTATGAGTTCAAACTGTGCAGTGTTATTTTAATATCTTTAAAATAATCTAATATACAATACATTTTATTAATATTTTGAAGCAGTTTTTATTTTTACATTTATTTTTTATTATATATATATATAATGAAATAAATATAAAAATAATAAATATGAATATAATAAATATAATAATTAATAATCCTGGAACTGTGAATATAAATTATAATATAAATAATGAAAGTTCAATAATTAAAAAAAGTAAATTAATAAATAATTAAATATTTAATAAAAAAATAAAAAAAAATAAATGTTTTTAATCTGCATATGATGTGCATGTGATGTGACCATTAACCAGCATCAGAAAAAGTAAAGTAAAATTAAATATAAAAGTAAATATTTTGTCAAAGGGGTTTGGCTGACAAAAAAGTTTTGGAATCCTGGTTGTGATTTAGCATTAAAAAAACACCTTCATTAATTTGAAACAACATTAGGGCTGTCAGTCGATTAAAATTTTTAATCTATTTAATTACATGATGTTTCGATTAATTAATCTAATTAATCGCATATTAATATATATATATATATATATATATATATATATATATATATATAATATATATATATATATATATAATAATATATATATTTTTACAAATTGACCCTGAAAATACCCACAAAAGATTATTTAAAGCTATTTTTGTGTTAAATGACAAGGTAGCAAGTAGACATTACAAATTGTAGCTTTAGAAAGAAATATTTTATTTGATTCAGCATAAAATGTATTACACATAAACATTTAGGCTGCAATGGCCTTAACGTGAACTATGGAACTCAAAAGAAGATAATATGAGAAACATCTCAGTATTGTTACCAACAGTCTTCAAAATACCTTCTTTTATGTTCCACATAAGGTTTGAAATGACATGATGGTGAGTAAATGATGACAGATTTTAATTTTGAAGATTTTTGGGGGGTGAACTATCCCTTTAATGTTTTTACTTATTTATTTATTTAAAATGAAATTATACTCTAAATTAGAAACTAAAACGGCCAGCAGGTGGCGGTAAATGTCTTAATGAGTCAATTACACGATTCATTGAAATCGCGAATTCATTCAGAAACTAAACACCGCTGAGTTGCTCTGAGACCCACAACAATTCTGCTATGACTTCAAAGGTAGTATGTTCTCTGCAAAATTGAGCAAAAACACATAATATATTGTTTAAAATATCAACTTCTCATTTACTGAACTGTTCTATAAATTCACATTTAACTTGTGATAGATCGGGACAAAATCAGCACTGGTGTCATATTGCTCTTGCTGCCTTTGTGATATTGTGTGATGAGACAAAACACATACAGAGGCATTTTTTTTTTTTTTTGCAGCAATATCTTGAATTATAGGTCATAACGGCATTAATGGTGTCGTTGCACTGCATCATATTTGTCAACGGTCAACTGTATGAAATATAAGATGACGTACAGGTCTGGGGGCGGGGCCAGCGCTATAACCGCGTTAAAATATTTTAATCGCGTTATTTTTTCATAACTAATTAATTAAGTTAATGGGTTAAACTGGCAGCCCTAATCAACATATATGACTGATTTATGTATTGTATCTAAGAAACATTTAAGTATTTTAACAAATTAATATTATTGAAATACATTACTTTGCAAAATCATGTGCTTTAGAGTTGCTTTCCACTATCTTTCATGTAGACGCAAAATTCATTTATAATAAATCAAGTGCTAATGCTAACTGTAGCATGAAGTCTAGTAGCACATTAGCGCTAAAACCCTGTTTTTGTCTGGAAATAAACAAAGAGAGACATTGAGAGCAAATTGCCCAGCGAGCTCACTTTATTTAGTCCAAAATCACTTACATGCACTTCAGACTGAAATGATGACTTCCCAGAAGGACTTGACCACAGCATGAGCCTCCTGTTGGAGCGTTACATCTTTCTTGAAGCTCCTCATGTTACGTTTCATTCTGAAAGTTGTGTGTGGATGAAGGGGAAGACAGCCGGGGGAAGGAAAGAGAGACTGAGACGGCGAGGCTCTCACAGAAAGTTTGGCAGGAGTCGCCATCTGAGACGATGAAGGGTGACGGCCAGAGCTAGTGAAGAGCAGATTACGGACTGTCAAGAACTCCACTGGGACTCGCACGTTCCCAGTCTCTTCTCCCCTCATCCCTCAAAGCCTTTCACCTATTCATCTTCCAGAAGGTGACAAAATTGTCAACAGCAGCTACCGCTGTGGCCGGGAGCAGGCCGCGTCTCCCATCGGCTACAGAGCTGCTGTCTTCTTAGGCTTGATGAATGTGTCTGATTCCTCGAGCCAGCGATCTCTGTCACGTAGAGTGTTTTACCGAGCACCCCAGAGACCAGCTGTGATGTAACCAATAAGGATCTCAAGTAAATCTCCACCTCCTCATTCAGGGAAACTGTCTTTGTAGTGAATGCGCTGTCTCAAGTGCAGGCTCATTTTACTTTGTTCAAGACTCAATTCAGATTCAGCTGACTCCAATTCTACGCACCAGATCAATTGCAGTTGCAAGTACTATAAATGTGTTAATAATCTTAAAATGTATTCAGCAGACCTTATTTATGAGACTACTTTTATGCTATTGTGGAGGTTTTTTGTTTAATAAACCTACAGATATACTGCAAAGAAAGTGCAGTACACATTTAGGAGTTTAGAAAAACTTTTTTAGATAAAACTAAAATTTCACAAATTTATTTTATCTATAGAAAATGTCTAAAATTGTGATTTTGTATATTTATGTACATTTATATACAAAATGTATATTTATAAAAAATGTATTTTATACAAAGTATAGAAAAGAAGTATAGAAAAAATACTTCATGTTAAATGTTAAAAAATATATATATTTTGATAATTAATAATAATAATAATTAATTTTTACATTTTAGTTTCATTATATCAAAATTATTTTTTTTACCTCTTTGCTCTTTCCCCCATACCTGCACTCAGTGTATTATACAATATTATACATTTTCAAAATGAATTATTTAAAGAAAATGTCTATAATTATTATATAATTATATAATTCTTTTTTAATTATAATTATAATAATTTTCAATTTTAGTTATATTTATAAAAACATGTTATATTTAATGCATTTAAAAAAATAATATTTCATTTAATATATTTCAAAACAAGATGCTGCAAAGTACAGAAAAATACTTTTTCATCTGTGTATAGAATATAAATAGAAATATAATAAATTAAATTATATATATATATATATATATATATATATATATATATATATATATATACAGTATATATGATGATTATTTGTAACAAATATTTTTATTTAAAATATTTTACGTTAGTTTCATTATTTCAAAATTAATAGCAAAATTAATTTTTATTATAGAAAATCTGCGTATATATATTTCAAAATGAAAAACAAATATTTTTGATTCATACATTTTACATTTTAGTTTCATTATATCATAATTTATAACTTTTTTTTTTACCCTTTGCTCTTTATTTTCAAAATTAATTATATTTATAGAAAATGTCTAATTATGTTTTTTTTAAATGTATATTTATAAAAAATGTACATTATATTTAATACGTTTAAAATAATATTTAATGTAGTGTATTTAAAAACTTATTTTTTTTTTCTCTCAAAATAAGATGCTGCATAGAATTGTATTAAAATGAATAACTCTTTTTTACTCTTTACTCTTTTCCCCATACCTGCACTCAGTATATTATACAATATTATATATTTTTAAAATTAATTATATTTATAGAAAATGTCTATAATTATGATTTTAAAACATTATATTTATAAAAAAAAAGTATGTTATATTTAATACATTTAAAATAATAGTGTTTCATTTAATCTATTTAAAAACTTAAAAATGTATTTTTTCTCAAAACAATATGCTGCAAAGAATTGCATTAAAATTAATAACTCTTTTTTTTTCTCTTTTCCCCATACCTGCACTCAGTATATTATACAATATTATATATTTTTAAAATTAATTATATTTATAGAAAATGTTTATAATTATGATTTAAAAATGTATATGTATAAAAATATATGTTATATTTAATACATTTAAAATAATAATATTTAATTTAATGTATTTAAAAACGTAAAAATGTTTTTTTTGTTCTCAAAATAAGATGCTGGAAAGAACTGTATTAAAATCACTATCTAAAATACTGTCTCTCTGACACTGTGTATGTATATAGAACACATAGAAATATAATATATATTATAGAAATATATAATTTATACGAAAAAATTGTTTTGTATTTTTTTCATGATTATAAATAATATTTTAGATGAAATACATTTTAAATTTTAGATTCATGATATTAAAATGACTAACTCTGTTTTTCTCTCCCTTTTTCCTTTTTGGCAACTGACTGTTCTGGCTTCTGTTGAAGTGCACATACCTGCAGTCATTTCTCACTGCTGGTTAATGTCATAACCCAGCCTTAAACACGCGCTCCCTTAGAAACAACACATCACAAACACATGCATCAGAAACACAAATCATGAACACATCACCTGCACGCTCTCAAACACACACATCACACACAGGCTGATCATCACACAAAACAGATGCTTGGATTCTGCAGTTTTTACATTTTAGCTCAATTACAGAACTTAAATTTAGACTGATATTAAAATAATTTTAAAAGTAATATTAAAATTGAATATGCAGTTTTAAATAATTAGTCATTTTTCAATACAAATTACCCATAAACATTCCACAATTAATGGGGCGTTTCCACAGATGATATTCATAATCAGTGTTTAAAAAAGCCACTTTTTAAACTAATTTAATAAAATATCATTAATCTTTTAAAATCTGTTTAATTTGTTCAAATCTAGATTTTATTCCATTTAATAAATTAACTTAGTGGAAGAACATTTTTACCTCACTTTTTGATATAAATATATTTTTATAAAGATATTTTAGAAAAAAAGTGCTATTGTTTTGCTGCAAAATGTAATTAGAATATCTGATAACTTTGTTCTTTTTTTTTTTTTTTTTTTTTTTTTTTTGATATTTAGAAAAATAGGCCATGTCTAATTAGCTTAAAAAAAATATGTTTTCCACCCACCAGGGAATTAATAGGCAAAATTCAAAATTAATGACTGTTTATATTGTTAATTTTCCTTCTTCTTTTCTCAATTCTGAATTTCACCCAACCTTGAATGTTAATTATAAGGCTGTTTTACTCATATTCAGAAGCCGACCGGTGATTGAGGGTCAGTATTTTATCATGGCATAACTGATGTGTCTCTCATGTGTCCTACAGGACTCATAATCTCAGCTGCAGTGATGTTGTCCAGCTCACACAGAGGGGCTCACTGCTCCTGACCTACATTTGCACTCATGTGTTCTCTTTTAGGTTCCTTAAACTTCTCTGATTAGCTCTTATTGTGGATGCCAGCGGGTCGCTGGTTCTAATCAGGTGGTCTTTGGTCAGCTTTGCATCTGGGAGTAATCGAGCTGTGTTTTAACCCCTCCCTTCTGGCACTTCAGCGTCCGCAACACCGAACCGGTGATGTCATCACCCTTCTTTTTCTCCTTTTTCCCGGTGAGGTAAAAACAGCCCAGGACTGTTTTTCTTCCACCAAAAAGTCCACTCTTTGCATACATTGGCTCCAAAAGTCTGAGACCTTATTTGAAATATGGATTTTTTTTATTTATTTATTTTTCTTTTACCCAGGAATAAACACACCCCACCATCCAAAATAATTAATGTCAGAAGTGAAAGTAGACAATAAATATTTCTTTTATTTTTATAATGCTTTTCGAAACTACCATGATGGCTGTGTTCAGTGTTTTGACATTTAGAAAAATAGGTCATGTCTAATTAGTGAAAAAAAAAGTATTATACACACCAGGGAATAAAGAGGCACAATTATTCAAAATTAATGACTAGTTGTGTTTTTTACATAAAACCTTTGTGTCTGTTGAAAATAAAAACAGCGTTTATTGGGCTACTGAAATGACTGTAATGTGTGTACATTGTTTTTATATATATATATGAGCAGTATCACACTTGTAGCCGTACGATGTGGCTGTATATCAGCATGGCTGTGATTCACCCGCAGACTGAGTGACGTAGGTAATCACAGCGTGCTGATATACAGCCATATCTCACAGCTACGAGTGCGATATTGCATTTATACAACAGTTCGACAGCACTAATGTGTAAATACCTGTACATAAGAAACAACAACAAAGTGTCTTTAAAGGAAAAGTCCACTTCCAGAACTGAAATTTACAGATAATGTACTCACCCCCTTGTCATCCAAGGTGTTCATATCTTCCTTTCTTCAGTCGTAAAGAAATTATGTTTTTTTAAGGAAAACATTTCAGCATTTTTCTCCATATAGTAGACTTCTATGGTTCCCCGAGTTTGAACTTCCAAAATGCAGTTTAAATGCGGCTTCAAACAATCCCAAATGCGGTTGTAAACGATCCCAGCCGAGGAAGAAGGGTCTTATCTAGCGAAACGATCGGTTATTTTCATAAAAATAATACAGTTTATATACTTTTTAATGCCCCGCCTGAACTCTCTTTTTTTCCGGTTCAATACAGTTGAGTTATGTTGAAAAACTCCCATCTCATGTTCCCATATAAGTTCAAAATCACCCTATATCGCTGTTTTACCTTTTTAGTTAAGGGTGTTTGATCTTCTTTGCATGTTCACTTTGCAAAGACTGGGTTGGTACTTCTGCAGCGATATAGGATGGTTTTGAAATATTTGAGGGAGAAAATACGATTGGAGTTTTTCTACATACCCTAACTGTCTTGAACCAGAATACACAGAGTTCAGGCAGAGCAAGACAAGACGAGCATCTGAGATCAAAAGATATTTAAATTGCATTTTTTTAAAGAAAATAACCAATTGTTTCACTGAAAAGACCCTAATTCCTCGGCTAGGATAATTTACAACCATATTTGGGATTGTTTGAAGCCGCATATAAACTGCATTTTGGAAGTTCAAACTCGGGGCACCATAGCAGTCCATTATATGGAGAAAAATCCTGAAATGTTTTCCTCAAAAAACATAATTTCTTTACCACTGAAGAAAGAAAGACATGAACATCTTGGATGACAAGGGGGTGAGTACATTATGTCAATTTTTGTTCTGGAAGTGAACTTCTCCTTTAAAAACCCTCTTTTCTGCAGAACTACTTCCTTCCACCATGGATTCAAATCATAGTTTGACAGTTTAACAGCTGAGCCCAAGCCTCCGTTACTAATTTGAAAACGTCACTTTAGAACTAGTATTGAAGGAACGTTGAGTTTCTTTATTGAAAGCTTATTATGTTACTGTATATGCTCACTGTCTTATGTAGATTTGAGTATTATGAGAGAGAGATGGACTGAGCAAATGTGATTACCTGCATCTGGTACAGCATTCATTCTTCAGCTCAATTAAATTACAATAAAACATTAGTTTGAATGTCTGCCGAGGAAAGCCATATCTTTGTCGAACTATCCTATCATTTGTTAAGGGTAATTTCCGATGACAGCGCTGCTTATTGCAATTGTTGGCTGCGTCTTACAAGGTGCTGTTGAAGCTAAAAATAACTTCCTTGTTTTCCACTCTCTTTCAGTCTTTAATGCTGACTCACTCCTAAAAACAGACTCCTGTCGCCATTTAATGGTGGAACAATCTAACTAAAATCACCATCACGAAAACACACTGTTTCGCAATACTAAATACTATTGTTAAATATTACTATTTTCTATATAAAATATTTTTAATGAAATAACAATAATTAATAAACAACAACAGTCATCATAAAAAGTTATTAGGTAATTCAGTTAAAACAACAAAGACAGTGCTCTGATATGCGCCATTTAAGTTACTTAATATATAACGTGATGAGATTTTGCCCTCAGGCAAAACTGTTTGCATTGGAACAAATAATAAATGAATGAGACCAAAGACTGCCTGTTAGATTTACTCAAAATGAATTTTATCTCATGTTTAACCACTATAGAGGCATCAGAGTCAGCGACAGATTCCAGAAGATCTGTCCGAGGTGAGACAGCTCTCGGCGGGTTCACGAGTGCTGAACGGCCACTGATGCCCTGGAGCTCACATCTCCGAAAACATCAAAGCACGTTTTAAACATTATTTTTAATTACCGAAACGCATATTTGAAGTCTAAACAAGTACATTCTCAAAAAACTCTCAGAACTACATTCCGTGACAGAAAAACAGTATTATTTATAAAATAATAGTGGATTTGGGCATCTTCCATGACACGCTGTGAGAAATACTGCAAGTGGAGTGATGCAAATAGTGAAACAGTTGGAGTTCTGTTATCACTAGAATATTGCACTGCTGGAAAAAGCTCTCAGCCAATCAGATAACAGTCAAAAATACACAAAATTATGCCATTTTTTATGTTGTTTCTACATTAATTTGGAGATTCAGTGTGAAATTATGACAAATATAAACATATTAATTGTGATTAATTAGTGAAAAATGTGCAATAATTAGCCACTATTATATATGGGCCATTCAACAGAACTGGTCCAAAGTTAGCGTCAGATGTATATAGTCAGTGTTGGAAAAGTCTGGAAAAAATGTCTTTTTCCAAAACATTTCTATGTACACAAATTGTATAATATCCAAGGTACACATTTCTAGTAGTTCTGCAGTTAATTCTCATATTGTACTTTCAGAAAGTACTACCGAAACACAGTAATGATAATTTAATAAGAGGGGTTATATTGAACTATGAAGATTTGCTTACATTTACATTGTAAATACATTTTTTGCTATTTTATTAACATTTTCAGAGGTAAATCAATAACAGTTACATTTTTAACAATATTTAAAGAGTAATTTGAGAGATTTGTTGTATTTTGAATCCAGTTTTTCTTTGTAAAAGGCAAAAAGTTGATCATACTGATTTCAAGGTTAAGGATTCCTTAGTTTGAATATACACTGAACCAAGAACTTTAATAACATCTTAGCTGATAATTTATTATCTTTATTTTTGACAAAACATCCCATGTTTTGGTCATGACAGCAGATTTTTGGTAGTGACAGTAACGCTTTAGTAGCGACTGCATCATTACAGAATTTTAACTTGCATACTACTACTAAAACATACTAAAATACAAAAAAAAAAATTCGCATAACTGTTCTAAAATTTTGTTTATTTCCCCCAAATATGAGGATTATGTGTTCGCTTTTGTCATTACTGAAACAATCATGACATGTTTTGGATGTGACTGTTTCGGTTGTGACAATTTTATGGAATAACACCCTAAAAAACAAAGATGTCACTACTTAAACTCCACCAAATGTTTCGGTTGTGACTGTTTTGGTAGTGACAATTTTAGATACTTTTGAACCTAGCTCAAAGATGTATATATATATATATATATATATATATATATATATATATATATATATATATATATATATATGTATGGAGAGAGAGAGAGACAGGCTCCATCTCTCACCTGAAAACTCTCCATTCTAGTGATATCACAAATTAGATGCTACCTTATACACCACTGATGTACATCACGGATATACATCTGACAAACAGATAAAATACAATATATAAAAAAAAAAAAACCCAAGCTGAGGTGGGAGCTTGAGCTTGAAGACTGATATCTTCTAACTATATACTAGCGTATTTTTCTCACACTGTAATATCACTTTTTGACATATTTGTTCATTCTGTGTATTCTTTCTCCTCCCTGTCTTTCCACATCAGTCAAGGAAACATATATTCCTGTTTTCATGTGCTCTCCTGCTGAAAAACATGAGTGCATCTTGGGTTTTGGTTGTAGGCGTGTTTGTGAGTCATTATCAGATGGGTGAGGGCAGAAGAACAGACGGCACACAGACATCAGAGCACCAGGAGGAACAGCATGTGACCGAATCCCCACATTCAGACAGGATACCTCACAAAAGATCACAGGCCGATTTTTATAGCCTACTATAAAAACCATCAAGATCACATTGAGAAGCATGGCCTGATATAATTGACCTTTGAGTTTTCTTGAACAACATAACATGTTTATTAAAACTTTGATAGATGTACTAGATTAATTAAAGGTGTAGTTTACCCCAATATAAAAATTTGTTGAAAATTTACTGACCCTCAGACCACCCAAGATGTCAGTGTGAACAGATTCTAAACAGATTTGTAAAAATTTAGCATTGCTTCACTTACTCACTAATTGATCCTTTGCAGTGAATGGGTGCCGTCAGAATGAGAGTCCAAACAGCTGATAAAAACATCACGATATTCCATAAATAATCTATACGACTCCAGTCCATCAGTTAACATCTTTTGTAAGAAACAAATCCATCATTAAGATTGATTCATTTCCATAATATTGCTATCTCCAGTAAAAAGTCATCTCGTCTGAATCAGGAGAGAAATTTGCACAGATCAAGCACTGTTTACGAGCCAAAGCAGTACAAAACAGCTCTAAACAAACATTTTGATGAGTTTTGATGTGAGATGACAACAGAGGATGAACTTTTTCACTGGAGTAAGCATTATGGACTCATATGTTGGTTTAAAGTGATGGTTTAAAGTTAAAAACATATTAATAGCAAATTTGTTTCACACAAACACACAGCTTTTCGCTTTACAAGACATTAATTGATGGACTGGAGTTGTGTGGATTACTTGTGCGTCGTTGTGATGTTTTTATTAGCTGTTTGGACTGTCATTCTGACGGCACCCATTCGCTGCAGAGGATCCATTGATGAGCAAGTGACGTAATGCCACATTTCTCCAAATCTGTTCCGATGAAGAAACAAACGCATCTACCTCTTGGAAGGCCTGAGGGTCAGTAATTTTTCATTTTTGGGTGAACTGTTCCTTTAAACTCCACACATCAAAGGTTCAGAAGTCAATCTGCAGGTGTTCGACTCAAACTCAAACACACTGATGTGTATAATTGGTTGGGTCTTCTATTATGCCATTAACTGGTGGTTCTAAACATTTATCTATCCATTATTCCTGCTGGGCATTTCTAGGCTATTAGCATAATTAACAAAAGTGCTTATTAAATGAGTCACCTAATAGCCTCATACTGATCTATGACAGAATGCTGTCTTATCGTTGGAGGCCTGGAACAACAGGACTGTTGGATAGACAGATCTGGCCTTTTTCAGAGATGTTAAAAGGCTAATTATCATGCTAATTACAACAAAGAAACTTTAAATGGAGTTCATTTATTTTCTTCTTTGTTATTCTGAGCCGGAAGGCTATATGGTTTGCTTTACTGTAATGAAGAACTCTGAAATGGACTGAAAATGAAAACATTTCAGGCTTGCTTCACATCAATGGCCGTTGGGCTTAAAATAGCGGTTGAAATTCATAAATTAAAGTCAGAAATGTTGATAAATGATATGGCCTTCTTCAGAAACTATGAAGGCTGACCACACTGCAGATAGCTGCCAAAAAACACTCGAGCGCAAGTTTACAACTTCCAAGTATAAAACTATTTATTGCAGGCAGTGAAAGGCGAATCTTGAAATCGCGGGGGGAAAAAAACGAGTGTAAGTCCTGATGAACTGAACTGCTCAAGCTGAACAAATGGAAACACTCAGAGCCCTGGGAAGTGAGGTGTCTAGAGACGACTAAAATAGGTGCACCTGGAGTCCAAATTTCACTTGGTGCTACAATGAATAAAACATGGTCAGCTCTCTCCCTCGCTCTCTTTCTTCTCTCTCTTTCTCTTTGTTCCTTTCTCTCGGTTTCAGTTTCAATTCACTGGGCTTTATTGGCATGACAAATAACATTACATTTGGATTGCCACAGCGGTAGCAGACAAGCTGCGGACAATCGTTTTAATAAAGAGCAGGGCTAAATAAATCACGAATTACGTTTAATGAAATATGCCACATCAAGTAATGACTATAATAATGGAAAATGTATTATTTAACAAAGTGCAAAGAATAGACGTGTTTGGTTACATGCTGTTCTTGAGATAATAGCAGTCATATCAAAGTCAAATCCTTTCGAGGTCAGTTTGCGGCCATCTTTGTAACTCTCCTCTAAGCAGCTATTTTCGGTGAGTTGTAAGGACTGAACACTCAAATATGTTTGAATGGGGAAAGACAGAAATCTTAAAAGCTTCACTAGTATATCAACAAAAAATGGTCAACAAAGGTATCGTACATTATAAGTTAACCCTTTTACTGCCACTCCCTATCTTGAACAGAGACATGAAAATGCACTATCCAGACTTAAATTTTTATAATTTATGAATGAAAACATTTTGTAATATGATTTTGATGTACAGTTTCCATGGTAATGCAATGTCTGATTTTAAAATGGTTTTCAGGTGATATATAATTTCTTAAGAATTCTATTGTGTGATAGGTAAAAAGGCAACAAAAAGTCTTTTTGTGACAAAGGTCGGAACTCCTGTTATGATGTAGATTTTTGAGGTGCACTCCTGTCATTAATTAATCTATTACTTTTCCTACATAATTTGTAACACAAAAGGGTGGTAAAATATCTATTTATGAGTCTTAGACCTTCCCAACAATATATAGTTTGTCATGATTAGATTAGGATTTATTTGTAAAATGGTGAAGTAAACTTAGGCGTCCCACAGAGTGGACGGTGACAGTTAAAGGGTTAAAAGTTTGGTGTGGGTAAGAATTTTAAAAGTTTCTGAAAGAAGCCTTGGCTTCATTAATACACTAAACCAGTAATATTATTACAATTTAAAATACACTTTTCTGTTTTTATGTACTTTAAAAATGTCATGTATTCCTGTGATGCAAAGCTGAATTTTTTAGCATTATTACTTCAGTCTTTAGTGTCGCATGATCTTTCAGAAATCATTCTAATATACTGATTTAATGCTCGAGAAACATTTATTATTATTATCAATGTTGAAAAAAGTTTTTGCTGCTTAATATTTTTTTGAGTAAACCATGAAACTTTTTTCAGGATTCTTTGATGAATAGAAAGTT
Organism: Cirrhinus mrigala; assembly: GCA_036247105.1. Lineage (NCBI taxonomy): Eukaryota > Metazoa > Chordata > Actinopteri > Cypriniformes > Cyprinidae > Cirrhinus > Cirrhinus mrigala. The sequence continues at coordinate 18,851,848 of CM070017.1, forward strand.
TATTTATATAAACTTATAGATTTTTTTTGTTACATTATAAATGTTCACTTTTGATTAGTTTAATGCATCTTTGCTGAATGAAAGTATTAATTAAGAAAAACAAAAAAAACTTACTGACCATAAACTTTTAAAAAGTAATGTAAATATAGATTATTTTACTTTAATCATGCTTAAAGGGGTCATCGGATGCACAAATCACTTTTATATGTTGTTTGAACATAAATGTGTGTTGGCAAAGTGTGTACACAACCACCCTATAATGATAAAAATCCACCCAGTGGTATTTTTTTTATCTTTATAAGTACTATCCCCTTTTTCAAATCTGGCCATTCTCATCTTTTTGCTGCTTCCACGATAATTGATTGACATGATCGTCTTACCTTAGACCCACCCTCAATGAGCTGAGAACAGTCCGACTGCCATTGTGTGGACTTCGGTGCAGGGGAAGACAAGAATGTCTCAGATTAAGCGATTGAAGTGTTCTGTTGTTGGATGTAATAATAAACACAGCTGTCATCATTTACTCCCAACATCTGAGCCACTGATGATGCAGAGGATTAGCGTTACTTTTGTTTTGGAAGGAAATGCGGCCAGCAATCTATATAAATGAGTCTATGTTCACGCAAATCATTTGTGATCCAGCTTCACCTACAGCAGAAGTGAGTATAAGCGTTTTTATGCATCTTTGCAAATCACCTTTCTTAATGTGCTAGTTAGCAAGTTTAACTTGCACCTAAATGTGGCTAAAGTAAACATTATGGCTCGTCACCCCACAGAAGAGAGGGGCGGGATGAGCAGAGCTCATTGCTCATTAGCATTTAAAGGAACATGCAACATCACAGCTCGCTCTACAAAGGGCTGATGTTTTTTTTTTTTTTTTTAAAAAAAGATTTATTTTTGGCATTTATTATGACAGGACAGATCAGAATGGACAGGAAGCGAAGTGAGAGAGAGAAATAGGGGGTGGGATCAGGAAAGATCCTCGAGTCGGGATTCGAACACACCCATAGCGCAACCGCGCTGCATGTCGGTGCACTGCCCACAAAACTATCGTGCCGAAACAAAGAACTCATTTTGACAAGGTAAAAAAGGTGTTTTTTACACTACCACTGAGAATTTTTAACCATCTTATAGACTTCTCATTAAGACCCTAAACGAATTATATAAACTTGTGGAAAATGGCCATCCGATGACCCCTTTAAAAAAAGAGAGAGAGAGAGAGAGAAAAAAAAAATTAGGGTTGACTGTAAACAGTCAGCGATTAAATAAGAATAGAACCTAATTACAAGCAATAGGACAAAACAACTAGGGTAGAACAAATAAATAAGATATGTTACATACATTTTATAATGTAATCAAGTGCATAAAAACACTGCATATTCGTCATTGTGTAAATTAATTAATTACATATTTATATTAGTTAATTATTAAATAATTACATATTATTTCTTATTAAAGTGATTTGGTTCAGAGCAGTGAGAGATTTTCTCTCTTATGTTGTTTAATTAACATGAATGACAGACAGCAGAAATATTAGACTGCTGTCACTTTAAGAGCTGCCTGGATCCAATATATTGTCACACTTGTTTTCTTTCTCAGCAGTTTGCTTTCACCTAACACCTAAATTACTCTATTTACAAGGATACTTGGGAAGATGGACATTTTGCACTACAAGTGTGTGTATTTAATTGTTTAAGGCCTATAAAGCAGCAAAAATAACTCAGTGCTTCCACGCTCTATGAGCACCGTCTTTACGTGCTTGTGCTTCTCTGACAGCACTCAGAAACAGTCTCTCAGAGAGCACACACATATAGCAAGTATTTCTGTACTTTAAAATATGTTTTATATTAACATATTTTAATGACAGTTTATTTATTGAACAAAAAAAAAGAAATTGTATTTATCAAAATAAGCTGAAAATAGTACAAACTTTGCTAAAGTGATTGTTTTGAACAAGTATTAACTTAGACATTATTTAAAAAAAAAAAAAAAAAAAAAAAAATTAGCTAAAGTATTTGTATCAATACTGTGTGCCCCTTGCCACCTCATATAAGATTTTTAAACAAAATGAACAACTGTATGATTTATTTTCACACAAAATCTGTTGCTCCATAAATGGTCAATACAAACGTATGTATTTTTCTGAAATTATACACTTTGGGCACAGTGAAAAGCACATTTTTTCTTAGCGGGTGTTTTTAGCCCCGTTGTACCTTATATAAGGCAAAAAGCAAAAAGCCCTACAATTGGATTTGGTTAAAAACAAACAAATAATTAAGCAGTAAAATTATGCCAATCTTTGCTTTTCTGTGGTCCAGCCCAGTAGGTGGCAGAAATGCTACTTAATTTTTCTTCTGCTATTTAATGGTGGTAGGCAAAACAACATTAAAAGATATATTTCCACCTCCTTAACTGCATAGAGGTTGGTTAACCCAAAAATTCATAAAATTGAAGCTGAACCACTGATGTCACATGGACTATTTTAACAATGCTCTTACTACATTTATGGGTCTTGAACATGTCAGTGTCAAAGTATCTTAATTTGTGTTCTGAAGATGAATGAAGGTCTTACGGATTTGGAACGACATTAGGGTGAGAAATTAATGACAGAATTTTCATTTTTTTGGTAAACTAACCCTTTTAGCATCAGGTTGTTTGAACTAAAACTGTTTGGAGCATTTTGTGTGTGTAATTCACCAGTTAATTTTGTGTTCCACAGAAAAAAAGACACCCAGATTTGGAATGACATGAGTAAATGATGATTGAATTTTTATCTCTTAAAGTGATTGAATATGTTGGTAACCATAAGATCTTTGCAGATGAAATCAGTAGGTCAGCACATCAAACTGGTTAACTGAAACCCAACATTTTAACTAATGAGAAGCTAGTTTTCCTACTATGTAAAAGGCAAAGAAAATGGCCATATAGAAAAAAAAGTGAATGGCGATTCCGTTCCTAATGCACCATACTGAACGTTACCGTTTATTTTTCTATTTTTTTTTTTTTCACTCCCCTTTGCAGGGTCATACTGAGCTGCTTGTGTTGTGCAGAAATCTTTGTGTTGTCCTAGGGCATTACTAAAGGTTCAGTATTCTTCATTGGCTCAGATTTGACTTTCATCAAATTTTATGCCTACAGTCAGCCTCTTCCTCCTTCTTTATTGCTCATTCTAAACTCTAAAAATAACCGTGCCATAGAAGACTATATTTCCGGTGTCATTTTGAAGTTTCATGACCCTCATTCGTGTTGTCAGTGGCAGCAATGTGAAATCAAAAGTGATCCTATTTACATTCAAATCCCCTACTTCACTTGGAAATATGTCACATCATGGAAGTAAAATGGATTGTGAAGTGGCAATCCACATGGAAAACATTTTGCTCATGTATTTTTTATTTTTATTTTTTTAAATAAATGTCATTTGTTTGATATTTTGTTACGTAACAATAAAACTCATACTTTTTTTTTTTTTTTAAAGGAATTTAGCATTACATCACTTGCTCACCAATGGATCCTCTGCAGTGAATGGGTGCCGTCAGAGTGAGAGTCCAAACAGCTGGTAAAAACATCAAAATAATCCACAAGTAATCCACACCACTCCAGTTCACCAATTAACATCTTGTGAAGTGAAAAGCTGCATGTTTGTATTAAACAAATCTATCATTAAGACATTTTTAACTTTAAACTCTGGCTAAAATATGAGTTTTCTTTCCATAATGTTGATTTCTCTAGTGAGAAAGTCTCATCTGAGAAATGATGGATTAAAGTTAAAACATCTTAATGATGGATTTGTTTCTTACAAACTTAGACTATATGATTGACTATAGTCGTGTGGATTACTTGTGATGTTTTTTTCAGTTGTTTGGACTCTCATTTTGACGGCACCCATCGTTTGGTGAGCAAATGATGGAATGCTAAATTTCTCCAAATATGTTCTGATGAAGAAACAAACTCATCTACATCTTGGATGGCCTGAGGGTGAGTAAGTCAGCAAATTTTCATTAACTCCTTTATGTGTCCAAATACTTTTTGCGGTTACTGTATGCCTGAATATGTTTTTCATTCATCAAAACATCATGGCCTGACAAGCTTCCTTTGTTGCCAGGCATGCGCACATTTACAACTGGCCTATTTTGCATGTATCCAAGGCATAGATTAAAACTAAAATCGCTGGGCTGAATAACATTGTCAGTGGTCTTTAGTCCACTGATAGACTTAATCTGTGTCCGTACATGTGCATTACCAAGTGCTCTATTGATGGTATGATTATGCCAGTCAGAACTCAGCGGTGCATCTCTTACAGACTGTCCCAAATGGATCTCTCCTGGAGCGGAGCGGCTATTTCCATTATGCTACATTTGTATCTCACGCTATTATTGCTCAGATAGCACAGAAAGATGCAGTTCTGTTCAGGGTTTCTGTTACAGACCCTGATGGGTCTCCATTTACATTAATGGTCCCATTTTGCTGGATAAAAGCCTGCTCAGTTTGGCCTGTAGCTTCGAACGGCGGATCCTGGATCACTCGCTGTGTTTGCGAGGGCTTTAGAAAACACCTTTGCTTAATTTTTTAGTTGTGTTATTTTTGTGTTTATGCAAACAACCTGCACATGAAAAAGGGAATTGCATTTTATCCAACGTAGAAGGTTTTTTGAGTCACATATACTAAGAAATTATTTAGAATCTACATAAAAACATGTTAAACCATCCATATTCCTGCAAAATGTTGTCTCAACTAGTATTTTTTGTTTTATCATATTTTATCATTATTTTACTTTAAGATAATCACTATTCACTATTTATTCAGTTTAAATTTCAGGACTTGATTATTACTGAGTTCAGGTTACACACTTGAAAGATTTAATTCCTATGTTTAATATAATCAATAATTGGATGTAAGTCAAATTTAAACTCTTAATATGAATAAATCGATTGCTTACCGTTATTGTTTTGCTCTTTCCATCTCTTATTTATACTACTATTGTTTATAATTTGTTGTGTTGCCATGTTAAGAGCTTATTTTTTTACTTGATGTTTGTCAGTTGTCACTGTTTGTGTGTTTAGGTCCATGTGTTTCATTATAAATTATTGCATATAAGATTTCCTTTGCCAGATGTTCTTTTGAGGCAAAGATTGTGGAGTTCTCTATATACATATGCATAAAATAAAATTAGGATAAATAAAATCTCTAGTTGATAATTTTTCCTGACAAGAAATTATTAGCTTAACTAAAGATTTTTGGGAATGAGCAAATTTATGTTTACCCATTTATATGTTTTGAAAGTATAGTGACAAAAATGTTCAGAACTGCACCTGTTTAAAATTTGGCACTGTGAAATTGGCCACATCGCAAACAAATATTCAAATTTGATTGGTGGTTCCTAGGCAGGGTTGCTAACTAACCACGCCCAAAACAAGCCCAAAACTGGCACAGTTACATTCTGGGGGTAAAATACATGTTTTTGATGCGTTTCTCGTTCCCCAGGTAAAATTTGTATTCCAGAGGTTAAATATGTCACGTAATGCTGCCGGAAGGAATGAAGGAGATAAGTAAGATAAGTAAGTGAAACAGTCTTTATTAAATCCTAGACACAATGGTAAATCCACACAAGGAGCTGGAGTTGACACACGAAAGTAACATGTAGACCCCACAGGGGAGAACTGAACAGACAGGAACTTACACGGGATAACTGGGAAAACACAGGTGCATTGAATCATAATCACACTAAACAGGAACAGGAACATGCCAAATGAGGAGAAACAGGAACAGATACAGGGGCAAAACAAGACAGAACAGGTCCATGAATCTGACGGGAGGCATGAGTGGAAACTTGGGAGGAGGCTCGGAAGGAGGATGATGAACAGAGTCCTAGGTTGAGACGACGGAGGGAGGAGCCAAGGCGATGACAGGAGGGACCAGGGTAGACGAGACCGAGACAGGAGGGACTTGGAGCAGGAGGAGCCAGGTGGGACTCAGGCCACAGCTATGATGACGACCTATGGTGGAGCCAAAGGAGGAAGAAGCCATGGAGAAGGAAGGGCGGCCGACTCCAGGGGGCCGAACGATGGCGGTGGAGCAGGTGGCAGAGGAGCCCAAGGCGGAGATGGAGAGCCGATGAGCCAGGGTGACGAGGAGGATCCGGAGGGCCGAGCTGGAACATGAGGCTCCGCCGACTGATGCAGAGGTGTGGATCCAGGAGGCCATGGTGGAACCGGAGCGACAGAGGACCAGGGTGGAGCTGGAGGGATGGAGGAGCCTGACAGAGCCAGAGGGACAAGGCACAGCCGGAAGAGTGGAGTCCAGAGGTGCAGGTTGGTTGACTCCAGACCAAAGTGGAGCTGGATGGACGAGGGAGCCCGGTGGAGCCAGTGGACTGCCGGGCCACGGCAGAGAGGAGGGAGCTAGGAGCCATGGTGGAGCCGCTGGGTCGATGGGCCGAGGCGGAGTCCTGGACTCTGAGGCTGGAGGCGGAGACAGGGATCCTCCAACTGTATCGCCGATGGTGACTTGCAGACCCACGGCGAGTCTACTGCACAGATGGAGGGCTGAGGGTGAGCGGAGGGGCTACCAGATGACAGTGGAGGAGGCAGGAACGAGTAAGAGGGTGAGCAATTTTGAGACTTTTGAGATTCTGAGATTGAGATCCTCTCTGGACAGGACTTAGGAATAGAGTCTCTTTTTGGGTTGGACTTGGAAATAGTCTTTCTCAGGGCTTGACTTAGAAACAGGAGCCCTTTCTGGGCTAAACTCAGGAACGGGAGCCCCCTCTAGGCTGGACGTGGGAACAGGGGTGACAGAGGGCTCCGAGAAGTGAGGGAGGAGAGGGGGCAGGTCAGCATACAAGCCTATTAGGTCTGCTCTCCTTATACCCAGGTCCATTAAAACATTCACATTCAGCCATGTTGCAGTGGGTGGAGCTACTCTCCGCGATCTCACTGGCCATGGCTTTCTGCCTCGTGGCGGGCGTGGTTGCCGGCTCACGCACCTGGTCCGACGGTACTCGCAGCTCTGGCTCCGCGGCGGTCCTCAGCTCTGTCGCTCCTTGCGCCGATGGCTCCACGGTCACGGCAGGCTCTGACTCTCCATCGTTGGTTGGCTCAGGCTGATGCTCCGCACCACTGGGAGATGGTGGGCTGGGCACTGGTTTAGGAGTGGAACTGGTGAGTTTCTCCAGAGAACAGACGGGAAACGGAGATCCATTTCTCACCAGTATCCACTCCACAAAGGCAGCAAACAACGGTGCTCTGCATGTGATGTTCAAACTGGCGTTGTAGAATGCACAGAGCATGTCGTCTGGGTAGGTGGTGAGACTAGTGAGGACTAGGAACAGTGTGGTATGGCCCTCGAGCGATCTTTCCCCCTGCTCCAGCAGGAGGAGGAGGTACTCTGGATGGAAGAGGGGATCCATATGGGAACACAACGGAAACAAAAAACTTTGCAAAAACGGAAACAAAAACGGGTAGACATGGAATTAACTATTATCGGTCAGGTCTTCTGTCACATAACGCTTCCGGAATGAACGAAGGAGACAAAAGTAAGTGAAACAGTCTTTAATAAATCCTAGACACGAGGGTAAATCCACAGAAGGAGCTGGAGTTGACACACGAACATAAAATGTAGACCTCACAGGGGAGAACTAAACAGACAGGAACTTAAATACACAGGATAATTGGGGAAACACAGGTGCTTTCAATCATAATCAAACTAAACGGGGACACAAACATGACCAAATAAGGAGAAACAGGAACAGATACAGAGGCAAAACGAGACAGAACAGGTCCACGATCCTGACAAAATATCACATTATTGGGGTCACTTCAACACGTGGTAACAGTGTTAAAGTAGCCCAATTCAGCGGGAAAACCGCAAACTTGGCAACACTGTTCCTGGGCTATGAGCTGCAATATGTATTAAGTTAATGAGCAACCAATTTGGGTTTTCAAAGATAAATTTTGTCCCTTGAATCCTAAATACAAGGTTATAAAATGTGGCAGCTGTTAATTTCCCTCCCTGATCCTGATGCCTTGATTATTAATTTTCTCAACAAATCCATTGTTACAGTATCAGCCATTTCCAACATCTAGAGGTCTTATGAGTGAACTTCTGCAGATTCAGAGTGGTTTTTCCATTCGTCCCAAATCATCAGCACACACTTTGGTCCATTAGGACACACATGTGCTGGTAATGCTGTGTTTGGCAGTGTGTTTAGTATGTCATTTAGACTCATTTTTCCAGTATATGTCCGTCAACACATCAGCCTCCTTCATATAATTCCATAGCATGGATCTCTTTTACTGACTGAAGTTCATGTGAAACATCCTGTATGACAATAACCGTCTTTTCTGATCTCCTTTTCAATAACAGAAAGTGCCTGAGGGATCAAAATAACCACTGTGACCCTTCGTGACCCCAGCTGTGATGGCTTTAAGGCCTTCCGATGACCTTGAAACGATTTGCCAGTAGCTCTTCTTCTGGCTGATGGTGACAGAGTGCCGTACCACCACACAGTGCTGCGTAATCTAATAGCGGGGCCAGTGCCGGCCGGCCCACGCTTACCCTCCGCTCGCGCTCATATGAGGAGGGCTAATGTAATCTGTTCAAGCCGCTAGAATCAGCCGGTAATTAGATTTGTCTGTTCATGATGTGTATGTGGAGGACTGACTCATCTTTTCCTTGAATCTCTGCTGCACAGGAATGTGTCAAATTAACTCTTGGTTTGCCATTGAGATTCTCAACTTCAGTGGCGGAACTGAAAAACAGGCTGCTGTGAGGTTTTTTTTTTTAAACGTGATGTCACTTTTGTGATTTTCCTTACTCTGTGATGTTTTTTTGTGATCTTGTTGCTCAACTGACCAGTCTCAATACACTTAAGATAGTTCACCCAAAAATGAAAATTCTGTCATTAATTACTCATCCTCATGTTCCAAACCCGTAAGACCTTCATTCATCTTCGGAACACAAATTCTGATATTTTTGATGAAATCCGAGAGCTTTCCGACTCTGCGTAGACAGCAGTGTAATTACCATGTTCAAGGCCCAGAAAGGTAGTAAGGACATCGTTAAAATAATGTGACATCAGTGGTTCAACCATAATGTTTTGAAGCTACGAGAATACTCGTGCACAAAGAAAACAAAAATAACAATTTTATTCAACAATTTCTTCTCTTCTGTGTCAGTCTGTGTCAGTATTTTTGTAGCTTCATAACATTATCGTTGAACCACTGATGTCACATGGACTATTTTATAGATGTCCTTACTACCTTCTGGGCCTTAAACGTGTCAGTTGCGTTTCTGTCTATACAGGAAAGCTCTTGGATTTCTTTAAAAATATCTTAATTTGTGTTCTGAAGATGAGCGAAGGTCTTACAGGTTTGGAACAACATGAAGGTGAGTAATTAATGACAGAATTTGTTTCTGTTCCACATTTTTGGGTGAACTATCCCTTTGAGAACTGGGACAACACCATGCATGATAAATAAAGTATAACATTGCAGACATCATAACTTAAGTGATAATGTATTTTTGTAGGCCAAAACCTGAAAACGAGCTAGCATTTTAGCACTTCCAGTTGCATCGTCCTGAAGTCAATGTTTTTTTTTTTTTTGCCTTTTTCATGCTTTTTACAGATAGGACAGTAGAGAATGAAAGAAAAGTGTGGGGTGGAAAGTTGGGAACGGGATTAAACAAGGACCACGAGTCGGGACTCAAATTCGGGTTGCCAGAGGTGCGGTTGTACTATATGTCAGTGTGCTAACCGCTAGGCTATCAGCACTGACAGGCAATGTTTTTTTTTTTAAAGGGTTTTTGGTGAAGTTTGCTCGAAGCCCAAAGTTTGCGGTTAACATAAGCTCAAGACACTAATTGTCTCAAAATAGGTGATACCAAGAAGTTTAATCAGGGTCATTAAACATCATTATGCCAAATAGATAAATTCAGCTACTCACTTGAATGCTTTCACAGCCTTGTTGTGTTGATAATCACACTCTTTCAAACTGTTCTAACTCAAACTTTCACTGAAAATTTTCTTTAAATAAAAACTGACAGAGCTGTCATAAGGTTGTGATGTTGAAGTAACACTCTTAAAAATAATGGTGCTTTAAAAGGTTCTTTACAGCGATGCCATAGAACAGAGATGGCAAACGTCGGTCCTGGAGAGCCGCAGCCCTGCAGAGTTTTGCTTCAACCCTAATCAGACGCACCTGAACAAGCTAATCAAGGTCTGTAGGGTTACTAGAAAGCTACAGGCAGGTGAGTTTTAATTAGGGTTGGAGCTGAACTCTGCAGGGCTGTGGCTCTCCAGGACTGGAGTTTGCCAACCCTGCCATAGAAGAACCATTTTTGATTCCACAAAGAACCATTCAGTCAAAGCTTCTTTAAAGAACCATCTCTTTCTTACCTTTTTTATAATCTGATGAAAGGTTCTTCAGATGTTAAAGGTTCTTTATGGAACCAAAAAGGTTTTTCTGTGGCATCGTGAAGCACCTTTATTTTTAAGATTGCATATGACTGTGATCATGTAGTTCATTTCTGTGTTCAACTTTTTTACTTCTGATTGTATTTAGGCTTCAAAATTCATACATTTTCTGTCAAAATGTTAGCATGAAGAACAAATTGTGTTAGAATCATAAACATTTGTTGTTCACAGAACTTATTTTCAGCATTAAGCCATTGGAATGGTGAAAAAATCCTAAAGCCAATGGAAACATTCTGTTTTATTTTCATCAAAGGAGCCAGGCTAATATGAATTTTAGACTACAAAAATTATTTGATACCTTTTTTGTTTTACATGGGTATATGTGTAAATGAATATTAATGTATATTTAATGTTACCTGTTCTTTGTCAATGTCAGGAATTATATATATATATATATATATTTATTTTTTTTTTTTTTTTTTTTTATATGGCAAATAAAATGACAAAAGTTTACTTACCTGAGCCAATGCATATTTGCAAACTTGCAGACTTCTGTATGTCGCCCAGATTTGGGATTTTTAATTGATTAATTGGGATTTTTAATAGTTTTATTTTCTCCTCAATATCAAAAACACATCTCTGGGGTAATTCCATATGTCCGAAGTACTTGCAATCTTGAGTATTGTGCTGCATCCACATTTGCATACTCTCTGGTACTTCTTTTGAATAAGTAATTACTTCATAACAATTAAAATAGTAAGTATGAATTTGTGTAATATGAATGTACTACATTCATCACATTGTCATGAAGAATCTCGCCGAAGTCATCCGGGGAATTTTATGAATACTGTAAATTTGGACATATTACTCATCTTTCATCTGCTATAAAATAGGGTACACCCTAAAAATGCTAGGTGAAATACAACCCAGCACTGGGTGAAATACGGCTAAACTCAGCAAAAGGGTTGTTTTGACCCAGCGGTTGGATTAAATGTTTAACCCAACCGTCTGGGTAGTTTTATTTAATTTAACTATTGTTTATAAATTACTAGATGGCTGGCTTAAAATGAACCCAAAACAGGTTGGAAATTAAAAATCAGATACATAATTACTAGAGGCATCAGCAATAATCAAAAGGTGAACATTTATTAATAAGCAATTGCTTATTTTATTTATTTATTTTTTGGGTGTTTTTAAATTTTTCATTGACAGGACAGTGGAGGTACTACAGGAAGTGAGTGGGAGAGAGAGAGAGGGGGTTTGGACCGGGAAAAGTCTACGAGGTGGGATTCGATTTTGAGACACCCACAGTGCAACTGTGCCATATGTCAGCATGCAGCCCACAAGGCTATCGGCCCCAACATTAATATGCATAAAAAAAAAAAAGTTTAATTATTATTTACTAAACTTTTTTAATAAATGTTCACTTATCCAACATATTAACAAATGTTAATTTCCAACCTATTTTGGGTTAATTTTAAGCAAGAAATACAGTAATTTTTAATAGTTGCGGTAAATAAAACTACCCAGAAGATTATGTTAGTTTGTTTTTAACCCAGTATTTTTAATGTATTGGTTAAGAATCTGATGGGACATTTCCTGTAATTTTACAGTAAAATACTGTTAAATTTACAGTGTTTGGAAGTTCAGAAAAAAAACAACCCACCTTATAATTACAGTAAAAAAATGTAAATTGACATTCACAAAGTTCACTTTGTAACTCTTCACATTTGATGGTATTAAGTTTGTTCCTTCTTAGTTTTTTCCCCCTAATCATTTACATACATTTAGGTTTTATGTTACATCTTATGTTGTTAAATTAATACTGCAATTAATACTAAATTAATAATGCATTATGTTAGTGTCACGTGTGTTGCCATGATGGCGTTTTGTATTTTTTGTATATGACACTCTTCACCTTCTATTTGCTTCAGCTTATGGCAAAGCTACTTGCTTGCTTAGCCTTTACTTTATAAAAATTCTAAACTGATTTTGGTACTTCAGTAGGCTGGTATCACTTAAAATATATATATTTTTTTCACTGTAAATTTAAGTTTAAACTGTAAAACTGTATATATATATATATATATATATATATATATATATATATATATATATATATATATATATATATATACAGTATATATATAAGGAAAAGGAATTTAATTAATTTAGTAATTTGCTGCTTTTGCAGTAAATAAATTGTAGGTCTTTTATTATGCCACAGGGTATTGCTAACACTAGAATCTGATATTAGAAGGAAAGGCAACATTTTTCAGACACAGCCAATTTGAAAAGAGATAATTCAGACCTTATATGTTCCCTTGGTGACACCTGCAGGAGGCAACGTTTTTTTTTTTTTTTTTTCGCAAGTGACATATTATAAATCACAAGTTTCATTTACATTATAGTAGATGTTTTGCCAGTGGGGGTCTTGCATTCGCCGAGCAACTTTGAGATGAATGGGAATGCTAACGGATAGCTTTCTCCAGGCATTATAAACCTGCTTGGCTTATGATGTGCTCCTGCAGTACCGCAAAACCTCAAAAGGGGGCGCACAACATCAGCAAAGATACTCACAGGAGGCCGTAGGTGAGAGTCCGATTCAGGTTCACGTTTCAGTCATGATCAGATAATTAATGAAACCTAATAAGATACCGAGAATCCTTTCATTATGCTAAATAGAAGTCGAACAGATGGGATTGATTTCTAACTTTTTTTAAGAAGTCACAGAGTACACCGCATGTTTACTCCGTCGAGTGAGGAACTAAAATGACCTCCGCTGTTATAAATTGCTCATAATCCACTGGAGATGCTCCAAATGTTATGATATTTGTCTGCATCATCGGAGTCTGTGTGTGGGTGCGTTTGAGTGTATGATTCAGTAATTTGATAGCACATCTGTCGATGCGCGATCTTTTTTAACTCACTGCCTTTAACGCACTTTCATGTGTGTTTAATTCGCCAATTAGTCTCAATGACTTCACGTGTTTTTAAAAGGATCTTTCCGAAGGTCTCAGCTTTTAAAGGGCTAAAGTAAGATAAACCCTAGGATATTAATTTCAGCATACTGGCTGGTCATGGAATCCGTATCTGCAGCACTTTTGTGCCAGCAGGCATTTAAAGTTTACAGCAGGGCTTCATATGGGACTTGATGACCTTCACAAACTGCATCAGAGGAGGCCTGACTCCAGCTGCAGAGACATTTCAAATTCAGCCATGTTCTGTGTCGGAGACATTTACTCTTGCAAGGAGTAAGGGGCCCACGCTTTCTGTGGTTACATGGACCTTTCAAATGTTCAGGTCTTAAAAACTAGCGCAAGATGTTGTTTTTTAAGTCAAGAGTGTTGAAAGTGTGTTGAGGGGTTGATAAAACGCAGTGCCTGCAGTTATGAATACTATGATTTCACTGATCTTTACAGACAAAACCAAATGTAAAGGATAAAATTATATATAATATATATATATATATATATATATATATATATATATATATATATATATATATATATATTTATTCACAACAGTGCTGTTTCTACGGTATTTTATTGTCAAATAAATGGAGCCATCTTTAAAAAAAATAAATTAAATAAAATACTTTTTTTTAGATACTTACTAGATTACCAACTTAAAAATAACACCTCACCTGAAGGAAAACTCCTGAGAAAGAGTTCGTATATTTCCGTTTTTTCTCTCTCTCAGCTTACAGAGTGCTCAAGTAAAGCTTTAGCTGTCGTCCGGCAAACGTACAGCTCCGTTTGAAGCTTTATTGGAAAGGTATGCTTGTTCCCTCAAGTATAGTTTTACACACACACAGCGGTTGCTGGCGTGTGCAGCCGATCTTTCAGGAAAGAAAAAACAGATGTGGCCTCTTGTCTCTGTTAGCCACATCTCTCTTCAGGCCAATATACATTTCCAAGCGACTGCTTTTAAGAAAGTGACCTATTACGCTGACAGATATATTTTTCAAACATTGTCCGGACTTGTCAAAGGATTTCCACGAGGGAGAGTAATTTGTTTGCGAACAGTTTATTAGCAGCAGCGGAAACATTTCCTCTCTGAGCGTCTATTAGGGCTTTCAGTGTATGAATATGACCGCTGATGGATCTTATGCAGCAATGATAAGAGAATGTCAGAATGAAACAAAGCCAAGTGAGGGAATCCAGCCATAGGGTCAGCTCCAGTGAGTCACGCTGCCCTCTGCTGGCAAACACTTCGTGTGAGGCCAAGAAATACTCACAGCACAATAGCAGTAAAAATAGTGTGAATCACATCTATTCTGGAAGTGTAACTAAACCGGGGTATATTTTATATTCTTAATCTCACACACCAAAAGCTCTGAACAGTGTAATATCTATCTATCTATGTATGTATGTATCTATCTATCTATCTATCTATCTATCTGAACTGATTTCCAGGGGCATTTTTTATTTCTTTTTTCTTTTTTTTTGTAAAATCACCTTATTATTATAAAAGGAATATGTTGTCTTTAATGTCAAATACTTAAATTTCCCCAATTACTTTAATCAATATTTTAAACTCAATAACAGACTGTTAAAGTGTTGATAGACAAACATGTCGGTCCATGAATTTATAATCACTGAAGCTATGAAATAAATCTTTTATTTAGATTGTATCCACACTGTGTTGTTTATGATGAGTGAATTCGCAACACAATCTCGTGACATATTTTACGAGTTCCCCAATTTGTATGAATTCGTACAACCTCACTTGTATGAATTTGTACGATAAACGTATATCGATCATACGTATTTTACGAGTTCCCCAAATTGTATGAATTCGTACGAATTTTGTTGAGTCAACTTAAAATAATTTGTTACCCTGCTGCCTTAAAAAAGTCAACTCAAATAAGTTTAGTCAACTTGAAATGTTAAGTTGTACTAAGTGGCAACTTAGATATTCGAGTTGACTACACAAAAAAATTGATTTGTTACACTTAAACGCTGTGTTTTTTACCCAGCTGCTTTAAAATTGTAAGTTAAATCAACTCAAATATCTAAGTTGTCACTTAAAAACTTTTTTTAAGTTGACTAAACTTAAAATTTTAAGGCAGTGGGCTAACAAATTATTTTAAGTTGACAACCATTTTTAGCTCTGACTAATCTAAGCACCTCTGATTGGTGCATTTTTTTTTAGCTCTGACTAATCTAAGCACCTCTGATTGGCCAATGCATTCTTAGTTTCAACAGAAACGCATCTGATTGGTTATAAGGCTCAACTCTGCACAAAAAAAGCATGTGAAAGCAATCCAATGCAGTGTGAGCGAATCTAAATGTAAGTCTGCGAATTTGACACTTTTCATTCATCTATCTATCTATTCTTTTTTTTAAGACATTAATACTTTTATTCGGTAAGGATGCTTTAAATTGCTCAAAAGTGACGGTACAAATGTGTATAATGGAATATCTTCCCACAAAATTTTAGCCACTTTTCAACACTGATAAAGCTAAACAAATGTTTATTGAGCACCAAATCAACATGATTTCTGAAAGATCATGTAACACAAAATTGTAAAAAGTAACATATTTTACAATATTACAGATTTTTCTGTATTTTTTAATCAAATTAATTAAATAAAAACCTCAATGATCTATCTATCTATCTATCTATCTATCTATCTATGATTGTACCATAAACACTGTACTGTAATCTTGCAATATTATCCCTTAATGATTTCTCATTCATTTTCACTATAATGTGTCTTTGTTAATAAAAAATAATAAAGTAAATCAAATAGAATTAAATTAACCATCTTCTCATCTCATTCAGAAAGGCACATGCTGTTTTTAATATCAGCGAAGGTGAGACATGAATCTGTTGTATTTTATAATAAACAACCTTGACTTTCTCTCTGCTAATATTTGGATTTTTTTTTTTTTTTTTTTTTTTTTTTTACATGGATGAGTGTGATTTATCTTCCCTGTTGTTGTCTCCTCCTATAGCATCTGTATCTTGTTTGGGGTATAATCATTTCACAAACCCACTCCACAAGTCATTACGCACTCCACGCTCCATACATATATGCATAAAACTCCCTGAATCTTTAATACATGAGCACCATTAATCTCCGTACCATCTTTAAAAGCAGAATTAAACTTTCATTTGTATTTTTCTTTGCTATGTGTCCATTGAGCCCTCAGCCTACTCTACTGCTTAAATATTAATCAGTGCTGAATCACACATTGTGGAGTGACTCTCACTCTCTCGTTCTCTCTCTCTCTCTCTCTCTTTATATGCACATCCGTCTCTAGCAGTTTTACACTAAACACAGCAACAAGCACCATCCCCCCTCTTCTCTCATTTGATGATTTAACATGGGTGACGGAGTGCTTACTGTGAGTATACCATGCAGAATCACCGTCCTTGTACATTCTGGACCTGAATTCCTATCAACCACTCGTTTTTAGGGTTTGGTTTAGAGTTTAGTTTTAGGCTATCGGGTTGGACTGTTAACCTACAATTTCCTTCTGATTCGTGGTATAGTTATTAATTTTTGGGATAGGCTAAAGACTATGTTTATTTGATAGTAATATTATTACAAGAACATGTCCTACTTGGTCACCAAAAAAGAACTACAGCTCATATCATTCATATCATTTATCAGAAAGTAAGCAAGTAAATAAATCAATGTTTTTTAAAGTTGTAAATAAACAAAAATATTATTGGAGTAGATTTTAGATATAAAAAACCCCAAAAACACTATATCAGTTTTTCTACTTCAACATTTCACATTTAATTCAGTGTGTTACTTGCCATATCTTTTTATTATCTGTGAAAGCAATTTCTGAGTGAAAATAGTTTCAAAGTAAATCCATTTTTCTTTTTGTCCGTACTTTTCAAATATGTATTTTCAAAAACAAAAAAGTATATATATATATATTTTTTTTTTTTTTTTTTTTTTTTTTTTTTTTCCTGAGTGGACGGTATACTGGAAAATGTAACTTTTAACAGAAAATGAATGTAAATAATGCTAAACTGTTCATCGGTTATCTGTAAATTGTTGTAATTAATTTCTTTAAAATGCAATGAATTAATGTAACATTTTTTTTTTAATTACTTATTCTATAATTGTAGTTTATACATATTTTTATTTTTTATTTAAGAAAAAATGTAAAAAAGTATGAATCACATTCTACTTATATTTAGAATGTTTTTCATTATAGTTTAGATTATCGATATATCTTAAGATACAAAATAGCTCAAACTTGTCAAAATACATTTTAAATTAAATTTACAAACAATTATAATTCCAATTTTAATTGTATCCACCATTTTCTTCCCGTAAAAGTGGCTGCGGCCATTTGTAAATTTTATGGGTCTGACTTCCGGTCTCGTCCGTGTCCAGCTATTTTTAGCTGTACAAAACCACTTGCTTTGCTACTTGATATTATAAATTGATATGTTTTACCATGTTATTTTAATGTATTATCTTAAATATAAACACACTGGTTTGTAGTACAAACAATTTTAGCATTTACTGCACGTTATTGTTATCGTTATTTCCGTATAGCGGTTAATGAGCCGGAAGTCTCACCCATAGACTTACTTCCGTGTTAAATAATAAGGTGAATTTTTTTAACGTAAAGTTCTGGTAAGCGCTGGCATTTTGTTTTTCCCATAAATGTACTAACAATTTTACATGACAATGTAAATGTTTAGAAACAACAACATTTTATCATGTCACACACCCACACAACGATGTAATTATCATTCTTTATCTAATGCGAGCTGTAATTAAGTTTAATTTCATTTAATGGCCTTCTTAATGAGCAATATCTCCAAAGTTTGAGTGTTCAGGTCCAGGCGGTCCCTCTCGCCGAGCAGCTCCGCCCCGCAGTCGAGGACAGACAGCGAAGAGACTGAGACATGTGCGGAGAGAGAGACAGCGCGCTGTGGAGGCAGGACCGCTCGTCTTGAGGTAGGAAAGACAGAAAATGTCATTTCACACTTGTGCGAGCCACGGTCTGTGAGGAGCAGCAAGTTGTTCACTCGCTGGAGCGACATTTAAAGCGCCACCGCGTCAACTTTACGCGTGATGCGGCGTGTGGGGGTTCAGCATCGCGTCTGTGAGCGCGCCACGAACCCGCAACCGAGATAACTTTAACACGGCAGTTCGACGCGGAAGTGTAGGCTTACTTTTTCCTCTCATTGACTGGTGATAAAGAAGAGCGACTCGCTTCAGGTGGCTTCAGAGAGAGGAGACGCACGGACCGCGCGCATGTGTGGAGTACCAGCAGGATTTTAGAGCAAGTGCGTTCGCCTGAATGGATGGTAACTATCCGGCCACTTTTTACGAGCCTGAGAAAAGTTTTTGAAAGCCACTGGAAGGAAGAATGGATGAGAAAAGCAAACGGTATTGTAGTTTGACATGCAGCGCTTCTCTTTCCCCGATCGTCATGGAAACATCTCAAGCTATGGAGGTCGAGATGCTGGATGGATCCTCCGTGAGAAGTTCATTCGCTGAGCTTTGACTTTACTTTTATTCCTTCGCAGAAGAATGTGATGCATGTGAACGAGACTTACCCACACATGATCGTTCTTCTTAAACGCATCTCTTATTAACTGAGCTTGTATTTTCTCCCCGTTTGCGTTGACATTATGGACAAGAACTCTATTGCATATCAGATGGAGTTGACACTTTTCATGGTCGTCCTCCTGTTTTGGGTCACCGTGTGTGCGGATGACAGTAAGATCATTTCAGACCGGTATGCTGTGTACTGGAACAGCACGAATCCCAGGTAAGAAACACCTCACCACATCAGGGAGTGTGAGTCAAGCAGTAGCTGCTATTGCAGAGTCATGACTGGCAGGTTTTACCCGAGTTCTTTAACACTACAATCAGGTCAAAGCTGTTTTGAACTTTCCCTTTTTGAGGTCGTTTTTTATATAAATATGCATTTTTAATATACCCATATTTAAATTGTAAAAGTTTAAATTTAAAATTATACAAATATATAGGTGATTCAATTAGGGAAACTTTTGTGACCCACTCGAAAAAAAGAAGGCTTTTATAAACAACAATAATTTCAATTTTAAAAAATATTAAAATACAATTTTAACTTTTTATTGTCTCTCTTTAACAACTTTTTCTTAATTTTAAATAGTTTAAAATGTTTGTAAAAGTACTAAGTTAGGCTCATCCTCTACCTAGACATTTGAATTCCCACTCTATAATAAAATGCACATTTTACGTTGGACTTTACCTTGAAGAATCTTAAAAAAAAAAAATAAAAAAAAATAACATTTTGGTAATTTACCAAAAAAAGATTCAACATCCCAATACTGTCATTACCATCTCGCCGAGCAATTTAGAGAGCAACTGAGTTTCCCTTAAAAGTTTCTTACTAGTTATCATGCAGATGAAATTATTTTTATACATTTTAAAAAGTTTAATGGCAGTGTGTTTTGTGCTTACTCAACATTTATTTATTAACTGAAAAATATCATTACCGTCACACAATATTCTATTATACTAAAATGGGCCATGGTCATATATTTTTTTGTGTTATACATTAAACATAATTTGGAAATTAGTCAAATTCATCCAATTGAAAAATCAAATATTTTATTTTACAAAAATACATTTTGATCAGTTCTGGTGCAACTTACGTAAAGTCACTTAACTCAGTCCGAGACGTTGAAAGTCTTCACCGATTTTAAACCACACACAAAAAGGCCTCAACCGGGCACTGTTTTAACAACTTGTGTGTCCCATTTGAAAGTACTTCTAGTGCTTCTCACAAAATCAGCCTCTCTGTGAGTACATTGTAACTTTATGGCCTCATTTATTGCACGCTTACTGTTTGACACTTGGTGTCTGTTATGAGTTACTGAAGGCTGTATGCTTGTGTGCCTTTGGTCTGCATGGTTGATAATCACCCAAAATATGCTAATGAATGCATATCTAGTCAGTTATTTTGTTTTCCGTTCTTTCATCATGGATGTTCCCGAGGTGGGATCAGTACTCTAAGACTTTTCGTTTCATATCACCATATGGTTTAAATAGTCTAAGATGAAGCGCCCCTCTCCGAACACCCCAGCACCCCTCATCAGACCACTCTCAGAGGCCGTTTCTGGCAGAGGACAGGGCTTTGTGTAACCACACAGTCAAACTAATACATTACACGCCACAGTTTTAACCAATATGAGTAATTATTGAGAATCCACAGATGTTTGGTCACATCTGTAGTCTTGTGAAGAATGAAAAAAGTTTTTTCAGCTTTACGTTTGTCGCTTTTTGTATCTTTGCATGGAACGGTTTTATGAAAAACAATAGATTGGAGGTTAGAAGGAATCAGGAGATAATTTTAGTTGTGTACCTTAATTTTTTTCCCCCTCAGTTTATCTTAATGGAAGTTTCTGGTACTGAGTGTATAAAAGTTTTTTTTTTTTAAGAAAGAGACTGAACGTAGTTTTAGTTTTTGAAATGTTAATGGGCTTATGCATTATGTAGAATAACTTACAATAATATATATATATTTTAAAAAATATATTAGACCTATCCACATCCCAAAAAAGCCAAATTCATTCTCAAATCTAAAGAATAAAGGTAAAAAAAAGTTTTCCGTTCCCATATTCCATGCGTCCCTAGACTCATAATTAAAATGCTGATTACGACACGTCTGAATAATTTTTTTCTCTATTTTTCCACCTGTAAGTTTGTGTCTGCTGTGTTATGTCAGGGCAGTGAAATGTTTGTTCAGCTAAACTGAGATGGGTCTTCCCTCTGTGTGTGTGTGTGTATGTGAGAAAGAGAGAGAGCGCTCAGGGAAAAGGCATCTCTATTATTAGGCTGCAGAGTGTTTTAACCCATGCTATCGATTTTACCGGTCCGCCTGTAGATCTATGAGATACACGTATCAGATCTTCCAAGTTTGGATTGTCAGAAACCCAGAGCAGATGTGCAGTGTAGCTCTATGGTTTGGGCTTGGTTGTTTGAAACTGAAATTAGAGATCGCGGGCTTCATTGTGATCTGTGGTTTTCCAGCGCGCCACCATAAAAGCCAGCGGTTCTGTCTGGTGTGGTTTGAATCAGGCCTCGACTGTTTGAGGCTGTTACGTGGCTCAATTAGGAGTGTGAGACTGAAATGACTTGTGCTAAATGACCCCAATCAGAGCATAAATAAATACACTGAAATACATTTCTGCTGGGTGCGAGTTGAGGACGGAGGTGTCGGTTTAACCCTTGTGGCTTTACGGTGAGGTCCGCAAGGAGGCTGGTGACTTAGAAGGAGCAGTTAGGGTGAAAAGTGAATGGTACGCCATCATGCAGCGCTTTCGGACGGTTTCAGAACGGAGCTGTTTGTGATTTTTTTCATTTTCAAGTTATGCTAGGTTTAAGCCATTTAGCAGACGCTCTTATCTGTAGCGATTTAGATTTTAATTTCAATGTTATTTTAATTAAATTATTATTTTTTTTTAATAAAAAAAAATAATTAAATGTATTTTTAAATTAATTAATTAATTAAAGAAAATATTTTATTAGATTTTATTGTATATCGCTTTTCTTCGTGCGGGATAAAGATTTTTCTGCACTTCTGCACAAAAACGTCTCTCTTTTAACATCCTGTTATGATATCCGTACGAGATGTTTTTTTTTTTTCCACTATAATAAGAAACAATTGTAGTCGAAACTTCAAGTTCTTGAAGGGAAACTTTCCTCTTTGCATGGTTTTATTTTGCTGTCATCGTGTAATTGGTTCCTCAAGGTTATGAGGGATGTCTGGTGTCAGAGGACTGCTGTATGAGGGCAAGACACAGATATGGCTATATGGATCCACATGGATTTTATTCTCTTAGGGTCATTAACCTCTATTGTGATTAGAATGCATGAAATTAATGACTTCAAGCTTGACCTTGGCTGCTCGTGTCAAACTTCAGCTCCTGTAGGTGGCATCGCATGTTCTGCCCCAGTTTACGGATTTGTCCGCCATTTTGTGAACCCTCACACTTGCCTCTGGAATATGGTGCAAGAAATGGAGTATGGGGTTAATGCAGTCATACTATGAGAACTTATCAGGAATTGTTTTTTTTTCACTCTTCACTAACTTATTTTGTGGGTTTATCACCTTTTAGTTAGCGTTTTAATAATAATAATGTAGTTTAGTGTCAAACAGTCCATATGCTAAATGAACTTAAATATTTAATTTACTGACAAATTGTCAATTAAACAGTAGCTTCGCATTAAAAAGTGTGCTGAATTATTTTTATCTATTTGATTTCTCTCTCTATGGCAAGTCACACACAGTTGTACCCGGTGCCCAGTTTATTGTGCATGACGTTAATTGATTTTTCTGTTTTAAGCAGCACTTAGTGTTCAGTCAGCTTCCACGTCTTTGTTTGTGCGTTCCTTCCGTACGCCAGTTTATAATTCATTTCAGGCAGCTGGAGGGTGGCAATTTACAGTCTACTTTCATCCACACAGAAATACCTCAAATTTCACAATGCATGACCGAGTGTTTCTTCTGCTAGGACTGTGACCTGCCGTCCTCCGGGTCGAGGGAACAATTTCGCCTCTTTGTAGCAAAACACTCTGAGAGAAAACCCATTCCGACCAGCGAATCGCCATTCATCCCGTGACTTATTGCAACTTTAGCATGAGATCGCCGTTTTGTTTGGCGGCTTAATCAAATTAACTCATCCATTAAAGTGTATAAATATAATCATTGTTTTTTCCCCCAACGACCCTCGTCCATTAATACGCAGTTACTACAGTGAGGGAAAGCACTTAAACTGACAACGCTCCGGGCGCAGTGAATTCGTTAGTTTGGAAATCAGATTACAGTGGGAATGGCGGTCAGCTGTGTCCACTTGCTAAAACAACAGTGCATCTTTTAAGATGGGTGCACGCAGTCACGCACCCTGCTTGGTTTCTATAAGATTACAGGCTACTTCTGTTAGGGAACTGTAGGGAGAAATTCAGTTACTGAGGTCTACAGGTCAGCGGTTGTTATAGCTATAATGCTTCCATTCTGTTTACAGCTGGACTTCAGATTCATCTGCTAATGATTATCAGTGACAGAATGTTTCATGAAACCTTTTTTCTCTCTAAATACGCAGAGCGAAAAGGGAACGGAGCCCTCGCTTCGCAGTGAATAATGTAAATGGTCCAACGCCATATTGCATAGAAAAACGTGTAATTAAAGATTAAACAAAAAACGGCCGTATGAAAGAAATTTTGTAATCAGTAATCTAGGTTCAAAGTTGCGTTGGTTCGTCAGAGTATTTTGTCTTTGTACGGTTAATCAAAGTTGCATTACCGCAGGTTGAAATAAACCGTCCCGCTGTGTCAGTCACTGAATGGTGGGAAACGGTTCTCTAAATTTGTATTGCAGGAGTAACATAACCCTCTCCGCCATTATCTGCACTGTCCTGCCCCCCATCCTGTGACAAAATGACGGCTCAGAACATTTGCACTTGCTATCAAAACACTTTTGTGCACAACCAGACAATAAAGAGTAAATTCAAGGTTGGTGTTTAATAATGCCTGTTTGTTTTTTGTTTTAAAGCTGTAAATCTAGAGTCGCCTACGTTGTTGAAAAACACTTGGTAGTGTTATAAGTTTGTTTTTTAAGGGTTTAGGGTTTTCTTTCTCTCGTCTGCTTTTAACAAAGTTTTGAATCACTCAGTTTAGTCAGTACGCAGTACTGCAAGCAGCCGAAATGCTTTCTGTACAGGCGCCATGACAGTTCGTTTTCACGCTTTCGTGCGGCCGACACAAACCAGAATTCATTCCCAGGACCTTACAAGGCACCTTATCACCCCTGCGTCCTCACCTCTTGTGTGACGGTTTATTTTCGTCTGTTTTTATACCCAGCAACAGCCCCAATCACAACGTCACCCTGCCTTCTGTATTACTCATAAATTTTAATGCCTGACCCACATTCACATAGCACATTGGCAGTCACGTGCATCCAGGGAGCTCAAACTTGATTTGAGGTAGGTGCTCGTTCACGGGTGGATCTTTCCCCCGACGGAGGAGAAAACGGATGATTTCGAAGCAGGTTTAAATATCAAATCTGAGGACTGGGTGTTTGTGTAAATGTCTTTTTGTTGTGCTTTTGTCCAGGTGCCATTGAGTTCTCGGTCAAGTTAGCTCGGGACGCTCCTCTCTCTCAGGACCAAGGCCTTTCTCATTTAGTCTACAGTATTTATGAGGCACAGAGTGCCAGGAAGCTCTCCCTCGAATGGGATTGTGTGTTTTTAAGTGAAGTGAGATGCTGTCTTTATCACCAAACAACTTTTTCTTTTTCTATTGTGGAGCGGATCATAGCAAATTTATTGCTTTTATATTTAAAAAATGTATATATCATTCACGCTGGGTAAACGCTTTTTTTTTTTTTTTTAAATACATTTTTTTTAAGTTATTTTTAAGATGCCAAACATCGCATTGTTTAATGTGCTCATTAAACAAACGCCGCTATTTTAATTCGTCTGGAAGTGTAGTTTAGTTTTGTTGACCCACATAAAGTCGGCTCATTATGTCCATCCACAAACTCCTCATTTCTCTCCTCGAGTGAGTTTTATTTGGAAATACACTCAGCTCTCTGCTAAAAAAAAAATTGAGGGCGATTTTATGTCTCAATCCTAATTTGTGAAATGGTTTGTACAAAGCCCGTTTGTACAGGAGGTTTATATTTTCGAACGCTTAAAAAGCCTGACTTTAATCAGCGGTACTATAGCTGAAAATTAAAATCATGTGCTATACGCATTATATAGTAGCAGAAAGAGAATTATGAGAAATATGTAACAGTCCCATACATTCTCTGTGAAAAAAGAAAATAAAAAATTCGGCCATTGTCGAATTGGGAATTTTATACACAACTAATTTTACTTCTAATTTATTATAGGATCTTAAAATAGTCTAATAAAACAAGTATTTTGAAAGTTAGAATTACACTTTGATTGTAGTGTCATTATGTGGACTATTCAGGGTTCCGTTCGAAAGCTTTATAGATTGAGTATGCTGCTGTTTTCGATTGAGTTTCTAACAGATTTTCAAGTTCAAAATAGACTTTAAATCAACATGCTCCTGAGATCATATTTCTTAATCGCTCTGAGGGATGAGATCATTTGAAGTTTCGAAATGTTTTTGAGGGCATAAGGTGTCAGATGTACGCAGTCTGAATAGAGCAGTGCCGGTTAGAAGACGTTTGTAATATTCTGTGCATTATTATTTGTTTTTAAAATGTATTTTTTTTATTTAAATGATAAAATAATTGTCTAATTTTTCCGCACTAAGTAATATTATGACAGCAATCATTGCCATAATGACAGTAACAAAATAGATTTCTGAAATGCATATGCCATCCCTAGTGAAAAATAAATATGCTAAAATGTATTTAAAATACATGTATTTCATGCAAGTATACTACAAATACTTTTACATATTATGTACTTAATAAAAACACCCTGCAATTGTATTTTTAGTATTCTAAACTGGTATATTTAAAGTCTGCTAAATTGGAACAACTAATTTTGTACTTAATGCAAAAGTTGTGCTGAAGTCCAACTAAAGATATACTTAAGTATATTTGATTGGGCTGAAGTGGAACTATTGCAAGTCTACTTTAGGTACACTTTAAATATCTTGCATTTAAAGACCAATATTATTTAAAGATCATACAATCGTAATCAATAGTGACATTAAAACACATTTAGGCTTAATATTAAGAAATGTGCATTGTGCACATGTAGTACTCCAAATATAGTTTAATTACAATTTTTATATCAGTAAGTCTCGAGCGATATGTCAGTAAATATGTTAATAGACTTGAACTATACTAAATATAAAATAAATGCATTTTAAATCTATTAGTCTTTTACTAGAGGTACGATAAAACATTACATTTATGTTTAGAGCAAAATGAAAATTGAAATACTTAAAATAATGCCGATCTCATTCGAATCCAGATGAAAATATTCAAAATTATGAATAGCGATTTAATGGTTTATAAAGTTATTTTAATTCTAAAAAGTTTCACGTAGTTTATATTTAACTTACAGTAAAATATATCAGTCAGGATGTTTGACGTGAAAGCGTCGGCTTACAAAGTCTTTCTTAAATATATATTGTTATTTGATTATTTTTTACTCCCCAGGTGAAAAAAGTGTACTTCCATAATGTACTGAAAGTGCTCTATTTTCACGCGCTTAATATTTTGCACTTTATATACTAAAAATTATTCTTCAGTATTTCTTAAAATAACCTTAAGAACATCTAAGTGTACTCAAATGTGCTATTTTGAGACTCCATGAATATGAACTTTCATGTGCATTTAACATACTGTCTCTGCATTTAAAAAAAAATAAAAAATTTAGTTACCACTTGTACGAGTGTACTAGTGTATGAAAGATGGGTTCAAGTGTACTACAAGTGGTAACTAAATACATTTTATACATTAAATATAGAAATAGTATGTTAAAAGCACATTTTAGTTCATATATAGCATAGCTGAATACACTTAAGATGTACTAAAGTATAATTTTTAGTATATTATGTACAAAATTAGTGTGTGAAAATAAAGCACATTTTTTTCACCTAGGTCAGCGGGTAAAAAATTACTCAAATCTTTTACTGAATGATAAATATTGTTAAATTGTAAATTGTATAACCACATGGATTTTGGCAAAACTCGATATGTCTCAACTGTTTAAAAGTTGCATGAGTAATTAAATGAGGTTTTTCGATCCTGCAGTCACCCAGGTGACATATCTGTTTTGAAAAAACATTTTATTTAGTCTCTTCTGCATGTGACGCAATCTCCCTGTAGCCGAATTAGCGCTGATGTGTTCAGTTGATTCACCTGTTTTCACTTTGCAAATGTCTCTTTTCACCAACGTGGGTGTAAAGCCACTGAACACATGGTTCTGTCTTCAAGCGAGAAGGAGGAGCTGCTCGCACATCTCAGTAGGCCTTGACCTTCAAATAACTCGACATTTCTAAAGGAAAAGAATAGGAGAGCATGTGAGAAGTGGAACATTGCCTTCTTAGTCATCTGGGAGTTTTCTCTCTTGAACTGCAGATACGTCAAACCTGTCATTCTTGCAGAACCAGAGAAAATCCCTGTTATGCAGGAGGTGTTGGCAGAGCAGGGACTAAGGTTTGGGACCAATCCATAAGGGAAAAAAAGCAGATCTTTACCCTGAATACCTGCTGCATGCCCACTGCTGGGGTTAGTGGGAGAGTTTTTGAAATGCATGGCTGTATCACCTCATGCATGCTGTCCATGCACGGCAAACCATGCAGTTTGATGAACTCAGCCGACGTCTGCTAGCTTAGACGTGCTGTAGCTATGCTTTGCATAGACAGATCCTGCTCAGTATGTACTTAAAGCTGAATTTACCATTTTTGGTGATACTTTGCAGTTATGTTTTTGCTATAAAATAAAATAAACGTTAAATAAACAATATGGTCCTGTAAAATCCAATATTTATTTAGCAAACAAAACTTTTTATTTTTGTTTAGTGTTTTAGTTTAGTTTGTGTTTTTTTTTCTTTGTTTAGTTTAGTTTAGTTTAGTTTTTTTGTGTGTGATTTTGTTTAGTTTTGTTTTCAGCATAGACTTCGGGATTTCGCACAAATTATACAAATTATTTATTTCACACAATTATTATTGCTATTATAATTAGACATACATTAACACTGCATATTGTTTACTGTGAATTGTAGGCGGCTGTCTACAGTGATGTTCAATAATTGTATGTGTTTGTTGAGTATGTAGATTTATGGAGATATTATGGTATTACTGAATCCAAATCAGGTTTAATCCTTTTTGTTGGTGCAACTTATGATCGATTGATTTGATTATAAGAGCTAGTCGTAATTGAGACATTCCATTGTAGATTATATTATACCATTTTATGGTAGTATTTTTTTATGGTTATGCATTTAAGCACAGAAATGCAGCTCAATGGACAACATAAACTAATAAAAACATAAAAGCATCTAATTGTAGATGCTTTTAAAATGTTCCATAGTGCGTTTGGACAGAAAGTACGGTAGTTCTTGCTACTCAAGAAGCAGAACAATTTCAGAATTTGCTTTTAGTGACAAACTGTTGTTTTCCTAGTCTCGGTCAGGCACGGGAGTGGACAAGCAGGTCAGTTTCAGAGCCCCTTTTTCGCCCCCGAGCACAAAGCCAATCACGCCTCAGACTGAAAAAACAGTGGCATTTTAGTCCTCTGATGACAGGGTTGTGCGAGAGAGACTGTGGTAGAGATCTGCAGAAGGAATCGATCATTCATGACAAAACTATAAAGTTAGCTGCGCAAGCTTATTTGCCAAACCAGCGTTTACAAGTTATAATGGAGATTACACTTTTTACACCGCAAATATATTTTATCTAGTAGGTTTATTTTTGTTAATTTCGGCACAGTCGTACACCTTAAAGTCTTGCGTTTTAGGTTAAATGGTCGTAAAAAAGCAATTATTGTGCACAAAAATATTATTTGACGTGCGACATCTACAGATCCAGATTTAATAAATGCGACGCGTACACTAATACACTAATAAAATAAAATAAACTTTCCTTCCCAACACATATGTTTGTTACACCTGTGTGTCAGTGAGGTTCAGTTATTTTTCCCAGCTTGTTTGTGAAAAGCAAAGAGACAGAAAAGCACAGAGAGAGTCTGTGCGGTGCACACTGTTCATGGTGCATGATGGGTATGATGATTGAGCTGTGTGCGGGCAGCACCGCGTATGCCCGAAACGGCCTCAAAAATGCCTCAGCTGCCTCCAAATGTAGGTTACTGTGACAGGCAAAGCAAAAAATCGAATTCTCGCAAGCCTGCGGTGAAGCTATGAGACCCTTGGCCCATGTGTTTTAATGTAAGGAAAATTTTTTTAAGAAAAAAAAAAAAAAATCTTCCTAGAAAATCTGTGAGTAATGTTGCTAAATATTAAAAGTGTTCAAGTGCAATTGAATCAAACGTTTCAAGTGCTGTTTTCTTGCATCCACAGGAATGTGGGGCCCAAGGCTGTAGTATGCGGACAATTTTTGTAGTCATATAATTTTTTTATACACCACTCGAAATAAATAGTGGATTCAGCTTCAGTAGGCCAGTATGTTGAGTCCAGATTTGTGCTGAAAATAAGCGTCACACAAAAACCCACTGACAACCTCATACAAAAGCTTGAGAAGTACTTACCTTGCACGTTTCCACGCCATATACACTACGTTATTTGGCTAATCCCGGCGCAGGTGTGATCACGGATTGATGTCTCACCTTTAGCGCTGCGAACGAGCCAGCTGCTGATCGGGACACAGGAAGATTACCTGAGCTGTGTTGTGAGTTTAAACAGGATTAGCCATTTCAACTCAGGTGCTATGCTAACAGGATTAGGCCTATAGACTCTCTTCACTGTGCCGTTCCAGCGTCCAATTGTAGTCCAAAACAAAGGTAGTTTTGACACACCACACGTTATTGTTGTCGACAAACATTTGGCCACACGTTTAGTGTTTTTTTGTGAAGGTTAAATAGCATTCATTTTAATATACTAGCAAGGAATTCACACTTACATTCACGCACTGTGTCTCTGAGGCGCTATCAAAACAAACTGTTTGTTTGCGAGTTTCGCCCAGCCTGGCATAGCAACAGCGCCTCAACCAATGGGTGAGTTCGGGGGCGGAGTTATGTGTTATTTCGACCAATCAAAGACAAGGGTAACTTGTTTGAAAACAGTTGTTATTTTCTGGAAATGTATTCTGTTTGGTGATGATAGTTTCAGCTTTAACATACCCTAAACGACAGTATATTAGTTTTTATTTTAACCGAATATGTTCTTTGAAAGGTTTGATGTGTTTTGATGACGTGAATGTTTACCGGGTGTGTTTGGACTTGTCTTAGCGAGCGAGACAGTTTCTCAGCGCCGTTCTCCGCTCACATGATGTTCTGGTTATGATTATCGCATGCATCATGTTCTGTGTGACAAGGGTTGATGACGACTCGCAGGACTTTGGTCTGTTCAAGGCCAAACAGAGAGAAAATCCCAAGAGGGATGTGTTTTTAATCCAAGGATTTTGCCTTGAGAAGCCAAACTCCTCCAAAGGGCTTTGAGGTTCCTACAGAATTCCTCGACTCCTCAGCCACATCTCATGGGGGAGGAAAGAAACTGCATGTCTGCTGATAAAGAAAGATCATTGTTGGAAATTAATTTTTGATTTTTGTGTGATTTTTTTTGAAGTCTGGAATGAAATGCATTCATGAAACATGTAGCCAAAAACTCATCTGTATTGGATAAATATTGCAAAGATTTTTTTTTTTTTTTTTGATTATTAAAATATGAAACCGTTATTTGTCCTGATCAACCATTGCCACAAATCTTATGTATTTATGAATAATGGCTATGCTGTTTTCACCACTCTGCTCATGATTATGTAGCATTTGATGGATTTGTGATAGTAATGTTTGATTTTTTATTTTTTTTTAAACACTATAAAACTACACTGTGCCTCTTCGGCTACATAAGCGCTGCGTAACCATTTTTTAGTATTGTATTTTATTATATTTTTCCAGCCGCCACGTGGGAACTATTCACGTTTTAGTACTAAAACATCCCTGATCCACATCTTGCAGACTGCATCTCTAAATCAAACATCTGACAGGTAAAGGGCACTTAACAGGGCAAGCTGGAATTCATCAAAGCAGCCGTTTTTATGGTAGGCCGCTCCTTGATTCTCTTTGTGACTTTTCCAACCATTTTGAATATCAAGCCACCTGGTTGCTCAATTACTAAATTGATATTGATTTTATGGACGCATAATTGTAATTGTGTAGTAGTGCCGGCTTGATACCAAATTTTTGGTTTCGGTACAGTGCCAGCCGCTGTTACCTAAATAGCAATATTAAATTGATAATTCAGTGCAAAAAGACAGATGCATTGCATTTTATGTCAGTGGAGATATTACTAATAAAATAAATTGATAAATACATGAAATTTAATCGATTTTAAGCAGAATAAGAATAACTGAATAAGCAACTATCTATTAATTCCATATAAAATGAATGAAATGCTTTTAAATTCTCAAATAAATCATCCAGAAAATTCAGATGTTATACTGTTATTGAGCTAGAAAATAACCATTTAATTTAATTAATTTATTTTTATTATTATTGCTGACTTCATTTGTAAACTGTGCCGATTTTTCCCTCCCGGCTTTTCCTCGGTATCTAAATGCCTGTGTAAACTGAGATGTCTTCTGTAAAATATTTGTTGTAGAGTTGTAATTCCCTAATCAATGCTTTGCATTTTCATTCATGTTTTTTTCCACTCTAAAGCATCAACTCAAAGCCTGGACTGCCAAACCATGCTGAATAGCACAAGTATGCAAAATATTGTTATTGTGCTATTGCAGTATTGGTGTGTTATTTCATTTTAGATTTTTGTTCCATGCAAACTTATCATTTTGGGTAATTAGTGATACAGAAAAACATTGGGGTTGGCTTATTCCGTTCTTCATTAAACTTGCAGGGAAACGTACTAAACTTCTGAACGTAACCTTTCCTCATCTGTAGTTTGACCCAGATAGTTAATTATGATGGAGAATTCTCCGCAACGCTGAGGGCAGTCACAAGGTCAAATGAACAATCCATTTCTATCCTTTTTCTTCCAGATGTTTGGAGTTCAGTGACAATGGCAACAATCACAGGAGATTCAGTGTCATTAACCTCTTATTCCATCACCATTAACCCTCCGGTGGAAGAAAAGATCTAAACCAAACACATCAGGGAGACACATAATCTGTCTATATTGCTGTCAGTTCCTAATGTCTTATTTTTGGGTCACGCAGATGTGCTGTTTCATTTTGTGTGTGTGTGTGTGTGTGGAAGAATATTGTCAACACTGATAGCTCTATTTCTAAACCTAGTGAGCTGCCTTGCTGCATACGGCCTATGCTAGTAACTGCGTCTTAACGAAAAATGCTTTTCCACATGGAAAAATAGTTGATGCAAGAAGAACGATATTCTACAAACGATACGCAGATACAGAGCGCTTACAAATGTTGAATAAAATAGTGTAATAATGTAAAAAAGGCATGCACCAATATTAAAATTCTTGTCGGTACAATAATAATTTAATGTGAATGGTGGATATTAAAATTCAATGCTATTTTGTCAAATAAATTAAAAATACCTTTTAAAAATGGATATTTATTTTTGGATATTCAAAATCAAGTTTACACTTAACAGTGTGATTAAATTATTAGTGTTTTTAAAGATAAATATTAAGTGAGTGTTAGATGAAGGCAAATGTACTATAAATGTAAAAATGAGCATGCAAAGTTAAATACCAAATATCGACTGATAGTGATAAATTGACTAACCTTTCATAAGTTTGAGGTCAGTAAGATTTTTAAAATGTTTTGAAAGAAGTCTCTTATGCTCACCGAGGCTGCATTTATTTGATATAAAATACAGTTAAAGAGTAATATTGTGAAGTAACAATGTAAAACTTTTAACATTTTAAAATGTATTTTTTTTTTTATTAAATGGACTGTTTAATAGAATGTTTAGAAAAACTGCATTTCTCTAAAATAGAAATATTTTGTAAAAATACAAAACTCTTTATTGCCACTTTTGACCAATTTAATGCAACCTTGCTAAATGAAAGTATACATTTCTTTCTAAAAACAAATTTGTACTGACCCCAAACATTTTTGAATGGTTGCTTATATAGTATGTTTTAAATAGAGTAGGTACTATTTAAACTTTTCTTCTCTTTTCGATATTGAATGATTGAATATTACAATTTATCTACCTATGAAAGCAATCTTAGATTAATTTCACTGAGCTCATGGAATTGCATTCTGGTGACGAATACGTGTAATTCTGTCTCAGAGCCCGTCAAAAAAAGAGGCAGCCTGGGATGCCTTAAAATGCTAACTAGATTTTGGAAGAGCAATGTGCGTTGATGGCATCTCTCCTGCTCTCTTTTCTGCTTCCTTGCATCATTAGCTCATCTCTTTGTCCTTCGTCTGTTCCACATGTCTGGCTGTTGGTCTTCAGCGGCTCTGCATGTCAACACATCACGGTCAGCGGGATTAACCGGTTCCTTTCCATTAGAGAGCTTTCCATTCGGACACACCGATTCCCGAATGCTATCCAGGTCAATTCACGAAAGCTAGCATGCAAAAAATACACGTAGTTTAATACACTCCATTACCAAGCACTCTGGGAAAATGTCTTTTTACCTCATGTAAAGGTCACAGGACACTTTTTTCCAAAACCTGTAGCCAGTGGTCAAAGTAACCGTTTGCTCACTAGGCAGTGGAGCACTTAGTGCTTTTGAAAAGCCACTGCCTTATGCTGCTGCTTCTGCTTGGGTCGAGGAAAGAGGGAATTTCATGGGTCATTAGCATGGTTCATAACCACGCCTAACGCTAAGGACTTTTCAAGATGTGATCTCGGTGGGCCTGCATTTGATGGTCTAAAAAGAAAGAGCATTTGGGGCCTCGCCTGGATGTAGGGGGAAATTTCAGGGCACTGAACTGCCTGCCTGGAGGGAGACCAAGAGTCGAGCAGTGACTCACGGTGTGCTGAGTGATCTAAACTTCCAGAGGAATGGAAAGGTGAGAGGTCTTTCAAACCGAAAGGAGTTCGAGGGTCGATCTTTCGCTAACCTCTTGAGATCTGAAACCTCAGCTTCAAGACCCGAGCGGTGGACACGTTTGATGCCCTCGAAAGAGTGTCAGGCTCATCCCGGTTTGATCCCTTCCAGTCTCCCTTTCTAAGTGCTAGTAGGTGCTGGCCGAGGCCGTTTTAATCTGTCTGCAGAATGGGCAATTAGGAAATCCTCGGAAGCACCGGGCCACTGAGCCCTTTATTGAGGAGCTCACTCCACACACAGGGATTAAATCGGCAGAGAGAGACTCCGCTGCAAGGGTCTTTTCTGCCACATTAGCTTTTACAAAAGGGATTTCGAAGGTCTAGGAACAGCAGCCCCCTCCTTCGCTCCTTTCCTCTGTCAGAGTTCGGCGGCCGCAATTAACCGGGGTTCCCATAGAAGATGCGTCCGTGGGGCCAGTCGGTACGAGGGCCCCCGCGTCTCCTGCACTACGCCCATCAGAGCTATAATTAAAGTTGAGACAACTCTCAGGACCGCCGAGATGATGGGGGGCTAAAGGCGCTTTGTTCGAGGCCTTTTTGGAGGAAATCAAGCCTTGTTAGTTGAACCAGTCTGTATGACTGATCAGCTTCAACAGACTACGGGGTCTAGATGGGCTTTGTGTGCAGGAGAAGGGGGTGGCATCAATAAAATGCATTGAGTACTACTCGGATAACTTCAAAAGCCAGTGGCTCAAACTGGCCTGTATCTAAGCTGACGGATATAGAAGACTAGACTTTCGATTGTTATTTAAATGACACTTCAATAGAGTCTGTTTGGCTTGAAAATGGCAACTGCGCTTTAAGACATCACGGCACCTGAAAAAGGCTAATACGTATTTACCGGTCAGGTATTGCTGTACCACAGGCTGTTTTTCAATATGTTTACTGTGTCGGAAACGAAAAGAGACATATTTTATCCATTAGACAAACTTTATTAAATCCGGAGGCACTCGGGGGAAAATAGCAGAGGGATTATTGCTCTTTTACAAGCGACTAGTTTTGTATTACGATATATTGCCTCTTTAGCCACTCTGAAACTCATTCCTGGCTTTGCCGGTGTTTGCACTATATGCAGAATGCTGGCCTCTGCAGGAATGGCTTGGGTCGCGGTGGCACAGAGCACCAGGCTTGTTAATGCTGCCCTTAATCCCTGCCTCTCAGGGGGCCCTTTACCCAACACCCACTCTCTCCTCCACTCAAGAGCACTGGACAGTGGGCGACGCTTTCGCTGTGGAATAGCCTCGGGGTATCATTCCGGTCACAATCACATCGCCACACGGAGTTATGGCACAACTGTTAAACACCGGCTTTCACTTGTCCGATATCTGACAGAAAACTTGAGACACTCCTGAGAGTTAGAAAACACTCTTGAGTTTTCCTGGTATTACTTTGTGGTTGGCAGAGTTTTTAATGACCGATGCAGGGAACTGGAGAGCAGGGGTGACTGATGGCCTTGTTGTGCCTGCAGAACGAATTTGGAACAAAAGCTTCGCAGAACAAATTGAACGCCCGTCTAAATGTGTCCCGCCCCTTGGATGTTCATTTATTAAGTATTTTGGCTTGATTATGTGGCCAGTTAAAGTTCAGTATTCTCAGCTTAGTTTAATAGATTTTGCCTTATTTTTCTCCACCAAAAGCAGACTAGATGTTAAGGATTTCTTCATTTCCATAATAAAATTTTCCTGATAATTTACTCACATAGATAGATAGATAGATAGATATGGGAATTAAATATTTCAAGTTTTTATATGGGATATGGTCATTGCGCTACTTTGGTGGCTTTTTAATCCCCCTCAACCTTCGGTTTAAAAAGGTAGGGTAGGGCGAAAAACTCCATCTCATTTTCTCCTCCAACATCAAAATCACCCAACATTGTTGTTTTACCTTTTTTTGTAAAGGGTGTTTGATGTTCTTAGTACGTTTGCTTTGTAAACACTGGGTTGTACTTTCCACCTATGTTACGTGTGACCTTTCCGACGTGACTAGATGATGCGTGAGGTTGGGCTAGTGCAAGACGAGCATTTTTTAGAAAATGACCGATCATTTCGCTAGATATGACCTTTATTCCTTGGCCGGGACCATGTAGAGCCCTGCATTGAAACTGCAATTTGGATCTTCAACCTGTTTATCCCCATTGAAGTCCACCATATGGAGAAAAGTCCTGGAATGTTTTCCTTAAAAACCTTAATTACTTTTCGTCTGAAGGAAGAAAGACATGAACATCTATTCTGTTGCCTGATGGACAAAGATAAAAAAATTGCACAGCTGTTGTTCTGATTGGTGGACACACATGCAAGGGATGCTTGTATATTGTGAACTTTTGACTACAGTTAAGACCTGAATGCACAAAATGAATGTTTTGATTATTGGTTAGACAAAACACGGTGGGAACACGGTGACCCTTTCGCAAACTCTGTTATGATATTACGCGCTCTAGAAAAAGACTTGTCTCTAATGAAAAACAAACAACACTCTCTTTATTGTCTTCTGCCGGCCTGTGATTTGATACACATTGTTTAATTTCTGTTGAGTAATATAGTATGTACTCAAGAAATGGAAGCATTTTTAGTACCCGAAGACTGTTCATTATGGATGACTTCAGATCGCTGCATGTAGCCTTTTCATAAATCATTTAAAACCAAAGAATAACTGTTGTTCATATCTTTCCCTACCCGCAGGGAACGAGACCTAGTTACACACGGGTTCGAGCTATTTGGATCCGAGTGGAAAGAAATGGAATGAATTATGCCGTGCATTTATGTAATGGCTCTTTTAAAGACATGCTTCCCTGATCAAAAAGAGCCGGTTCGACACAGCCTCCGGCCTCCCGGTACATTAAAACCATTACACTGTCAGATACGGAACCGCATGCCAGTGATTGATAAGTGTTGCTTACAGTAAACACGTGTATGTACAATGTATCATTCAAACGGGGCCCCACATCCTTCAAGCTCTTTTTCGGGTGGAGGAGGGTGTTGGGAATCTGAAACATGATATTACAGCTCAGAGCTTTCCGTCACTCTGTGCTTACCCTTGGCCAGAAATCATTCAGGACTTTGCTGGTGTGAATTCCCATCACTGTAACCCAAGGCTAGCACTGAATTCTTCGACATGCATTACACAGGTAGCCATCAGCCCTGGACCACGTTTCCTCTCTTTTGGGGGTTTCTCTGTTGCTCGCGGTAACACTTGGAGGGAGTCTTCATTACAAAAAAAGAACAGATTGCTTATTGATCGGCATTAAGGCCAAATGGGGGAAAAAAGAGAAAGCAAGCCAAAAAAATCTGCCCCTTTCTCCTGCACTCGGTCAAAACATATACCACTTTTGGTTTCGTACTTTACTGTGGTACCCGTCTCTGATAGCCCTGGCAGAGAACGTACTTTCTCATGTATCACGGCCTGCTGTGGATACTTTCTCAGGAAAATCACAGCTGTGTGTGCGATTTGATGTGTGTGCTTAAATAAAATGGTAAGATTAAATTTTTTTTCTCATATCTCATAGCTACACTCGTGTATTTTAATTACTACACTTAACATTTTTTAAGCTTTCAGAAGGTCTTACCAAAGCATTTATGGTTTAAATGCTGTTTAACAAGCACATTGTGACCTTTCAAAATTTTACAATTCCCAATTTAATGTGCAAATTATATATATATATATATATATTTTTTTTTAAATATTTGCTCCCTATTAACTTCATAACAGTCAGAAGGAACGAAACTGATTAACTGATTTACTTTATATGAGTTTGTAGAGATGCATTGTTTTAATTTGCCTTAATAACCATTGAACTGATTGATTTCAAGTTCAGTTTCAGTCCTCTGCTTTGTTGAACACTGTACAGAATTAAAGCTTTGCTTTTTGTTGTTAGTCATTAAGTAGAAAGTCCATCTTGACCGGCCTATCAGACAGCATGACCTCGTGTACGGTAAACGCATAATCGGCGCTTAATACTACCACAATCCTCTGTTTATGAAACGATTTCCTCAGCGAGAGTCCATCTCCTCTGATTTCTTTTTACCTTGGCTTAAACCCACCTAGTTCTTCCTTTCTTTTCTCCATTTTTTTGGGGCGGCCGTACGAGCGGGGCAGAGGACGATGGTAAAGGCAGAGCAATAACAGGAGAGTTAATGGGATTATGCAAATGAGAGCGCTCTTAAAGGGCCCATTTGAAGTGTTTAATGGAGATTATGGAAATGGTTCACTGGCTTCAGCGTTTGGAGTGGAAATGAAAGGCGGTGGAAAGGTTTTGGGAGGAGGTTTGGTGAGGAGGGGACACAAATAAATAAATAAATCCAACGGGCCTGCTTGTCAGCATTGTGGGAGGAGAAGGCAGGATGGATTGAGGGATGATCCGACCAGGAGGAGGAGGAGATGGAGTGGAGAGAGCGAGATATTTGCTCGGCTCGAAGGTTATTATGCTCTTTCTGCGGTTTGGGCCAGAGGTTCAGTTTGCGCTCTGATTTAATGTTAATGTTACAAACTCATGAAAGTTTGGAAGCGCACTCATAGACCATTCTCCCCAAGAAGTGTGTTTCATGCTGGGGAAATTGCGGTTCTGAACTTGGAATCAATCACGAAAGTGCAGACGATGTTGGATACCCCTCTGTGAAACTGGATGTTGAATTTGTGTTTGGATCTTTAGTCATGTCCAGGAAAAAAATCCCTGAATGCAGAGTTCATAAGTGAGACTTTAGAAATGGTGCTCTGCCATCTTTTAGTCCCGTCTAGCCATATGTTTGACCAACGGCATTAAATCTGGTCCACAACGCAGCTTATTCTTGCCAAGAACCGCCCATTTAGACAAGAGGCCGTCATATACAGTGATCAGCTTCAGTTTTTTTTTTTCTTAACAGTGGCAGATTTATCTAAAATAAATGATAATAATAGACTTGTCTGGAAAATAAATCTTCAAACTATAAGTTGAGAAAACATTTACAGTTCTATTCGTCTACACTAAAAACAACCAAGCTGGGTGAAATATGGACAAACCTAGCGATTGAGTTGTTTTGACCCAGCGGTTTGGTTTGGTTAAATATTTTTTGGTTTTATTTACCTTAACTA
This sequence comes from Cirrhinus mrigala, assembly GCA_036247105.1. NCBI lineage: Eukaryota > Metazoa > Chordata > Actinopteri > Cypriniformes > Cyprinidae > Cirrhinus > Cirrhinus mrigala. The sequence continues at coordinate 18,890,953 of CM070017.1, forward strand.
TTGCTTAAAAATGACTATATTTCTTGCTTAAATGAACCCAAAATTAATATGTTCAATAAATGAACATTTATTAATAAGTTGGATAAGTAATAATTAAATAACATTTTTAAAATAGCTTATTAATAACTGATCACCTTTTGATTATTGCTGATGCCTCTAGTAATTATGTATCTGATTTTCAAGATTTTGGGTGCATTTTAAGCCAATCATATAGTAATTTTTAAAACTACCCAGAGGTTGGGTTAAACATTTAACCCCAAACCAGACATATTTAACAAAATCAGACATACAATTACTAGAGGCATCAGCAATAATCAAAAGGTGAACATTTATTAATAAGCAATTATAAAAATGCTTATCATTTAATTATTATTTATTCAACTTATTAATAAATATTCATTTAATGTCTTCTGCCGGCCCATGATTTGACACACATTGTTTAATGTCTGTTGAGTAATATGGTATGTACTCAAGAAATGGAAGCAAACCTGGCGACTGAGTTGTTTTGGTTAAATGTTAAACCCAGCCTTCTGGTTAAGTTTTATTTACCTTAACTATTGATTAAAAATAATTATATTTCTTGCTTAAATGAACCCAAAATGAACATTTATTAATATGTTCAAATTGTATTAAACTTGTAAGTAAGTAATTGTAAGTAATCTTAATACATTTCCAACCTATTTTGGGTTCATTTAAGCAAGATATATAGTAATTTTTAAGAAATAGTTGAGTTAAAACTACCTAGAAGGCTGGGTTAAACTTTTAACCCAACCGCTGGCTCAAAACAACCCAATTGCTGAGTTTGTCCATATTTCACCCCGTGCTGGGTTGTTTTTGACCCAGCATTTTTTAGAGTGTAGATAGCTTGCCACAAAGTGCACTAAACTGGTCCTCAAACTTTCATAAAGCCATCAAATCAGATTTGATTTTTTTTTTTTGGATGTAGGATTTGCTTTGATACAGTTTTTGCTCAGAAACTGTTAGTAAATTTTGAAAGTAATTACAAAGAAATTGCAAGTCACACACTGAATTTTAATATAGAACAACTAAAATAGCATGGTCAACCATTTTTATGAAAATCATATTATCATATTTCTTTATGAAGTCTGACATGCTGAATTATTTTTTGTGTATCATTAACAGTGCTCATTAAAAATTAAAAAAGTAAGCTAATCTGGTTTTACTCATGCAAACAATTGACATGGCACATGCATAATACTGAATAACAGCTGAACAATAAACAGTCACCAAAAGTGAGTCATCCAAAACTTCAGAAGTGTGCATTATGACTAGTCCCACAGTGTTCTGGAATGTCCCAGAAAGCTCTAGAACATTAGAGAATACTTCAGAATGTTACAGAAACTTTTAGAATGTTCCCATCCTTGCAAAAGCAAATAAATAAAATAAAATAATGAATTAATAATATAAGTTCTAAAATTTACCTGACCGAAAAATTTACCAAAATATTGATGCTGCTTAAGGTAAATAGTATGATAATAATCAGCACCATAGAATTACAGAAGAACAATTTAAAAATAAAAGTGAAACAAGTAGTATTTCCTTATAAGCATACTTTAATATTTTTGGTTACAACATCAAAAAAAAAAAAAAAAAAGTGTTTTTTTTTTTTTCATACAGTATACCAGATGTGATGACAAGTTATTCCATTTTTTTGGGTGATCTGTAGGTAAAATAATGAAATAACGCATATATTATTGATAACGTCCATTTACATTTGATTAACAAACCGTTTGAATCTGTATCAGCCCTACTTTACATTGTTTTTCGATTGTGGCTCAATTTCACACGGGACCTTTGTGAATGGACGGTGATGAATGTACACGGAGCAAATGTGGAAACATAGTCGGCCCATGCGTATACCACGTAAATTTATGACTTAACAAAGTAATTGTGAAAACTCCCCGAATGTTTTATTTCCCACACAGATATGTAGGATTTGGCCTTGTTAGTTAAAGCTGTCCCTCTGTGGTTTTCCAGCAAAAATGGCTTCCAAAGTAAGCACCCCTGTGGCTAACATATTTTAATGCTGGAAAAGCTGACTCAGTATTTGCATGTGTTTTCTACAGAGCCTCGGCCCCGAGAGCAAATAAACCCACCTGATCTCGGTCCATTGCTCATTGAACTAAGCGAGCAGAAGCAATTGAACATGCTGCACATTTGAGACTAATTTTCCCTGCCTTTAATTAAAGGGGCTCCCACACATTGCATGGCTCGGCTGTTTGAGCTCAGGATTTAATTGCCATAAGACACTTCAATAAACCGCAAGGCCTGAAACTATTAGAATGGACACTTTTACTTTTGCTGTTTTGTGTTGGAACGATTATACATAGGGCTGTTTGATAAATTCACTTTCACAGAAATGAGGAGCACATTGCAAGCTGCTGGCTGGACTAACTCCTCATTTAGCTGGAAATTAATGTCCATGTTCAATTTACACATGCTATAGAGAAATATCTCTCTTGCTGTATATTAACTGCTCACTTTAATGGCATGCAGTAACTGTATATTAGCAGAGCTGAATCTCTCTCTTCATATTTTATTAACGTCTGTGAGCGCTAACGCTTCTTTATGGCAGAACTGAATGTGTTTTAGCCACTTTAGAGGCCCAGCTTTTGTTTGTTTGTGGAATAAATGGTTCATGGCCAGATTTTGTCTCCAGCTCTTAATGAAATTCAGTTAGCAAGTTAAATAAGTTTAGTTTTGACTTGGGAATTAGCAAACACTCTACTATATGGTCGATCTTTTGCTTACTACAATGCAAACGCATTTTGAATGATGATAAAGTTAAATTATTTGGGCGGTGACTAATTAATATTCATGAACTAAACTGTTTTGTGATGTCACAACCAGTCATGACCACCCTAACCACAAACTGACAGCTGTTTAACAGTGTCTAATGTTGCAGGACAGGTTCGAACCATAGTAATCACTCTGTTCCTGTATATACTTGCATCATATGTCTGTCATGGTTAGCAGAAGGCAGAACGACACGTCTCGTGTCCGGTGACTGCCACGCAGAGCAGGTGAATACGACAGGGAAGTACCCTTGGAAAGCTCTCAAGCATTTTATTATGTGTTACTGCACTGCTGGTCCCGTAATTAAAGTTTACAGCGGTGTTTAGGAGTGCATGTATATTGTAAACTTTCTGAGCAGTGATTTGGCACCGCACAGGTTCGGATGTTTGGAAGCGGTGCGTTTAATGTAGAAGAAAGCTCATTAGAGGGTAGTGCATGTATCTTTACTACTAGACCGGCTGAAATCTGTTCATTATTTAAGAGGATGCATTATTTAAACACTCTCTGCTGCGGTGCAGTGCAACGCTGAAGAGGAAGATTTGTTTTGATGAATGATTATCATCCACATGAGCGTTCCTTGTAAATACATTGCATGTTTTGCTTCTCAAATAAAAATGGACGGTTTGTGATTCTTCATTCATTTTCACGGCTCTAATATTGTTTTGTTCTATTAATGGCTGTTTATAAAATGCTTGAAAGTTGCAAAATGGAGTAATCATAATTTCTTTGCTTTTTACATTATAACTGCTGCACGGTTTTGGCCTTTTTGCTATATCTATCTATCTATCTATCTATCTATCTATATATTTATCTATCAAATATATATATATATATATATATATATATATATATATGTAGGTGTGATGCAATACATACAATGTAACAATGTAAAAAGCAAAGAAATTATGAATACTCCAAACACACACACACACACATATAATAATAATAATAATAATAATAAACCCAAGCAAAAGTAATAAATAAATAAATAAAATACAAATTCAAACATTCACTGATGCTTCAGAAGGAAACACAATGCATTAGGAGCCGGGGGTGAAAACTTTTTGAATTTGAAGATCAAGGTAAATTGTACTTAATTTGTCTTCCGGGAAACATGCAAGTATCTTCTGTTGCTTCTGAAGGGCAGTACTAAATGGAAAAAAAAAGATATTTCAACAAAATAAGAAAAATTTGGACACCTCCATCCTGTTCAAAAGTTTTCACCCCCACGGCTCTTAATGCATCGTGTCTCTTTCTGGAGCATCAGTGAATGTTTGAACCTTTTTTTAATAGTTGTGTTTGAGTCCCTCAATTGTCCTCAGTGTAAAAAGATGGATCTCAAAATCATACAGTCACTGCTGGAAAGGGTTTGAATATGAAAAAGATGCTGGAAAACTGAAGAATCTGCAGTACCTGGAGGATTTTCTGAAGAACAGTGCTCAGTTTAACTGTTCAGAACAAACAAGGGACTAGTGAACAACCATCACAAAACAAAAAAAAAACCACACACAGTATTAAGAACCAAGGGTTCCCAGACTTTTGAAGGGAGTTATTTTAATAGTTTCAGCAATTTTTTTTGTCTTGTGGACTATATGTAAACATCTTTTAGGTAAAATATCTTACTCAGGACAGTACTAAATAAAAAATATCATGCATTTTGGATGATCTCTCTTATTTTGTTAAAATGATTCACGTTTGCACAGATTTTGCAAGGGGTTCCCAAACTTTCGAATAAAACTGTATATATACATACACACACTCTGTGTGTGTGTGTACCTGGTATTTATCACGTTATGGGGACCAAATGTAGGATAGTAATACCAGTAAATTTGGACCTTGTGGACATTTTTTAGGTCCCCATGAGGAAACAGGCTGATAAATCATGCAGAATGAGTTTTTTTGAGAAAGTAAAAGTGTGCACAGTCTCCTGTGAGGGCTAGGTTTAGGTGTAGGGTGATAGATAATACAGTTTGTACAGTATCGAAATCATTACGCCTATGGAATGTCCCCATAAAACATGGAAACACAACGTGTGTGTGTGTGTGTGTGTGTTTGTGTGTATGGTATTTTATAACCGAGTAAAAATACTAAATACAAAAATAAATTTAAAATAAATGTCCCGTGCACCTTGAAAAATATGATTTTTTTTTTTTTACTTATTTATTTAATCATTTTTATGATCTCTTAAAATATCTTAAATAAGGCTGTAAAAATTTTAAATGTTGTACATCTCAAACGCATAATAATAATAATAATAATAATAATAATAATGATAATAATAAAGCCTTTTTTCAAGGTGTAAGTGGCGTCTAGAATTACTTTTTACTTGTTTACAGAATTAAAATAAAACTTTTTCAAACCAGAAACAAACATGATTTTAAAGTTTTTTTTTTCCTTTTCTTTATCATAGACACTCCTATTTGTCATTGACGTTTTCTCCTTCCTTTTTTATTTTTTTCTCATACGCCAATGCCAGTAATGGATTTCGAACACGTTACATCACCTTTGATGTGTAGTAGTGTAAGAAACAGCCTGTGCTTTTAGAATAACAGTAACCTGTCATCCAGCCTCACGGCCCGTCCTCCCCGGGCCTGTCCACGTCCTCCGCTCACAGAATTAACACTCAAAGCTGGAGGAGAATCCGAATCGGGGGTCCGACAAAATGAGGGAGGGCAGCAGGCCCGACGCTTCTAGCTCAAAGAGAAGCTGTGTTCAAAATTTAAAACAGCCCCGGACATGTTATTCTGTCAGCAGCACTTCAAAGTCGAAAGCAGGAAGAGCGCATCAAATTGACTTTGTGAAGTTCTCGGCACATAAAACCCAGAGTCTGCGGTTCGGATGCAATCCGAGAAGCGCCGCTACCTATGGCTTTCCTTCACTCGTGGCACCGGATTGATAGAAGAGTATAGAATAACCGAACGTCAATGCTAACCGTCTCTCCTGTCAGTCTAAATTGCGGCGGTTGAAAGATGCAAGCCGCCTTTCGAAAACCCCCTCTCGGTCAGCTCCTCTCGACGGCTTTGTCTTGGAAATACCAATCAGGGGTCCACATCAGAGAGCTTCGCTCCTAGTCCCGTTACTTAACTTTCATTCCCTGAAATTGATATCGAGTGATGAGATGGATGAATCGCCCTTTGGGATGTGGGGTCCGCGGCCCCTCCCGGACTGTGGTCCGGACAAATGAGTCAGATTTGGGAGATGGAAAGGTATCTTAGCGCTAATGTGGTTCTATTCCAGAACGCTCTGAATATATATCCCGGCCAACTCTATTATGGTATCATCAAAGAAAAATAATGACCTCCACGTTACCGAGCGAAATTGAAAATCTCTCTCATCTTCGTCATCACTTAAAGCGCTCGGGTTTTGCGCCGAACCGTCAGGCTTTTCTTAAATGATGTGCCTTAGATGATTTTCAGCAGAGATCTGGGCCATTTATATGCAGGCTTGGACTTGGACAGCTCTTGTTTTGCAATGATGGATGCAAAAGCGCTCGTGTCCCCGCAGGCTTCCTCGTCCTTTGAGAGCGGGAGCCGCAAAAGCACTTGGGTGGTGGATGGACACTCCAGTCCTTTCCTGTTTGGCGTCCGTCTCTTCCCGTCAACCTGTTGAGACACACAGAGCCTGCAGCCGTTCCATTTAAACAGCAGCCTCTCCGCTCCAACTTTCATGTTAACAAGTGCTCCCAGGTGGGAGTTGCCATGGCGATTTCCCCATGGCTGCCTTGGAGACGGGATTGGGGCGGAACGGGGAGCAGGTTTGCACTAGACAGCTGAAGCCCCTCTTTTGCCCTCTCCCATTTCCTCTCTCGCTCAAAGCTAAACCTCACCTCTTAGAGCCTAGCTATAAATCAGCGACTTGCGTCCATCTGCAAAGTTGCGTCACTCAGCGAAATTGAATTGTGCATAAATCGCCTTCAATTTGGCCTGAAGTGCTCACTCACGGAAGTCTCCGGTTACGCGGTGATGCCCGCAGATGCAAATCGAGTGATGGCGCATGAGCTTTGTTTTCGTCTCTGTTGAAATGTCCATCCATCATAAATTTATTAGTCATAAAATGTGCCTTATATAAACGCTCGAGCTATTTGACACATCGTGTGAGCTCATTCTTCAGGAAATTGAGCATCACTTGAGTCCATTGATGTCTTTTTGCATTAAACTGTAATTTTCGTCTGCTTGGATGAAGTTTCTTCGCTCAGGCTTTTATTGTTCCTGCTTGGAAGACCAGCATTCATGGGTCAATGGCAAATATGAGTGTGTAGTATGAGAAAAGAGGGGGGAAAAAAAAAAATCTAGTTTGAAACAAATGTGGCAGGTTATTAGAAATGTAGTCTTTGTGCACTTGTTGGTTTGATATAGTTTTGAAAAAGATTGCTAAAGTAATTTGCTCTTTCTATGACATAGCGTGATTAAGACTATAAAAATGTAATGTGGTACAACCACCCAAAATATTTCTAAAATAATAATTAATGAAACCAATTTGGGGAATATATAAATTAATTTATACATTATGAATTTGGGGAATGGGGAGTATATATATATATATATATATTCATAATGCATAATATATTTATGTATTTGAATTTTGCCATGTTACAGAAAGAGGAACTTACTTAATAGGACTTTAGTATTTATTTAGCATAGATGAATAAATAAATAAATAAATAAATAAATAAATTTCAGTGTTTGTTTTTTATGTCAGGAATTATGAATTTTTATATATATTTTTATACTGTATTTAACAGTCTGAATCTTGTTATAGAAGGCGCAAATTACTTTAGCAAACAAACAAATGAATGAATGAATGAATGAATTAAATGTTTGTATTTTTATATCAGGAATTATGAATTTTTATATATATTTTATACTATATTTTACAGTTCGAATCTTGCCATGTTATAGAAAGAGCAAATTGCTTTAACATATAAATGAATGAATGAATGAATGAATGAATTTTAATGTTTTTTTAAAATCATGAATTATGAATTTTTAAATATATTTTTTATACTGTTTTTTACAGTCTGAATCTTGCCGTGTTATAGAAAAAGCAAATTACTTTAGCAAATAAATAAATTAAATACATTTCAATGTTCGTTTGTTTTTATATCATGAACTATGAATTTTTATATATATGTTTATACTGTATTTTACAGTATGAATTTTGTGATGTTATAGAAAGAGCAAATTCCGTTAACATATAAATAAAATAAATAATAATAATACATTTTTAATGTTTATTTTTTTTATATCATGAATTCTATATATATATATATATTTCAATGTTTTGAAATTGAGATTTATACATCATCTGAAAGCTGAATAAATAAAAACCCCCACCTTGTTAGAATAGGACAATATTTGGCCGAGACACAGCTATTTGAATATATGAAATCTGAGGGTACAAAAAAATCAAAATATTGAGAAAAATCGCCTTAAAAGTTGTCTAAATGAAGTTATTAATAATGAATACTACTAATACTACTAATATATATATATATATATATATATATATATATATATATATATGAAGAGTTCAGATGCAAGACCAGCTAAATCCATCTGACGTCTTTCTTTAAAAAATGCATTTTTATCAGGCTCAGATGTATAGGTTTCTATGTAAGTACCGGTACTTCTGATTGGGCTGAGGCTGGTATTTTAGCGAGTTTGAAGAAAAGTATTGATGGACGTATAATATATATGTATATATATATATATATAAATATATATATATATATATATATATATATATATATATATATATATATATATATATATATACACCAATTTAATGCACTTTCTGGTCTAGACTGGTGCATGCTGATTTGTTAATTGTTTAGTTTGTGGACAAGCTTGACTTTTTTTGTGAAAGCTTGATGACCAGTGGAGCTGCAAAAAGCTTTGTAGAACACCATGCTGGTAACCAGTAATGCTGGTCCTTCTAGCTGGGGTGGTCATGGTAATTATAGTTAATCTTTTCAGGTTGATTTTCTATTTCAGACTATCCTAAATGTCACACTGGTGAATTAGCAATCAGCTGGCGCCATGCTGCAGCACAAGAACATCTTTCCTTTTTTTCCTTGCAGAGGCACGTGTGAGAAACACAGAGTCTGAGATGAGATAGATATGGTATAAAAGGATATAGAGTCTCGTCTCATAGGGGTTCAGCATTCAGACGTCTTCCTGTGGGGCAAATGTCGAGGTATCTACACAGGTCAGGATTACGGGATTACACTTGCTTCTCTATACACTGTAGTTCCCTTTAAAACGCTCATCCTCAGTCCACTCAAATCTAGAGGATGTGCTTTCTTTGTCAGAGGATGAATTTGGAAACCTACAGCATGTACTGTAGCCTTTCTTAGCCCAAACCACAGAGTAATTCACATGATGAAGAGGGTTTAGTCACTGCAGGGCCACCTTTGCCCCCTACGGGCGAGTGGAAACGTGTCACATGAGATTGGACCAAGAACAAAATAAGTTATCTGCGCAGTATGACAAGAGGGAAACTCAGGGAGAAAGACAGATTTTAACCCTGATTATGGATTTCTTTCTTTATATTAATGTCTCGGTGCTTGAATTGAAGACTGGCCCAAAGGTACAATCAGGTGAAAATACAAAACCATTTATTTATTTATTAAATAAATGAATACTTAAATTCAGCAAGGATGCATTGAAATGAACAAAAGTGACAGTAATAACACTTATAATGTTCAAAAAAAAAAAAAAAAAAAAAAAAATCCAATTCAAACAAAAGCTGTTCTTGTGAGCTTCCTAATTATAAAAGAATCTTAAAAAAAAATGCATCATAGTTTCCACAAAAATTTGAAGCAGCACTAACTGCTTTCAACATTGATAATAATAAGAAATATTACTTCAGCAGCAAATCAGAATTTTAGAATGATTTCTGAATGATTTCTTTTTTGTTTTACTGTCAAATAAATGATATATATATATATATATATATATATATATATATATATATATATATATATATATTTTTTTTTTTTTTAAAAATGCAGCCTTGGTGAGCATAAGCAATGTCTTTTGAAAATATAAATAACTAAATAAATAAATAGGCAAAAAATGTAATACATAAATGTAAAGTACATTAAAATAGTAACTTAGAAAATAACACTTTTTTTACTGTCAAATAAATGATCATTTTTGATCGAGTAAATGCAACATATAAATATAAATGCGACATAATAAATATCCTTTAAAATCAAAATAAATAAATTGGAAAATATTGGCAAAAAATTTAATAAATTACACTTTTGTTAAAGTTTGTTAAAATAGTTAAAATGGTTATATAATAACACATTTTTTTTTACAGTCAAATAAATTATCTTTTTTAATCAAATAAATACAACTTTGGTGAGCATAAGAAACATATTTTATAATAAACAAACAAACAAATAAATAAATAAATAAATAGGAAAAATATTGGAAAAAAATGTGAATAAATGACATTTCCTATTTTAAAATAGGAAACTGTTTTTGCTGTCAAATTGGTGATCATTTTTTGATCAAACAAATGCAGCATTGGTGAGCATAGGAAACATTTTTTATAATAAATAAGGACATAAATAGAAAAAAAATGTTGAAAAAAAATTGAATATATTACATTGTAAAATGGATAAAAAAAAAAAAAAAAAAAAAAACTGTTTTTACTGTCAAATAAATGGTCATTTTTGATCAAATAAATGCAGCATTGGTAAGCATAAGAAACACCTATTGATAAATAAATAAATAAATAAATAAATAAATAAATAAATCTATCTTACCAACCCCAAACTTTTAACAGTAGGGTAAATTTATTTATTTATAACAAAATATTTCCCTGGTGTTTAAAGCGACAAGTAGCTTGACAACAAACTGCATAAATTACTATAAACACTTAATATTTAACAAAATTCACCATTTTCTGACTCCCTATAAATAAAACTAATTGATTTGATAATTGATAAACTGATTATTTTATGTGATTCTTCATGATTCTTCACAATATTTGTGTCCCTCTCCCATAGACCAACTAGCTAAATAGTGTAATGCAATATTATACATATTTATTGTATAATTATACTATTCATATGTATTCTGACTTATTTTGACTGTTGGTATTATACTTATATTTTCGTTTTAGATCATTCATTGCAATTAGCAATTTACGAAATAATAACTGGACCCAGCTGACCAAAAATAACCCACCTGTTAATGTGGCACATCATTTGTTTATGTAGAATTTGTCAGCAATTTTATTGTCAGACATTTTTTAACATTGGCTAGTTGGCTTGTTGGTGTTGGTAATTATTCCACACATTATTCCACACTTGGCTCTTGATGTTACAGCCCCTTGTTCAAGACCAGGGGCCGGTTGCATAAACTCAGTCTGATTGACCAACTAGTAGTCATTCAAAGGGTAATCAGTGTCTTTTGGATTCAAATTACATCAATCTACGTTTTTGTATAACTTGACATAACATGACTTAAGACTGATTTAAACATTTGTGCAACCGGCTACAGCTTTAAAAAAGCCAGTGTGGAGCCGAACAGGTGGAATTGGGCCAAACAGGACACCAAAACCAGCAAACCTCAATAAAGTTATAATACAGCACTGACTAAAATCCACTGAGCCGTGCTCTTCACGACTGACAAAAGCATCAGCAGACCTGATGGGATGGTAACGCATTAGATCAACGCGTTTAGCGTTTATAGAGCCGAACTTGAAGAAGTGGCATATCGGAGCTGATGAACTGGAATAAATTTGCTCTTGTGGATTTGTGTCAGTTTGATCGCTGTCAAAAGCGGAGATATTTTAATCAATTTTTCTTCATCCCCTCCTCTTGTTTTTCTCCTTCGCACTGCCTGCTACAAGAAATGTCTCTTTCTAAGAAACATTAATGTACAGCTGAGATGTCCTGCCCTCTGCTGAAGTGCTGTCAGACCTGTGTGTCTCCGTTCGCCCCCGAGGGCAGGCCGGAATGTCTTACTGTGCGGAAAAGTGTTTTTTTAGGGATAGCGATCGGGGAAGCGGTTGGAGTGGCCTCCTCTGTCATTCACGGCGCAGGATGATGCGTATCCTGAGGGCCATTTCAAATGGCTCCTCTCGTCTCCTCCTTCCTCGCGTTGGGAGGGAGCCGTAGTATTTGGGCGGAGTTGGAAGGCCTGCTGGCCAGGGAAATAGTTTTTATTCAATGCATACATAATCAGGCACCCTATCTGAGCGTTCACCTTTCTCTGTCTCGTACACACACATTACCGACGAGCGGTTCTGCTCCGAGGCCGACGCACATTATACACTCACTTACACTAACACAATACTCCGCACAGACGCGGCTGGAAACACACGCACACGCGGAGTTGAACTTTTTCTTCTCTCTCTGTCTCTACTCCAGCTGCTTGATCACACACATTTGGGGACGCCACATATATCATGCGTGCCCACACAAACACACAGACACATGTATAGTCTCGCTGGTTGGCCTCTGCTTTTATTAATGGGCCAGATTCCCAATACGCTTTGTGTTTACCCAGAATGCTCCGCTTTGTTTTCCCCAAGAAAGACGATGGATTAGTTCGAAAACTATGGCAGCTTTGCTTTGCCTTGCTGTCCAGTCAGCCGATGACTTAAAGGGATAGTTCACCCAGAAATGAAAATAACGTCATTGTTTACGCATTCTCATGTCGTTCGTTCCAAACCTGTATGAGTTTCTTTCTTCTGAACACAAAAGAAGATATTTTGAAGAATGTGTGTAACCAAACAGTTACACCCATTTTTTTCTATGAAAGTGAATGGGGACCATCTGTTTGGCTACCGACGTTCTTCAAAACATCTTTTTTTAAAGGATTAGTTCATTTCCTGATAATTTACTAACCCCCATGTCATCCAAGATCGAATTCAGTCGAATAGAAAATAAAAATTTACATGTGTCCACAAATGCTCATCCTGCACTAGCTGGACTTCACGCATTACATAGTCATGTTAAAAAGGTCATGTGTGGTTAGTTCTTCGGGTCAAAAAAGTAGGGTAGGGCAAAAAACTCCATCTCATTTTCTCCTCCAGCTTCAAAATTGTCCAACATTGTTGGTTTACCTTTTTTTTGTAAAAAGCGTTTGACTTTTTTTGCACGTTTGCTTTGTAAACACTGGGTCGGTATGTTCACCTACATGACGCATGACATTTGCAACGTGATTACGTAACGCAATAAGTCAAGCTAGTGCAAAGACAAGCATTTGTGGTTAAAAAGTATATATACAGGGCTCTACAGTGCGACCACTTCAGTCAAAACTGCTGTGTGCGAATATGAAAAAATATTTAGGGGCACCAGTGCGACTGACCCGATTAGCATATTTGTATTTGCGAAGGTTTCTACGTGTTTTTGCAATGTTGAGAAATGTATCACAGACATATCTCACAAAAACGTTCATAAACGAAGTATATCTATAGTAGAGAGAGTGTAAATAAGAGATTCATTGTGCAGAGTAGAGAGCTTCCTTGATTATAATGGAACTTTGTGAGATTGTGATGAACTAAGATGAGTGACAGCTTTTAAAGATTTTTAAGGGAGTTTGTAAATGAGATATGGATTTAATACAACTGTTAGATAAACAAGAAGTTAATATTAAGTGACTTACATTGTCTGACTGTAACACTATTGCCTGATTTTGCTGTTTTGTCATCAAAAATAGTTTGAAACAAATCGCAACTGAGCCGCTGCGCATCTCCATTCAAACACAGCAATTTTTCGTTTATGAATGAATGTGCGTTTTTAAATGAATCTAGTGAGTCAATGAATCAATATCCTATTCATAAAGACAGTCACCTGCTTTATTCCTGAATGAATCAGCTGTTTAAACGAATCAAGTGAATGAATGATTCAGTAATTAAATCAGTGACTTGCCACCACCTACTGGCGGTTTTAGTTTCATTTTCAAAGTATCTTTTCAGTTATTTAAATCATTTAATATTTATATATTCAAAATTTTATATTTAAAACATTAATCTCAACATGGATTTATGAATTTGACTGCACTCATGCCACCTCTGAGCCTCATTAAACATGAAAATACAAGCCACTTTTGTGTTCTTTTGTGCCACCTTAATATTGATTTAATTTGATTGGTAACTGAGTCTTATTGTGTTGTTTTAATTATAAATGTTAAAAAGCTTATAAAATAGAATTTAAAAAAAAAATGTGACATAAAAGATGAGATACTTTTAATAAAGTTAGAAAAATGTCTTTACAAAGATAAAAACAATATCTATCTATCTATCTATCTATCTATCTATCTATCTATATATATATATATTTTTTTTTTTTTTTTCTTTTTTTTTTTTTTTAACTTAAGAAAAAAGGACACAAACATCTTGGATGACATGGGGGTGAGTAAATTACCAGGAAAGTTTAATTCTGGAGTGAACTAATTCTACAGAAAATAATTCAACAGATATTTGAAAACTTTTTAAAAATGTTGATTGTGATGTGTACGTTTTTTTCAAGTCACGACAAAACAAGTATTCTGAGTTTCTGAGATGGATAATTGGAACAAAATTGCAGGGTGGGGACTTGTTTTGTCCACTGGTTGTTGATTGGGTGGAAGCTGAACTGAATACAGACTTGTAGACTATGCTGAGAAAGTTGAGGGATTTATGTTGACCAAATGATTGCGAACATTAGCAGAGAGAAGTCTGTCATTCTGATTAAGAATTATGAGGCAGAAAATGTGAAATGGTGGATGCATGGAATGAATAGTTATACAATATACAAGATCCACATTATGCTCTTGAGTTTTCGTTTCATGTCAACTTTAAATTGAAACTTCTACAAAGTGTTATAAAAAGTATTCTCGTAGCTTCATAACATTACGGTTGAACCACTGATGTCACATGGACTATTTTAATGATGTCCTTACTACCTTTCTGGGCCTTGAACGTTTCAGTCGCGTTGTTGTCTATGCAGGGTCAGAAAGTTTTTGGATTTCATCAAAAATATCTTAATTTGTGTTCTGAAGATGAATGAAAGTAGGGTTTGGAACGACATGAGGGTGAGTAATTAATGACAGAATTAAAATTTTTGGGTGAACTCTTTCTTTAAAACAGGAAAAAATTATAGTTTTGAGATTTTGGGCTCTTTGGCTTTCAGTAATGTGTTTTTAAACTATAGTAAAACAAAAATATCCAAAATACACATTTAAATGTCAGTTTTATTACTTTTTCTATCTGCTACTGTAGATTTCAATTATAGTACATAACTTTAAAGCCTGTTTTCTCAAAATGAAAATGAAGCACTTGCATACACCAGACTTTACTGTTTTGTCCGTATCCATATTCTGAAGATTTTTACAGCGGAGTTTGTTCATATATATTTTATAAACATTTTTAACAGGGCTGTCAAACGATTAATCGCGATTAATCACATACAAAATAAAAGTTTGAGTTTGCCTAATATATGTGTGTGTTCTGTGTGTAATTATTATGTATATATAAATAAAAACACATTCATGTATATATTTAAGAAATATTTACAAGTGTATGTATTTATTATAATTTTTATATAATTTATATTATATATAAATTAAAATAATTTGTACAGAAATAACATTTCTTCTAAAAATATACATTAATTTGTGTGTATTTATATGTACATAATAATTTCACACCGCACACACACTTATATTAGGCAAACTCAAACTTTTATTTTGTAACTTACTTTTATTACTTTTATTTTTTATTTTGTATAATTTTTAATAGTCCAAAAAAAAAATGCTGAAAATGCTTTTTTTCTGGCTGTGATAAAAAGAGATATTCAAAATCGCCTCTGTAATTATACGTATATGTCAACATATATTGGTATAATCCTATGTTCAGATTCTGTAAATGTCTGCAAATTGGTGCATATTTAAATATAACCTTACAGAAAACTTGCATTGAAAACAATGCATTTGTTATTATAATCAATCAGCTTGGGAAGTAAGGTGATATCTATTCACCGTATTCACCCGGAGCGCGTTGGCGTAAATTTCGCCTGTCAAAATTTCCTTTCGAAGATCGACGACAAAGTTCAAGAGTTTTCTGCCTTTTGTTGCTTTTTTCTGCCTCTATCCCCGATGCATCCATTTTTAAAAGAGGGAGGCTCTGATATAATCTGGGGAGCCGAGCGTTCGGGATACTGCTGTGATTTAGGTCAGTTGTTTCGTTTGTTTTTATGGGCCGTTCGTAGCTCCCAAATGAAACGGTCTCGGAGAAATGATATGATGAACACGGTCCGCAGAGAAGCCAGACAAATGTGCTCTCCCGAAGCTGCCAGATACAGAACGAGCGGTGGGTTTGGATGAGGACACACTTAAAAAAAGGAAGTCATCCTAGTTTCGGAGGTCCTGTTCAGTCTGCATGCTGTCACACTCCAGACAGCCCTGGTGCTCGAGACCCTCCGGAGAGAGACGCTCCGCCCCCTCCCCCCAAACCCGGCTCTCCTCGCGGGCCGCCTTTACCCCTCGCCCTGCGTCTCGTCTCTGTTTAAGGTGGTACAATTTGGGGCTTTCAGCTTGCATGCTTTAATTCTTAAAGACAGGCCTCTATAAATTATTCATGCTTCCTTCGCCAGCTTTCTTTCTGCATATGGTGCTGGAGTATTACTGATGTGTGTGTGTGTTTGTGTTGGGGTGTGGGGAAAGATGGGCCACAAAGGCAAAGCTAACGAATGCTGGGGCCTTAGCGAGCTTCCTGTTTAGCATTGTAGATACACCTTCAGAGGACCGGGTTACTTTTTTGCTCCCTCTCCCTTTGTGTGCGCGCTTATAGCTAAGGGAATGGTTCCTTCGCCAAAATAACTAAATAATTTTAGCAATTGCCAGGCCTCTGCTAGCTGGAGTAAGAGATCATGGGGAGGAAGGTTTTGACTTTGGTTTAATTTTACGCCTCAGTAGGGCTTCCTTCCTCTGAAACAAAATGGAAGCTAAAAGACTAGGTTGGCTTTTACGGCGTGGACGGAAAACCTGCTGTCTTTCTTAATATTCATAGTATATGTGCATCCAAAAATTGATTATTATTGATATTCGTAGATGCGGAATCCTTTCTTGTTTTGATGCGGTTAGTTTGGGAATCCATGATCAATGAGTGTGCTGATTGTTTTGTCTGTATGTCTAGATATAAATTTATACATATTCATGGGTAGACTGAGGAGCCCTAAAATCTCTGAATTGTGTTATGGATACTCTAACGCGGCAGTGTTACGGTTCAGAAAAAAATTGCTGAATCATTTATGAATTTTTTAATGCTTTTTTTTCTTCTGCAGAGATGCTGGATCAAAGAACAGCAGTACTACAGCCCTCCGCTGACTTTAACATGTGCTTAGACTGTCAACCAATTCAAATTTAACCACTGCTCTTGGATTTATAAATACAGCTTCCAGATCTAACCTATATTATAGATAGATAGCTAGATATTAAAATACTTAAAAAAAAAAAAAAAACATTTAAAATATATAATTTAACATGCCTTAAATAAAAAAGAAAACAAAATTATTTATTATTATTTACACATTATTTATTGTTTTAAATAATTCTTAATAATTGTCTTTTTTAAGTAAAGGCATTTACATATATTTTTACCTTCATAAATTATATTTATGTATTTACTTGCAGAGAAAGAGCAATAAATATATCGATACAGAGAGGTAGATATTAAAATCCCTTAGAAAAGAAATTAAAACAAACAAATAAACAAACAAATTAAATAATAAATTAACATAAATTAAAATATGTATGATTATTTAAATAATTTACATGATTTATTTAAGGTGTGTTAATATATTAACTATACATTAAAATAAATCTATCTGTTAAATAATTATATTTGTTTATTTAATAATTTCTATTTATGTAGATTTATTTACATATGTTTTTACCTTAATAAATTATATTTCTGTATTTACTTAGAGAAAGAGTAATGTATAGAGAGATACAGATAGGTAGATATTAAAATACCTTAATAATAAATACAAACAAACAAACAAACAAATAAATAAATAATTTAACCTACATTAAATAAATTAAAAGATGTAAAATTATTTAAATAATTTACATTGTTTATTTAAGGTATTTGAATGTATTAACTATAACTGTATCTATTAAGTAATTACATTTATTTTTTTAATAATTTCAATTTTTTGTACATTTATTTACATATGTTTTTAATTGTATATATATATATATAATGTTTTTACTTAGAGCAACAGAGACTGATAGAGACAAATGAATATTTCAAAATAAAAAATAAAAAAATTAAATAAATAATTTAACGTACCTTAAATTTAAAAAGTTAAAAAGTTAGTTTTTATTTATTTATTTATAAATTAACTGTTTATATATTAAGTTTTAAAAATGAAAATAAATGTCTTAATTTAATAATTATTTTTTTTAAATAATTTCCATTTATGTAGATTTGCATATGTTTTTAATTTAATAAATTATATTTATTAAACTAAGAAATGGTGATATAAAAAGATAAAAAAGAAAGAAAATGACTTAAAATAAATAATTTAATATACATTTAATTAAAATATTTATTTATTTAAAAACTGTTAATATATTAAGTTAAAAAATGGAAATAAACATATCTTTATTTAATAATTACTTTAAAAATCATTTCTATTTATGTAGATTTATTTACTTTTTTAATTTAACATGATATTTATGTATTTACTAAGAGAGAAAGAGCAATGGAGATAGATAGACAGGATAAAAAAATAATAATTAAAATAAATACCTTCAATAATATTTATGTATGTATTTATTTATTTATTTAAGGAATGTTAATAAATTTAACTTATTTAATAATTACATTTTTAAAAATAATTCCAATTTATGTAGATTTATTTACATATGTTTTTAATTTAATAAATTATTCATTTGCTTATTTAATGAACCAAGGTTGCTTGACACTATATGTGTTCTCTTCTCTTTCTTTTACCCATAAAACATCTCCACCATCCTTTTTTCACACATACTCCCAATTCCTTCACTCACGAGTAACTCGAGCGGTCATGTCAAAGATAGCAGGGCAATGCTTTCAGGAGCAAATAGTTACTATAAATATATCGACTATAACATAATACTTTGGGTTGCTTGGGTTGCTTGCTACTTTGAACATAATGGTGTAGTTATGGCATCTACCAGCAAGTGCTATATGGCAGATCAATGAGTGAGCTGACTTATTTAGTATAATTCCTTTTTAGACAGTGTGTCATTAGAGTTGGAGTTGAGTTAGAAAAATGAAAGCGAGACTGGAGCTGGCGCTTCGGTAAAGCTCATTTTTGGTGGGATGCTGGGCAGCGGCTGGCAAAGAAACTTAGCGATTAGAAGTGAATTCACTCACTCTCTGGAGAATTATTAATTACAGCCATTTAAATGTACCCAGCGCTGCCCATGTCCTGCTCTAAACGCAGTGACTGAGTGTTGTTACAGAGAAATGAGCCTAACTTACTGCAATTACAGAGTCGAGCTGTTAGAGCCAAGAAAATGCTCAAAGAAAAAAAGCCATTTCTCTTTCGCAGCGTTGCGCACAATGACTCACAGCTGTGACTGGAAGGCCGCTGTGAAAGAGAACGAACGCGCTCCTATTTGATGAATTCGGTTTCATTTCTCTCGCTCTCTCCCTGGCTGAGGTCCTGAGTGGGAGTGGACTTGTGGATGGTGTGAATTTGCTTTCTGGTGCTTTGGTTGGAAAGTTCAGAGGCGTTTATGCCTTGGCACACTCGTCCAAGCGCAGTCTGTCTCAGTAATTGTGGATATAAGCGGTCAGTCATGCTTTTCCTGCCCACCAGCTAACTGGACATACACGCCACCGGCGAGGCCAGAAATGTCCGAGTGAGTGGATCTAGTTGAAATTGGGTGGACGTCTGTTTGCTGCCTAAAGTCTGTTTTTGTTAAAGTTTACCTTAAATTTGTAGCCCGAGACATATTTACTAGACATATCTGCTCATTTGCGAAGGCAGGCATGCAGGGAGATGAATAAAAGATGTGAATTACTGATTTACTACTTACTGTTTACTATTATTTGCACACTGGTGTTGTTACATGAAATTGCGCTGAATTGTTTTTATTTATTTATTTTTGCCAGTGTTCGTTTAGACGAGGTTAAAGCTCTGACAATGTTTTACCCTCTGTAAAAATGATTTATCAAAGTTAATAATTATTTAATAATTTTTAATTAAATAATAATTGCACAATAAAACACTATTTTATGCTTTCTAATTCAGCTGTTTAGTTGTAATTATTTGTGAAATTTGCTAGTAATTTCTGATTTTTTTTCAGTTTTTTAGAATATGATAAACTGATCTAAACTAAACACCATGTCATATTTTGTAGATTATCAACATTCTTCTTGCACTGAAAAAAAATCTGAAATTAGTAACAGACCAACCTTCTAAATAAATAAGTAAATAAATAAATAAATAATTAATTAAGTATATATATATATATATATATTTATTTATTTAGGTAGAAGGTTGGTCTGTGACTAATTTCAGATTTTTTTTTTCAGTGCAAGAAGGTTGATAATCTATGTGATTATGATAAATATGAAAAAAATCTGATAAAAAATATGAATATCATAAACTGATCTAAACTAAACGCCATGTCATATTTTATGTTGATAAACAGACCAACCTTCTAAATAAATAAATAAATAAATAAACTAATTTCAGATTTTTTTTTCAGTGTAAGAAGAATGTTGATATTCGACATGATTATGATAAATATGAAACCAAACACCATTTCATATTTTGTGTTGATAAATCTTTATATATATATATATATATATACAGTGTAGCAAGGGCGTAGATTTGCTCTGGACATTGGTGGGGACCTATAATCCCCCCCCCCCCCCCGCACCACCCACCAACATCTCAACCCCCCCATGTAGCATCTCAATTTCTTTCACAAGACTGATTTCTGACAAATAGTCGTCATTAGATTAGGAGAACTGAGAGGGATCATATTTATACTTTTACATTTAGCTGTTTAATCTGCTGTTAGTTTTAAGTCCGTATTCACAGACTATAGCCTGCCCTGCTATAATGAATGTGCGTCAAAGCGGTAAAAAAAAAAAAAAAACACTAGCATTAACGTTAACCGTTGTCGTTACTTTAATGGACTTTGATGGATTCACTAGCGAACTTGAAGTGACTTACACTTTTCTTTGAAAAAAAGCTCCTTATGTCCAGCTTCTTTTTTTTTGCTGCCGCCATCCTCACATGTATGTCACCCAACACACCTTGCACGGGAAAAAAAATCCACTGCATTTGGCGCTGCTTATATCTGAACGCAGCCATAGCCTCTTACATGATAGCAGGGAAAGGCACAGCCAATCAAAATGTTCATATGTGTTTTGGGGGCGGGAGGACTCAAGGAGAGAACGTGATTTATCCCTTTCTGCGTGTCTAGGTTAATGTTGACAGCACGATTTTTTTTTTTTTTTTAAGTGGATTAAATTATTGGTGGGGACATTTCAATGGTCGGAGGATATTGGTGGGGACACATCCCCTCCGTCCACCCTAAATCTACGCCCCTGCAGTGTAGATCAGTTTATCATATTCATATTTTTTATCAGATTTTTTTCATATTTATCATATTTACATAGATTATCAACATTTTTCTACAATGAAAAAAGTCAGAAATTACTAGTACATTTCATAAATAATTACAGCTAAAGGCTGAAATAGAAAGCATAAAATAGTATTTTTTGTACAATTATTATTTCATTAAAATTATAAAATAATTAATGGCACTTCCATTCCAAGCAATATTCATTTTTGTAAGGCCTTTATCAAAATGGTTCTTTTAACTACATATAATTTAAAACTACAGCTGCCGTATTGCGCTTTATGATTTCTTTCATTCATATAATCACAATATGGAGCCTTTTTGATATCAATGCCACAGTCTTGTCCTGAAGAGTTTTCATTTTCTCATAATATAGCAAGCGAGAAAAAAACCGAACACACCACCAATAATTCAGCTACTGTTCAAACACGCTACTCGTTTTTCGGAATAATTCAGTGCATTTTTCTTTTCTGGGAACGTGCTTTAATTAGCATCATCATCATAATCAACCTTCCTACTCTTTCTCCTTCATTAAACGGCGTGTTTAAGTAATGGTTTTGATGACCGCTTGATTAGCCGTGTTAAATGTAGTCGTTTGTATTTTCACAGAGTGCTGTTTGTTTTCTCACAAGGCCGTTTTTTCGTGTATGAAGCTGTAATTCATTTTTACGTCTGGACTAATCTGTGTGGATGGAGCGCTTGGTGTTTTGCGTTCTCTCACCTCGGTTGACACTAATGACTCGTCCCCGTGAGCCCAGAGAGCGGCACAAACCGCCGAGGACATGAGAGGCACATAATTATTACTTATTTCTGAATCGCCTGTTCCTGTTAATTTGTAAATGTGCTTTTTGCAAGCAAACTTGTCAGAATGTGTTCACGTGTCCCAGGCGACATCTTTCTATGTATGTCTACACGATTATACTGTTACAGTCAGACTAAGCATGTTTTCTTACTTCCTGTGTAAGTGCGGCTCAAGGCTCTGGCGGTGACACTGTAACAGTCGGCGGAAAAAAGACTGGAGGTTCAGGCTGTGGTTGATTGTGGCTAACAAGACAGCAGTGGTCAAGTCTAATTTGTCAAGTTTCTTTCTTTTGCTTCCATGGTGTGGCAACTTTGTTTTAGTCGATCAAACAAAACAACATCAGTCTGTCATCAGTGTCAATATTATCATATTTGAGAGAAGCTTTGAGAGCTGCGGTGCACAAAAAATGGTAACGTCAACAAATTAAATTTGTCCAATATTTCTGGACACGAGAGACACCAGAGGTTCATCTTTCATATAAAAAACAAAAACAAAACAATTATGTCATTTACTCATCCTCAAATTGTTGTGTTGAACACAGTAGAATATATTTTGAAGAATGTTGGTCCCCACTGTCTTCCATAGTATTTATTTGTTTCCATACTGTGGAAGGCAGTAGGAACCAACAACTGTTTGGTTACCAACATTCTTCAAAATATATGTTTAAAGGGATCATCGGATGCAAAGTTCACTTTTACATGTTGTTTGAACATTAATGTGTTGGCAGTGTATGTACACATCTGCCCTATCATGATAAAAATCCATGCAGTGGTTTTTAATTAATCTGTAAAAAATAATATCCTCTTTTTCAAATCGAGCCGTTCTCAGATGCCTGTCGGTGTGGCGTCACACCGACAGAGGCCACTCCCACGATAGTTGATTGACATGAGCGTCTTACCTCAGACCCGACTTAAATCAGCTGTAACAGTCCGACCTCCATTGTTTCAATGCCGGAGCAGGGATGTAAGTTAGACAAGAATATCTCCGATTGAGCATTTGAGGTGTTGTGTTGTTGGATGCAATAATGAATATAGTGGTCGTCATTTACTCCCGACATCTGAGCCGCGGAAGATGCAGTGGATTACGTTTGTTTGTGAAGGGAATGCACCTCCCAATCTACATATATCCGTCTATGTTCGTATGAATCATTCGTGATCCAGCTTCACTTACAGCAGAAGTGTGTATAAGGGTTTTTTTATGAATCTTTGTGATTGCCTTTCCTAATAACTTGCTAGTAAGCAAGTTTACTGGCTAAACGCGGCTAAAGTAAACAGGCTCGTCACTCCACAGAGAGAAGAGAGGGGCGGGGCGAGCAGAGCTCATTAACATTCAAAGCAACCTCGACCAGAACAGGATGATTTTTGCAGAGCTGATTTTGGCAAGGTAAAAAGGGTGTTGTTTTACACTACCATTGAGAATTTTTAATCAAAGTATATTATAGACTTTTCATTAAGACCCTAAAGAATCATATCAACTTGTGGAAAATGGCCATCCGATGACCCCTTTAATGGAAGAAAGAAACTCATGCGGTGAGTAAATGATGACAGGATTTTCATTTCTTGTCACTTTAACTAGCATAGTGAGTGTAATTTGGTCTTGGAAGAATTGTTTGAGTTCATTTTGACGTCTCTGATTACTGATTGCAGATGTCTTTGGAACTGTGAGCACAGTTTGAGACGTTGTTGAGATCTAGAGGTGACACATGTGAGACGGCTTATTAATTATTCACAGCTTATTAATATTTGAACAACTTTTGTCTGCCAAATCAAAGTCATGTGGTCAAACCAAAATGCCAAAACATGTAGGGAAAAAAGACGCCCCCTGCACACCCTCATGACCGTGTGTCAAGGTCAGTGAGTTTCTTTAAATATCAGAAAATATTTTGTGTGTTTTTTTAATACATATTTTTAATTTTGATTATTAAATTAATATTTTTATACATTTTCAAAATCAAACATTTTTTTTTGGAAAAGGTGTAGAAGTGGTGGGGAAATGTGTGTGTGTATATATATTTTGTTGTTCTGGACAATCTTAATTATCTCAATTTGATCTTTTCAATTTTATTGCCATTTATCAAGACATTAACAGTGATCTCATGGGTTTTTTTTCTTTTTTATGGGACTACTAGCTGGACGGGAAGAGGCATCTCAAACCTGATAAACGTCTTTTCCGATTTTTGTTAGCGTGCAATGATTCATGCTCTTGGCAGCTTCATCCACCCTTAAAAATCCCATGAGTCAGTTGCTTGTCAAAGGTGTTTGCCACATCTGACTACACAGGGAAGAGCACTGCATAGTGCTAATCCTATAGAAAAGCTGAAATATGATGTTGTGCGCTGATCTATAGGGATTACTGTCCTCTAATTCTGAGGTAATCCCCTAAAGTGAATTCACTAATGACATTAGCACCTTTTTCTCTGCTGGAGGGGAAAATGGGAAGGAAAGGGCATTGCTCAAAGGACTGTGTGACCTCACACTGGATGTATTGATTGTGACATCACGAGGGTTGGGAATCGTAATAAGGGTTTGTAACTAGGGCTGGGAATCGTGAAAAGTTTTCCGGTTCTAGTTCTGGCTAATGATTCCAATTTCTATTTTATCTAATGATTCCAATTTTTATTTTTATTTTTATTTTTTTTTTATTAAAAATATTTTGGAAACCTAATGAACAGTACTCACATAAATATATAACAATTTACAACAAAACATTGCATGCACAACATGCACACTTTATATTTAAATAGTCTATTTGAAGTTTAATATTCACAGACTCTAGTGCATATCGCTGTTTAATTATTTGTATAGACCTACTTTTAATTTATTCATCAAAAATATGCCAAATTGCCACAATCTACATTAGTCAGTTCCATATTCATGACTGGATTCCACTCATGTTTTCCATGTCAATTCCATTTTTATGACTGGATTCTGTCCATGTTTTCCACATCGATTCCATTTTTATGACTGGATTCCGCCAGTGTTTTCCACGTTGATTCAATTTTATGACTGGATTCTGTCCATGTTTTCTACGTCGATTCCATTTTTATGACTGGATTTTTTTCCATGTTGATTCTAGTTTTATGACTGGATTCCACCTATGTTTTTCACGTCGATTCCATTTTCATGACTGGATTCCATCCATGTTTTCCATGTCAATTCCATTTTAATGACTGGATTTTTCCCGTGTTTTCCATGTTGATTCCAGTTTAATGTCTGAATTCCACCCATGTTTTCCATGTCAATTACATTTTCATGACTGGATTCCATCTGTTTTCTACATCAGTTTCATTTTTATAGCTGGATTTTGCCCTGATTTTTTTTTTTTGAACATGTTGATTCCATTTTCATGACTGGATTCTGTCCATGTTTTCCACATCAATTCCTTTTTTATGACTGGATTCTGCCCGTGTTTTCCACTTCGATTCCATTTTTATGATTGGATTCCACCTGTGTTTTCTACGTCGATTCAATTTTATGACTGGATTCCGTTCATGTTTTCCACAGCAATTCCAATTTTATGACTGGATTCTGCCCACGTTTTTCATGTCAATTCCATTTTTATGTTTGGATTCCGCCCATGTTTTCCACGTCGATTAAATTTTTATGACTGGATTTCAATCAGGTTTTTTTTCCATGTTGATTCCAGTTTTATGACTGGATTCCACCTATGTTTTCCACTTTGATTCCATTTTTATGAATGGATTCTGTTCATGTTTTCCACGTTGATTCCAGTTTTATGACTGGATTCCGTCCATGTTTTCCATGTCGATTCCATTTTTATGACTGGATTTTTCCTATGTTTTCCATGTTGATTCCAGTTTAATGTCTGAATTCCACCCATGTTTTCCATGTCAATTACATTTTCATGCCTGGATTCCATCTGTTTTCCATATCAATTTCATTTTTATGGCTGAATTCTGCCCTGATTTTTTTTTTTTTTTTTTACCATGTTGATTACAGTTTTATGACTGGATTCTGCCCGTGTTGTCCATGTTGATTACATTTTATAGTTGGATTCCACCCATGTTTTCTGCGTCGATTCCAGTCTTTTAACTGGATTCCGCCCATGTTTTCCATGTCGATTCCATTTTTATTACTGGATCCATCCATGTTTTCCATGTCAATTACATTTTTATAACTGGATTCTACCTGTGTTTTCCACGTCAGTTCTATTGTTATGATTGGATTCCATTCATGTTTTCCATGTCAGTTGCATTTTTATAATTGTGTATATATATATATAATCAGATTTCGCATGCGTTTCCCACATTAATTCTGTTTTCGTGACTGGAATCCGCCCGTAGTTTCAAAGTAGATTCCATTTTTATGAATGGATTCCACCTGTGTCTTCCATTAAAATTTTCATACTGCCCTACTATAAAAGGGTTTGCTCCTGATGCTTCGCCCACATGTTCCACCAGAGCCAAAAGTTCACATGCTTCCGATATTTTTCAGGAAAAAGAATTGGTTCCGAATAAGTTCCAGTTCACAGTTCCCAAAATTCTAATGACAACTGTAAAATGTAGGTAGGTGTGGGCGGAGCTTCAGGACGAATAGAGGATCCTGATTTCAGAATCTCAATTACGAAGCAGTGGGCTCCCTTCCAGTGTCCTTGATGAGCTCCTTATTAATAACCTAGCACATGTACAGGTTCTGATGAATTCAAGCGCACGGATCCGCGTCGCCAAAGCGAGACCCCCCACCCCAGCCCCCCCTCTTCTCTTTCATTATTGCTTTTCTTTCCCTAACCTGCTGTGTTAAGTTGCATGAGTTGGACGTCAGGCTCTCTGGCAAACACTCTTGCTCGGTCTGTCAGATGTGACGGTGGGAGAATCGGTGGGTGATTAATGAACTCATGTCTGTTACCGAGCTCAAACTGTCTCCGTCAACTCACGGGTGGATGTGAGGGGCTGACAGCCCACGGCGGATTAGCCAGCGCTGGACTGTTTCTGTGTGGCTCTAGGTTCTGGAGCCTGAGGATTTAATCTGGACAAGAGAAACATGGCCACACGCCTCAAAAAAAAGTATCCTTCAGCTCGACTGGGATGACGTTTTGGCCCATATTCTTATGCGCTACCCGCAGAGCGTATTTACATGTCGTACAGAAGTCCACAAGTCGACGAGTTTGACAGAAGTAAGCTCAAGGGTCTGAATCTGACACAGCTGATCCATGTTTAGATGTTAACTGTAACATACAGTCGCCATAGAAACCTCAGCAGGCCTCAGGCATAATGTACAATCGGTTGGTCATTATGAATGAACCCCAACAGGGTGAATCAGGACTTGTCATTGCTTGAAGGTGTTCATTTTGTCATAATGACGGCTGACTGTAAGCCACCTGCTTATTACAAGGCTACTGCAAAATAAATAGGTAAATGGACAAATCTATAAAATAATATTTTATCATTGTATTAAGACTAAGTGAAGCGCTTATGGGAAAGGAAAACAGTGTATCATATAGTTTATTGCTCTTCGCATATATGTATAATGAGCAATGTGATTAAGGTAGATTACAAAAGCAAGTGTATGTGGGTGTATGTAATTATGCAGTATTATGAGGGTAGACTATTAAAGCAAATATGTATAAAATTAAAATGCAATATTTTATTACAAAATTGTAAATAACTAACTAAATAAATGCTATTTTATATATATATATATATATATATATATATATATATATATATATATATATATATATATATATATATATATATATATATAATAAAAATATTTTCTAACAGTATACTCTACTGTTCAAAAGTTTGGGGTCAGTAAACTTTTATTCTTTCTTTTTTTTGAAAGAAATTAATACTTTTATTCACCAAGGATGTGTTAAATTAATAAAAAGTGATATATTTTGAATAAATGCTGTTCTTTTTAACTTGTTATTTATCAAAGAATCCTGAAAAATATAATCACAGGTTCCAAAAAAATATTTGTCAGCACAACAGTTTCCAACATTGATAATTCTAATTATAAATCAGGCTAATCGGCATATTAGAATGATATCTGAAGGATCATGTGACACTTAAGACTGGAGTAAAAGCTGATGAAAATTCAGCTTTGCATCACAGGAATAAATAATATTTTGAAGTATATTAAAATAAAATGCATTATTTTATGTTGTAATAACATTTTGCAGTATTATTTGTTTTTTTTGATTAAATAAGTGCAGTCTTGATGAGCATAAGAGAGCCATGAAAGAGATGTTAATAAAATATACCGTACACATTTTTATGGAATAGTAATTATACTGAGAAAATAGTGTTTTTTATAATCGTTTTCAAAGTGGTTATATAAATTAATAATAATATTAATAATAATTTAATATTACACTTACAAAAAATAACAATAAAAAAAATAATAAAAAGATTTAATCTGCAATAACATTTCACAATATTTCCGTTTCTACTGTATTTTTAACGGTACTATAAATGATTTATTTTACAAACAATTATTACAAAAAAAAGTGGTCTATATTGGTTTTTACTTCAGCGTGATGAGTGTTGTTTTTGGTTCAGAAGTTTTTTTTTCATAACAGAGTTTACCCAGTTATGTTTTAAATAACCTTATATGACATACTGAAAACCTTGGTGTCTACTTAAAATTGATATCAATCCAAAATTTGTGATTCAAATGTGTGCCTCCCTGAGTCTGTGAGTCTTTTTGAATGATTCATCAAAAGAATCAGCTCATGAGTCATTTTCTTATGATTCAAACTGTACTGGTCACACTGTGTTTGTTCACAAACACAAACTCAATATAAAGACATTTTCTTGTCATTTTTTTTACAGTACATAGTCCTTTTTATCTCATCACATTTAATTCAGACTGCAAACTCCCAACTTGAGTAAAATATGATTTAGTTTGTCATGCATTTGATATATAGCGCTGCTAAGAAGCGGTGCAGAAAACACTGGCATAACCACAATAGAAATGATTATATGTTTGTATTTATCAGCATTTCAAATTACAGTCATGTTCTCCTGTTTTACTGTAACATTATTTTCTACTCCCACAATAAATGTAAACCCACAGCAGTGTTAGACCAAAGCATGGGCACATGCACTCTAAAGTTACAGACTCTCCGTCGCCTCAAGACCTTTTCAAGGGTCGTCATAGCTGTCTCTTCACACGGCTGTTTCTCCTCAGCGCTGGCTGCAGTCGCTCTAGAGACAAAACTGAAGGGTTGTTCTTGGATTCTGTGCTGTTCCTGTGGGTGTCTCTTTAGATTAACTTTGGCTGCTGATTTTTTTTCCCTTAGGAAGAAAATGGCAAGAAAAATGGTGTTCTTTAACCCTGGGCAGATTTTCCAGGCCTGCTAAAGTGCTCTAATAAAAGGGGCCCCTTCAGTCTCAAGCGAAGCCCGAGCGTAGTTTATGGCCGCTCGCAGATATGGATGACTAGCTGTCAGTGGCCTTGTTATAACCGCGCTTTCCAACTCCATTTTGTTTTTTAAAAAGCTGCCCGCTTGTTGTTCCATTAATAAACTCACAGGTTAAAATTGAATTCAGACGACTTTTATGTAGAAGTTACTTAGGTTGTCAAATGTGTTTTTGTGTTTCCTCTTAAAGCACTTTCAAAGCAGATTTCAGGACGACACGTTGAAAGTCCTTGTACAGTGAAAATAATGCAGATGCTCTTTTCAATAAAAATCTGTCAAGGCAAACGAAAATAAGAGTATGGGACGCAACAAAATAGGCCACAAAAATCAATGGTGCATGAAAGTAAAAAGGAAACAGACGTTATTTTGTCTTCTAAATTCATCTCATTATGTCTTAAAGGTCCTAAAGCGACAGTTCACCGCCAAAAAAAAAAAAAAAAAGTATTTACACACCCTTATGTCGTTCCAGCTATACATAAAATTTTGAAGATCTATACCGGTCACAAATTGTGAAGAACTGAGTGAATTTACTATTGTCAAGGTTTTTAAAAATATTCCAAATTAGAATTTATATTCTCTGTTTTCATTTTTTAAAATGTAAAAGTTTTAATTCAAAATTTGAGTAATTTAGTACTTTTTACTTCAGTTTTAGTTGAAGTTATTTTAATACATCAAGGTAAACTAAATGGAAATAGGAAATTATGCCTAGCTGAGCAAGCTGAAATTAAATAAAGTATTTTATTTTAGTTATTATAAGTTTATTATAAGTTTAATTTAGTTAATTATAATGACAGTGGGAAGATTTACTGTGTGGTTAGGCTTTTTTGTTTCTGAAAACTTCATAAAATCATAAAAGTGGCCTATATGTGCTTTATTCCATCTCTTTAGGAGTCAAAACTTTTTTTTGAAGATCAAATCAAAGTCATTTTAACCACAGGATCAGTTTAATTTGTTAACAAATCATTCTAAATAATTGTAAAGATCTGAATCAAGAGAGTGATTCATTTACAAAACAAATATTGCTACATGCACATTATTCAAACAGGTTTCAAACAATGAGACGCGAATTTTCATTTTTGGACAAATCCTTTAATCTTCTGCTTGACATAAACTAGTTTTCGCATAAAAACCCGACGTGCCATTTTGATCGGCGTGAGCACCGTTGAGGGATCCTGCCTGCCTTTTGGCTGATCTCTGGCTTGATAAATCTCACTGGAGCAGCAGCGAAGAGAAAGGCCAGTGAGTAACAAATTATTAAGCCGTGTTACTGCCGCCGATTCTCAGAGATGTGTCAGAAAAAGAGGCTTTAATGAGCTTCTCCAATCAATAATCCTTTAACGAGGATAAGAACTCTCTGATGAAGTGGGATGCCGAATTCCCCTTCGCAACATCCTTTTCCGCCTCTCACTCACCTGCTTTGTTTGTCTCAGCGGAGGCACGGTCACAGAACGCAGTGCTCCCCACATCGGCAATCTGCAGTTACCCAGCACCTCTTTCCCCGCATTAGCGAGCTGCAATCACACAACGCACCCCGCATCGGCAATCTGCAGTCAATAGGCCGAAAAAGACTTTATTTGCAAGTATTGACAAATGGGATGATGAAGTCAGGATGGGTTCTCTCTCCCAACTCGGCTGGAAGTCTCATTCCATTTGGATCGAGAACAGACAGTGGTTGTTAAATTAATGATTTGGAAGACTGGGTTTGGGTCGAGATGGTGAAGGGATAGTTCACCCAAAAATGAGAATTCTGTCATTGTTTACTCACCCATGTGTTGTTTGATACCCGTATGCTGTTATTTAAGTCTTCTGAAGAAATACAATAGCTTTTGGTGAGGAGCAAAGAAATTTCAAGAGATACATAAAAAGTAATAAAAGCATGGGGATGAGTAAACAATGACAAAATGTAATTATTTATTTATTTATCTATTTTTTGGCTATATGGCCCATTCTACAGAATTGGTTCGAACTCAGAGTTGGAAACCTCCTGAAAAAAAAACAAAAGTATTTTTCCACAAATGAAGAGTTTGGTTCCAAATCCATGTTGATTAATTTGAGTAAAAATGTGTTTTCTTTACCAAGAAAGTGGCAAGATAAAAACCACTATTTTCTGTTTCAAACTTTCACATAGCATCTTTAGGTTATAGGTTATAAAATCCAGATTTTGATTTTCAAAGATTTATTATAAAAACTGATTATTTTTTTCCCAAAATGCAATAAATCAATTAGAGGTCTCCGCTTACTTTCCTTTTTAGGAGCACCTTCTAATCAATAATCAAAAAATCTGATCAAAAATTAGCCTTCCCATTACGAGGTGATATTTGACTCCTTAAAGTGAATTAAAGGGGAATTTTGTTACCTTTGTTCATTTTTTGTTTAAACTTTATTAAAAGTATGTCATCTTTTATGTCAAATTTTTAAAAAATTGTATTTTATACGTTTATATTTATAAAATTTCTAATTAAAACAACAGAATAAGTATAAGTTGACAATCAAATGAAATCAGGATTAATAAAATTAATTTGTAAAGAGGTGGCACAAAAGAACACAAAAGTGGCTTTTAGGTATATTTTCATGTTTAATGAGGCTCAGAGATGGCATAAGTGCAATCAAATTCATAAACTTTTGTTGAGATTAATGTTTTAAATATACAATTTTGAACATAGAAATAACTAAAAAGAAGATAAAAATGAAACTAAAACTGCCAGTGGGTGGCAGCAAGTCACTGATTTAATTTCTGAATCATATCATTCATTTGATTCGTTGGAATGGCTGATTAATTCAGGAATAAAGCAAGTGACTTTTTATGAATGGGTAATTGATTCATTGACACACTAGAAAACGTGCGTTCATTCGTAAACGAAACACCGCTGTGTTTGAATGGAGATGTGCAGCGGCTCAGTTGTGACTTTGTTTCAGACTATTTTTGACGATGACAAAATCAGGCAATAGTGTTATAGTCAGACAACGTAAGTCACTTAATATTAACTTCTTGTTTGTTTAACTCTTGTATTAAATCAATATCTCATTTACAAACTCCCGTAAAAATCATTAAAAGCTGTCACTCATCTTAGTTCATCCGATCTCACAAAGTTCCATTATAATCAAGGAAGCTCTCTACTCTGCACAATGAATCCCTTATTTGCACTCTCTCTATACTTTGTTTATGAAAGGATTCGTCAAATATGTCTGTGATACATTACTCGACGTTGCAAACTAGGATGTCGGGTGTATTCAAAACGCTGCTGTGATTGGCTGAGCGGATGTTTCGCATTCTGCAGAGAAAAGAGGACTGCCGTTTGTGGCGGTTTGGAAAGAGAGGGAGAAAACATGACAGAATAACACGGCGGATATCGCGGATATTTTTAATTTTAAAATTAAAAATTGCTTTTTCAAAACTGACCAGATACAATACTGATTTTGGCAGGAACCCAATTAAAAAAGGCGTTTATCGCATTTTGGAACCAAACTCTTCAAATTTTGTATCTATGCAAATTGTATAATATCCAAGGTACACATTTCTAGTAATTGTGCAGTTAATTCTCATATTGTATTTTTAGAAAGTTTTGGAGCATTTGTCCTCTCCCCAAATTTGTCACTACGGAAACATAGTAATACATAATTGAATCAGAAGAGATATATTGACCTATTAAGATTTTGCTTACATCTCCCTTGCAAATATGTATTTTTTTCTATTTTATTAAAAAGTTTTCAAAGGTAAACAATAACAATTACAACTGTACATGATGTTGGCATAAATGTGTGTTGGCAGTGTGTGTACACATCCACCCTATAATGATAAAAATCCACCCAGTAGTTTTTATTTAATCCCCAAAAAAATATCCCCTTTTTCAAATCAGGCCATTCTCAGCTTCTTGTCTGTGTGATGTCACACGGACCAAGGCCACTCCCACAATAGTTGATTGACACTGCCGTCTTACCTTAGACCCGTCCTGAGTGAGCTGTAACAGTCCGACCGCCATTGTTTCGATGCTGGAGCAGGGACGTAGACAAGAATGGCTTCTAAGCGACTGAGGTGTTTTGTTGGTAGATGTAATAATCTAACAACATGCAACATAGTAGTCGTCATTTACCCCCGACATCTGAGCTTCTGAAGACACAGTGGATTACTTTTGTGAAGGGAATACGCCTCCCGATCTACCTAAATGCGTCTATGTTTGTGCGAATCATTCGTGATCCAGCTTCACCTACAGCAGAAGTGAGTATAACGGGCGCCTTTTCTAATAACGTGCTAGTTAGCAAGTTTCATGGCTAAATGCGGCTAAAGTAAACAGTCTCTCAGAGCATGGCTCGTCACCCCACAGAAGAGAGGGGCGGGGTGAGCAGAGCTTATTTGCATTTAAAGCAACATGCGACAAAACAGGTTGATGTCTGCAGAGCTGATTTTGACAAGGTAAAAAGGGTGTTTTACACTACCATTGAGAGATTTTAACCAAAGTATATTATAGACTTTTCATTAAGACCCTAAAGAATCATATCAACTTGTGGAAAATGGGCATCCGATGACCCCTTTAAGGATTCATTAGTTTGAATATACATTGAACCAAACACTATCATAACATCTTAGCTAATAATTCAGTATACTTTATTTTTGACAAAAAAATCCCATGTTTCACTCACGACAACACATTTTCGGTAGTGACTGTAATGCTCTGGTTGCGACCACATCACAGATTTTTAACCCACATACTAAAACAGTATTAAAACACACTAAAATACCAAAAAAAAACATAACTGTACTAAAATTTTGTTTATTTCCCCCAAATAAAAGATTATGTTTTCCCTTTCATCACTGCCGAAACAATGATGTCATTAGTCGTAACTGTTACGGTAGTGACAATATTATGGCAAAAAAAAAAAAAAATCCAAAAGATATTATCAAAAGCAATAATGGAATAAAATGCGAATAAATTATTTTAATATCCTTTTTATAAGTTGAAATTTAGGGGTTATGGTTCGGGATAGCCACCTACCAATTG
The DNA here is from genome assembly GCA_036247105.1 of Cirrhinus mrigala. Classification (NCBI taxonomy): domain Eukaryota; kingdom Metazoa; phylum Chordata; class Actinopteri; order Cypriniformes; family Cyprinidae; genus Cirrhinus; species Cirrhinus mrigala. Next base: position 18,925,551 of record CM070017.1, read on the forward strand.
AAAGTACCAACTAACTGATAATTTTGTATATATTAAGCTTAATATTATTGTAGGTTTCAATAGATAATAAAATCACCTTAGTAAACATCTAAGATTTGAATACTTAAATGCTTTTTAAATGTCTTTTTGGTTGTGGGACAGCAATTTCTACCAATTCTGTAGAATGGCCCCTATATGTTGCAGTGCACTATGTTTTCATTTTTTTTAGTGCAGGAACATTACAAAAACAGATTTTCCACATTTTCATTTGGGGCCGTGTCAGATGTGTAGATCTTTCTTATTCTTTCACCATAAGCGTCACAGGCACGCACATATTTTTTAATGGCCTTTCAATGCGTTGGTCATTAATCTTGAGAACAAATGAGGTAGGTTATGAAATCTTCATGAAAAGACGGTGGAAAGCTCGAAAAATTCACCTCAGCTTCCAAAGATGAAACTGCTGACACAGATTCTTTGTTTCATTTCTTATTCACACAGTGCAGGCACCCCTGTTGATTAATGCTTCTCGTGATTGATCCTTTTTCACTATTGTCAGATGACTGGATTGCAACAAAAGCTGGCAGGGATTTTCAAGAACGACTGACCTCTCTTTCTTCCTTTTAATTTCTTCCTGTGCCTTAGCAGACTCTGTCTTAAAGCTGAAGTGTGTAATTTTTCTGTCACTACCATCACCAACCAGAGTAGTGCAAGTGATGAGTGTTTTCAAACAGTTCCGACCGATTTCCATTGGCTGGGTCAACAGTTAGCTCCACCCCAAACTCACACCATTGGCTGAGTCACTGTTGCTGGTCGGGATTCTCGAACAAACCAAGCAATGTTTTGAAAACTCCTTAGTGTTTATACTTTTTGTGTGAGTCAACCTACAGGTGGCTTATTTTTGACTCTGCATGATTTTCTTTATGTTTTTGAATTTTGTGTGTGTGTGTGTGTTTTGTAGAAGAAAGAAATGAATACAGGGTTGGAACTTGGGCTGCATGATAAATCGTATATTAATCATGATCACGATTCTCTCGATTTCCTGAGCATAATCATCTGAAATGTTTGCCTTCTGGTTATTTATCCTTTCATTTTAATTTGACATTTGCATTAAATTGCATTGGTAACAAGTCTCCACAAGCTTTAATGTTTACAGTTGCCAGATGTCAAGAGTTTAAATCCCCCAATCATAGCTTTTCTCTTAAATCGATATATTTTCTGCTCAGTGGTTTGCTTAATCTTCCCAACCTGGCAACCTTACACACACACACTGTCTCAGCATTAACTAATAACACAGGCAACATTTACATGTTGTAAGATGCATATGTTGAGTGCAGGTAGCTGTTTCGCCGATGCTGTTGCACAGCGATGTTGTTGTGAAGATACTGTGGAGCATCAGACAGGGGACTGTCGATGTTTAATGTGATTACTGTGATTACTGTAGAAAGCCACAGTGAGTTCACCCGCTGGAACATGTCTTGTTAATGAAGTAAGAGGGAATGTATAGAAAATAAGTACCTCTGGGAGCTGAACCATTAGGCCCCATAAACACTCAAAACTCACTACTTCAGTGAACCATTTGGTTTTGGGAAAAAGAATCATAAAAAACTGGACGTCTTTCTATCTCAGAGTTCAGAATTGTGCTGGTAGGGACCCTGAGTGATTGCCCCAACCCTGTGGGGTGGTATTTTCTGGGTTTCTGGAGGGGGTCTGTGGGGGCATGTTCCCGTCAAAAGGAGGGTCGCCTCTCCACGCAGCCAACTGCTACTCAAGAGTAAGGCCAACGTTGCCTGTGGTAACCTGACAAAGCCAGCAGTGGTGAGGTCATTGGAGGTTGGAAGGAGTGCAGCGCAACTCCTGCCGCGTTTTTTTTTTTTTTTAGCACAGACAAGGGGAGGGAGAGGGGGACGGGTGGGGTTCAGGATTATGGGGCTTGTCCTTTGGAAACCTTTTCATTTTTTTCCAAATCTGATTAGCCTTTGAGATGTGTTTTGGCAAAAAGAGAGCGAGGGACGCAAGAGGGGGATGAGAGGGGTTAGATCTCTCATCCTTCAGCTTTTGTTCACCTGCTATAGAAAGACTCAGTATTTCACAGCAAATTAGGCTCTTAAGAGCTGTAGTCCAGAGGAGCTTGCAGCACCGATGCATGTGTTTTGGTTTGCAGGTAATGAAGGGGTGTGTGTGTATACATCCGTGTGTGTGTACTGAAGGGGTGTGTGTGTACATATCTGTGTGTGTGTGTGTGTGTGTGTGTGTATATTTATATATATACACACACACACACACACACACACACACACACACACACACACAACATGTGTTTAGAAAATCAGTAAAATTGATGGTAAAAAATTGGCAGGTGTGGTTGCCACAACTTCCCAGTTAAAATACTGCAGCACCATTGTAGGTTTTACAGATTGACCTTAAATTTACAGTAAAAGACTGTTTTGTTTTGTTTTTTTTTAATAATGTTCATGTACCATATTACTAAAATCTGCTTTTTTTAGTTATTCACAACCACCTTAAAAATGTATAAGAAAAAAAAAAAAAACGTAACACTTTACAATAAAGTGTCATTTGTTAACATTAGTTAATGCAAACTAACATGAAAACAAACAATGAACAATACATTTATAACACTATTTATTAATCTTTGTTAATGTTAGGTAATAAAAATACAGTTGTTCTTTGTTTGTTCATGTTAGTTCACAGTGCATTAACTAATGTTAACAAACACAACTTGTGATTTTAATAATGCATTAGTAAATGTTCACATTAACTAAGATGAATAAATGCTGTAAGAATATTGTCAATTTTTAGTTCATATTAACTAATGTAGTTAACTAATGCTAACTAATGAACCTTATTGTAAAATGTTACTGGAAACACTAAGAGGAACTTACTGCTCACCTACAGTTTAACTACAGCTTACAACTTAACATATTTAAACTTTTTAAACTTTGTGGAATGTGGAACACAAATGGAGAATTTAATAATTAATTATGTTCTGATTTAGTTTTTTTCCCCTTGCAAATGTAACTACACAGAAGCACAAAGAAGCTTAAAAAACATCATAAAAGGATTAAAAAAGTGGCTGATACAAAGCATTTTTATACAGTTATTTAAAGCCATATGAGTGCTTTTTGTGAAGAACAGACTGAAATTTAAGTCCATCCTAGCTCTCATTTAACTTATAAATTAAAGAAGATCTAACTCACAAAAATGATTTGTGTACAAATACCCATAATTCTTGAATGTACTGTTCTGAGGAGTCAGATCTTTTCAAAGAATCATTTGATTCAGTTCACAAAACTAGACTAAATGGTTTGTTCACAAATCCGATTAATTCAGTTCTCGAGTTTCTCTCACCAACTTGATCCATTTGCAACTGTTAGAAGCATTAGAGAAAGAAGATCATCAAAAGAAAAATCTATTTTTTAAAAAATCTGTTCATCACACAAAGCAACTATAAGAATTCAGAACATTTCATGAGTCGTATGAAGCACTTTTCTGAAGTTTGTTAGCACTGGTCCACATTTATTGTAACCACATGGAAAAGAGCAACCAGCACATTCTTTAATCTCCTTTTGTCTTTCAAAGGGTGAAAGAACATCATATAAGTTGAGAGTGAGTAAATTAAGTCTAAATTTAAAATTTTAAATGAAAACCCCCTTCAGGTCATTCTAAAATTTGATCTAAGCTTCCTCCAAAATTATGTGGCTATAAGCAGGTTTCTGGTGCTCCCGCATTATCCATGCTTTATCCAGCAAGAGGGGCCCATTCCCTGTTTCCACAGTGCTAAACTGGGCTCAGCGCCCACGCTACAGTAAATTCATGACACGGGCATTTGGCCTACAGTCCCTCCGACTGTGGAAAAATGAGCGGGCAGGAAGCTCCGAGCCTTTTGTTCTCTTCCCCCGCTGCCCTCGCAGGAAAACACCAGGGTCACATGGTGAACGATGGCACTGATGCTTAAACAGACGTAAAGGAGGGAAAGACAGACCGAGAGAGAATATAGATGAGTGAAATTTTGCACGCATGAAAGATAAAAGATAGCAGACAGCTGTGACTGCGGCCCATAGGAGCTGGGTTGCAGAGTAATTTTTCATTGCTGCGTTTCAGAGCAACGTTATGTTACTTGAAACTACACAAACTTTCCGTGATTCCTTGTAATAATATCTTATCTAAATTGCATGTGTAACTGGTCCTTTTTTTGCTTTCCACTCAGCGTAGCTGAGAGTCGTGTCGTTTCATCCGCTGACTTTTTCAAACCACATCTGTGTTTAATATCCTTCTTGATTTGCCGTTCCAGTGTTTAATGAAAGTAGTTATTGTCATTACGTTGTACACACTGGCTGATGTGTTGTTATTAAAATAACTATAATTTATAGTAAAACGCAAGAGGATGTTTGAGTAATTGGAAGTATAAAATCTCTGATGGGAAGCCAGTAAATGTGCCGTTTCCCAGATCCCAAGCAATTCGTATGAAAAATGAGCCCGATGTGCGCAGGGTTCCTTGTCACTCACTATGTAAAAAAGTTGAAGGCCATTTCATCTGTGCACGATACTTCTCTTAAAATCATCTCTGTATAATATATCACACTTTCGGTCGGATCCAAAAAGGAGCCTTAAGTGCTTTCATCTGCTCAGTTGGATTACTCAAAAGCGAACGGGGAAAAGAAGAATTCCCGAAAGATGACGGATCCAATATTGCCGTGCTGTTCCCCCCTCAATAACTCCTTCAGGATCAAATGTTTTACAGAGAGAGCACCTGCACTTGTTCTCGACAAAAGCAGAAAACACTCGGATAAGTGGAGCTCCATGTCATCGTTAACCCAAGACCTACATTCCCCCAAAACAAACTCCTGATTCTTGTGAAGCTTCGCACCCCTGCCGAGCTGCTCTTGAAGTTACGGGCCTTCCTGCGAGGAAGAATGGAGACTCTATGAGAACTAAACTGGGGGGGATCCCGCTTCTTTGTCTGGATGGAGACGGGTTCTGTGACCAATTAGTGTTTTATTGGTTAGCAGAGAGCAAGAGGCTCTGTCGTATGTGTCCTTCTGAGGAGTGTGTGACTGAATATTCAGCTCGTCCCTCCCTGTGGCCTCTTCTTTCCCATTGAGGAAAGATACACTGTGTGTCCAAACCTCATTAGAAGAACAGCGAGCTTGTTGTTTTTTAGAAAAAGAGAAACCTAGGAAAGGAGTAGGTGGTCTAGTCGGGCAGCATCCTCCAGCGAGTTCAATACGAGTTAAGCTGTATCGTGGCGTAATGCAGATGACCTCCGAAAATAATTACCTTACCTAACTTGTCCGTTAGCTGAAGTGCATTAAGTATGTTTACATATGACGTTATAAGGGTTCATGATGAAACAGTTTTGTTCAAAGATTTTTTTTTTTGTTATGAGAAATTTTATAAAAGATTATGCCAAACTAACTGTCTAAAATTGGTAAACTAGAAATATTCTTTGTCTTAACATAAACTTGTGTCTTTCCTGTTGTACGTTTTACCTCACGCCAGGTGTCAGGTAATGTCTCTGTTGATATAGTTAACCTACAACAGTAGTTTAACCTCTAAAATGACTATTTAGACAATGTTTAAAAGCTCAAATGCACTTTTTTTATATAACAGAAGATTTAACAAAATTATAAGCTTTAGCGTTTGGCTTTTAAACCTTCCGGATGCCGGCGCTGGTTACTTCCAGTTCTTCACTCTTTCTGAAATTGTGATTCTTGAATAACTATGGAACGAGTCACAATTATTTTCTGTGGTAATCAACATTAATCAACAAAGACTGTTGATTAAGCGTAACTTCTGAACCCGCAACATTCCCAGACACCAAGACAGTTGCATTTGCAAACAGCTTCGACTAAAAAAGAAAAGATCTCATAACAACCTTCACATGTTCATGATTAGTTTGTACTTTTTATCCAGTCGCAGTGGGAAGTGAAATTTGATCCAAATCACTTTGTTTCTTCACCAGAACAATACTTTCCACTTTCGTCCTGTGATTAGTACGTTCTTAGAAACACGCACTTATGTGACCTCACAAACACTCTGATCTGTTATTTAGAATATCCAAATGTTTGAAACCAACTATTATTGATTGCTTTTACAGAAAACGTTTAATGCAAAACTGAATTTATGTCAGATGTCCTTGAAATGTTTCTAATTCCAGTTTTCTTTTTTCTTTCTTTTTATGGTTTGCCTCAACGTGGATTGCTGCTGTCATAAAAAAAGGTAAGATATCTGTACTATTATGTGGTCCAAGAGATATTCTTGTGTTTTTTTTTTTTTTTTAAATGCTTAACAAGTTCATTCTTCTATTACTATAATCCATCTCGTCACTAGACATAAATGTTCAAATGTTTGAAACACACTTTACCACTTTTACTACTTGACCAATTTCTACTTATAGAATATTCAAAGAGAATTAAATTTAATCCATAAGGAACTGATTTAGTATAAAATGCATAAAAGCTGGTAGATGATAACAGCTAAAAAGAAACGACTTTTCAGAAAAGTTACAAAAATTGTGATGAAAAAAAAAGAAACATTTATTTTATTTTTCATTTTGTAAAATGTTGTATTATATAAGGCCCATTTTGGTTTGATGATGGCTTGAAAAATATTCTGCATCAGTAAGGTTCGGCTGATGTTAAATGACAGGGAAAATAAATAAATGCTTTTTCCCCCCATGTGTTCTGTATAGTACTTTGGGGAAAAAATCTGAAACCCACTCTAAAGCCAGCGCTTTTGATTGTGAAATCTTCTCGGCTTTTCATTTTCAGAAAAGTTACTTAAATTTTGATGAAAAATAAATGTATTTTCTTTTTCTTTTTTTCTTTTTTTTTTCAATAATGTACTGCTTATGGCCCATTTTGGTTTGTTGATGACTTGAAAAATATTCTGTGTCACTGAAGTTCAGCTGATGTTAAATGAAAGGGATATATATATATATATATATATAAATGCTTTTTACCTGTATTTTGTATAGCACTTTGGCAAAAAAACCTGAAACCCACCCTAAAGCCAGAGCTTTTGAGCGCGAGATCTTCTCTGCAAAGAGTCGGTGAATCCCCAACGGATGTGGCGCTCTAGACTTCAGTCCTTTTTCCTCTGAAGCTACATTATGTGTAATGCAGGACAGGTTCCTCTCTCTCTCAGCAGAGCTTTTCCTGAGAGTTGTGGGGTGCTTTTTTAGACCTAGATGGAGTGAGCCAATGCACAGAATGTGAAGAGTTTCAGTGTCGCATCAATACACCAATTAGAAGCAGAGGCAGCATGCTTTTAAAACCACACCGCACATCTTCAGGCGGTGTAGTTAACCCGAAGCGGAAACCCCACGTTTCCAGCCTGCTCGTCCTTTTGAAGATCACTCATGAGGTCTATAACATGGACCTGGGGTTTGCGGGTTAGTGGATAAGCCGAGTCGCTGAGCTGAATATGAATGTTTGAGCGTGTGCAGTCATGCAGATGAGCGAGTGTCTGTGTGTGTATGCGGAGGGATTGGACCTGAAATGTGTGTTTATTTATGAACTACGCACAATGAAATCATGTTTTGTCTGAGCGATGATTAAGTCTATAGTGTGCGTTTAACCGTACGTGTGAGAGAACACGACGGCCTCTCGAAAGCTCCGTGAGCTGACCTCCTGATTTAAGAGTAATTTTTGGCCTAAAATTTCTCTCCTGAGCGCTAAATGAAGATGAATGGCTTTCCTCGCTCTCTCGTTGCTCCCTTATTTGGGCAGCTTTGCTCTTGTCATGTACAGTTCTGCTCTGTATCGCTCAAGAACGGGGGAAAAAAGGGCCCAAATGATCTCGGAGAGATATTTTCTAGCGGATTTGACAGCATAAGATCTTTTCCAATCTAATGGCTCTTTATTGGCCTAATGATGAATTTCTGTTAAAGCGTCCAGCGTAAAACAATCTCTAATGGCCTCGTGTCATGAGAGAAGAAATCATTGCGGGGGTCAGCGCTGGAATTTTCTAGCTCCGCCAGCTCCTCATTTAGCATTCGCTGTGTCATTCTTGTTAAATAATTGCCGTCCCCGGCTGGGAAGCGAGTAGGTTCTCCTGTTAATATAAGTTTAGTAAGAGGCTCTCGACAGCGATATTCCATGATTCAATTAAAATTGATTCAGTTTAGTCTGTCCGGGAATATGGTTTTCGCTTCACTCCTCATAAATCGAGAGCGGAGCTGTTCTGCTTCGAGTGATGCTAAATCACTGTTGACATTGCAGAGCTGTTTGGAGTCACGGTCACATGTACAAACACAATTTGGACAAGAACGGAGTCGCTGCTCTCGTTGACGTAATATGAGAACGTGCAAAGACGTTGTATTGTTTCGATGTAGCTACCTGGAACACACCAAACACAAGAGTGTCTCAGATGGTGTAATGAACAAAAAATGAGACCAGTTGCAGTTTCTGTGTGAAGCGCAAGAATTTTGTTTTCTTTCTTCCTTTCTACCTTTTCGTGAGCAACGTAGCTTATTTGAGTATTTTAATGGGAATGTGAGCTATAGACATCTAAGTCGTTCAACAATGAACTAGTCAGTCAGTTTGTCTAGGTTTTTTCTTATATTTGAAACCTTTTTAACTTATTTTTAACCTATTGTCCGTAGCCATAATTTTATTTTTTTAGTTGTTTGTGATTTACTGGATAGGGTTTAAAGAGAATTTACTCACCCTCAAGCCATTCTAGGTGTATATGACTTTCTTCTTTTAGACGAATCAGAGTTTTATTACAAAAAAATGTCCAAGCTATAATGGCTCTGAATGGCTGTTGAGATTTTGAAGACCAAAAAAGTGCATCCATCGATCATAAAAAGTGCTCCACACAGCTCTGGGTGGTGAATAAAGGCCTTCTGAAGTGAATCAATGCGTTTGTGTAAGAAAAATATCCATATATGTGCTTACGTCGTCCGCTGCAACACCACTCTCTCGTGAACGTGCGTACGACAGGAAGCTAGAGATTATGGTTTACGTTGCTTACACAAATTCATCGATTCACTTCAGAAGGACTTTATTAATCCCCCGGAGCTGTGTGGAGTGTTATTTATGATGGATGGATGCACTTTATTGGACTTCAAAATCTCAACAGCCATTCACTGGCTTTATAAAGCTTGGAAGAGCCAGGACATTTTGTTATATAACAAACATATATAATTTTATAAGTAGAAAAAAAACAAACAAACAAACAAACAAAAAAATTACTATTATTTATTTCTTAAAAAAAGATGTTTATTTATTTATTTTGTGGATATACACTGTTCAAAAGTTTGGGTTTTGTTTTGTTTTTTTAAAGTTTTTAAAGTTAATACTTCTATTTTACAATGGCACATTAAAATGATCAAAAATGATAAAAAAATATATTACTTTTATTTATTTCTATTTTTTATTTTAAGTGTATGAATTGCAGTCTCTCATAATAGAGTGTTTATTTATTTATTTATTTATATATTTATTTATTTATTTATTTATTTATTTAGTGCATATACACTGTTCAAAAGTTTGGGATCAAGTTTTTTTTATTTTTGAAAGAAATTAATATTTCTTTTTTACAAGGGCACATTAAATTGTTCAAAAGTGATAATAAAGAAAGTAATACTATTATTTATTTCTAAAAAATATATATTTTTATTTTAAATAAATCTTGTTCATTTTGTAATATAACACTGATTATTTTCATCTAAAAGAAAAAAGTCATATACACCTAGGATGGCTTGAGGGTGAATAATGGGGTATTTTTCATTTTTAGGTGTACTATCCCTTTAAGGAATCATTGAACTAAATAGTCTCTGACCGTTGCATCTCGCACTGTTTTTGAACTTTTGAAGTGATACATGTCGTTAGAAATGGTGTACGATTTACAAACAAGTCTCAAGACTCTTGAATTTTTTCATTTTGCTTTTTGTGAATGCAGAACTTGTCTTGTATGGCTAGAAACATGTCCATGAACCTGAAATAGGGCTTTTATTCTGATTAGTCGGCTAGTCATTCAGTCTATACACCGGCTAGTTGATTGTAAAAATATAGTTTTGCACATCACTATGATGGAGTGCTCTTTACTCAGAGTGCTGTTCTGCTAAAGAACGGATGACTATAAACTCATCTCACTAAGAGTCTGGAGGTTTTGAATCTTTTCATAGAAGGAAATGGTTTTGGGTTAGTACCGAGAAGCAGACTGAAGGCCCCTCCGAGGTGGTCCGCACGCTTCTCTCGCCGCCTCTGAACAGGTTAGTCTCCTGCCAGAGGATTAGATTTCTTCAAGCCAAAGTCCTCAGTTTGTCTTTTTGACAGAGGAGAGCAGCTTGTGAGACTTTTCTCTGCAGATAGGCCCGCTCTAAGCTTTGAGAGAGCTTTACGGCTGTTCTTACAAATGTCTGCTGTCTGTACTGGTGGCTCTTGGCTCTAGAAGGAGAAACATTCAGATGTCTTTTTATGGACAGTGGGTCACTGTATAAACCAGTATGTATTATATAAGAATCTCTTCGACACAAATTAGTGATCACTGTATTTTTATTTTTTGCATTTTTGCTTTTTTTTTTGTGTACCTTGCTGTTGTGCCTTTTATTATCTTATTTTATTTTATTTTATTTTATTTTATTTTATTTTATTTTATTTTATTTTATTTTATTTTATTTTATTTTTTTCATGTTATTTTAAGTGTTAATGTAAATGTTAACATGTTCGGTTATTGTTTAGAATATCAGAACATTTGTAATTAAATTAAATTAAATTAAATTAAATTAGTTTTGTTTGTAATTTATGTATTTTACATTTTTTTCTTAATATTTAGTATTCATTTATTTATGTATTTATTTACGTACAGCAAAGAAAAGGGATTTTGGGCTAGGGAGGTTAAAGGGTCACGTCCCTGTTTAGGACACATAGCTGTCTCCCCACCCTACTGTCCAGGGATGGGGACTTAAGGACCCTCTCTACCAGCTGCCCCTCTGTCATCTCAGGGGTCAAAGGTTAAGCTGTGTGGCCACTCAACTGGAACCAGCAGCCATCACCAGATGCCTTTGCTGATACCATGGTTTCCTCCGCTCACACACACACACACAGCAGCGGTCTGCTGAAGGCCATTCATAGGCGTTTTTAAGTGGCACCCAGCTGTTGGAGAGGCAGTAGGAATCTCACATTCCCCTCGCTTCTGTTTAGAGCTCAGTCTGGGTTTAGTTAATTGTTTAACCAGATTCATCAGCTGATGTGGGCCCCTTTTGAGCTGGTTTTGTGGTAAATCCACTTACTGAAATAGACTGTTGACAAGTACAAAGCAGAGGACACCTGAGATAGCACTTCGGTTTCAAGGTTTTGTGCATGGTTTAAACATAATGTGAGGACTGAATGCAGTATGTATGTTGAGAGGACGGGTTTCACCAGGGAACGCTTCCTGTGAGGGAAACAGCTTAACGTGTTACAAAATATTATTTTTTATGAAAATCAAGAAATGTAGAACCCCTGTTTTAGGGGTTGGCTTAAGGCTAGGAGATGTGTTTGCCTGTGTGTCTTTCACGCCTTTTCTGTGTTTGTTTGAGTGTATAGATTACATTCCCTTAAAATAGAGCATTTATTTAATTATTTATTTATTGAATATACACTGTTTAAAAATTAAGTTTTTTTTTTTTTTTTTTTTTTTGGTTTTGGACGGATTAAATTTGATCAAACATGATAATAATTAAAAAAATACTATTATTTATTTCTTAAAAAAAGATTTTTATTTTAAGTGAATAGATTACATTCCCTCAAAATAGAGAATTTATTTAATTATTTGTTTGTTTGTTTGTTTGTTTGTCTGTTTGTTTACTTATTTTTGTGAATATACACTATAGAAATTTGGGATAAGTTTATTTAAAATAAATAAATAAATAAATAATGCTCTATTTTGAGGGAATGTAATCTAAGTTTTTGTTTTTAAAGAAATTAATACTTTTATAAGTGATAATAGAAAATATATATATTTATTTCTATATATATATATATATTTCTTAAAAAAAAAAGATGTTTATTTTAAACGTATAGATTATTCCCTCAAAATAGAACATTTATTTATTCATTTATTTATTTTGTGGATATACACTGTTCAAAAGTTTGGGGTTTTGTTTTGTTTTTTGAAGAAATTAATACTTCCATTTTACAAGGGCACATTAAATTGTTCAAAAGTGATAATAAAGAAAGATTTTTATTTTAAGTGTATGGATTATATTCTCTCATAATAGAACAATTATTTAATTATGTATGTATGTATGTATTTATATATATTTATATATATACTTTTATAAGTGAAAATATAATATTAATATTATAATATATAAAAAAATATTACTATTATTTATTTCTTTAAAAAAGGATGTTTATTTTAACCGTATAGATTATTCCCTCAAAACAGAGCATTTATTTATTTATTTAGTTAGTTAGTTAGTTAGTGCATATACACTGTTCGAAAGTTTGGGATCAAGTTTTTTTTTTTTTTTTAAAGAAATTAATATTTTTTATTTTACAAGGGCACATTAAATTGTTCAAAAGTAATAAAGAAATTAATACTATTATTTATTTCTAAAATATATATATATATATATTTTAAAATAAATCTTGTTCTTCTTGTTCTTTTGAACTTACTATTATTAAAAGAATACTGAAAAAAAAAATAATAATAATAAATAAATAAATAAAACGCTTCACCGTTTCCATAAAAAAGCACAACTGATAATATAATAAATGTTTCTTAAGCAGCAAATCATCATATAAGAATGATTTCTGAAGATACATGTGACACTGAAGACTGGAGTAATGATGCTGAAAATTCAGCTTTGCATTAAAAGAATAATTACATTTGAAAATATATTACAATTCAACACAGTTCTGTTAAATAGTAATAATATCTGATCATTTTACTGTATCAAATAAATGCAGCCTTGATGAGCTAAATAAACTTTTTTCAAACACATTAAAAATGGTTACCAATCCCAAATTAGTTTAGTAGTTTAAATTAAATCATTTTAATATATATATATATATATATATATATATATATATATATATATATATATATATATATATATATATATATATATATATATATTTTTTTTTTTTTTTTTTTTTTTTTTTTTTTCAATACATTCCTGTAGTTAATAAACTGTATTATCAGCATTTCCCTTTTTCCCCACTGAGCTTCACTGGGCAGTGCATTATGGGATTGCCCTCACTGACAAGATGCATGCAATGCTGTCTGCCAAAATCAGGTATCTACCTTTTGGAAAAGCTTTTGCTGCCCATAAATGCTGCCTGTAGAAGAACCTCACAGTGTTCTGGAAGGGAGCGTGAGCTTGTCCATGTGGATCACTCTGTCAGTGTTACACTGGATGTGTGGATAGTGAGGATGCAGTGAAGTGCTGATCACCTGAGTCCCGCAGTGGGTCTTCAGGGTGCTTGTGAATGTCTTAAAGCGCTGAGCGTGGAACCGCCTGATCCGTCACTGGCTCATCACAGATCACCTTTCATCCCCTCTTCAGGGCATCCTTCAGCCACTCTCTCCGTAGGTGGGTTAATCGTCCCAATCACTGGCCATGACACTGTTTGTCTGTGGGATTTGCATGAAATTTTAATGAGTGATTGGATTAAAATGGCTAGGGCCGTGCTCCCAGCAGCCTGTAGCATGTAATCCCTGCCGTGGCGGGCAAGCGATAAGGGCACGTACTGGCCCAGTGTGAGCAAAACCCCAGAACGGCCAAGAGCAGCAGCGCAGACGCAGCCCAGATACAAGGATGCACAAAATCTTCTCTGATTGGCTGTGCCTAGAGTTTGCAGCTTTTTCATTGGCTTGCTAGAAAGCATTTGAAAATCACTTGAGTGGTTCAGAGGTAGAGTGCCATTCACGCTCTGAATTACGTGTAACGAGAAGAAGTTAATTTTGCTTCTGACTGGAGGAGAAGAAAGGGAAAAGAACAAAGTGAAAGAATATAAGAAATGTTTTTCATTTTATCAGGGCATCATCTGTCGTATTGAGCGCCCATTATGCTGCTTAGGATTTCTTAAAATTATGAAGTTCAGAATCAGATTATTGACTCACTTTCAAATTACAGATAAATGAGAAGTGAAAATCACTCACAGTTACCACCAAAGTCTTTAAAACGAATCGTTTTAAATCAAATATACAGTATATATACTGAAAATATATTATATATAATATAAAATAAATCATAATATATTAAATTTTAACCTAACAAACAAACAAAATAAAACTATATAAAGTGTACTGAAAAATATAATAAATATTTAAATATATAATTATTTTTCAGTAAAGTATGTGTGTGTGTACTGAAAATATAAATATACAAATAATTTATATAATTAAATTAAAATATAAAATATAATATATTAACATTTTTAAAATCTAAATATATAAACATATATATTAATATTTAACAAATATATAATACAAAAATATATCAAATGTACTGATATATATATATATATATATATATATATATATATATATAATCAGTATGTGTGTATACTGAAAATATAACATATATATATATATATATATATATATATAAAATAAAAAATAAAATATTATATATTAATATTTGAAAAATATATCAATGTAAAAATATATAAAATGTACTGAAATATATAGTATATATATATATATACACTACCGTTCAAAAGTTTGGGGTCAGTAAGACTTGTAAGTCTTTAAAGTAGTCTCTTATGCTCATCAAGGCTGCATTTATTTGATTTAAAATATAGAGAAAAAAACAGTAATATTGCAAAATGTTTTTACAATATAAAATAATGTTTTTTATTTTAACATACTTTAAAATAGAATTTATTCCTGTGATGAAAAGCTGAATTTTTATCAGCTGTTACTCCAGTCTTAAGTGTCACATGATCCTTCAGAAATCATTCTAATATGCGGATTTATTATTAGAATGATCAATGTTGGATAATATCAACAGTTGTGCTGCCAAATATTTTTTGGAATCTGTAATTTTTTTTTTTCAGGATTCTTTCATGAATAACAAGTTTAAAAAGAACAGTGTTTATTCAAAATATAAATATTTTATAACAATGTAAATTATTTATTATTAACTTTGAATTAGCTTTTAATTATTAACTTAATACATCCTTGGTGAATAAAAGTATTAATTTCTTAAAAAAAAAAAAGAAACAATAAAAATGTACTGACCCCAAACTTTTGAACGGTAGTGTATATATATATATATACCCCTTTTTCAATACTGTGTGTGTATACTGAAAAAAAAAAAAAAAATAAATAAAAATATATATATATATATATATATATATAATTTAAAAATATCTAAAATGTTATGAAATATATGTGTGTATATATATATATATATATATATACTGAAAATATAAAAATTATATTAATATATTATATTAGATTAACTGTAATATGTATAATAAATATAGAAAGAAATTAATTTTATCACGACAGTATCTGTGTGTGTGTGTGTGTGTGTGTGTATATATATATATATATATTACAAATATAGTACTTTGTTTTAATATAATATTTATATACATATTTTAATCCAGTTTCAAGTTAAATGACATAAAAACAAAAACAAAACAAAACAAAAAACCCAGCAGAAATATTAATTTATTAAAAAATGCCATTTAGCAATTTAGTCTTTTTTCGTCACTCTTTTCGCAGCATTTCTCCCAACTCCAGGTGTCTGCTATAGTATGCAAATGCTACTCGGGGAAAATCCTTGCCCTTTTCACAATAAAGAATCTCAGAGAAGGTTTATTGTTGTCCAGCCTCTTTGATTTTCCTTCCATATCCAGGACTGACAGGCAGCCACCTCAGGGTTTGTGTGAATACAGCAGACACGCACCCAAGCAGAACAAATCTTCCCTCCCTCTGCCCCCCTCATAGTACTGTACCTCAGGACACTTCAAAAGTAACCTGACCACTACACACATTCACGACATGCTGAAAAAAAGTACATCAAAAACGGAAAGAAGGGAGATGGCATTACACAATGGCGCTCGCACCGAACACGGACCCTTTATTTGAATTTTCTATGGTTTTGAGGTTGAGCTAAATAGAAAAGTGGCTGCAGAAATACTGTCGACTCAGCAGAACTCCGAATATTAAAAATCACTTTTACTGCTAGGTTAATGTTTTCTAGTGCTGTGGTCACAGCCGGCCTTTGTTCTTCCTGGTTATAAGAGCCAGGATGACCTACAGATAGAAAAATAAAACATAACCATGTTATTTCCAGAGCCCAATGCTGTTAAATAGTTCCATCCCAGAGCCTGAAATGTAATAAAGTTCACGGCATGTGTTCAGCGCTGTGAATCTGTAAGGGCATTTCTTCTCCGTTCCTCACGTTTCTGCTTCTAAAACCCAGATGATATTGAATTACCCATGGAAGTCTGGCACAAATATGCAACTTTTTTCCGCTCTTTAAAGTTTTTTCCTGTTATAATGGATCCCTACTGTGAAGTTCCCCAATAAACACTAAAAAAAGACAGGTTAACCTGACCATATTGCGTCACGCTATCACTAGCATCCTGCAGACCTCACCGACGAACTTATGACATGGGAAAGGTTTAGTTTGAACAATGGGGGTCTATATAAGTGGGATCACATGGAGTACAGATGAATCTCTTGGGCGGCACATCATAGTTTGTTGATTTTTAAAGAGTTTTGCCTGAGAGCGAACATACAGATCTGCTAATCTCGCTGCTCGTGGCAAAGAGAACGTGCTTTTTACAACATTAAGAGCCTTTGCTCTGCGGTGTCTGTTTCAGGATATAATATTCATGCATTCCAAATGAGTGACCGAGAGAGAGAACAAATACAAGCGCTGATGGAGATCGTTGAGACTGGAAAATCCTCCAGTCCATTGGCAAAATGATCGAGGCCTATTTTCAGATTAGGCTCTTATCCAGGGCTTTTAAGAGCTACGTCGCTGAAATCCAAACCGTATTTGTTAAAAAAAAAAAATAAAAAATCTCAGATATCATTTTTATCTTGAAGATATTTGATTTGTGGCCAAGTTTTCCTTCAGGGATTATTGGAAAATTACAGTGTGTCTTATGTTGAGGCTTTTAACTGAGGTGACCAGATTGCTGAAATTAATACCAGGGGTATTTCTAGTTCACTGAAATGTTGATTGTTATTATTTAATATTCTTTTATATTTATTATTATTATTGTTATTTATTTGGAGTTTAAAAATGCAAATTACATTTATCATTTTAATAACTGTTGCATGGATCTAAACCAAAAACCAGTTAAGAAATTAAGCAATGTATGAGATGTTTTTGAAGAAGTAAAACAGTATTTTGTTTGCCATTTTATTTTGAATTCTTATAAGCAATATATATTATATAACTAAATTATATGATCAGTAAGTCATGGCAAATATGCTGAGCAAGTTAAATTTTTTAAAAAAGTTATATGAAATTGAACTTGATTTTTTAAATGTAATCATTTATAGGGCCCTATGAAATCTGTTTTATTTTTTTCCCAAATTCTGTTTTAATTTTTCTGAATTTCTGTTTTTTTTTTTTTTTTTTTTTTCATTTTAATATTTAATATTTATTTAAGTTTTAATATTTCTAGACTCTTTAATGGTCAAATCGCATTTTATTAGTCGAAAAGCATGTCTAATTAATTGAAACATAATAAATAAATAGCTAAATACACAATTTAGCAGCGATTTATTCAAAGTTTAACAAAAGTCACATTTTTAGGACCCTAGGAGATTTATTTTTTCTCAAATTCAGTTTTATTTTTAATAAGTTTTATGTTTTCTAATAATCTTATGTATTCCATTTTAATGGTTTCATTAAATTTAACAATCAAAAACATATCTAATTAATTGATTTTATTAAAAAAAAAAAACAATATATTATTATTTTATTTATTTATTTATTTATTTTTCAGAAATACTGTGTTGTGTATTTACATTTTTCAATTCTTTTTAAAAGTTCTATAAAATTGAACTTGATTTTTTAAGTTGGTTTACATTTACATTTAATCATCTGTTTTATTTTTTTCCCAAATTCTGTTTTTTCTTTCTTTTTCTTTTTTTTTGTTTTTTTTTTTTTGTTTTTTTGAAGTTTTAATATTTCTAGACTCTGTTTTAATGGTTAAATTGCATTTTATTAGACAAAAAGCATGCCTAATTAATTGAAACATAATAAATAAATAGTTAAATTTATTTAGCAGCACAATTTAGCAGCAATTTATTAAAAGTTTCACAAAAGTTTTTGGACCCTATGAAATCTATTTTTTTTCTTAAATTCAGTTTTACTTTGACCAAATTCTGTTTTCTATTAATTTTCTGTATTCCATTTTAATGGTTTTATTAAATGTAATAATCAAAAACATCTTTAATTAACTGATTTTATTTAAAAAATAATATATTATTATTTTATTTAATTCTTTTTTCAGAAATAATCTGAATATTCTTATTAGTAGTACTGTCAGTACATAAAGTCATATTTCTGTCACAGTTTCTTCAAGTTAAACTGAATTTTTATTTTGATGGGTTGCTTTGAAGACCTTTAAGTTTCTGTTTGACGGTAGTTTTTCTCAAAAGAATCAGTAAAACGCTCATGAAATGACTTTCAGAGCAGTTCTGGAGACTATGTGTGTAGTAAACGAAACCGCGCATTTTTACACCGAGACATGCTGAACATGCAGGATTCATATTTAAATAGTCTTTTTGTGACTTAATATTCACAGACACTAGTCCATATCGCATTTTGATTTAAGTGTACTGTACTTTTGATTCGTTCATCCAAAATTTGTCAAATTCTGTGACATTCTGCGTTATACAGTAAATTCCATTTTTATGACTGGATTCCGCAATTCTGTCTGTTACAGCATTGCGGAAATCATAGGGCCTCACATTTAGCAGACTTTTTTCATCCAAGACTTTTATTAAGCAAGTTGAAATGACTTCCGTCAACTGCATTTTGTTTTTAAGTTTATATAATTACTTTGACAAAATCAGGGTGAGCTCTAGCCAGGGAAATATCAGCAAACACTGTGAAAGAAAAAAGGGTTTGTCTGGTCACCTTGGTCAACTGGTGTGTCATTAAGTATCTTTTTACTACTGTGAATAGGCTAAAACAAGAGCTTTGTCTGCTGTGTTTGGGTGTCTGGTAAATACACTCCTGTATGTCATTCACTAGAGAGGTGTTATAGGCATTGAATTTCAGCGTCTGAAGGGCTACAAATCAATGGCATTGACCTGTGACTTTTATTACCTGCTGAGCTGAACTGATAGACAAGTCTTTACTGAGTGTCTCGTTTGATCAGGCGTTGGCAGGGCATTGGTCTCCGTTCCCGTCTCTCTTCAGCCTGCGAGCTTTCCGCGCATTTCTCCCTTTGTGTGTCTTAAGTTGTTTAGTTTTACTGTTGTTTTTTCCCTGTTGCAGAAGTATTTGGGATGAAGACTGCCGTACTTTTTTTTTTTTTTTCGGTTGCTGCTCCTCACACACTAATGGAAAGGTTTTAAATGTATAGAACAGTCCAAAAAGTCACGATCATCTGCAGCTCGTAGTTCTCTGCTTTCTACGGTAAATGCACTGAAAAAACATGGTGAAATATTTGAAGACGATACATGTATGAACGCCCGTTTCTGACTCAGAGTGGGGGAAATGTAAAAGGTAATTGTGATTTTAAAACCTCACAGTTGCGATTTCGTTTATCGTAACTTTCTTGTAATTGTGAATTAATACAGTATCTCCCATTTGTGACTTCATATTTTGCAAAGGACTTTACAATTCACAATATTTACTTCATCTCTTTCAATTACGACGTAGTTCTCAAAGTTTTTACTTTATTTTGACTTTCTTAACTTTATATCTGATAATTGTGACTTTTTATTTTGCAATGTAAATTTATTTTTCACAATTCCAACATTAATTCTCCTGCTGCAACTTTAATGTGATTATGACTTAATATCTTCCAGCTGTGACTTTATATTTTATAATTCTGACATTATGTATCTTAATGACAACTTCAAATCTCCCAGTTGTGACTTTATTGTGGCTCATATATTTGGCAATTCCTCACTTTTCAGAATTGCAACTATTATAATTTTTATGTCATATCTTACAATTGTGATTTTGCTTCTCGTAATTTAGACTTTATTGTAGCTGCGACTTTATCTTTTGCAGCTGTGACTTCATTTTTCGCAGTAGCTACTTTTTTATAAGTGCGACCTCATATCCGACAATTGTGACTTAATATCTTGCACTGTTAATCTGTTAATTTAGATTTCACAATTCCCGTCTTTTTTATTGCGTCTTTATTGTAATTATAACTAGGGCTGGCAAACGATTAATCACAATTAATCGCATACAAAATAAAAGTCTGAGTTTGCCTAATATATGTGTGTGTACTGTGTGTAATTATTATTTATATATAAATACACACAAATTAATGTATATATTTAAGAGAAATGTTATGTACAAAATATTTTTATTTATATATAATATAAATTCTATAAAAATTATAATAAATACATATACTTGTAAATATTTCTTAAATATATACATGAATGTGCTTGTATTCATATATACAAAATAATTACACACAGTACACACGCATTATTAGGAAAACTCAAACTTTTATTTTGTATGCGATTAATCGTGATTAATCATTTGCCAGCCCTAATTATAACTTTAAATCTTCCAGTTGTTGCTTTATATCTCACAGTGTGATTAGATTTTAAAATATTTGTGATAAGAATTGCAGCTTTGTTGTAATTTTTTACATCCTATCACACAATTGTAACTTGCTTCCTATGATTGTGAATTTATTGTAGCTGCAACTTCTTATTTTGCAGTTGTGACTTCATAATTGACTTTTCATAATTGCGAATTTACATTGGACAATTTTAACTTAATATCTTGCACTGTTAATTTAGATTTCATGATTCCAACTTCTTGTATTGCAATTTTAATGTAATTATAACTTTATATCTCCTAGCTGCAACTTTATATCTCACAATCTTACTATACATTTTTTTAAAATTCTGACATTATTTATCATAATTGTGAATTCATGTGACTTTATTGTACAGTATTTTATTGTACACTTTTGCTTCTCGTAATTGTGTCTTTATTCTTCATTTTGCTTTTGTAACTTCATATCTCGCAATTGCGAATTTTTTCGTAATTGCAACTTTATATCTGACAATTGTGACTTAATATCTTGCACTGTCACAATTCCAACTTTATTTCTTGTATCGTGACTTTAATATACTTATGACTTCATATCTCCCAGCTGTGGCTTTATATCTCACAGTGTGATTTATATTTCAAAATATTTGTGATATTTTGCAATGTAACCATATATTTTGCAATTCCTTACTTTTCAAAATTGCAGCTTTGTTATAATTTTTTACATATCTCACAGTTGTAACTTGCTTCTTGTAATTGTGACTTTATTGTAGCTGCAACTTCTTATTTTGCAACTGTGACTTCATATCTCGATATTGCAACTTTTTCATATTTGCGAATTTACATTGGACAATTGTAACTTAAAATCTTGCACTTTTAATTTAGATTTCACGATTCCAACTTCTTGTATTGCGACTTTAATGTAACTATAACTTTATATCTCCTAGCTGTAACTTTATATCTCACAATCCGACTATATTTTAAAATTCTGACATTATTTATTGTAATTGTGACTTCATGTGACTTTATTGTACAGTATGTAACCATATTATAGGTAACCAATGTAACCATATATTTGGCAATTCCTTACTTTTCAGAATTGCAGCTTTATAGTAATTTTTCTTCATATCTCACAATTGTGAGCCTTTTGCTTCTTGTAATTGTGTCTTTATTCTTTATTTTGCTTTTGTAACTTCACATCTTTCAATTGCGACTTTTTCATAATTGCGACATTATAAATGACAATCGTGACTTAATATCTTGCACTGCCACAATTCCAACCTTATTTCTTGTATTGCAACTTTAATGTAATTACGACTTCATATCTCCCAGCTGTGGCTTTATATCTCACGGTGTGATTATATTTCAAAATATTTGTGATATTTTGCAATGTAACCATATATCTGGCAATTCCTTACTTTTTAGAATTGCAGCTTTGTTGTAATTTTTTACGTCATATCTCACAATTGTGACTTGCTTCTTGTAATTGTGACTTTATAGTAGCTGCAACTTATTATTTTGCAGTTGTGACTTTTGTAACTTAATATCTTGCACCGTTCATTTAGATTTCACGATTCCAACTTCATGTATTGCAACTTTAACGTAATTATAACTTTATATCTCCTAGCTGTGACTTTATATCTCACAATCCGACTATATTTTAAAATTCTGACATTATTTATCATAATTGTGACTTCATGTGACTTTATTGTAAAGTATGTAACCATATATTTGGCAATTCCTTACTTTTCAGAATTGGAGCAATAGCGACTTTTTCATAATTGCGACTTTATATCTGACAGTTGTGACTTAATATCTTGCACTGTCACAATTCCAACGTTATTTCTTGTATTGCGACTTTAATGTAATTATGACTTCATATCTCCCAGCTGTGACTTTGTAGCTCAAAATGTGACTATATTTTAAAAATCTGATAAAAATATGACTTCAGAACTCACAGTTGCGACTTTATTTCTCACAAGTGTGACTTCTGATGCTCCGTAGTGTTTTCTTGTGTGCGACGGTTAGTGAAACATTCGGGCTGTGAACATGCGTCGACGGCTCGTCACATTCAACATCGAAGAGGGCCCATGTGGAACCTTTTTAAGTAATTAAATGTCATGACCAATAATGGGAGATGAATTTCTCAAGCTGTTTTATGGCCAAGCTCCACAAATTCTTTCCCAGGAAAAAAAAAAGGAGAAAGCGGTATTTGCAAGAAAAAGATGTGTTTACGTCTGCCCCTAAATCAGAACCAAGCGACATTTTCTTAACCTGCTCCTTTCTGTTGCTTGGATCGATTTTCCCCGCTTCAGAATTGACAGATGCTGTCTGTATGTGGGCCGTTTTTTGAAGAACTCAATGGGAGAGCACCTCTCTAAGGAGTCAAACCTCTAGACTCGACCCATGGCATTCTCTAAAAATCTTTTTTTTATGGGCTTCTGCCCCATTCAGACCGGCCTCACATTCACCAGCACACATGAAAAATAGGAGAGAATGTGAACCGGATTGTCCCGCTTGTTGGACGTTCATTTATTTACGCAAACAAATGGATTGGGAAAGGGGAGGCGGGACTGGTGGGGGAACGGAAAAGAAAGCGGTCCAGAAGCGAACCGCGACAACGTAGCCAAACTGAAAGCAGGAGGGGGTATGAGACGGGGCTGACCTGGCTGCACGCTGGGATCCTCAAAAGGCATTAGCCCTCCCCCTTTCTTAACTCCGCCCACATGTGGAAGAGAAGGAGGCGTCCCGGCCTGCTTTGTGCAATCGATTGGTCACGGCTGTAGGGCGGGTTAAACAGCTTGTGGGGCTCACGCGGTGCCCGTCTCCCCCTTGGCAGATGTCTGGGAATCTTGGGAATGGAGGTGGCCGCTAAGGCACAGATGCACGGCTGCGATAAGTTAGCGGCGGCATAGCTTAGACTAATTTTTTGGGGGTAGAAGCCTTGCGGGGCCTCGGATTGGCTCGGAGCCGAGCTGGGGGTCACAGGTTCTCCTGGGTTGCGGTTCCTGGGCCGCGCTCTCTGACTGCGCTAATTGAGTTGCTCGTTTCTTTAACGAGGACTCTCTCAGTTGCATATCTCCCACCGTCTGTGTGTAACATGAACACAAAACATCATTAAACAAAGACTGACAGCAGAGGTGCAGGGCCACTAATTCGACTGCGCAGAAATGCTGCACTACTTAATGAGAGCCCGAGTTTGTGTGGCTGTGTCAAGCATTATTAGGGGCAGAGGGCTGGAAGGGGTTCATGTTCACTTCAGGCTTTGTTGCTTGCAAAGTGAAATAAGCACAGTTATTTTATCACACCCCAGGTTGCGTACGCAGGAGCGGCTCCGGTCTAAAATAAAGATGTCAGACCCCTGTCGAGTTCCTTTGACTGTGTTTTCTTAGGCAGTTCCGCTTGTTTTTTTTGTCTAATTAAAATCTTCTCCGCTTTTACGATTGTCAAACCGCCTGACAAGAGATCTGTGATGCCATCCAAACATTTGCCATTTACTCTTTTTGGGAAAGCTTCCAAAAATCTAATAAATACGGATCACTGCGTTCCTATTGAATTTTAAGAGTATGCTTTGTCTGTGTTTCGCTATTCCTGTCAAATTTAGGTGTTTCTTCAGCTATGGGCACTATTCCACAACATTTCCACCACGAAGTCATTTATGTCTCCGATTACCTCAAAATGTATTTTTAGTGGTCGAAATTACGTTTTTGGAATGAAATGGTCGTCTTGCCGAGGCTAATTTCACCACAAGCATTTTATGTATCCTAAATATACACAATTACACTGTGTTTTCATGCTTTTTCCATTATTTGACAAAATTACTGAATTACTGCAAATGACACACAAACATATTCTGGTCACAAGTGATATTTATCCTGATTTTTCAAAATTCCCTCACACATTATATATCATACATCATGTTTCATTTGAAATCTGATGCTTTTGTCTGCATGGTAAACATGTATTCCAACTTAAAATGGAGCAAAATTCTTTGTTGTGCTAAAAATCAGATAAAAATAAATAAATAATGTAGTAACATACTAGTTTAATAAAGATGCAATTAATATTGTAATGTAACAGTTTTTGTAGTTTAACATTGGACACAATAAATATATTAAATATAAAATATAAAATATAAAATATTATATTATATTAAAAATAACAGATATAATAAAGAATTAATGGAAATGCACCCCCCCCCCCAAAAAAAAAAAAAAAAAAAAAAAGAAAAAAGAAAAATAATTATATTTCAAAATTAAAAAAATGTAAAGGAATAGTTCACCCAAAAATGAAAAGTCTGTCATTAATTACTCACCCTCATGTCATTCAAAGCCCATTGTCACAAGACAAATTAAGATATTTTTGATGAAATCCGAGAGCTTTCTGACCCTGCATAGACAGCAAAGCAACTGACACTTTCAAGGCCCAGGAAGGTAGTAAGGACATCGATAAAATAGTCTCTTGAGAACGCGTGTTAAAACTGACGCAGAAGAGAAGAAATTGTTGAATTAAGTTGTTATTTTTGTTTTCTTTGCACACAAAAAGTATTCTGGTAGCTTCATAAAACTAAGGATGGATTATTTGGACTATATTGGACTATAGTGTCCTTACTACCTTTCTGGGCCTTGAACGTTTCAGTTATGTTGCTGTCTATGCAGGATCAGAAAGCTCTTGGATTTCATCAAAAATATCTTAATTTGTGTTCTGAAGATCAACAAAGGTCATACAGTTTTGGAACGACATGAGGGTGAGTAATTTTCATTTTTGGGTGAACTATCCCTTTAAGAATAAAAACCAGCCTCTTAGATATAAAAGTGCATTTACCTGAAGAAACATCCGATCACACTTTCAGTAGAAGTGGACAGCATGAGTCCATGTTGTGCTGGTCTTCTTGGCGTTGAAGGCTCTTGGTTCTGAAGGTGAATGTTTATTAAATGTTCTTTTGGATTTGCAAAAGGCAAATTGAAGAAACTGGCGGTGATGCAGTGAACCACTTTTGTTGAATGTTTCTTGTTGCACTACAGGTCAGAAAACATCATCTAGTTACTCTGGCCATAGCTCCTCTTATTTCCATCCAAGGCAGTTGAGAGCTCCAACACTTAATAGTATTCATGGAAAAAACTCGCTGTCACTCCGTCATAAAACTTCTGTTTAAGGCTGGAGCCTTTTCAGAAGCTCTCAAGGGCCTGTTTTCATGTGTGTTGAAAAAAAAAAAGCTGAATAAAAATGGGTTTGAATTGACGTGTGTGTTTGTAGAACTCAAACATGGGCTTGGACAAGGCCTAATTGTCAACCGATGTAAAGTGACAGGGAAAAGTGTAAATCATCCATTTAGCTTGTGCTACGCTGGCACACAACAACGTCTTTGATGGAGACTTGTAATTGGGAAAATCTGGCTGTGGTTAATGGCTCCAGTTCCCCCCCTCGACAGCACCTCCTTGCCCGCACCCACCATCTCCACCGGCCCCTCAGAGCTTCCAAATCATCCAAATCAAACAGGCATGTAATTTCCAGCAATTGTGGTATGTGCTGTGCAGAGTGCGTGCTTCGTGAAACCTGAAGCTTTGGTGAGAGAGTGTCTGGGTACAAAAAATGCAAAGGGTTTAAATTTAACCTACAGCCTCACGCTAGAGTTAGCCAGACGTGCTAGTTAAACTACAGATTTTTTTTTTAGCCTTGGGCCCTGAGCGTAAAATCGGACAAACGAATCATATATTTGGTCACAAAATGCAAAAACTATGTGGATGTAGTGCTCGGCGGTAAACAACATCATATCAAGATTGTGATATAATTTATGTCAATAACGATGACAGTCAATCAGTGCATGTGGATAATAAGTCTGCGTGTTCTGTTTGTTTCTGTATATATGAATGATGTAATTTCATCTACTACAAAACACAAACACATGTGTTGCTCACAATGTTTTTACCATCTGCTGTTTCAATATATGAGCCATGTACATGTAAACTTCATCTCCAGAGCTGCTCTGAGACTCACTTCACTGGCTTTACACTGTTTATTTGATGAAAAAAAATACTGTCAAACACACACTGACACTCAAAGATCTTCTCAACAAACTGACAAAATAAAAGTTTGGTCTATGTGACACTCAGAGTGTTTTTACCATCTGCTGTTTCAGTATATGAGACACGTACATGTAAACTTCATCTCCAGAGCTGCTCTGAGACTCACGTTGCTAGCTTTACACTGTTTACTTGAGAAAAAAAAAAAAAAAAAAAACTGCTGTCAAACACACCCTGAAACTCAAAGATCTTCTTGACAAATCGACAAAATAAAAGTTTGGTTTATGTGACGCTCACAATGTTTTTACCATCTGCTGTTTCAATATATGAGACATGTACATGTAAACTTCATCTCCAGAGCTGCTCTGAGACTCATTTCACCAGCTTTACACTGTTTATTTGAGAGAAGAAAAAAAAAACTACCGTCACACACTGCAACTGAAACACACTGAAAGATCTTCACAACAAATCGACAAAATAACAATTTGGTTTATGTGACGCTCACAGTGTTTTTACTGTCAGCTGTTTCAATATATGAGACACGTACATGTAAACTGGATATCTAGAGCTGTTTTGAGACTTACTTTACTGGCTTTACACTGTTTATTTGAGAAAAAAAAAACTACTGTTTCAGTATATGAGACACGTACATGTAAACTTAATTTCCATAGCTGCTTTGAGACTCATATCAACAGCTTTACACTGTTTATTTGAGAAAAAAAAATGAAAAAAATCTACCGTCAAACACACACTGAACCCTAAAAGATCTTCACAACAAATCGGCAAAATAAACATTTGGTTTATGTGATGCACACAATGTTTTTACTATCTGCTGTTTCAGTATATGAGACACGTACATGTAAAATTCATCTCCAAAGCTGCTCTGAGACTCACTTCACTGGCTTTACACTGTTTATTAAAAAAAAAAAAAAAAAACTAACATCAAACACACACTGAAACTCAAAAGATCGTCACAACAAACCGACAAAATAAAAGTTTAGTTTATGTGACACTCACAATGTTTTTACCGTCTACTGTTTCAATATATGAGACGCATACAAGTAAACTTTATATCTAGAGCTGCTCTGAGACTCACTTCACCAGTTTTACACTGTTTATTTGAGGAAAAAAAAAAAAAAAAAACTGCCGTCAAACACACACTGAAACTTAACAGATCTTCACAACAAATGGTTTATGTGACGCTCACAATGTTTTTACTATCTGCTGTTTCAATATATGAGACACGTACATGTAAACTTCATCTCCAGAGCTGCTCGGAGACTCACTTCACCAGGTTTACACTGTTTATTTGGGGAAAAAAAAAAAAAAAAACTACTGTCAAACACACACTGAAACTTAAAAGATCTTCACAACAAATCGACAAAATAACAGTTTGGTTTATGTGACGCTCACAATGTTTTTACCGTCTGCTATTTTAATATATGAGACACGTACATGTATACTTCATCTCCAAAGCTGCTCTAAGACTCATTTTCTCCAGAGCTGCTCTGAGACTCACTTTACTAGCTTTACACTGTTTATTCGAGAAAAAAAAAAAAAAAAAAAAACTACTGTCAAACACACACTGGAACTCAAAGATCTTCATAACACAATGACAAAATAAAAGTTTGGTTTATGTGACGCTCACAATGTTTTTACTGTCTGCTGTTTCAGTATATCAGACACGCACATGTAAACTTGATCTCCAGAGCTGCTCTGAGACTCACTTCACTAGCTTTACACTGTTTATTTGAGAGAAAAAAAACTACTGTCAAACACGCTGAAACTCAAAAACACCAACAAAATAAAAGTTTGGTTTAACTGGAAGAAATTAAGATGGAAATATATTACTATTGTACACCTAAATGTACTTCTTAAAGTAATAGTAATAATATTTTTATCTTTAAGAAATAAGAGACAACCAAGATTTTATCGGTCTCATCCATTTTTAGCCATGTTTTAACTTATGCAGTTCTGTTGTGCAGTGTATTATTATATATGACTAAAATAAAAATGCAGTTTTGTTGTAAATTAATGTTCTGTGGAGTTTAACTGTGAACAAATGTTATGTTTACATTTATTCTCAAGTTCTTACAAACATGTGGAAAGCATTTTCTTCACACTTACTGGTAAATGAGTATTGTGATTAATATCGACATCATATGATATTATGATAATACTTTTGGCCATATCACCCAGTCTTAACTGGATAACAAAAGGGAACAGCATGCTGAGGGTCAACATAAGCAAGATTCAGTTGCCGTAATGCAAGTCTGTTTCGTTGCAAGTCTCGTACCAGATTCTAGCTTAGCTTGGAGGTGCTTTTTTCTTTTTTTTTTAAATTTAAGGTTTAAGGCAGTTTCCATGACACCTGTTTGGTTTCTGAAATGTTGCTGACCTCTTTCAGGCCCCGCTGCCCAGCCTGGGCCCTTTCCCAGCAGGTGAGAGCGCATTATTAGCAGTGGGATAATTAATTGTCAGGCACACAAAAGGCAGGTCCTGGCCCTTGCGGGACCCCTGAAGGAGCTCTTGTCCACTGGAAGCTTGTAAATCACACAGGCTGCTGGGGTCAGCCCGGCGGTCCTTTCCTCATACGGTCTCCAGTGCAACACTAAGGCTTGATTCATGTGAAGAAAAGCTTCTTTCAGCAGCAGGTAATATATTTTATATATTCTCTCGCTTGCCGTCTTGAGTCGCTCAAAATCAGATAAGATCCACTTGTTTTTACAACAAAAGACCTGAATGTCACAGCGGCCTTGAGCAAGAACCTGGGTGCTGTGGATAGAATCTTCTAGATAAACTTAATTACACATGCAGCCTTGAGTCCAGCCATGGACAAAACCTGCAAATGGGAATCTCCCATTGGAGCAGTGGGGTGCAAGAATCAGCTGGTGCAACCAACGTCCAGAAATGTAGTAAAAAACAAAAAGAAAAACCCTCATGACTGTGTCAAGGTCAAGCTAGGTTAGTTCAACTTAAACAGCAATAAAAGTATTTGTTTTGCATGTAGTGAATAATACATAGGGTTTTGCTCTGCAAGTTTTTAAATGTAAGGAGAATGACAGGCTTTTGTCTTGTGGCATGCACTTGGCTCTAATAACGTACACATGAAGAAATCATGTGCGCATGCAGACACACACACAATGGTGTGAAGGTGTGAAGAAGGGAGATCGTGGCACACAGGGCAGATGGCAGGAGGCAATGTGTCACCATCCACTTGAGGAAACGCCAGATACAAGGGCTGCGGGAGCCCGAGTCTCCAGCGGGCAGATGGGAGTTCTCTTCAGAGAGGGCCAAGCAGACAGCGTCGTCTCATTAGCCAAGCTCATTACCCCAGTAGCACCAGATCACTAGATCTGCCATGCTCTACATTAGCAACCCTGAGCTTCAGAGTCTAAACGTCAATGCAGGCTGAGACTCAACCATCAAATCTAGAGCCAGCAGACAGTTGGGTTGGAGCAATTTCAACATTTTAGCTTTGGTACAATACCAGCCTTTGATACTTAACTATTGATACTTTAGGCTACAAATAATTACAAAAAGAAAAAAAAATCTTTGTTAGGTCTTGTTTCTAGTCCTTGTGGCCCAACAGAGAACAGAGAGAGTCTATATTATATTATATTATATTATATTATATTATATTATATTATATTAGATTATATTAGATTATATTAGATTATAAGTTATTAATTATTCTAAAGTTAATTTAATTATTATTTATTTTAATTTAAAATACTATAAAAATGCAGATATAATAATAATAATAATTCTACTATTCATGTGTATAATGAAATTTATATAATATGAATAAATTACACCCAAAACAAATAATGATAATAATAATCTATTTAAAATTCTATAAAAATACAAATAATTATTTAATACTAATAAAAAAAATATTCATTATTCACAGCCCACGTCCAAGACCTTTGTAGTCTTGTATTCACTATTTAAATAAATAATAATAATAATAATAATAATAAGACCTTTGTAGTCTTGTATAGACTATTTAAATAAATAACAATATACTACTACAACTACTATATATATATATATATATATATATATATATATATATATATATATATATATATATACACACACAAACACTTTTACGTTATTTATATAATATTAATTAGTGCTTTCAAACAATTACTTGTGATTAATTTTTTAAAAGTTTTTGTTTACATAATATATGTGTGTATACTGTGTATATGTATTATGTATATATAAATACACACATGCATGTATATACAGTATGTATTAAAAATAGGTTATGTATATATATTAAATATATATCATATAAATGATCTATATATAAATATATACATGTTAATATTTTCAAAATATATATGTGTGTGTATTTATATATGCATAATAAATATACACAGTACAGACATATTATGTAAACAAAAAGTTTTATTTTGGGTGTGATTAATCACGATTAATCGTTTGACAGCACTAATATTGATAAATAACACTTAAAATAAATAAATACATATACATAATAATAATAATAATAATTATTATTATTATTATCATTTAGTAATGTGACCATTATATGTGAACATTTTAAATACTACAAAAACACAAATATACTTCTAATTATTTAATACTAATAAAAAAAACATTATTTACAGCCCACATGTCCAAGACCTTTGTAGTCTTGTTTAAAATTAATAATAATAATAATAATAATAATAATAATAATAATAAGAAGAAGAAGAAGAAGAAGAAGAAGAAGAAGAAGAAGAAGATTATTATTATTATTATTATTATTCATTTTTAAATAATAATAAATAATGAAATTTATATAATATTAATAAATAACACTCCAACACAAAATTATTATTATTATTATTATTATTATTTACACCCTACACATCAGAAACTTTATGTTGCACATTGCCATCTAGATCAGGTATCTATATTGGCTTTAAATGTTTGGTACCGCTTTTTTAGTATCTGGAATGCTGTGCAATTCTAAAAGAACGTTAAAAAAAAGTGTGTATGAACAAAGGCTTTTATTTTGACAGTTAACCCTTCATTTCCCTGGATTTGTGTTGTTACAGTCATCCTGTGTTAACAGATGGCTGTTTTGATTCTTTTGGCACACATGCTCGCATATATGAAAAAATCTGAAGCGAATTAACCAAGAATATGTACTAGAATGTTCTCCCCCTTGGAATTTCATACTTGTCAGGATCAGTTGTTTATTGATATAAAAAAAAGCGTATGAAAATGTCTCATGAATGTGGTATGTGGTTGCTGGAGATCTCTCCCCGTTGTTTGTGTGTGTAAGCGTGCGTGTGTGTGTATCTTGCTTCAGATGTGATGCAGGAGAGTGTATTGACGTTTTCAGGGGCCCGTGGGAGGCTCACACTGGAGCATCCTGCTCTTTCATCTGCTGCTCGTGGAGAAACGCGGCGAGAGAGAACTCACAAACAGAATTGAGCAAAGGAGCCTGTCATCCTCATGAAGAGTGTGTGTGTGTGTGTGTGTGTGTATGTGTGTGCATGGGACGGCTGTATGTTTTTTACTCTTCCATGATTGCCCTGGGCTCCAGGCTTTTTTCTTCATGTTTTCGTCTCTGTCCTCTTGTACAGAGGAGAGCGTGGATCAGGCAAACATAGTGGCCTAATTTTGTCTCAGGGAACCACTCCAGCTGCTGGAGAACTTCCTGTGTGGAATTCTAACTGCGTCCTGTAGATGAGATACGCGCTGGTGTACGGAGCTCTGTTAGTGTAATTCATCACAAAGGTCTACACAAGATAAAGAGTAAATAAACGCTATAAGCGTCCTTTGTACGATCCAATTATAGATGCAATGCAACTGCACATGTAGACGTGAGCTTTCTGTGAATGGGGATTTGAATAGCATAAATATTCACTACCCCAGTAGGTCTTACCAATTATTTAGGACGAACAGTGTGTGACGGTGATGTGAACGTACATGCAGATTCAGAGTTTATCTCTCTGATACAGATTTTGCCAGTGATGAGAAGCTGGTACATTATTTACTTAGAATGAAGCTCAGTAGAATAGAATAGAATAGAATAGAATAGAATAGAATCTATCAGTCTAGAACTATGCAGAGCTGAACTAAATGGAATAGATGGGAAAAGAATTGACCTAAATAAAATAGATTTTATTACAGTAGAATTAAATAGATTAAACAGAATGCATCTGTCTGGAACGGAACAGAATATGACAGTTCAGTCTAAAACAGAACTGAATGGAATGCAAAAGATAAGTCCAGGGTAAAATAGAAAATATATATATATATCATGATCAAAACATATAATGAATAGAACCTAAAGGCATTGTCTAGACCAGAATAGAATTTGTTAGTAGATTAGAAGAAAAATTAATTGAATAGAATGAAAACGGACTAAAACTGACCTCAACAGAGCAGTAGAATATATTGTCTGGCTGTATAATAGACTAATTAGTGTAGAAATATCTAGAGGAGAATAAATGGAACAAAATAGAATATATTCATCAAGAATAGAACAGAACTGAATTGAAGAGAAGGAAACAGCTCAGATCTGAACTGAATAGAACAAAATATAATAGCTAATTTTGCAGGAGCATGGAATGGACAAGTGTAGAATTGACTAGGAAACATTTAGTCCAAAAGAACAATAGAATAGAATAGAACAGAATAGAATAGATAAGGCTTGAAGACAATATAACAAATATTATAGAACATATAATAGAACTGTCTTAAATAGAACCGATCTGAAAATCATTTTACAATCGAACAGAACAGAATCCAATATAATAGAATTGATTATATTACAGTAGGATACAATAGGTCATTCTAGAACAAATAAAATAGAATGTATCTGTCTAAACTAAATAGAATATAACAGTTTGGTCTAAAACAGCATGGAATAGAATACAATAAATCAGTCCAGAATAAAATAGAAATAAAGTAAGTCAGTACTGATGAAAATAAAACAAACAGAACATAAGATAATAACCTATAGAATAGAATATATTAGTAGAGTAGAACAGAACTAAACTGAATAGAATGAAACACATTTACTGACGTCAAAAGAACAATAGAATACATTTGGCTGTATAATAGAATAAATCAGTGTAGAAATAAATAGAATATATTAGTCAGGAATAGAACAGAACTGAATTGAAGATAACAGCTCAGATCTGAACTGAATAGAACAAAATATAATGAATAATTTTGCAGAAGCATGGAATGGACAAGTGTAGAACTGACTAGAAAATAATTAGTCTAGAAGAACAATAGAATAGAATAGAATAGAATAGATAAGGCTAGAAGAAAATATAACAAATAAAATATAGAACTGTCTTGAATATAACCGATCTGAAAACCATTTTACAGTTGAACAGAATCTAATAGAATAGAATTGATTATATTACAGCAGGATAAAATAGATAATTCTAGAACAAATAAAATATAATGTATCAGTCTAGAACTAAATAGAATATAACAGTTTGGTCTAAAACAGAATGGAATAGAATACAATAAATCAGCCCAGAATAAAATAGAAATAAAATAAAACAGGATTGATAAAAATAGAACAAACAGAACATAATATAATGGCCTAACAGAATAGAATACATTAGTAGAGTAGAACAGAACTGAACTGAATAGAATAAGACAGATTTACTGACTTCAAATAAACAATAGAATACATTTGGCTGTATAATAGAATAAAGCAGTGTAGAAATGAATAGAATATATTAGTCAAGAATAGAACAGAACTGAATTGAATAGAAGGAAACAGCTCAGAACCGAACAGAATAAAATAGATGACTTTGCAGGAGCATAGAATAGACAAGTGTAAAGCTGAATAGAACAAATGTGGTCTAGCAAGACTAGACTAGACTAGACTAGAATAGAATAGAATATATAACACTAATAGAAAATATAACAATTGAATATAATAAATCAGTCTTTAATAGAACCACACTGAAAATCACTATACAGTCAAGCAAAACAGAATCTAATAGAATAGAACTATTTATATTGCAGTAGGATAAAATAGGTAATTCTAGAACAAATAAAATAGATTGTATCAGTTTAGAACTAAATAGAATATAACAGTTCAATCTACAACAGAACTGAATCGAATAGAATACAGTAGATTAGTCCAGAATTAAAACAGAAATAATTAGATCAGAACAGAAGACAACATTTTAGTAGAGTAGAACAGAACTGAATCGAATAGAATCAAACATTAAAACTGAACTGAAAAGAATAGAATGCAATGGAATAGATAAGGCTTGAAGACAACATAAATGGAATATAACAGATCAGTCTTAAATAGGACCGAACTGAATGTTATAGATCACGTTACAGTGAAGCAGAGCAGAATCTAACAGAATAAAATAGAAAAGGCTTTATCAACAGTATTGTGACTAATATATCAGCAGACTGGATGGATGGAGAACAGGGCAGCATATTGCTGTCTGAGTGCCAGTGTTCCACATCCCATGTGTGTCCTGTTGGAAGGAGTTCCAGCAAAGGAAGGATGATGTGTGTGCAGATACAGGTGGCACAGGGACACAGCACAGATTACAGGACGAACGCCATTCTGTTGTGTGAAACATGCCTGCAAACTCTGAGCCTGATAATCAAATGCTGTTTGAGCTCACAGAACCAGACGCACACAGGCCTGGCATAGGTGGGGTTCAAGAATAATTTAGATTTCTTAAAGGGATAGTTCATCCAAAAATGACAATTCTGACCCTCATTTTGCTTTGAATTGTAGGGCTGTCAAACGATTAATCACAATTATATAATAAATAACAATAAATAACAGTTTGTGTTTGCATAATATACGTGTGTATTGTGTATATTTACTATGTGGAAGTAAATACACACACATGCATGTATATATTTAAGAAAAATTATATATATATATATATATATATATATATATATATATATATATATATATATATATATATATATAAATAAAATAAATAAAAAAATGTAGTTAGCAACGTATTCCATTACATTACATATTTTAGGTATTGTTTCATTACTTTTAGATTACTTTTGACATATCTTGACTGAGTGATAATTCAAATAAACATGAATGTATTCATCAGTAGTCGATGCAGTGTTGAAACACTTCTTGAACCTAAAATGATTTTTGAAAATGTCTATGTGTGAATGTTCACAAAACTGGACTTTCTGAGCGTATATAAGCAGTAGGCTATTTTGGATGCGATTAATCACGATTAATTGTTTGACAGGCCTAATGACTTTATATCTTCTATCCATGCAATGAAAGTCAGTGGGGTCCAAAACAATATTGGACAGTATTGAAAATATGCACTATATGCAATTTTAGCTCATATAATGCCTGGTATAGCTAGATTACAGGTGATTAGTAAATAAGATGCAGTTTTTTTTTTGTGTTGAAATACTGTTTAGTGAATTAAAATATTTTCACAATTTTTTTTCCCTACATTATACAATATCAATATTTATCTTTATAATTTTTTACCAATACTGGGAAAGGAAATGCTATCTTTTAATTTTATCTCATTAAATCCATTTGATTTTTTCTTTATACTGTGTTTTATCATTTTTAATATAAATTTATCATAAAAAATGGTGACCAGTGATTGAATTAATAACATGAATAACTCACTTCAGCTTTTAAAATGTAATCAAATGAAAATGTAACAATTATTTTAAAATCAAACGTTGCATTTTTGTTTTATTTATTTTTTTGAAACTTGGAAAATATCTCGGTTGTGCTTTAAAAAGTACATTTTAGTATACAATAGTAGTATATTTCTATCATAATTTCTTCACGTTAACCCAAACTTTTATTTTATTGGTCTGGTGTGAAGATTCTGGAGTTTCAGTGTCTTTAACAGTAGTTTTTCCTCAAATGAAACAGTGTAAAGCTGCTGAAGTGATTGTCAGGGCAGCTCTGGAGATGAAGTTTGCGTGTACGTCTCATATATTGAAACAGCAGATGCTGAAAACACTGAGCGTCACTTGTGTTTGAGTTTGTGCAGTAGATGAAACTACACCACCAATTCACACAGAGACACGCAGATCATGCACACACAAATGTGATCCGTCACATTTATGCCTACTGTGTGATCAACTGTTAGATGAATCCATATAGAGTAAAAATGTCCAGAGCTTATCATCGTTATCAACATAAATTTTATGTTATTTAGTCATAAGAAAACATGTACTTTCTGTTTTATTTGTTTATTCTTTGTTTGAAATGAAAAATATCTGGGTTGTACTTTGAGAAGTACATTTTAATATACAATAGTAATATATTTCTGTCATAATTTCATCAGGTTAGCCCAAACTTCTATTTTATTGATTTGTTGTGAAGATCTTTGAGTTTCAATGTCTTCAACTGTAGTTTTTCTCAAATGAAACGGTGTAAAGCTGGTGAAGTGACTCTCAGGGAAGCTCTAGAGATGAAGTTTACATGTACATGTCTCATATATTGAGACGCAGACGCTGAAAACACTGTGCGTCACTTGTGTTTGAGTTTATGTAGTAGGTGAAACTACATCACTCATTACAACTGTGATCAGTTTTTAAATGAATCCATATTAAGTAAAAATGTCCAGAGCTTATCATCATTATCAACATAAATTTTATGTTATTTAGTCATAGGAAAACATGTACTTTTTGTTTTATTTGTTTATTCTTTGTCTGAAATGAAAAATATCTGGGTTGTACTTTGAGAAGTACATTTTATTATACAACAGTAATATATTTCTGTCATAATTTCCTCAGGTTAGCCCAAACTTTTATTTTATTGATTTGTTGTGAAGATCTTTGAGTTTCAGTGTCTTTGACAGTAGTTTTCCTCGAAAGAAACCGTGTAAAGCTGGTGAAGTGACTCTCAGGGAAGCTCTAGAGATGAAGTTTACATGTACATGTCTCATATATTGAGACACAGACGCTGAAAACACTGTGCGTCACTTGTGTTTGAGTTTATGTAGTAGGTGAAACTACACCACTCATCACAACTGTGATCAGTTTTTAGATGAATCCATATTAAGTAAAAATGTCCAGAGCTTATCATCATTATCAACATAAATTTTATGTTATTTAGTCATAAGAAAACATGTACTTTTTGTTTTATTTGTTTATTCTTTGTTTGAAATCAAAAATATCGGGGTTGTACTTTGAGAAGTACATTTTAGTATACAAAAGTAATATATTTCTGTCATAATTTCCTCAAGTTAACCCAAACTTTTATTTTACACGTCTCATATATTGAGACATAGACGCTGAAAACACTGTGCGTCACTTGTGTTTGAGTTTATGTAGTAGATGAAACTACATCACTCATCACAACTGTGATCAGTTTTTAGATTACTCCATATTAAGTAAAAATGTCCAGAGCTTATCATCATTATCAACATAAATTTTATTTAGTCATAAGAAAACATGTACATTTTGTGTTAAATTAAAATTCTCCATCTGTTTGTTATGCTTGAAAGGGCGGTTAGTTTATATTATGCAATCCATGACATAAACAGGCTGGAAATATTTAAGAATTTGTTCGGTAGGCCAATTTTCTTTTGTTTGAGAAGTAAAGGACGGCAGACTTTTGGCCAGCG
This sequence comes from Cirrhinus mrigala, assembly GCA_036247105.1. Lineage (NCBI taxonomy): Eukaryota > Metazoa > Chordata > Actinopteri > Cypriniformes > Cyprinidae > Cirrhinus > Cirrhinus mrigala. The sequence goes on from CM070017.1 coordinate 18,963,848, forward strand.
TGCTTTTGCCCTGAGTGCGCATCGTTTTATTACATCATGACCAGAGGTGATTAACGTTGTACTCAGCGTCATTTCCTAATGTTTACTCCACGTAAACATATTACAATAATGGGAAAATGTACTATTTATTTTCCACCGGAGTGAATCTGCACGAGTCATCAGAGAGCAGCGGTTTGAGGCTGGGTGGCCAAATTGTTGCTCAGGTAATTTTAGCTGTTTACGTTTGCTTCATTATTCTGGGTTCCTTGCATTCTATCTCCAACCGAAATTACCCTCCATTACGGCCATTTGATATTGACTTTAATTGGAGTGCATGTTATTTTTGTATATATCTCGTGAACCGTGCAGATTGATTTGATTTGGCTTTTGTAGTTTGATTTAAATACACCCACGCCCCTCGACGCAAAACAACAACCTACAGCAAACACACAAGCTCGCGTCGCCTCCAGAGACACCAGAGATGAGACGTCTCTAATTATCGTAATGTATCCATTTGTGTTATTGTAACTGTGACTTTCAGATGGTTTCCAACAGGGATCTTTTGGTTCTCAAACATCTCTCTTTATGAGACCCCTGGGTAACATCTCTAGCGTGCAGGGTGATGGTCCTATGGTGCATTGTGGGAATGAGGCGAAATGTTTGAACAGCCGGCCTGTGCCATGTCGAGACCTCACGTGCGACTCCAGGGGAAACCGAACCCGGACGGGGACGGGGCCTCGGCGGACACCTGATGTTCCACTAATTGGCCACGGGTGAGCGGTGTGAGTCTGCCGGCGGGGCTCTGAGGCATCAGAGACGAGCAGATATTAAAGCAGAACACATCCCGTCTTATTACCCAAAACGGGCTTTGCGTGAAAGCCATCGGTAGGATTTTATTAAATTATTTTCGATGCCTAATGGAAACTCTTTACCTGTGGAACAGCATCCATTACTGCGCACAAGGGCTTCGGGGCTCTTTAGAAACTTGACAAAAAGCTTCCCCCCCTTCCCCATTTGCTTAAAGACAAAAACAGGGGTGCGAACCTCAGAGCTTTTTGTGTGTTCTTGGAAGATTAGAGCATATTTTCATAAGCCTTTTTAATGAAATGGAAATTGATGAAGAAGAAATGCAGGAGAGACCCCCCTCCTCGTCGCTGATCTTGTCCAAAACGTGTCAGGGTGAGGACATCGCTCGCAGGGTTTTGGATTTGGTGGTTTTATCGCTCGGCCGCCATGTGTTTCAGCCCTTTCCAGGAAAGCAGTCGAGGCCCTGTGTGTTTCATATACTGGTATATTTGTTTTTTTTAATATTCATACTGGTTATCACAACGCTCCCCGTTGAATCGGTGGATTCACGTGATTGGCTTTTGAAGGCAGAGTCGCTTTAGATGTGCTTAAGACTGACAGCGTCTCACGGATTGCTAAAGACGTGCCTCTTTTGATGCCCTGTCTTGGCTTCCTTGTGTTTCTGTCCTCACACAGGGATGAAAGAGTATTGTATAGTTGTGATTTAGAACCAGAGATAGAATCATGCTATCATGATTAAATCAATCATTTATCATTATAGCTGTATAAATTGTGGTTCAGAACTTCTACTAAATGCAAAAATATGCTAGCTATTTATTTATTTATTTATTTATTTATTTATTTATTTATTTATTTATTTATTTATTCATTCTTAATTTGTTTGTTTGTTTGTTTACTTATTTATATAAATTTATATTTATTTTAAATATATGTATTTATTTGCTTGCTTGTTTATTTGTTTGTTTGTTTATAAATGTTTACTAATTTATTTATATAAATGTATATTTATTTTATAAATGTATTTATTTGCTTTTTATTAATTTGTTTGTTTATTTAAAATTGTTTATTTATTTATATAAATTTATTTTGTTTATTCGTTAGCTTTTTTTATTTATTTCTTTACAAATGTTTACTTGTGCATATAAATGTATATTTATTTATACTTGTTTATTTATTTGCTTTTTATTTATTTAAAGATACAGTTTAGGCTAAAACCTAAGAGTAAAAATATAATAATAATAATAATAATAATTAACTAAAACATAAAAAATGTTTAAATAAACATAAAATAAACATTACTGCTAAATAAACATTACTGCAATTAAAATATATATATAAAAATGTATATGTAATATTTTATTTCAGCTACTCATTTTCTCATTAATTTGTCCTCACACAGAGATAAAAGAGTATCCAGAACCATGTTTACTTATTTATATAAATTTATTTTATATGTTTATCCATTTGCTTATTTATTTATTTACAAATGTATATATATATATACACACACACATTTATTTTGTTGATTTATTTATTTGCTTTTTATTTATTTATTTATTTATTTATAAATGTTTACTTGTGTATATAAATTTATATTTTTTTACGCATTTATTTATTTGCTTTTTGTTTATTTATTTACAAATGTTTACTTATACTACTACTACTACTACTACTACTACTACTACTACTACTACTAATAATAATAATAATCAACTAAAACATAAAAATGTTATTTTAAATAAAATAAACATTATTGTAATTAAAATAAAATATAAAAATGTATATGTAACATTTTATTTCAGCTTCTCATTTTCTAAATGAGTACTAAAGTACTTTAAGCACTAAAATAACTAAAACTAAATAAACTAAAATTAAAATTAAAACTTAAGAACTATATAGACATTAAAAAGCAAACAAACAAACAAACAAACACACAACAGAATAAATGTGACTAAAATTAAAGTAAAAAGACTAAGCAGTATAATATAACAAATAAAATATATACCTTGTATATCTAATACTAAAATCCCACTGTGTGTGATTAAAGTATTAATGCAAATTGAAGCAAAATGAAGAACTCCTTGCGGTGACACATATGTGACATATTCCTCAAATTTAGCTGCTAAAACAAATAAACTAAGAGCTAAATCACGACAGGTCTTCTTCACCTTTTCGTGACAGGTGCAGTTTCAGCGAGACACTTAGACTAGGTAAAAAATGTTGCTGAAAGTTACACAATCCCCTCACAGTTTGTCATTAATATGCAGGGGGAAAACAACTAAAATAATCCCATTCTCATAAGGACATGAATAGGCGATATTTTAATAAAAAAAATACTATTCATAGCCAGTAAAAAAAAAAAAATTCCCAATTCACCTGCCATTAGTAGGTGTGGCAAAATGTTAATTTTGGACCCAGCATGTGGCATAAAATCTTCTCCACATCCCATATTTGCAGCCGTCCAAGGCGAGAGAGCTTGCTAATGCGAGCTGACTGGCATTAATGGCTGCTGACTCGACCATGTGTTGCCCACGAGCTGACGAACAGCAGGCAACGGCCTCGTCCAGGGCCCGCGGTCCGACAGGCAGACCCTCAGACTGGGGAGCAAAGCACCCCACTTTCTCCCCCTGGGTCCCACCCCTCCCGCTCTCCTCAGCATCTCTGATTGATCCAGACGTAGGGTGACCTGTACTGTCAGTCAAATCTGCCCGCAAGGTGCTTCCTGTCATGGGCTCGCACGTTTTGTCCACAAACACTCCAGAGTGATCAACGCTCTCTCTCTCCCTCCGAATGTCTCGACACACTCACCTGCAGGCTTTAGTAGCATATTAGATTAAAAACTAAATCAGAAGTGTAAAGCTTGATGTTGTACGCCACATCTGCTCATAAATATTTAAATCCAATGATAATGACGTTGCCGTTATGCACATTAGTTCCATTGCAGTGCCTTGCTGTCTACTTAGACAGCATCATAGATGTGCGCTCGACACAATTGCTACCTTCCGAGATAACTTGTTTTGGCAGCATTGCAAGCATCCTTTGTGGAGAGGGAAATCCCAGAATGCATTGTGATGAACACTTTCCAAAAAACTCATCCAAGAAGGTGAAAATTCCTTCATTAATTACTTATCTTCATGTCGTTTCAAACCCGTAAGAATTTCGTTCATCTTCTGAACACAAATTAAGATATTTTTTTGTTGAAATCCGAGAGCTTTCTGACCCTGCGTAGACAACAACGCAACTGTCACAACTGTTCAAGGCCCAGAAAGGCAGTAAGGATATTGTTCAAATAGCTCATGTGACATCAATGGTTCAAACGTAATGTTATGAAGCTACAAGATTACTTCTTGTGCTCAAAGAAAACAAAACTAACGACTTTATTCAACAATTTCGTCTCTTCCGTGTCAGTCGACGCACAGATTTTATTCATATCTCTGCAAATATATCTTGTTTAACAAGCTAACAATACACAAAATTTAGTAAAAATATAATTTATTTATTCATTTATTTATTTTTTCTTAAAGGGATAATTCATTCAAAAGGAAAATTCTGTCATCATTTATTTACCTTCATATCATTCCAAACCTGTATGAATTTTTTACTTCTGTGGAACACAAAGAAGATATTTCGAAGAATGCCTGTATCAAAACAGTTCTGTTACCGTTGACTTCGACTGTATGAATCAAAAACCACTAAGACTTAAATATTGTCTTTTGTGTTCCACAAAATAAAGGAATTTGTACTGGTTTGGAACGATATGAGAGTAAACTGTTTTTTTTTTTTTTTTTTTAAGGAAATTTTTAAATACAAATTGGTTACATTAAGAACGTTTAAAGGAGTAGCTCACTTCTAGAACAAAAATTTACAGATAATATACTCACCCCATAGTCATCCAAAATGTTCATGTCGTTCTTTCTTCAGTCGTAAAGAAATTAGTTTTTTTGAGGAAAGCATTTCAGGATTTTTCTCCTTATAGTGGACTTCTATGGTGCCCGCGATTTTAAAGTTCCAAAATGCAGTTTTAATGCAGCTTCAAAAGGTTCTAAATGATCCCAGCGGAGGAAGAAGGGTCTTATCTAGCGAAACGATCAGTTATTTTCTAAAAAGTTGGAAAATGAGATTTTCGAAATACCCTAACTGTCATGAACCGGAATACACAGAGTTCACGCAAAGCTAGACAAGACGAGTGTTTGAGGTTAAAAAGTATATAAATTGCAATTTTTTTTTTAGAAAATAACCGATCGTTTTGCTAGATAAGACCCTTCCTCCTCAGCTCGGATCGTTTAGAGCCCTTTGAAGCTGGATTTAAATTCCTTTTTTAAAGTTCAAACTCACAGGCACCATAGAAGTTCATTATATGGAGAGAAATCCCAAAATGTTTTCCTCAAAAAACATAATTTCTTTATGACTGAAGAAAGAAAGACATTAAACATCCTGTATGACAAGGGGGTGAGTACATCATCTGTAAATTTTTGTTCAGGAAGTGAACTTCTCCTTTAACATCTGTGGAACCTTTAAGGTTTTTTATAGTGAAAAACAGTTCTTTAGATTATTCAAATGTTCTTCACACTAAGAAAAAAAAATGGTTCATTTAAGAACTGATTCCTAAAAGGGTCTTTGAGAAACAAAAATGGTTCTTCTATGGCATCACTGCAAAAACCCATATTTTGAATCTTAATTTTTAAAGGGATAGTTCACCCAAAAATGAAAATTCTCTCATAGTCCTGTTGTTAAATAAAGTAGTTATTTTAGTTTTCTTTGCGCACATATATAGCTTCATAAAATTAAGGTTGAACCACTGATGTTGCATGGACTATTTTACCGATGTCCTTACTGCTTTTTGGAGCCTTGAATGTGTCAGTTGCGTTGCTGTCTATGCAGGGTCAGAAAGCTCTCGGATTTCATCAAAAATATCTTAATTTGTGTTCCAAAGATGAACGAAGGTCTTACAGGTTTGGAACGACATGAGGGTGAATAATTAATAAAAGAATTTTCATTTTTGGATGAACTATCCCTTTAAGACTGAATTGTGAGAAAAACTTCTTTAGATTAGTTCTCTCAAAATGGTTCACTGTAAGGTTCTCTGGAAACCCACCTTTTGGAAGTTTTATTTTTAAGAGTGTGCAAGAAAAAAAAAAGCAGGAAACATCCTGTGCCTCCTTTTGAATCTGCAGCCAGACGTTGGAGCGATTGTAGCAGAGTATCAGTGTGAATGTTTAGTCGATAAATCAGAGATGAATGAGGACGAGCGATTTTAAACCAACGGAGCTGGACCCTTGGGCTTCGATTGCTGCCCAGTAATAAGGTGTCAACTGTGTAAACAGGTATGACAGATCCAGATTTGAGGTGACAGCTGGAGAGAGGGTGAGTGAGCCATGCTGCGTTCTGACAGACTTCCTTCCCTTCCCACATACGCACACTCCCATCCACGCTGGGATCGTTGGCCAATCTCAGTCAGCCACTGTGACATGTACACCTGCTTCGCCTTGATAGGCAGTTGAACCTCAGGACTGTCGGATGTGGCCACCCCCTACCTGCCTTGATAGGTGTGCCACTCTTGGATACCCACCAAAGCTGGCAGCCACCAACGCTTCGTCACCCCCCGCCACATCAGTCAGTCTCAACTGGCGGGGTCCGTCCTGCCGCCGACCGGCCCGGCACCACCATCCCACTGACAGTCCGTCACACGCAGAGGGCGCGTCCGTCACGGCTGCACCTCCCCATTCTGCCATCAGCGCCTCTCTGCACATGGCTAACCACAGTCCCCGCTGCCACATGGCGGGAGGGCGTGCGTTTTAACGCTTTGAGGGACACACTTCCACATACACACTCAACGGTTTACACCAGCCTCGCTACTGTTTTAGAAGGTTTGTGCGCTCCAGATAAATGTTTTGTCTGCTGCGTGACAGATGTGTGTTTGTGTATGTTAGCTACATGCTAACCTTTAGCCTTTTGCTATTGGGTGCACTGGGTCAGAGCAGGCCGTCAGTGAGGTTGGTACTGATGGATCATGGCAGTCTGGTGCCTCAGGGATCAACAACCCAAGAGGCCCTGGGAATTAATACATGATCACTGCTGTCCAGATTTGGGTTTTCAGCACAGCGGGCTGTCAGTACCGATGTTAACAATGAGGAACGAACATTCAGCGACTGGAATTGCAACATTTTCTGAAATGTGGATGGTGCTTGCGTGTGCAAAAGCCACCATGATGCTACAGCATTGCTGGTGGTTATCTGCGTGTTAGGAGTATAATCCTTTCAGAATTTCGTCTGTGAATTTGAATTGATAGACCACACAGGATGTTGAATTGCAATTTTAATTTAACCATAAATAGACTAAATTCATTGTAATTATGGATGTGATATATATTAATATAGATAGATAGATAGATAGATATAATGCTAGATAAAATTTATAACTATATATTAATATAATATACTTTTAGATATAACATATATATATATATATATATATTTATAATAATTTAAATTTATGATTTATGCATTATTTATAATAATACTTTTGTACATATATTTTATATATATATTATATATATATATATAATTCTATTTTTTATTATTTTGTATAATTGTTATATATAGTATTTTATATATAAAATAAAAATGTTGTAATGTTTTAATGTTTTAAATATATTTATATATATAATTTATGGCTTAATTTAATTTAATCGATTACTTAATTTAATCTATCTATCTATCTATCTATCTATCTATCTATCTATCTATCTATCTATCTCTCTCTCTCTCTCTCTCTCTCTCTCTCTCTTTCTCTCTCTATATATATATAAAATAAAATATCAAATATTAGTATTTAAAAAATATATCAATTTAAAAATATCATTAATTTAGCGTTAAGTTTACTATAAATATTATTTTTAATATATAATATAATTATATATATATATATATATATATATATATATATATATATATATATATATATTCTGTCTATCTATATCTCTCTCTCTATATATAAAAGAAAATATTAAATATTAATATTTAAAAAAATATATCAATTTAAAAATATAAAATGTACTTATATATATATATATATATATATATATATATATATATATATATATATATATATATATATATATATATATATGGTTTGGTGGTTTGGTTGGAGGAATAATTAATTAATTAATTTTCCAATTTTTTGTTTTATAAATCAATCTTCTTCCTGCATTCTAATTAAAATTGCCATTTAACTTCCTGTCAGATGTAGCCATTTCAATTTAAATTTTATTTAGATTTTTAATTCTGTATTTTGCGCAACCAAGATTTATATACATTTTGGCGTTCAGAAGTTTTCTGTTTGTTTGTTTAATTTTAGTCTAGAGGTTTCAGTATACTAAAAGTCTGTTTTTGTTTTTGTTTTTGTTTTTTCCGATAATGTCGTCCATTAGGCAAAAATGTTCCACAACATGAAGTACACTGTGAGGTTAAAAAAATTGTCCAAAGTACAAATAGGATTTGGGAGTTGTGATCTAAAGCTTAATATTTAGGGTTACGAGTTTGTTCTGATCCCTCACCGTAATTATATGCAATATTATTAGCGATAATTGCCTTAGCAAACACTGCTAATTAAACTGCAACGCCAAAGATATAATCAGAAAAGTTTGAAAGGTCAGGAAACTCTATTTACAAAGTTGTCCCATCATACGTCTGAAAACCTCAAGCCAAAACAATCTTTCAAACAAACAAGAGCAGAGTTTACCTGTCCTTGAGTGAAAGCCTACTGGAAAAATGAACCCCGAGTACCTTGCCAAGAGGCAAGTTCAACCTGCCAAGCTCTGCTAGTGAGGACAGACGACAGTGCCGGCTTTGATGTGGAAATGAATGGATTTATTTTTAAATTTCTTGACGAGGTGTAGCGGGTGTTCTCGGTGGCCTGTGACAGTGGCAGTTGGCGGGTGCCGCAGGTAGAGACCTCGATAGATGTCTATGTTTGATCCACATTTACCCACTGGCACTCAGACACTAGAGGAGATCCTGCCCAGGAATACATGATCACTTATAGAAAGAAAGAAGGGAGGAGAAGGAAACGATGCAACCTTGAAAGCTGTCTTCCATACAGATAGACCTTCTGAGATGACTTACCAATACTGTGCTTAGATCATATTCCTTCATATAATCAGGTTGACTGTGTTTAACATTTTCTAGTTTTCCTAGTATTTAGTTTTACTTTAAGTAGTGCTTGCTACACTCTAAAAAATGGATCAAATATGGACAAACCCAGTGACTGGGTTGTTTTGACCTAGCGGTTGGGTTAAATGTAAATGATCTTCTGGGTAATTTTATTTAACTCAACTATTGTTTAAAAATTACTATATGACTGGCTTAAAATGAGCCCAAAATTAGGAAATTAAAAATCAGACATATAATTACTAGAGGCATCAACAATAATCAAAAGGTGAACATTTATTAATAAACAATTATAAAAAAAAGTTTATTTAATTATTATTCATTCAACTTATTAATACATGTTCAGAAATATAGAAATATAGTCATTTTTAAGCAATAGTTCAGTAGTTAAATAGATAAATACCACTACCCAGAAGGTTCGGTTAAACATCAAACCCAGTTTTTAACCCAGCATTTTTTGTGTATGACTAGTATCATTATTTAATGGGTCAGTGACATTAAAAAATACATGAAAAATACAGTAAAAAAAGTAATATAAAGAATTATTACAATTTAAAATTACTACTTTGTATTTTAAAATAATATAATATAATATAATATAATATAATATAATATATTTCAGTATCATTACTTTAGTCTTAAAATAATTCTAATATGCTGATTTGCTGCTCAGTATTTGCCTATATGCTTCATATTTTTTAAAGAATTATCTGATTCTTTTGAAGAATTCAAAGAACAGCATTTTAAAATGGAAGTGTTTTGTAAAATTAAATATGGACATCTGTTTTTTAATATTTTTTCAATATTGTTTCAATACAGCATTTATTTAAAATGTTTTGTAAAATCATATCTGTTTTATATATATTTAAATATTATATATATATATATATATATATATATATATATATATATATATATATACACACACATTAAAAATACATGTATTTTTATTTATTATTTTGTTTATTATTTTATTTGAAAAAATAAAGTGCAATAATACTATTATAGATAGATAGATAGATAGATAGATAGATAGATAGATAGATAGATGTGCCCTGGAAGCCACCCTGAACAGCCTCGTATCTTCAGAAAAGATAATATCCTTTATCGTTTGTAAAGTTTTAACAAAGTTCCTCCATCCGTGTCGAAGCGTTTACCACAGAAATACCCACGTACCACGTTCTCAGAGTCTTTCACTGACAGACAAGTGAAATGAAATCTGGAAAAACCCTTGCAAAGTGATGATGGCACTGAATACTCCCACATCCCTCTTCACGCCGAGGAACAGGACGAATTTAATTTCGTGACAGTCTTGAATTGCAAATGCGGAAGAAATGCTTGGCAGCCCTCCAGAAGAGTGAGAGCGCACAGTGCCTGACAGGCTGGTGTGTCACATTAGTCAAATGAGATGTGAAGGCTGAACCAATCATCTGATGCAGGTAAAAAGCTCCTCACGGTGTCATCCTGACAGCTCCAGCCAATGAGGAAAGCCAGAGAGTCGTCGGTGCTCCGGCCAAAACACAAAAGCCTTGATCAATACAATCTATTAGCAATTAAAGGGCTTAATGAAATAATCTGTTTATGTGAAACGGAGATCCCTCAGCCGCTAGCGGAACCGATCCATCATCCAGAACTATTAAAGTCCGTCCTGCTGGCAATTTCTCAAATTCCAAACCATTTTTAATCTCCTGATTTGAAGCCATAGTGAAAGCCTAATGCTTTAATTCAGCTGGTAGGTGGTGGAAACGCGTGGCTCGGTGCCGCAGGTGGGAGAGAAACAATTTAGCAGGTCTTGCGGTAGCGCTGGACTCGGCGAGGCCAAAACCCGACTCGACCGAGTGCTTCTGTGCGCGAAAGCTAATTGAAGTGATAAACTGCTGACCATCTGCCACAAGAGAGCATCTTCGCAGTGAAACCGGACACGCGGGGCTCATTGATCCACGCTAATTCCACAGGAGATGCTATTAGGCGAACGCCCGGCCGCGTGCGTGTGGAAACGAGCTCGTGCTGATGGACAAACCAGGACCTAATGGACCCCTTCACTCACATCCTCACACCCGCATTACTTTTCACCACCGAAACGCATGTAAAGCCTCTCAGAGCCGATAAAGAAATTAGCCCCAGCGCTTTTCCATCCGCTGTGCCTCCGAGAAGATTGACCCCTGAGTCGCTCGCCCATCTCCCGATGTACATTTCATTTTATCGGCCAGCTGTCAGTGCCAGCTACCCAAACGTTAGCCTGTCAGACTGAAATAAGGATTGACAGAGCGACTCAAGCTCCTCAGGTCACTTAGTTTACTCACTTACTCACTTAGTAACTCACATTTATCTCTTTATAGAAGATTGGAGACTGTGACCACAAAGGGGGAATGTGAGTGCCGTAACCTGTTATTTCATCTACGCTGTAAACATTTATTTTTCTAAAGCAAATCAAAAACAGAGTGTGTTTTACAAAATATTATTTCAGTCTTTCTGCTTTAAAATTTTACGTTTCTTGCTGTGCCTTTGTAATTATTTGAAAAATTTAAAAACTTTCTGCCAAATCAAATCTTTTAAATCTTGTAAATATTAGATAATTTGACCTTTTTTTATGACAAGGCAAAGTTGGATCAGGTTGTAAAATAACATGTAATGGCACTTCAAAAAAACAAGGAAAAAAAAAAAAAAAAAAACAAGATTAATTTTATTTATTAATTTATACTCATAGTTGTTGTTGAAGAAGAAGAAGAAGAAGATAAATAAAATATGTTTTATTTTAATAAATAAAAAACACAACTTTTGTTATCCAAACCGAAAGTCATATGGTCTAACCAAGAAAATAAATCATTTAAAATATTAGATATTTTTACTTGTCTATTACTAAGCAAAGTTGGGTCAGGTTTTGAAATAAAATGTAATAGCGCTTCAAAAAAAAAACAAGATTAATTTTATTTATTAATGTATACTAATAGTTGTTGTTGTTGTTGAAGAAGAAGAAGAAGAAGATAAATTAAATGTTTTATTTTAATAAATACTCTTTTAACAAAAATGCTTACTATCCAAAAACCTTTTGTCATCCAAACCGAAAGTCATATGGTCTAACCAAGAAAATAAATAATTAAAAATATTAGATATTTTTACTTTTTTATGACTATGCAAAGTTGGATCAGGTTGTGAAATAAAATGTAATAGCGCTTCAAAAAAAAAAACAAAAAAAAAAAACAAGATTAATTTTATTTATTAATGTATACTAATAGTTGTTGTTGTTGTTGAAGAAGAAGAAGAAGAAGAAGATAAATTAAATGTTTTATTTTAATAAATACTCTTTTAACAAAAATGCTTGCTATCCAAAAAACTTTTGTCATCCAAACCGAAAGTCATATGGTCTAACCAAGAAAATAAATAATTAAAAATATTAGATATTTTTACTTTTTTATGACTAGGCAAAGTTGGATCAGGTTGTAAAATAACATGTGATGCCACTTAAAGATAAATTTAAATAGTTAATTATATACTAATAATTGTTGTTGAAGAAGAAGAAGAACATTAAAAAGCATCTAAGCAAATTAAATAAAAAAAAAAAAGTAAGAATTTGGTCAGAATTTATCCATTTATTATAAATATAAAAAAGTAAAAAAGACACTTTTAAGAAAACTGCTTATTATTATCCAAAAGAACTTGCCACAATCTTTTAAAAAAAACTGGTTGAAAGTTCTTTTTTTTAATGATAAGGCAAAGTTGGATCTGGTTGTAAATTAGTATGTAATGCCTCTTTAAAAAAAAAAAAGAAAAAAAAAAAAAATACAATTATATGTACGAATTTGGCCAGAAATGAACTTATTAAAAAAAAATAAAATAAAAAAACACACACTTTTCAGAAAACTGCTTATTAAGAATGAAAGTCATTTGGTCTAACCAACAAAATAAATTATAATTAAAATATTAGATACTTTTACATTTTTTGACAAGTCAAAGTTGAATCAGTTTGTAAAATAACATGTAATGCCACTTAAAAAAAAAAAAAAAAGATCAATTTGATTTATTATACTAATAGCTGTTGAAGAAGAACATCATAAAAATAAGAACTAGGCACACGTGTTTTAAACTACATTTTTAAAAGATTTTTCTTTTGTTGTGCAGACTCTTATTTATCACTGACCCAGATATGTTTTATTTTATATAAGACTCTGTGACTATAATTTATATAAGACTTTTAACCTCTCACCTCACTTGTGTGGTGGTCTTGTATAATATATTTACCCTGTTAAACTGTTGGCATTACATCCCACCCTGTGTTACAACGTTCCTCATTCTCCTACTTACTGCTTGAAGGGAGAATCTTGAGTGTTTAAATGTGTATTTGGCTTAAAAGACAGCAGTGATTATTAGGAGCAGATCACTTGGTCTACCACGTAATTTAAGAAGGGTGTTTGAGGATTTGCAGCATTAGTTGCCTCTTTTTCTAATTAAGGCTGTTCAACTGTACGTATGGTTGTGTATATTTTCAGTCCGGTTGTAATGGCTCCTCCCAAGCGTAACTGCCGCGTGCCACACCGCAAGCGGGATCCTCTGATCTCTGCCCGCTTCTGCCCTCCAGGAACCGTCTAGAAGAGCCGACGGTTTGCTAGCGATTGCTGATGTGGCATGTCGTTAAAAAGTCTTCATTTTCACTACCAATAAACAGCCAGAGCTGGAACGTATTAGTAGCTTTGGGAGAATTTAAACCAGAATGCTGCGCTGCTCCAGGGCCACAGAGCTGTTTATTTGTCAGGCGAGCACATCGCCGTCGCCATGCTTGATATAATTCGGAAAGATTCTTGTTTTGGCTTTTGAGATTTTCTGATTGCACGTGTCTGGGTTTTTTGGGTGGGTGGTGCTGAGTATGGTTGTGCATGGATTTTTGGCGGTAATTTGCATTACAAAATACCTGTTTTTGGAAGAGAGACATTAAAGGGCGTTCACACTGACAGCATTTAGATCACTGGAGGTCGTCAAGTCGCTGTACTGTTGCTAGTAGGCGTTCGTACTCCACTGGATGGATGGGTTTTAGAGAAACGCAGTCTGTCTAGTTGCCGCATCGTGTTGTTGGATATTTGCATAAAGTTTGTTTCATCATGGTCTCTGTCGCTTATGTGAAAATCGTTAAATCTCATTCAAAATAAATGATTTCCGGCTGCTTCAGTCTGTGCACTTAGCTACAATAAACAAGAACATTATTTTCCGCACAGGACAGCACTTTTCATCAGCCATGTGATTAATGACAGCAACTGCTGCAATATTACACATTTAATGTGTTTGTACACATGCAACAACATATGTTCTGTTCACAAAACTAGTGAGCTCATAGCATGTTTATATATATATATATATACAAAAAAACCAAACTGTGAATGCACTGTGACATATTCAGCGATAAAATAAATACAAGATAGCAAATATTTTATTATTTGAGACTGAAAAGTACTGATAAAATAATAATACATTAACATGAATAATAATTAGTAGAGTAATTTATTATTAAAAAATGACTATTTGACCAGAAATATGTGTTGTATGTTTATGCTTATGCAGGTTAAATATACTCAAAATGTTCAAGAAGGAGACGTATTGAAAAAAAAATTTAATTAATTAAAATTCATAATAATGAATGCAATAATTTATAATTATTAAAAACAGACTATTTAACATGAAATTTGTGTAGTAAATGTATGCTTATGCAGGTTACATATACTCAAAATGTATTATTCAAGAAGGAGAAGTATTAAAAAAATAAATTAATTAAAATTCACAATAATTAATCCAATCATTTATAATTATTAAAAACTGACTATTTAACCTGAAATTTGTGTGCCATGTATATTTATGCTTATGCAGGTTAAATACACTCAAAATGTATTATTCTAGAAGAAGCAGTATTGCTAAAATAATAATGAATTTAATTAATAATAATTAATTCAGAATTATTATTGATAATTATTAAAAACTGACTATTTAATCAAAAACATATTTGTCATGTATATTTATTCTTGGGATGGTTAAATATAATTTAGTATTTAAGATTAAGATAATAATAAAATGGAAAATAATGAAAAATAATAAGTTATTAAAAAGGATAGCAATTCACTGAACAATTGAAAATTATTCAAAACTACTGGTTAAATATACTGAATGTATTATTCAGGACAAAGTATTGCTAAAATAGTAAGTAATTAAAATGAATAATAATGAATGCAATAATTGATAATTATTAAAAACTGACTATTTAACCCTAAATTTGTGTGTCATGTATATTTATGCTTATGCAGGTTAAATATCCTTAAAATGTATTATTTAAGATAGAGAAGTACTGATAAAATAAAAATGAATTTAAATGTGTAAATGATTTAAATGTGAATAATGATTAATATAATTGATCATTATTAAAAACTGACCATTTAATCCAAAAATTATTTGTCAAGTTTATTTATGCTTGGGATGGTTAAATATAATTTATTATTTAAGAGCGAGAAGTATCACTAAAATAATAATTAATTAAAAAGGATAATAATTAATTCAGCAATTGAAAATGATTCAAAACTGCTTGGTAAATATACTGAATTTGTTATTCAAGACAGCATATTGCTAAAATAATAAATTATTAAAATGAATAATAATTAATGCAATAATTGATTACTGTATTAAAAACTGACTGTTAAACCCCATATTTGTGTGCCATGTATATTTATGCTTATGCAGGTTAAATATACTCACACTTTATTTTTTAAGAAGTAGTATTGATAAAATAAAAATGAATTAAAATTCATAATAATTAATACAATAATAGATCATTAAAAACTGACTATTTAATCCAAAAAGTATGTGTCATGTATATTTATGCTCACGATGGTTAAATATAATTTATTATTTAAGATTAAGAAATATTGATAAAATAATAATGAATTAAAAGGATAATTAATACAACAACTGAAAATTAATCAAAACTGCTGGTTAGATATACACAATTTATTATTTAAGGCAGAGAAGTATTCCTATAATAATAATAATTTAAAATAAATAATAATTAATTCAATAATTGATAATTATTAAAAACTGACTATTTAACCCAAAATGTATGTGTTGTGTAAGTTTATGCTTGTGTCACTCAAATATAATAAAAATGAATTCAAATTAATAATATTAAATGTGTTCCATGTAATTTCTGACTGTACTTAAGCATAAAAACACCATAATATGTTTGCAGATATTTAGGAAACATGCTAAGTTCATATACTTGTTTCTCCGAAAAACAATTCTACATCCAGTTATTCTGTGTGTCGGAATGTCTGTTTTTGTTTTTGTCTGTGTGACTCCTCCCACTGCCAGTTTAACCAATAGCATTTCGACACCCTGGGTTTCTGCTTGGCGGAAAACAGCGCATGTTGCAGCCATGGAAGCCAGCAAACAAACTGTCAGAGATCGTAGATTCTACCTGACCTAAAAAGATTCAGCATCCACCTACTGTAAAACGTTTGATGACCAAGTGTCCTCAATCTGGGAACCTGCGTGAGCGTCGAGTCTGACGAGGAGGGTGCGGGAGAAACAATATTTTGAATTTGGACTTCAGTACCCATTTCAACCGCTAGCTGTCAATATTAGATACTGCACCTTTAAGAAAAAGTAAACTATTTTACCTAAGGTTTGTGTGCGCTATGTATACTGATGTTTATGAATGTGTATAGGTGTTGGTCATGGTCTGAGGGTGTCTGTCATTTACACTGGCTTCTGATGTGAATAAATGGTCTGGGTGGAGCTTTACATCAGATACTCAATTCAGGCCATCGGCTCCTTCAGAAACAGCAACTCATTAGAGCAGCGCTGAGACCAATCAATACAGCCATTAACCAAGAGCAGCACTTGAACAGGATCAAACCTGCTCAATTGGTCAGCATTGCTGCACTCTGCGGCCAACCCCTGCTTCACTCCTTTAGCAATTCCTCTCCCTCTCTCTCATATTGATAAATCACTTTACTTCATTTTCTGATCTGTTTATTACTGAAGGATTGCTAGCACTCCTCTCTCCCTGACTCATTTTTGAACCTTTTTGCTGAAAATGGCTTTATGATAAGATCATGATTGTCACCGAATCCACGAAACTAGACATTTTGGTTTATAGCTGTAATAATAATAATATTTATAGCCATTTTTATACATACAGTACATACATACAAATGTTCAGCCAGTATTGAACACAATGGTTCAAAGGTTTGGGCTTGGTAAGATTCAATGGATCAACCGAAAACTTAAAAAAAATTAATTTGTGTTTTCTGAAGATGAACAAAGGTCTTGCGGGTTTGTCTTGTTTAGTCCACAAGACAAAAAAATAAATGAAATTATTAAAATTACCCCCTTCAAAAGTTTGGGAACCCTTGGTTCTCCTTGGATCTATGACTATTTTTTCGTTTTGTGATTGTTGTTCATGAGTCCCTTGTTTGTTCTGAACAGTTAAACTGAGCACTTCAGAAAAATCCTCCATTCTTTGGTTTTTCAGCATCTTTTGCATATTTGAACCCTTTCCAGCAGTGACTATGATTTTAAGATCCATCTTTTATACTGAGAACAATTGAGCGACTCAAACTATTAAAAAAGGTTCAAACATTCACTGATGCTTCAGAAGGAAACACGATGCATTAAGAGCCGAGAGGTGAAAACTTTTGAACAGGATGAAGATGTCCAAATTTTTCTTATTTTGTTGAAATATAATTGTTTTTTTTCCATTTAGTACTGCCCTTCGGAAGCAACGGTTTTGCAGAATCTGCAGGACATGGAGGATTTTTCTGAAGAAAAGTGCTCATTTTAAAGGAGAAGTCCACTTTCAAAACAAAGATTCACTAATAATATACTTGCCCCCATGTCATCCAAGATGTTCATGTCATTTCTTTAGTCGTAAAGAAATTAATGTTTTTTGAGGAAAACATTTTAGTGTTTTTCCTCCATATAATGGACTTCTATGGTGCCCCATGTTTGAACTTCCAAAATGCAGTTTAAATGTGGCTTCAAACGATCCCAAATGTGGTCAAAATAATTTTTAAATGATTTTTGAAATTGAGGGAGAAAATACGATTGGAGTTTTTCAACATACCCTAACTTGAGCCAGAATACACAGAGTTCAGGCAGAGCAAGACAAGACGAGCGTTTGAGATTAAAAATATTTAAATTGTATTTTTTTTAATGAAAATGACTGATCGTTTCGCTAGATAAGACCCTTCTTCCTCGGCTGGGATCATTTACAACAGCATTTAGGACCGTTTGAAGCCGCATTTAAACTGCATTTTGGAAGTTCAAATTAGGGGCACCATAGCAGTCCATTATATGGAGAAAAATCCTGAAATGTTTTCCTCAAAAAAAAAAAAAACAATTTCTTTACAACTGAAGAAAGAAAGGCATGAACATCTTGGATGATAAGGGGGTGAGTACATTATCTGTACATTTTTGTTCTGGAAGTGGACTTCTCCTTTAGATCATCCAGGTAACCACACACAGTATTAAGAACCAAGGGTTTCCAAACTTTTAATAATTTCAGCTACTTTTTTTGTTTTGTGGACTAAACAAGACAAACTCGTAAGACCTTTGTTCATCTTTGAAAGTTTGGGAACCCCTTACAGAATCTGTGAAAATGTAAATAATTTTGTATTATTATTATTATTATTATTTTTAATTCAAAATTATTTTTGAATTAAAGTGTATCTCTCAATACTTTATACTTTATACTAATGGCCACTATTGCCCACTGTTGCAGTGTTGAGATTGCATTATGAATTGCAGTCTGACGTTTGGAATGCAACGACATGCAAAATAATTAAAAGAAGCATTTTTGCACTCATTTAAACACAGGCCAAACTCCCTGTAGTCACGTTTTCTCTTCTCCATTTATTGGTTAATTTGGTATTACATTATTTTCACCTTCCTTTTCTATTCCGTCTGGAAGGGAAAAAAAGGGCCAAGGCTCACCAACCTCATTAACACACTTCAAATGGAATTATTAAAAAAAAAATTAATAAGTGAGCAACAGTTTGTGAAAATTTAATAATTCAGTTGTGGTGCTTATCCGTAATTCCCCAGGATTTCATTAGGAAGTGTAGAAGGCACCTAAGAAGAAAATCACTCTTTTATTTGGCTTCATGCATATTGTATTTTAATGCGTGGTAGATTCGCGCTGGAACGCTATGATGGTTCTGCATGTAAGACGTCAGGCGGGAGGTGAGCGGAGAGAATGTGTGAATGGCGTGGTGTTAGCGCACGGCTCATCGGGGACCTGAGTGTCGAGAGCGTTTATTGTAGATGCGGAAAGCCACAGATGGAGTTTCATGCGTCCACATTACATTCTGCTTACGGGCTTGTGGCCATTTATGAAATTTGGAATATTGGCTGCATGCTTTAATAGATTTCAAAATGGGATCAAATAGGCGGGACAGATCTTCAATACGTGATTGGCACTCTGTCATCGTAAATCCCGGTCAGATGGGTGGCGAGAGCTGAACTGTGGGTGTTTTAAGAGACTGGAGAGGGTCGCTCGCTCTGACCTCCTGACCTTTGACCTTCGTCTCATCAGGTTTTTGTCCATTACTGACAGGAAGGTCAAAGGCGTTTCGCTCCAGCTGCGGCTCATGAGCTGAGCATCAAATTCATTCCTGTTTTCATTTCATGTCTCGAAGTTTCTCGTCACAACACTCGCTGGGTAATCTAGTTGGACACGAATATAATGTATCCAGCCAGGCTGTTGTCTCTTTGAATAACTCAGGATTTCCATGTCATGTTTTTATAGTCCCATTTACTTTTTTATGGTTTTTATGCTTCAAAACTAGATTAGCTATCATAACATAGTAGGACGTGCAGCATTGTAAGCTACATTCAGGACTGAAAGTATGTGAAATGGTTACACTAAAGAACCAAAAACGGTTTCCTTAACCCTGGGCCTTATCCTGTTTCAAAGCCTGATGTTTTTCCCCTCAAATACAGCATATTTTTCATGGAGCCTGAAGCAGAAATGCGAGGAGGTTTGCGTTTCGGGCTGAGTACAGGTTTCCTATGTAGCATCTAATAGGAGCCTCTCTCTATATATATGGGGGAGGTGGAGGGGAGATGAAAAAAATAGCTGTGTAGCCTCTGAAATATTTAACCCGAGCTAATTGGAGAGCACTTCCCATTTCAGGACTCCTCAACCTCTGAAAAAAGCAGGACCAGATCAAAGACTTCTGCTCTTTCCCTCCGGATACTGATGAGAGAGAAATGGGAGAGAGAAAGAGAGAGAGAGAGGACGAGAGATAGGGTTTTGAAGGAGAAGATGCAAATAGAGGAGGGCAGTGCTAGAAAAAAGATGTATCCTCAAGAGACGGAGAAAGAAAGAGAGGGGCATGTGTAACCAGCAGGAAATGGGAGAGAGTGGATGGGGAGGCAGGAGAAGGACGGATGTCGTAATGAGATGTCATGTGACGCTCGAGTGTTTGACCTAGAGAAACAAATATAGCAACTGCTATGAGCGCACTACGTTATGTGTTTGGAAAGTCTGCTTTATCATCAACACCAAATTCATTACTGCATGAATGGAGGTCAAAGGTCAGAGGTGGTTATTGCCTCCTTCATCAGAGCCTTAAATAGAAAATTCTTTCACAGGTGTTTTGACCTTTTTGTAATAGATCCAGAACTTAAACAGTCCCCAGTCGCATCCGTCTTCCCACCCCCATCCTGAACTGTGATTGACACCTGGGGCTAATTTCATTTTTACTTGGTCAATAAAAAATCAATACAATGCTCATCTGTAAACAGTCTCTCTGCTGCTTTCATCCCTGCCTCATTACCTTTCCTGTCCAACAGCAGCAACACACAATGTCTGAATGCTGTCATCACATCTGGATGCCTCTTATTAAATTCTCATTCATGAAAAAAACTTTCATATACGACTTCTGTTTTATTCTCTAAATATATCAGACTTTACACTTTTTGCGCTGTATGCATTTTAATGAAAGTGTAATTTATTTGGGAATCCATCTATACAGGTTTCCCTGTAGGATTTTGATTCACTGAAATGAACCTGTTCATAGGAGTCATTTGCACAGTAATCGGAATTCCCTGGTTGTGTTGTACTTGTGTTTATTGACTGAAAAGAACTGGCTCATAAGAATAATTTGTTTGGGAATCCATCTGCACTGGTTGCACTGTATGTTTCTGATTCACCAAAAAGAACAGATTCTATATTTTTTTCACTCTGTGCATTTGATTCACTAAAAAGAACTGGCTCGTAAGAGTCATTTGTTTGGAAATCCATCTATACTGATTGCACTGTATGGTTTTGAATCACTGAAAAGAACCTGTTCATGAAAGTCATTTGCTTGGGAATCCCTTCATACAGGTTGCGCTGTATGATTTTGATTCGCTAAAATAAACCAGTTTATAGGAGTCATTTGTACTGTAATTCAAATACAATGGTCGTGCTGTATGTTTTTGATTCACCAAAAAGAACTGATTCAAAAGAGTCATTTGTACTGTAGTTTGAGTACCCTGGTTGCATTGTACTTTGTTTTTATTGACTAAAAAGAACTGGATCGTAAGAGTAATTTGTTTGGGAATCCATCTATACTGGCTGCACTGTATGTTTCTGATTCACCTAAAAGAACAGATTCTACACTTTTTGCACACTGTGCATTTGATTCACTAAAAAGAAGTGGCTCATTTGTTTGGAAATCTATCTACACTGGTTGCACTTTGTTTTGATTCACTGAATAGAACCTGCTCAAATGAGTCATTTGTTTGGAGATTCATCTACACGGGTTGCACTGTATGTTTCTGATTCACCAAAGATTCTACACTATTTGCACTGTGCGTTTGATTCACAAAAAGTAATTGGCTTATGAGAGTCACTTGTTTGGGGATTCATCTTCACTGTTGTACTGTATGGTTTTGTTTCACTGAAAAGAACCTGCTTATGAGAGTCATTTGTTTGGGAATCCATTTACTGGTTGTGCTGTATGTATATGATTCACTGAACAGAACCTGCTCAAATTAGTAATTTGTTTGGAGATTCGTCTACACAGGATGCGTTGTATGTTTCTGATTCACCAAAGTGACCAGATTCAACACTATTTGCACCCTGTGTGTTTGATTCACTAAAAATTACTGGCTTATGAGAGTCATTAGTAGTTGTGCTGTATATATATATATATATATATATATATATATATATGATTCACTGAAAAGAACCTGCTCAAATGAGTAATTTGTTTGCAGATTCCTCTACACGGGTTGCACTGTATGTTTCTGATTCACCAAAATGAACAGATTCTACGCTATCTGAACTTTGTGCATTTGATTCACTAAAAATGACTGGCTAATGAGAGTCATTTGTTTGGTGATTTATCTACACTGGTTGT
The DNA here is from genome assembly GCA_036247105.1 of Cirrhinus mrigala. NCBI lineage: Eukaryota > Metazoa > Chordata > Actinopteri > Cypriniformes > Cyprinidae > Cirrhinus > Cirrhinus mrigala. Next base: position 18,986,184 of record CM070017.1, read on the forward strand.
ACTGTATGGTTATGATTCACTGAAAAGAACCTGCTTATGAGAGTCATTTGTTTGGGAATCCATTTACTGGTTGTGTTGTATATATATGAATCACTGAATAGAACCTGCTCAAATGACTCATTTGTTTGGAGATTCGTTGGAGATTCATCTAGACAGTATGTATTTTTGTATGTTTCTGAGTCACCAAAGTGACCAGATTCAACACTATTGCATCCTGTGTGTTTGATTCACTAAAAATAACTGGCTTATAAGAGTCATTAGTGGTTGTGCTGTATATATATGATTCACTGAAAAGAACCTGCTCAAAAGTGTCCTTTGTTTGGAGATTCATCCACGCAGACTGCACTTAGGTCTTTGATTCACTAAAAAGAATAATTGTGATTTGTTTACACTACACTAGTATCAGGTGTTGCTAGATCCTTTTTAATTTCTAAAGAAATCCTGCTGATAATATTTATTATAATTTACCCTGATAATATTTCAGGATTAATGTCATGTGTTTTCTCAGCTGTTTAGAATCAGAACTAGCGATGTCAGATTTATGCATTCATCACTCTTTTGATCTAATTGTTCAAACAGTTTACAGAAGGCTCTGAAATTGTTTGTGATTCTTTTGATTCATTTTGACAGTTCACTCATGCACTGAATCATTTTCAGAAGAACTCGCACCGTAATTATTTAAAACTAAAGGCGTAATAAGATTACACATTGAGACACACACACAAAAAAGCTTTAATCACGTGAGCTGTGCTGTTTTCCAGCTGTCCGCTGCGGCCCGTGTTGCAAATAATCCTGTTTAGTTTGTCGCTAAATATTTTCGCAACAGAAACCTTGTCACGAAAGTTTGAAAAGGAGTCATGATGTGATTTCCTGCACCTGTGCACCACATCTACAACTGCTGAAAGACATTGCTGAGGTCAGCAACCCCCCAGCTGTACCTGTTTGAGAACACCACAGATTCGTCATTAGATGCTCATCTCGTGGCCTCTCTCAGCGCCCTCCAATAAAACCGCTGGCCGGAGGTTTAAAGGGCCCTGTGGCGGCAGGTGTTTGTCCTTGAGTGGCGTAGCATGGACGGCGCCAGTGTGATCGGACCTCCCTCACCTCAAACTGATTTTCTCAATGCTAAAGAGTCTGCGAATAATGTTTTATCCGCTTTCTCCTTCCTTCCGTTTCCTCCCTCATTGTCTGACTGTGGGGAATAATGTGGGAGATAATATTAGGGTTCTGCTGTTTCCCCTGAGCAGATACCTATTTCCAGATCTTTCGGAGGGGTCGCGATTCATGCAGGGAAGGAAAAAAGACGTCCTTGTTTCAGAAATGAGTGTCTTCCTGTGTGAGGGCATATTTATTTGCTGTGTACCCAGCAGAACAGCCTCTCTGGTGTACGTGTGTGCCCGACACAGTAAACTTATGACTGGAGAACTTTTAGACAGCATATGTTTAGTCTCTGACGATTTAACAGTTCTGACAATTTCATACAGTTGTCTGAAAAGTAATAGCATCTCCATTGCATTCTTAAAGGGATAGTTCACCAAAAAATGAAAATTCTGAAAAAAATGAAAATGAAAACTGTCAAAACGGTCAAAAGACCTTTGTTCATCTTCAGAACACAAATTAAGATATTTTTAATAAAATCCAAAAGCTTTCTGACCCTGCATAGACAGCAATGCAATCGACACGTTCAAGGCCCAGAAAGGTAGTAAGGACATTGTTAAAATAGTCCATGTGACATCCGTGGTTCAACCTTAATTTTATGAAGCTACGAGAATTACTTTTTGTGTGCAAAAAGGCATAGTTCATCCAAAAATGAAAATTCATCACTTATCACTTTACCATAGTACATATTATGGCCAACATAGAATTTATTTTATTTTTTATTTTTTATTTATTTATTTTTTTAAAAAAACATGCCTTTATGTACTTGGAAAACATACATTTATACAATTAATTGCAGGTTCCACTTGAAATGAACGGTAAAAAAATGGCAGTATAAAACAGCTTTCATTCTTGTTCACACAAACTATTATTATGAAAGCAGGTTATCAAATAATAAAAACTTATTTTTGTGTGGTTCCTTGAACCAATACTATGTTATGACCTCAAAACATTTTTACCATAATGCATGATTTGTAAACTAATACATTTTGATGTTTGCAATTAGGGCTGGGCGATAAAACGATAACGATATGTATCGCGATAGACACGTGATCGATATCAATAAAAAATGTGTTCTATAAAACGTTCGATATTTTTTATTCTTCGTCGGAAGAAAACAGAGGTTGCGAAGCAAGTTTGGTTGCATTAACAAAGGCACTCGCTCTATAACCTAGCAACGTGGCAGTGACAAAATTAATAAATTAATATCTTGTATTGTAGAATGGACGCTCAGCACCGCCGAGAGTTTCGCGCCATCGTTAAAACGAAACCGAAAGTCAAATGCGCGCGCGCATTCAAAAGCAGTTTTAATACCCCACGTTTAGAGAGCGACTCCCCAATGTGCGCAAATTAGACTACATAACATATCTAGGCTGTAGGCTATAGGTTGTGTAGTTGTATTTAATGCAACCTTAATATTCATTTAGTGCTCCTAAATTAAGTTTTGGTGCTCCTAACTATTTGAAGTTGGGAACACCAGTGCTACCAAGTAAAAAAGTTAATTTCGATCCCTGAACACAAGCAGCAGACCACCATGGAGAGGTACTCTGCATCAGTGCCTTATGACAAAGAATCTAAATGGTACAAAGATAAAACGGAGGCAGTGGCATATTTCTCTGTTTATATTTAACACTGCACTATTTTATTACACTTTATTAAGCATTTCTTACATTTTCTTTCATTTTGCACCTTAAATGTTAAGAGATAATTGTTAAGTGTTCATTGTGACTTTAGAATTATGTTTACATTTATTTATTTGAGTTTTCCATGGTTGTTGACATTTCTGTCTTAATAACGGGGGGGGGGTTATGATCAGAGGAAGGTTAAGTTTAAAATAAAAATGTTGAAATGTAATATATTTTTCTCCTGTTCCTTATTTTAAATGGGTCATAAAAAATATCAATAATTATCGATATCGACCGTTATGAAACGCTGATATTGTGATACAGTTTTCAGCCATATCGCCCAGCCCTATTTGCAATATATATTCAGCTCTATATGTATGGCTTTTCTAATGTGGTAAACTTGCTCGTTAGCTCACCCGGTACAGCATTATGAACTCAAAGATGCAAGGTGAAATAACATGGTTATTTCAGCAAATGTGCTGTATCTCATGTTTGCTTTTGTTGACACTCAGTTAGGTTTAAAGTAGAGTTCACTGTAGGTGGTACGTTATTTTCAAATGCAATAGAGCTTTAATATGTTAGCGGCACTCACCAGACATTTCATTTCTGAACTGCTGTGATATGTATAACAACCGATGTAATCTAACATTGCCACGTTTAACCGTTTCAGGGAAAACTGAACACACTTTTAGCTTTGCTCACTGGATATTTCATTTCAAAAGTGTCGCGAAATATGCATAAAGCAGCGAATATTGTCTTGCAGAATGAGAAATATCACCACAGATGAGCCTAGATTGTTAAATCAGATTTGGGGTACCTTCTTGCTTCTGACTGGGTTTAAAAGTGATAATAAGAATAATGTTTTTGCTCATTTTTGCTGGAACGACTCTTCCAAGGACATGTTTTCTCACTGCACTGATATTTGTTGTGGTGCTAAAATTGTCTCGTTGTAGTGGGCAGATTGAGACATATTCTTGGAAAGCTCACGGTGGGCAGCAGGCTCTCTCCATGCACTGATGACACACAACACCATGCTCAATTAGCCCTACAGTTGGCTTAATGACCGCTGAGAGTCAAAGACACAGTTTCTGCAGGATGCCGGCAAGAGGTGTGAACCTGGACAGAGTACAATGTCGCCCAGCTCTCTGGGATTTCCCTTTCCAGTTCGCTGCTTGGAGTTTTGGCAAAAGTGATCATAGCTGTTAGTGTTATAAGAGTCAATGACATGATGTCCATATTCTGTCTGCATCTATTAATATTTTAAATATTCTTGAATAACTTGAGTATGATAAGCATGTTTCTTATTATAATTTTTCATTGAAATTCTGAAAAATATTTAAAATTTAATTAAACAAAACAAAAAAATAAGACATATACACATTAAGGTGGAAGGAAATATTGATCCCCCCCCCCCCCTTGATTGTTTAAATTTTTATTGAAAATTGTATAAAAGGTTTTAAAACCATATGAAATCAACTTGAATACAATTAAAACAGGCCTAATTTTTTATTTTTATTTTTTGTAATTTATCATGAACACTATTGTTTGTCATTGACCCAAAATCAGCAGGGCCACCTTTAGAGATCTAAATTATTAAACAATTGTGCTGTTTAGTGGATGCCATTAAAGAAACATGTATTTAATTGTCAGCCATGTTCAACAAGCACAACGTTGAGTTTCTTTGTGCTGATGGAGTGTTGTACCTCTCCATTATTAGTGAGTATTTTCGTGGCCAAGAGCAGCTTGCAGTGAGCTCAGAATGACGTTTCCTTAGAGATGAGAAAATGGACAGATGGAGGGTTTGGATGCTGTTGGCTCAATTAGCGCACATTTCAGTCCCGATGCAGCTCTCTGTTGCGGACAGCCAGTCCCAACCTTTTTACGATTACAGGGTTCCAGCCAAACAAGGGCCAGCCTGAGAGATCACTGAGCTCCATGCAAAAAAGAACTGCCATTTGTTTGACAGCGCGTTATTCGCGCACGGCAAAGGTGTTAAATGCTGCAGCATGGGGTGACCCTCGACTCTGACTGTGATTAGCACTTTCCTTTGGGATATAGACAAGCTCAGGCACACCCCTAGGTTGGATAAACGGTTCCATTCAAGCCTCACTGAAGGACCTCAGCCCTTGTCATTAATTTGTTGTCTGTTGTTGATGCCGAGGGAAGATGGCGGAGCTCTGGGAATTATAACTGCTCCCTAATAACCACACAGCAGGGAAATGAAGCGTCCTGACCCCCAGACCTCGGAAACGCCAATGGGATCACCTTGCTATGATTAACACAGAAGCTGAAATTCACAAAGGAGACTTGACTAACAGTGTATCGCTTCCTTCCTTTCATTCTTCCGTGTGCTCCTTGCTTCTGTCATCCCGAATCGATGGGTAAATCTCGATTGTCACTCTCTCAACTGGCTTCACAGGCTGCAGAGCTGGAGGTCACGGCCCTCATCGATCCGTCAGCCTGGTTGCCGTCTGGCTCGCTGATGGATTCGGTCCCCCCAGCTTGGACGACTACCGTGGGCTCCTGAGAGAGAGATTTGTCCCTCGCAAGCAACTTCCTCAGCTTGTTTTTAGCTGTAGCTTTAGGCTTCCTCTGTCAGCTCATATCTACCTTTTTTTTTTCTAATTTTTAATCAGCAAAACACACTTTTGTCAGTGTGCCAAAGGTGTGTCAGAATCAGAATCAAGTGGTATCAAGTTCAAGCCATTGTTGTAGCATGTTGGTGCTCCGCCCAGAATGGGTTCAGGAGGAGTTCAGAAAGGTTGGACTAGATGTAGACATTGTGTGACTTTGTGGTTGGGTTTCATGTAGCATGTGGCACTGAGCTGTAGTCTGTTACACTGGAGCTGATCTGGCTGTCTTTATTTCCCTGACATCCAACCCTCAGCTTAACCAATAACAGCTGACAGCTGCTGCACATTGAGCCCTGAGGAGTTCGGAAGGGTGAAAAGGTTTGATTTTTGATGAAATGTACTTAAATGTAATGTAATGTGGAATACTTTAATGTGGTGCTCAGTGGATGGATAGGTCAATGACATATACAAGTGTCCACAGTTAAAAAAATCTTTTACAAATCTAGCACAAAACAAACATTTGAAACATTTTTAAAGGTTTCATTAATTAAGAATTGTAAAATAAAATTTAGTGGTGCAAAAGTATTTTGCACCACTCAACTTTTGTTTTGTTTTGTTGTGCATGATGGTTAAACCACATGAGCTTGATTTGGCGGGAAATAAAATGTTTCACATAAATAAGTAAATAAATGTAGCAACCTAAGGCTATGTCTACATTAATCGCATACATTTGAAAACGGCGTTTTCACTTTTAAACACTCTTCATCCACATTAGTGTTTTCAAGAGCTTTCCAAACGATTCTCATCCACACTGAAACATCATAAAATGTTAAATTCACCCTATTGCACATGTGTAAAAACTCATAAAAGCTCACTGAGATGATGCAGACGGAACAGACGTATTAAGTTTTGGTAGGATTATTTTATTTAGGAAATACTGTACCTCATTCGCTGACGCGTTCAGGTCGCACTCACTGGTGATTATATGTTTGATCTAAAATGCAACTGCCATCATGTTTTGCTGCAAGACAGCAATTGTGAGTAAATTTTGTGTCATCTTTGCAGTACTGTAATATGAAGAGTCTACAAAGTGACATATCTGTAGAACAGTGTAAAGGGAATAGCATAGGCACAATGCCGATATACTGTACACATAGATATCTATTGGTACAATATGCGCCACATGACTAAACATGTCATCATTTTCAAAAGCCTCCGTTTTTACAGTCCACGCTACAACATGAAAACTCCGTTTTCAAATTTATCCAGTTTGGAGAGCATTTCAAAAAGCTCAGTTTTCCTTGACCAAAAGGCTGTGTGGACGGAAGACCAAAACAGAGAGAAAAAATGTGTTTTCAAATTAAAACTTATTAGTGTGAACAAGGCTTAAAGGGTTACTCCACCCCAAAATGAAAATTTTCTCATTAATCACATACCCCCATGTCATTTCAAACCCGTAAAAGCTTTGTTCATCTTCGGATCACAATTTAAGTTATTTTGGATGAAAACCAGAAGGTTTGTGACTGTCCCATTGACTGCCAAGTAAATACCACTGTGAAGGACCAAAAAACTATGAAAGACGTTGTTAAAATAGTCCATTTGCCATCAGTGGATCAAGCATAATTTTACAAAGCTACGAGAATACTTTTTGTACGGAAAGAAAACAAAAATGACTTTATTCAACAATTTGTCTCCTCCGCGTCACTGTAGCGCCATTTTGGAGAGTATCCGCTGGGCACAAACAGCGTACACTGTTCTGTGTCAGCTGCGTTATGTTGATACGCTGTTTTTGTCCGAATCAAAATGTAAATAAACGTAGATAATGTATCCATGTGGTGTGGCTGACACAGAACAGCGTACATTGTTTGCATCCAGTGGATACTCTCCAAAATGGCCGTACAGTGACACAGAGGATACGACTTGTTGAATAAAGCCGTTATTTTTGTTTCCTTTGCGTACAAAAAGTGTTCTCATAGCTTCGTAAAATTATAGTTGAACCACTGATGGCAGCTGGACCATTTTGACGATGTCTTTCATACTTTTCTGGGCCTTGACAGTGCTATTTTCTTGTCAGTCAGTGGGACAGTCACAAACCTCCTGATTTTCATCCAAAATATCTTAAATTGTGTTCCGAAGACGAACTAAGCATTTGCGAGTTTGAAACGACATGGGGGTAAGTGATTAATGACAAAATTTTCATTTTGGGGTGGAGTAACCCTTTAATTTCAAAGTGTTATTTTCAAGAAATTCTTTAATTCGGCAAATATAAAATAATAATAATAATAATAATTAAAATGTAACGCATGCTTACCATAGAACAGGTATATTCAAGTCTTTCAATACATAATAAATTATTGTACAGTATGTATGAATTGCTTTTTAATGAATTCAGAATAGTAAATTAGCATTGTGTCATAGGAGAAACGGTTTAGGCCACAAACATCTACAACTCTTCCCTGGTCTTTTGAGTGTATGAGTGTAGACTAATGGGTGTAGACTATAGGGAATGAGTAAAATTACTGCATTGATCGATCATGAAAACGGTGAATGATGATCGATGGCTTCATTTTGGGCAGTGCTTTAATTGCCTGTAGTTTAGCCTGTTTGGAGGAGTTTGACATTCTGACTAGCACAAGTTCAGTCAAGTTCACTTGTGAATTTGTGTTCTTTGTCAGTTATAATATTATGTTTATATTGTATATACCTGATTAATCTTATGTAGGATGTGTTTGGTTGGTAATTTAACCCGATAGAAAAGTGCTTATTGACTATGATTCGGTTGTTTGAAATAACCATACTCTTTTTAAATGTTACTTTTACCAAACTGTTCTATTGTTCTTCCTCACAATAGTATGTTTTAATGTTTTAACAGTATGTTTTATGAAAAACTGAGAGTAATGCCCATCCCTAGTGTAGACTAAGAATTGGGAACACGTTCCATTCACCCCCACCTTCTGTGTCAGTGTCACTTTACTGTACCGCCTGCTCAAAATGGCCAGAGAGTTTCACTTTGATCCTGGCACACCTTTGATTCCAAAGCCTTTACAGAGCAGTATTAAGACGGCAAACAGGGGACGTCAGAGCAGGCAAGTAGAGGTGTTTGATAGTAGCTTGCTGTTAACAGAAAAGGTCTTAAAGGAATAGTTCACCCAAAAATGAAAATTCTGTATGTAACCAAACAGTTTCTGCTCCCTGTTAACTTCCGTAATATACTAGTCTTTAAAATATCTTATTTTGTGTTCAACAGAAGAAAGAAACTCATAAAGGTTTTGAACAACGTGAGGATGAGTAAATGATGACAGAATTTTCATTTTTGGGTGAACTAACTCTTTAACACTGTTTTTCTGGCCTTCTCTTTCCACTTTTGGTGGTTCTGGGCTCCACATCAGCCCTTTAATCCTGCTGGAACCAGGAACCACTAACGTCAATGAGCAGGTATAACTGATGCAAAACCTAGATCGCTCCCATTAAAATCAACAATCCCGTCCAGCTACACTGGAATCAACCAGTCACACTGTTGCATTGTAACGCTGCTCCGGAATCAATCTGAAACGTTTCTGCTTGGGTTTGTTTTTAACCTCAGGAGGTTTTGTTGTGCTGCAGCTCTCCTCATGTGTCTACGCTGGCTGCCAATATTTGACGCCCTTCCTGATTGAAACTATTGCCAGTTGCTGGGCCCTCTATACTGTACTTTCAGTCCAGCATAAATCCATCCACACCAGCCCAGACACTTTAGGTTTCTAATCCCTCTTTCCCTCCACATGAAGAGATCCTGCTTGAGCAGGTCCAAAACCACCATACTTGGTTCTCACTGGTGGAACAATCTCTGGATAAACAGAAAACTTATTCCACTGCTACATTCCAACAAATCCTAAAGACACACGTCTTCAGTGGTAGTTTACAACAGATCTCATACAGAGTGCTTTTTACTTTGTTTTAAGAAATCTTCTCATTTCATGTACTGCTGAGGATTTAATTCATTGCATTGAGGTTGTGGTTGAATTTATTCATCATTGACATCTGTACTAATTCGTCCTATTTAATTATTTCAAAAATAAGGAGAAGAAATGTAATTTAATCATACAAATAGTAAATGTCATTTAAATGGCCTGAAGCTCACATCTCCGGAAACGTCAAGGCAAATTTCTAAATAGACGTTATCTTTATTAACAAACCGAATATTTGAAGTCTAAACAAGCACATTCTCTCCTAAAAGCTCTTAAAAGTACATTCTGCGACACAAAACAGTACTATTTATAAAATTATAGTGGATTTGGATGTCCGCCATGACACTCGCGAAATATCGCAAACGGTAAAACAGTTGGAGCGCTGTTATCACTAGAATATTGCACTCCTCTCAGCCAATCAGATTGAGGACCAGAAAGAACTGTTGTATAATATATATATATATATATGTATATATTACATTTAACTTCTAGTGCTCATTAGCATTTAATTTGCCCTTAACCAGGCAAAAAATGTCAGGTGATTTGACTTTTTATAAGTTATATTAGGTGGTGAAATGTAACATGGTGCAACTCCGCAAGAACATAATGGTGTTTCTGATTAGTGATAGTGATTAAAAAGAAAAAATATTTACTTTAAAAAGTATATTTAAAAGCTTTCAGGATATGTGCACCCATGTTTTCAAGGTGTAAAATATCATTTGAGTTTTTCTTGAAAAGGCTTAAAACTTTTTCAAAATCACATGAACCATGAACACAAAGAGCACATTACAAAGAACTTGGCATGTGTATTTTATTTTTCCCTCCTTTTTTTCATGGAAACTCTTTTATGCCATTGACCCTTGCATAAAATATCTTGGACATGTATTATTTTAGCAGTAATGTGATATTGTTTGTAATCACAGTAATTTGAAATTATTATGTCGTATTATGTTTCATTTTTGCCGTAAGGCGTAGCTTAGCATGCAGCAGGGGTTCTCATCCGATCCCAGGAATAGCCATTAACATGATTTGTGCACTTTATTGTAAGCCAGTTTCGTAAGAAAGCATCTGCTAAGAACATAAATGTAAATGTAGACGTGTCATGTACAAGGTCATGAAAAATGCATTACCTCTGTCGGCTAAGCACTCGCCCTTTTCATCAGCGCTGGCCGCCTCAACGCTCGGTAAGAAATATAAAATAGCCCTTGAAAGCGAGAGGCCCTATTTTCTCTGGCTCAGATAGAAGCATTAGGATGATTTTTTAGATAGTTTACATATCCTTTCTATGCATTCTCCATTTTTTTCCTGACATGATAGACCTCTGATCTCGCTTCATTACTTTTCGTGAAAAGGTTGCGCCCTGTGATCTGACCGCAAACAGAAACCGAAGGGACTCCACGGGGATCTATTCTCACTCTGTCACCTTTCACAAAGAAAAACACAGCTAATGCATGACTACTACATGAAAGGGCAAGAAGAGGAGGACGAGTCTGGTGACAACAGATGTATCTCCTAGCCAAGTCTGTCATCTCATCACTGTAGAAGAGTGTTTGGAAAAGAAAAACTAACCAGACCCTGTTGGGGGGCACGGAGGAAGGGGATCCTGGGAAATGGGCGGTAGTCAGGGCTTGGGTTACTTGTGTTTTGGCCCTCTCCGCCCAGGGGGCTGCACCGCGCTGCCACCGTCTTCTACTCCTGTGGGCGTTTCAGACACACTGATCCAGTCGCCTCAATAGGCTCGGGTTTCCCGTTTCCCCGCTGGCCGATGCAGGCCGCAGATAACTTTGTCTCCGTGCTTGTATCTTTTATCTCACATCTGGGAGTCTTGCCTGGGAGCTGGATGGTGACTACAGTGGCTGCTTTGTCTCGGCCCTTGTCATTACAAGGCTCAGGTTGCGGGCGGAGCTGGCGGACCTCCACCTGAGCTCAGGAGCCGTCCCATCGTGCGCACTCCCCAACATGCATGGCCGTTGGGTTTTTCGGAGGGTGTGGCCTACCTGGCGCAGGTTAAAGTGAGGGGGAAAAACACACGGGTCTTGATGACTCGGCAAGTTCTGATGGTTATCTTAGAAATTATCCCTCTGTAATTGCTATGGAAGAATGTCGCCTGAACATTTGGGTGGATTTCACTCCACCTCCCAGCTCGCTGTGCCCGCATGGCCATGCGGAATGCATCTGTGGTCTCCAGTCCATTAGCTTTCCTGTGTATGTCAATGTTTTAAAACCTTGTAAAAATATCCTGTTAAATTTACAACTGGCAGCCAAAAAATCACAGCAATACAATAACAATGTTATTGTATTTCATTATATTTCATTAAGGCCAGTGTTAAAGGGGTCATATGATGCGGTGTCTTTGGAGGGTTACAAGATGTTTTGTGCATACATAAGATCTGTAAAGTTGCAAAGATTAAAATCTCAAACCCAAAGAGATGTATTTTACAAAAGTTAAGACGCAGCCACGCCTTCCTATAACGGCTCATTCAAACACGCCCCAACGTGTCTACGTCATGGTGCGGGAAGATTTGCACAACACCGCCCAAATGTGTATGCAAAGAAAGATGGTGTAACTTTTATTCTAGCTGCAGTATTGTTGCAGCCGCTGACATGTTGTGGAAACACTGTGTGTACTTTTGTGAAAGCAAAAGTACTTTGTTTGGCCTTCCAAATGGGTACAGAACTAAAAATCAGTGGTTATGTTATATTAATGCACTGTTCCAGAACAGTACAACGCAAATATTCAAGGGTGTGTAGCACATTTCACAGAGGACTGTTTCCTGAACCTGAGAGAGTAGCCTACAATGCCGGATGTGCACACTATTAAGTGGGGCAATTCCAACTTTGCAAGGCCTATCTGGCGCTTCTGACTCATAGCCTGTAAGTACGTTTTCATATATGAGGTATTCGGCCAAATTGCTAATTGCTTGTGGCATTCATTGAACAAATATGCTGTTTCTTACTTTATACGGTGTTTTGGGATCATCTTTCTAATACACACAAGCAAACGCACAATGTTTACTCTCTCTTTCTGCCTTATTTACTCTAAGGGGCGTAACATTTCCAGCACACAGTTAAGGTATTCGGCCAATCACAACGCACTGTATAGCTGACAAATCAGAGCACACCGTGCTTTTCAGAACGATGAGCTTTGTAAAAATCAACATGTTTCAAAAAGACGGGGCAGAGAGGAGCAACAATAATGTACAGTATGTAGAAAATAATGTTTTTTTGAACCTCAAACCGCGTAAAACATTGCATTACACTAAATACACAAAATAATGTTCTTTTTAGCAACATCATATGACCCCTTTAATATACCTATGTATCTGAACTACCAAAATCTAACATGTTAAACTAAAATAATGCAATAAATGTCAACTAAATAACAGAAAATTGTATAATTTTCCATTTTTTTTTTTTTAAGTAATCATATGTGAGGTGTCACACAGGCACTTCTGGGAATGTACTACTTTTTTGTATATTTTATGCTAAAGTTCTTTAAAAGAAAAAAAAAATATATAAAAATCATTTTTACTGTATTCACTTACAGTGAACCAATTAACATGTTTTTACTACTGCATATTTATATATTTATTTATTTATTTGCAGAGCCATGATCCCAGTTTGGCTCTCAGAATTATTTTATTTTATTTTATTTTGTATCAAATTTAATTTATTTTTTATAAATTATATCTTTGTTAATAAAATGTATATGTTTATATAATAATTTTTATATACTTTTTATTAATGGAAAAATACTTGATAGATGGGTAGTTAGATAGATAGATAGAGCTAATCACCTGAGCCATGTGTGACTCTACTCTGCAGCTGAGGGGAAGTTTTGCCATGATGACGCTAACAGGCTAATCACCAGCAACTATCCTGAGCTGAGACGTCACAGGGAGCAGAGAGAGGAGAAAATGTAAGCCTAGCAAAAAATACATAATGTTAAGTCAGAATACACCATTAATTTGGAATGGAGAAAGATATTTTTGTGGCCAAAGTTTCGGGTGGAAGTTTCCAAAATGGCAGAAGTTAGCAAAATTGCTAATTGCTTGTGGCATTCATTGAACAAATATGTTGTTTCTTACTTTATACAGTGTTTTGGGATCATCTTTCTAATACACACAAGCAAAATCACAATGTTTACTCTCTCTCTTTCTGCCTTATTTACTCTGAAATGGTATTTATTTGTACCTCAAAGTAAAAGGGTACCAACTCAGTGACAGTTTTGTACTTTGTAATATGTCTTGCTTGTCTCAGAGAAAGCAGACATTTTGAAAGACTTTGAGCAAAGAAGCCGCAGATTACACATGGTCTTTTCTCAGCAAAAATAGTTAGCCACAGGTTCATTTTGGGTTAGCACGTCATTTGAGGATCTCTTTAAAAACTTCAAGAAAAGCCCAGAGAACAGTGGTTAGTGCTTTTAGGGGGAAGAATTCAGCGCAAGATGTTTGACAGAGTAGGATGACGCTAAGGAAATGGCGGTACTCGTGGTGAGAAAGAAAAGAATACATCAAGCCCTTTTAAAAGAGGCCGGACAAGATGAGAGCAGGCCGAGTGGATGGGAGTCCGTCACCCAATCCTTCTCCTGCAGACCGGGGCGGGCTTATAACGCTATTACACTGCACTTTGCTAATGGTGTTAAAAAAGACAAAGAGGGCAGGTCAGGGAGAGTGGGACGGGTGATACACTTAGCTTTAGAGTGCATGGCATTACCATCATTTTCTGTTTGATGCCCTCTGACAAACCCAGTCCCTTTTTAAGCTGAGAGGCAGAAACTCGAGAGCAAGCTTTTGTGTGTTTGTTACGGGAGCGACGATTAGGCGGAGGGCATTAGACTAGACGAGAAAGACGTTTACAGGCTTTCCTGCGTTTGCATGTGTTTAGTTTTACATGCATGTGTACACACGTCAGCGCGCACCAGCGTCTCGCTGCGCTCTTGTTTGTTTGTTTGCGATGGTGTATTTTCTAAGACAGGTGTTTACTCACCCCATGATGAGAAAAACAGCATGTTATCACACTGTGGAGAAAAGCGCTCACAATCACACAGCGCGGATCCCAGCAGCCCCCTAGAGGACGTAACGCGCACACAGAGTGGATTTTATTCACTTTAATCGCAGTAATCTGGTACCATACAATGAAATTCACACTTCATACAAACTTAAAGTGATAACATATGGCTGAGGTAAAAAGGGTTAACATTGCACTCAACCTCTCTGTGTGTTTTCCATGAAGATGTTTTCAGAATATGTGACCCTGGACCGCAAAAGAAGAGTCAATTTTTTTAAATTGAGATTTATACATCTTCTGAAATCTAATAAATGAGCTTTCCATTGATGTGTGGTTTGTTAGGATAGGACAATGTTTGGCAGAGATACAACTATTTGAAAATCTGGAATCTGAAGGTGCCAAAAAATCTAAATACTGAGAAAATCGCCTTTAAAGTTGTCCAAGTGAAGTTCTGAGCAAGGCATATTACTAATCAAAAATTAAGTTTTGATATATTTATGGTAGGAAATTTACAAAATATCTTCTGGAGCATCATCTTAACATTCTAATGATTTTTGGCATTGAAGAAAAAACGTATTGTATTGTTGGCTATTGGTACAAATACACCTGTGCTACTTAAGGTTTTGTGGTCCAGGCTCATATATATTTGTAGACTGCTATTTAAAAGTTAAAAGTTAATGTTTTTGAAAGAAGTATGTTATGCTCAACAAGTTAAGCAATTATTTGATCATAAATACAGCAAAAAGAGTAGTATTGTGAAATATTATTGCAGTTTTAAAATGTCATTTATTCCTGTGATGAAAAAGTAAAATTTTCAGCATTATTACTTTAGTTTTTAGGGTCATATGATCCTTTAGAAATAATTTTAATATTTAACATTGTAAAAACAGTTGTGCTGCATAAAAAAAAATGTAATACTTTTTTTTTTTTTTTTTTTGAAAACAAAAGAATATAAGGAGAGTCAGTGCTGTCCGTCAAAATTATGATTGCTCAAACAAGTAGGGAAAGCCAGTCAGAGCCAGCAGTTTCATAATTTTTTAACACTGATTATAGAGCCGAGGACCCCAGAGATGTCTGACTGGATCATGGCCCCACGTTTTCACTGAAGGGTTATATTTGAGTTATATTTGATTAAAATAACTCTACTTATAGGGTACTTTTAGAATTAGTGATGATTTAGGATTTAATGCTGGTTGGCCTACTTTTTTTCTCACAGTTGATTTCAGTATGGAAACATTCTTCAAAAGAGCTTGAATATGCTACTGTTTAAAAAAAATTAAACTTAATGATATATAAATGTTTTATAATTTTATATCTTAAAATAAGTAAATATAGTAAATACAGGATGTGTATAATTACATATACACAAGTGTATACAGTTAAATATTTTTGTGTGGATATATACATATATATATAAGTAAATATTATCTCATAGAGATTGTGCTGGTAATTATAATAATTTTAAAAAGTTAGGTTGAAGTGTGCAGGTATTGTGTGAGGAAGGTGCGTGTGTGCTTGAGAAATCCTTGTTAATCTCTTTCGTCTGCCATAACCATCTATAAAACTACTGCTTTTTCCCTCTCTCACACACACACAAGCCTACAAATGTGTTGCTTCTTCCTGGCTTCCACAACTTTGCAAGTAGATTGTTATTTTATGTTGGATTTGGGAGGAAATAAATAGTTTCTTCACTCAGAGGAGTATATATTTTGGGTGAGATATTGTGTTGTAGGGAGTCTGTGTGTCGTTGTTGAAGGTGGTACGGTGTGTGTTGTTTTAGGCAGTGCGTGTGTTGGGGGGCGGTGAGGGATAAAGACGGGATGCAGAATGGCTTCTCAACAGGCGTCTGCAGGTACGAGAGGGAAGTTTCTTAGCTGAGCCATTAAATCGCAGAAGCCTCATTACACTCGCCGTCAGAGCTCACGGTGACGATGAGAGCCAAACGAGCATGTTTGAAATAAATGCCAGAAATCCTTTGTTTCTAATAACAGTATTTATCATGGAGTTGGAGAAGTGATCATTTAAAAAGAAAAAAAAATCATAAATACAGTGGTGTCCATCACACTGACAATTTGGGATTCAAAATCTGATTCCAACTTGGAAAGTTTTAGAATTTAAAAAAATACATAACAAAGAAAATAAATACGTTTTTGAACAGTAAGATTTTTAATGTTTTTAAAGAATTCCCTTCTGCGCACCAGCCTGCATTTATTTGATCCAAAATATAGCAAAGGCAGTAATATTGTAAAATATTTTTTACTGTTTAAAATAACTGCTTTCTATTTGAATATATATTTAAAAATGTAATTCAGCAACTTTACTCCAGTCTTCAGTATCCCATAATCCTTCAGAAATCAAATATTCTGATTTTATTTTTATTTATTTATTTATTTATTTATTTATTTATTTATTTATTTATTTATTTATTTATTTATTTATTTTTTTCCGTATTTAAAACAGTTGAGAACATTTTTTTTGATGAATAGAAAGATTTATCTGAAAAAAAAAAAAAAAAAAAAAAAAGCTTTTTCAACATTTTACACTATAACATTCAAAAGCTTGGAATCTTTTTTTTTAGCAAGAATGCTTTAAATTGTTTAAAAGTGATAATAAAGACATTTATGATGTTACAAAATATTTCTAATTCAGATAAGTGCTGTTCTTATGAACTTTCTATTCATCAAAGAAACCTGAAAGCATTCTAAAGCATTCTGTTTTCAACATAATATTAATAATAAATGTTTTTTGAACAGAAAATCAGAATATTAGAATGATTTCTGAAGGATCATGTGACTAGAGTAATAGTGCTAAAAAATCAGCTTTAAAATCACAGGAATAAAATATTTTAAAGTATATTCAAATAATAATAAAAAAATGAAATAGTGTAAATATTTTACAATTTGACTGTTTTTGACAAATATATACAAACTTGGTGAGCAGAAGATGCTTCTTTAAAAAACCATTAAAATCTTACTGTTCAAAAACTTTTGACTGGTAGTTTTATTTTTTTTTTTTTTTGGATATTGGAAATATTTTGAGATATTTTGCACAGTATATTGCTTACTAGCCAAAATGTGATTTTTATTCTTATTATTTATTGGTATTATACAGTATTGTTGTTATTGATATCTAATTATACTTGTACTTTCCCGTATTTTTTACGTTTTGATTTTTTCAGCCATTTAATGCTCACTTGATCTCTAAAAACACTAGTTAACACTGTTAGCTGTAACATTTTGCAAATTTCTAAACTGATATCTATTTATTTTTATTGTACATTGTTGTTGTGAATTATAAAAGTATGGAATTGTAATATAATTTATCAGTTATTTGCCATATAATAAATCAAAATAGTCAATACCTGTAATCCATAAAAATAATCAATATCAGATTTTTAACATCACTGGTACTGTAATTTTTATTAATGTAGTGTGTGTAAATATGAATCATAAAAAATAAAAAAAAATAAAAAAAAAATTCCCATATTCTATTCCAGAATAATTGTGAAACGCAGTTGTGGCTTAGTGCACAGGTGACCTGGATCTAAATCCATCTCAGGTCATTTCCCAACCTCAATCTCCATAATTTCCTATTGCTTTTGTCATTTTCTTGTTTAAATATGGGCAAAAAGCCCAATATGAAAATTTGTGTTTGAAAGATTAATATGCATAAGCAGTTCATACGTACAAGGATGTAAACATGCAGAGTAGCTGAAGTGAGGTAGTGAAGCCGCTGTGTGGGTAAACATCCTCCATTAGCAGCCCATTAGAGCCGTGGTACAATGACAGACAGCATCCCAGTGCAGCTGCTCTCTGAACACGCTTTTGATGATAGAACACAGATTTGTTTGCTGTCCTTTCATTTGCTGGACTGCACTGGTCACTTCTATTTTCTCCCACTGTCTTTCAGTGACTGAAAGGTCTTACAAAGCAGGCCGAGGCATAAAAATGTAATTAAACAGGGGGGCGTAGTGTCGCAGCAGGAAAGGGGTACTTTTATCTAACAGCGGTGTAAATGAGGACGCCGTGTGAAGAGAAGGTGGATGTGAACATGGACCTTCTGAGAGCACCTGGATAATTACAGACGCGCAGACCAACTCACCTGTACATATAACTAGATATTTGTGTTAAAGAAGAAGCGCAAAACAACTATTACTTTTGCTCTCACACAGGGCACGTGTTTTGTCACCTGGGTCTTCTGTCCTATTCTTCTGCTGTTTTGTTTGTTTTATTTTTCTCAAGCAACCCCCTCCCCCTTGACAGCGTTTTTTAGTCGTGGCTGAACGTCAGCTGGGATAACGTTTGTATAAATGCTGTGATAGAAAAATTGCTCAAGCAGAGTTGGAATAACAGGAGAGATTGCGGGGAGATGTGGAGGGAGGAGGGGGCCGTGGAGGTCTCGGCGTCTGCCTGACACAAAGAACAATAAACATGTTCCACATGGGGAGAGGTGGTCCATAGACCAAGCCCAAGCTGAGCATGTGGAAATGGGTTCCAGACCCAGAGCCGTCGGCACAAAGAACCATTCTCACACACAAACACACACGTGCGTCTGCCCTCCCCCTCGATTTGGCATAAACACCGGCATGAAATGTGCCGCTAAACCCCTGACACCAGAACTAACCTGCCATCAAAATCTCAAAACTCACACGGGCCCGGCACATAGCCCTGCGGCACGCCTGAGGTGTTGATGCGTTTGAGGGAGAATTACCCCTGAAGTGTGTGAGGCTTGTGCCAGGTTATTAGCTGCCTGTGTTTGCCCTAAACTATTATGACCAGGTCATTGGTTAATTGCAGAATAAACGCACATATTTGCTTTGGCTGCAACTCAACTGAAGGTTCAGGATGGTGAAAACCAACAAAAACTTCTAAATGAGGGCCAAACTCCACAAGACCTTCACAAACTCATCATTTCTGTTTGACCTGGGAGAGCTTGGCAAACTTTCGCATCTGCTCTGTGGCAAAATGCAGTGCAAAATATAACGAATGACTTGGCTCAGAGCGTAGGGCTTTGTGAAGAGGAATAAGGTTGTCTTATTTCTCTCTCCTTCCAGACAGCTGGACTGTTTTTTTTTTTGGTTGTACCGAGGTAAACCCCCACCCGACACCCAACTTTCAGTGGTTGAGTAATGTATGAAAGAGATACATTAAAGACTCTAATAGTCAAAATTGCTTTGTTTGTACCAGCCAGAATGCTTTAAATACCATGATAAATCATGGATTCTCTTATCTGATCTGCTTGCTTGGGTTTAACCTCTTCCATTAAAGATGCTTCCTGCTATGGTCCTGGAAAACAAATTCTTCAAAATGCAAACATTTGCTAAAGGAAGTTCTGAAACCTGGATCTGAGGTTCTCTGTCGGACAGGCGCTGCTGTAAATCATGGCACTTCAAACCCTTCTTTGACCGTACCGCCAGGAAAGTTCACCCCGAGAGTCACCCTCCTTCTAAACACGCCAAACGAGAGTGGTTTGGTCTGATTAATTGAAGTCCTGTGGGGATGATAGCGGCTGAAGAATGAACCAAAGACCCAAAGAGCCCCAAAAATCCAGAGATGGATTTCCGCACACATACATTCCTCCAGATGGGAAGAGAAAGAAACTTAGCACAGGTTTTGCACCAAAGGCACACATCACAATTAAATTTAATTAGGAGCTTTGGAAGCAATCAAGGACGTATTTAATGAAACAAAGTACATCACGAAACATTTATTGCATGTTCAGTATTAAAAATATATACTACATGCTTCAGTGGTTCTTTGCTTCGCCGTAATTCCATAATTTCCATAATAGTGTTCTTGAGTTGGCTACTTTGTTCTTTAGAGGTTAAAAATATTGATGTTGCATGATAGGTTCTTTAGATCTCTTTCTGGGTTTCGTTCAAATGAAATTGAGGGACTTTGCCCTGTTACTGGTAGTTCATTTAAAGAATTAGTTCACTTCCATGAATAAAAACCTATTGAGAATTTACTTACCCCCACGTCATCCTCAGTCGAAAAGAAATTAAGGTTTATGAGGAAAACATTCAAGGATTTTTCTCTATATAGTGGACTTTAATGGGAGCCAAGGGGTTGAAGGTCCAAATTTCAGTTTAAATGCAGCTTCAAAGGGCTCTACACAATCCCAGTTGAGGAATAAGGGTCTTATCTAGCGAAACGTTCAGTCATTTTCATTAAAAGAAAAAAAAAAAAAAAGTATACTTTTTAACCACAAATGCTCATCTTGCACTAGCTCAACTTCATGCTTTACATAATCATGCTGGAAAGGTCACGCATGGTTACCCTTTTAGTCTACTTTTTATGTACTTCTCAGAAATTTTTATGTACATATGTACAATGCTTTTATGTACATACTTAAAATTACATTCAAGTATACTTGACCTAGAAAAAGTCTTAATATATTTGAGCAATATTGTTCTCCGAGAATCCATGTTTTCATTGCTATGATATGGTAGGGGGCGCTATTACACATCTTTTGTACCAAATTTCCAAAACGCAAGCGAAGAAGAAACCGAACCAACAGATGCTTCCACACGTTTTAACACAATCATCAGTCATAAAACAGCATCAAAACTGTAACGTTATGGAATAAAATGTGACGTAATAATAAGAGGTAATAATGACTGTCAAGCTTTGGGGTGTTGATCATTTTGATTAGCACTCTGAATCCAATTCATAGTCTTTTTTTCATCTTTTTGTTCAAAATATTATTTCTTTTTATTATTATTTATGAATCTTACCCACATTCAAGTGTTTACAAAAAAGAGTGCATGAACCTAGAAAAAAATGTTTTTGTTTACAAGCAGATATCCTGTTTTGTATGGTCAGATATTTATGTAACAAAGTAAATACAAATTTATTCCTAATAGGGACATAGTAGTATACTTATGTATGACGTAAAGTTCACTTAAAGAAAACTTACGAGTATACTTCCAGTATAAAACTACTAAACTAGTAGTTTACTGAGACTATACTTCAAAGTGTACTAAAAATGCTACAGTATAAGTATTTAATTAGTAAACTATCAGTATACCGTTTCTTTTAAGAACCCCTAAGTTCACTTTTACTATAGTTGCAGTACAAACTAAAACATAGAAAAAAAACTATAAAAGTTTACTACTTTCATACTTAAAGTATACCTAAATGTATATTTTTATATACTAGAAAGTAGGCCAATTTAGTCCCAAGGAGTATTAAAATAGTACACTTACAAGTATACTACTAGTACACTGACATTTGTATACTTACTACATAAAGTATACTTAATAATATACTTGAACTTTACTTAAGTATACTTAATGAAATAAACTTGAAGTATACTTCTTGTTGGTAAGGGTAGCTCTTCAAAAACTCCAACTCATTTTCTCCTTCAACTTTAAAATCATTTGACATTGTTTTACATTTTTTTTGTAAAGGGTGTTTTCCAACGTGACTACATAATGTGTGAGGTCAAGCTAGTGCAAGATGAGCATTTGTGGTTAAAAAGTATACAAATTTTTATTTTATTTTTTTTTAGAAAATGACAGATCGTTTCACTAGATAAGACCCTTATTCCTCAGCTGGGATTGTGTAAAACTTTTTGAAAATGCATTGAAACTTGGACGCAATTTGGACGTTCAACCCATTGAAGTCCGCTATATATTGAAAAATCCTAAAATGTTTTCTTTAAAACCTTAATTTCTTTTCGACTGAAGAAAGAAAGACATGAACATCTTAAATGACAGTATGGATAAGTAAATAACCAGGAAAGTTTTTACTGAACTAAATCTTTAAATACCAACTTTTTCTCCGAATTTTCTTCTAAAGTAAAAATGAGAGTGAACTAGATACATACATTAAATCATTTGGTTCACATGAGTTTATACTCATCTGATCCCAATTTGAGACATTTTTGAGATTTCTTATAAGGGTCTTATTCGTTCTGAGAAGCAGAAAACTTCAGCAAAAGTCCCATTTTGTTCTCCATTCAGTTCCATTGTTGCCCTAAAATGAGGATCTCCCCTGTGTGATTTTTCTTGCTTAGGAGAAAAAGGCAAAAGAAAAAGTTATCTGTAAACCTAAAAAGGTTCTTTTCTGGCATCAGGCCGTAAAACCTTTTTTGCTTCTAACTGGATTGTAGACATGATGAAAATATCCCACTGCGAAAGGGAGGCTACACAGCTCATTTAGAGCTGATGCGAGATCAGTTGTTGATGTAGCGGCGGAGGAAGAGTTCAGGGAGGTCTGATCGGGACCGTGTTCTGAGGACTCGGGGAGGAAGTAGACCAGTGACTACAGTGTGATTGATGAAGCCAGCTCACCTAACTGCATGCATTAGCTCTCTCTAAACATTCTGGGCTCACTTATTGATATTTCCATCTGTCATCTCCCCCCGCCTCCGCCACCCCGTACCCACCAGCCACCGGCTGTAAGGTCATTTTTTATACCGAGATACTTTTGAATCAAAGGGAATGACGTGTTGCCTCAGTGTGTCGGATCATTTGGCCGACTCCTCCGGATTTAATGACATCTGGGAGTGAAAGGGGGGACGGGGCATTGATATTGATTTGTTAAGGCGTAATGCACCGTATGAATCTGAAAGAGATATGCCTGACCCGCGGAATGTGTAGTAATGATAACGCACTTTGCATTAAAGGACCGCTAACACATGTTTTTATGGCAGGGTGATTAAATTTAGAGCTCCGTAAACATCAGGAGGGTCCTATGGCAGAGTTATGCTCCCATTACTCTTCGCTCGCCTCTCGATATCGTTTACTGGAAAGCCGTGATTAGAGGCAAACTGACACAAAAACGCATAACAAGAAAATAAGACAGAGTACACGCATCTCCGGAGAGAACGAAGCGATTTCCCCTGCCAAGGAGAGAAATATCGAGGTGCTCTTTGCTGAGGCGGTATTAGATGAACATGGCTTGTTTTTTCAAGATGTTTTATCGAGAATGTTGGAAACGAGGCGAACCAAGACAGCATCGGTGATGTAGCACCGCTCGTCGATCATATAAGCATGGGGGTTTAATATATTGCTGATGGCCAAAGAAGAAAGTGACACACCAAATTGGAGAAAGGGATAAAGTCATGCAGTGTGAAGGGGGTTGTTCTCTGGGCCCCGGTGATAAGGCGAGGAGACGTCTGGAGGAGCTTCAGCTTTAGCTTGTGCTGCTACAGCTGGTGTTTGGCCTGGCTTGGCCCTTTGACAGTAATTCCAGACCTAGATTAGCTGTCATCTGATGCCAAATCTCACTCCAAACCCCCCGCCTACTGCCCCCTCGCCCCCTGGCCCTGTCCCTGCCCTCGCTCCCCTCAAAGACCTCCAGAAAACAGAGCCATGTGATGTTCTGATTAATGTAGACTACACACACAGTCTTTTGAAGCAGCTTTTGATTTTTCTTTGTGTATCATGTGATTTGCTTTTTGGGGGGAGGAGGGTGTTTGATAGTTTGTAAAAGTCTTTCGTTTCATTCCAAAAACCTGCCTCCAGATCATAGACGTGGTCCAAATGCAAAGACTTTTCTAAAAGGTAGGCAGTTTTATGCTACGTGCTAAGAAATCCTCTTTTGGCCAAATTCAAAAGCCAAGACGTTTTTTTTTGTCCCTTTGTGGAGAGGTTGATAAGTTTAGTGAAAAAAAATTAATGATGGATGAAAGAAACTTAGAAAATAGATATGAATTCAATTCTGAATTAAAATTAATTTGATGAGAAATGTCAGGGCGGTGTGATCTTTTGCGAAAAATAATTTTAACAAAACCGCTTCAGCAGGTGTATCACCCGCACTTGTGAAAAACCATTAGAGTCTCTCAGCTAGAGCCTTTGGATTTTATTCACACCGTGGACAGAATAAGAGGTTTTAAGATCTCAGGTTCACATACAAACATACGTGTGTGTCTTTTATTACGTCTGGGTCTGCAGCACATCCTGTTTTTTGTAAGGTGAAAACCACATGTATAATTAACTAAGGCTAGATCCTATCAAAATTAGGCAGAGACTTCTTGGATCAAAGACCTACCTTGTAGAACATTTTTATTAAGTCAGCATTAGTATTATGACTTAAATGCTGAATTTAAATGATTTTTTTTAATGAAAAATGTCAGGCCTATGTAATCTTTTATTAACTTTTAGGAAAAAAAAAAAATTAACAAAGCTCCTTCAATGCTTATTGGTATTTGAAAAACCTTTGTCTGTGGTGCAACTAACATTCAGAAACATGCAGAAATAAAATCATAAAACAGGAATTATATCATAGAGCAAATCCTTGAATATGTCAGTTTGTCTCTTAAAATACTAGATAATTTGACCTTTTTATGACAGGCAAAGGTTATTTAAGGTTGTAAAATGTCATGTGGTGCGACTCCCCAAAAATGTGTATATTAGGGCCCTATGAAAACGTGAAGGAAATTGAAATAATAATAATATTTATTATTATTATTATTATTATTATTATTATTATTATTATTATTATTAATAATAATAATAATAATAATAATAATAATAATAATAATAATAATAATAATAATAATAATAATATTATTATTATTATTATTATTGTCATTATTAATTATTCATTATTATTATTAATTATTATTTTAAAGGAATATTTACCAGAAATATAATTTACCCGAATTTATGTATCAGAATAATGCGAATAGGATTTTTTGAAAAAAATAAAAAATAATAAATAAATAAATAAATAAATAAATAAATAAATAAATAAATAAATAAATAAATAAATAAATAAATAAAATAAAATAAAATAAAATAAAATAAAATAATACATTATTTTGTATAAAATCAATTAATTAGATATGCTTTTGATTATTGAAATTTAATGAAACCATTAAAATGGAATCCAAGAAAATGAATGTAAAACAGAATGTGGTAAAAAATAAAACTGAATTTGTGAGAAAAAATAACATTTCATAGGGCCTGAAAAATGTATTTTTATAAATATATTTTTTAATACATTTCTGTTAAATATTGTAAGTTTCATGATTTCAATTAATTAGACAATTAAAACTGAGTCTAAAAGAATTAAAACGGGGGGAAAAACAGAATTTAGAAAAATTAAAGCAGAAAAATAGAATTTGGAAAAGAATAAAACAGAATTTCTGAAAAAAAAAAAAAAATAGATTTCATAGGGCGCTAGTTTATTTGTGAAAAATACTTTTTATCTTTGAAAAATACATTTTTTAAATCAAATGTTTACACTCATGTATTCAAGATGTAAGGAAAATATATTATTACTTTTTATTTGGTTACACCACATGTATTTTAATATATTGTGTCCTTGCATCATTTGTATTTTTAGAAAGCACGAGTCTCTGCCTATGTAGAACATTTCAAATCTGTCGTTTATGAGATTCCATTGTAGTATGAATGTAGGCAGGTTTTGGCACAAACCTTTCTTGTGTAGGCTTTTGTTGACCCTGTGCATTCTTTTGATTTCTTTTCGTCTTTGTTTCACTTTGATATTCTGCTAAATTGGATGAAGCACCCTGGTATGGCTTCTCATAGTGTGAACACTTGATTTGAGTTTGCTGTCTTCTGTAGTGTCTGTAGTGAAGGGGGCTGCTTTGATGGCGTAGAGGATGGAGGATGGAGCAGGTGTGTCAACCGCACTGGTGACAAACCATTAGATTCTCTCAGCTGGAGCCGTTAGATCTTATTCATGTAATCTTCACACTGCGGACAGAAAAAAAAGGATCTGAAGAACTCAAGTTCGCACACGTGTGTGTTTTGCTGTTTCTGTCTACAATACATCCTGTATTCTTGTAAGGTGAAAACCACCAGGCTGCTATCAAAATCAGTATATAAAAAGGCTTCATATTCAATATTGGCAAGATAAAAAATCACCAGGGTGAAAAAACTGACTTGAGGGTGAGTAAACGATGACAGAATTTTAATTTTCAGGTGAACTGTCCTTTAAAGTGTCTTCGTCTGCACGTGAAGTCACAGTTCCACTGAAGCAACTGCAGTTCCTGCGTCTCGAGTCGTACCTTCCTGCAGGTGCTCAATTTGTGTCTAAATTGCCCCAGCCAGCAAACTCATTTCAGAAGAGCTGGGCTGAAGCCAGGCCATGTGAAAACCCTTAATGAAGTGGCTTTCTCTCTCTGAACCCCTGTCAATCTCTGCTCATCCACTTCCACTTGGTCATTCCAGTCATTTCGGCCCTTAGCTCCAAGTCCCCCTCAACCAATCCCATCCTGTCACACACAACATGGAAAATATCTCCACTATGATTGACAGGAGCTACTAGCAATTGCTCTTTCGAGTTTTGATGTTGCATTCTCAATCTTTAGCCTGTCATTGTGATAACTCTTGCAGATCTCAAATAAGTTGTGTTTATTTCCTTAGATTCTTGCATGGTGAATACACAGTTGAGGTGGCCATCAACGACTACCTGGACATCTACTGTCCGCACTACGAGGACCATCTTCCTCAGGAGCGCATGGAGCGCTACATCCTTTACATGGTCAACTATGACGGCTACACCACCTGCAACCACCACATGAAAGGCTTCAAGCGCTGGGAATGCAACCGCCCGATAAGTCCAAACGGACCCCTCAAGTTCTCAGAGAAGTTCCAGCTGTTCACACCCTTCTCCCTGGGCTTCGAGTTCCGCCCAGGCCATGAATACTACTACATCTGTGAGTAACCTCCTCCTTTCTTACTCTAATTCTTCAACTTCGAACCCCTCGTCTGCATTTTCCTGTGACCAGGTGTCAGTATGGCCCTAGGGTGCAATCACTCACTGAACTGATGGTTCTTAGGTTACAGGAACTGGGGTGTAGAGGGTAAAGGAAGACTTGATAAGGACGCGCAGACTTTACAACAACATCTGATCAATAACATGTGCCACACAGTTCAGTCTGCTGAAACCTGTTATGTGCTCTCTAGAGACATATGGCTGAATGAACAGTCAATCTTTGGTTAATGCTATAAAGATATGGTTTATGGAACCGAATGCTAAATGTAATCAGAACTTAAAATTACGGGTTACACATCTTGAATTAACATAAAACAAATGTGTCATGCACAGTTTTGTATATGGAGCAGGATATTGTTTGTAAAAGGCTGGTAAACAGTGACTTATCTACAGTAGCCGGGTTTACCAGAGTAAACAAAGTGTAACATAAGTCGTCTGAAATTTCCCTGATTTGACATCGCAAGAACAAACTTTTCTTCTCTCCTGGTGTTTTTCTGAAGAATGATTTTAGCAATTTTGATGAAGATTGAAGAAATGGGTCTCCACATCAGCAGAAGTTAAAAGAATCATTCACCCCCAAAAATGAAAACTGAAATCACCTTCTTGTCATCTCAAACCTGTTTGGCTTTCTTTCTTCAGTGGAACATAACAAGAAAAAAAAAGAATGTTAATGCTGTTAATAAAGTGAATGGGGACCAAGGGCTGTAAAATTCCAAAAATAACTTAAAAAAAAATAAATAAATAAATAAAACAGTATTACTATGCAACTTTAAAAATAAAATAAAATAAAAATTGTCAGTTCTAAAGCTTGACATCATCTGGTCGCCATTCACTTTCATCGTATGCAATACTTTTCTGTTTCTATTCCAAACAAAGTCATACAGATTTGGAATGAGATTTTAAGTTTTTATGTTTTAATTAAAATGTTTTGGGTGAACTAGCACTTTAATTAAATGGTTTTGATCTACGGCATGCATGACTCTAAAAAGTTGTGAATTTACCTTAAATTAGAATATAAAAATTGGAATTTCGCATAAAACATATGTGGATCAGCACAGTTTCCATCCAACAAGTCAAAGAGAACAAAATCGGCACTTCCTGGTAAACTGACACTATATATTACTAAGAAAAGTATGAGAAACCACTGATTATAGTAATTTTCATATATAATAAATTACTTGCGCCTCAGAGCGAGCAGACGAAATGCAATAAATGTAATCATTTCTTTTGGAGGTGGATGCCTGCTGTTTGGGAACACAGTAATGTAAAACAGTTCTGGGAGGCACTTAGAAATACTTTGACAACAGACTTTGCTCAGGTGTTTCAGAATGACCATAACAAGGTTAGACAGGTTTTGCCGTCCCATTTTGCCGTCCCATAGCGCAATGTCCCATGACTACCTTGATGCATACACTGTTTAAAAATAAAGTTGTATAAAAGGTTCTTCACAGCGATGCCATAGAAGAACCATTTTTGGTTCCAAAAAGAACCATTCAGTCAAAGGTTCTTTAAAGAACCATCTCTTTCTTACCTTTTTATAATCTGAAGAACCTTGTTTCGCCACAAAGAACCTTTTGTGAAACAGAAAGATTCTTCAGATGTTAAAGGTTCTTTATGGAACCACTTAGACAAAAAAGGTTCTATCGTGAAGCACCTTTATTTTTAAGAGCGTATGGAGGAATTTATTCGGCAAATGCGTCTCCATCTCTCATTATTCGCATTAACCCTTTTTCGCACAAGTCTAAAACCACCTCAAGCAAGCGTAAAAACTTTCTTGTGATTTAAAGGATTTTTATTCTAAATTTCTGATGCGATACTTCAACAGGGTGATGGAAACATAGCTACTGTTCTCATTCTTCATTTTCACCAAATTTCCCCAGACCATATCAAATCCACTGTGCATTAGCAAAGAACCAGTCAAACTTTTTTTTTTTTTTGACTCTAACTCTTTGTTCATGTGTCCATGTTGACACATACAACATTTCTGCACAGTAGGGAGCATGTTCTCCAGAAAGCTGTGGTCTATGTTGCATTTTGGTGCGGCATGCCAGGTGGACCACTCTTTTCCAGTGCCAGCCACTGTAAACATATCAAAATGGTTTAAAAATCAATTATTCCTGTCATTTAAATGTTTGCCGTGCTCTATTGCGTTAGTCAAGGTCACATTTGGTGCAGTTGGAGCTGGAGACATTTATTATAGCGATTAGAATGTCTAGGAGTTTAATCAAACGGGTCAAGGCAGAAAGTCCAGTTCCACTGAACTCCCTTGGGAGCAGAGTTTGGCAGTGTCCTGACGTCTCCGCTTGATGAAAATGTCAATTTGTTGAATGGCATGTGCACTATTAGCCGTGCACTTTGCCGCTCTGGGTGAGATCGGTGCAAAACCAGTTACCAAGGCCATCATGCGTAACTGTCCAAATTATGCTGATTGGTCAAATCATATTTAACAGAAGGATCCTGATGGGGGTAATTGCATCCACAGCTTCTGGGGTGCCAGCCATTACCATTTTTCAGATAACAACAGCTAAAAGCCATTAACCTGGAGGGGGAGTTTTTGGCTCGGGATGGTGCCCGGACGACAGGCCTGACACCTCGTCCTCCGGAGGCGGCCCGCCCACCGCCTCAAGGTCAGACCTGCGCCTGGCCCGGACGAATCGTGTGGGGTTCTGCTTTATCCTCTTCTTTCGCTCTCACTTGCATGACAGGGGGGAATTTGCCGGGGTGCATCTGTCCCTGTTTCACTAATGGTCTTGTGAAAGGTGTCCTTTGGCCTGATAAAAAGGGCTCCCGCTGGGCACAGGCAAAAGGAAAAGGCTCAGGGCAGCATGCAGGATGCATTAATGAGGCAATTTCTCCTCTTTTTTGTTTTTTTCCCTCTCTTTTTTATTCTCACTTATGCTTTTTTTCTGTATATGTGTGTGTGTGTGTTTATTCCCACTTTTAGAAGAGAGAAGGGACTTTGAGAGCAAAGTTTTCGTGTGATAAAAGAATGCAGCTTTTTATCCTAAACGAATGCAGCTCATTAAGTAGAACAGCGTGATTTTTGCCGCTCGCCCTGCTTGCCATGTCCCGGGTTGCTTTAGAACTGGCCCTGTGCCCTCAGAGCTCGGCAGTTCAGAGGTTTGGGGCTCGGGGGGACGCAACCTGTAGCTCTGCTCATGACTATAAACCTCCCATTGTGTGTCGGGACACCTGATCCTAAAAGCATAGTTACACAAATTGCTCTTTTGAAAGCTAAAAGCACATTTGTCCTAATAATCGCTGAAGAGTCATTTCTAATGGTTCGTAGCCATCTGCTGTATCTAAGAGCCAAAGATTTAGAGGTTAGAAATACTAAGCAGGGTTTAAGGTTAAGTATGAAAATCTGAGGATTTCTGTGATTAAAGGAGTAGTATTACCTTTTACTACTAAAAAAAAAACGTTGTTGATAATGCTAACTTATCAACACCTCCTGGTCGTAAAGAGGTAGCTCACCTAAAAATGAAAATGTTAGTCTAAACCCAAATCAGTATCATGTGGAAACATAACTGTTTTATGTTTTACACTAAGTGCAAATAGTGATAGATTCAATTTACACTATGTAAAAATAGCACTAATTTCTTTGCAATAATATTAGTTAGATGCTATTTATACTACTTCATGCAAGTGGCAGATATTTGCACCTCAGTATTGTAGTACATTATCAAACAGTATGCATTTATAACGTATTTAGGACCCTATGATTTCCGCGATGCGGAAAACGCAGACGGAATTGCGGAATCCAGTCATTAAAACGGAATTTACTGAATAACACGGAATGCCACCGAATTTGTCAAAGTTTAAATGAATTAATCAAAAGTAGGTTATTACACTTAAATCAATCCGCAATATGGACTAGTTTCTGTAGATATTACGCCGCAAAAATACCATTTGAATGTGAATCCTGCATGCTCTGCGTGTCTCTGTTTTAATGAATGGAGCAGACCAGCGGTTTTGTTTACTACACACACTGAAGCGCGCGTGACGCTCGTGGTGATTTCAGCATTTGACCGTTCCATTTTAGGAAAACTAGCGTCATATCATATACACACAGAAATGTAAAGGTAGACACGACAACTCGTCAAAACAAAAGTCCGGTTTAACTTGAAGACACTGTGCCAGAAATATATTACTACTATTACTACTACTAGTACTAAAATGAAACTACTAATAATCACACTACATTTCCTCCATGTTTTAATTTTAATAGTAAATTCCCCTTTGTTTGCCAAAAAAATGTTTTGCTTAATTTTCAATAATTAAAAGATAAATGAAATCAATGTTTTATGCCTTCATTTGATAACCAGAACATTTTCAATACACAACACAGAATTTCTTAGGGTAAAAAAATTAACTTTCATAAGGCTATTTTAAGAATAAATTAGAATAAATTAAGTATGCATTCAAATAATTAGATAAACATAATTATAACAATAAAACAAGGTGAGAATAACCAAAACATTTCATAGGGCCCTAAACATAAACCTTTATTAAACTGTTTTATGATTTTAATTAATAACGGAATTTGGAAAAAAAAATAAAACAGGATTTCATAGGGCCTTACGTATTGAGTGTAAATTATCATTTTTAGTAAAATTATTAAATGGTTGCCGCCTTATTGGGACAATAAAGCCCTCCCTACACCTACACCTAACCCTAACTGATAAACTTTATTTTATAGTTTTCAATTATTTTCTTCATTTTATTAAAAAAATAAATGCCTTTCCGATCTGATATGTGATGTGAAAAGGAGGAAGAACAAGTTTCGTCAAAAGGCGGATTCGAACTTGAGTCGATTGCGTCAAGAAGTCACTGCAATGTGCTTTATTACCTACATTACGGGAGCTGTTGTTCAGCAGGCGTCTTTTGTAATGTTAACAAGCCCAACCACACATTCAAGGGTGTAGTCTGTGTAAATAGCCTCTGGCAACAAGACAGGCTATTTGCATATAGTGTAAATAGGCACTCGGAAAAACGAATCATAAAGGTCCGACCCTAACACCACTTCTGAACCAAACCCTTACTTGGGCGTAGGCAGATTATACAAAAAGGTATGAATAATGTACAAATTTGTCAACAGTTTGCCAAAATGAAAAATAGTTTCGAATTGGCATGTTATTATTTTGTCCAAATCATTTTGACTTACCTTGTAAAACAAGACATAAAAGCAGAAAATTACAGTAGAAGAGTGTGTTCTGCTCTTTGACATACAACAAAGGTGAATGGAAGACAGACACTGCCACTGCCAAGCTCTATAAAGGACAACAAAAGCACCATTAAGTATAAATATCATTCACATTCAAAAATGGAACATCAAGAATCATCAAAACAGGTTTGAAATTGCCATTAGTTATAAATGTGGCAGACATAAATTTGGACATAACTTTCTGTCTTTTCCTTTACACAAAGCTATTGTGTGGCTTTAGAACACTGTGAATATAGTGCACAAGTCCTATGTCCTACTTTTATGGTACTTTTGGTATTTTTTGCAACACATTTATTCTTAGGGATAAACCCCTTGAGATGCATCATCTTGTTTTCAAGGGGGTCCTAATACACATAAATTAGATAACATAACATAACAACAATCACATCATTCAAAACAACAAACCCATGAAATATTAATATCAAACTAGCACCTGTAGGTATAAACAGGTATATCATCTAAAGCAATTACCAAACCATTTTTAAACACAAAGATCGTACCATTTAAAGGTAGATTATTCCAAACTGCAGGAGCCTTATACCTGAATGATTTTTTTCCTAACACTTTCTTAACTAAAGAAGTAAGAAAAAAAAAGGAAGAGGCGTACCACAGGGCTCAGTACTGGCTCCTCTTCTTTTTTCTATTTTTATTAACAATTTTCCCTTAGTTATTTCGCAATCTTCTGTTCACCTTTATGCTGACAATACGTTGTTTATATTCCAAATCTGCACTTAAAGGAGAACTCCACTTTCAGAACAACAATTTTCAAAATATTTACTCACCCCCTTATCATCCAAGATGTTCATGTCTTTGAGGAAAGGAAAGCATTTCAGGATTTTTTTCCATATAATGGACTTCATTGGTGCCCCGATTTTGAACTTCCAAAATGTAGTTTAAATGCAACTTCAGAGGGCTCTAAACAATCCCAGCTGAGGGTCTTATCTAGCGAAATGATCTGTCATTTATTTTTTTTTTTTTTCAAAAAATAAAAATGTGTATACTTTTTAAGCACAAAAACTTGTGTAGCACAGGCTCTGGGATGCCCATTGTTTCGCTACATAAGACCCTTCTTCCTTGGCTGGGATCGTTTAGAGCCCTTTCAAGATGCTTTTAAACTACATTTTGGAAGTTCAAAATCAGGGCACCAATGAAGTCCATCATATAGAGAAAAATCTTGAAATGCTTTCCTCAAAAGCCATAATTTCTTTATGACTGAAGACAGAAAGACATGAACATCTTGGATGATAAGGGGTTGAGTAAATATTTTGAAAATTGTTCTGAAAGTGGAGTTCTCCTTTAAGTGCAGATTTGGAATATAAACAACGTATTGTCAGCATAAAGGTGAACAGAAGATTGCAAAATAACTAAGGGAAGATCGTTAATAAAAATAGAAAAAAGAAGAGGACCCAGTACTGAACCCTGTGGTACGCCTCTTCCTTGAGAAAAAAAAAAAAAAAAAAAAAAATCAGATTGTTTCCCTTGGATAACCACACACTGTCACACAATGTTTCCATCTTTGTTGCCACAGTTTTGGAAGTTCCTTTTTTTTTGTTCTAAAGAAGGAGGTGTCCATTTAGTGAATCCACAAGTCATTAGTGATGGTGATGAGTTTTTGGCTCAAAGTCTGCTGGGATTAGGACTTTGCTTTCTGCAAACCAGTCAAGTTCTTCCACTGACTGAATCAATCATTTCTCTTTGAACCTTGCCTTATACACAGACGCATTGTCATGTTAGAATAGAAAAGAGTCCTGTCCAAACTGTTGCTATAGAATTAGAAGCACACAATCCTCTAGAATATCATTATATGCTTATACATTAGGATTTCTACTCTTGGAAATTACTAAAGTAGTCAAACCTGTTCATTAGAACCTGTTCATTCAATACTTTTGGCAATACAGTGTACATCATTAGTCAGCTTTAGAAGAGGCCTAAATCTAGATTAAAACTGTGTTAAAATATTATTTTCAAGATACTTTAATAACTGATTATAGATACATTTTTCAAATACTTTGGCAATAACACAAATTATCAATATTGGTCTATAATTGTGTGGAGCAGTAATATAATCTCTTTTATAAATTAGAATAATACTCCAGTTTTTAAAGCTTGATACTGTAGCTTCAGTTACACTCTCATTGAATGAAAAAGAGCAGTCTATTGAAGAGATTCAAAAGGGACTGAAAATGAAAACAGGGACAGATATTCATTTTTGAGTAAACCACTCTGAGTTTAGTGTGATTCGTAAATGTGCTCCTAGTCTGACCCAAAGCAGGCACAGAGTGTCTCGAGTGGATATCGCTTCAAATATCATGGCTGTCCTGGAAATTGAGGTGGTGGGCGTCACAGAAATGTCGCCAAACCAGCAGGGCGTCCCAGACCTTCCTTCCATCCATGGGACTTTGTCACCCCAGTTGCGAGGGGAAAACGGAGACAGAAGAGGGTCAATCAAAGAAAAAAGAAAGGAAAGAAAGAACCCAGGGTTCAAAGTTTGCACTCGGGGCTGGGTGTTTCTTATGCCTGTCCTGAGCTGTTTTTAATGCAGTCCGCCCTGTCGCTTGGTGCGAGACCCGCTATTGTGCACCTTTTGTTCCAGACAGCGGCCTGGGCTGAGAAGTACTTAGTCTGGCTATTCATCAGACGAGGCCGTCTCCTCCTCCAGAGAAGTGTTTGGCTACTATCAATATTGTTGCTGTCATGGCCCCTGGGGTTATGAGGCAAAGGGCTCTGCCACGGGGTTACTTGGGGGGGTGACCGAGGCTTAGTTTGGTTATCCCACAACAATAGAGGATGTCCATCACCTTTGGGTCAACCCCGCCTCGACCCACCGGAGAGGGTGACTGAGTGAATGGCAACTGTGACATTCTCACAGGCCTGTGTGCTTCAATACAGCAAATGGGAATTTCAGAGACTCCCAGCACACACACACACACACTTAGTATGACAGATAGCCCTCTGTATATATAATCAGAGAAAAAAAGTTTTTATCTCAAAAATCTAAAATCTCTTTTGTTGTCACTTTTCTTTATGCAGACATAATTATAGCATAAGTTCATTTTTGTGTGAGTGTTTATTCAGTTTAATCATTTCCTTTCACCTAAATACATTTTAATGATCAAATGTGTCATTTTTTAAATGTTCAAATCTTCTTTTATCCCTGTTCAAGACACAGAGTGAGCCAAAGTAAACTATTTTTGGTTGATTTCCCTGAAATGTGGAAACACTGTCTCTGAGGCACTTTCAAAACATTTCTTTGTTTGTTGACAATTCCAACCAGCCCGACACAGCGAATGATGAACAGAATTTAAAAACAACAACATTCTGAAATAGTATTGCAAAGTAAAATAACTTTTCTATTTGAATTAAATCATAATATCCTAATTTGATGCTCAAGACATATTTATTATATTTATCAATGCTGAAAACAGTTGTGCTGCCAATTATGTGAGTTTGGGGCGGAGCTAGTTGTTTTTTCTGACCAATGAAAGTTGGGGTAGAAGTCTCTGAGAAACCTGCTTAAAAATAATAGTTTTTCCATTCCAGTTGGTGACGCTAGTAGCACAGATGTTTTTGCACACAATTTTAATTTTTTTTTAGTGCTGTTAAACGATTAATCATGATTAATTGCATACAAAATAAAAGCTTGAGTTTGCCTAATATATGTGTGTGTACTGTGTGTAATTATGTATATAAAATGCACACAAATTAATGTATATATTTAAGAGAAATGTTATGTACAAAATATTTTTTTATATAAAATATAAATTATATAAAAATTATAATAAATGCATATACTTGTAAATATTTCTTAAATATATTCAATGTGTTTGTATTTATATATACATCATAATTACATACTGCACACACAAATATATTAGGCAAACTCAAACTTTTATTTTGTATGCAATTAATCGCGATTAATCATTTGACAGCCCTATTTTTAATGTAATGTTTTAGAATATTTAAGTAGATTGCAGACTTTCTTTTACAACTGAATGATACTGTATAATTTCCACATGTATGTGCCATTGCATGCACATGGTATTTCAAAATAATTTCATATCTGAATAAAAAGACTGTTGTACATGTCCGAAAAAGACATGGTAGTACAAAGCTACTTTTCATACTTTTTTGTTTACAGTCTTTAAAGTGCACTATAAAATGCTGTACAAAGGAATTGTCTGAATAACAAAGTGATTTCTTTTGCTCTGTTTGCTAAAGTAAAATGTAACCTTATATTTTGAGATTGTATTTTTTTTTTACGGCATGAGAACACCATGTGCCAATTTTTACGTCTACACACTTAAGAACACCTGTTAGAGCTAAATTCACCCAAAAGAAGCTTTTTGTGCAGAACGCATCAGCTCTCCATTAGCTGAGCCGCTGAGTGATTTGTGGTAATTGCTAAAGGAATTTTTATGTATCTGAAGAGCAGACTGAAAACTGTTTCATGGCAAAAATCGTGATTTGTTTTCCATTTGCGATCTTAAAAAAATTAGCCAAAAATCCATTTGTGTGCTTTTGAAGGAGATGAGGGGAAACGAGCGCCAGAATGAAGTTACACTTTCAATGGCGAACTGACTCAAAGTGCTTTCTGTTAGCCACGTGTAGTGTGTAGTGTGTGTCTGTGTGTGCAGGATGAGAGAGAGAATGAGTGAGGGACTCACATGGCAGAGTAATGGAAATTTGTTCATTGCTCTCCAGGCAGATGTTGTGTCTGGTTCAGAGAGTACAACAGCTCCTCGTTGCCATGGTGTCAGTAGATATGGCCTTACCAATGAGACTGAACCTCACGTGTGTTTACCGTCAGAGCACCACATGGCCTTTGTCTTGACTTTTTTCTATCTTGCAGTGCTATAGAGCACAACAGTACGCTTTCTGGAATAAAAAGTGAAAATCTACCAGCGGGGACTAACTGGGTCATGCTAACCTGAATATATGAGCAATATCACACGAGTAGCAGTGCGATATGTCTGTATATCACAACCTGGTCTCATGGCGAAACCTGTGGCAACGACTCGAAATACATACTAATAAGTACATATCACTGCAGTTTCCTGCTGAATCCTGTGAAAAACATGACTCACGAGCTAAAAGAAAAGAAATCAAAAAGCAAGCTAAAATGGCATGCTTGCAATTGCATTTTAACAACACATTTGCTTTTTGTTGATACTGTCAGGTAGGTTTAGGTGTAGTGCAGATGGTACGTTATTTTGAAACATCACGGAGCATAAAAGTGTGTTCACACTTGTCATGTTTGGTTCGAATAAAACAAACTTTGCTTCAATTGCTCTGTTAGTGCAGTTCATTTGAGTAAGCGTGAATGCTGCCAATCGAACTGGCGCAGTTGAATAAATGCAACATGGACCAAATACTTCTAAACGAACCAAAAATAGGACCAGATGCGACGATATGCGATATGATTTCATGAAGGGAACAAGTGGTGTATCCAAAACAAAATGAGCAGAGGGCAAACATGGAGCAACGAGGAGGTAAAGTGCCTTTTATGAGCTCTTTGTGAGTTTGCATGTTGTAAAAAATGAAATCATATACATGCAGCAATGAGTGTGATTAATCCAGCAGACGGCATTAGATGAATTCGACTTAAAGCGATGCTGAGCCGACCCATCAGTGAATGAGTACTTTGATGTCACAAGCGTTAAGTCGAACACACCTTTTCCTTTTGTTTGGATTGTTCGGTGAATTCTGTCATGAAATATACATCATTCAACCTGACCAATCAAGTTGTGAACGTATCGCTATGCCTTTAGGTTTGGTATCTTTAGGTTCGCTGTCAAAAAAGCCAGTGTAAATGCTAAGCATACCAGGACCAAATGTATTGTTTTCCTTTGTGTAGGGTGACCCTATTTTAGTTTGCAAAAAAGAGGACAGTAGGGGCTGGATGTGTGTGTGTGTGTAGGGGGGGGATTAAAAGGCCCCCATATCCCATATCCCATATCAAAGGTCAAAATATTTCATTTCCATTCCTAAAATGTATATTTTACAGTCACCCTTGTGCAGACTGATCATTAACAGAGCTAAAAGGCTTCCTACTTGTGGCCTTCACAAAATGTAACATCTTGCATGTCTTACCTGTTTTATCACAGGTAGAATGAA
Source organism: Cirrhinus mrigala (assembly GCA_036247105.1). Taxonomy (NCBI): domain Eukaryota; kingdom Metazoa; phylum Chordata; class Actinopteri; order Cypriniformes; family Cyprinidae; genus Cirrhinus; species Cirrhinus mrigala. The sequence continues at coordinate 19,024,530 of CM070017.1, forward strand.
AAATGTTTCAATACAAGCACTTCAGTCAAATGTAATTTATGCAATATTTCAAACTTTAAACCCACGGGAGAAAATCAATCCTTTCACAACAGTTTAAAATCAGCCCAATTCTGTGCAAAAAATGCAGATTTGGCAACCCTGCATCCAACACAAGCTCCAGGAATCAGATTTAACTGACAGAAGTATGGAGAGATGACTGACAAATCATGCTGGAGGATTTGCTGCTCAGCAGATAATGTGCTCATATCTGATCTTGCAAGATGTGCTCCTTACAGAATGTGTGTGATCGTGAAATTGAAAGTGAAAGTGAATAGCCACTCATTCAAAAGAGATTTAAATTCTCTGTATGCGATAGCAGCTCCCTGATGCGTGAAAATTATATTCAGTATTCGAATGATTGTGTGAGAGCTTGGTAATGGCCCGAAATTCCGCGGGAGCGGGCTTTAATACAAAAACGCACACAATAAATAGCGACTGTAGAAAGCAAAAGCCGAATCTCAGACATTTTGGGTGATTTTGAAATCCCAGCCGGATGCATTTTTTCATGTCCGGGGAAAAGAGGACGTATGGTCACCCTACCTTTGTGGTCCGGACCAAATGAACCAAACGAACTGAACTACATGTGTGAACACACCCTTAGAGTTATAGCACCGCTCAACGGACATTTCAAGTCAGAACCACAGTGACATGTACAAAACCAACATCACATAAAACGAACACACTTTTAGCACTTCTCAGTGGACATTTCTGTTGGAAACTGCAGTGATATGTACTTATTAGTAACCTTCTCGAAAATGTTCCCACAGGTATGTTTTTGTCATGAGATCAACACTGCTGTGATTTGGCCATAGGCACAAAGCCAGACTAAAATGACATTAAATATGATGTTTTGAGATTTTGCCAAAACTATTTGCTCTGGAACAAATAATAGATTAATGAGACCAAAGACTGCCTGTTAGATTTACCCCAAACGAATTACATCTCATGTTTAACCTCTATAGAGACATCAGAGCCAGCGGCAAATTCCAGAAGATCTGGCCGAGGTGAGGCTGCTCTCGGCAGGTTCATGAGTACTGAACGCCCGCTGATGCCCTAGAGCTCACATCTCCAAAAGAAAAAATTCAAATAGACGTTATTATCAGACAGCATATTTGAAGACTAAACAAGTACATTCTCACCTAAAAACTCTTAAAACTACATTTCTGTGACACGCAAACAATATTATTTAGAAAATTATACTGCATTTGGGCGTCCACCATGACACTCACTGTGAGAAAAAAAACACAAGTGCAGTGATCCAAATGGCGAAATGGTTGGAATTCTGATATCACTAAAATATCGCACTCCTCTCAGCCAGGTCAACCATTAAAATATACTTCAAAGCAATTTCTAAGTAAATCATGTCAAATCACATTGATTTATCAGTCTGTGAGGAACATTAACAGTAATTGTCACTTTCTTTATGTCTCCACAGCCTCACCACACCCCAACCTCGGAGGGAAGCCGTGTTTGAAACTGAAGGTGTACGTCAAGCCTACGAGTAAGTATATCCCAGTGTCTGCTCTCTATCCATTTATGTAATTTATGGTGACATTTGCAAATCAGTACCAGGAATCTCACATCCCAGTCCTCATGTCCAGCTTGATTTAACCCAGCAGGTCAACTCTGGGAATTCTGGGGACACCTGTATTAACTCCAGTGATGGGTGAAATGCTTAGCTTTGCGTAATTTATGTTCAGGAACTTCGTTCCCATTGCTCTAGACCTCCACTGATGACTAAGACAGCTTGTTTTATGGGGCTGAAGGTTTTATGGGGTCGATCATTCATGATACCAGAAACGGTGGAGCGATAGTGTTGCCCCTCGGGGGCACTCGCTGTAGGAAGCTATTCATCTCACACAGGCCAGATAACAATCAAAAACGTTGACCTGCAACTAATCAAGCCTAGCAGGTCCGGACGCTAAGAGACCTGCAGGGGTTCCCACACACGAGCCACTGACACCAAGATAGCCTGCAGTTAAACAGAAAGGCCTTGGTTTGTTTAACCCCTTGTCACAGGTAGACATGCCAGCTATGGGTTACACCGCTTAAATCATGCTCCCTCATGACTGCGAAGTGTCAGACACGTCCAGAAAATATGTTCACTAAGCTAGGCTTGAATTTACAGCCTTTGCATTCTCGTCTAGACCTGTTCAGCATCAAGAAGGACTTGGTCAGAAGTAAAACATAGGTGTGCTGCAAGAGGTGACGGCATTAATAAATGCTCTCATGATATTTTTACTACACTTGTTTAGATGAAAAAGCTTTTGAGTGGACATTGGTATTTTTTAAAAGGTTCAATAAGGAGGTTTCCCCAGTAAGGTTGAGAATGCAATCAACGAACGCAATGAAGAGCGATCGCGTGGGCATGGTTGCCAGATTGCAAAAATAAAGCAAAACAACAGTCAGAAAATGTATCCCTTTAACAAATAAGCCCTGAGTTAGGGATTTGAACTTTTGATATCTGGCAACCACACACGAAAGCTTGCATAGTAGGGGCATGTACAGCAGTATGTAATAAAATTTTTCATCTAATGAATTACATGATGTTTCGATTAATTAATTGCAAAATAAATTTGACTGTGAAAATACACACAAAAGATTACTTAAATCTATTTTTCTGTTAAATGAGAAAGTATCAAGTAGACATTATAGACTGTAGCTTTAGAAAGAAATATTTCATTTGATTCAACATAGAATTTATTACACATTAACATTTAGGCTGTAACAGCCTAATGTAAACTATGGAACATAAGAGAAGATAATTTAAGAAACATCAGTTTTTTTTGTTCATACGATGAAAGTCACTGGTGACCAAATCAGCTTTGTTTCACAACAGTCTTCAGAATGTTCCACAAAAGACAGGTTTGAAAGGACATGAGGGTGAGTAAATGATGACAGATTTTTTTTTTTTTTTTGGTGAACTATCCCTTTAATGTTTTATTTTTTAATGAAATTATACTCTAAATAAGAGTCTAAATCTGCCAGCAGGTGGCGGTAAATGTCTTTATGAGTCATTCACTCATTCGATTCATTCAAATGGCTGATTCATTCAGGAATTAAGTAAATGGCTCTCTTTATGAATGGGCTTTTAAATCATTGGTTCACACGATTCGTTCAAAATGCGGATTCATTCAGAAACAAAACACTGCTGTGTTGCTCTGAGACAAGCAACAAATCTGCTATGGCTTCAAAGGTAATATGTTCTCTGTTAAATTGACAAAACATAATATTGTGTTTAAAATATAAAACAATATCAACTTCTTATTTACTGAACTGTTGTATAAAATCACATTTAAGCTTGTGATAGATCAAGACAAAAACAGCACTTTTGTCATGTTGTGATATGTGATATATATAAATATGAGACAAAACACATATAGGGACATTTTTTTGCACCAATATCTTGAATTTTAGGGCATAACTGCATTTGTGGATCATATTTGTCAACAGTCAACTATATGAAATATAAGATGACATACAGGTCTGGGGGCAGAGCCAGTGCGTTAACTGCATTAAAATATTTTAATCGTGGTATTTTTTCATAACTAATTAATTAACGCGTTAAACTGACAGCCCTAGTAATTTTATTTATTTATTTTTATTTATTTATTTTTTTTAATTTTTAAAAATAAATTTTAGTCTCGTCTTTTATCGTCAACAATATTTCATGTTGATATTGTCACAGTTATTGTTTACTGACCTTATTGTCATCTTGTCATCGTCTCATTTTAGTCCTGGGGGGGAGAAAAAAACTCCTCAACAAACATTTTTCATCATTGTTTTCATTAACAAAATGAACACTATTCTCATTAGAGTGTTAGTAGAGTATTAGTAGACTGTTAGGTTAGGGTTAGTAGAATAAGTTGACATGTACTTGCAAAGTTACTTGTAGTCAGTAGAATGTCTAAACTGGACTATCGAACCTAATTAAGTAGGTAGTTTAGCATAATCTTTTATTATTGCTTAGAAAAGTATTCTAACCAAACTGCTTATTAGCATATGAACAACTTTTATCCACCAAATCATGTCGACCAAGTGTTGCAAAATCAATATGTAGGGGAAAAAAATTCATCAAACAGAAAATTACATCATAGATTGGACCCCTCCAAACCCTCATGACTGTGTGTCAAGGTAAACAGATTTCCACAAACATAAGATAAAATAAGGTTGTAAAATGTGGGTAGACCTTTAATTATTAATGATATTCATTAATAATTTTTAACATTTGTAAATATATATATATATATTTTTTTTTTTTTACATCCAGAAATGTATTGAAAATAAAAACTTTCAATAAATAAATTAACAAACAATATTGACATTTGTATATTGATATAGGTGTTCTGCTGAACATAAAAAAAGATATTTTGAAGAATGTGGGTAACCAAACAGTTTAAGGCACAGAATTTTAATTTTTGGGTGAATTGTTCCTTTAAATCTTTTTTTTTTTTTTTAATCATATGAAACCAGTATGAATACAGAGTATATTTCTAAGAACTTGTTATTGAGGAATCTAAAAAATGCAGTTTGAGATTTCTTCATGTTTATGAAATCATTAAGGAAAGTGAATCTGAATCACTCGTTAAATTCCTTACAATTCCCATCCCCATTTTCCAGAGTCATCATTTAGGGGTCGTGTAAGTTTGGAGGAGAAGCCTCAGCTCATATGACAGCCCATTAGCGTGATGTAATTGTTAGCAAACAGAAGTGTTCCAGAGAGCAGTTCAGACAATCACATGCAAATTGAAATTACGATTCACCTCTCACTCTATCATTTATCTGTTTACAAGAGCACTTGTGACTCCATCCAGCTTCTCTGAGATAATGTACATTGCCTTTCACAGCGATTAGATCTCATGAGAGCGTGAGAGTCAAAACCTAACTGAAGTTTACTTGATTGTTCGAATTGGAATTCATGGTTCTCAACCTTTGTCCACCACTGGGCTTCAGAGGTGTAGAAAGTTGTTGTGAAGGCCTGAATATTGTTTCATTGGGGTGTGGGCTTTGGTGTGTTTTCATGAAATATTTATATGTGCATATCCAAGATGGAGAGCAACGAAAAGAACAACAGATGCCTGTCAGAGAAAAGCTTTATCATCCGCAGTGACCCCTCCGTGTCTTTGTTTATTTTTCCTGCTCTGTGACGGGGTGGAATCCTAGTCTTGTTGTGGACACAAGGGTTAATCTAAACCCCAGACTCCATTTTAATGTCTGTAGGGATCAAGAGAAAGGAATTGTTGGACCTGAGACAAAAGCTCAATGAAAGGCAGGCTGAGAAAAAGAACAAGGATGGGCCAGGGGCTAGAAGAGGCGGCGATGAGAGAGTAAAGAATACAGAGCCTTTACACAGAAGCAGCATCCCATTTTACATAAACATGAGATGAAGATGTCCAAATCTGAGTGTAAATAGTATATTAAAGGTGTGATGAAAAAGGGGTTAAAAAATTAATAGTGCAAAAATAAAACGCCAGTACTACAAAATAAACATTGAAAAGTGTATAAATCACTTGATTTTCTAAGCCCATTGAGTTTCGACAGACCCCCTAAAGCATGCGGTGAGTTTGTTGGAGGAAAGTCATGTGAGAGGAGGCAATGCCTCCATCGCGATATGATTGGATATGACTGGTTATGTTCAACTGTGATTGGTTCATGCGATAAACCAATCACAGTCTTGTGTTCAGGTGCGTTCTGCGTTTATAAATCAGTCTGAATAAACAATATAATGGCGTTAATAGGGAAACTAATTTAAAAAAGTAAGTAAACAACTCACACACTTAGATATAACCACTTTGTTACATCAAAATAAGACGGAAAATGGCCTAAAACATGATCTTTCAGTGAGTAATCAGCTTGGTGAAATTATTAAGATAAAATATATTATGATTACTAATGTGCAACCGTTTCTTCTTTCTTTCTTTGTCAGATGACTCTCTGTACGAGTCTCCAGAGCCGTTCCTGACAGATGACTCCAGCGGTGGTTGGGCATTAACGCCCAGTCTGTGGCTCATGCTTCCGCTGCTTCTGCTCCTGTGCCCCTCATAGCATTATAACCCTCTGAGCCTGGCCACGCCCACCCAACCTGCCCCGCCCCATCATACATCACAATGACAAGCCCCGCCCCTTCAGTTCTGGAGTCCAGCCAACAGACATTGCTCCTCGCTTGCTCCTTGCACTGTTGATATGGATTTTTACCCGGCCTGCAACCCTGCGGGACATCAGCTAACCAGCCCTAATTTGCAATGACAATTAAGCCCCACCCAAATGCCCACATTTGGGCATTCCTGCATAGGCGACTGACAAAAGAGACATGTAAATTGGCCAGCTTTTTTGAGAGCGCTCTATTTTCTGCCAACATCCCACCATCATCTGCGTGTCAGGAGACCGATTCAACCGACTGCCATCTGAATCGCTCTGTTTGTCTGCGTTAACCACCTACCTGAGCCTTCAATGTCATCTGAGCTCAATTTTCACTTTTGTGAGCGCGTGTGCGAGTGTCTATGCTCGTGTTTGCGTGTGTGTTTGTGCTATGCCGATATTCGCATATGAACAGATGTACAGAGCAGTCACAGTCCCTTACAAAATTACTAGAAAAAACGTGTTTCATTACTCACTGAGAGAAGAAGACAGTTCTATTTGTGAATCTGCCAAAGACACTACTTAAACTTTTTTTAATAAGGGGAGTGGGGGAAAATACTGGCTTTGGTAAGAGATTACATGCAACCATGGAACATTTCAGGCTTTTAGAGTCATGGGAGGGCAGTGTAGATTTTTCTATTATGATCTTTTTTTGTCATACAAAAAAACAAAAAAAAACAAGAATGTTGCGTAGATTAAAAAAAAACACATAGTTAAAATGGCCTTTTTTTCACTGGTGCTCAAGCTGAAATGAGTTTGTTTTGAACTGCAACAAATACTTTTCTTAGTTGGTATTTTTGACTTGTTTTCTGGTAAAAAAATATTGAAAAAAAAAATTGTACAATAAGTTACATTTACCTGAAAAACAAAAAATGTGTAAGATTTATTATTTCAAATAGTAATTTTACATTGAGTGACATTTTATTTACCCTATTGGAAAAATATGGAGCCCCTGAAGTGACATTTACAGGGAGAAAAAAAAAAAAAAAAGATGAAAACATTTTTGCATGTGCACAAGAATGTTTTCCTGCTGGAAAATGAAACATTTTCTCATTTGCTTACACAACAGAATGACTATTCTGTTCTGCTGTGAAATAGATTAATTGTTTAGATTTATTCTTGTTATTCTAGTTTTTTGTACACATGTATCAAAGAAAAAAAAAATAGTATGGGATTTAGTTTGGAAAAAAAAAAAAATCATTCAGAAACTCCTAGTAAATTCCACAGCGTTACAAAGAAACATCAAGCAACACAATTTAAACGGGATTTTTAAGTAAAAAGACTGACATAGTATTTTCTTGTAAAACATACTCCAATGCTCTTTGTTGTTTTGCAACTTCAAAAAATATTTTTGGGCACTTTAGGGGCTCCATATTATGGAAGCCTGTTTCCGTCACTAGTTGCGTAATACAAACAGACAATTCTGACTTTTTTCTCACAATTCCGAAATAAAAACTCGCAATTTTGAGTTATTAAGTCAAGTTCTGACTTTTTTCCTCAGAATTGCATGATATAAACTTAGAGCTAGGAGGAATAAATCCAGCATTGCGTGATATAAAGTCAGTATTATGTGATATAAACTCCCAATTATAAGAAATAATAGTCACAATTCTTACTTTTTTCGCAGAATTGCAAGTTTATATCTCACAATTCTGACTTTATAACACACAATTGCGAATTAATGTCAAAATTGTGAGATAAGCTGGAATTCTGAGAACAAATCAGTTTTTTCCCCCTCAGAATTGGACTTTATACCTCACAATTCTGAGAAAAAAGTTAGAATTGCAAGAAAAAAGCCTGGATTGTGAGATACAAACTTGGAAATGCGGGGAAAAAGACGGAATTGCGAGCATATCATAATTCTGAGAAAAAAAAGTCTGAATTGCAAGAAATAAACTCGCAATTACCTTTTTTAAAAATTTTTAGTTGGTGGTGGAACGGGCTTCCATACCATAGCAAATATTTTTGTTTGTTTTTTGTTTTGTTTTGTTTTTGTTTTAAGCATAAAGCTAACAAAATTTTGTGATTTTTACGTTTGAGGAACAAAGGTATTATTCAAATGATCATTTCAAATAATCTTACATTTCACATACAAACCTACACAAACCTACACAAGACAAAAATACAGATTAAGAGAATGTATTTCTGCAGTGTATACAGTGCCAAGTGGAAGAGGGGTGTCTGTGTCGAAGAAGTGTTTGTTGTCAGGTCAGCTTTCTAACTTCCGTCCCAGCCTGTGTCGCTCTCTTGTTCTCTTTGTATCTGCCTCTCTCTCTCTTTCTCTCTCTCTCTCTCTCGCTGTCATTTTTGAATGTGGTCTGTTCTATGTGCCGCCCCGTCACGCATAGATCTCCCACACTTGCACTTGCTCCCTTTATCCGTGCTGAGGAGGACCGCTGAACGAGAGGCCTCAGGACCCTGGGTGCCCAGTCACTGTGGCATCGCTGTGACATCACAGGCTTTGGCGTAAAGACTGACGGACCGAGGCCTTGCACTGCAAATAGAAACGCTACATGAGACTCCATATGAGGGATTCAAAATCCACATAGCACTTCTGCTTTTGAGACAATTTCATGAAAACAAAACAAAAAATGAACAGAAAGGAGAAACTATAAAGATGTGGGAATATTTGTGCGTTGGAATTGTTTTGTGACTGTAAAAATATATGTCATGAAGATTTCAAGGCAAGCCGGCATGGATCATCTACGAGAACGAACAACGTTTTTTTAAATGTTTGTTGGAACTTTTATATTTTACTTATTCCCGTGTTATTTTTAACTTTTCAAAAGAGCAGCAGAAATTATTCATATGTGATATGAAATTATAATGTAGACCCTTGAATTATTAGAGCAACGATGGTACCAGTTCTGCAGTTACATGAGTCTAGACGAGTCAGATGTTGCTGTTGTTGTTGTTGTTGTTTCCTGCTTGTATCACGATGCATTCTGGTACATGTAGTCCTGAAATGTTCTCTTTTTTTTTCTCCAAGTGTTACTATGAGATTATTTTTATTTGTTAATCATGTGGATAAAACATATTTTGAGTTCCTATAAAATGTTCAAATGCTCTGGCAAAGGACAACTACAAGAAAAAAAGGAAAAAACTGAAATAAAGCTTTTTGTTTAAAACACTCTTTTTTAATGATAAGGAAATGTGAGTTTGAAAGCTTAAATTGTGTTTATATATTATTATTGATTATTTAAACAGGGTATCATCTCAATTAACGCTAGTCAACTATGGTGTGCTGCAAGGATCTGTCTTAGGCCCTCTTCTATATACATGGCCCTTGGTAATATTATTAGAAAATATGGGAATATTTTCTGTTGTTAAGCTGATGAAACTTCAATTACAATTTCCATAAAAAATTTAATCAGCACAACTGTTCTCAATATTGATAATAATAAGAATTGTTTTAATTAAATTCTTGATGTGCAGAAGAAAGTCCCTTAACGTTCCAAAATTTTGAACGTACTAAAATTTAATTAAATTCAATTCAATTAATAAATAAATACATCATGCAGCAAATTTAGGATGTTCCTAAGCATGATACACTTAACTTTTGTTTACTAATGGGTACAAACAGGTAGTAGCTAGTAAAAAATGTTTTTTGGGGGTAAAAGACCATTTTTGAAGAAGGAATCCATATATTTATGTAGTGTGAAGTCTGATCTTTGAGTAAATATAAAGGGTCACTAACTTTGTCAATTCTTTCTTTTTCTGTTTTTTTTTTTTTTTTTTTTTTTTTCATTTTTACTGAACTGTACCATAAATTTGTCCTATGGTGTGACATAGCAAAAGTTAAGAAAAAAATAACTCTTAATAATATACAAATAGCATGAGAGAGATTTATCTTCATTGTTACACACTTCTTTTTATATAGTTTTAAATTATAACTAACATAATTTTAAATTTTATTTCCCATGACTTGTTCGACAATTTCAAGACAGACTTTGATAACAAGATAAACTTTGCTGCCATCCATTCAAAACTGCTGAAAATTATGGCATTTTAAAATGTTTTTTTTTTTTTTTAATTTTAAAATAAAACCAATCTGTGGTTCTTTTATGTGTGTCACACCATAGGACATTACGTCACACTAAAGGACAGAAATGGTAGTTACTAAAGTTTTTCTATTTCATTTAGAACATGTCAAAGGAGAAAGAAAGTTTAATTTTGATATAAAAGATGTGAACAAAACAATTTTCATCAACAAAATTGTCAATCAGTCTCTTAGTCACACTGCATGTGTGGCACAGCTAAATACAGTATGATTGATCTTCAAACTATATTCATTAAGATGTGAATGATTTTTTTTTTTCATGGCTACTCTTTTTAAGGCATCATTTTGATTCTATTTACTTTCTGCATCGTTCTCTTAGGATCTCCTTCCTTCTGGTGGATCCCTGTTAATTTTCTGTCTATATTTCCATGTCCTCTCTCATCCACTAATTTCTCTCCCTCAGCTCTTCCTGTTTCAGAAACAGTTTGATGCTTTTTTTCGTGACACCAAAGGACATGGTTTTCAGAGACAAAATGTATTAAGTTCCTACACTTTCAGAAATATATGGATGAAAAAATAGACACTTGTACAATTATGCTGGAGGTATTTATTAACATTATTATGTTTTTTTTTTTTTTTATAAAAGTTGTAATTTATTGAACCATGCTTGAGACAGTCACACTATAGGACAATTTTGACCTTTGGCTCAAAAATGTTAAAAATCAAATAACACTGCAGCTTTTTTAACAACAGTTTAATGTAGGACAAAATGTATTCATTATATTAATTATTAATTTATTATATTAATACTAATTATATTAATTTTTATCTTGTTGGACAGTGAAAATGCCACATCAACAACCCTAATACTTTTCAGTAATATATATATATATATATATATATATAATGCCAAGAATGTATCAATGATGCCTTGAATTGCTCCCTCTGTAGGCAGCTCACTACGTTTGGAAACTTTCTCAAAACCTCTAAGACTAATCTGTTCCAGCATTTGATCAACATTTTTTACGGTAGACGTTTTTAATCAGGGTTACTCGTATTTTGATGAAAGCAAAGGATCTTGGACCAGGCCAAATGAGCTCCAGAGACGTCTTCAATGATAAGGTAATGTATCAATCACACAAAAACCAGACAACATGAAAGCTCTTCCTTTGGTTTTTATGTTTCTAACTTCTAAAAAAAAAAAAAAAAAAAAAGGAAAGATTATCCGCCAATTTAGCCGTGTCATTCAATAACTTAATCCCTGCTGGCCTTGTGACCCTCCAGGACTCTGAAAACTTCCTTTCACACTGACAACACATTTCCTATTTCTAAATGTCTCTTTCTCTTCCTCTATTTGTCTCTCGCTGACACACACGGACACCTTGCGCCCAAAGGCTCTACTATTTGGGAAGGGATGGCAGTAAATGCTTCTGAACGGCTGTAGTTTGCAGTAATGTTTGTGAGAGGGTCAGAAAATGGAGGCTGATAGGACTGAGTGCTGAGCTTGGTCTCATGCAGCGATGGAAAGCACTGTGCCAGGGGAGTCTTACTGGGGAGAGATGGGGGTAATTGTGCACAGATTTGGACAATTTTCCCCCAATTTGGTATTATCTGTTTCCTACCAGACGCCTGAAACAGGAAATGATGGAAGATTCGAGAAACTACCCCTTTCCATGACACCAGGGCCTCCTGGAAATTACGCATCTTGAATATCATTCATAATGCATCATATTATGACATATGAAGTATTTTTACATTTATAAATATGGTATGTATAAAAGGCTTATAATTTACCACAAGGAAAACATTTTGTGTCAGTCAAATGTCAATAACATTGCGTCAAACCGTTTGACTGTTACATTTGCATATGAAAAGAAAAACTCAGCTCCTATTGCTGGAACAAGCAGTTTGTTTATTTTGCTTATCTGTGTGGAACCGACTGTACACACTCTTTCAAACAAACATTGTAAACTACAACAAATTATTTTACATTTCACACCACAGGCACCAATTTAAAAAAAAAAAAAAAAAAAAGGTTTATTTAATTCAATTATCTGCTTCATTTGCAAGGGGTCAAAGGTTAAACTTGCATGAAACACTGTGAAACTGGTTTGAAATAGCTTACTTCCTAAAATTGCATATATATACACATGCTATGCACAGTATGTGAATGTTCTCTATGCATGGAATATCTGGATGAGTTCACATTTGTACAAAAAAAGAGCAGTAAACAACTAGAAAGCACTCTGTTGTGTATTGTATCCCACGTTGCAATGCACTCCACATGACCTTACATTTAATGACAAGTTTGTCTTTTTGTTTTATCAGACTGCAGACAGTTTTTTTTTTTTTTACAAGATGGTAACTACAGTAGACAGCACTCACTGAATTAAAAACGCCTACATGAGCTCATTAGTATTCATAGGTTTTTATACATAAAGCATGGCTCTTACACATGATTTTTTATTTATGTATTTATTTTAAACATTTGGATAGATACGTTGATGTACAATCTCTCAATGTTATCTTTTTACATATGAATAGCCATATTGATGAACATGTTTAGAATCCTTCAAAATTCATAGAAGGTTGAGTACATGCAATTCACACAAATATTTATTTTACACATTTTAACTTATTTTGATGTTATAGCAGTTCCATTATGTGCTGTGTGATTCCTAAAGAACACATTCACAAATCAATCAATGAGTAAAATCATTGATTTCATTTATATTTCAGATGTGTTGAGTTGTAAAGCTGCACTTTTTTTAACTGAAAATGATAAAGATCATTTTTGCACAAGTACATAAAAAACATTTCCAAACTGCTTGCCCTAACACACAATAATGTTTTACAATTCAAGCTGTCTAGTCAGGTTTTCATCGTTGTATGGTTACATCACATCCTTAAAGGGATAGTTTACCAAAAAAATGAAAATACTGTCATTAATTATTCACTCTCATGTCGCTCCAAACCTGTAAAACCTTTGTTCATCTTTAGAATACAAATTAAGGTGTTTAAATTTGTAATATCTTAATCAAAAATATCTTAATGAAGATGAACGAATGTCTTATTAAGTCATAATTAATGACAGAATTTTCATTTTTGGGTGAACTATTCCAAAACAAGCTTTTATTACAGTACTTGTGTGCTGTGATGGGAGATGCATTAACAGTTCTGATAGCTTATAGCCATAACTAATGAGCAACATTATTAACAATGTATCATTCAAAAAGTCACCATCCGAAACCTTGCCTAACTTCTGGAACCTTATTTATTTTAAAAAGGTCATCGGATACCCATTTTCCACAAGTTGATATGATTCTTTAGGGTCTTAATGAAAAGTCTATAATATACTTTGGTTAAAATTTCTCAATGGTAGAGTAAAACAACACCCTTTTCACCTTGTCAAAACCAGCTCTGCAGACATCAACCCGTTTTGTTGCATGTTGCTTTAAATGCAAATGAGCTCTGCTCACCACGCACTTTGGCCACATTTAGCCATGAAACTTGCTAACTAGCACATTATTAGGAAAGGCGATTGCAAAGATTCATAAAAAACCTTTATACTCACTTCTGCTGTAGGTGAAGCTGGATCACGGATGATTTGCGCGAATGTAGACAGATTTAGGTAGATCGGGAGGCGCATTCCCTTCACAAACAAAAGTAATCCACTGTCTTCAGCAGCTCAGGTGTTGGGAGTAACTGACGACTACTATGTTCATTATAACATCCAAAAACAAAACACCCTTAATTGCTTAGGAGCCATTCTTGTCTACGTCCCTGCTCCTGCGTCAAAACAATGGCATTCACTCAGGGCGGATCTAAGGTAAGACGGCCATGTCAATCAACTATCGTGGGAGCAGCCTTGGTAGGTGTGAAGCTGAGAATGGCTTGATTTGAAAAAGGGGATATTATTTTTAGGGATTAAATAAAAACCACTGGGTGGATTTTTATCATTATAGTGTGGATGGGTACACACACTGCTAACACACATTTATGTTCAAACAACATGTAAAAGTGAATTTTGCATCCGATGATGCCTTTAAAACATTTATTTTCAGTGAAGCAAGACAGTTACCTACTCAAAATACATGTATTCAGATAGTTATATTTTCATTAAGTCTTTTGTTTTTGGAGGGTGTGAGTTTTGACATTGTTTTGACATTCTCTCTGATTAAATGACCACCTGTAACCTCAAATTCATCCATGCTGAAGAGTTGAGCCAAAGGTCAAATCCCATAATTACCAAAACAATTCTCTGCGAGGAGGCCAAATCTTCCTTTAATAATTTAATTCATCCACACAAGTGTGCAAATGACTTAATGAATAAATTTGCCAGTAACTCATTTTTGGGCCATCTTTCTCCATCATTAAATGATAAGCAAGACATCACTATGGGATTGCGTGTGAGTACAGAACTCGGTCGTCTGTGACAGTACATCACTAAGGTAAGTACATAGAAGACGTTAGGTTTTTAAAGATGTCAGTATGCTGGTATTGTTTGTATTAATACAAATGTAAAACAAAATGCATGGATGAGGAGAAGCACTTTAGTTTCATAACTGTAATAACTTATCATACCGGAAAATATACAGAACTGGTTTATCTGTATTTTTGAGAAGATCCTGTTCACAAATGATCTCTAAATTAATTAATTTATTGGTAAAGACTTCATGTATGACATTCAAGGGGCTGCTGTTCTATAGAAAGTTAGGTTATTTTTGTTACATTGTTACTTTTTATAGAATGTTACATTACTGTGTGTTACATTGTTACTTTTTACAGAATGTTACATTACTGTGTGTTACATTGTTACTTTTAATAGAATGTTACATTACTGTGTGTTATTATTACTTTTGCATTACATTGTTACTTTTTTTGAAAAGTTACTTTTCTATTTGTTATTCTTCATGGAAAGTGAAGTTACTTTTAAATTATATTGTTTATTAATTAAGTTATTTTTATGTTACGTTGTTACTTTTTATAGAATATTACATTACTGTGCATTATTATTACTTTTGTGTTACATTTCTGCTTTTTTGAACAGTTAATTTCTTATTTGTTATTCTTCATGGAAAGTCAAGTTACTTTCAAATTATATTGTTTATTAAGTTACTTTTATGTTACATTGTTAATTTTTAAGTAAATTTAAGTTAGTTTAGGTATCAGTTTCACATACTATTAAAAAATAACAGACAGTCAAAGTATCCACAACGCTATTTTATGACCAATTCGTACATATTTTACGAGGTGGCTAATTCTTATGAATTTGTACGACCTCACTCATACAATTTTGTATGATTTGTCTAGACCCCAGTAACAGTTAGGTTTAGGGGTAGGTCATTCGTACAAATTCATATGAATTGGTGAACTTGTAAAATAAGTATGATTTAGCAAAACTCATATGAATTTGTACGAGTGAGATCGTATGAATTAGCCACCTCGTAAAATATGTACAAATTGCCGTGAGATCGGGTTGGTATCCTAGTACACACAGTGACAGAATAAGGAATCAGCATTACAAGCAGCAGCCCTTTGCTATCATTTCCCAAACCTCCTGGTAACTCCTGTGTAACAGACAGAAAAGTGAGGAGTCTTCTAGAAAAACAATAAACGAAAGCACTCTTTGCTAATTAGCATATTGAGTGCTGTATCTCTTCAGCGAAATGAACTGATTGGTATTCTGGAGTCCGCCAGCATCTCATCACCGGTAAATTTGCTGTGAACGGTGACTGTGTTCCTGTCGCGTTCCCGTGCGCTGCCACTCCACTGTCCTCTTGTGCGATAACAAAGCTCAGCTTGACCTTTTAGCAATCAAAAGCCCAACAGTCGATGTCCTATCAAACTCTCAGTGTGAGATGCCCATTCCTGGTTCAGGATAGAGCTAGTAGATTGCACCCTAGGTACCCCCTAACAAGATAAAGAAGGGGCAACTAAGATGTCTTACTCTTAACAAATCAAGTCCTGCAATCTCATGGCTGACATAGTAATCCTGCTGTGTGTCACCCTGCATGGACCTAACGCACAAATAACACAAGAAATAAAACTAGTTAAAGTCCCTCCGGCTGGATCTGTATGACCATAAAACAACCCCAACAGAGACTACTGGGCCCAGATTTAAAAATCCTGGTGGATTCCTAATGTGGAAAATGTCAAGGAATCCAGAGGTCAGGATACTGCATCCCATGTGTTATTTTCCTTTATTCGAATGGATTAGATTTCTGGAATCAGGAAAGTCTTAAATAAATATGAGAACACAATTTGACAAATATAATTTTATTAGAGCAATTTAGCATGGTTGAAAAACTTGACTTTTTTTTAAATGTAACATGCTTGCAAAAATGTGTTACTTATTATAAAGAGTAACTAACTGTAACATTGTTACCTTGAAATGTTAAGATGCTTTTGTGCTACATTATTACTTTTTTATAGAACATTAAAGGGATTAATTACTCACCCTCATGTCATTCCAAACCTGAAAGAACACAAATTAAGATATTTTTGATCAAATCTGAGAGCTTTCTAACTCTGACAGCAATGCAACTACCAAGTTCAATACCCAGAAAGGTAGTAAGGACATTGTTAAAATAATCCATATCACATCAGTGGTTCAACCTTAATTTTATGAAGCTACAAGAACACTTTTTGTGTGCGAAGAAAACAAAAATAACAAATTTATTCTCTACCGTGTCAGTCTTCAACGTACGTTCACAAGTGAATCACAATGCATGTGTGTGGTGCTGCTGATGCAGAAGCCAGCATTCTGATGTAAAACGTCTGTGTCTTTTAGTTTATCATCTGTATATTCTGGTCCAAAAAAGTAAGGCTGGGCAAGACTATTTTAACGATGTTCTTATTACCTTTCTGGGCCTTGAACATGGTAGTTGCATTGCGGTCTATGCAGGGTCGGAAAGCTCTCAGATTTCCCTGAAAATATCTTAATTTATGTTCCAAAGACAAACAAAGGTCTTACGGGTTTGGAACGACATGAGGGTGAGTAATTAATTACAGAATTTTCATTTTTGCGCAAACTATCCTTTTAAGTTACTTTTGTATTATTTGTCCCTTTTCATGCATTAAAAGTGGTAAATTACCAGAAAATAACCACTTTTGACTTTTCCAGTATACTCCACATATGCTGTTCACACAAGAGTGTTCCATTTTTTTTAGCTGGTATTATGGGACACAAATAAATAGCAAAATACCAGTAAGCTCTGATGATGGACTTGGGAACAGAGTCTCTCTCTGGGCTCCGCTTGGGAACAAGAGCCCTCTCTGGGCTGGACTTGGGAACAGAGTCTCTCATTGGGCTTGTTTTGCAAACAGGAGCCCTTACTGGGCTGGGCGTAGGAACAGGAACCCTCTCTGGGCTTGACTTTGGAACAGAGTCTCTCTCTGGGCTTGGCTTGGGAACAGGAGCCCTCTCTGGGCTTGACTTGGGGAAAGGAGCCCTCTCTGGGCTGGACTTGGGAGCAGGGGCGCTCTTTGGGCTTGTCTTGGGAACAGGAGCCCTCTCTGGGCTGGACTTGGGAGCAGGGGTCCTCTCTGGGCTTGGCTTGGGAACAGGAGCCCTTTTTGGGCTGGACTTGGGAAAAGGAGCCCTCTCTGGGCTGGACTTGGGAGTAGGGGCCCTCTTTGGGCTTGTCTTGGGAACAAGAGCCCTCTCTGGGCTTGACTTGGGAACAGAGTCTCTCTCTGGGCTTGGCTTGGGAACAGGAGCCCTCTCTGGGCTGGACGTAGGAAAAGGAGCCCTCACTGGGCTGGACGTAGGAACAGGAGCCCCCTTGGGCTTGACTTGGGAACAGAGTCTCTCTCTGGGCTTGGCTTGTGAACAAGAGCCCTCTCTGGGCTGGACTTGGGAAGAGGAGCCCTCACTTGGCTGCATGTAGGAGAAGGAGCCCTCTCTGGGCTGGACTTGGGAACAGGAGCCCTCACTGGACTGTACGTAGGAAAAGGAGCCCTCACTGGGCTGTACGTAGGAACAGGAGCCCTCTCTGGGCTTGAGGTGGGAACAGAGTCTCTCTCTGGGCTTGGCTTGGGAACAGGAGCCCTCTCTGGGCTGGACTTGGGAACAGGAGCCCTCACTGGGCTGGACGTTGGAAAAAGAGCCCTCACTGGGCTGGACGTAGGAACAGGAGCCCTCTCTGGGCTTGACTTGGGAACAGGAGCCCTCACTGGGCTGGACGTTGGAAAAAGAGCCCTCACTGGGCTGGACGTAGGAACAGGAGTCCTCTCTGGGCTTGACTTGGGAACAGAGTCTCTCTCTGGGCTTGGCTTGGGAACAGGAGGCCTCTCTGGGCTGGACTTGGGAACAGGAACCCTTTCTGGGCTGGACGTAGGAAAAGGAGCCCTCTCTGGGCTTGACTTAGGAACAGGAGCCCTCACTGGGCTGGACTTGGGAACAGCAGCCCTCAGTGGGCTGGATGTAGGAAAAGGAGCCCTCTCTCGGCTTGACTTAGAAACAGGAGCAAAATACTAACTTTTTTGTTTCATTTCACTGTATAGAGTAGGCAAAATGGTTTGTTATTCCAAACAGTGAGTGGGTGTGTTACTGAATTAATGAATTACTGAACAGATTACTGTAAAGAAAATTCTGGCTGCCTTAATTTTTAGTCAGTATTCTAATTAAATTAAAATAAACTGACTAAAAAAAAAGAAGTTTAATCAAGATAACATTATAAACCAATGGAGGAAAAAATGTTGTCATGGCATCCTTTATAGTAAAACTTAAATTACTGTTTTATTACATGATTAATATTTTTGTAAAATGAAGTTAGTTTAGTTTTGCATTGTTACGTTCTATGAAAACATCATTTACTTTTGGTTTTCTCACAGAGATTTTCTCCTCCAGAATGCAAGTGGATATAATCAAGAAATAAATGTAACAAGTAAAGCTATTCATAACTTATTTAAAAAGCCTTATTTGATTATGTAACATGCATTATTTGTAATACATTACCTCAACACTTTAATTTAGAAAGGTGAACAGATGAAATAAGATCTGCTCTTCAATCTAAATTGGGAGTTGATTTGTATTCTTTCATCCATTAACGGAACAAGCACATCCCACCTCTTGCTGCACTGCACTGTGGATTCATGCAATTGGAAAATAAACTACTTTCCATTTGCCATTATAGTTTTTATTGTTCTTGTTTTGTCATGCTTTACAAGATATGCTTGAAAGAACATAAACTCCAAAACATTTCCACCGGCCTGTTTCTATCTCCTCTCCATCAGGGCTTAAGCCCCAGCAGTAAGCTGTTACATCGCATCCTGTTTGCCACATTAATTTCCTGCGCTTAACAATATTTTAGCATAATTAACAGGAGTGAGCCAATCTGCTGCTCATTGATTCCTCTTCTTTCTCTCTTCCTCTCAGAAACACACACTCAAAAGAGGGTGAAAGTCTGGCTTGCTTTATTAATGAGGACCATCTGTGCAGAGGCACAGTGAAGGAGAGAAAGAGAGAGGGAAAAGATGGAAAGAAAGCAGAGAGGGAGAGAAGAGGGAAGGAGAGAGTGTTGAGAGGGAGCTGAGAGAGCTCAACAGAGGAGTTTGGGGTCTGAACTGAATCTGATCAAGATCCTGGGTGAGTGTGAGGACTCAAAACACTGTAGGAAGACAAAAATAACTGTTTTTCTTCCTTTAATGTCTTAAACTCATCATGATAAATTCATCGCCCAACTCTCATTTTTTACTGAAAAGAATGACTAAAGATTATTAGGACATTTTTTTTTCTATATATTTTAAGCTTGACTGCTCCAGGTTACTATAAATATTATTTATGTTTTTCTAATTTGCATTCCATTGATAAAAACAACAGCATATGGGTTTGAAATCACACAAGCCTGAGTAAATAATGACAGAACTTTCCTTTTCACTGGGGATACCAACACTGTAACACTTCAACAATTGTTCAAATAGCCTATATTTTAAGACTTAAGTTTTTAACACATGCTGCAGTCTGTTCGGTTAGTTCCAAGTATTCATAGTATAAACTGAGAAACTGAAAAAGAAATTGTTAAGCAGGTGTTACAGCTTATTTTGTTAGCTTTTTTATTTAAAGGCTTGAATGCAGACTTTAACTTTGGATCAAACAGATGGTTTAATTAACAACATCAGCAAACAGTGGGGTCTAAAATTCCGACGCCACATTGACAATCTGGAATTGTTCTTTTATGTAAAACTAAACAAAAATAAACTATTAATTACTCTTCTTTTTTATTGTTTAAAAAAAAAAAAAAAAAAAACGGGAAAAAACCTTGCTGCTGTTTTTAAACACCATCTAAATTCGTTTTTAGATGGTGTTTGCATATAAATGTATCTTTGTAGTGTGTGGACACAACCCTACAATGATGAAAATCCATTCACTCCTTTTTTATCCCCAAAAAACCTTGGTATGATTCTTTAGGGTCTTCATGAAATGTCTGCAACATACTTTGATGCTTCACTGGTGGTGGATGAGGAGATACCCCCTCACAATGTAAAGTGCTTTGAGTGCTTAGAAAAGTGTTATATAAATGTAATAAATTATTAAACAGTCTCAATTACCAAGCCGTTTTGATTTTTTGAGCAGTATGATGTCATATTGAACAGGCCCCACCCACAACTGCTGACAGACTGTCAGATATATGCATATTTCCCCTTCAGTCAGTAGAATTAAATACAAATAAATACAAATCCAAAAAAAAAAAAACAGAAGACAGGGGCGGGGTGAGCAGAGCTCATTTTCATTTAAAGAGACATGTACTGAAACGGGTCAGGGTAAAAAGACTGTTTTACACAACCACCGTGGAATTTTAATTAAAGTATGTTGCAGGCATTTTATGAAGACACTAAAGAAGTGGTCTGCAACATGTGGCCTGAGGCTGCAGCCAGATTATTTTGATCGCAGCTAGTCATGGCAGCAACAGTTACTCAATTTACAATTTATTTAAAACGCCTTTGAATAAGCCCTTGCTATTCACTTTCACTTGCGATTTCATGATCACGCGCACTTTGTGTAATGAGAGCACATCTTACGATATAACACCATGTCCTACTACATGATGCTGCAACACGCAAAAAAGTGTTTGTCCTAACTAGGTGTGAGGCGACACACAAAATTTCTGTTTCCGAAACGGTTTCGATTTCTACGTCACGACTGGAACAACGACACAAACTATGACAGTTTGACTTTCTTTCTTCAGTCATAAAGAAATTATGTTTTTATGAGGAAAACCTTTCAGGATTGTTCTCCATATAATGGACTGATATGGCGCCCTGAGTTTGAACTTCCAAAATGCAGTTTAAATGCGGCTTCAAACAATCCCAAATGCGGTTGTAAACGATCCCAAACGAGGAAGAAGGGTCTTATCTAGCAAAACGATCGAAACGATTGTTCAAAAACAATACAATTTCTATACTTTTTAATGTCAAACGCTCATCTTGCCTTACTCTCCCTGAACTCTGTGTATTCTAGCTCAAGACAGTTAGGGTATGTCAAAAAACTCAGACCGTATTTTCTCCCTCAACTTCAAAATCGTCCTATATCGCTGTTTTACCTTTTTTGTTAAGGGTGTTTGATCTTCTTTTCATGTTCACTTTGCACTTTTTGAAGTTGAGGGAGAAAATACGGTCTGAGTTTTTCGACATACCCTAACTGTCTTGAGTTAGAATACACAGAGTTCAGGAAAGATCAGAGTTTGAGATTAAAAAAAGTATTTAAATTGTTTTATTTAAACGAAAATAACCGATCGTTTCACTAGATAAGACTCTTCTTCCTCAGCTGGGATCGTTTACAACCACATTTGGGATCATTTGAAGCCCCATTTAAACTGCATTTTGGAAGTTCAAACTCGGGGCACCATATCAGTCCATTATATGGAGAAAAATCCTGAAATGTTTTCCTCAAAAAAAATAATTTCTTTACAACTGAAGAAAGAAAGACATGAACATCTTGGATGACAAGGGGGTGAGTACATTATCTGTAAATTGTTGTTCTGGAAGTGAACTTCTCCTTTAAAACTGCAAACCAACAAGAGTTTTTCATGACAAAGATGGCATCAGTCACTCAATATTTAGTTTTAACAATGTTAAAAAGGTTTAATATTTATGAATTAGATTATAAACTAGTTCATTTCGTTCAGAGTGGTGTGGACAGCTAAATTGCTTGTCGCTGGAATCTTGTCGCGTCACGTGTAGTTAGGACACGTGTATGATATTTGTCAATTAGCTTAGGATCTTTTGAGCAGCAAGACTTGATCAGGTGCAGTACTATCTGTGTTTGAAGGATTTGCTCTGGTGCATCAAATCTGTACTCTGTAATCGCAGGTAAACTGACCAGTCAGTTGTTTGTCATGAGAAGTGTTCCACAAAAAAGCCATGGTTTGCAGACAGTTATAAGAGTTAATGTTACAGATACGTCTTTTGAATATACTGTGTGAACTCATTGCCCTGTTAAAAAAAAAAAAAAAAAAAAAAAAAAAACACAAATCAAAATAACACAATTTGTTGAGTCAACTTAAAATATTTTGTTACCCTGCTGCCTTAAAATTTAAAGTTCAGTAAACTCAAATAAATTTAGTCAATTTGAAATGTTAAGTTGTACTAAGTGACAACTTAGATATTTAAGTTGACTAATCAAAAAAATTGGTTTGTTAAACTTAAAAGCTAGGCTTGTTACCCTGCTGCCTTAAAATTTTAAGTTGAACTCAAATATCTAAGTTGTCACTTAGTTCAACTTAACATTTCAAGTTGACTAAACTTTTCTGAGTTGACTGAACTCAAAATTTTAAGGCAGCCAGATTTAAATTATTTGAAGTTGACTCAACTAATTGTTTTTTTACAGTCTAGCTCGGAGAGCTTTATTTTCCCTCTTCACTAAGTGTCAGTTGTTTTGTTTATTGGTCTAAATCTTGTTTTAGGTTTCTCTTTCTAATTAACCTTACATTGGGTTAGTCACTCACTTCGTTCCCACCCTTCTAAATTGTGTTGCATTGATAAGGAGTTATCACAAACCAAGACTGTGTAGTTGTGCAATATATAGTAAATGTCAATATATAGTAAATGTAACTTAAATTGTTGCCTATGTAACCAGTTAAAACTTGAAGTGGCGATGAGGCCTTAAAATGTATGGAAAGAGTCTTAAAAAGGTCTTAAAAGGTATTAAATTTAACTCCATCATTCCTGTATATACCCTGGAGTAACAGCTCACTACCAGTTACAAAAGATACTGTAACAGTCTGTCACAGGCAATTCTAGTTGCATTTTTCATTAATTAATGTCTTAAATAATCATTTGACTATGTTTTGGACCGCCATCTAGTGATGAAACTTACTTGCTGACCCCTGCCATAAAGAATCATACCAACTTGTGGAAAATGGGCATCTGATGTCCCCTTTAAAGCAAAACAGAGACATGCCAAAATACTAAGACATTCAGAACTAATTTACATTTTCCAATTAAACTTTTGACTCAGTGTTTTAATGCAGATAATATAATTTGTAATAAAAAAGACTTTTGGACCCCACTGTGTTTATTATACTGTATAGCATAATGCTCAACAGATCATTCATTTAGATAGTTAGAAATGTTGTGAAACTATTTTTTTTTTTCATACATTCAAATATGAATGTAAATGAACTGCTAATCTCTCAAGCATTATGTTAATGGCTTATTAATGAAAGCTATTATAAAGCGCTACACAATTCTCTTTTCTTCCTTAATTTGCTTATTTTTTAGTGCTGCTCTGCTCCTTTCTCTCTGAGGTTTTCAATTGGAAATAGGTAGCTGATGTAACATAAATTCATTCGTCATTCACCCATACAATCAATGTACAGCAGGTAGAGGAATTAATCATTGTTAATGAACCCAAGGCAAGCTCTTAATTAGACAAGCGACTGCAGGTTTGACCCAAACAGATCCATAGCGGTTCATATAGTCAATAAGAAGACATCAGTTTGCTAACGCACGACTATGATTCTTTTGAATTGAGATATGCGGAAAACCTGTACTGCAACAGTCTGAATAATCAATTCCACCCTGCGAACACATTCAGTCTAATGACCGGCCCCATATAAACCTTTTTACGCGTTCGCAGATCCATTTTATTGTGCACCAAGTGCACCAAATAAAATCTTCTATAAAAGTATTACAAAATGTGCAGTGTTCTACAATTGCTGTAAGAAATCACAGCTTTCTGCTTGAAATTTCGGATCATGCTCTGATTGTTTTAAGCGGGGTATATATGCTGAGCAGCAAATGAATGCATAATAGCAGCGGGCCTTTGTAAAAGCATGTTTAGATTAGATATTTCCACAAATGTGGCGTAAAAAAAAATCCAGCATAACAATCAGGCCCAAGTCAAAGTCCTACTAACTGTCACCACGGTAATATACAAAAACCTGCAGATATAAGTGGGCCGGGAAATAAGCTGATTTCCATTCTAATGGACGCTCTCGGAGGGAGCACAACTCCAGGCACAGAGGTTTCTCGTCGGCTTACTGGTTAATGAGCTCAGTTTAGAGATGCACGAAGAGCATTTATGAGCATCCACGGGGAAATACCCAACAGCCTGATATCAGTTTCAGGATTTGTTAAGAAGAATAGCTCCTTTTACGTGACAAGTTAATGGTTATATATAACACAAAGGTATCTCAGGAAAGGACAACTGAAAAGCACACACGCAAAAAAAGCATAATATAAAGCGTTCTTTGTGCGCCCATGGGAGGCGGCGAACACTTCGTAAACATGACACGGTGAAGATCACGACCCTCAATCACAAAGCACAGGCTGCGGCGAAAAACATGAAATGTCCTCCAGAGATGCCGTAATTGCCTGTTCCTCTTTTGCAATAATCCAATTACCTTTTCCATCTGATTATATTTGGAGAGTATTATGTTATGTTTTTTGAAAAGGGCAAGCTGGCCATGCTATCAAAGTCACGGGACACGTAATTATATCATACCACCGGGCCACCATTGTAGGCTGCGGGTGGCTCGGACAGGACTGGAGGAAGATTTCGTGTCCCTGAAAGCCGAACCGCAGGCCCCGTCCACACATCTTAAGAGCTGTAATTAACCAAGGTCACCTCTGAGAACAACACACTGATGGAAGTTTATCAGCCTACGCTAACACAAAGGACTAAAACCAATTTTGTGATAATTGGGTTTTCTTTGCCAAAACTGCTGGTCTACTGGTGTGAGTAAAGCAAGTAATCTGCATAGTGATATTTTGGTTCTTTTGTAGAGACCTCCCTAGTACACAAACACTGTGGGATGGTGGACGGTAATGGAGATGCTCTAATTTGGTTTTTGTTTTTGTTTTTTACTTATTAAATACGCATCTAGATATGGTGCTTTACAGGAATGGACAGCGTACTGAGATCCAATTAGACAACAATCTAACAAACAGTGCCAATTTAGAAGTGGTGTAATCAATTATGTACTATATACAAAATTGAAAATCACCAAAAAAAAAAAAAAAAAAAAAAAATTGTTCTGTCCAAGGTAAACTTATCACAGGTGTCATATGATTTTTTTCATCCATACATCCGTCTGTCAATCCATCCATCCAGCCATCCATCTGTAGTTTTTTTCTTTTTTTTTTTTAACCATTTGTCCAGTGCAGGGTTTTTCCAACTAAGATAGATTTGATATAATGAGTAATGGAAAATGCAAATCAAATATTCTATGTAAATTTATACACTGCTAGTCAAAAGTTTTTTAAAAATTAAGATTTTGAATGTTATTAAATAAGTCCCTACTGCTCACCAAGCCTGCATTTATTTTATCCAAAGTACAGCAAAAACAGTACATTTTTAAAATATGTTTTACTATTTAAAATAACTGTTTTTATTTGAATATATTTTAAAATGTAATTTATTCCTGTGATCAAAGCTACATTTTCAGCATCATTACTCCAGTCTTCAGTGTCACATGATCCTTTAGAAATCATTCTAATATGCTGATTTTCTGTTCAAGAAACATTTATTATTATTATTATTATTATTATTATTATTATTATCAATATTTAAAACTGTTTAAATTCTTTGATGAACAGAAAGATCCAAAGATCAGCATTTATCTGAAATAAAAAGCTTGAAGGATCATGCGACTCGAGTAGTGATGCTCAAAATTCTGCTTTGAAATCACAGGAATAAATTACATTTTAAAATATATTCAAATAGAAAACAGTATTTTTAAATAGTAAAAATATTTCAAAAATTTACTGTTGCAGGCTTGGTGAGCAGAAAAGGCTTCATTAAAACATTAAAACATCTTTTGACTGGTAGTGTATATTTATCAGTTTAATAATTTAGTTAAATAATTTAAAAATGACAGATTAAACAACAGATTCCAAGTCAAAAAGCACATCGGAATTACTTTTAAATTATTCAATTAATTATTTTTGTTTTTATTTTATTTATTTATTTTATTATTTATGTTTTTATATTTCTATTTATGGCATACAGTTGAAAATGAATTCATATTTAATTATTCAGCTCAAGTGGCTTGTAGGTTATGATGAACAATGAGGATATTTGGTCTAATTTGATCATTTATAATAATTTGGTATCCTACCCCAAGGGTGTAGTCCTAATTTAATAGAGATTATGACTAGGTTAATATATATATATATATATATATATATAATATATATATATAATATATATATATATATATATATATATTGATTTCTCAATTTTAATCTATTCTCATTTTTACGAAACGATATTGATTCTTAAATCCCAAGAGTCAAATAGTCTAGCCTGTTTAAGTAATGTGCGCCTCCCATCCAATAAATTGCAATAAGCTTTGTGCCTTGTTACTTTTGATATGAAACAAAGAATCAGATTTCAAATTCTGTCCATTTTATTATAATATTCAAACAATAAAGTTTTGGCACTGTTTAATTTGGAGAGACAGATTGCTGTAGGGCTTAGTTTCAAGAGAAGAGGCATCAACTGATCATCTCCTCCGCTTTAATACAATTTTCAGTACGAAATAAACATACAGAACATGAGCTTCAAAAGGTATGTTAAAAGAAAAAGTACAACTTACCGAAATCAATATCCTGCCTCATGTAATCGCTCAATTAGCGTTTCAACCGGAGAAAGATGTCAATATAACAGCTTATAAACAATATGTCATGTAACGTCATATTTACCCCAGAAAAAAAACATTCGGTGAGCATAAACTCGTTAGTCAGCTAGAAAAATAAACACTAGAGAGGAGCATTTTGCTAAATATATGCACCATATAATGATTTTACTGTTCTTCAGTGTTTAATTTGTTTGAATAAATTCATCAAGTTTTTATGAAAGCCACCATTTAAAAATATTTATATTTCAAAAATTGGAATAAAAATACAATTATGTAATTGTAATGCTTTATTGGGTGGTTGTTCTGCACGCTTAATAAACAAACTCCAGCTGGTCCAAAATGCAGCAGCTAGAGTTCTTACTAGAACCAGAAAGTATAACCATATTAGCCCGGTTCTGTCAACACTGCACTGGCTCCCTCTTAAACATCATATAGATTTTAAAATCTTGCTAATTACTTATAAAGCCCTAAATGGTTTAGCTCAGTACTTGAGCGAGCTCTTATCACATTATAGTCCCTTGTGTCCGCTGCGTTCTCAAAACACTGGCAATTTGATAATACCTAGAATATCAAAATCAACTGCGGGCAGCAGATTATTTTCTTATTAGCGACCAAACTTTGGAACAATCTACTAAACACTGTTCGGGATGCAGACACACTCTGTCAAGTTTAAATCTAGATTAAAGACCCATCTCTTTAACCTGGCTTACACATAACACATTAACACATTTCTATAATTCAAATCCATTAAAGGATTGTTAGGCTGCATTAAGTAGGTCAACCGGAACCGGGAACACTTCCCACAACACCTGATGTACTTGTTGCATTGTAAGAAGAATGGCATCTACGTTAATATTATTCTGTTTCTTTCTTATTCCGAGGTCACCGTAGCTACCAGATCCAGTCTGTATCCAGATCAGATGGTCACTGCAGTCCCCCGGATCCAGTCCGTACCCAGCCCAGATGGTGGATCAGCACCTATGGACCTCTACAGCCCTGAATGTCAACTGAGACCCCCCGACTGAGCCTGGTTTCTCCCAAGGTTTTTTTCTCCATTCTGTCACCGATCGAGTTTTAGTTCCTTGCCACTGTCGCCTCTGACTCAGGCCCGGCGTCAAGGGGGGGCTTGGGGGGGATTAGCCCCCCCTGCAATGATCTGAAGGACCGACCCCTTCACCTCTGAAATACGATTTTATCGTATTGAATGCGATTTCAACCGAGGAGTACTGCTCCGATCTGATTTGTACCACCTCAGATTCTATTTGACCCACTCCAACCCCCCAAAACTTGTTGATTTTAACCATTCGATGCGGACAATCACAGGTGTATTTAAACTTTAACTGCCATTTTCCACATGCTTTTGCGCCTTGTCTGGCGCTGAGCCAAATAGACGAGCTCAGTGCTTTTAGCCCATATCACAACGATTCAGTGTTTTCAGCCACATATATATGTGCCAACAATAATGTTTCAGACATTTTAATTAATTACTAGCAAAAAAAATACATTTGTCAAATACACACTGATGTTTGTGAGTTTGTTAACGCACTGGTGTGTAAGGAAAGTGGTAATAATCCTTTCAATTAAAATCTGACGACGTATTTTATTCATATATAACACCCTGATACCCTCCCGCCCCGGTTAGCCCCCACTGAGAATCATACAAGCCCCCCCAGGTCACTTGTCCGGGCGCCGGGACTGCTCTGGCTTGCTTAGTTGGGGACACTTAATTTTCAAGCAATATCGTATACTATTTGAACTGAACTGAGCTGGATGATGACATCATTGAATTCAATGATGAACTGCCTTTTACTGAAAATTGAGTGTTTACTGTTGTCCTTTTGCATTATTGATGCACTGTTTTCTATTTAATACTGTACAGCCGCTTTGTCACAATTTGTATTGCTAAAAGCGCTATATAAATAAAGATGACTTAACCTGAGTTAGTATTATAGCTTTATTATTATAAAACTTCAGTTTGTAATTTAAGTGTTCGCATACAAATCAGATAATTTTAACCGTCAATATTAATGTAGTACCAGCTGACACCGGTACTACATCAGAGGTCGCCTTAACCGAAAATTCTCCGTAAGAGACGAAAAATCTGAAGGCCGTCCGTCATTTTGACAGATTACACTGAGGGTGATCTATTAATAATTGTAGCTGTAATTCCCGCCCCTGTCCAGTTGGTGGCGAGTGCGCTCCAGTGTGGCAACAGAGCACGGGATACAGAACAAAAAGGAAACTATTAGGAAGGTTTTCCTATGCCTTTGTTTACGCACAGACAAGTACACAGAAGCTACAACGATCTATCACGCCACATTAAAGAGCGCCAAAACGGTATTTATTGCTTGAATTTCCTAAGGAAATTGACAGAATTTGAAATCTGAGACTTTGTTTTATATCAAAAGTAACACAAAGCCTAGCCTATTGCTATTTTTTGGAAGGAGGACGCACCATGTACTGTCCATTTACCAACTGAAAACAGCATAGACCAAGAGATCGATTGTGATTTAAGAATCGATATTGGTTCATTAAAAAGAGAATCGATTAAAATCGAGAAATCTTTTTTTTTTTTTTTTTAACCCAGCCCTAGCGTATTTTTTAAACACTGCGCTGTCGTCCTGTAGGTTCGTGATTAAAAACGAAAATGTGAACCAAAATGAAAGCAATTAAATGTGTTATTCTAATTATATATATATATATATATATATATATATATATATATATATATATATATATATATATAATTATATGAAAATTAAAATGATGGGTAATAATAGATTATGCCGGAATTATTACGAACCTGTCCGTCAAAATGACCAACAATGTTGAAGTCTAGCGCAACCTCTGTACTACATATGTATATTTTACAGCATTAGTTGAGAGATCTTTTTGGCTTAAGAAAATTTGCCATGTATTGCACCTGATGTATATCCAAAATATGTGAATAATCGAATCACAAGCTTGTGAATAGAATTTTTTCAACATTATGTATTATGTTTTCTTAATATATTATTTTGAAAAATCCCATTTTTTTTCAGATAAAAGGAAGGAAGGAAAGCAAGAAAGGAAGAAAGAAAGAATCCAAATTACCCCTCTTGTCCTAAGGCCTAAGGCTCATAAACTACAGTTATAAAATACATATGTTGTGCATGATTTCTATATCTGAAAATGCTTCAGTCATTTAGCGGCTCATTAACACCCGGAACCAGACTAAAACTTAATCCTCGTGGTCGCAGCTGCATTTGCTCACTCTTTTTAAAGAGATGTTTTTCTGTGCGACTCTGTGGCCTGGTCCACCACAAACCGAGTCTGCTAATGGGCCTGTGGCCTGTGCCGCAGCGCTGTAATCTCACTAATTGCTAATGTGGAACGATGAAACATGCATGAGCTTTTGTTCTGCCTCATGTCTGAATTCTTTCTCTTGTTCAGCGGAACTCTGATGGCTCTCTCTCTCTCTCTCTTACTCATTCCCTCTCTTATATTCTCTCTCTGTGCATTTTCTCCAGCTGCTAGAAATGGTCCATTAGCCAGCCCCATATTTTCCCCCTTTAGAATCCAATTTGTGGATGTAATTGCACTCACTCTGTGTTTTTTATTTTTTTTCTTCCTGTAATTGTTCTGCGTAGTTTGCGTGGTGGAGATTGTCATCTCACAGAGCGAGACTTCAGTGTTTGTTATAACAAACAGGGTCAAGAGGTCAAAGTTTGATGGGGTAGGTCTTTTGCTCAAACATGCAAAGCGATACACGGTGACCTTCACCCTCATCATCTCTCTTTCCCCCAAGGCAACAGACTCCCCCATGAGCAGGAAGTTAATAATGCACTACAGGCTCAAGAGAGATTTGCTTTTTATATCAAGTGTTTTGACATTTGTCTCCTGTGATCTAAAGCAGAGCTTCTGTACTGGTGGGCCGTGATCTAAAAATGGGTCGCAGGTCTGTTTTGATGGGAAAAATAATGCTAAATGCATCCTCTTGTCTTTTGAAACATGCACGACTTTCTACTATGGAAAACAAAAAGAAATACTTACATTTAGATGTCCAGTCTGCTTCTTTCCATAAATGGTGACCACAATCATTTTTAGAGAATAAAGACTTCAATTTAAGTCCACTTTTTGCACAAAACTATATGTCTTTAGAAGGTCTTATTTTATTGTTGTCATAATGACTGATGATAAATGACCAAAAATAAAAGACTAACAATTAAAATCCTTTTTAAGCTATTTTAATTGCAACCAGTGAATTAAGGCATGACAAAACTATAAAGTAAGATTTTTTTTTTTTTTTTTTGAGATTTAACACCCTTAAATTATATGTATTTTTCATTTTAACTTTAAGTTTATTAAATCCACTTTAACTAAGTGTTAGATAATAAGAAATATAATCTTAATGTAAAAATAGGAGAAATTAGCATTTATGTGATTTTTTTTTCAATATTGATTAAAAAAAAAAAAATCAAATAGTGACCCATAACCAATATAACACCTATATATTATGTAACCCTAGCCTTCTCGTATTGTATATACAGTATATTTATATATTCAGTTCTAGTATTTAGTAATATTTTGAATCATTCATTCATTCATTTATTTTAGTTTGAGTAATTTTGTGCTTTTGACATTTTTAGTATTATTTAAGCTTTTAATTAGTTCTTTTTTTTTTTTTTTTTTTGCTTTAGTTTATTTTAGTTTTAGTAATTTTAGTACTTTTACTAATTTTAGTAATTTTAGTAACATAAACATTTGATTCTGTTATTTGAAATAAGTTTTAATGATTTTAATGAATATTTATAAGTATTTAAAAGCCTTAAATGATATATGTTTTTTCAACTTAGTAGTTTTAGTAATTTTAGTACTTTAACATAAACTAATTTTAGCTATTTGCAAAGGCAATATTTCAAATTTTCTTATACGTTAGGTTTTTTATAGTTTATTTTATTTTATATTGGGTTTATTTAAAATTATTTAATATGGTATTTAACAGCCTTAAATTATATATATATATATTTTTTATTTTGACAAAGTTTTTTAAATATGAACTTTAAGTGAATGTTAGATAACAGTAAAGATAATCTTAATGTAAAAATAGGAGAAATAAGCATTTATGCATTTTTTTTCAATATTGAAATAAATAAATAAATAGTGACCCATAACCAATATAACACCTATATATTGTGTAATATTATTTTTAGTATTATTTGTAATATGTATATTTACTTTTGAAAAAAAAAAAATGTTCTATTTTGTTTTAATTTATTTTTATTTTAGTTTTAGCAATTTTAGTACTTCAGCATAGACTTATTTGAGTTATTTGCCAAGGCAATATTTATAATTTTCTTATATGTACAAGTTTTTCATCTAAAATTTTATTTTATTTAATCTTTATTTAAAATGATTTAATGAAGTATTTAACAGCATTTAATTATATATAATTTTTTTATTTTAACTTTAGTTTTTTAAAAAAATATCAACTTCAAGTTCATCAACTTTTTATTCAATATTGATCAAATAAATAAATAAATAAATAAATAAATAATAATAATATTAATAATAATAATCAAATAGTTATGACCCATAACCAATATAACACCAATATATTGTGTAGCCCTAGCCCTCTGGTATTTTATATATATATATATATATATATATATATATATATATATTTTTTTTTTTTTTTTTTTTTTTTTTTAATTATAGTATTTATTAATATTTCGAATCCATGTTTGCTTGTTTGTTTAAGTT
Source organism: Cirrhinus mrigala (assembly GCA_036247105.1). Lineage (NCBI taxonomy): Eukaryota > Metazoa > Chordata > Actinopteri > Cypriniformes > Cyprinidae > Cirrhinus > Cirrhinus mrigala. The sequence goes on from CM070017.1 coordinate 19,057,536, forward strand.
TAGTTTGAGTAATTTTGTTATGTGCTTTTGGCATTTTTAGTGTTATTTGTAATATTTCTATTAAGCTTTTTTTGTTCTATTTTACTTTATTTTTATTTTGGTTTTAGTAATTTTAGTACTTCAACATAAACTTACAGTATTTCAGTTATTAGCCATGGCAAGAATTCAACTATTTTCATACATTAGGTTTTTCATCTAATTTTTATTTTATTTCAGCTTTATTTAAATGACCAAAAACCATTTTAACAGTTTTAGTTAACAATAACAACTGTTATCCACTTTCACTGTATGAAACAGAGCAACATGAACATGCATCAGAATATCTCCTTTTGAAAGAAAGAAAAAAAGAACCTCAAAACAGCATTACGCTGACTAAACAGAATGACAGAATTTTCATTTCTGAGTGATTTATTTACCATTTTTGTTTACTCTTCTACTACAAACAATTTCAGCACTGTTGGGTCACTTGACGTCCAGTGTAAGATTCGTGTCACAAACAAAACCCATCGTGAACCGCTGAGCTAAAGTACCCACAGATTGACCGTTTGAAGTGGTGACAAGTACGCCACAATGGAGGGAAGATTGAAGACAGAAGGATGAGAGCAGATGAGAGCCAGCAAGAGAAGAGAGAGAGGCCCGGGCCAGAAAGAAAAACTATGCGCCTTTCATCTTTTTTTATTACTTTCAGTCATCTCCTCAAAAACTTACTGGATCTTCTGTCACTTAGAGAGGGCAAAGAAAAACTCGCAGCTCTGATTGTGAATTCTGAAAGAGCGCGATGGGACGCCGCCCTCGCACACACCGTCTGCGCAGGTGTTCAGGTGAGCGGAACTGAAATCCCCAGCAGCCCCGTCCCACAAACAAAAGGGGGCGGGTGGTCATCAGTGGAAGTCATTTACGTCCATCATGTTTCACAGACGGACGCAAAGCTCTGGAGATAAACACTCCCTCCTGCTCGTGGCTGCCTCGGGGTGATGTAGAGATGAACTGAATGTAAAGAGACATCGAAGAGCGGAGGTGATAGGAAACCTCGGTGAAGGGCAATTTCACTGATATAGAAACTGCTGCATTTTCATAGAGGACAAAAGTGGTCTATTTCTGTAAAGACCTATTTGTGTGTGTGTGTGTGTGTGTGTGTGTAGCGTGCGTCTTTGAGAGAAGCTTTAAACAGATGTAAGGTTGGAGGATTACGGAATAAAACAGGACCTGGTGCAGAAATGACTCAGGATTAGCAGCGAAACTCAGTCCAGAAGCACATGAGCTTGAGTCTTATCGGCGACGCTCTGAGCCAATCACAGCGCAGTTACCGCTGATGAGTTCATCATACACTTTGATTTGACTGGAATGGGTTCAGGCTTTTATGTACGAGTAATAGCGCTTAAAAATGAAGTGTGTCCTTTCTGTGGCACTAGTGGCACTAAACGATTTTGAAAATGAGCATTATGTTTGGGCTTACATTTGGCTCATTTATATTTTAGGTTATAGATACAGACTCTGAGTCAGTTACAATTGAATTGTAAATACATGGTGTGAGACAATGACATTTGCTTTAAAAGCATTAATGGCAGTTTTGCAACTTCAAAATCTTGAAACACTAAAACTTTTGAATAACTATTATTTTTAAGAATTAATTTAATTGCAAAAAATGTATGTTTCCTCAAATAGACACAAATGTCACTGACAATGGCCCATGTCAAATAACCAAATGTACTGTTATGTCTATCCACTTTTTAACAGAATGTTAAAGAGATAAATATTAGAAAATTAAAAATAATAATAAATATAAATATATATTGTTAAAAAGTTTGGGTTGTTTTTTTTTTCTCTTATGCTCACCAAGGCTGAATTTATTTTATTAAAAATGCAGTAAAAACAGTAATATTGTGATGTATTGTTATAATTTGGAATAACTTTTATCAGTTTTAATATATTTTAAAGTGTAATTTATTTCTATGATGCTAAGCTGAATTTTTAGTAAATAAATAAAAAATAAATAAATAAATGTTGAAATATATAAATACATCATTAAATGCATAATTAATCATTTAATTTAAATAAATAACTTTATTTATGCATTTATTAAATAAATAACTATTTATTTATGCATTTATTTATTTAGGCAATAAATAAATAAATGCAGAAATATATATATATATATATATATATATATATATATATATATATATATATATATATATATATATATATAAATTATTTAAAGTTATTTAATTGAGCATTTAATGATTTATTTATATATTTCAACATTAATTTAATGTTTTAATTTTGAGTAATTTGGACCAAATAAATAAATAAATAAATAAGCAAAGTAGTCCATATTGCCAATTTAATTCATGTGTCCTTGCTGAATTTAAATAAATAAATAAACAAACATTTATAAGAAGTCCATATTGTCAATTTATTTAAGGTGAACTGAATGGAAATAAATAAAATATATAAATAAATAAAAAGTTTATAACAAAGTAGTCCATATTGTCAATTTATTTAAGGTGAACTGAATGGAAATAAATAAAATAAATAAATAAATAAAAAATTTATAACAAAGTAGTCCACATTGTCAATTTAATTAATGTGTCCTTGCTGATTTTAAATAATTAAATAAATATGAATGAATGAATCTTTTAAATGGTAGTGCATATAATTGAACTTGTAATTGACAACTGAAACAATATTCCAATGGTAAGTCTTACCTATTACCTGTTACACAGCACACATTACACAGTATTTTTTACAAAAATAGTCATAGGAATGTTTAAGTTAATGCGGAAGGAACACTATGGTACAAAACTACTTTCGTACAGGACAGCACTTAACAGAAAATTGATTGAAAAAAAAAATGATGAAAACATTGAAAATGATGAAAAAATGATGTTTTGTTACATCAAGGTCTTGTAAAAATCTTAAATGTCAAGATCTAGACTACTTTACAGTGGGATCTTGAAAAAAACAACTTTTGTTATGTAAAGATCTAAGTCATTAGCTTGAGAAAACCAAACAGAAAAGTAATAATGCATGGTCTCTTAGGGCTTCCATACTTACACCCTTAGATTGAGGACGAACAAGGGTACCCGTCCTGCCGGTAGAGCGACGCTGTGTTTTAAATACTCGAGGCAAACCCTGCACTGCAATAATGACCCACAGCTGTACAGAGCCGCTCTAAGCAAGGACAAGCCCGGACTTTAAAGAAAACCAATTAGTCTTCAGACCTGTCTTCCCTCGTTATTATTCCTGCTCTACAGGGGAAGATGAAAAGGTCAATTACACTTTGAAGTCGTGATTAAACACCATCTAGGGAGTTTTGAGATGCATTCTTTGTGCTTTTATTCAGCATTCAAAATTATTCAGTTTTTTAGGCACAGGGAAAAAAATACTTTTAGAGTTTGAATGTCAGAATGAAATATCAGCATGTGCCAGAAGAACGACAACCGCCGTTTATAGTGTTTTTTAAAGAGTGGGTCTGGTTTCTTCTACACACACACAGTCCATGAACACACCTTCACACACTCCAGATCTGTTTTAATTGCTGGACATTAGGTCAATTTTAGTAAAATTGTCCTTGTCCCTGAGTGCATCAACATTACAACCAATTAAATCATTTGTCATTTATGTGCACATAAAACATTTTCTTGAATATCTAATAAAGCTTAAATCAGAAGATTAAAAAAAAAATGGCTCTACAAGTGCTGTGAGAGTCATTTAAGATTGTAAATATGGGTCATTCTCAGAAAACGTATCTATCCCCTGACTTACTGAGACTAAACTTAGTCACATTATTTGAATAATTGGATATTTAATTGTTTCCACCTATTGTAAGATTTAGATGAACAGTAATTTAAAAAGAAATCAATCAATTTACGAAACGATGTCGATTCTTAAATCCCAAGAATCGATTAGTCTAGCCTGTTTTCTGTTAATGAATGAAACATTGTCCAGTAAATCGCAATATGCGATTTGTTACTTTTGATGTAAGAACAACGACGCAGATTTCAAATTCTCTATCAATAGGTTGTTTGCATATGACGTCATTACTGTGGCGCGAAATGCAGCTGGAGGGCAGGAAGTGATTTTTCTCCATAGGAATCACTAGCAGAAACTCAAAATGCCTATGTTTTGCGTTGTTTATGGATGCTCAAATCGGTCAAACCGAGAATCCACAAAAGAGCATTTATCATGTATGAAAATGTGTTGTTCATAAGGGGGGAAAGGCAAGAAATTGACTGAAAACCGCAGGAAAAATTGGCTTGTAAACCTCCGTCTGTGGTCAGGAGGAGTGTCGGATAATGCTTGTGTGTGCAAATGGTTAAGAAAAGATATAATAATACGTTAAGATATTAATAAAGAAATATATATATATAGATACAGCGTGAGACAGTGAGAATTCACTTAATGCTAAACGCCACACGTAGACACAATATAAGATATTATATTTGTAGTTTCGAGAGCGTCATTGATTATAACGGAACATTGTGAGATTTCAATAAATTGAAGTGAGTGACAGCTTTTTAGTGACTATACGGAAGCGCTATTTGCTCGCTTTCTATAAACAGTTCGGAATTTTAATAAAAGTTTCGCTTTGCGTGCTGCTAACAGGACCAATAGCCACACAACCGAGCAAATAGCGCTTTCATATAGTCACTAAAAAGGAAAGGAAAAGGAAAGGACGTCTGTCAAAAAGCTGTCACTCACTTCAATTTATCGCAATCTCACAAGGTCCCATTGTAATCAACTGCAAATATAATATCTTATTTACATTGTATCTACGTGTGGCATTTAGCATTGAGTGAATTTTCAGCATGTCACCCTGTATCTATTTACATATATCTTAATATTATTATATCTTTTATTAACCATTCGCGCACACAGGCGTTATCTGACTGTCCTCCTGACCGCAGACGCAGGTTTACAAGCCACTTTTCCCTGCTTTTTTTCATTCAATCCTTGCCTTTTCCTCCTTAAGAACAGCAAATTTTCATACACGATACGAAATGAAATTTCTCGGTTTGACCGATTTCCATAAACAACTGAAAACATAGTCATTTTGAGATTCTGCTATTGATTCCTATAGAGAAAAATCACTTTTTGCCCTCCATCTGCATTTCGCGCCTCCTCAGAATCACGTGATTGCAAACAACCTATATTAAAAGAATAAATGCTGTTTTGGCGCTGTTTAGTGACAGATCGCTGTAGCGCCTCAGTTCAAGAGAAGCATCAGATAGGTGAACACGTGAACACGTCTTCTCCGCTTTAAAACCAGTTTCAGCACGAAGAAAACATGAATGAACATCCAAAGGTATGTTAAAAGAAAGAGTACTACTTACCGAAATCTGTATCCTGTCTCATGTAATCGCTCAATCAGTGTTTCAACCACAGAAAGACGTCAAAGTAACTTGTAAACAATGTCACGTAACGTCACATTTACCTCAGAAAAAAAAGTATAGGTCTATGCGGTGACCATAAACTCGTTAGTCAGCTAGAAAAATGAACTCTAGAGAGGAGCACTTTGCTGAATATATGTACCAAGTAACATATTCATTATCATTTCTACTGTTCTTCAGTGTTTCATTTAAGTTTGAACAAAATCTGTCAAGTTTTTCTGACAGCCACCATTTAAATGTTTACATTTCAAAAACGAATTGGAGTAGAAATACAGTTAGCTTATATCATGTAAATTAACTTTTAGTTTAGTTTAGTATTATAATTTTAACCTTCAATATTATATGTAGTGCCATCCAAATTTCATGTATATTTTACAGCATTAGGTGAGTTTTTTTTTTTACTTGAGAAAATTTGCCAGGTACTGTACCTGAAATATATCCAAAATAATCAATATCAAAATGAATCCAATCAAAATATAAATCGAATCACAAGTTTGTAAAGCATAATCGATTATTTTATTTTATTTTATTTTATTTTAATATTTTATTTAAAGTCGTATAGTAAAATTTACCATTTATAAGTTATCAGCTTCTATGTAACTATGTTACTATCTATGTAATAAAATGTAAATATTCAAATTTAAAATATGTAAATTTATTCATTTTCATTGGAAAACAGCTAATGTAATGTATCATGATTACATTTTTAATAAATATATATGGAGTATAATTATTTTACTTTTTTACTTTTTTATTTTTATTTTGAAATGAAACAAAAAAAAACTTCTTTCTACAAATGTGGGAATTCATGAGAAAGGCTCACGCATTCTGTAAATTCAGTCGGTACATGATGAAATATATAATAAAATGTAATATAAATGTAGAAATCAGAAAGATATATATATATATATATATATATATATATATATATATATGAAAGACCTGGCCACTAAAACATAACTGAACTGTAGATCACAAGGAGTGATTTATGCAGGCTAATTGGTCACTGGACTAAATTACAGAATTAGATTTAAAAAAGAAAGTCTCTTTTTTCTTCCTGATAATTCTTGCTTGCCGATGTATCACACATGCTTCTTTTCTCTAACGGTTTTAAATGTGATCTCCTTATCAGCAGTCAATCGTTTTAGCGGCAGAGACTTTACAGATTGCCACGTCTTTAAAATGGAGCTTGTGGATCATATCTGATGCTAAACGTGCACGGATAAAGTGTTCTTAGAAATGCAGTAAAAGGGCTCAAATCAATGAGGTATCCCACTTCTGAGACAGCACGTCTCGGAAGACGAGGTCGTTTAACCTTGACGTTAAACGCTAAATATCCAATTTATGTTGGGAGGAGAGCGCAGCAGCGGGGCATCGTAATCCTCTCTGACTGAGAGATGAATGCTAGTGCAGCTTTAGTGTGGGTTCAGGGGTGGCAAAGGAAATCAAATTCAAACACCTCCCTCTCTCTCTGAGCGAGAGCTCGTGCCTTTGAACGCTCTTAGAGTGATTGAGGTTTACAGCACAGAGAACCGGGCCTGTCAGTCACAGTCTTAATGTTGTCCGGAAGGAGGAGGGCCGCACAGCGAATGTGAGGACGATTGTAATGAAGTTGTAGTGCAACAAGTTGTAACATTGCTGGTACTGGTTTGTGATGTATACACAAACTCCTCAATCTGATACACTGATCAGCCACAACATTGGTCATGTACACACTGTAAAGTTTCAGGAGTGACAACCGCATTTAAATACAAGAGTGAATTGTTTTGTGTGTGTACAGAACAAGACTTGAAATTAAAATTGAAAAGGCTTGAAATTGCAAATGACTGACACCACAGTATGCTATTTTTATATCAAAGTAATATTACAGTTGCTAAGACTTTATGTATTTGATGATTTTAACTTAACCACCATCAAAGAGCCGTTGTGTTTTGCTCATGTATGGAATACTGCTTTGCAGCTTGTGCTCTTAAAGGGTTGCCATGTCCACTTATTAAGCAATGCTTATTTAAGGGATAGTTCACCCAAAAAAAAAAAAAAAAAAATTACCCCCTGATTTACTCACCCTCTAGACTTCCTAGGTGTGTATGACTTTCTTCTTTCAGACAAATATAATCAGAGTCATATTTAAAATGTCCTGGCTCTTCCAAGATTTTTAATGGCAGTGAATGGGTGTTGAGATTTTGAAGCAAAATAAAGTGCGTAAATCTATCGTAAAAAGTACTCCATACAGCTCAGGGTGTTAATAAGGGCCTTCTGAAGTGAATCAATGCGTATGTGTAAGAAAAGTATCCATATTTAAAAATGTATAAACCGAAATCTCTTGCTTCTGCTAACTGCCGTATGCGCGTTCGTTGAGAAGTGACAAAGTAGGAAGCAAAACAAAACATTGGTTGCGAATTAGAAGTACAAAACAAGGATTTGTAAACAAAAATGTTGGAGGATTTTAATATAAGCCAAGAGGAGACTGGTTTTCCTTTGCTGTTAACAAAACTTGGTTGTCCCGAGACTAACATATTCTCACCGGAGCTTACGCCATGCCTACATCCTATGTCATCTGCTTGAACGCCACTCTCTCATGAACGTGCATACAACAGTTAGCGGAAGCTCGAGATTACAGTTTATAAAGCTGTAAATAATATTTTTCTTAGACAAACACATTGATTCGGCTAAGAAGGCCTTTATTAACCCTTCCCCAGAGCCATTTGGAGCACTTTTTATGATGGATGGATGCACTTTATAAGACTTCAAAACCTCAATAGCCATTCACTGCCAATATAAAGCTCAGAAGAACCAGAACATTTTTTAACATAACTCCCATTATATTCGTCTGAAAGAAGAAAGGCATACCTAGGATGGCTTGAAGGTGAGTAAATGGGATGGGGCGAGGGATGGGTCGATAAATCGATTCGTGGATATTCCGAATGCATCACGTTTTTTTTTTCAATCGATTCTGAGCTTAGATTTTACCAGCAGATGACGCTCTAATCTAGTTTTTATCTGCACACTTAAACGCTCACGAAGAAGAGTCCTGAAGAGCACTTGTGCATTCGGCTGAGTCATGTAATTTCACCTTGGCTCAGAATGCTTTTATGACGCGAGATTAATGTAAACACAGCCCACTGTGAACACCCTTGTAATTCGCTTCAACCTTTTCGAATTGTATAAATGATTATTTTAGGTTCAAGTGCGTGTAAGGATTTGGAAAAAGCAGAGCACGGCTGTTTCTAAAGCAAGCAGTGCCATCTGCTGTTCAAAACTAAGCTCAGAATCGATTTGAGAAAGAATCGTGATGTGTTCGCAACGATTTATCGTCCCATCCCTAGTAAATAATGTGAGTAAATCAGAAAAGACACAACTCTGCTATGTTTAAATACGTCATTAACAACTAGCTGTTCCACGTTTGGATCCGTACACAATGAGTAAAAAGTTTTGGGAGTCATTCTGATTGTAAAATATGGTTGTCACTCCTGTAAATTACTGAACTGTGTGAACAGAACAGGATTTAGCACTCTAAGGTGAGCTGACAACCGAATTTAGATGCAGCTTCAATGCGTCAGGACTAAACAAGACCTCTGAATGTGTTCTGTGATATTTGGCACCGAGATGTCTTGCAACATTGACAATGTTATTGAACTGAATTCACATTGAATTCACTCAACACTGAACTGGCTCAAGCTGATTTGTAGAACTGCTTATATGGTGTAGTTTTATTACAATATGGTGTATTTTTCATAACATCGCAGAGCCACTGTAGGCCCAACTAGGCTGGATGCCAAACTAGGACATTGCAGGTCAACCATTTTCTCAATGTCTAAATGAATACCGGTCTCTCTAATGGAATGAGGGTATACTCCTTAAACCAAATAAGGCTTATTTTTTGAAAGCATGATAAAAAAAAACTGCCTGGCAGGATGCCACTATTAAAAACGACCTAGCCAATTAATAAAATAACTGTGGCAGGAGTATTGGGGGAATACCAAAAAGAAAAGAGGATGAAAACACCTGTAATGAGATCACTGGCTAAAAACTTTATAATAGTTGCCAGTCAGATGTTCTGCAGGCATCTTGGCTTTGTTTTCTCAACCAATAATCTAATTTTTTGTACCTGGAATTTATTGACTTGAGAGATTTTTGAAAGAGAGAGAAGAATTTCTACAAGACTTATTGGAGCTTGTATCAAAATTGATTAGCTTGTTAGGGTTGCACAATAATAGTTAAACGGTTAATGAATATTTTTCCTCAAAAGCATGGCCACACTTATTAATCAGGATTTAATTTTTATTTAATCAGAATTATTGCACTTTTACATAAGCACAAGAACGTCAACTCACATATTTAGTCACAGCAAAAAGCACAAATAACAATGTGAAAGAAAACTGACTTGACTGTATTACTCTTTTATTTGAGCAGACACTAAACTCCAACTTACATGTTTGCCAGGATTTTTAGTTCATCAGTGCTTTTTTCTCGAATGTAGAGAGAGCACATGCTCATGGTTGCCAGGTTGGGAAGATTAAGTAAACCACTGAGCAGAAAATCTATCAATGTAAGAAAAAAGCTCTGATTGGAGGATTTGAACTCATGACATCTGGCCCCCACAACCACAAAAGCTTGTTATCAGTACAAGATAATGCAAATGCCAAACTAAAATGAAACATTTTTGGGATAAATAACCAGCAGGCAGATTATGCTTAATAAATCGAGAGAAGCAGAAATCGTGATTAAAATATGATTTATCGTGCTTCCCTATCTGAAGAGAACACTGAACTGACTTGAGCATAATAATAATGACACTATTGTCTTTTAGAGCTGCTCTACAGCAGAATCTGAGTCTCCATAGTTGAATTTCCATAATTGATTCTGCTATTTCACTGTGAAGCTGCTTTGACACAGTCTGTATTATGAAGCGCTGCAGAAATAACTTGACTTAACTTTTTTATAAGTAGCTTGTGTGGCTAACAGCTTTTTCGAAAGTGTAGCAAGATGGCAGTTAAATTATGTGTAAAGTTTTAGTCTTGATTGCCCATCTGAGTTGACACAGGAAAAACAAAGAGAGAAAAAATAATAATTCCACTGACTGACAGACAAGCACATTATCCAGAACAAAATAAGCATTCCCTAGTGGCTGGTTTGTTCATTTTTATGGTCAGATGACTGGAGAATAGGTTTTGCTGGTTTGACAGGTTTGTGGCACAGAACGTGAGTCCAGAGGGAGAAATTACTCCAGTATTCTGGGTCTCAATCGTAACAGCTCAGCACCGAGCAGATCCCCAGTTAATCCTGACAGGACAGGAAAGCTCACAGAGACAGCTCTATACCGCACCGCTCACTGCACATACAGTATAAGTGTGTTTACTGACACACCTACAGACACACGGGGCTTATGGAGAAATCGCTGAGTCCGCCACCCCAGCCGCACGTCAGCGGTGCTGGTGAAGCAGCGGCGGTGTCCAGCCCTGTCATCCTCCAGTAAAGAAGGGCAGTGGGCCAGGCTGCTGCAGAGAGACACGCCACATACATTTTTTATTAACTTTAGCAGCACAAGGCAAGAGGCTCAGATACCAGAAAGGAAAGTCAAGCAAATATGATCAAAGAAAAATGCAAATTTCACTACAAAATTAATATTTAACAGGAGATTAATATTTATATGGGCACATTTGTTGTTGGGGTTTTCATTTTGGCATTGCAGTGGTTGCTAGGAAGGTCTGGGTTTGTATATATATATATATATTTTTTTTTTATTTTCCAAGCTATTGTGTGTGTATGTGTGTGTGTAGGGTTGGAGGTTTATATCACATTTATATTTATACCATATTAATTCTTTGTGGCTTATGTAACTAAATATTTAAAGATTTTTTATGAAAAACAGTGGGTTACAAAAGATACAAATTTATTTTAAAACTGGAAATAAACTATTATTAGGGTGCACAATAATGATTGAATGGTAAATGAATATTATTTTGCTCAGTGGTGGAATTGTGTCAAAACTCTTGGGTGGTCCCCTTAACCAGCCTGTACAGTTTCTGTATTTGGTTGCATTGTGAGTATTTGCAGCATGTTTCTGTTTTTGGTTGTGTTGTGAGTGTTTGCTGTGTGTTTCTGTGTTTGGGTGTGTTGTAAGTATTTGCGACGTGTTTCTGTATTTGGTCTTGTTGCGAGTATTTGTAGTGTGTTTCTGTGTTTTGTTGTGTTATTAGTATTTGCAGCATGTTTTTGTGTCGTGAGTATTTGCAGTGTGTTTCTGTATTTGGTTGTGTTGTGAGTATTTGTACAGAATTTGCGCTGTGAGAAGCGCTGGTTTCTCACGTGCGCACCAGTCGACGCAGAAACAAGCCGCTAGACGTGCGCATTGCATGACAGTGTGTGCTTCCACCCGCGGTGTTTTACTTTAGATATGCTTACATTAATGCCGTTTGGAATGCAGTACTATTAGATGCACGAAACTCGCGCACTGACGGACTTTCACGTGCGCTTTGTGTTTTTTGTCCTGAAGATGGATAGCGGCTGCGGTTAAATGCACTTTCATTTTCGAATAGGCTACTTTTATATGAAATTGATGTTCACACAGTCAGTTGTGCTTTCAGAGCAGGGCAAAACATCTGATTTATCGAAATAGATCTGTGCATTAGTGTGAATACAGTCTGTTAAAGCTGCCACTGTCTATGATCTCATCAGTAATAATCAACGGCAATAATGCTGAGGAAAAAAGTAAAACCCATAACTATTGTCTGAAAACTTTCGGATACTTAAAGAACACTTGTTTTAAATAAGTGATTGTTTTAAAAAGTAGCCTGTTTATATAATAAAAAAAATAAAGTTTGCACAAAATAAATTTGATATAAAATTTATATGAAAATGTAGCCATGTGCAGTAATATTGAAAACTGAGAATGTGATGCATCGTGATATTGAGTTGATAATGAAAATTGTAATTGAATTGAATCATGAAACCAGTGAAGATTCACACCCCTACTTTCAAGATGGCAGTACTGATATACAGAGATTCCAACTATAAACAAAAAGCAAAGAAACTGCAATTTTGGTTACAATGTAAGGTTATAAATATGTATTTGCACAGCAGAAGAATTAATTGGGGAAAAATGTAAATCAAGAATCGTTTTGGAATCGGATCATGACTCCCAGAATCGGAATCGGATCGGATCGTGAAGTGCCTGAAGATTCCCACCCCTAGCGTTTCTGTACTTTGCCACATTGTGAGTATTTGTAGCATGTGTGTTGTCAAACTGATGAGGATGTTTTCTTAATTTGCAGATGTTTTTTCATTTGCAGTGAGTTGAGCTCTCTTGGCCACCGTAATTGTCAGCGTTGATGATGATAATAATAATAATAATAAACAGTAGCAAATCACCATATTAAAATTATTTCTGAAGGATCATAAAGGAATAAGTTACATTATTCATTATAAATACATATGTACATTATAAATATATTAAAACAGAAAAAAATATTTTAAAATTGCAATAATATTTTACAATACTAATTTACTTCTTTTTAATAAAAAATATTTATTAAATTGCTTTATAATGAAGATTCCTTATTTAGTGGCTGACTGCACTGGAATAAAAGAGTTAGAAGACAGAAAATAAGATTTTAATACAGAGCGAATCATACCTCTGCAACTGATAAATACTGTTTCTCAGTAAATTATGAGGCACACATCTGTGAATGATTAATTCTTAATGTCTTTATCTCACAATACAGAGCGTATGCAATCATAAATCTGGTGTGAACTGAACATGGCCCACTAATCACAGACTGTCTTTGAGACTTCATTTGAATATGACTGTTATGTACTTTGTAAACAGTGTTGTTGGCAGGAAAAAAAATATGCTAGTCACTTACTTGGCTGTAAATTGCTGCTCTGAAAGTAATTAAAATAATTGCATCATCAAACATTTTGTTTCCCATCTTTCTCAGATGTTTTGACACTTAAATGAACACATCTAACATAATGAAATCCTTTAATGATTTCTTGTAAACTTTTCAACAGTTCCGTTAACTAAAACATCATCAAATTTCCCCCCAAAACTGTCATTTGATAAGTTACATGAAAGGAATGCTCTGGGTTCAAAACAAGTTAAGCTCTATGGACAGCATCTGTTATAGAAAATCGTTTTGATTCATCCTGGAGTTTGCAAGAACAAACAAAATTCACATTTACAGAAACTCTACAGGGCAAGACATTCTACAGGGTTTAAAGGCAAAAACATGTTTTACTATTATAAGCTTTAAAATTGTCTAAAATTTAATCTTTTGATTTTAAGAGTTATATATGTCATTTTGTACACTTGACACACCAAATTACACCCAAATTCACTTGAAATATTTAAAATATTTAAGTAGAATAATTTCAGAGAATTAATATTTCTTCTGAATATATACTTACATATTTTGATGTATATATTTGATATATATCATTTAAAAAAAATACATATGCACACACAATATGCTTTTGTATTTATAAAAATATAATAAAATATAACAAAACATAGTTATTCTATACATTACTTTGCACCCTATTTTAATAGCCAGAGACATTTAATAATTAGATATTTTAATAGTCCATATTTTATTTTAACAGTCCATATCAATATGCACTAAATTTTAATAGTCAAAGATATTAAGTTCTAAATATACAAAGTTAAAAAAAAAGTTTTAAAACTATTTTAAAAATGATTACGACAATTTCACTAAGTGAAATTCTGTTTCTTTGGACATCTTGTCCCCCATCATGTCTGGGTCAGAAACCCAGCCTTGACCCTGCGTCTGGCCGTCTAGGCATGAGTGTCCCCAGGGCTGCACTCCCGCACCCTTGAGTCCTGACCGCAAGGCTCCATGGCACATTCCTGCATGCTATCGCCTTCCACAACACGTCACAGTAGCTCCAAACTGCTGGGAAAAAGATTCTCTTGTGCTTTCGTCCCACATCAACTCCACCCAGCCCCCTTAATTCAGCTCTAACCAAACACCTCCATGCCTCCCCCACACCCATTCATTGAGGGCGTCATTTATTTATTTTCATTACGTCTCCAGTGACGGCTGCGCTTTGATCGGCCAACACTGCGTGGGCCGACGCGCCTGTGGTGCCCAGGTGCTGAGTGAAGCCATTTCCTCTGGGCCTAATTTCTTACCCCACACAGCCCCGTTTTTGTTGAGACTGGACATCCAAGCCCGACTCCATATGGAGTGTCCAAATGTCCCAAACCAGATTGTTGAGAATAATTGATGTTTAAATTAAAGTGTTGGGCTGAGATTGAGAAGACATCTTGCCTTGGTTGATCCATATGTGGCTCCCATTAGAAATGATCTATTTGTGTGGGATTCAGATAAGTGTTCATAAAAAGTTATGATTTGAACTGTATTCAACAGCATACTACTCCATGAATAACTCTTCTTGGCATGTATGATCCACTGGAATTGCTTCTAAAACCACCTAAAGGATTTCTGTCTTCAATACAAAGACTCATATAAAAGATGTCGCTTAAATCCATGTAGCAGGAACCATAACAGTAAATCAGACCAGCTCTTGTGGTCGTCTAAGTGGCTTATTTCAGAGTAAAACCTGACAGGGTGCCATGACTTCATTCTCATACAACATTTTGAGTTGGAGGTCTCCACATTTCAGATCATAGTCAAGGTCTCACTTTTAAGCCAAATTTTCCAACCCTCTACGCACACCTTGGCAATAGAATCTGATTTGCTGAAATCAAAACAGTGACGATAATAGGTGACTTTCAGCCAATGAGAGTGACGTTTACGCATTAGTTCCGCCCACAACCCAAGACCGGCAGTATATTATTGTTGTTCCTAAAAGCTGAAGAATTCCAAATGAATTTTGACAGAAAATGCAATAAAGAATATTGTTTACATGCATTGCGTTAGTTCTGGATAGTATGTAAGACTCTCTCTCTCTCTTTCTTTCTCTCTTTCTTTCTTTGCGTGTATGAGAAATAGACCAAATATAGGTTTGTAAAGGTTTGTATAGGTTGCAGAAATCCCCGGAGAGATGGCTTTACGGCTACAGAATTACACGGATATGGTACAAAATAGTTAAATTTAAAAAGATTATAGATTATTTTGATTGGACGTCATGTTTTAATATGTTCTCCGCATATTACAAGAGCTTGTCACCCAGCGATAAGCACTGTTATTCAACGAAATTGATGTTAGATAGTGGGATGGTCTTTCAGATCCGAAACAGGGATGATGTTTTTTGAGAGCGGAGCCTATCTGGTGACAGAAAATGACGGTTTTTAAGTGGCAGTCTATGGAGCCATGGAATATAGGAATAAAAAAAGTAAGTTTGATTTTATATTTCAAAATTCGGACTTTACTCTTGCAATTCCGAGATTATATCTCACAATTCTAATAAGGAAAAACAACTCGTCATTCTCACACTTCTGGCTTTTTTTCCCCCTCAGAATTGATAAACTTACTATTTTTGAGTTAACTTGAGTTATAAAGTCTGAATAAGAAGAGATATGAACTTGCATTTGCAAAAAAAAAAAAAAAAAAAGCTAAATTGTGAAATAAAATAAAAAAAGGTTATGAAAAAAGGTTAACAGTAATAGGTTTAAATAATATTTCATGCTGTTACTGTAGGGCTAATACAATATGTTCCCTATGAACACCATATGTGAATATTATGTAGGCATTGTTTAAATCAAACTTATGCTTTAAAAGTAGAGTAATCGTTTAAACATATGCGTTTAGCTTCAAATGGCGTCTTTGATGACAGTATTCTAAAAAAAAAAATTGCATTCCGATTTTGACATCAAAAGGCAGAATAATTGTCTTTTTTTCTCTTATTCCATGGACCTTACCCGTTTATCTCCACTTGTTCTGCAACCACTATGGTGTGCAGCTGCAAGTGACGTAACTGTGACGTCTACTCCAAATTGGCCTATTGCATTTTTTTTACCTTCAAGATAGAGTCTGATGTACGTCAAATAGGTACGCTGCACATCCATTGAGATGAACTAAAAAATAGCATGGCGCTTGACAGAGAGTGAAAATCTGTGCTAAACTAATACTTAGCCTCCCACTCACACACTGGTGAGTAAAATCTAGGAATTTATTAGCCAGTGGCTAATGTTAGACATCATTTAGTTGCCAAGAGTGAAGATTTAGTTGCATATGCGAGTGATTTACTTGCATTGTAGAGGGTTGTTTTCTTTACACATCTGTCCTCGGCTTTGAAAGCAAGGTCAGTTGCAGTCTTTCAATGCTTCAGAACGTTGCAGCATTTGACCCAGTTCTTCAAACAAGCGACCTGGTAAGCAGTCAGAAACTCGCTTACCCTTTTCACGATTAGTTTCACAGGGAACGTCAGCAGTAGGAAAGAAATACTTATAACTCATTGGGACACGCCATATTCAATCAGCCTTAACCGCATTTGTAATCTGGGAATGAGCTTTCTTGCTTTTATAATACCTCAAGAGAGGTCTTTTGTTCAAAATTATTGAGGGGTCTACTGGGAAGGCGAAAGCTAAGCTCGGGAAGAACACCCGTGTTGGGTTCCCTCAGAAGGGACGACGCTTGTCGGGACCACCGCTGCGAATCTTGCCAGCCTGTTTCGTCCATTAGCTCTGCTGGGCCTCCACCGCAGGAACCTTGTGTTGCATTTACCGCCGCTCTCACCACGGCTCTCCCACCGGACCCGGGTTTAACCGTTCCACCCTGACTGCTTGAGGATGGGGGTGGATCGGTGTTCTTCTGTAGATGTTATCTTTTCATCCAAGTTTTTTCCTTTGACCCCTTTCTCTTCTTTCCAGCTGCGAAAGTGTTTATATTAAAGCGTGCAGAGAGCTCTCCCAGAGGTGTTGTAATAACTCAGTGTTACAGTGGGAAAAAGGGATATTTAATGTTTAGAGAAAAAATTAAAGACAGAAGGTGAAAACCATGAAGATAAAGGGGTGTGATCAAGTGATCCAGAGAAGTGAGTTTGGTTTTTCTTGGGTTAGGCTTGATGAAGCAGCAGTACTGGTAGTTAAAACAGTAGTTTTATTACTTTGTGGAGCAAAAGTTTACTTTTAAGATGAAGCGAGCAATGTTCTTTACTCAGTGGACTATTTTTCTTAGGTTACTGAAGTTAATATGGTGTACAAGGGTCGTAATAGAACCTAATGTAGAAATAATACAATATTTTGTCATGTTGTTCTTAAAAATGCAGCGCTTGCATATAATCACAATGTTCGGATCTGCATATAATGAATAATGGATATTTTAAAAATAGTATGCAAGTTAGAACACCTTATGCAGCAATAAATACTTTGCGTGACCTGAACACATTGTTAATTTAGAGAGATGTCCAGTCATCATGTCAGAAATAGTATTTTTGTCCTATTTTCTGTGAAAATGTCTTAATTTAGTCTTAACAAATAGTCAAAGTGGTGCAACAAATGTTTTTATCCCCTATATGTATTGTGTTACTTGATTCCAATATGTTGAATAATGCATATTGAAAAATGTGACAATATCTTTACTTGTATATCATAAAGTATTTTTATATTCAGAGATATCCTTCATAATATACAGATGTACAAAGTGCACTGTAAAAAAAAAAATCATATACTAATCAAGCATTTTAATCTTGTTTTCCCATTTAAATACCTAAAAACCTCTTAAACAGGACATATTTACTTGAGACGCAAATCTGCATTAGATATTAACACTATAATAGATTATTGGACCATAGATCATAGACTGTCTCTAAAATATAAGTGCATTTTGTCTTACTGTACTGGCAGAAGTCTTAATATCTTAGTGTTGCTTCTTAAATAGCTAAATGTATTTGTTTCTATAATCTGTAGGCCTTTAGAAACAAACAATGAGTGCGATGAGTAAAAAGTAGACTAATGAAAAACTTATTAAGAAGTCATTTTTTGTGGTAACGATTAGAAATCCTATAAAAATTGCATTGTCTGAGCTGTTATTAAAATCTAATGTTTTCAAAATCATGTTACATATGGTAGTATAAATAAGTGAATTAACAGAATTTCTTTCTCTTTTTTTACATTTAGAAAGCAAACCTCTCAGCGTTCTAGTTTAGCACACCACTAACTGACTTACCTATACCTTCAAACCATTAATGAATCTTTAGTTTTGAATCAGTGATTCAGAGCTTGTATCAGATTCATCAATTAATGTGATTTCAGCAAACATGGCCTAGTTACGTCATACTGTTGCAAACTTTTGTTTCAAAACATTTTATAATTTTATGCTTTGCTGCTCTAGGGTTTGGCCATGAATGAGCATCTAATGATCTCTGGTCAGTTTTATAATGTAGGTTAATTTTTAATCAAGTTAATGAATTTTAATGCTTACACATGCATAATAGCTAGAAAAAGGAGAATGATGTTTAATTGCTTCAAACTGACCTTGTCAAGCCCTGCCTAATAACACATAAAACAAGCACTGCACATTCATAAAAGAACACAAATTTTACAGAACCTCCATATTTAATGGTATTTATTTATTTGTAGATTATATTATAGGTTACACTTTCATTTATAAAAATGTAAAAGGTTTGTGGTGCTGTGTTTTAGTTGCATTTACACTGTGTTAGCAGCAGCCTTTGAGAGCTTCAAAAGAGTAAATCATTTTGTAAAGCAATTAGTTTAATCTATTGAGTTTTGAAAGCTTCATTTAACACGCATTAAATGCTAAAACTTTTTTTTTTTAAAATCTGGCATTGCAAAAGACTACACCCTGGGTCCTAGACAAACTAAACTACTATATTGCCAGACACCACATGTTAATTGACAGAAATTATTGATGTCAAAATGTAAAATAATGTATAATAATAATAACAATAAAATTACAAAAAAAAAAAAAAAAAATTAATTAATAAAAAAAAACATAAAATGTTTGGTATCCTGTAGTAATAAAAAAATACTCAACATACCCAAAAAGCTGGCACTGGACTTTTGTAACTAAAACAACTGAACAATAGTAACACAAATACAGAATATGCAATGTTACACACTTCGGGATCTTTCACTAACAAAGAAAACATTTGCAAACCCATTTCTTTAAATAATTTGACCCTGGTCAGAACAGCCGCAAAGCAAGCTGGGTAACTGACAACAGGTACTTTCTTATTTGATAGGTCAGAAGCAGCTGTGTGTGCTAAAAACAAACAAAAAATATTTTATTATAAGCAAGGGAGGCAGTGTCTCCTAAAAGACAAATTGTAGTACAAAAATAAAACAACGTCACTATTACAAAATATAACTTTAAAAAGTGTTGTGAATTGTCTAACAGCAACACCAGCAGGTAAAGTTACAGCTGAAGTCCTCATTTCTCTCACCTTCCCCGATCCCACTGAGTTTCAAGCTCCTTCAAAACTTGCAGCATCTGTGGCATTGTGCTGTGTGATAAAACTGCACATTTTAGAGTGGCCTCTTGTTGTGTCCAGCCTAAGGCACACCTGTGCAATAATCATGCTGTCTAATCTGCATCTTGATATGCCACACCTGTGAGGTGAATGGATTATCTCGGCAAAGGAGAAGTGCTCACTAACACACATTTAGACAGATTTGTGAACAATATTTGAGAGAAATAGGCCTTTTGTGTACTTAGGAAAAGTCTTAGATCTTTGAGTTCAGTTCATGAAAAATAGGGGCAAAAACAAAAGTGTTGCGTTTATAATTTTGGTCAGTGTAGTTGAAAGTTAACTAAAATAATAGCTGAACATAAGCTCACAAATATAATATATTGTTTAAATTGTTACTGCCTTAAGTTATAATTGTGGAATAAACATAAAATTCTTTAAAATAGGGATGTTCATTTCGGTTATTTTTCCTAACCGACAGCCGACGCTCGTTAACCGATTATTAACTGTTAACAGACAAGATTATTTCAAACTAGAATTTAATTATTTTAGAAAGGAAACAACAGCAGCAAACAACAGAATATGAGGATTTACCATGGGATTTACATGGAAATATCACATCACGCACCTGCAGCGCTTCTGCATGCGAACGGAGAAAAACATAACAAAGCTAGGCTAGGCTATATATAATGAATGAATAGGCCTATACGATAAATATTTTTACTTAACAAAGCAAAATAAAAAACTGTGCAGCAAGTAGCTAGGATGCAGAGATTTGGTTTCGCTGCGCGAAAGGAAGACGGCTGAAAACGGCATCCTATTTTTTTTGTATTTTTACAAAAGCACAAAGATTTGTTTTTATTGTGAATGTACACAAATAAAAACGAAGCGTTTACAGTTTCGATTATCTGTATGATTAGAAGGAGTCGTTTCCACTGTTAGAAGGAAAAAAAAAAATCAAGTGATCGCACCGGCGCCGCACACACACACACACAGAGTTAAGCATTGCTAACTTGACAATGCAACTTTTCCATTATCATAATAAAATACAGTCAGCCAAATATATGGAAAAAATCACACTGCCTAATCGTTATCAACGTACTGCCGTAATATTATGCCAAACAATTTGTTTTATGTGGATATTGGAATGCAAGTGAAGCACAAAACCAGGTTTACATAATAAATAATATTTTGGCATTCAAATACATTTCTTTTTTGAGTACTGTTAAATTGAAAGTATTCAGATTGATTTAATTTATTTAGAATTGAAAAAAAAAAAATCAGAAATGATTTTTTGTGGAGTGAGGGAAACTAAAATAGCCTAGCCTATGTTTATAGTGTTTGTAAACATTTGGCGTCGGCATCAGGTCTGTTTCTGAATGTAATAATAATATGCGACTTAATGTTGTAGGCCTACGTGATTTATCTTTTTTTTTCTCTCAAAAATGCAATTTTATTTTATTTTAAACGTTCAGCAAACATTTTAAAATATTTTGATAAATTACTGAAAAAAATTAAATGGCCTTTTAAACCGTTTAACTGATTGTATTAACCGGTCAAAATTCTTTCTGTCGGTTAACGGTTAACCGGTTAAAATGAGCATCCCTACTTTAAAACTATATATATAAACTATATATAACTATATATATATATATTATTTATTGTTTATTGTTTAACTTCATTTTCTGTAACCAAGAAAATCATCAAGGACGTGAATTTACATTTGATTTAAAAAAAAAAAATGTTGAAGACTTTACCTCCTAAATTTATGTTTTTTTTAAATGTTTTTTTTCTATTTTTGTTTTATGTTATTACCATATGTCTTTTTTTTTTTATTATTATCTATTTATTTATTTTGAATTTTTATCAATATAGACAAATGGGAATGTGAACGTATATTTTTATCCAGGTAATATAAACCGAGTACCCAAGAGGTAAACATTTGCATGCAGGTTGCATACTTCCAGGTGTGTATATGCTAGTTTGGAGAAGTTTGGCTCCTTGGGTCGTCTGGGTATTCTATGCATACAGAGCATTTGCATACAAGGCACAATATACATACTGCATACTGGGAATAGTATGGTGCTACGCTCTTCTAAACACTACCAAACATGAATCCACATGATTCTGTTATTAAGCATGGAGTTTGTGTCGGTTAAAAACACAAGCGCTCACAGCACTGCGCATAAATGTGTGTGGTGATTTTCTTTTTAAATACAAGTCTGCTCGCTGCTGGTGAATTCTCTCTCTGCTGCTGTCCTTCAAACAGTGCTGTTGCTGCTTGTTCAGGTGAACAGTGGCTTGGCTTCTGCCGGCTGAATATTAGATCCTCAGGCACTGGGAAGTGATCCTATTAAAACAGGCCGTGGAATGTGCCAGTTCTCCACTGCTGTCTCTTCCCCAAATTTGACTGACAGCTGGTAGGGCCCCTTCGCTCTCAGATGCTTCGAGCTGTCAATCAGCTGTCTGTTTTGCCCCACAGGTCGCTTCCTGTCTCCTAGGATTTGTGTGTAGTGCTAATGTTAATGCTAATGTTAAAACAAAGGCAGCCTATTGGCTTCTTATTTTCAGCACAGTGTAGCCAACAAGGAATTTGGATGTGTCGATATTTTTGTGTCCTTTCTGAAAGCAGAGGGACGGTCCGATGACAAATACACATATTTATTCAATTAAAAATGAATGCATCTCATAGTAACTTTTTAAAAAGCTTTTAAACGTGAAATGCAAGTAATCATGGGTTCAATGAGCACAGCTTTCATAACCACAAACATTAACAACATAACAGCTTTCATGACCACAAAGATTAACAGCTACTCAATAAATTTGTTTCATGAATTAGTATATTTTAAAGCTACTGTTATATTAATATAATTTTTAAATAAACATGGATAAATTGTTGTTAGCAAATCGAAAACTGTTCCTCATAGAGAAGGTGGGAAGTAAATGCAAAACTTTGAGAATTATTGAAAAGGAGTTTTGGCTGACTTGAGATTTTTGTGAGATGATGGAAAGTTTGTTGACTTGGGGACAGCAATAGTAGACACACACAGGAAGTGTAGAAAGTGATTGACAGGGAAGCATTTCCTGTTCTGCTTGAGTCATTTTAATGCATGGAGAGCCATATGCCAGCAGTGTGCCAGCATCCTTCAGACCAAAGGCATTTTCATGAGGCTGTTACATGTGACCTGCCCACATACTTAACATGGGCCCACAGTGCTGTTTCTCTCCAAAACTGCACTACTGCACATATATCAATATAAAATATCTGATTTTAATATATCAGCGGCACTGCCATCTTAAAAATAATTTCAAGATGGTAACAAAATGAGAAACTGTAATTATATTTCATTTCATACTGATTAAAAACTGTACAAAATAAAAACAGAATGTGCTGATAACACTGTTTCTACTATAATATCATACTTTATTGTTTTGAGCGTATTGATAATTTTCATTGTTGTATTTTTCTAAAGAAAACTTATTATTACCCTTTTTTCAATATGTAATATAAGTCTCAGGTGTCTCCAGAATGTGTCTGTGAAGTTTCAGATCAAAATACCCCACATTTGGAAAATGGCTGTTTTAAGTGAAAGCAGAAATGTTGTTTTTGTACATATCATTTTAAAGGAGAACTCCACTTCCAGAACAACAATTTACAAATAATTTATTCACCCCCTTGTCATCCAAGATGTTCATGTCTTTCTGTCTTCAGTCATAAAGAAATTATGGTTTTTGAGGAAAACATTTCAGGATTTTTCTCCATATAATGGACTTCATTGGTGCCCCATTTTGAACTTCCAAAATGCAGTTTAAATGCAGCTTTAAAGGGCTCTAAACAATCCCAGCCGAGGAAGAAGGGTCTTATCTAGCGAAACAATCTGTCATTTTTTTTGAAAAATAAAAATGTGTATACTTCTTAAGCACAAAAGCTCATGTAGCACAAGCTCCGGGATGCGTGTCCATTAGTGAATTAGTGATGGGTCATTCTTGAACGATTCGTTCATTTTGGTTCCAGTATTAGGTTGTACTGGAATTAGTTCACCTGTTTCGAGTCTTCGGGTTTTTCGAGTCGTTCGTTCATCTTCACTGTAAAAAAACAAAAAACACAATTTGTTGAGTCCGCTTAAAATAGTTTGTTACCCTGCTGCCTTAAAATTTTAAGTTCACTCAACTCAAATAAGTTTAGTCAACTTGAAATGTTAAGTTGTATTAGTGACAACTTAGATATTTGTGTTTGTTACACTTTAAAAATTGGCTAAGTAACCCAGCTGCCTTAAAATTTTAAGTTGAATCAACTCAAATATCTAAGTTGTCACTTAGTATAACTTAACATTTCAAGTTGAATAAACTTTTTTTGAGTTGACTGAACTTAACATTTTTAGGCAGCCGGGTAACAAATTATGGTAACACTTTACAATAAGGTTCATTAGTTAACATTAGTTAACTACATTAATTAACATGAACTAAGAATGAACAATACTTCTACACCCTTTACTAATCTTAGTTAATGTGAATTTCAGCATTTACTAATGTATTATTAAAAACACAAGTTGTCTTTGTTAACATTAATTAATGCACTGTGAACTAACATGAATTAACAATGAACAACTGTATTTTTATTAACTAACATTAACAAAGATTAATAAATAGTGTAATAAATGTTTTGTGCATAGTTTCCTGATGTTAGTTAAGACATTAACTAATGTTAACAAATGACACCTTATTGTAAAGTGTTACCCAAATTATTTTAAGTTGACTCAACAATTCTTTTTTTTTTTTACAGCGTTTTGGGGCTGTCACATGATGAACGAACGACTCGAACCCAAAAACTCGAGAGATGAACTAATCAATTCTTTTTCTGGCTCACACTGCATTGGTTAAGCTTATGGGGCTGTCACGTGATGAACGAACGACTCAAACCCGAAAACTTGTCAGATAAGAGGTGAGGTGAGCTAATCATATACTAAAGACCCAGGTAAACAATGAATTAATCTTTTCTGTTTCTTATAGCATTATAGTTTTGTCTTGTTTGTAAACCAAAGTACACAGACACTAAGCACACTTGACTTTTCCAATTGATTACGTAATGCTTGAAGATGCCCATGCGCATCGCAGAGCTAGTGCAAGACAAACATTTGTGGTTAAGAAGTATATAATGTAAAGAAAATTACCAATCGCTTCGCTAGATAAGACCCTTATTCCTCGGCTGGGATCATGTAGAGGCCTTTAAAGCTGCACTGAAACTACAATTTGGACCTTCAACCCATTGATCCCCACTGAAGTCCACTCTCAAGAGAAAAATCCTGGAATGTATTCCTCAAAAAAATGTATTTCTTTGTGACTGAAGAAAGAAAGACATGAACATCAATTATTGTTTTCTTTTGGCAATTATAGTGTTTGGACCCAGAAATAATGACCTGTGATGTCTGACTTAACAAGCAGGTACATGGTTATCCACGGTTAAAAGAAATATGCCATTTTACTAAATATTTGTATGTACTATGTAATTTTATGCTTGTTAGAATAGTATAATGTCATTAGCTAGTAACATGCAAACATTGTGCTCAATTATTATCAACTGTGACTCAGTTGTTATGCTAAAATTCCCATTAAGTTATAAAAACTTCATTTTTGAATGTTCTCTCAACATTCAAAATGCCAAAATTATGGCAATGCTAATTTACAATGTTCTCTGAATGTTCTGTAACAAGTAGTAACAAATTAGTAGACAAATATCCATGAATTATGTATAAATAACGTTTTTGTGCTAATGTTTTGAAAACATGATTTCGGATCATATAACACTGAACAAATGTTGTATTAACGTTACTGGAAAAATGTTTGTTTGCTAGGTAAAGTTCTGAGAATGTTACCTGTTAGTTGAGGAGTTCACCAAAAACATGTCTTTTCAAACTTGTATGACAATAAAGTGTTTTGAAGAACATTGAGGTCTAAACAACATTAGACTCCATTGCCTTGTACTGTTTAACAGATTATTTAAAAAAAAAAATCTTCTTTTATAGAGGTTAAGAATAACATGAGGGTGAAGAATGATTTTAATTTTTGGGTGAACTGTCACTTCAAGTCTCTATCTGAGCTGTTTGTGCAGTATTGTCTATTCAGAGTGTTCCAAATCACTCACTGAATATAGGGTGATATAGTCAGCTAAGCAATTCACTAGATTTTGAAAAAAGAGCCATAGATTCTCAACACTTTGCACTGGTGAGAATGCTGAAGTAGGCATGACACTTGTTGCAGGCTGCATCTGTCATTTCGCTAATATGCGACCTTTTCAACATGGCACACGCTCTGGCATACCGCGGTAATTAGCAACAGTTGCTAATGCAGCGTATTCTATATCTACTGTACGACTCATTCAGCTAATGCTTCAAAAGCATTAAACCACCACTGTCAATCACTGTTCCCTTTTCATGCAGAAACTAATTTGGGTTGTGTAAGGAAATCTCTCCGAATTTGTTATCACACACACATGGATAACTTTACCTCAGCGGGACACTCCAGAGGCTTCCAATTACACCGACTCTCACCTCTCATTAGGATGCATTAACAAAGAGTCCAGATTTGGTTTAAATAAAGCAGATCCTGAAGCAATAAAGGCCGGCCCAGCATCTGCGGTCTGTCGGGCAGGTGTGAGGCCCGATCCCAGCGCTCCTCATGGCCTCTGTCACCTTTCTACTCTCTTCTCGACAATGGAAGCCCTCGGACGGCTCTGGGGAGCATCGGAGCGCTCAGCAGCCATTGATCGCGTGAGGTGGAGGCAGCCGTGTGTGTCATTATTGGAATGCAGTATTCCTCCTCCTGCTTTTCATGTCTTCACACTCGCCGAGCACGCCATCGACCATTCTCTCCGCAGCATTACTCTCTCCAAAAGAAACCAATGTGGCGGTAGAACTAAACTTGAGGAAGTTTCTAAAGTCCACCTGCCTCCCGCATGCTTACCTTGCTAGTTATCCATCTCTGCCGCCTTTTTCTCCCTCCGTTTGTTTAGTTTGAACTGCTTCAGGCTGTCTTGAAAGATGTCTTGAAAGATGTTCTATCTGTTGTGCAAGTGTTCAGCGTCTTAAACTCTGAATGATGTGAGCTTACTTAAAGTGAAGGTCTTGGCACCCCTTTTCTTAGATTCTCCACATGTACTGACAACATGATGAAATTGAGGGGGAAAACTGGTTTTCTTTTAAATTCTTTTTTTTTTTTTTACTTCGGGTACAGCTGCACTGATTCAAAATGGCTGTATTCAAATCAGAGTTATTATAGTTAAAGTAATAATTCACCCAAAAATGAAAATTTTGTCATTAATTATTCACCCTCATGTCGTTTCAAACCCATAAGGCCTTCATACATCTTCAGAAAACAAATTAAGAGAGAAATTAAAATCCGAGATCTTTCTGACCCCTGCATAGACAGCAACACAACTTTTTTTATTTAGAACTGTCCAGAGTAAGATATTTATCATAAAAGATATACAATAGTCCATATAGTCCACAAGACAAAAAAAAAAAAAAAAAAAAAAAATTGTCTTGTGGACTATATGTAAACATCTTTTATGCAAAATATCTTACTCAGGACATTGCTAGATAAAAAATAACATGCATTTTGTATGATCTCTCTTATTTTGTTAAGGGGTTCCCAAACTTTCGCATACCACTGTGTGTGTGTGTGTTTGTGTGTGTATATATATATATATAATTTTCAATAAACATATATAACTTTCCCGAACTTTTTAAATTCAAAGGATATTTTTTTTTTTATTTTACACCCACTATTAGAGTGTTTTTAGATTTATAAATTCAGCTTAAAGAGAACAATTGTTTTAAAGTGTATTTTTATTATCATTTTATTATAAAGTATTTTTAGTATCATTGTGATACTAATATACATTTAATATATATATATATATATATATATATATATATAATGTTTTTAATTTTTAGTTACAGTTTTTAGAATTTTGTTTATTTATTTATTTATTTATTTTTTCAGTTTTAGTTATTTTACAACAATTTAAACATAAATAAAAATGTGAAATTTTGCCTTGTCACCTAACTGAAATAAAATAAGATTCTGTCATCATGCACTTACCCTCCACTTGTTTTAAACCTTTATGAATTTCTTAAGCTGCTGGACACACACACACATACACACACACAAGATATTTTGAAGAAAGTTGGTAGTCAAACAGCTGATGGCTTCCATAGTGTGGAAAAAAAAAACTATGGAAGTCCATTGGCACCATAAACTGTTTGATTACCAACATTCTTCAAAATATCTTTTTTTGTGTTCAGCAGAAGAAAAAAACTCTTACAGATTTGTAACAACTTGAGGGTAAGTAAATGATAACAGGATTTTCATTTTTGGGTGAACTATCCATTTAACATCACCGTAAGAATGTTTGTTTATAAACTGGGGGAGAACCTTGTCAAAACAGCCAAAATTCTAAAAATGTTCGCTGTCAGGTGGGTTGCCTCCTTTACAAAAAACTACGATGCCGATATCAGTTAGCAATACTATGGTACTGAATACTTACCACTGTAGCATTTATATAAAACTCTAAAGTACCTCAAAATATCTAAAACTCTGACATTTTCTGTTAGTGTTAGCAGTTCCCACCCATACAGAAAAAAAAAAAAAAACTTTTCACAAAGTTTTAAAGCAAGTGCTTGTGCTCCAGTGTGTGTCCCTAAGTGTATCCGTGTGCTCATGTGCCAAACCTGCCTGAATTTTCCTGCCGGCGCTGTTGTCTGATACCCCATAAACCCTGTCAGCGGAGGCAGCAACCCCCGCCCGACCCCCTTCCAATATGGTATTTTTTAAGACTAACTCTGCACTAACCCAGGTGCCAACTGCCAAGGCCTGCCGCATTGCACAGTTACTGCACAAACCTACTAATGATTCTCTTTTTTTCCCGCCAGAGCGTTTCCTCCCTCCATTAACCTGTCAATTAGAGCTCAGCTCCAGGGCAGCCCAAATATCAGCGCCGGTAAACGCACACGTGGGAGTGGTGGGGGGGCTCTTTCTGCCTTGGGAGGAACTGACTGTGATTGAAACCCACTCACCCCCCCCGCTCTTCGGACCCGTCCCGCTCTGCTCTCTGGGCTCCGGCTGCCCTAACAAGCTCTGACACGCGGCGCTGAGCACAGGAGCAAGCCTGCAGGGCAGGGGAGGAGTAGCGCTATGCTCATTGATAATCAGGTCTCGTCCCCTGAGCAGCGGTCAAACAGAACAGCCCGCATCTCGGCCTGCATCGTTAATCCCACCCGCATGGCTCTGCGCGGGTGTCAGGTTGCTGCTACACCTGCCTCAGTGTCAGAAATGCGCGCGAACTCGTCTGTTTTGTATCCCGTTATGTCTGCTGCTCTGTTTAATTGGTTTATCTGTTTGCAGAAGTGCATTAGCGTTTTGGAGAATGTGCACTCTTGCGGATGGCGAGGTTTTTGTTTGTCTCCGCCATTATAATGGACTCGCATTTTATCTCATCGCGCCGAGCCGATTTCTTGTGTTTTCTTTGTTCCGCTAATTGGGAGAAGATCTGATTTATGTAGGCCTACATCCAGATGGGAGCTTTGATTATGGCATTGCTGATTATTAAAATGCATGACTCGCAGAAAAGCAAAGCCAAGCGCGACAACTTAGGATGATAAAACCCGAGATGACATTCACCAAATTTACTCCACTTGATTCCTCATCCATTTTGTGAGCTTGCTGATAGGTTCTGTGGGTAATTGGCTCCATCTGATTTCACTGTTTTTTAGTATTTAGTTATTTAGTTGCTACTATTACAGGTTTTATTAATATTTAATTTTAGTTTTAGTATGGTTTTGTCTTTTTTGGTAGTTTTTATTGCAGTCTTAAATTTTAGTACTTAAATGTTTTGTTTTGAACTTAAAACGTAAAAAAGTTTTCAGCTTTATTTCGTTATAATGACAGATGTTTATGATGTTTTAGAACAAAATAACACTTTCTGATTTCTGGAAAATAAGTTTTTGATGAGTCACACCATTCTACATTTTACAAGCCAAACTAACTCTACATTGTAATAAATGGGCCAAATTACCAGATAGGCCTATGTGAAGAGGCTTATTGTCCTTTGTTATTTATGTATGTATGTATGAATGTATTTGCATGTTGGTCACACTGCATAACTTTGTATTTTGATATTTTCTGTTTTCTTTTTAATTTCAGCAATTTAATTTATTTTTTAAGGCAAGGGTTTTTTTTTTTTCTTTTGGCTTTATTTTAATTACCTATAATTATTTTGAATACTTTTTGATTTACAATACAATAACAACACTTTCTGGTTCCTGAACTTTCTTATAGAATGTATTTTTACCGAATTTACTCCACTTGACTCCTCATCTATTTTGTGAGCTTGCTGATTTTGCTGATTAGTGTTATTTAGTATTATTATTATCATCACAGGTGTGCAGCATTTTTCACAAATATCATAAATTATTAATTCATAAATAACATTATGTTTTTGAGGCGTCACGCCATTTGACATTCACAAGCAAGAAATAACTTTGCATTGTAATAAATCGGCCAAATTACCAGATATGTGAAGAGGCTTCTGCATGTGTCACACCATATGACTTTGTATTTTTAAATTTTCAGTTTTCTTTTCATTTCAACTTATTAACTATTTTTCAAGGCAACATATTTAATGTTTTTGGCTTTATTTTAATTACCTATAATTATTTTTAATAGTTTTTGATTTACAATACAATAACAACACTTTCTGGTTCCTGAACTTTCTTTTAGAATGAATTTTTACCAAATTTACTCCATTTGGCTCCTCATCCATTTTTTGAGCTTACTGATTTTGCTGATTAGTGTTTTTAGGATTATTATTATTACAGTATTTATTAATAGTTTATTTTTACATTTATTTTTCCTTTTCATTTTCTTTTTCATTTAAGTTTTAATATTTTTTTTGTGGTTTTGTCTTTTTTTTGTTAGTTTTTTTTTTGCAGTCTTAATTTTAGTGGATCAACTTAAACATTGTTTTGATCTTAAACCATAAAAAAGTTTTCAGCTTTGTTTCATTTATCTATGATTTATGTTTGTTTTAGAATATAATAACATTGTCTGATTCCTGTATTTTCTTAGAGAGTTTGATTACATTTTTATGAAACTGTTTCCGAAATACATTTTTTAGTATCTAGGTGTGCAGCACCTTTTTAACAATAACATAAACTATTAATTCATAAATAACATTAAGTTTTTGAGGTGTCACACCATTTGACATTTCACATGCAAAAAATAACTTTGCATTGTAGTAAATGGGCCAGATTACTAGATATGTGAAGAGGCTTATTGACCTTAATGTTTGTTTGTTTGTTTGTTTGTTTGTTTTTTTGTTTGTTTATGCATGCATGTGTCTGCATGTTGGTCATACCATAAGACTTTGTATTTTTATATTTTCAGTTTTCTTTAAATTTCAACTTATCAACTATTTTTCAAGGTGACATGTTTGAAGTTTTTGGCTTTATTTTAATTACCCATAATTGTTTTTTAATAGATTTTGATTTACAATTCAATAACATCACTTTCTGGTTCCTGCACTTCCTCAAAGAATGTATTAAATTTGATGAAGAACTTACTTTTCATTTGTTTATAAAATGTATTATTTAGTATGCAGGTGTGCAGTATTTTGGCAGATGTCATAAATTATTAATTCATAAATAAGTCCTTGGAGTCATTTTTCGTCACATTTTTCAAAATATACTAACTTTGTGTTTTTTCTACATGTTGGTCACACCACATGACGTTATTTTGGAAACGAAAACTTTTTCAAATATTTATAATAAATGCTTCCCTGCTCATTTGTTTTTTTTTTCTACTACCACTACTAATATTTAATTTAATTAAATAAATAAATATCTTAACAAAATTCAAAGCCCCCTAAAGCCCCCTAAAAATGTCAAAATAAATTTTAATTAAAAAAAATAAAAAAACATGCCCATCAGAGAAGAGATGTATTAAAGTGAGCAGATGTATGAATTGCCTTTCAAATGTACTATTGGATAAATGAATGCCTTACATAAATGCATAAGGACAAAATAATAATAAATGGGATAGCAAAATGTCCACGGGTTGCACACTTCAGAATCGCTTCAGACCCAGTGTATTGTTCATCGTTTGATGTTCAGATATACTGCTCGTTTGACGCCCTGCTATTTGCTCTGTTTAGGAGGGAGGTGTGCATATTCGGACACAGGGATTTTAAAAGACCCTTCTCAATGTGTTTTGAGCCAAACCGTCACAGACAGTGACACACTGACACATACATGTTGACAGACAGCTCATAAAACATACACACACACACACACACACTGCAAAGGTGTGATCAAGGTTCAGCCTTGGATGTTCAGACAGGTATGGAAGCAGGAGCTCTGGTCCCCAAGGCTTGAGGAAATCTGGATGTACTTTCTGAATTATTGATGCAATGTAGACTATGCATAATGCAAAATACATGTGCTGGGGAGACCTGGGGCAATGCTTTGGAGGCAGGCAGGCAGGCTGTTTTCAGCGCAGCCAAAATGGGCACTAGATCCCAGTTTAGAAGCCTCACCTGACAGGACCTGCAGCACTAAAGTGAGTACAGCTCATTGTGCTGTAGAGAGGTTTTATGCCCACTATACAGCTTTACACTCCAGCCATTAGATATAGCATAGCATACATTTATGGAACGATCCTGGTCATCAGATCATCAGTCGTCTTTTTTGTTTCTAAGAGCTCGGGATTTGTGAACCAAATCTGAACAAATGAATATTTCAGCACATGACTTAGTGCTTCTCTAGACAGCAATAATTTACCAGGCAATTCTGTTCCATTTGTTCCGTTCACATCGTTTTGTTTGTTGTCCTTGGCTGCTGGATTGTGTCATGGAGTCTGTTGGGCAAATCTCAACTTTTTAAAATGCATCCAAACTCTAAATCGTTCAAGCTTTTATTGCTGTTGCTTGATGTTGCTCATAAGGTTAGGGATTACAACAGACCTTATTAAAAAAATGACTGGACTTCACTTTTTGGCTTAGCAGATGCTAAAATGAGTGAAAAAAATGACTATTTAAACAAGAAAGAAGAATATTATGGAGATTTCCAGATGGAATCTTTGACTTTGTTTGGCAACCACATAGCAACATGCTACAAAACAGTCAGAAAATTCACAAACGCAGCCACCCTGTTGGTGTTTTGTGATCTATAACTGTAGTACCTCCGTGGTACTATAGTTTTTAATAATATTTTGAATTTGTTTTTATTCATTTTTATTTTCATTTTAAATTTTAGTTACAATTTTAGTCATTTGTGTTTTTGCTATTTTTATTAGTGTTTGTCTAGACAGTTTTCATTCATTTTATTTCAGTTTCAGTCATTTTAGTACATCAATTAGGGTTTTTGAATTAATTTTATTTCTGTATTTTCTGCTTTCATGTTAATTTTAGTTAGTTTTAGTGATTTTGTGTGTGTGTGTGTTTGCTCTTTTTATTAATTTTTGTCTATACAGTTTTTATTAATTTCATTTCAGTTTTAGTTATTTTATCCATTAGGGTTTTTGAATTAGATTTTTTTTTTTTTTTTTTTAGATTTTCTGCTTTCATGACCATTTTAGTTGAAGTTTTAGTAATTTATTGTGTTTTTGTTATTTTAGTTTTTGTATATACAGTTCTTATTAATTTTATTTCAGTTTTAGTCATTTGATTAAATGAATTAGGGTTTTTGAATTAGATTTTATTTCTATGTTTTCTGCTTTCATGTTAATTGTAGTTACATTTTTAGTAAGTTATTGTGTTTTTGCTATTTTTATTAGTGTTTGTAGACAGTTTTTATTAATTTTATTTCAGTCTTAGTCATTTTAGTACATCAGTTAGGGTTTTTGAATTAGATTTTATTTCTGTATTTTCTGCTTTCATGTTAATTTTGGTTAGTTTTAGTGATT
Organism: Cirrhinus mrigala; assembly: GCA_036247105.1. NCBI lineage: Eukaryota > Metazoa > Chordata > Actinopteri > Cypriniformes > Cyprinidae > Cirrhinus > Cirrhinus mrigala. Next base: position 19,091,243 of record CM070017.1, read on the forward strand.
TGTGTGTGTGCGTGTGCGTGTGCGTGTGTGTGTGTTTGCTATTTTTATTAATTTTTTGTCTATACAGTTTTATTAATTTCATTTCAGTTTTAGTCATTTTAATACATTCATATTTTCTGCTTTTATGTTAATTTTACTTAAAGTTTTATTTATTTATTTATTTTGCCATTTGTATTAGTTTTGTCTATATCATTTTTATTCATTTTATTTTAGTTTTAGTCATTTGAGTATATTTATTAGGGTTTTTGAATTAGATTTTTTAGATTTTCTGCTTTCATGGCAATATTAGTTGAAGTTTTAGTAATTTATTGCATTTTTGTTATTTTATTTTTGTATATACAGTTTTTATTCATTTTATTTCAGTTTTAGTCATTTGATTACATCACTTAAGATTTTTTAATTGAATTTTATTTTTTTTCAAGTATTAGTAATTTATTGTTTTTGTTATTTTTATTAGTTTTTGTCTATACAGTTTTATTCATTTTATTTCACTTTTAGTAATTTTATTTATCTATTTCAGTCATTTGAGTACATCAGTTAGGTAGATTTTATTTTTATATTTTCTGCTTTCATGTTAATTTTAGTTAAAGTTTTAGTAATTTTGTGATGTGTTTTTGATATTTTTATTATTTTTGTCTATACTGTTATATTAACTTTGTTTCAGTTTTAGTAATTGTATTATATCAGTTAAGGTTTTTTTTATTTAGATTTTATTTTTATATTGTCTGCTTTTATGTTAATTTTAGTTCAAGTTTTAGTAGTTTATTAACTAGTTTTTAGTTTTTGTCATTACCATTATTTTATTAATTTTATTTCAGTTTTAGTAATTTTAGTACATCAATTTGTTTTTTTAAATTAATTTTAAGGTTTTAGTTTTAGTTAACTGTACAAACCATAATAGTATTGCAATGGTACCTAACCATATAGTTTATGTATATTTTATTTTATTTTTGAGTTAACTGTTTGTTGTTTGTTTGTTTGTTTAAAGTAACTTTTTGGTTTTAGCTTTAGCTAACTAAAGTTTGTTACAACTTTTACAGTTTAGTTTTAGTTAACTTTACGAATCCTGGTTTGTAACACAGAGATTCTTGTATGGAGTTTGTTGCCTTTGCAAGTTAGATTCAAAATATACATTTTGTGTTTCGTATAATTTTTTCATTGAGTTCTTGCTCAGATTTTCTTTGTTATGTATCCCAGCATCTTTTATAAATGATGCTTCTGTTAAAACATTCCCTTATCCATCATTTGCAACGACAAGAAAGCGCACAGGTTGTGATCATGATTGTGTAAGGAAACAGTGGAAAGTGAAAGGCCAATGATATTCAAACACTAATTCATGTCAAGCACACAGGGAGCAGACGCACATGTAGACAGCATTAAGTCCAACCCACAACTGTCTATGAACTTTCTTTGACCCTCTCCATTTAAATGCACACAAACCCAGACAGACAACAAGACCATTTCCCTTCCCTTCCCTCCCTCTCTTCCGCCAGAAGCCAGGGCTTTGATTGCATATCATGAAAGCAAATATGTATACCTTATGAAGACGAGCCCAAGGTCAGAATAACAACGCATAAGGGTCCGATCTCCATATCCAATAGATTATCTTACAATGGGGCATTTTCATTTCAAACTTAAGATATACACTTATTGAAGATGCTTACCGGGCTATATTAAGTCATATGGATTATTATTATTTTTTTATTTGACTAAGATGCAGGTATGTGAGATGTATTAAGAGTAGAAAATGTCCGATGTTTTTTGAAGTTTTTTTGTAAGGGTATAATGATTTATATGTCTTTATTAAAAAGCACTGAAATACTTCCAGTGCAGCTACATTTATTTTAAAATGTGTTAAAAATTTTCTTGTTAAAATTATAACATTTTTTGGTAAAATTTCAAGTACACTCATTATTTTACAATATATTTTGTGGTATATTATAATGTAATTGACATAGTTTGCTTCTTTTTTTTATTTATTTTTTTATTTATTTTTTTTTTTTTTTGCTTGTCACCTTAAAGTAATCCAAAAGTAAATGAAATAGTTCTATTTTGATATGTTCATTCCAGATAGCATAACTGAGATGCACAGTTCGCCCATGGACGTACTGGTCTGAAAACGAGGCGTGTTCAGGTGCATTGTTGCTATTTTGAGGCAGCTGAAAACAATTGCGCCATTGACCAGCTAAAACCTGGTCTAAAGTCAATGGTGCAGTATTTTTTCGTAATGTTCGTAATGTTTTTTTCGTAATCGTAATGTCTATTTACACTAAGGGCAAATAGCCCACCTTGTTGGCAGAGGCTATTAACATTAACTCCACCCACCAATGTGTGATTGGGCTAGTCAAATACTGCAAAAGACCACTGTTAATCATCAGCTCCAGTGGCGGAGATGATAAAGCACGTAGCGTGGTCTTTTTGACGCGATCGACCCAAGTTCGAACCCACCTTTTGCTTTTTTTCCCTCTTTTTTCAAATCTCATATCATATTGGAAAAGCATTTATTTTCAATATAACTTAAGGAAATAATATAAAACAGTATCGGGTAGGGTTAGGGTACACTCTTAAAAATAAAGGTGCTTTAAAAGGTTCTTCACAGCGATGCCATAGAAGAACCATTTTTGGTTCCACAAAGAACCATTCAGTCAAAGGTTCTTTAAAGAACCATCTCTTTCTTACCTTTTTATAAACTGAAGAACCTTCTTTCCTCACAAAGAACCTTTTGTGAAATAGAAAGGTTCTTCAGATGTTAAAGGTTCTTTATGGAACCATTTAGACAAAAATGTTCTTCTATAGCACCGTGAAGCACTTTTATTTGTGTAGTGTAGGTGCAGGGATGGTTTTATTGTCCCAATAAATGGCATCCATTTAATAATTTGATTTAAAATTATAATTTACACTCAGATAATTGCCACTATTTGCATAAGTTTTATAAATAGCAGAAAATCCTGCTATTTTAACATATTTTTATATTTTAACATATTTTATATTTTTAACGTGCAAATAGTGTAAATAACATATCGCTAAAAATACTGCTATTTTCACTTAGTGTAAATAGCATGAATTGCTATTTACAGTTAGTGCAAATAGCCGCTGCCTTTTTAAATTTATTTAAAGGGTGTGTTAGTAATGTAATGGAAAAAGTGTTTGTAGTATATGAACTATTATACTGATCATAGAATCATAACCACAAAATTGTCATTAGTAAAATATATATCAAAACTATTATAGAAGACAAATTATTGGTTATTGTCCAGCAGTGTATTTTATTTCTTAGCCAATAAAAATTTAGAGATAAGAAAAGTTTGTTTCTTTTTGTTTGTTTGTTTGTTTGTTTGTTTTGTTTTAGTCAATTAGACATACATAAATATATAATAATTATTATTATTCTATTTAACATTTCTGTCCCTCTTACTTTTAAAATGATTGCTACTCCCCTGCCCTGTAACTCAATATAAACTTTAGTTATATGCCATGTTATCTTTATTTGGGGAATATTTTGTGGCTGCACATGAATTTTATTCGGTGGGAAAGGGGCCAAAATGGCTCTTTTGACATTGAAGATTGCAGACCCCTGCCCTAAGTGCACCTGCGCCATGGCCCCTTTATCTCACAATTCAGACTTTTTTCTCTTAATTCTGATTTTTTTTCTCAGAATTGCATGATACAAACTCACAATTCAGTCAGAATTTCAAAATATAAACCCACAATTTGTCTTTTTTATTAGAATTGAGTTTATATACCTTAGAACTATATAAGTTATATACCTTAAATTCGGAGAACATATCAGTCTTTTTCCCCCTCATAATTGGACTTTATAACTGAGAAATTGGACTTTATTTATCTGAGAAAAACGTCAAAATTTCAAGATACAAACTCGCAATTCCAAGAAAAAATGTCAGAATTGCAAAGTTTTATCTTACAATTCTGACTTTATTTCTCGCAATTGTACGTATATATAGTGATTCTGAGGAAATTTATCTTGCAATTATGAGAAAAAAAAGTCAAAATTGTGAGTTTGTATCACAAAAAGTCAAAAAGTCAAAATATATATATATATATAATATACTTATATATATATAATTTATATAATATATATAATTTTTTTTTTGACTTTTTGACTTTTTTCTCAGAATTGCATGATGCAAACTCACAATTTTGACTTTTTTTCTCGTAACTGCACTGAAATAAATATTGAAATAAAGTCAGAATTGTAAGATAAAACTTCACAATTCTGACATTTTTTCTAGGAATTGCGAGTTTGTATCTTGCAATTTTGACTTTTTTCTAAGATAAATAAAGTCCAATTTCTTAGTTATAAAGTCCAATTATGAGGGGGGGAAAGACTGTTGTTATAACCTTATTTTATTCATTATTTGTTTATTGATTTTTTTTTTATATTTTAGTACATGAAAATGAGAACATTGGCAACAACTGAACTGATTGAATTAAATTGAATTAGGTTATTCATTACACTAAATAAAGGTTAAACCACGTAAAGCCATCAAATTTATTTGTTTATTTATTTTTTTCATATACTTTGTGTGTTTTTTTTTTTTTTGTTTGTTTGTTTGTTTGTTTGTTTTTTGGAGCAGTTCCATAGAATAACTATTTTTGGTTCCCCATAGAACCTTTCAGTTAATTCGAAGAACATTTTAATAATCTGAAAACCCTTGTTCCATTATAAAGAACCTCTTGTGCATTATAAACATTCTATGGATGAGGAAATGCAAGCAAACCTCTAAAACTCATATAAATCCATTTTGAAACATCACTAAATTGAACAGCTGTTCAGAATATAAAACTATATTTCCTCTGTGAATTGAATCAATTCATTGAGAACCATATCAGAAAAATACTGTGGTAAGCTGCTTTGACGCTTTTTTCAGAAACATTAAAATTGAAAATACTGAATATAAATATCTTAGTATTTATTTCAGTGCATTTTGAAGTTAAACAATGCAAAGTCTTAAACTTATTATATTAAAATATAATATAGTATATGTATATAGCATACGATCCAAGAATCATATCTCTCCCATACCCATTATTAACCAACCTTATAAGATTATAAGAATACCACTCTTTTTGTGAATCATGTGTTACCCATCGAATATGAAAACAAGGAAAGTTTTTTTTTCAGCTTCAGCTGAAGAAAAATGAAGAAAAGTTCCTTCATTTGTCTCCCCGCTTAGACCCAAACAACCATGCAGCCATATTGAATTGTGGGACAGGAATGGCACACGGCAGCAGAGAGCAATGCTCTCATTAGGGACAGAATGTAATAAAAAAGATGATGTCTGCGGGGGAAAAACAAGCCCTGCTGGTCGATATGTTCCAGCGAGCGAGTGTCCCGTTTCGGTTGATGGAACGTATTACGATGGAATACAATTTTAGCTCCTGCATTTTCTGAGCATCCCTGGACGCCACGTTGCAAGAGAATGCCAATGCCTGTGGAACAACTGAAGTGCTGGAATCTTCAGAGCTCTGACAGGATACCTGAACAGGTGACATCCTGTTTGTCAGATTCAACACTCTCCTGACTTTGCTAGAATGGGTGGAACGATCATTTAAATCTGTCTCCCCCTTGTGCAGCAGGACCTCTGGGTCAGAGGCGCTCAACTAGTGAACTGCAGGTCTGTCGTGAACAGCCAAGAAAAACAATGCTAAACGCCAAAAAAATAAAATCTAGCTAACCATAAGCAAAATAGGTTTGGCAGATTTTGGCGTAGCATATTTTCCACTGTTGATGGGAAATAACACTCCCATTGCAATAGAGGAGTGTTGACGCAAAATGTCTCTGCCAAGTCAGGAGTTTGCAGTATGCAATGTATACGTTACACATCCATCTTTGAATATCAATAAAAGACAGTTTTTTAGCTATAAAGCCTCTGAGATGTGGCATCCAAAGGAGTGTGTCTTAAAGGGACAGTTTAGCCAAAAATGAAAATTACGCCATGATTTAGTCTCCCTTAAAGGGGTCATCGGATGCTAAGTTCACTTTTACATGTTGTTTGAACATTAATATGTGTTGGCAGTGTATGTACAAATCTACCCTATAATAATAAAAATCCATGCAGCGGTTTTTAATTAATCTGTAAAAATAATATCCCCTTTTTCAAATCGAGCCATTCTCAGATGCCTGTTGTTGTGGCGTCACATCGACAGAGGCCGCTCCCACGATAGTTGATTGACATGAGCGTCTTACCTTAGACCAGTTGTAACAGTCCGCCGTCTTTGTTTCGATGCCGGAGCAGGGATGTAAGTTAGACAAGAATATCTCCGATTGAGCGATTGAGGTGTTGTGTTGCTGGATGTAATAATGAACATAGTGGTTGTCATTTACTCCCGACATCTGAGCCGCTGAAGATACAGTGGATTACATTTGTTTGTGAAGGGAATGCGCCTCCCAATCTACATATATCCGTCTATGTTCGTGCAAATCATTCGTGATCCAGCTTTACTTACAGCAGAAGTGAGAATAAGGTTTTTTTTATGAATCTTTGCGATCGCCTTTCCTAATAATGTGCTAGTTAGCAAGTTTAGCGGCTAAATGCGCTAAAAGTGGCTAAAGTAAACAATCTCTCAGAGCAGCAGAGAGAAGAGAGGGGCGGGGCGAGCAGAGCTCATTTGCATTTAAAGCAGCCTCGACCAGAATGAAATGATTTTTGCAGAGCTGATTTTGGCAAGGTAAAAAGTGTGTTGTTTTACACTACCACTGAGAATTTTTAATCAAAGTATATTATAGACTTTTCATTAAGACCCTAAAAAATCATATGAACTTGTGGAAAATGGGCATCCGATGACCCCATCTGAGGTGTATATGACTTTCTTCTTTCAGACCAATACAATCCGAGTTATATTAAAAAATGTCCTGGCTATTCCAAGCTTTATAATGAATGGCTGTTGAGATTATGAAGTCCAATAAAGTGCATTCATACATCATAAAATTGCTCCACACATCTCCAGGGAGTTAATAAAGGCTTTCTGAAGTGAATCAATGTGTTTGTGTAAAAAAAAAAAAATTCTATATTTAAAACTTGAGAAATTATCTTTTATTAACAAGGTTCGGGAGGGAGCACGATCAGAAAATCAACCAGTTCGGCACAGGTGTAACACGTCTAGCTAATCATCCGAACTAACACAAGTCATATATATGCACGCAGCCGACTTGCCTCTGTCATTCGACGGTTTTCCAGCATCCCCCCTCCACCCCAACTCCACACTCTTAATCTATTCTCATCCCATACCTGGGATGGGGGGAGTTCTCTGGGTTCGGGCCATATTCTGGGCTCGGAGCCCTCCCCCAGGACAGCACGCCAAAATATGCTTACTATTTGCTCAACCACATTAGATGTAAGGGTGAAATCGTGAAACCATAATCTCTGGCTTTCGGTAGCTGTCGTATGTGCATTCATAAGAGAGTGGCCTTCCAGCAGATAATAGAGGACATACAGTAGGCGTAACGTAAGCTCTGGTGAAAAGTGACAAACGTGGAAGTGCAGAGAGAAGATTTATAAAGAAAAATGTCTGAGGATTTTGATATAGGCCAAGAGGAGACTGGTTTTCCTTTGCCATAGACAAAACTTGGTTCTTGAGAGACTAGCATATTCCAGAGTTTACACTAAGCCTTCATCCTACACCAACCTCTGGAACGCCACTCTCTCATGAATTTGCGTGCAACAGTTAGCAGAAGCTAGATTATGGTTTATAAAGTTTTAAATATGGATATTTTTCTTACACAAACACATCAATTCACTTCAGAAGGCCTTTATTAATCCCACGGATCCGTGTGGAGTACTTTTTATGATGGATGGATGCATTTTATTGGGCTTCAAAATATCAACACCCATTTAATGACATTATAAAGCTTGGAAGAGCTAGTACATTTTTTAATACAACTCTGATTGTAATTATCTGAAAGAAGTCATATACACCTAAGATGTCTTGAGAGTAATTAAATCATGGGGTGATTTTCATTTTTGGATAAACCATCCCTTTTTGGATAAACCATCGCGTTCCACATGAACTGCCCAATGGCCTTTTTGTTAACTCTTTATATTGTTACCAAACCATTCCTTAGGGAGTCCGTTACCACGACTCCCTAACCATTAGGCAGTTGTGGCCTAATGGTTAGGGAGTTGGGCTTGTAACCGAAAGGTTGTGGGTTTGAGTCCCAGGGATTGAAGTTGGTGGGAGTGAATAACCAGAGCTCTCTTAACCCTCAATACCAAGACTGAGGTGAGGCACCGAACCCCCCCAACTGCTCCCCGGGTGCCGCAGCGACAGCAATATGGCTGGATGGGTTAAATGCAGAGTACAAATTCGGAGTATTGATCACCATACTTGGCCACACATCACGTCCTTTCCTTTCCTACTGATATTCCATTTTAGACATTCTGCTAACTATAACGAACTATGCAACTACATGTCAACTAGCAGTCATTAGTGAATTAATAGACTGTCTGCTAAATGTGACCCTGGACCGCAAAACCAGTCGGAATTGCACGAATATATATGTAGTAATAACCAACAATACATTATGACAATCATTAGGATATTAAGTAATGATTGTATTCCATGAAGATCGAAACTTAAGTTTTGATTAGTAATATGTGTTGCTAATAACTTTATTTGGACAACTTTAAAGGTGATTTTCTCAATATTTAGATTTTTGTACACCCTCAGATTCCAGATTTTCAATAGCTGTATCTCGGCCAAATATTGTCCTATCCTAACAAACCATACATCAGTGGAAAGCTCAGTTTCAAAAAATTGACCCTCATGACTGGTTTTGTGGTCCAGGGTCACAGATATTAGCTTTATTTTGATAGCCCTCCAACACTCATTCTATTGACTATACTGTAACCTTGCGAGTACATGTTAACTTATTCTACTAACACTAACTTAACTACTAATACTCTAATGAGAGTTATTTGGGATATAGTTGTATAGTTACTATAAAGAAAAAAAAAATTAAAAAAGCATTTTGCAAATGAATTAAGAAAAGCAACTGACCAACTTGTTTTTGTTTAATGCAATTCATTGCTTTAAAAAAAGAAAAAAAAAAACAGTTACTGTACTATTTTATAATGAAATTTAACTAACATTTTAAAAATTAAATATCTATTTGAAAAATATTTGTGACAAATTTTTAAAGCATTTATTTAATAGATATTATTTAATATAATAATAATAATAATAATATGTATATAAACCTAAAAACCATGAACAAAACTACACTCTTTAAAATAAAGTTTCCAGAAGGGTTATTTCACAGTGATGCCATAGAAGAACCATCAGTTTTAGGATCAATTACTAAAAAAAAATATTGTTTCTTAGTGCAAAGCACTGGTATGAATAATCAGAAAACATTTTTTCCACAATAAAGAACATTTTGTGGAATGGAAAGTTTCCATGGATGTTATGATTCTTTATGGAATCATTGATGGCAATGAAAAAATGCTTATTTTTAAGAGTGTACACAAAATGAATTTGGTTAAGTATGGGTTCATGTGCACAAAAAAAGATTTTTATCGACCACAGTGGTGAATTACCAGCTGCTGAGACCTTAAAACCACTGAAATTCAAGAGACATTAAAAAACCTATTCAGCCTGTTAATAATTATACATATTGTTGGGTTTATGTGGTTCATGCTAATATTAGGCTACATCTGCATTAATCCAGATACATTTGAAAACAGCGTTTTCGTTTCAAATGCTCTCAGTCCACAAGTGTTTTCTAAAAGTTTCTCATCCACTCTAAAACGTCAGAAAAAGTTAAATTTTAATTACTGCGCATCTGTAAACCCTCATAAAAGCTCACTGAGATGATTTACAGATGGAACACACGTAAGTTTCCACCCAATTCTTCAGGATCATTTTATTCATAAAAATATCTTGCCATTTACTCACGTCCACGTCCACGCACTCACTCACCTTTATACATTTAATATAAAACGTAACTGCCCTCATGTTTTGCTGCAGGACAGCAATTGTGAGTCAATTTTCTGTTATCTTTGCAGGGCTGTAATATGAAGAGTGTACAAAGTAACATATCTGTATAACAAATAGGGATGTGACGAGATCCGATGTGTCTCGCGAGATCTCGTGACGACATCCTTGCAAAACATTTTGCAGTGTTTATATTAAAGCTGCACGATTAATCCTTAAAATATCAAGATCTGGATTCAAACACCCACACGATCTTATTCCTGAAGGACAACGATTTAGCTATGTCTATTAGGACTGTTTCACATCGCGAGTGTCAATGGAGCGTGAGAAGCACGTTTTGTCGCTGCCCATGTTAATGAATCAGACACAAACAGTCTTTTTAGCCACATAATAATCATTATTTCTGTGTTACAAACATTTAAATAATAGAAGTCCTGGGATAAAAGTTTATAGTTTGGGTATAAACACTTATTGTCTACAGTAGCGACCAAAACGAAAGTATCTGAACACTTGTATGTATTGTAACGCTTATCCTCTTCCGCCAGGAGGTGGCGACAACTGCCCGTTTAAAAAAAGTATGTCATTGAATCATTCATTCAGGAGATTAATGAAGTGAGACACTGACTCCTTCATTGAATGTTTTTTTGTTTGTTTGTTTTAATGAATATATGTTTTTAAAAGACTTAAGCAATGAACAGTTTGTCAGAACCACTAGTAAATTACGTTATTTGTTTAGTTTTCTAATCTTTTTTTCTCCGGAATCGTGAGAGAATCATAGTCCCCAGTTTATTAAAAACAACTGGGATTCTCAATTTATCCAGAATCGTGAAGCTCTTGTTTAAATGTTGTTTATTACTGCATATAATTAAATAAAATGGAAGTTTAATTTCATAAAGTTCAAAATGCACCTAGATTTTTTTGCATTTTGTCTTTTCCAGTTGAATAAAAGAATAAATAATTTTCCCTATATATTTCATCATTGAGGATTTCTTAAGAAAAGTTGCAAAATCTCGTCTCGTCTTGTTCACGTGAACCCAGTCTCGTATCTTGTCTCGTCTCGTGAGATAAGTGTCTCGTCACACCCCTAGTAGCAAAGTAACACGTCTGTGAAGTGTGAAAGTAGCACATAACAGACACAATACCGGTATAAACATAGATATCTATTGGTAAGTGCGTCACATGACTAAACATGAGTGATCGTATTCAAAAGCCGCCGTTTGCGTTAGTCCATATTACAGTGCGAAAATGGCGTTTTCAAATGTTTCCATTTTGGAGTGCATTTTCAAAAAGCTCAGTTTTTCATCACAAAAACACTGTTACAAAACATTTTGTTACCAAATAGTTTGATATTGTGTTGTCTTGATCTCCAGTGTATGACCTCAAGCTAATCCACTTCCCAGTTAACATCCTCCCGGCCTCTGAAAAATAAGCTGAGGACATAAAAAACTGAAAGAGTATCTGCACCTTTACACATTTCGATGTGAAGCTTTTAATCCGTAGCGTGTTGTTACTGGAGGAGGCTATCAGATGGACGGCAGCAGATAGAACAGAGGTGAAAAAGTTACTCAAACAAAAGCAGAACCTTATAAATGTGTCGGCTGCCTGGCAGCAAAGTTCGGAGAAATTATGAGTGTGGAGCAAAGTCATTTTTTCTCATGTAACCCATAAAGCTTCGCCGATGCAGAGATTGCCTGCAATGTCGAGTGCTACAGACATTGGTTAACAGCAGGAGGATAAACAGTAACACTCAAGTTCAACAACATTTGTGGTTCAAAATGTCATGAGGGGAAAGTCAACCCACAAACTGAAAAACATCTGCAATTGCACCCTTTAGCAGCTGGTGGAATGTTCTTGCAATCGAAACCTCGGTTTTGTTTAACGACCATCTTGATGTAGCACTTTTGCCACATATCTCACTCACAGTAAGCTTGGGTTTAAGACTGGAATTCTGTGGAAAAACTCACTTCATCTCAGCACATGTAGACATGCACATTCTCACTGCTATAGCTTACATACAGACAGCAGATATTCTCACAGAAGGTGTTATGTTTTAAACATCGCACATAATAAATTTGATTTACTTATATGCAGTATATTCCTCTATCACATTTAATAGATTAGTAATTCAGGGTAGAAGAATACTTCATTTCCCAGAATGCTTTGAATTTCTTTGAATAGAGTGCAACAGTTGAGTTCTGAAAGTTTATTTTTTTTTTTTTTTCCATAGGGTAATTGATCTTTCATAATAACTTGAAGAGTTAATTTACTAAAACAGGTCACTCTGTTTTAAACAATTTTCAAAAATCATGTTTTTTCGTTGTGCTTTCCAGTTAATCTCAATCAAACTGCAGTTGGGTTATTTTGATTAGGTAAAAAATAACTAAAAACATACAGCTAACTAACACGGTTAAAACATGGTAACATAATAAAAAAACGATTTTTAAAAATTAAAAAAAAAAAAAAAAAACAGTTATCTGTTTTTGCAAATAAATTCTTCACTAACCTTTAAAAGTAAGTGAGCAAAGAAGAGTTATATTTAAAAAGTTATATTAAAATAAGTGGAAAAAAAATACTTAAGGAACTGAACTACTAAAACATGACCACTAAAAAAATGGACAGGCACTGTTGCACTTCATTGCAATTCAATAAATTTCACTTCCTGTAATTCCAATTGAATTTCCTGTAGTGTGTGACCACTGAAATTGTGATTGATTGATATTTAACTAAAACTAAAGCTAAAACCATGAAAAATAGTAATAAAAAAATAATAAAATAATAAATGTTAACTGAAATAAATAAAACCAAAAAAGTAACTCATTTTGCTAGTTTAAAAGGCAATTTTTTTTAGATTTTAATTTAGTTTAACTTTTATTTACTTTAAAACTAAAACTAAAATAAAAAATAAACCATATACAAACTATATAGACATTTAAAAACAAAAAAATAAGAAATAAGAAAAAACAAAATTACTAATTGTATCCATTTAACAATTGCTTAAATTAACATGAATACAGACATCTAATTTAAAATATTAACAAAATATATAGTAGTATCTCAATGATACTACAAAACACTGGTCTAAACTAACTAAAAAAGAGAAAATACAAATAAATCAAAAAGAAAACACCAAAAACTAAAATCCATTTTTGAAATGCTACACAGTAAAAATAGATGGGTTATTTTTTTAACCCAACAGATGGGTTACACATATTGGGTCACTATGTTGGGTTATTTTCTAAAACGTTGGGCTATTTTTAAAACATCCTTGGGTTGTTTTTAATAATAACCCAGCGTTGGGTTTAATTGGTTTCCGCGGCGACAGTTCAAATTTTAACGGTCGACGGTGACTGACAACAGAAGAAGCTGCTGCTACATCAGTGTGAGGTGAGTAACAGGGTTTTGATAACTCTTATAACATTATACTTATAAGAAGAACGTGAAATGCACTTCAAAACTGAACTTTTGTTGTTGTATGTTTGTTTTTTTTAACGAAGTTGTAGTTTCCTTTAGTCAGTGTATTGTAACGTTACTGCGGAGAATGAGCTGGATTGTAAATGAATAACTAACGTAAACCTTAACGTTAACTTAGCTGTCCCAGTTAGGTCGCTAGCAGTAATAAAGTATACGTAATATTCTGACTACAGTTTGTTTGGTCGCACTAATGATTATCACATTTTACGTTATGGGAAATAGCTAATGTTAAATGTTAATTTAAACCGCACCACATGGACCATTCAACTTCGGTCCAGCATGTAAGATTCGCTCAGCGGCAGCTCAGAGAGATGCGCTCAAATTCTGTAATTCTCTGTTAGAAAAGTCTAAAAAGAATCACATTCTCCCAAAGAAAGACGTGATGGGAGAAACGAAGTTTCGAATCAATTAAACGAATCGCTTCGCAAAATGATTCACTGCTTCCAATCGTTCGTGACACAACAGCGACGCCTGCTGCTCAAAACAGGGCAAGCGTCAGTTGTTTGGAAAGCGAGCACTAATTGTAATAACACTAAATGTGTTTTTATGGTTTATTTATATTGAATATTGTTATGCATATATTAGAATAGCCTCTACTTACAGCCATTTCTCTTATAAAGCTATGACAGATTTGCATGTTTTTTAAATGTGTACTAAATGTGTTTATACTTATTTTTAGACTGGGTTCTTCAGTGAAGGGAAAACTACAGCAGTGGAATCTCATACATTAAACATCCACATGCCAATTAACTGAAACATTTCAAGGTAAGTAAACTATTTAGATCAGTGATCCATATACACTATACCAGTCAAAAGTTTTTGAACAGCAAAAATTTTCAATGTTTTTAATGTGATCAGCTGAATTTTCATTACTCCAATCTTCAGTGTCAAATGATCTTTAAGAAATCATTCTAATATGCTGATTTGCTGCTTAAGATTTTTTTTAAATATATATATATATTATTATTATTATTATTATCAATATTTAAAACAGTTGAGTATTTTTTTCAGGATTCTTTGATAAATAAAAAGATTCAAAGATCAGCGTTTATCTAAAATTAAAAAATGCTTTAGTAACATTCCAAAGCTTGGAGGCAGTATTTATTTATTTATTTAGGTTTCATTTGGATGCTTTAAATTGATCAAAAGTGATGATAAAGACATTTATGTTACAAAATGTATCTATTTCAGATAATGCTGTTCTTCTGAACATTCTATTCTTTAGAGAAACCTGAAGAAATTCTACTCAGGTGTTTTCAGTAATAATAATAATGTGTTATTTGAGTAGAAAATCAGAATATTAGAATGATTTCTGAAGGATCATGTGACACTGAAAACTGGAGTAATGATGCTGAAAATTCAGCTTTGAAAACACTGGACAATTACATTTTAAAATGTATTAAAATAGAAAGCAGTTATTTAAAATAGTACAAATATTTTAACTTTACTGTATTTTGGATCAAATAAATGCAGGTTTAGTGAGTAGAAAAGAATTCAAGCAGTGGATCTGTGTTTCAAACATTTCTACATGTATGACATCAACTACCCAAAGCCCTCTGCACCAATTTACACTGTCTTTGATATTCCAGGACTTCTTTCAACACATTACCTCTTCCTTAGAAGCTTTGTATTTGGAGATCAGTAAAAACTTTTTATGTTACCGATTATCAGTAAGTCCAGCAGCCAGCAGATTTGTTTTGTTTTATTATTATTATTACTTGTATAATTTTTTATTTTTGTTTTATTGATAAAGGTTTGTATGTTATGTTTGCTTCATTTCTGCACATTTGTGTATGTGTTGATATAAATGAATATGAATTGATACACATTTTGACCCTGGACCACAAAACCAGTCATAAGTGGCATGGGTATATTTGTAGCAATAGCCAAAATTACATTGTATGGGTCAGAATTAAATTATTTATTGAGCTTTCAGATGATGTATACATTTCAATAAAAAAAAAATAATTAAAAAAAATCGAAACCTTATGACTGGTTTTGTGGACCTGAGTCACATTTGTTGGTTTTGAATTCAGTATACATCTTGAAAATATGTCAGTTGTATGTGCATATTTGTGTGTTTTAAATGTAATATATTTAAACATTCATTCAATACATTGTACATTCTTGTATATTTTGTAAACATTTGCAGTGTGAATTTATTGTACTTACTAAAACTGTATTACATTTTAAAATATATTTGTTAAAAATGTATTATTTGCATATTTAAATAAAAAAAATATGTATTTGAATACAAAGTAGTGTTATAATGTATTTTTATTAAGTAATTTTTTTGAAAAAAATAAATTAATTAATAAAAAAAAACTGATGTAAATTAATCAAAATAATTAACCCAACTGTTGGGTTACTTTTAACCCAACTGGATTTTAACCCAATTCATTGGGTTAAAATGACCCACAGATGGGAAGGTGCTATACCAACCCATAGTTGGGATACTAGTTGGGTTATTTTTAACCCAACATTTTTTAGTGAGTACAAGTGCACTGTAAAAAAAAATTCAGTAAAATTTACAGTAAAAAAAAAATGGCACAAATGTTTTATGTTTTACAGTTTTCACTTAAATTTACAGGTAAATACTGATTTTCGTTAACTAATATAACATTAATGTACCAACCTATTAAAGTACTAAAATCTAAAAAAAACAGTGTCATTCACACAAACACTAAACACCATCATGAAACTGAAATAATGCAATAAACATTAATTTAACAACATTAGATGTAACATACAACCCTAATACAAAACTGCTAAGAAAAAAACTAAGAAACAAAACATCAAATTTAAAAAAAGAGAATTCTGGGAATGTCAGTTTACGGTTATTTACTGTAAATTTTAACGTTAACCATTTAACAGGTTTTTACTGTAGCTTTTTTACAGTTTTTACCATTAAATTCACTGTCATTTTTTACAGTGTGAATTTAGGCATCACAATATTGTAATGTATAGTATTAAGAAATATTCATTTTGTTAAATGCTAAGGACTACATTTATTATGAAATCATTAGTGTTTTTAAAGATAACTCTAACTCTAATATTGTCCAATAACTATTATATACACAAAGAAACAAAACTCTCATTGTACAAAACTGTAATATCAATATGAATTCAAGTGTTTCTTTTTTAAATACTCTTAAAATGAAGTTAACTGTATATATGCATTTGTTTCATTGCTCTATAGTCTTACTGTATGTCAAAAGTTTTCAATCGTTTCAATTTCTTTATATTATAGGAATATATTAGGCAAAGTTGATACTAAACATTTTGAAAGAGCAACTTCTGAGCAGTAAAATCCTCCTCTGGGTCAGTACATCCATTTAGCTGTGAGTAATGATTTACACCAATATTGTGGTAACACAAAGACACTTGGTTGACATTTCAGAATGTTTTCAAGAAAGCCGAGAACGGGTTGTCACCGTGCCATGCTTTCATTGATCCTCAAAGTATGTGTCCTCGTGTCCTGCTGCGCTCTCCCTCTGACAGCAGATCCCCTCTGTGCATAAGTGACAGCCGACGACTGAAAGCAGATGCCGTAACATCTCTCCGCTCTTGTTCTAAGTCACCTTACCCTCGCCATAACAGATTCC
Organism: Cirrhinus mrigala; assembly: GCA_036247105.1. Lineage (NCBI taxonomy): Eukaryota > Metazoa > Chordata > Actinopteri > Cypriniformes > Cyprinidae > Cirrhinus > Cirrhinus mrigala. The sequence goes on from CM070017.1 coordinate 19,108,273, forward strand.
GCGTTCCACTTTCCTTTATTCACTTGGCTCAGATCATCCCGGGATGGCAGACTGTCTAATGAATGCATAAGATCCCTTCAAAGGCATTAAGAGGAAGCCGTGCCTTTACAATAAATTTTACTGCCAAGCCTATTTGGAGCCTTTCCAGAGGCCATTTTCCCACAATAGCTGAAGCCGCAGCCAGATAGGTTTTTTTGTTGTTTTTTTTCCTCTTCCTTTAGCACCATTTGTCCTGATTGTTAAGGTGATGATAATGTCCTGGCTGTAGCTCAGGTAATTAGAGGTAATTTAGCTGAGACACTGCCCGGCAACAATGCAGAAATTTTTCCAAGAAAACACATTTACAACAGATGTTGTAAATAAAGTTGGGGGAGGAAAAAAGAACAACGGTGAACGTCAGTCCTGATTGGATGAGATCACATCATTAGATATTCACCATCTTTGCCAGGCCCACATGGAATCTGTATACATCCAAAAGAAAAGTTTGATTTTACTTAAAGGGACAGTTCACCCATAAATGAAAATTCTGTCATCATTTACTCACCCTCAAGTTCTTTCAAACCTGTATATGTTTTTTTTTTCATGTTGAACACAAAAGATGTTTTGAAGAGTACAGGTCACCAAAAAGTTGTTGGTCCCCTTTGACTTCCAGAGTATGGGAAAAAATAGTTTTGAAGTCAAAGGGAACAGCAACTGTTTGGTTACTAACATTCTTTAAAATATCTTTTGTGTTCAGAGAAAGAAAGAAATTTCTACAGCTTTGAAACAACTTGAGGGTGAATTTAATTTCACTTATGGTGAACTATCCCTTTCATTTTTACCTTGCCTCTGGTCCTTGCGGGTTCATTTCTAAAATATTTTGCGTAATTTTCGAGGGCTATTATTTGATTTCACTGCACCTGCACTGTAAAAAAAAAAAAAAAAAACTCTGACTACAAAACCTTTGATACAAACTGTACTAATGGTGAAAAAATGTAGTAGATCAAACCTTACTTTACACATCATTAACAGTAAAATACTGTTAAATGTACTGTTTTGGAAGTCTAAATGAAAAAGTCATTGTATCATTTGCAGTGAAAAAAAAAAAACAAAAAAAAAAAACATAAACTGCCATACCCAGTGTGACAGCTTAAATTTTATAGCATTTTAATCAAATAATTGTGTTTATTAATAGTTTTTGGTTTTTGTTATCATTAATGTTTTTATGTTGCGTCTTGTGTTATAAAATTATTGTTTCTCTAATTTTGTTTTTGATTCTTCATTCTTCATGGAGATACGATACTGATTTTTTTTTTATGGTTTTAAACTGTTTTTGCTGTATTTGTACAGAATTATTCTAGCATTCACAATCATTTTTTTCTTCTTCTGTAAAAACAACATTGTGTACCTTAAAGAGTAGCATATGCACAAGCAACGCTAATGTTATGGGTTCAATTCTGTAAAAATAAATAAATAAATAAATAATAATAATATTAATAATAATAATAATAATAATTATAATAATAATAAAATATCCTATTAAATTTACAGTATAAACAACTGCAACTGTGGTTACCAGAAATTCACTGTAAAATATGTAAAATACAGTGTTTCAGGCATTTTAGGATAGCATATTGTTGCCTATATTTTAAAACTTATAACCATATATTTCATTAAGTGATAGAATGTTAATACAGGGCTGTCACAATTTCTTGATTCAGTTTGAGTGCTCAATTTAAAAAAAAAAAAAAATCCTTGATTGCATTTTGCCTGTGTTGAGTAACCAGTAAAATACCAAAAGTGGCGCAACTGTTTGGTTACTAACATTCTTTACAATATCTTCTTTTGTGTTCAGAAGAAGAAAGACATTTCTATAGGTTTGAAACAACTTGAGGGTTTGTAAATGAAGACAGAATTTAATTTCACCTATGGGTGATCTATCCCTTTCATTTTTACCTTGCCTCTGGTCCTTGTGGGTTCATTTATAAAATATTTTGGGTAATTTTTGAGGGCTATTATTTGATTTCTTCCCCTGTTATTCCCATTGAAATAATTGTAATAGATCTAACCTTACATTTTACATCATTAACAGTAAAATACTGTTAAATGTACTGTTTTGGAAGTCTAAATGAAACAGTCATTGTGTCATTTGCAGTGAAAAAAACAAACTGCCATATCCAGAATTTCCTCTGTGACAGCTTACATTATATAGCATTTTTTTTTTTATCAAATAATTGCATTTATTAATATTTTTTGTTATCAATAACGTTTTTATGTTGCATCTTGAGTTATAAAATTTGTTTCTCTAATTTTGTTTTTGATTCTTCTTTCTTCATGGAGGTACGAAACAGACTTTAGTAGCAGAAAAGGACTGTTTTTTTTTTTTAATGGTTTTAAACTGTTTTTGCTGTATTTGTACTAGGGCTGTCAAACGATTAATCGTGATTAATTGCGATTAATCGCATACAAAATAAAAGTTTGAGTTTGCCTAATAAATGTGTGTGTACTGTGTGTAATTATTATGTGTATATAAATACAAAGACATTCATGTATATATTTAAGAAATATTTACTTAATATTTACTTAATATTTTCTAAGTATATGTATTTATTATAAATTTTATATAATTTATATTATATATAAATAAAAATATTTTGTACATAAATAACAGATTTCTCTTAAATATATACATTAATTGTGTATATTTATATAGAAATAATAAATACACAGAGTACACATAGCAATACTGAGCGAACTCAAACTTTTATTTTGCATGCGATTAATCGCGATTAATCGTTTGACAGCCCTAAATTATTCTAGCATTCACAGCTTCCATTTTTTGTGTACCTTAAAGAGTAGCATATGGACAAGCAACCCTAATGTTATGGGTTCAATTCTGTAAAAAAAAAAAAAAAAAAATCCTGTTAAATTTACAGTATAAACAACTCCAACTGTGGTTACCAGAAATTCACTGTAAAAATATGGTGACAGTGTTTCAGGCATGGATAGCATTTTGTTGGTTATATTTTACAACTGATAACCATATATTTCATTAAGTGATAGAATGTTAATACACTTTAGATTTGTCGATTACTTGATTCAGTTTGAGTGCTCGATTTAAAAAAAAAAAATAATAAAAAAAAATCCTTGATTGCATTTTGCCTGTGTCGAGTAACCAGCAAAAATACTAATAGAAGTGGCACATTATATGGTTGAGAATCCATGTAACACATTATTATACCGTTTTCCCAGACTGCATAATATATAAAAATCCATTTAAAATTATAATAAAACATAATGCTATTGTGAATTCACACTAACACTTTAATTAAGTTAAATAAATTTATGCAACTCAGGTTTAATATATGCAGTAAATGCTGCTCCACACAAACTATTATTTACATTGTGTGGAGCATCTCAAACTCCATCTCTGCATATTGATGTGAGTTTGGGTTTATTATAACGTTCATCTGGGAATGCAACATGCGGCATTTCATCAGATTTGTAAGGTAAATTATTTAAAAAACCTATACAAACACAAGAGAATACATCAATATCTTTCTCAATATGCTAACAGTTTCTCCGAATTTCAAAATAATAGTTTAAACCTCTTTCTAAGTTTACACAGAATTTTTACTAAGCATTTTTACGGGGGTTTTTCTGTCAAAATATTTTACAGTGTAGCATGAATGCAATGTGTATTTCATATAACTCCACCTTTGAACAACATAAAAACAAAACCAATTGTGGTTGGTTGCTTTACATGTCAGCCAGTCTCTTCCTGTCTTTCTTTTCATGGCTAGAATAGGCTACAAAGAAGACCGCAATCTAACAAGTTAAATCCATTTTGCTGCAATTTAATCAAATATATTTCTTTAAACAAAAGGAAATCATTTAGATCACTCACATTTAGTAAACACGCAGAAGCCGCTTCAATTCCAGTTAATCGATTCAACAGAAACGAATCCTTTTAGTCAAAATGCCCCTTCCATTATTAGACTTCTTTAAAAATCGGTATGCCTGTAAATACAGACGGATGTGGTAGGAATAAGTGTGACGTGTTCAGAAGAGTAAAGCATCTCTAGGGCCTGAGAGTTGGAGTGATTTTAAAAGCATGCTAAAACTCAGCTAAATGCAGCAATCAATACGGCGCTATGCATGGAGAGAGAGAGAGTGTGTGTGCGGAAAAGAGGGACGTGACCTAACTGCTCTATAGTCCAGAGCTCTTCCTTTGATTCACTGTTTTCCCAAAAGTGCTCATGCGGAGCAGGAATGATTATATGTCTACTGATTGCATTACAAAGGCACATCTGACTTAATGTGTACGAAAACAATCTTCTCACTGCTCCTCATAAATTCTTCAGCTGGAGAGGTAAACGACCTCCAACCTTTTCTGTCGAGAATATCGCTTCTATTTTTTTGCTCAACAGTTGGTGTGAATCAGGCAGGGGACGTTTTATTAGGGTCAATGGCAAGATGTGCGTGATGTCGAAAAGAAAAATCTTTCACCATTTATAGCAATCAATGTAAAGTTGTGCATAGCTAAATTAAAAAGGTTAACATTTTACAATAACAATTTGTTAAAATTAGTTCATGTATGTACATTATCCAGGACATTGACATGAACGCACAATAAACAATGCATTTATTACACTATTTATTCATCTTTGTTAATGTTAGTTCATAAAAATACAGTCATTCATTGTTTGTTCTTGTTAGCTCACAGTGCATGAACCTTATTGTAAAGTGTTACCTTAAAACGAATATTTTTATACACGTATTTATTCAGTAAATGTATTTATTTATTTATTAATTCTGCCAAATTAATAAATGTAGCTGTAATTTAATTTTTCAACAAAAATATTGTACTGTGAATATTTCGTCTTGACTATCATTAGGTTTATGCTAAAGTTAAATGATGATTTTTATTATTACTTTAATAATTATATAATTATATTAATTAAATAAAATTTAATTAAGTAAATATTAATGTAATATTTTTATAAACTATTTAAAAAAATCACTAATTAATCTGTGTATAGACACACAATTTTGAGGCCAAATTTGAAATAAGCCTTTTATGATCACCAAAGCTGAATAATTATCATTTTAAATAATTATTATAATTGAAAACAACTGTTTTCTATTTTATTATAATTTAAAGTAATTTATTATGGCAGATCTGAATTTCCAGTCTTTTTCTGTCTTCCGCTTTACGTGATTTATAAGAAATCACTCTAATATGTTAATTATTAATATACACAAATTTATAATATTGTGATATATTTTTCAGGATTCTTTGATGAACAGACAGTTCAAAGGAACAGCATTTACACTAGAAGACAGTCAAAAAGTTTTTAATGTTTTTATTTTTTATAAAGTCCCTTCTGCTCACCAAGCCTGCATTTATTTCATTCAAAGTACAGCAAAAACAGTAACATTTTGAAATATTTTTTTTACTATTTAAAATAACTGTTTTCTATTTGAATATTTTTAAATCTAATTTATTTCTGTGATCAAAGCTACATTTTTAGCATCATTACTCCACTCACATGATTCTTCAGAAATCATTCTAATATTCTGATTTGCTGCTCAAAAACTTTTATTATTATTATTATTAAGTTGAAAACAGCTAAGTAGACTTTTTTCAGGTTTCTTTGATGAATAGAAAGTTCAGAAGAACAGCATTTATCTAAAATAGAAATCATTTGTAACATTATAAAATTTTTTTATCATCATTTCCGATTTTGGAAGGATCATGTGACACTGAAGACTGGAGTAATGATGCTGAAAATTTAGATTTGATCACAAGAATTAATTACATTTTAAAATCTATTCAAATAGAAAGCAGTTTTTTAAATAGTAAAAATATTTCAACATTTTACTGTTTTTGCTGTACTTTGATTCAAATAAATGCAAACTTGGGAAGCAGAAGAGACTTCTTTAAAAAAAACTTAATATTCTTACTGTTCAAAAACTTTTGATTGGTAATATATATAAAACAGAAATCTTTTGTAACATAATACATTTCTTTACTGTCATTTTTTGGATCAATTTAATGCATCTTTGCTGAATAAATGTACCTTCTTTCAAAAAAAAAAAAGAACTTTTTACTACAAAAAAAAAATTATCCATTTCCATTCATTCAAAATGTCCACTCACTGTAAAACATGTCCAGAAAAATGAATGTCATGTTACTGAGCCAATTATATGTGAAAGACCACCGTTTATCAATCCTTGATGAAAGTCAGAGAAGTTTGCATGCACTATTTAAACTTCATGACAAAAGAGACATTGTTTATAAATCTTGTTTGGCTGTTCGTTCAAAGTTATTTGAGTTTCTGCAGATGGTTTCTTGGACTGCTTGACCACTGAGTGCCCTGTACATTAGGACAAGCTGGAATCAGCAGAGGTGTAACGTGGGAGTACTTGGAAATGTTGAATCGATTTTGGTTGGGAAGGTCGAGAAGTATTCCGGATGAGTCGTAGAGGTTTGATTGCATACGCCAGGACTAAATTGCAGTGGTTAAAGTGAGAGCAGACCAGAGCCTGCACCAGAATTTGAGCAGTTTCTCCGGTAAGAAAAGGTTGGGAGATGTTCTACCGAAAGAGTTTTGATTGTGGTTAAGTCACAAAAAAGAAGATGTTGTCCAGTGTGACACAAAAGTTCTTGAGGTTCTTTCTGTGAGGGTGAGATATTTGAGTTGTTTATTGAAATGAAAAGGTGGTTTTTGGCTGGGATGAATAACAACTCAATAACTTCAGCTTCTGATGATGGGCGTTCATCCAGGCCCAGGTTCTTGCCAAGCTACAGTTATTCGTGATGATACCTGGATTTCAGAGCTTGAAAATTGAGTTTGGCAGACACTTTAACCTAAAGCAAATTACACTCCATTTGGGATATGCATTCCCAGGGAATCGAACCCATGACTGCAGTATTCTCAGTCAATTGAGCTACTTTCTACACATGAATGGAAGTCACACACATTCACTTTTTTCCACAGCTACCCACTCCTCCTCTGGAGTGGCAGATGAGATGGCACTTACAGTACATAAATTATAAATTAACAGCCGGGTAAACTGTCAAAACATGCATGTGGTTGTCAAAAAGGTCAATAACATCCTCAAACCTTTTCGTGTTCCACAAATCTGGTCAGCAGCACCTGAGTGGTGGTAGATGAATACACATGGCCGCATGCATGATGGCACAACCATCCATGATCCTGCTGGATAGCTTTCTGTAAGAAGTACAGGGTTCAAATCAGTTAGCTTGATGTTGTATTGATAGAGAGTGTCATTATACAGCAGGGTTCCTCAAATCTTGCCCTGGAGGGCCAATGCACTGCAGATTTTAGCTCTAACCCTGATCAAACTCAGCTACCTGTGATTTTCTAATGATCCTGAAGACACTGATTAGCATGCTCAGGTGTGTTTGATGAGGGTTAGAGCTAAACTCTGCAGGAAAGTGGATTCTGTGGGCCAGATTTGAGGACTGTTTCCACCGAATGTCCTATATAGGGACAAACGAGTGAAGAAGTACAAAGAGATTGCAAAATATTTGTAATCCAGATGTGAATTATGTTTGGATTATTGTTTTCAGATATTTAATATTAATGTAATTCTGATTAATTTCAACAAATTACTGTTGTATCTGTCTAAACAAAAAAGACAATGTGAATCTAACACAACAATTAGGGTCAATAACAAGGGTCAACAACTGTATAAATTATTTTACAGTAAATTTCTAAATATGTTACGTGGTAATATATATATATATATATACAGTACTGTGCAAAAGTCTTAGGCCACTAGTATTTTCACCAACAAAAAAAATGGTTTTAAGTCAGTTATTTCTGTCTTTTGCTTTAGTGTGTCAGTAGGAAATATCAGTTTACATTTCTAAACATTCATTTTGCCATTAATTGTAATAATCCAGTGAGATTTTTGTTTGCACAAGGAGTCTGACTAAATCCAGAAGAACTGTGGCAACATCTCCAAGCTGCTTTAAGAAACCTACATGCAAAGTACTGTTAAATGTTTAGGCACTTGTGTAAAAATGCTGTAAAATGAGGATGCTGTCAAAAATAATGCCATAAATAGATTTTATCAATTAACTTCTATTAACTAAATTAAATCAACATTTGGTAAACCATATTTGCGTTTAAAACAGCTTTTGCGCGAGGCTTTGCCCTTAAAGCAACTTGGAGATGTTGCCACAGTTCTTCTGGATTTAGTCTGTCTCAGTTTTTCAGTTTTCAGTTTCTTCATGTCATTCCAGACAGACTGGATGATGGTGAGATCAGATCTCTGTGTGGAGCACTGGCTGTTGTCAGACTCCTTGTGCAAACAAAAATCTCACTGGATTATTACAATTAATGGCAAAATGTTTAGAAATGTAAACTGATATTTCCTACTGACACACTACAGCAAAAGATAGAAATAACTGACTTAAAACCATTTTTTTTGTTGGTGAAAATACCAGTGGCCTAAGACTTTTGCACAGTACTATATATATATATATATATATATACTTAAAAACTCTAATTACTTATATATATTTTAAAATAAATAATATTCGCTTAAAAATAATTTGTGTAATATAATATGTAATTGTATCATTATTACTATTATTATTATTATTATTATTATATGTATAATTCATTATTTTTTAAAATATGTACAAATTATATATCTTTTAATAAGTAATTATACATATAATCTATAATAAATAAAATAATATTTAATCATTTGTGTTATTAAAATAATTATTATAATTAATTTGTAATTGTAAATAATTTTATATATATATATACACACACACACACACACACAACAAAAATGGTTATAATACTTATAATACTTTTACAAAATACTTAAAATAATACTAATCAATCATACCAAACTCTTCAAAAAGGTGTTATTTATTGATTGATTGATTTATTTATTTAATGTCCTTTTCCCATTATGATATCACTTGTACCACCTGATATTTTGGAAAAAAAAAAAAAAAAATATATATATATATATATACACACACACACGCACAAAATGTATATGTACATTTAAAAAGAACTAATTATACATAAATTTGAAAACAAATAACATTTATTATTATTATTATTATTAATTAAACATACATACACACAAACATTGTGTGTGTGTGTGTGTGTGTGTGTGTGTGTGTGTGTGTGTGTGTGTGTGTACACATATCCAGACAAAAAAGTGAGTGTCTTGATTAAATTACATAAAAACATCCTATTGATTTATTATGAGAGTTTTATTAATGCATTTACAATATAGCACAGCTTCAAGTGCTTTATTGCTTTTATAAAATGGTAACTACAATAGAAAGGATACCAATTATCATTTAAATGATAATTTATTATCCAATTCTAATCGCTCATACCAAGCTCTACAAAAAGGTGTTTATTTTTATTTTATTTATTTATTTTTTAATGTTCTTTTTCCCATTATGATATTAAAAAATCATTCTATATAATTACATTGTAATGTTTCTCTGAGTAAACAAATATGGACAGATTTAAAAAAAAAAAAAATCATTTTATATGTGTGTGTGTATTTTTTTGTTTGTTTGTTTTTTGAGTAAACAATTACAGACTAAAAAGTGAGCGTCTTGATTAAATTACATAAAACCATCCTATTAATTTATATAAGAAATTTGTTAATGCATTCACAATATAGCACAGCTTTAAGTGCTTTATTGGGAAGGAAGGAAGGAGGAAAGGACGTGACGTGACGTGTGGCCAAGTACGGAGACCCATACTCGGAATTTGTGCTCTGCATTTTACCCAGCCAAGTGCGCACACACACAGTAGTGAGAAGTGATCAAACACACACACACCGTGAACACACACCCAGAGCAGTGGGCAGCCATATTGCTATCGCTGCGGCGCCCGGGGAGCAATTGGGGGAATGGTGCCTTGCTCAAGGGACTCACTTCAGTCGTGGTATTGAGGGTGGAGAGAGTGCTGGTTATTCACTCCCTCCACCTTCAACCCCTGCCGGACCTGGGACTCGAACCCGCAACCTTTCGATTACGAGTCCGACTCCCTAACCATTAAGCCACGGCTTTTATAAAATGGTGACTACAATAGAAAGGACACAAATTAAAATGATGATTTATTAAATTCAAGTGTGGTTCTTCCACTGGAAGATATAGTCCCTGACATCTTGTGTAAGTTCAACAGTTGGCTTTCATATAGTGAACATATGTTTCGCATCATACCTGTTACCATATTGTGCATTTTAGCATGACCGGAACGCTGTATCCGAACCATCCGTTTCATAAAAATTAAGCAGCCCTATACAGTTGAACTTTATTGTAATAAGAAGGGATCCAATATTCCTTTCAGACAAAACTTGGCATATTTATATGATTTATATTATTTATACTTGCGGTCGGAGAGGTGTTGGATCAAAATAGGCTGCTCTAACTGTTTTTCCTGACTCTGTGCTGCCAAAACTATTAGTGAAGTTCTGGCCTGTGGTGGGCCTCTGGGGGCCAAGACAATGAGATACAGGAGCTGTCAAAAAAATACCAAGAGGCCCTCAAAGAGAGCTGCGTATGCACTTATGTGTCCTCCCTGAATTAGTATTCCAGACATGGGTGCTGATAAAATTCTCCTAGCCAAATGATGATGGCCAACTTTTCAATATAGTAAGATTACATTTTTATTGTTTCATCTATCTGTGCCTGCTTGCTTGTTTTGCCTTCGGGATAAACTCTAATTTGTTTTGATACACATCTGAATATTTCTCAAATGTCATTTTTTTTTTTTTTTTTTTTAAGTCAAACAGCTCCTATATATATAAAAAGTCATTTTTTTATCTGTCACATCATTTAGCAGGCACTTTTATCCAAAGTGACATATCACGCAAATAAAATTTGTTACCACGTTATATATATATATAAGGAAATGTGTCTAGCACCTGTACAGCAGCTGGCTTTATGACAGACCTATGATCTCCTCATGAGCGCAACGGCGGAGGAATTTATACAAACAGTTCCCAGGGAGTTTCTCGCTGTTGCTAATTTTAGGATACAGTAATTATGAAACCCTTTTAAGCACAGCCAAGCACCCTGGCTATTTGAAATGTACTCTATTTGTTGAAGGTTTGTGGTTCATTGGCAAACAGATGTTGCAGGGCCCACATGATTAACACTAATTGTTCCACATGAAGAATAGTCTAAATAAATTAATGCACAAATAAAATAATCTCCCAAACTCAAATGGTTTCTGTCAGGGTCAGAAATTTAATTTTCCATTAAGAGGCAATATTTGCCCCCTGGAATTGAATTTTCTACCGTTGTAAGGGCACTTTTTAATTACCCTATTAAATGTAGGCCTGTCTGTGTTGTTTTTATGTCAGGATGCTTAAATTTAACCAGTTAACCAGTTACTTCAATCAATCACAATACAATAGACTGTTACCAATAAAAAAAAATTCTGCATCAACAAAAGCCCTCTTCACACTGCTGTATTTAGGTTTATTTACACAGACTGATTGCTGCTTTTGAACATGTAGGCTATTTACACAAAAGTTGCATAATGTAAATAGCATATAAATTGAAAAAACAGGAACTAATTAGAGGGTGAAGATGAAAAATAATGTCAAAATCACTATTGTTGATTATTGCTCTTGATGATTTTTAATGGATTTTTTTTTGTTGTTTTTTTTTTGTTCTTTGGCTACAGACAGAACAAGCTAAGAGCCGTTTATGAATTCATGTATTGCTTTTTACAGATTAGAAAATCACTTCACATTTGTTATTTTAGTAACATGACAAAAAAAAAAAGATTATTCAAACTAGGAATAAATTATATCCACCTTATTTTTCAAAGCGGAAGGGTCATTCTATAATTAGGGGTACATTTAGAATTTGACAATGTGAAGAAAAAAGCTTTCCTTTTTCCCTAAAACCCAAACATGACTTGACATAGCTGCTTTGAAACAATCTATATTGTATAAAGTGCTATATAAATAAAGGTGATCTGTAGGAATATGTGCATAAAATACCATCTATGTTTGTACTGTCCACCATGTTACCTTTACTGGGTAACACAGCTGACAGGTAACTTTGTCGACATTTTTAGTGTTTTGGGCCTATACTCAACATAGAACTACTAAGCATATGGTTATGTTTAGAAATATATTTTCATAAACAAAACATAAAGTTTTAGTTCAATTGTCTTGTTAAAAATTGCAGCAATAAAACTTGTGTAACACTGTTGACAAATAAACCACAAATAAAACAAGTTATATCACAATAAACACTTATTATTTTTGAAGCGCACACCTAAATGTTTTGATAGCATAATCAAACTGAAGGCAAAACTATGAAATTAACTAATATTTGAGGTCATTTTCATGCTTAAATGCAGAGTAGAATGAGCAACTTTACAAAATCGGACAGCTGAATACCAGGGTTATATGTGATATGAACATCATTTTTGAATTTTTGAGATATGGCTTTTTCAACATAAAATATAATTGTGTAATAGAAAATTAAGCATCGGGGCTTTATATTGATGAAAATGTATTAAAAATGTACTTCACGGACATGAGATGTACCCACAATTATAGAATGACCGGGAAGTAAGCCTGTGGGCAAAGACTTCCGGGTTCATTAGCCGCTATAGTGAAATAACGAGAAGAATAACAACGTCCAGTAAACGGTAAAACTCTTGGGAGTTGGCACTATAAACCAGTCTGTTCATAATTAAGATAATACATATCAAATATCAAGCAGCAAAACTAGCTGTTTTATACAGCTAAAAATAGCTGGACATGGATGAGACCAGAAGCCAGGCGCATAAAATTTCCCAATGGCCACCATTTCTTACACAAAAATACGATGGATAGGGAAAGCAAGCAAGAACACTGACACAGACCATGACTTCATGTGAGTTATGTGCTTTCGCAAAAACTACCTTTATAATCCTCAAGCTGTCTATAGTATAGAGTAAAATGAAACTCTTACTTACATCTTTTCTGCACTTTGTTGTTTCTGATGATGAGAGAATTCGCGGATGTAGATTCAGAATTCATTCAGTGAGCGTGCACATTGAATAACTCCGGCGATCTCCGCGGTGACGAATCAAAATGCATCTGATTGGACGTTGCGTTTATAAGCTCAACAGAAACGTGTGTGATTGGTTGAAATGCTTAACGCTGCAAACCAATTCACTAAACAACTCGCGAATCAAAACGCGTATGATTGGACATTGCGTTTATAAGCTCAAAAGAAACGTCACGTGTGTGCTTGGTTGTAAGTAGTGATGGGAAGTTCGGATCATTTTACTGACTCGGAACTTATTGAATCTCGTTCAGCAAAATGAACGATTCTTTTTTCGAGTCATTTCGTTCATTTTAGCAAAATAATTTAAATGTTACGTGTTGCCTCCCTAACACATCGACTGCTTACACAACCGTTGATCACACTACAAACAAGACAAAACTATAATGCTATAAGAAACAGAAAAGATTAATTCATTGTTTACCTGGGTCTTTAGTCTATGATTAGCTCACCTCACCTCTTCTCTGACAAGTTTTCGGGTTTGAGTCGTTCGTTCATCACGTGACAGGCTGACAGCCCAATAAGCTTAACCAATGCAGTGTGAGCCGGAAAAAGAATTGATTAGTTCATCCCTTGAGTCTTCGGGTTTGAGTCGTTCGTTCATCACGTGACAGACCCATAAGCGTAACCTATGCAGTCTGAGCCGGAAAGAGAATTGATTAGTTCATCTTTTGAGTCTTCGGTTCGAGTCGTTCGTTCATCACGTGACAGACCCATAAGATGAACGAACGAACGACTCCAAAAACCCGAAGACTCGAAACAGGTGAACTAATTCCAGTACAGAACCTAATAGGATGTTGCACATGCGCGACTGAACGAGTCACTCCCCGAGACGACTCGTTCGTCCCGAGGCACATTAAGGATTCATTCAAAATGAACGAATCGTTCAAGAACGACCCATCACTGTAAGGCTCAATGCTGCAAACCTTGCATAACAAGATATATGATATAAAGTGAGCAAATCTACTGTAAATTATTGTTTTCATTCACATTACATTTTACTAATAGATCATTAATTGTGCAGGAGCATTAGTCCCCTTATCTTGAATTTGTGGGGCATTTTGCGTCTAATGGAAAAGTATGATGTAGATGTACTGAAAAGTTTCCCAAACCTATTTTCCTTCATTAAAGTTAGAAGAGCACCTCTGAACACACCATGCAGGGAGCCATTTGAGTGCGAGTGTTTTCATATTCAAGATATGCACTGATGGCACATCCATATTAGTGTCCAAATGAAAATAAAAATGTGTTGTGTGATTTTGATGCTGAAACTATATATATGCAAATGGGCGCAGGGCCTGATGGGTGTTTCCTCTCCCTGAACATCACCTTTCAGTCTGCCTGACTGTCGCACTGAGATTCGTAAACAATTTGAACAACCAAATAGATTCTTTTATTATTTAATTTCCTTCCGCCTTTTAAATGGCAGTCGGCTACTTTTCCAGAACAAGAAAAGTCTGATATTGTAGTTCTCAGAAGAGACTGGATTTTCAATATTATAATGGCCCCTGAAGAATTAGTGCAAGCAGCAAGAAAACTGTCTAAGCCCTTCACGTATTAACCTGTTTAAGAAATATAAGAGCTCGAAAGAGTTAGTATATGGAAAGTCGCTTGACATTACACACATCTTCCTCTGGGGGGCAGACTGTAATTTATTATTTGACCATTAGCTAGAAAGTCTCCTTAAAATGAAGTGGAATAAACAGTGCTATAAATATTATAGAATGTAAATATAGCTTTAAATATGAATAAACTGTCACTGAATATTTGAGTCAATGTTTTATGCATCTGTTGGTTCTTGTTTTTCAATGGACTTGACAATGAAATACATCCCGTCATATGCGTCTCCTTCAGTGGTAGGAAATGGCAATGCATTTCTATTACAGCCCCAGCATCTGTTTGCAGTCAGCCTCAGGTGCCAGTGTTTAATTTAGTTTACCACTCTGTATCTATTTATTCTGCTCCCGTAGCTGGAAAATTGATTTCCTTGCTTTGCACTGTTCATTATTCACCAGCCAATGAGCCTAAATGTGCTGAAATAAAACATGAAACACTTGTGGAGTTTAATTAGCTCTCTTTGCACTCACCTTCCTGTACAAAGTGACAGACCATTCGAGAGGAGAGGAGAGAAGACTGGTCTGAACTGGTCTCGGTGGCATCATTGGCATAATGATGTGTAATGTAAGAAAATGAGCTCAGAGAACACAATCAAAGTTAACAGTTAGAAATTTACATGATTTCGGTGGTACTGCAAAAGTCTGGGAAGATTCAAATAACGAAAAATGCATTCAAATGGGCATTGGTCATTTGAGCACAGTTTGCTTTGACACTTTTTTTTTTTTTTTTGGATGGCATAATATGATTATATACATTGGTCCCAAAAATTTCAAAACACTTCAGGCACACTTTATTTTCATTGTATTCTATGTGTATGAAGAGTTTGTTTGCAAAAATAGATATCTCCATTTTTTGTTTGTTTGTTTTTTCATTGTGTTTTATTGTGTTAGTTAGCTGTATATTTCAGTTATTTTTACTGCAGTTTGAGATTATTTGGAATGCACAATGAAAAAACATGATTTTTGCAAATAAACTCTTTGTATATTGATCATTATTAATTAATATAATAGTACTAATATTAATGCTTCTACTACTACTACTACAACTACTACTAATAATAATAATAATAATAATAATAATAATATAGTAAATTATTTAATATAATAAATAATAATATTATTAATGAATATAGTCAAAGGTAATATTATTTGTATATTATTATAATTATGTATGTAGTATTATGATATTTAACTGCATACTTTATAATTATTTATTTATTTATTTATTTACTCTAAAAAATATGTGTGTTGTTATAATATTATTATTATTATTATTACTGGTACTTTTAGATTAACAATACATAATAACACAAATATTATGTGTAAATTTCTTAGATATATTGATCATTATTAAGATAATTATCAATTAATATAATAGTATTATTAATATTAATATTATATTATCAATAGTTGTGAATAAATGCAAATATAATATTATTAAATTATCGAATTATAGAATGTAATGTTATCTATCTATCTATCTATCTATCTATCTATCTATCTATATTTTTATTTTATTATATGTATTTAAAAAATTAGAATATCAAGAATATCAAATATCAATATATTTAATTATTTATTTGTATTAATTTACACTAATAATATGTGTGCCTTGTTGTTGTTGTTGTGCTTATATGATTATTCCTGGTACTTTTAGATTTAGCAATACATAATAATACATATAATATATGTATATGTATTAGTAAATATTAAATAAACATTATATGAGTAAATATCTTAATGTGTAAATATATATAATTATATATCATATTATATATCATTTTTAAGATAATTATTAATTAATATAAAAGCATTAATATTGATAATAATAATGATATATTATTATAAATAACTATAAATAAATGTAAATAAAATATTATTAAATAATAGAATTTAATGTAATATTATCTATCTATCTATCGATCTATCTATCATTTTATTTTATCTTTATTATATGTATTTTAAAGAATAGAATATTAATATTAATAATATAATATTAGTATATATAATTATTATTATTATATTACTTTAATTTATTTATTTGTATTAATTTACTCTATGCATGTGTTGTTGTTCTGATTATATTATTATTATCGGTCCTTTTAGATTTAGCAATACATAATAATACATATACATTATGTGTAAATATCTTATATATATATTGGTCATTATTAAGATCATTATTAATTAAATAATTATAAATAAATATTATTATTATTATTATTATTATTATTAATATTTGCTATTTATCATTTTATTTTATTATGTCATTCCATTTGATCATATCATTTTTTTTATTATATGTATTTTTAAGAATAGAACATTAGTATTAACAATAACAATAATAATAATAATAACAATAATAATGTATGTTATTATCATATCATAAACAGTTATTGATTATAATGAATGAACATACTACATAATATTATAAGAAATTATAATTGATTAAGATAATATTATTACATTATTATAGTATTTTTAAGTGTCCAGATGCATTTGGGGGATATGTTTTGTAGTAGCTGTGAATATGAACTATTGCGTACGTTTATTTTAGATCAAATTTTCTCCCTCAAATATGTCATTGTGATGTCAATTAAATCTGTTGTTTACCAGGTTGCTCTCTTTGACATGCCATTTAAAAGTAATTCTGGGCAACGGTTCCGGTTGCCTTTAATCTGCTCTGTGAATCACCACTAGCAACAAACATTAAAACCCCTGTGACTCCCATATACAGGTGTGATGACTCCTTCCACATGAGCAGTCAGGTGGCAGTGTTTTAGCCATTACTGTCTGTACCGCTAAAATGTGTGAAATATTTCGTATACTTAAATATAGTCCCTAATTTTAAGCCAAATTCTATTGTGCTTTGTGCATTTTGTTTAATCATACTTTATTCTGCCATTCCAGCTCCATCATGGCAAACAGGCTGACATCAAAACAGTCCCAATTTAAAAGCTCGAAAAACAGCCTCGGCTCTCCTCAAAGCACACATGAATCGCCTCTAATGGACCTCACACTCATTTACAAAGCTTGTAAAACCTCTGGGGGGATTTTCTGCATCAAATTAGCCCGCGCAATTTGAGGCACTTACAGTGGTCTGAAAATGTGGTCATTTACTTCACCCAATCCCAAACAGATGAATCACCGATGGTGATAGGCCTTTAGAGCCAGTGAACTTACAGTGGGTAATGTCTTTAATAACACACTGCAGTCATTTAAAGGTCTTAGTATTTCCAGTCTGACTTCAGGAAGCAAAAATCCTGTTAAGCAAAGCATATTTGGAAGTACAGGAGGAGCCTGTGCCATAATTAAGGCCATGTCTCTCGCTCTCTCTCCCGTGCAACAGTCACGCAGTTTACGGCAAAATCCTCAGCAGCTGCCACTTAATGGGAGGATTTTATAGGCTTCTGTCTGTACCAAACATAGTTGTATGTGTTTCAGTTTTCAGCTGTGAGAGGTCAGTGGTTTGGGGAGTTCAAAAGATGATGTAACTTGTGGCTTTTTTGCTTTATGATTTATGGCGCCTCATAAACACATAAAATCCCCTGCATGTGGCTTTAAGCACACATGAGCATTTCACAAAGCACTCGAAAAGCCAGAACCCGGAGGGGAGCTGAAAATAATTATCCATGTCTTAGTGTATGCTTCCATCTAGTGGTTAAAGTATAAATTGCACATGAGGTTCAAGAATTTTATTTTTTTATTTTTTCCTGTATAACAGGGGTGGCGGACGTCGGTCCTGCAGAGTTTTGCTTTAACCCTAATTAAACACACCTGAACAAGCTAATCAAGATCTGAAGGGTTACTAGGTAGCTACAAGCAGGTGAGTTTTTATTTGGGTTGGAGCCGAACTCTGCAGGACTGCGGCTCTCCAGGACTGGAGAAGATACTTTGAAGATTTTTGGTGACCAAACAATTGCTGGTAGCCACTGACTATACAAAGAATCTGGATTTAATAATACAGGATTTAAAGAAGTTGAGGTTGAGTAAATTAAGACAGAATTGTATTTAAGAACGCACTTAATGTCCAGCTTTAATGGTATTTAGGACTATTATAGACATGGCCTGGGCAGAGAAGACAAGAAAAAAAGAGAAAAATCCATGTGACATCATATGGACTGTAAATATTTTATGTCTTGCTTCTGTCAGGTTTCAACTGAACAAAAAAGTTTTAATGTACCCAAGTATGCGTATGTGTAAATATTTCCATTTCCATTTCCTCAAAGGCAGTTAGTCGGCTGACGCATGCACCATAAAGTCCCAGATGTATGACCTGTATGCTTCACGGGTATTCATTTATGAGCCAATCACAAATCCCATGTGATTAATAATTCCATGTTACCCCTCTCCAGCAGCAAACAGCAATCTAATTAGAGATAGATAGCTAGATAGATAGAATCATTGTAGTAAAAAAGAATAAATATTTAGTTTGCCTATATGTGACCATTAACTTAACTGTGAATATGCAAATGTACTGCAATACTGACATATTAAACTTACAATCACTTCAAATTCTAGAAGGTACTTGAAGTAAATGTTTTAGGGCAAAGGTTTCGCTGACAAACCAGTCAGGGAATCCCTGCGATAGAGCACTAAATGAACATTAGAGGGCAGTAGTAAGAACAGCACTATTCAAGTTTTGATCTGAAGAGTAACAGTCTTCTAACAGTCTAACTAATCTTAAAGGATCAGTTCACTCCTGAATTAAAATTTCCTGATAAATTACTCACCCCAATGTCATCCAAGATGTTCATGTCTTTCTTCAGTCAAAAAGAAATTAAAGTTTTTGAGGAAAACATTCCAGGTTTTTTTTTTTTTTTTACCATATAGTGGACTTCAATGGGGATCCGGAATAAGTGTCTTACCTAGCAAAACGATCAGTCATTTTCTAAAAAAAAAAAAAAGTATATACATTTAATCACAAATGCTTAACTTGCACTAGCTCTGCGATGCTCATCTACAATTTCATGCATTACACAATAACGTTGGAAAGGTCACGTGTGGTTATTTCTTCGTCTGTGTACTTTGGTTTAAAAAAGTAGGGTAGGAAGTCCTCCAACTTCAAAATAATCCAGCATTGTTGTTTTACCGTTTTTTTTAAAGGCGTTTGACTTTCTTTGCACAATTGCTTTGTAAACACTGGGTCGGTACTTCTGCCTATGTCATGCATGACCTTTCCAACATGATTATTTAATGTGTAAACTGGTGGAAGACGAGCATATGTGGTTAAAACGTATAGATATTTGTTTTTGTATTTTGTTTTTTAGAAAATGACCAATCGTTTGGTTAAATAAGACCTTTATTCCTCAGCTGGGATTGTGTAGAGTCCTTTGAAGCTGCATTGAAACTGCAGTTTGTAGGGGTGGCAATCTTTCAGTACCTCATGATTCGATTAAAAACCAATTTTTCGATTTTTATTCATGATTCATAATTTTTGATCAATTTTTTTTTTTGTGCACACTGGACATCAAATGCATGTATTTTAATACAAAACACACCAGTCTGTAGTATGGGTAGTCCTGACCTGATATCAGTGTTTCC
This sequence comes from Cirrhinus mrigala, assembly GCA_036247105.1. Lineage (NCBI taxonomy): Eukaryota > Metazoa > Chordata > Actinopteri > Cypriniformes > Cyprinidae > Cirrhinus > Cirrhinus mrigala. The sequence continues at coordinate 19,128,511 of CM070017.1, forward strand.
TATTAACTATTAATTTCCTAATAAATCAAAAATATTTTACACTTCCCATTAGGGATGTGTCTGAAACCGATCATACCATGTTCAGAAAGGAAATGACGTGTACTACAAAACCCTTAAATATGAGATGGGAGGAAAAAATATATTTCAATGCTTTCTCTTGCAATTATATTGTCGGGTAATTATACTGAGTATAAATTGCGGGCATTAGGGAGCCATTATTAATATGCGGAGCACTGAAATCGCTTTTGAATGCGGCTTTTGAAAGCAGCAGTAGGCCTACTTACCACATACTTTACAAGATTAGATGTTTGTCAGTGGTGCTCAGGATCTGCAATTCATTCGCCATTGTCCTATCAGTGATCTCTCCTTGCTCTGTTTATGTGGTAAGTGAAATATATATAGGGCTATATATATATACAGTGCACAGTATAAATGAGTACACCCCCTCTGAATAAATATAAAAGATGGATTTTCTTAATGATTCTTAAAATAATTCCTGGAAGGATGGCAAAATTGAAATGTTAAACATATACTTAATAAAAACAACAAAATATATGCCAATATCTTCTGTAAAATAAGTAAATTATCATTTAAATTTTGTTTAAATGACGGATTGCAGAAATATGTACACCCTAGATGTAATTCAGCAAATGTATAATATTCTAGTACTTAGTATGTCCTCCAGAACTTTAAGTATATGGCTCAAATTTTCACATTCGTCCTGTTTAACTCCTGGAGGACGACGTCCTTAAATGCTGTGTTCTTTAATGGGGAGTTTTGCTCAGCTCGTCTCTACAGAATCCCCCACAGCTGCTCAAGAGTGTTAAGGCTGGGTGAAATACATGTCCACTGAAGGATTTTCACCTTGGGAGAATGAATATCTTTATTGTCATGCTGAAAAAATGCCCAATAATGCAGGGAATGAGGGGAGGGTAGCATCTGCAGTTTCAGTTTTTTGTATTACATCACACCGTGGTGTGTGAATTCATGACAGCATTGATAAAGCATAACTCCCTCACACCTTCAGGGGCCGGTTGCATAAAAGGTTTAGACTAGTCTTAAAAAGTTAGACGGCTAATTTTATCTTTAAAACTGTTCATAATTATTTTAATTTAGTTACAGGAAAATGTAGATTAGTCTAAGTTGAATCCAAAAAATAAGACTGGTTACTCTTTGGTTAACTGCTAGTTGGTCAGACTAGGACACTGTCTTAACATAGAGGCTAAGTTTATGCAACTGGCCACAGGACTCATACATCCCAATGTAAGAGTTTAACAACCACTGAACGTCACTGTGGGTAACAGGCACTTCTCACTGTACTCCTCCTCTAACAACACCAGAACATTTTGGATGCTTTTGGATTCAAAATGATTGACTTGGTCTCTTGAGACCAGAGTATGAATTCCCAGAAGTCTATATTTTTTAAAAATGGGCCTTGGCAGAGGTTAAATGAGTTTATTGTGCTTTGGCTACAGTAGGTAATTGTAGTGGTGACAACAACCATGGGTGTCACTTCTGCAGGCTGCGCTGTACTCTTTGAGATAAACAGTCACTCTATTCATAGCTTTTGCCTGTTTTGAGACACTTGCATGGTATTTCTCTGGCATTCACTCATCACTAAATGTAAACTTAGAGTGAAAACCTGATTATTTTAGGAGTCTTGTCACAAGTCGTTTTTGAATGTCGGTGCTACTTCTGCTATATTTTCACACTTAAAACAATAATTTGGTATTTGTCTTGTACCACTGTCCTCTTTTATGCTAAGAAATAAATCACCTGGCAGTTCTCTCCCAAGTGGTTTCATTGTTGATAGCATTAAGTCTGTGTATGATTAAGTAGGCTATAAAATGCCTTTAACTGTCAGGAAATTACTTGTCTTTAGAAGTTCTGGTTCAGCATACTTACCTATTGATCAAAATTAGCCTTAAACCTACACTTTTGTTTTCTTTTTTTAGTTTAATTTACTAACTTTCAGGAGGGTGTACTCATTTTTGCAACACAACATTTTATCACTTTGATAAGAAAATCTTATTTTGCTAAATAATTTTGACATTCTTCTTTGGTTATTGATCAAGCAGGTTTGTTGGAACATTATATCTCTAAAGAACCCTAATATGTCTTGCAAGTAAAGAGTAATATATATATATATATATATATATATATATATATATATATATATATATATATATATATATATATATATATATAATGGGAGTAATATATATATAATTGCAACCGCATTTAAAAATATTTGACATGAAAATTCTAATATTTTTCTATTAATCTATTAGTGAAAAAACAATACTTTTATTCAAATTCTGAATGGATTATATTTAGCCTAGAAAGTGCAAAATAGCCCTTACTGTATAATCACTAAAGTCACTTACTTCAGTTCATCGCTATCTCACAAAGGTCTGTTATAATCAATATGAACCTCTCATTTACGTCATGTTTCAGTGAGAGGATTCGCAAACTTGCAAGCAGAAAATCAGGCGTTAGGTGAGTGAAGGCAATGGCCAATCACAGGTGTTCAAGAAATCAACAGATATGTCTGTGATTGGCTACATTGCTCAGCGCTACGAAAACATGTTGTAATCAGGATCTTTTGCTGATTTCCAGAGCGCAAATACAAATACGCACTGGAGCCTTTATAAAATCTGTTTAGCCAGTACCCTTTTATTACAGTTTTAATTGAAGGTGCTTTTCACTGCTTGAGAAAATGGATGTGTGGCATGAGAGGGTGAGAAATGTGTTAATTGCATGAGTCTCACTGGCAGCCCTGAATTATTTAAATATATATCATGTACGCTAATGTAAGAGGCTACCGCTAGCAAGTTGCTGATCATGTCTCTTTAGTGGCACCATAGAATGCATTGTTCATTTTCCGTGCCTTTCCTTATACGGATTCACTATTTGGACATCCCTACTTCCCATAATAACAAAAGATCAATATTTAATATAATATAATATTTTTCCAAACACTTGCCCCCGCTAAAAATGGGGCAGGATGTATTTGTTTTTGGTTCCTCCACTGCTGTTGTTGTTTCAACAACATCATGCTATTATTATTATTATTATTATAGAAAATCGATTTTTGAAATTGTGTGTGAATCGATGTGAATCGCTTGAAGACTGAATCGTGATTCATATGTGAATAAATATTTTCGCCCACTACTAGCAATTTGGACCTTCAACCTACTGTTCCTAATTGAAGTCCACTATATGGAGAAAAATCCTGGAATGTTTTCCTCAAAAACCTTAATTTCTTTTCGACTAAAAAAAGAAAGACATGAACATCTCGGATGACATGTTTGTGAGTTAATTATTAGACTATTTTTATTATGGAGTGAACTAATTATTTATTATGACAACCAAAGATGTGAAATTAGACTCATTTAATCATTTGCACCTATTCCTTTCAGTGTATACGGGGAGGTATCCAAAGCACAACTGGTAACGGGGTTCCTCAAGGATCAGTTTTTGGACCCCTCCTCTTCTCCAAATCCACTATAGTGCTGGTTCCCTTTATATACGCACATGGTTTCTGCTACCATTGCTATGCTGATGACACACAGCTCTATTTTCATTTCAGTCAAGTGATCAGGTGTAGCTGCACGAATCTTAGACTGCCTGGCAGATATCTTGGCGTGGATGAAAGAACATGACTTCCAGCTTAACTTAACAAAGACAGAGCTTCTCATCTTCCTGGTCACTCCAACTCTAATTCACCATCCAGCTAGATTCATCGACAATTACCCCATCAAGTTCAGTGAGTAATCCTTGATGACAAGCTGACCTTCAAGGACCACATTGCAAAGACAGCTCAATCACTCAGGTTTGCACTGAACAACATCAGGAAAATCAGGCTCTTCATAACAGAGCATGCTGCACGACTTCTGCTCTCGCAAACGCAGCAGCACAACTGATCATCAACAAGCCCAAAAGAGGTCACACCTCTCTTTTTCTCCCTGCACTGGCTACTGCAGCTCACATCAAGTTCAACCGATGTTTGCTTGAAGTTCAGTCATGGGCTCAACATAATAGTACCATCACAGAGAGGCAAAATCACTTCATTCACTGTTTCACACTAGTGGAATGATGAATCTCTGGCAATATTTAAAAGACAGACTCATAGCTTTAGACAACACTTAACTACAAAAAAAAATCTAAACAATGTTTGAATCTTTGTATTACGAGCACTTCTTGTGTTTATCTGGATAAAAGTGTCTGCTGAATGAATAAATGTAAATCTAAATATGTTGACATTCTCTAGTATGTAAGTGTGAGTTTTTCATCACTGTGTGAGATTTCAACAAAATCAACAGCACATCACGTGCCTTCTGTCTCTCATAGCAACACTGTCTCTTGACGCACCTTCTGTCTTGTGCGTGCTGGCCATTCTGTGGCTTCAATGGATTTAGCTCAGTTTGGTCCTAAGGGTAACTACACCTGTGAACCTTACCTGGCAACTGTATATATACAACAGGCGACAAAGACAAATTTAAACTTGGACTTTAATTGAAAAAAAAAAAAAAATAGCCTGTAGTGTGATATATCTATGTTTATTGTATGTTGCTTTGAATTTTGGGAACTGCTGTCCGATTCTGTTAAGTTCATTAAACATCAAGGTCATGGAAACAAGTGAACATGACTTAGAAAATGACCAATGCTGGAGTCATATAGAGGTCAAAGAAGTGACATGTGAAATATTACAGGTTCAAATTCCAAGATTATTGACACTGTTAAATACTGCCAGGATGTTAAAATAATAATAATTTTAAAAAAATTGATAATATTATTCACCTTATTCTTCAACACAGAAGTAAGCCTATGGGCGAGACTTCCGGTTCAGTGTTCAGCGTCCAATAAATGATAAACCCTGGTCCACAAAACGATTTTCTCAATATTTTGATTTTTTGCACCCTCATATTCCAGATTTTCAAATAGTTGTATCTCAGCCAAATATTGTCCTATCCTAAATCTCAACTGACCCTTATAACTGGTTTTGTGGTCCAGGGTCACAATTAAGATAATGCATTAAAATAATATGGTAAGACAAACCTATCTGCAATATCAAACGGCAAAATGAGCTGTTTATACAGTTAAAAATAGCTGCATGCGGATGAGATTGGAAGCCAGACCCATAAAATTTAGAAATTGCCGTGGACGCTCTTACGGCAAAAATAAGGTGGATAGAATAAATCAGTGCATGTTCCCTCATTTTCTCTTGTTTCCCCAGCATTATAGGATCCTACAATAGTGGAATTACAGTTGAAAAAATGCCATTTGGTAGCTTAGGCAAAGCACTGGGACACATTTAGAACAATTTATGAAACTCTGTTCCTGTGCTTGTTGTAGCTGTTACATTTACATTAGGTATAGACCTTAGTTAGAGTGGTGCGCTTACTTTCAGAAGACGAAAAACTCCCTAAAACAGTTTTAAAAGTTATGAGATGAAAATTATGTAAAATAGCATAGTCTGCCCCCCACAGCCTCATTTTCATCCATGTTCAATTCAATATTTTGTCTAACCTAATTGGTCAGAAATAAAAAATATGGGTGGGATTTCCAGTTCATTAGCCACTTTAGGGAAATAAGAAGGAGAATAACAACTTGTAGTAAACTGTAAAACTGTTTGCACTACAAACCAGTGTTCATTATTAAGATAATACATTAAAGTAATATGGTAAAACACACCAATTTGCAATATCAAGCAGCAGAAAATAGCTGGATGCGGATTAGACCGGAAGCCAGACCCATAACATTTACAAATGGCCGAGCCCACTCTTAAGGGAAAGAAAAAGGTGGATAGCACTAGAGGATGCTGTCATGTGAGGAAGCTGAAAAAATGGAGCTGTCCGAGGTGCTGAAATGGACCAAGAGACTGCGAGCAAACGAGCTTATATTTAATAACGGGAAACTGTTAGATGAATCGTTTAGATTTTAGTATACATTGTCATATTAACAACCACTACAATTATCTGTAGTAAGTTTTACGAACCTTAAAGTAAAATAATCCAGTAACGGCTGAGATTGGTTCAAGTGGTGTTCTCGATACATTTTAAAGAATCGGCTCATTTGCACAGGAATCGGACTCTATTACACTGAATATCCGTATTTGCTGAAAAGAATCAGGAGTCCGATTAAACTGGTTGAGCTGAGTGTTTTGATTTCCTAAAAAAAAAAAAAAAAATCGGTTCATAAGAGCTGTTCATTCTAAAATCTGACTACACTAATCACGCTAATTCATTTAAAAGAACAGGTTCATTAGAGTAAGTCATTCGACAGTCGACACCGTATATTTCTGTATAAGAACCGATTCTCAGTTCCCAACCCTAGTGATAGCAGAAGCACATTTGTTATTTTGATTGAATATTCCGCTTCCCAATTGCAGTCCGCAGTGAAAGCCAGGGATTGGGAGAGAGGCTGAGAGGGCGTGTGTATGTGTGTGTGTGTGTGTGTGTGTGGTTAGCGTGTGACAGACCCCCTCCCTTTCTCCACCCCTTACCAGCACAAACAGCAGTGTGATATTTACATTTCAAACGACATTTACTTCATCTTCAACCTGCTAATTCACAATATTCAGCTTTTGCAGAGCCATCTGAGAAATAAGACGCGGATCTGTTGTTTTTTTATCCTGGCTAGGACCAATGCAAGGAATCGTTCCTCGTCCTGTCGCTTGTGACATCGGGAATCGCAGGATTATGATGTTTTCTTGAATGTTGTGTGTCGTGGGAGGTTTGGGGATGGGATCTATGACGCCCTTTGGAAGCTGAAGACCCACTTTGAAAAGAGCCTTTGTTTATTGTTTTGATCAAGATTACTCCAGCAGACCGAGCAAAAATCATCATATTTAAGATATATCTTCTCGTGAGCGTGAGATATCGATAGATCAATTGAAAATAGACTGAATTTAGACATCAAATCCAGCCCGCAGTGATGCTTCAGTGTCTGGACTGACTTTTAATATGCGCACTCAGACGGAAATGGAAACCTGGACATTTTAAATCATTGATCACTTGGAAGAGATTCATAAACATAGACTTGCAACCATATCACAGCTCAAGCTGACACCCAGATGTGAAAGTGATCGCGTTTCCTGGGCTTCCCTGATCTGAGGGATTACTTGTATTCTTTATAACAGCAGATCAGTCTTCGGAGGGTCCATCATGCCCACCTCTCGGTCCGGCGCCTGCTCGGTGGAATACTGGGTCGATGGCTCGCGCCGAGATGCGACAGTGGAGGATTTCTATAACATGGGCCCAGAATTAGGCAGGTAAGTACATAACTGTACAACTTTACATTGGTTTTGATGTTGTGTAAATACATACGTACACACGATGTACATATGGTTTTATTCTTCATTATATGCCGACCTATATAGTGTTTATTACTATCCCTGATAGCACACATACATCACTGAGACGTCTATTTGAGGTCTGCATTTACATCTGGAAGACGTATTTTTTTTTTAGAGTATTTGCTCATCTACAATACGTCTATAGGACGGTTCCTGTCAGATGTCAAATAGACGTCTATTAGATGTTTTTGAGATGTTTATGATTTAGAATGTATGTAAAACTGACATTTTACAGACGTCTGTCAGATATTTGTACACAGCAGATGCTTTCCAGATCAAGTGATCTTTATTCTTATTGAGATACTTATTTATATAGTAATATAGTTCTTTTTTTCCCTAATATTTAACCATTGACTATAGCCATTCAATGTTACAGTATAAATGAGCTATCAATTTTAACATTTAGTAGACTTTAAAAATAACAGCTTCTAATATACGTGAACTTTAAACAATCTTAACAGAAATTTGAAAGTTCTCCGACATATTGGCGCCGGTAGCCTTGTGGTTAGTACGCAGACATATACAGCGCAGCTGAATCGAACTCATGGCGACCCGAGTTCGATTCCCGTCTCAAAGTCCTATACCAATTCCACTCCCTTTTCTTTACTCAATACTTTCCTGTCATCTCTCCACTGTCCTGTCTGAATAATAAAGTAATAAAAAGCTTTAATTTAACTTTAGTTAAAAAAATAAATAAATAAAGCTTTCAAACACTAAATACTAAATTAAATAGAGATGAATCCTTAAAGCTACAAAACTTATTAGTTTCTTCTTTTTTCTTTTGTTCTTTGATTAATAGACGTCACTGCAGTTGGGTTATTATGGTATTTGGCTGTTATTACTTTAAGAGCTGCCGCTGATGAAAATGACGCGGATCTGAAACGCATGCCTGTAGTTTTAGTAGTGCTTTAATAAGAAATAATACAGTATGTGCAATATGCAATATGAAGTGTGTGTGCTACGAGCACAGTATAACAGCTGACAAGGACAGGTAAATTAGCTTTTACTGACATATGGCCTGTCAACATTTCATCTGAACGCAGTTCACTGTTGTTCTACTGAAGCTCCTTCATGTACATTTCCCGTGCTCGTTTGACTAGCAGCATTAAGATGTGGTCGTAAAGACTTTCTTTAAAAAAACAAAACAAAAAGAGATAGAAGCAGCAGTTATAAGCGGGGTGGTCAACCTTAGCCCCGCCCCTGCGTTAAATATTTTTGACGCTGTTAAATTGGAAAAATTAATAAATAAAAAATACATTAAACATGCAAGTTATTTGACCTATGAACAGGTAAGTTCCTGTTCAATGTGGTGTAATGGTGTTTTTGAGAGGTATACTTTAGAGATCCACCAAAAAAGTGAATATTGATCAAATAATATTGGCTACACCGATTATCAGTCTATTGTTATACTTCACATGTATTTGCCTATAATATGCCTATGTCTATATGTGAGCAAGTGTTCAGGTTTTGTGTAATAATCAAGGTTATTCTGAACTGCTAATGAGTCTTTGTTGCATGTAATTGTCGGAGTTAGGGATGGGTGGTTTCTAAACTAATTGAGCTCAAATGTAATCTTTCTTTAGTAAACTAATTATAATGCACTTAATTGAGCACATTAAGGAAGCACCCAATCTATGCAAATGTCACCAAGTGCTCTAAAATGTCATCATTACCTCCCAGGATGTGGGATACAAAATGTTGAGCCGTTGACGCTGTCACCAAATTTTACTCTGGCATCATGGCCGTGTAGACATCTACAGGCCTCGTTTTCACAAAACGAAATGTTTTTAATGTATCCAGTTGCACTGTATGACAGTGAGTGCTTTGATGTCTATCGCTGATTATGCTGAAGACTGTTTGTCAGACTCTGATGTGTTGAAGTGTTGGATATCAAGGCAGCAGATGGAAAAGTGATGGCCTTCTCTTTGAGTGCTCGTCTGATTGAGTCATTCACTGATCATGAAAAGGAAAGACAAGATCTGAGAGACAACATGAAGACACACAAGTACTGTATAGTGTATTACACAATGCAGCTGTGAACAAAATATAAGTCTAGGCAGGTTTATTTTGTGGCTGGAAGTTAGAACTTCCAAGTGTTCATAAAACCTGCAAATGAGTATTCCCTTCTTCAAGATTTTCCGTCCTCATGGAAACAGTTGTTTAGACTCAGTTGCCATGGACATAATAGTGGCGATGGGGGAGGAAGAATGTAGGTAAGAACCTCCATGATTAGTTGAGCGACGGAGGTCACAGTCGTGAAATGCCAACACTTTTCTTTCATTGAACATCTTGGTTTTCTGTCGCTGTGCAATGTGTTTGCACATGGTAATTACAATGATGCACAGTTATCAAATGTAAGATCTTTATTTAATTAGTACTATAAAAAGATTGCTTTGTGTTAACCAACAGGGGAGCCACATCTGTTGTGTTTCGCTGTGAAGAGAAGCAAACTGAGAAACCTTATGCTGTGAAGGTCTTGAAGAAAACCGTAAGTTGAGTTGAAGATATTTTCATTCTTCCAGACATCTTTCAGAACGACTGTTTGAGGTTCTGTTCATTGTGTCATCACCTCAGATTGACAAGAAAATTGTGAGGACGGAGATCGGAGTCTTGCTGCGTCTCTCCCATCCAAATATTGTAAGATATTTATGTTCCCGGCAACATCACATTGTTCGCATTATTATGAAATATTTCATGCTCGTTGTATTCTGTGAGAATATGGATAGGCTCGTTCTGACGTGACCGTTCTCACTTTGTTTTCATTCAGATTCGTTTGAAGGAAATTTTCGAAACCGAGACAGAGATCTTTCTCATCCTAGAGCTGGTCACAGGTGGAGAGCTCTTTGACAGGTATGATATGCTACATAAATTAGAGGCAATTCAGATGTGAATCTGCAAAAAGAAATAGTTCACCCAAAAAATGAGAATTCATGTGAATCTAAACCTGTATGTTTTTTTTTTTTTTTTTGGTGTATTTCATTTACACAAACATAAAATATATACAATAAAAACAAACAATAAAACAAAAAATGTTTTGTTTGTCCAAACAAGGAAAGTCAGTGGGGTCCAAAACAATGCTGAAAAAAACAACTTTGAGTGTACAGAATTTTTTTTATATATACAAATATAGAATTTGTTAATATAGTTATTATTTATATTTTTTGTTTTTCTAATTGAGCTTTTTAGCTTTATTTTTGTTTTAGTGTTAATTTTAATAATTGTATTACTCCAACTTAAACATATTTATTTTATATATATACAAAATAAAAGTTTGAGTTTGCCTAATATATGTGTGTGTACTGTGTGTAATTATTATGTATATATAAATACAAACACATTCATGTATATATTTAAGAAATATTTACAAGTATATGTATTTATTATACATTTTATATAATTTAAATTATATATAAATAAAAATATTTTGTACATAAATAACATATTTCTCTTAAATATATATACATTAATTTGTGTGTATTTATATATACATAATAATTACACACATATATATTAGGCAAACTCAAACTTTGATTTTGAATGCGGTTAATCGCGATTAATCGTTTGACAGCCCTCTTTTCATATTATTTCTTAATGTTTTATTTATTATTGTTTTATTTTCCATCTAATGTTTCATCTAACACATTTTTGGGAATTAAAATAAAGGTGAAAAAATATAAATAGGTATTTTTTTAAAAAAAATCTATATTTTACCTATGCCTAAATATTAGTTTTAGTTTTAGTTAACCATAACAACACTGCACAGAAGAAAGAAAATCCAGAATTAGAAAAACGAGGTTCAAGAAATGCTGACAAGGACAACTATCTCAAGAAGCAGTTGTCTCAATGCGATTTACTGCTTGAAGATTATCAAAAGATGATCTGCTAATGAAACAATGAGAGCCAAGTGTTTCTCCTTAGATCTTTTGGTGGTCTCCAGCACAGGAATCTCATTTATTCTTTATCGTCAACACCTCCTGGCTCAAGTTCTTCCAGCTCAGTGGGCTTTCTGTCTGTTCTTCTACCCAGCAGTGAGACGTAATTGAATAAAACAAGTTCCCGATAATTGGTTTAAGTGGGTTTGGTGCAGAGCAGGAGCAGGATGTGTTTGCCTACACACATCTACACACTGCTAAACAGAGCACAAATGCTGCCAGATCCACACACACAGACGCCTAAACATCAGCTGTTCATGTTTGAAAACATATGATGGTCTATATACGTGCTACGTGATGTTTTTTATGCTGAATTTGTCTCGGAGATGGTCGTGTGTTGTTTCAGGATCGTGGAGAGAGGCTACTACAGCGAGAGAGATGCAGCTCATGTTATCAAACAGATCCTGGAGGCTGTGGCGGTAAGACCAAATGAATCATGGGACATAAAAATGTGCTTTTCACCCACACAGAGATTTTCTATTCATGTTTGAAAGGCAATAATGGTAATGTGGATGTTTAGCTTTAAAGAGGAACACAAATGGCTCTTTTGAAGTAAAAGAGTCTGATGTACTGGGTAGACGTACTCTAATATTCACAATACAAAAGTGCAAAAATGCTGCTTTCTGAAATTTAGTTAATATTAGTCTGTACTAAGTAATCACAGCATGAATTATGCATGTATAAGTTGGATAATCATAACCAAGATCATTTGCAAATAGAAGTCTGAAAGAAATATTCTGTTTGCAATACTTAACAGCATTTTTGTTAACAACAGAATACTGAGTGTTTCAGTACTATAGCAACAAGATGTTGACAATATGCATGTTAACATAATTTTAGTGAGGGAAATTGCTTACAGACCTTATCTCTGTTAAATGATAAGCAGTTTTACAACTTCGTTAGCATGACAACAGAAAGCCAGACACACTAAAATGACCACAAACAAGACAAGAATCACTTTACAGCTCAAGTACACTAGTTTTAATGGAAAAGCTAATGTGTGTGCTTTCATACAACTATAAGCTTTACTTTTCTACTTTTACATTCTTTAAAAAAAATTGGCACCGTTTAATTCCATTTTAACTGCCTCATCATAATGTTGATTTCTGCTTTTCTTTAAAAATAACAGGGCATGTAACAAAATGATTATGCCACATATGCTGTCCATTAAAGGGATAGTTCACCCAAAAATAAAAATTATCCCATGATTTACTCATCCTCAAGCCATCCGAGATGTATATGACATATACAGTTAAAAAATGTCCTGGCTCTTCCAAGCTTTATAATGGCAGTGAATGGCTGTTGAGATTTTAAAGTCCAAAAGAGTGCATAAACCCATCACAAAAAGTACTCCACGCGGCTCCTGAAGTGAATCGATGCGTTTTTGTAAGAATAATATCCATATATAAAACCGCTAACTGTCGTACGTGCGTTCACGAGAGAGTGGCGTTCCAGCAGATGACATAGGACGTAGACAAATGCAGAAATTATAAACATGGAAGTGCAGTGGAGAGAGCAAACAAAACACCAGTCACGACTTAGAAGTACAAAGCGAGGATTTGAAAAGAAAAATGTTTTTGAGGATTTCAATATAAGCAAAGAGGAGAGTGGTTTTCCTTTTGGCCTTTATTATTTCCCCGGAGCCATGTGGAGTACTTTTTTTCATGATGGATGCACTTTATTGGACTTCAAAATCTCAACAGCCATTCACTGCCATTATTAAGCTTGGAAGAGCCAGGACATTTTTTAATATAACACCAACTGTACTCGTTTGAAAGAAAAAAAAGTCATAAACATCTAGGATGGCTTGAGGGTGAGGAAATCATGGGGTGATTTTCATTTTTTGGGTGAACTATCCCTTTAATTTGTACAGAATGCATTAGTGCCCGCCGACTTTTTCAGCACTCTTGGTTCCAGAAGTATTTTTCCCCATTCATTTTTCCAATAAGGATTTTATAAAAGTCTTTGTTAAAGTATTATAAGCCATGAACCAAACCAACCAGCTACGAGGAGAATCACAACATTACAAACTTATATTAGAGGAAAAAAACGTAATGAAAATCAATCAACAGAGCAAAGTTACAAGACTGTGTACTTAACAGATTTAGTGAGGGAAAGAACTACAATCCCATGAAGCAATGCAATCTAATTAGAAATTATGAAGAAATATATATTTTTTTTTAATAAAAAAAAAATAATATATATATATAAAAAAAGCAAAATATGCATATGTACAGTATATATACAAATATATATATATAAATATAGCATGTGGAGACCAACTTGATTACATCATTTGTGGTGCTTCATTTAAGTGGGCAGAGTGTCTTTTTTAACATGCTTTCCTTGCTGCAACTCTCTGATTGGCAGAAATATCATGGGTAATGTAGTTTCTCACCACAAATGTGATTTAAAAACATGATTATTTTAAATATCAGTTGAATGAATGTGAACAGATGAGTTCAACAAAAGCATATACAGTCGATTAACAACCTCAGAACTCACAACAGGTCTGTCTTTTAAAGGTTTATCAGTTATTGTTAAAAATCTATTTCGCTATGGAGAAAAAGTTTTTACTTCCAGAACTTGACTGTTGCGCTCTATTTGACCAGAATATTCCTTTAACGCTTTAACTGTCACTGTCCACTCTGTGGGACGCTTATGTTCATATTACAAATAAATCCTAATCTAATCATGACAAACTATACATCGTTGGAAAGGTCTAAGACTCCTAAATAGATATTTCACCATATTTTTGTGTTACAAATTATGTAGGAAAAGTAATAGATTAATATATGTCAAGAGTGCAACTTAAAAAATCTACATCATAACATGAGTTCTGACCTTTGTCACAAAAGACTTTCTTCATTTCCTTTTTCCCTTTTCACGCTTTAGATATCATAAGAAATTATATATCAGTTCAAAATCTCAAAATTCATCTTTTGAAAGGCATTTTCGAAGGAAGGACTTACAGATTTGGAATGACATGAGGGTGAGTAATTAATGACAGGATTTTCATTTTTGGGTGAGCAAACCATTTAAAGGTACGGTAGCAGAAAAAAGAGTGAATTTCCGAGGTTCAGAGAGAGGTTAGAAAATGCAGTGTAAAACATAATTATGAGCAACATTACAATACCTCAGGGAAAAAAAGGAAATGCTACAAAAGGTGTATGATATGGTGCCTTTAATGTGAGGTAAATAGTGTGACCAAATAGCATGATATGATGATACGTGTCATGAGGGACAGCAGTTATTTTAATGTATTTTCAGCCGGAGGATTATTGTGTATGTGTTGGCCTGGCTGAACACATGTCCAGCGATGGGCTGACAGTGAAGGGGTTTGGAGATGTGGGTCAGTCTTGTCGTCACTCAAAAGCGAACGGTAGAGTAAGCGGATGTGTGTGCAGAGCTGCTAGTGAAAAATAATCTTCTCAGGAAAAAAAAAAAAAAACATTGCAATTTTTTTTCCCCCGGCTTTTAATCTCCCTGAGCAGGAGGAATGTGGGCTGGCGTTACATAACAGTTCAGCAATCTGACAATGAAGCAACAATGCGGAGACCACATTTATGTGTCGAACGTTTGTGTGTGCCGATCGGATCTGTTTAATCCACGCTGTCTATAATATAATCTTTAGGGCTTAATTGTGACATAAGGTTTATGTATGTGCATATATGACGATTTTGGGAAATCTTTGCATTTGTCTCTGACATGTTTTCACCAGGACCTCACTAGCTTAGGACAGTGCGATATGACAGAAAATGTTATCACAATATTTTTTTACTAATTGTACATTGATGATATTGATGTTTATTTACCATTAATGGGGAAGAAAATGCTTTCCATATGTTTCTTAGACCTTTTAAATGAATGCAAACATAACTTTTGTTCCCCATAAAAACCTATTTTATTTTCCCCTAAATTCTGTTTTTATTTTTATTTTTTAATTCTGTGTTTTATTATTTAATACAAATTTATCATCAGAAAGGAAATAAATTATTATTATATCATTAACAATTTGATTACTCTTTTAAAATGTAAGCAAATTAAAATGCAACAATTAATTTACTAAAAAATATTGCTTTTTTTTTTTTTTTTTGTGAAATAGGATGCTGGAGAACAGAACTGTATAAATTAAAGGATTAGTTAATTTCCAGAATAAAAAATTCCTGGGTATTTACTCACCCCCATGTCATCCAAGATGTTCATGTCTTTCTTTCTTCAGTCAAAAAGAAATTAAGCTGTCTGAGGGAAACATTCCAGGGTTTTCCTCCATATAGTGGACTCCAATGGTGGCCAACAGGTTGAAGGTCCATATTGCAGTTTCAATGCAGCTTCAAAGCTTATCTAGTGAAACGGTCGTTCATTTTCTAAAAAATAAAATAAAAATGTATATACTTTTTAACCACAAATGCCTGTTTTGCACTAGCTGGACTTCACACATTACGTAGTCACATTGGAAAGGTCACGTGTGACGTAGGTGAAAGTACCAATCCAGTGTTTACAAAGTGAACGTGCAGAAAAGTCAAATCTTGTTTTTTTTTGTGTTTTTTTTTTTTTTTTTTTTTTTTTTACAAAAAATGTAAAACAAGTTGGAGGACAGAATAAGATGTTGATGAGTTTCTTTGTGTGAGATTACGTTATGCGTGAAGGTGTGGGTGTGCATCGTAGAGCTACCGCAAAACTAGCATTTGTGGTTAAAAAGTATAGAAATTTGTATTTTTTTTTTTTTTTTAGAAAATTACCAATCATTTTGCTAGATAAGAGCCTTATTCCTCGGCTGGGATTATGTAGAGCCCTTTGAAGCTGCATTGAAACTGCAATTTGGACCTTTAACCCATTGATCCCCATTGAAGTCCACTATATGAAGAAAATGTTTCATCTTAATTTCTTCAGATTAGCCCAAACTTTTATTTTGGGGGTTTGTCGTGAAGATCTCTGAGTTTCAGTGTGTATTTTGCCTCAAATGAAACAGTGTAAAGCAGGTGAATTGAGTCTCAGAGCAGCTCTGGAGATGAAGTTTACATGTTCATGTCTCATATATCGAGAAGACAGGCACTAAAAACACTGTGAAGCATCACATGTTTGCGTTTGTGTAGTAGATGAAACAGGGATGGGCAGTATGGACTTATAAATTTATCACAATAATTTCTGGTATTATTGCGATAACAATATAAATGACGATAATTTAGGGAATCCTGTTTCTTTAGAGAAAAGTATTGTCTTTTCTATTTTTACCCAAAATAGAGCATAATTGAAGTAATCCCAGCAAACACAGAACGTTCCCCTAACGTTTCCCCATGGTACCCATTTGGTTATTTTTTTGGGAACCAAATGAGAACATTCTAGGAACGTTCCCTGTAGGTTCTCTTTTTAATAATCTACAGGTTATTTTTAGGGTTTTTTTTATAACCTACAGAGAACATTCCTGGAACGCTTCCTGCAGATTATTTTTTGGTTTAATTTTATAACCTAAAAACAACCTTCCCAGAACTTTCCCTGCAGGTTATTTTTAGGGTTTTTTTTATAACCTACAGAGAACATTCCTGGAACGCTTCCTGCAGATTATTTTTTGGTTTAATTTTATAACCTAAAAACAACCTTCCCATATCATTCCCTGCAGGTTGTTTTTTGGTTTAATTTTATAACCTAAAAACAACCTTCCCAGAACGTTCCCTGCAGGTTATTTTTAGGTTTTATTTTTATAATCTACAGAGAACGTTCCCGGAACATTCCCTGCAGATTAGTTTTTGGTTTAATTTTATAACCTAAAAACAACCTTCCCATAACGTTCCCTGCAGGTTATTTTTTGGTTTAATTTTATAACCTAAAAAGAACCTTCCCAGAACTTTCCCTGCAAGTTATTTTTAGGTATTATTTTTATAACCTACAGAGAACGTTCCCGGAATGTTCCCTGAAGGTTATTTTTGGGTTTTATTTTTACAACCTACAGGGAACGTTCTCTGCAGATTATTTTTTGGTTTAATTCTATAACCTAAAAACAACCTTCCCATAACATTCCCTGCAGGTTATTTTTAGGTTTTATTTTTATAACCTACAGAGAACGTTCCCGGAACATTCCCTGCAGATTAGTTTTTGGTTTAATTTTATAACCTAAAAACAACCTTCCCAGAACGTTCCCTGCAGGTTATTTTTTGGTTTAATTTTATAACCTAAAAAGAACCTTCCCAGAACTTTCCCTGCAAGTTATTTTTAGGTATTATTTTTATAACCTACAGAGAACGTTCCCGGAATGTTCCCTGAAGGTTATTTTTGGGTTTTATTTTTACAACCTACAGGGAACGTTCCCTGCAGATTATTTTTTGGTTTAATTCTATAACCTAAAAACAACCTTCCCATAACATTCCCTGCAGGTTATTTTTAGGTTTTATTTTTATAACCTACAGAGAACGTTCCCGGAACATTCCCTGCAGATTATTTTTTGGCTTAATTTTATAACCTAAAAACAACTTTCCCATAGCGTTCCCTGCAGGTTATTTTTTGGTTTAATTTTATAACCTAAAAACAACCTTCCCAGAACGTTCCCTGCAGGTTATTTTTTGGTTTAATTTTATAACCTAAAAACAACCTTCCCATATCATTCCCTGCAGGTTGTTTTTTGGTTTAATTTTATAACCTAAAAACAACCTTCCCAGAACGTTCCCTGCAGGTTGTTTTTAGGTTTTATTTTTATAACCTACAGAGAACGTTCCCGGAACATTCCCTGCAGATTATTTTTTGGTTTAATTTTATAACCTAAAAACAACTTTCCCATAACGTTCCCTGCAAGTTATTTTTTGGTTTCATTTTATAACCTAAAAACAACTTTCCCATAACGTTCCCTGCAGGTTATTTTTTGGTTTAATTTTATAACCTAAAAACAACCTTCCCAGAACGTTCCCTGCAGGTTGTTTTTTGGTTTAATTTTATAACCTAAAAACAGCCTTCCCAGAACATTCCCTGCAGGTTATTTTTAGGTTTTATTATTATAAATATAACTATAAAATAACGTTCCCAGAATGTTCTGGGAACCAAAAATTGTTAGCTGGGATAGTACTGACGATGCTCCAGGAAATCTCTAATCCAGTTATCGCTGTAGCTGAATAGAACGAAGATAGAGAAATTTTAACTGAGGAAACTTGACAATAAACATACGATTACTACAATATATGGTATGTCTGTGTTCTTCAAGGAATCTTGGGTATTTTTCTAAGGATAAAGTATATTTACAATGCAATGCTAATCGACATAGCTTTTATAACACTATAAAATAGTATGATTTCTGCCTCATTCTGTGATTTGAAGCCACGTCTGATCGCAAACGGTTATTTCAAATGACCAGAGCTTATTATTTTTATTAACAAATTTTATAATTAATATGTCTATATAATTAATATGTCTATATTATATCGTTTATCACCCAGCCCTAGCTCAGCTAGCTCAAAAATCCTATTTTGACTTGACAACTGTATAGCAGCCTGCTAAATCTAGTCAGAACAGCTTGCTAACCACAAAGCACTCACATTTAGCTTTGTTTATAATTTCCTAAATGATTTGGCCTGATATTTACACGTCAAATAAAAACAACACCATCTTAACCTTGTTCAAACCATCTCACATGGTAATTAATTAAATGTTTACAATGTAATAAAACTCCAGAAGCTTATTTCAGCAGAGCACGGAGTGTGTAGTAGAACTGACTCACCTCCGGTTTTCACACTAGTCATGTGCTAACACACAAGAGTGACTCCTGCCGCCTTCAATTTTCACTTTGTCATCTGCCAAACACTTTCTGTACTTCATCAGGTTCTGCTGGGCTCACATTTACTACGAAATCATTGTCTCCTCGCCCGCCATGATGCGCTATTATATTTTTGGAATTGTGTTAAAGGAACAACATCTGTCTTGTGCCTACGAACACAAAATTAATTAACACGGCCTGACACCGTATGAGTCATCCCCGCACTTATCAGACTGCAGATCACAGACACCCATGCTCCGATAATGGAGAACGACCCCATGATCTCAGCAGAGTGCTAGAAAACCTCTTCAGGGAGGACAGGAGGTTTGAAAGGTTCAGGCATCTCTCATCCCAGAGACAGTCTGCTATTTGTAGCGCTGAAAACTATGTCTGGAGCCCAGAGATGATTTGTTAAAGAAGTAGTTCAGGCAAGAATGACAATTCTGTCAACATTCTGTCAAGTCTTTTCAAACTCGTATGACTTACTTGCTTCACATTTTGAAGAATGTACTGGTTGGCCTTTTACTAGTCTCAGCCTAAGATTTCACACCCACTGAATGTGAATGTTGGCTGAATGTCTAATGCATATAGCACACAAAATTGGAAACACTTCAGGAGTTTTCAAGTCGTCGTTTAATTGGTTGAATTTCAGAGAAAACAAAGATGCCGTGGTGCCCAAAACCCCTCATGGAAGACGAAAACCATCATGTTTACAATTATGACAATGAGTGTTTATCAGGATCAACTAAACATTATATTTTCAAAAGTATGTTAAATATTTAAAGTTTTCATCATAAACTCTTTAAAATACATCCACAAGTTTTACACACCAGTCTGTTATTGTGTGGACGTTTCCACTCCCCTAAACATGACGCAGCACAAAACGAAACGTGATTGGTTGTTTTACTTGTCAGTCATATGGAGTCTTGGGCGGTCCTTGGCCATTCAAAGTGACCAAGGTTCCCAGACCTTCTGCTGTCAGTCTGAAAGTCTGGCTACGCGAGATTAGTCTTTTACAGGACTAGAGCTTCAAAAAGGATCCAAATGTGGTCCATCTCCGAAATATGTGAGGAACAGACTGAAAATTGTCATCATTGCCTCCTTAAAGTCAATCTTAATCTTTTTAAAGAATCAGTTGATTAAGTTCACAAAACTTTCCTTCAGTTCAAATAAGAGAGCGTGGCGCTCGCAACGCCAAGGTCATGGGTTTAGTCTCCGGTGAAGGCATGAGCTCATACAAATGTATATCCTGAATTAGCGTTTTTATTGGTAACTAAAATAAAATAAATTGTTACTTATATAAACAAACTTAAATGTACAGTGTTATGCAAAAGTTTGGGAACCCCTTGCATAATCTGTAAAAATGTGAATAATTTTAACAAAATAAAAGATATTATACAAGAGAGAGATTGTTCTTTTTTATTTAGTACTGTCCTGAGTAAGATATTTTACATAAAATATATTTACATAGGTTCCACAAGACAAAAAAATAGCTGAAATGATTAAAATAACCCCCTGTAAAAGTTTGGGAACCCTTGGTTCTTAATACTTTGCGTGGTTACCTGGATGGTCTACGACTGTTTTTTTTTTTTTGTTTTGCAATATTTGTTCATGAGTCCCTTATTTGTTTTGAACAGTTAAACTGAGCACTTCACTGATGCAGAAGGAAATACAATGTATTAAGAGCTGGGGGTAAAAACTTTTTGAATCTGAAGATCAAGGTAAATTGTACTTAATTTGTCTTTCGGGAAACATGGAACTATCTTCTGTTGCTTTCGAAGGGCAGTACTAAATGGAAAAAATGATTATTTCAACAAAATATTTTTCAAGAAAAATTTGGACATCTTCATCCTGTTCAAAAGTTTTCACCCCCCAGTTCTTAATGTGTCGTGTTTCCTTCTGGAGCATCAGTGAATATTTAAACCTTTTTTAATAGTTGTGTTTGAGTTCCTCAACTGTCCTCAGTATGAAAAAGGAAAGGGTTCCACTGCTGGAAAGGGTTCAAATATGCAAAAGATGCTGGAAAACTGAAGAATCTGCAGGACCTGGAAGATTTTTCTGAAGAACAGTGCTCAGTTTAACTGTTCAAAACAAACAAGGGACTCATCAACAACCATCACAAAACAAGTCATAGATCATCCAGGTAACCACACACAGCATTAAGAACCAAGGGTTGCCAAACTTTTGAAGGGGGTTATTTTAATAATATCAGCTATTCTTTGGTCTTGTGTACTATAAATAAAAAATAACAAGCATGTTGTATGATCTCTCTTATTTTGTGATAATTATTCACATTTTCATAGATTCTGCAAGGGGTTCCCAAACTTTAATTTGAAGTATTAATAAAAAATATAGTAGTATTTCATTGATACTTGGTCTTGAATGCTATGTCTGTCACTGTGGATTAAAGTGTCTATGAAATGTACTGAATACATGTACAAATGGTCTGAAAGATTGCTTTAGAAAAAAGACAATAAATTTGTTGAGTTCAACTCAATTATTATTCAAGAAATTCTACATAAAATTAAATTTCACCCTGTCTATTTTCTGAATATGTGTTATTGATCTTATTGTGAATGATTATATATAAATTTATATATATATTTATATTTATTAAATTTATTTATATATATATACGTTGCATGTTTTTCTTTTTCTTTTTTTTTTTTTTTAAATGTCTTAACTCAGTCTTCTGAGGAAACTTGTCCCTTTCTTACAATTGACTGCAAGCTCGAATTCAGGTCTGCCTCTATCCAATAAACAATCAATGGATAGAACCAAGTTCCCACCCAAAAAGCTGTTTCACTCAGATATACCTTACACCATTAAAGAAATACCTGTCTCTAATTCAAAAGACTGAACCCTGGTGGTATTTCTTTCTTTTTAAAGCTTGAAATTTCAATTTATTGTGAATGCATGGAAAAGAGCAACAAGGACATTCTTAAAAATGTTTCCTTTCCTGTTTCACAGAAGAAAGAAAGTCATACAGGTTTGGAATGACATGAGAATGAGTAAATGAGAACACAATTGTAATTTTTCGGACAGCTATGCCTGTGAAGTGAGGAGACACTGAATACCCAAGTCTGTCTCTGCCTTCATGACAGCTGTTTTAACAGAGAACTGCTCCAGACTGCCTCAGTGAACTCATCTTCCCCACCTACACTCCATCAGGACTTCAGAGAAGCAAGGATGTCATCTACAGTCACACACAATCAGACACACAAACATGCTCCTCCCGGAGCTGTATAATAAGTCCTAATGAATTCAATAAACATAACAAATTATCTATTAGAGCAGCTCTGCTAAATGAGGGGCTGATTACTCTCCGAGATGAAGAAAAATTCTAATTTTTCAATGTTGCCGCAATCACATTTGGCAGGTTTTTTACTGTTGATCCAGTTAATCCATGATGCTCCTTCCGTGATTTAGCAAAATCCTACAGATTCCATTGAAATTCAACGAATAAACTTTGTCTTAAAGGGAGAGTGCACATAAAATTGAAAATTATGTCCTCATTTTACTCACCCTTACATTGTTCCAAACCTGATTTGCTTTCTTCTGTGGAATACTAAAGATATGTTTTTTTAAAGTATGGTTTTAGATAACTATTGTAACTCTGGTTGTGATATGTCTGTTATTTCTCTGTTGCAGTATCTACATGAGAATGGAGTTGTTCACAGAGACCTCAAACCAGAGAATCTCCTCTATGCTGACTTGTCAATAGATGCACCTCTTAAGATAGGTAACAAACTGTATACTCATACACTGAGTCAGTAGCAGGGAAATTGAAACTGAACAGTGAACTCTTTCATTAATGATTCAATCTATTCTGTAATGTCCACAGCGGACTTTGGTCTGTCTAAAATAATCGATGAGCAAGTGACGATGAAGACAGTATGCGGGACCCCCGGCTACTGCGGTGAGTCAGAATTTAAGATATGACACTATCTGTGTTGTATTTCAAGCACCCTATTAATGATTTCCTTATTTTTCCATGTACCACTAAGATAAAAGTCATTTAGTTGTCCGCAAGCAAGCTAATTCTAGTGAATGACTAATAAAGTTTCACCAGCCAATTCATTTGCAATCATTTGCCTCTATTCTCACATCCACTCAGCTCCTGAGATCCTTCGAGGAAACGCTTATGGTCCTGAGGTTGACATGTGGTCGGTGGGAGTCATCCTTTATATTCTGTGAGTAATACATTAATGTTTAATTTATTTAGTAGATGCTTTTATCTGACTTGCAAATGCACTAAATTCCAGTATTTCTCTGAAATATGCGAGGAACAGTTTGAAAATTGACATCACTGTTCCCTTAAAGAGACAGTTCACCCAAAAATGAAAATTTTGTTATTAAGTATTCACCCTCATGTCGTTCCAAAGCCGTAAGACCTTCGTTCATCTTTGAAACAAAAATTAGGATATATTAGCATAGACAGCAATGCAACTGACACGTTCAAGGCCCAGAAAGGTAGTAAGGACATCATTAAAATAGTCCATGTTACATCAGTGGTTTAATAAGCAGCACAACTCTTTTCAACATTGAGCAGCAAATCAGCATATTAGAGTGATTTCTGTGATCATGTGATATTGAAGGAGTAATGATGCTAAAAATTTAGCTTTGCATCACAGAACTAAATTACTTTTAAAATATATTAAAATATAAACAATTATTTTGCATTTTAATAATATTTCACCATTTTTACAGTATTTTTTTTTTATCTCCTCCACCTTGTATTTTCGCTCTTGTGAGTGTGTTTCCCCTTCACTTCATTGGTCAAATTATAAATTGCATTTTCTCTGCTCTCTGCTTCTGTTCTTTCCTTCTCCACCCTCAGGCTGTGTGGGTTTGAACCATTTTTCGATCCAAGGGGGGATCAGTACATGTACAGTCGCATTCTGAACTGTGATTACGAGTTTGTCTCCCCCTGGTGGGATGAAGTCTCTCTCAATGCCAAGGATCTGGTGAGTATCCTGTGCTCACACATCATTATTGTCCTGTTTGTAATGCTGATGATGTTCATGCGCTGCAGACTGATTTCGAATGAGTTGAGAGAAAACAGTATCACCATCAAAATATCAACCGCCGACTCACCGTTAGCTGTTGGTTATGTTTGTTTGATGCTGTCTGTAGGTTAGCAAGCTGATAGTGCTGGACCCTCATAAACGCCTCACGGTGAAACAAGCTCTGGAGCACCCATGGGTGCTTGGAAAAGCAGCACGATTCTCCCACATGGACACAACACAAAGGAAGCTACAGGAATTTAATGCTCGGCGCAAATTAAAGGTCAGCCACCAATAGCTATGTTTTGGGAATGATAAATAAAAGCGTCCACAATAAAGACAAAGAAAAATCTTTTAGAAGTCTAGTCTACTGCAGTTTTTACAAATTTTCTCTTTTCATTCATATTGCTTTTATATCATTTGCATTTTAATAAGTTATATTTTATTATTTTGATTACTTTCATACCTTTTTCAAGAAGAGTTTAAAGGATTAGTTCACTTCCAGAATAAAAATTGATAATTCTGATAATTTACTCACCCCAGTGTCATCCAAGATGGTCATGTCTTTCAGTCGAAAAGAAATTAAGGTTTTTGAGGAAAATATTCCAGGACTTTTCTCCATATAGTGATCTTAAATGAGGATCCACGGGTTGAAGGTCTAAATTGCAGTTTCAAAGGGCTCTGCATGATCCCAAGGAATAAGGGTCTTATCTAGTGAAATGATTGGTCATTTTTCTAAAAAAAAAAATTAAAATATATACTTTTTAACCACAAATGCTCGTCTTGCACTTAGGGCTGTTCGATTCCGAAAATTTTGGAATCTAGTCCGATTCTGATTCCTGGTTCTGGAATCAATGAGATTCGATTCCAAGAATCAATTCCTCGTTGTTTTTGATTCTTTTTTCGATTCTTGTTTTTTTTTTTTTTTGGAGTGGAGGAACCTAATTTCACCATGACTGTATGATATAAAGGTCTTAGAAAGTAGCTGAAAGACACTGAAACAAAATAACCAGAACAACAACACTGATATAAGAGCTCGTTGTTTATCTGTCAATCAGATACGCTCTCTGTCACTGATCTGTGCTCTCTGTGTTTTCTTTCAGAATTAGCATTGGCTGATAGAAAGGTTAATAAATAGCAGTTTATTTAAGATAAAAAATAGGATCAAGACCCTCGATCATGATCTGTTCTGTTGTGCAGCGCTCAAAACTGTGGACAATATAAGGCCGTTCCACCGTAAAATAACTTCTGAATCGTTTTTGAACTGGTTCATTAAAACGATCTATCCGAAGGAACCTTTTCGTGGAAACTAACTTCTAATCACTATTAGCGAGCAAGACTGCATCCTCAAACTCAAACGAGCTCAGTACCGACTCTTTTCATTCAGTTTATTTTTGTGAATCGATATTCAGCGACGTTTGATGACAGCAGCCCAGATATGAAGCCTTCGTATGACGCAGCCTTTGGTTTAAGAGGCACCCATAGATAAGCTTTGTTGAACTGAAAGCGGCTATGAATCGGGAGTCGATTCCCCTTGATATGATCGATTCCAACCTTTGGAATCGACTCTCGATTCCCAACGCCTCAGAATCGAGGAATCGATTCTTTTTGGAATCGACTCCCAGCCCTACTTACAGTAGCTCCACCTCACAGTTTTTCACCCTACCTTATCTTTTTGAACCGAAGTACACAAGTATAAGACGAACACTTCTGGTTAAAAAAATGTATTTAAATTTGTATTTAAATGACCAATTGTTTTACTAGATAGGACCCTTATTCCTCGGCTGTGATCATGTAGAGTCCTTTGAAGCTGTATTGAAACTGAACCTTCAACCCATTGGCTCCCATTGCAGTCCACTATATGGAGAAAAATCCTGGAATGTTTACCTCAAAAACCTTAATTTCTTTTAATCCCTTTAAACATTTCTTTTCATTACTCTGCATTAGTTTTTAAATAAATAAATATACAGACCAAAAAAATAGTGATGTCATTGACATTTAAAGGGGTATTTTACCCAAAAATTCTGTCATCATTTGCTCACCCTCAAGTTATTCTAAACCTGCATTAGTTTCTTCTGTGAAACATGAAATAGGATGTTTTGAAGAGTGTTGGTAACCAAACAGTTTCTGGTCCGCTCTGCCTTCCATACTGTGGAAGGAAATACTATGGAAGTCAATGGCTGCCAGCAAATGTTTGGTTGCACACATTCAGAATACCTTCTGCTGAGTTCAGAAGCAAGAAACACAAAAAAGGTTTGCAAAAACTTGATGGTGAGTAAATAATGACAGAATTTTCATCGTTATGTTAAATATTGTTCAATATAGGATAATTTCCTGTTTAGGAATATGATTTCTGTGCTTTTTACTACAAGAGTATTTTACTGAACGAGTCCACAGTAATCATCAATTTCTCTATCCACAGGCTGCTATGAAAGCTGTGGTCGCCACAAGCCGGATGCACGAGGGCTCACGACGGCGGACGGACAGCTGCGAGATGCCCAACGCAGACAAGACCTCACGTCAGAGCAGCATACAGAAGGACAACACGCTGGATTCTCACAGAGAGCCCATTCCCATTAAAGAAGGATCTGAGCAGGTTGAAGACGGGGCCATGAGTCCCTCAGGTCCTCCCCTCCACCCTACACATAAATCCAAACCTTCTGTCCTATCCGGGCCCATGCCCACTCGCCCACCCCTGATAGCAGAGGGACACAGGCAGGCCTCCGTCCTTCCGAAGGCTCCAGTGGTTCGGCCCAGGGTGCCCAAGAAGAGCTGCTCAGTGGATCCAGGAGGCAAACACGAGCCTTCGCCGGTGAGCACCACCCCACCCAGTCCCAAAAACCTCAGTAATGGTTTCTCCATGAGCGTGGAGGCGAGCAGCAGTACGGCAGAATGTCAGTAGCTTGGATTCTCATGGAAGACAAAGGAGGACAAAGACGATGCTTTTAAAACACACTGAGAATTTCCTCTTCTCCTCTTCCATTTTTGCCATGGGATATTTTGATACGGGACTGACACATGATGAGCTGATTCTCAAAGCTCTTCGTATGGCATGTGGCTTTCGTGGCAACTTTAGGTTAGCAGCACAGCGAACATAGTCGTTTTTCTCTTTGCACAAGCATTGTGAATAAGATTGTCTCTCATCTGAACTGAAATTCATTTTGCTCTTCTTTTGCTATCATATGCAACTGTTCATACAATCCTATTCTCTCTCTAAAGGTAGTGAGGATCATGTATCTGTGATGTTGTGATAGTGTATATTTGTTTAGGAATGATTGCTAAAAGACCCTAAAATTTGTATTGCATACACTATTCATAAATGAATATATATAGATAAATATATATAGATATAAAAAAATGTATCTTCATATGTCTTTTCCCCCATTTTAATTCAACCTTTTTTTATTATTAGCACACTACAAAAAATGCTTCAATTGTTTCTAAAAGCTCAGACTAATGAAAGGATATGACAGAATGCCACAGTCAAGGATTATGTTTTTCCCAGCTCATCTTTGGCAGTTTATCGCCCATCAAATCGAATTGATGTCATTCAGGGTTAGCACACTGATGTGCAATTCATTCGCCCCTTTCTTCAACATCTGGGAATGTTTTATTGAAAATCGCATCTAAACTGCCACTGTACTATAAGAAATCTTCTCTATGAGGTGGAAATAATACGCTAGTATGCTTCAGCCACACTGTCTACCTCTTCTACTGTACAGGGGCTTCCAACTTCTCAAATAGGAAATTCTGTAGAGATCTACTCTTAGGATAGAAGGCATGGAAGAATATTTTTCAATGTTGAATGTCGAAGGGCTGTTTTTTGTGAACTTAATGTAGGCTAAATTTATCTGCCTCTATGAACATGTAACAGCATTGCAAAATATTTCAGTATATAATATAGTCGCTTCTGTCATTCTACTTTATTTCGATCTTTGCCAAACAAAAATGCTTTGTACATATCGCTGACATAAACAGTAGCCTAATTAAACATCACTGGAACATTAAGGTTATGTATGAATAATATTAATATTTTGCGGTTAAGCTAAATCACTTAATTCTGTGTTCAATTGCAAGCCAGTGTAGATGCTGTTTATGTTTAAGCAGGAGTTTCCATGTTTCCAAGATTAATAAATCGTGCTATCAGATGCTTTCTACTTTTTGAAGTGAGTTTATATGCTTTTTTGTTGCTCATATGCTGACAGTGACCATTTTGATGTAATACTAGTATACATTGATCAACTGTTAAAGCAGCATAGTGAAATATTCTTGTCTACTTTAATAATGAGAGAATAATTTAAGAAAGGGTATTTATTGACCTCAGTTTTTTTTTTTTTTTTTTTGTCACTAATTGCAGCAGAAAAAATGTAAAGACACTAAGTCTGTAGGCCAGTGTACAATAAAATCGTAGTACAAAAATAAAACAACCAATATTTCAAAATGTAACATTAAAAAGTGTATAAATCACTTGTTTTTCTAAAGAAACGTTGTCTGACAGCGACAGGTAAAGTTACAGTGAGAGTCCGCATCTCAGAGCCTATTGAGTTTTAACAGACCACTTAAAGTGTGCGGTGGGTTTAGTGGGGGGTAATTGAGAATGAATGGCGGAAAGTCACGTGAGAGAAGGGAATGCCTCCATCGCGATATATTTGGATTTGACTGGTTATGTTCAGGTGTAATTGGTTTATGCCATAAATCCAGCGTCTTGTGTTTGTGCGCATTCTGCGTTGGTGAATCAATCTGCAAAATTTACATTTAGTAAAAAAGTAATAAATAATACATTTCTATAAAAGTACTTAATTACATTTACATTACTCAGTACAGTATCTAAAATAGTTTTAAATTTTTTTATTAATTTAAACTAAATTAAACATTCCTAGGTGTATTCATGGGATAATCAATTAGTAACAATGTCTGTGGGTGAGACTTCTGGTGCATTATCGTATAGAGTGTTTTCAAGACGCGCCATCAGTTGGCCATATGAGACCCTGGACCACAAAACCAGTCCTAAGTAGCATGGGTATATTTGTAGCAATAGCCAAAAATACATTGTATGGGTCAAAATTATCGATTTTTCTTTTATGCCAAAAGTCATTAGGATATTAAGTAAAGATCATGTTCAATGAAGATATTTTGTACATTTCCTACCATAAATATATCAAAACTTAATTTTTGATTAGTAATATGCATTGCTAAGAACTTCATTTGGACAACTTTAAAGGCGATTTTCTCAGTATTTCGATTTTTCAGATTCCAGATTTGTAAATAGTTGTATCTCGGCCAATATTGTCCTATCCTAACAAACCACACATCAGTTGAAAGATTATTTATTCAGCTTTCAGATAATGTATAAATCTTAATTTTGAAAAATTTACCCTTATGACTGGTTTTGCGGTCCAGGGTCACATATTGGCAGCACTGACCTTAAAAAGTGCCACTGAACCGAACAAAACTTACCTATTTTACTGATTATTCCTGTTGAAAATGGTCAATTATTGTCATGTTTTGGTCTGTACTAATCAGTCGGACCGGGAAAAAATATTTTGAGTACTATAGACTTGCAAAAGTTATAACAAATCAAGGAGACCAAGTTTGAGGAACAAAGGGCATTTGTGGTTGGCCAAACTGAACCAGGATTCAGTTTCTGTTGTCAAAAATCTTGACGACATTCGTGTTGGTTCGTGTTTGCTAATATTTTAATTAATGCTGCCTGTATGTATCTTTACCACCTATTAAGTTTAGTTTTCAAAATATTGCACCCTTTCCTGCTTACTAAGTCCTTCTCTATACGATTTATTAGCTTCCACACGTTTTTTCTATGATTTAAACAGCATAAATTAGCAGAACAATGTATTCAGTAGTACATTACCTGCGCAGTTGATGCTGTTGTTTACATCAGAGTATCGCCATAATGCCGCGCATCCGGGTAACTGACCAACTCGTGACGTGAGTGCAAACGGTCTACAGGCAAATAACGAGATAAATAACAACGTGTAGTAAATGGTAAAACTGTTTGCACTACAAACTGGTGTGATCACAATTAAGATAATACATTAACATAGTAGGATACACTAATTTGAAATATCAAGCAGCAAAACAGGCTGTTTTGTACAGCTAGAAATAGCTGGACACGGATGAGACCAGAAGGCTGACCCATAAAATCTACAAAAAGCCACGCCCGTTCTTAGAGGAAAAAGGTGGATAAAGAAAGACAATACATATTTAGTAAATATATAAATATGTCAATATGTCAAACTTTTCTTAAGAAATAAAGAGGAAAAACGCTGCGTAATTTTTTATAGTTTATTGCTGAGGTAATCGCCATTTTAAGAGGAGTGGGGCACAGACTGATACAGACATTAGATGTGTTTAAAGTTTTCTTTATTTCATGCTATATTAAATAATTAATGGAACATAATACATCGCTGCAAAAAAGAGAAAAAAGAAAAAAGAAAAGAAAAAGAAAAAAACTAGCAATGTTTTAAAAAAGGTCGTGTGATGTTTTATGGAAGGTGCTTAGATGGGGTGTGACTCCGCAGCATCTCTCTCTTTTCCTCCAGACAGGAGGAGGTGTGGCTTCACTTCCGCTTGAGCGCGAGACAGACACCCGAACGCACCCCCGTGTTGGGTTGAGATCGACGCGTGCGAAGTAGGTAGAGCAGATCTCCGCTTTGTTCTCTACACGATTTGTGACTCGCACTGCTAGAACGACGGTCAAGGACGAAGGAAACGAAGGTAAATATGTATATTTGTGTTTGAAAATTATGTCATTCTTGTTATATTCTGTGATTTAAAAAAAAAAAAAAATGTGGGGATTGCACGCTTTCTCAAACGCTCACGAGTGCGTTTGTAGCTTTGATACTAGCAGGCCTCAAAGGAGCGGCCTATGGCGTTGAAAGCATCATAATTTGCAAAATAAGTTTAGGTAATAATATAACCAGTCAATGTGTGGGTTATAGTACTACTGCAATGTTGTAATTCAGCATTTACTTATTTGTAACTCTCCGCGCAGCCTAGCTTAGCTTGGTTAGCCTAGCCTAGCACACATGCATACATTTAGCTATTCATCGTTGTTTTGCGTTCGTTTTTGTTCGTAGGGGAAATAAGTCGACGAGTAAACGTTTATTTCATTGTAAATGGTAGACTTGAGTAATTTTCTTTTGTTCCTAAGCCGGTGCAAACATTGGGAAAATTTAGAAAAAATCTAAACCGTTGTACGGTTCATAACGAGGCAGCGTTTGTCCTGGCTCTCTTTTTACTATGATGTTTTTTACGATTTCTTCTTTTCTTTTTCAGACTAATATTTTGAAGCTGTAAAGTGTCTACATGGCCGTCAGAAGAGGACACATAAGGTATTTGAAAGTAAGTATTTCTAATCTACATTTATTTCTATTTCTTCAGTGAAATGGTGAGTTATCTTTATAACAATTCAATATATACTGTCATTGTTTGTTTTTTGTTTTTTTGGTCTATTGAACAGTAGTAATTGTGGTTGTTAATGTATGTGATTTACATATGGGATGAATTTCAGTGATAAATGTCAAGTGGTATACAGAAATGTTTGCAAGAGCATATTTGTCTGTAACAGCAGAAAAAAAAAAACTTGGTTATGGCCAAAATAGTATTGGAGGGCTGAAGTTATTGACAGAAACAGTGCTTCTCGGATGCGTTTTCACAATTGCAGCAACTGTTTTAGCCACACAACATGGATAACATACAACAGGCAAATTTTAGCAGTGTAGGCACACTTCACCATGACCTAAAATAAAAAGTAGAGATTATTTTTAGCTAAAATATCAAAAGGTGAGCTGCAGTTGAAGAACTTTACTATTACTGGTTTAATGTATCACTTGGGACAGCATACAAAGTTTAATTGCTAAAGTTTAGTTAACAAAACTATCAGTTTACAGCTAAGTGAAAACTTAAAAACATAGCCAAAGTGCGTAGTACAAGTATAAAGGACAGGAATTAAGTTAGCAAAAAGTGCAACTAGATATATATTACGTGGTGTTGGTAGGCCTATATTTATATCATGTTGCAACTGATTTGTTGCTGCAGGTTTGTGAGGTTCAGAACCAGGGTAATGACAGAGACTCACACAAGGGTGGCAGCTCAGTAAAGGTAAAATTGGCCATTATTTTTGTGTGTAGACTGATGTCGGATATTGTTGGTCATTCTACTTGCCCTTTTTTTTTTTTTTTTTTTTTTTTCCCTTTAGGTTTTAGTTAGTGTAAGTTTGACGGTTTGGTTACAGTGCCTATTCTTTTCTTAAGCAGGAAGTGTACGACATGCCGAACGGTTACGAGGACCACATGGGCGATGAGCCGAGTGATGCAAAAACCAACCTGATCATCAACTACCTGCCCCAGAACATGAGTCAGGAGGAGCTTCGGAGTCTCTTCAGCAGCATTGGCGAGGTGGAGTCGGCCAAACTCATAAGAGACAAGATGGCAGGTACGTCTCAACACAATGAGCCAGCGGCATTCTCTTCTGTGAGCCAGCGGCATTCTATTTATGATACATGAAGAGAAAGGCCATTTGTTTTCCATTTCAGTTCTTGTCTGTAATTCCAACACTTTTTTTTTTTTTTGTTTTGTTTTTTTTGTTTCCCTCCAAAAATCACTTTTTTTGTTTTGGGCTGAGGAATATTTTATTTTCATAATAACAAGTTCTATAGGGAATGCACTTATTTTTCAATATTTTGAAGTACTGCTTTTTTTCTTTCTTTTTTCTTTTGACCAGTTTATTGAAGCTTGGGTCAGGTTTGTGGCAGCTTTCACTGTCCACTGTAGTATGTTTTATGCTCCAATAAACGTTTTGCTCACAGATTTTCATTTGGGTTTTTTTTTTTTTTTTTTGCCCCCCTATATTTGTTAAAAAGGTGTAAAGATGGTACTGGTCCGATTCAATATCATTACACTTTTGATTAGACTTGGAGTCCTCCCACAATGTGCTGAGTTTTGATTTGACTTTGAAGTCAAGCACATTTGTTTTTCTGTAATTTTTTGTTTGTTTGTTTTTTTGTTGTGGAGATTGGAAAAACTTGACTTTTTTTCTTTTTTTTTTTTTAAATGGTGTGGGCATCCTGTCGTCTTCTGTGCAAACTGTATAAGCAAATGTGCTTTATTTTTTGGGTTGTTGTGTTTTTGTTTTTTGGTTGGAGTTTTTGTTTTCCTATTGTTTTTGAGGACAATTATCAATTTCCAGTAGAAGTGTGGAGTACCTGGAGAGGCCAAATGATGTCAGTCTGGTGCCATCTTCATGCATCTATGCCATTAGCTTTTGACTTTTTTGTTTGTATTTTTTTTTTTTTTTGTTTGTTTGTTTTGGGGTTTCTTGCCCACAGCATCCCACTGTCTATGGAATTTAGAAATATGATGTATAGTTATGATGTTGAATGTACATTCTGTATTTTATTTATTTAAACATTTATAAATGCCTACTAATGTTTTTTGTTTTTATTTTTAAGGAGGTGAAGGAAGGTATTTGTTTTTGTCCTAGAAACTGTTCTGTGAAGTTTTTGATGTTTGGTTTTTATTTCTGTATCCTAACCGTTTTTTCTTGCCTGATGTCAAACTTTGTTTTTGATGAACATGTAACTGTTTTTGTTTTACGATTGTCATTCACAAGAATAGCTTGCACTGTTTCTTTTGTGCAGTGAGAATAGTCTGCAGGATGTGGACGAACGTTTGTTATTTTTATTTTGTTTTTTTTCCCTTTTGTTTTCTCTAGGCCACAGTTTAGGGTACGGATTTGTTAACTATGTTAACCCTAGTGATGCAGAAAGGGCAATCAATACACTCAATGGCCTGAGACTACAGTCTAAAACTATCAAGGTAACGTGCAAAGAGGTGTTTTTGTATCCATGTGTTCAATTATAGATGCCATCTTGGTACACTAGACTCAAAGCAGTTAGGACAGTGTTCCAGTCCTGCCTGCTTTCTGTAAGGAATGAACAACTTCATGTGTTCCTTTATTTATTTTTTTGTTTAACTTTTATTTCTTTCGGTTTATTTTCTTTTTCCTGACATTTGATGTCTCAAGACTTTTGCTTCTGTAATCTGTATGATTGGCTGTCTTTGACTTAGCATGGTTTAATTTCGGTACAGAATTATACTGAAGTCAGTGACGTTTTTATTTTGGAGTTGAAGATCAAAATCTGCTTTTTTTTTTTTATTTCTCTTGTGTGGTTGTGGTGTAAAACCGGAGGGTAAAATGTGAGTTGTCATTTGCTTGAGTATGAAATTGTGCCGAACAGAAGCCCTGCGCTGAAGTCCCAGACATTTTTATTTTATTATTGTTTTTGTTTTTGTTTGTTTTACTTCTGAGCATTGTAGTTTAATTCAAATTGAAAATTGTCTCTTATTTTTTATTTTTTTTTTTTTTTGCACACATAGACTTTAAAAATTGTTTTATACCTATATGAAGTACACAATATCATTGTAGTGTTTTTATTTATCTGGGTTTGTTTTTATTTTTATTTCATATGTGAAACTCAAGATGTGAGGTTATGCTTTGGATACACAATGGAAATACATTGTTTCATCAGTAATGTGGGCAAACATGATGGCTTAATACATTTTCTTTTAAAATTGATTAATAAAGTGTTTTTTAACGCAGTTCTTCTCCATTTAAATTAGGTCTCATTTGCCCGGCCGAGCTCTGACAGCATCAAAGATGCCAACCTTTACATCAGCGGTTTACCCAAGACCATGACGCAGAAGGATGTAGAGGACATGTTTACCCAGTATGGGCGTATCATAAACTCCCGCGTACTGGTCGATCAGGCCTCTGGTAATAATTCTATCCTGTGCTCTGCATTTTTCCATCTTGAATGTATTCTGGGTCTCAACTTATTTTTGGGGGTTTTCTTATTTGTCAGGTCTGTCTCGTGGAGTTGCATTCATTCGTTTTGATAAGAGGTCTGAAGCAGAGGAAGCCATCAAGGATCTTAATGGATCCAAACCAGCTGGTTCCTCTGAACCAATCACAGTGAAGTTTGCTGCCAATCCAAACCAGACCAAGAATTCCCAGCTGCTCTCTCAGCTGTACCACACTCAATCCCGTCGGTTTGGAGGACCCGTTCATCACCAGGCACAGCGCTTCAGGTGAGAAAGCCTAATATGCTTCTGTAGTTTTAATATTGTACATATGTTGTCATTTTTCCGTCAGATATTCTAGATTAAAATCTCTGATTAGGAAATTTAAACTTTTAAAATCTGGCAACCACAACTAATAAAAGTTTGTAGAGCCTTTTACCAATGCGATATAATGCAAACACAGAATTTAAAAAAAACGATTTTACGATAAATAACCAGCTGAAATAAACCCTATGTGACCCTATGAAATCTGTTTTATTTTTTTCCTAAATTCCAAATTCAGTTTTTTTTTTTTTTTTTTTTTTTCCTCTCACTTTGTTTTATTGTTACCAAATTCTGTTTAATTATTAAACAGTGTCTAATTATTTAAATGCATAAAACCACTTTATTTTTATAATATTTTAACAATATGTAAATATTTCTGGTTATCAAATGAAGGCATAAAATATTAATTTAATTGCTCTTTTAATCAAATGAAAATTAAACTTTATTTTTGTTTTGTTTCTATTTTAATTTCTAATTTTTTTTTTTTGTTAAATTACAATTTATTTATCAAAAAGCAAGTCTAATTAATACAAATTATGCAATTTAACATCAATTTTTTTTTTTTTTAATTCAGTTTTTTTTAACTTCAGTTTTCAGTTTTATTTTTCTGGTTTCTGATTTTTTTTTTGTTTCTCTCCCATTTTAATTTACACTTTTTTTTTTTTTTTTTTTTTTTTTAAATTAGTTTATTAATCAAAAACCAAATCTAATTAATTCAAATTATGAAACTTATACAATTCAGCATCAATTTATTACATGTTTAGGGCACTGTGAAGGTCCCTTCTGTTTTATCGTTACCAAATTCTGTTTAAGCATGTCTAATTATTTGAATGCAGAAAAAACATTAATAAACTATTTATACATGTAAATATTTCTGGTTATCAAATGAAGGCATAATTGATCTTTTAATCAAATTAAAATTAAACTTTATTTTTTGGCAAAGTTACTATTGAAATTTAAAACATTTAAAGAAATGTTGTGATTATTCCTTAATAAAATAAAGTTTTAACAATTTTAGTAATATAGTAGTAGTAATAGTATTACATACATTCTACTAAACAATAGTAATTTGTCTTCAGGTTAAACAAAACTTTTATTTTGATGGGTTGACAAACGTGACATTTTCATGACAAAGCATAGTGCCCTACTAGAGATATCCTCCTGATTCATCTTTTACTTTGGCAGGTTTTCACCCATGAGTGTTGACCACATGAGCGGCGCCTCCGGTATGAATGTGTCAGGCAGCTCTTCTTCTGGATGGTGCATCTTTATCTACAATTTGGGTCAAGATGCAGACGAAGGCATCCTGTGGCAGATGTTCGGTCCGTTCGGAGCTGTTACCAATGTCAAAGTCATCCGTGACTTTAACACCAACAAATGCAAAGGGTTCGGGTTTGTTACCATGACAAATTACGAGGAAGCAGCAATGGCCATCGCCAGCCTGAACGGATACCGCATGGGAGACCGAGTCCTACAAGTGTCGTTCAAAACCAGCAAGTCTCACAAGTAACGAGACTTTGTTTTTTTGTTTTTTTTTTCTTGTGTCAAAAGAGAACCTGAAAGTTAATTGAAGTTTGTTCTAAAGATTTCAGTTATTGTTGACTGTCTACATATACATATTCATACATCTGTGTTGGGGTGAAATAATTTTGTCCTAGTGTTTTACTTCAGGGCTGAGCGAAAACTAGAATATTGTATTGGCGATTTTGTCCCTGATGCCTGGCGTTTGTGATGCTCTGGACAATTTAAAAGTTTCAGATATATATTGAAGGATCAGTTTTTTGTTTTTTTTGTAAACACTGTTACGATGCCTTAATGATATCATGGCATTGTTTCTCTTTCCTTCTAACCCCTATTCCCTTAATCACACTGGACTTATTGGTCCCGTTTTCTTCATTATATTATAATGTGAAAGCTTTTAGCTTTGTCAGTACAAACTACACATCCCCACCTCTTCTAGACTTTTGTAAATAGTGACTAGTCCGATTCTTCAGTGCTCCAGCTCACCCACCTGGAAGGTAAAAAAGAAAAAAAAAAAAAACGTTGGAAGGACCAAAGAACTTGGAGTGTAAAGCATATGCCTTTAAGTGTTTTAGTTTTCCTGTTTGGAAGTTAAAAGTCTAAAACCGCAAGTATTGTCATCTAGGATGTCAATCTAATATTATTATTATTATTATTATTATTATTATTATTATTATTTTTTTTTTTTTTTATTATAATTTTTTTTTTTTCGTTTTTCCACTGCAGTTTGCATTTTCTTTTTTTTTTTGTTTGATATTAAAGTTTGTTTTGCATTTAAAAGCATGTTTCTTTTTACGTTTTTTCTGTGTTTTATTCAGATGGTGGTTTTTAAAATTTGGTTTTACATGATCTTTTTAAGCAGCATTGAATTCACTCCCCACATCGTGTTAAAGGTCGTGAACGTTTCTGGATAAATTTGAGTCTGATAGGATTGGGTTAGTAGGCACATGGCTTCAAGTTGTCAGTCTAGATTTGGTTAGATCAGTGTTCAGTTACACATTTGCTTGCAGAATTAACCTTAATGCATTTTAATGTAGTGTTTTACTCTGTACTTAGTCGATCCCGAAATGCAGCTTTGTAAAGTTTAATGTGAAAATTTGAATCTGCTTTTTGAGACCTTGTCAAGTCATGTAAAGCCACAGAGGTGAAGAATTGTATTTAATTGTTCTCAAGATATCACACAGTACTAGTACACATCCGGTTTGTAGATCAGCACTATACTTGTGTGCATGTTCATTTGTCAGTAGGTTTGACATTGGTAATTGTACACGTCAAGCTTTGGGTCTGGTAGTGTGACCTGAAGTCCTGTAGCAGGATGTTCCATGTGTTTCATTCAAATAAATGCCATTGTTTTGTCGTAAAAATGTATTGTTACTTTCATTATATTCTGAATGTATTTTTAGAGGTAATAGTAAAAAATCCTTCCAGTTAACCTATTTTTTTTAGGTGTTCATAATGAGTAAATGAAGAGTGAATCTGCTTTCATTTGCTGATCATCTTTGTCAAACTTTCTACATTATATTTAGGCGCTTTATATTGGAGTGTGAAGTTTTCTCCTATATAAGTAGTTAAGCAGATGAGACAGATTTGGAGTAAGAATTTGATATTAACTTAAGGATGGTTGGGAAGGTTAAGATGTTTCTTTTTAGGCATCCAGCGCACAAGTCCTATGAAGTATGCATTATTTATTTTTTTCAGTTGTTTATGAGGACGAGCCTCGTTTTCCCTGCAGAACAAAGAATATAAAGCATTAAAATAGGCTTGTAGACTTGGATGAAAATGGAGGGGTCACAAGAGTTTGAGTGCAAAAGCTTGGTTGCTTTCGTATAATGCTTTCAATTATTACAGTATAATCATGTTTTTGTGATTTTGCTTTTGGGTAAGTAAACAAGTTAGCACAATAAAACTACACTAGCGTTTGCGCTGTCATGAGGTAAGCTGATTGATGCTCTTTCAGACTCACTGTATGCAGATTTAAACATTTTGTGGCAAATTACAAATGGCAAATCAATAAAATTAACAAAGAAATATTGTGGCGGCAATAGTAACAAAGCTGTAATGAGTTCAGGCCTGGTAGCGCCTTCTTGTGGCTACAGTTTGACTGCAGCAATAATTACTACACAAGTGTACTACTTTTTCCTGTCAGTGTTCCGTCTACTTAAAAGTATTTTAATGGCTTGCTTTATGATCATAATCTATTAAAGCAATATCCCTTAATTTTTCATGTACAAATTCAGGGTTCCCTTTCACTTTGTGTCGAAGTCCTACACTAGAGGTCGCACTTGGCAGCCCAGACACCTCTGACTTCATTGAGATAAGGCCAAGAAAACTGGCAAAAAAAAATTGGCAAAGAGATGCTGTATTTGGGTCCAAAGAACAGAACAAGTGAGCAAATGCCATGCTGATCTATTTATACCTGTTATCTGGGGTGTGGCCAGCTATACAAATAACCAAGTATAAATAGGCCAGCATGGCATTTGCTCACTCATTCTGTTCTTTGGACTTTGTAAGAAGCGGGACCTCATTCATCGTCACTGGATCTTACGGAGGCAGCGGTCTCTTCCTCATCCACACACAGTTAAAGGGGTCATCGGACGCAAAATTCACTTTTACATGTTGTTTGAACAAATGTGTGTTGGCAGTGTGTGCACACATCCACTCTATAATGATAAAAATCCCCCTTAATAATATCCCCTTTCACAAATCAGGCCATTCTCATCTTCTTAGCTGAGTGACGTCACACAGACCAAGGCCTCTCCCACGATAGTTGATTGACACGGCCGTCTTACCTTAGTCCTGAGTGAGCTGTGAACTGCCCGCTATTGTTTTGACGCATGATCAGGGAAGACAAGAGTGTTTCCTAAGTGGTTGAGGTGTTCTGTTGTTGGATGTAATAATGATCATAGCAGTCGTCATTTACTCCTGACATCTGAGCCCCTGAAGGCGCAGTGGATTACTTTAATTTTTGAAGGGAACGAGTCCCCGATCTAACTAAATGCGTCTGTTCACGCAAATCATTTGTGATCCAGCATCACCTACAGGAGAGGTGAGTATAAGGTTCTTTTATGAATTTTTGGAAATCGCCTTTCCTAATAATGTGCTAGTTAGAAAGTTCCGTAGCTAAATGTGGCTAAAGTAAACATTACAGCTTGTCACCCCACAGAAGAGAGGGGCAAGGTGAGCAGAGGCTGCTGTGAACAGAGCTGATTTTGATGAGGTAAAAAGGGTGTTTTTTTCACTACCATTGAGAAATTTTAATCAAAGCATATTATGGATTTTTCACTAAGACCCTGAAGAGTCATATTCACGTGTGGAAAATGGGCATCCGATGACGCCTTTAAGTTTTGAGAGTGTACCACTGGGTGCTTCAGCTGCGATCTTTGAGAACAAATTTCCTCTTAAAAGATCAAATCCTCTAATGGAGCTTCACGGGTGGAATCGTGTTTACATCATGCCTTCCCGTCTGTGTCGTTCTGGTTGCGGTTTCAACATCTCACCTAATTACCATCACGATTGCTGTGTTCAGTGCTTGTGGAAGGTTCATGTCCTGCCTGTGAGGATATCGCCATAGGCACGTT
This sequence comes from Cirrhinus mrigala, assembly GCA_036247105.1. Classification (NCBI taxonomy): domain Eukaryota; kingdom Metazoa; phylum Chordata; class Actinopteri; order Cypriniformes; family Cyprinidae; genus Cirrhinus; species Cirrhinus mrigala. The sequence continues at coordinate 19,168,790 of CM070017.1, forward strand.
GCACTTGCGTTTTTTTCTGAAAGATAACAAGTCACCCCAACTGCTTCCCATTCTGGTCCTTCTGCTACTGGGTATGAGGCCACAGCAATGTGCATCGGGGAAGAGCACGGTAAGGAGAGAGTAGTGCCGGTGGGTGGGTTCCCATGGACCTCTCATTCCTCCCACCCCTTGTGTCCCCCAGTTGAGCTTCCGGATGAGTTTGAGAGCTTGTCCTAGTGCAAGTTCAATTTCTCATTCAGGGACCGTGAAAAAGATGAGTTGTCGATCGCAGCATCAGTGGGCAGGCTGGAACCATTCAAAGCTGATGACACGAAGGAACCAGCACCCACGGGTGCAGAGTTTCAGTCAGAGGTGGACGCCAAGAGTATTGGGCTTGAGTGGACTCTCCCACCTTTTTCTGAAGGTTCTTGGGTCGATGATTGTTTTTTTTTGTTGCTGAGCGTGACACTAATCCACATCCAGCCCCAGTCCCTTTCTTCCCGAAGGTGCACAAGGAGCTGACAAACTAATGGAAGGCCACTTTTTCAGCCAGAACACGATACACTGGCTCCTTAGTCCTTACCACCCTAGATGGAGGTCCAGCGAGGGGGTACACTGAGGTCCCCCAGGTGGAGAGAGTAATTGCGATGCTCCTTTGGCCATAAACCGCAGCCACTTTCCGAGGCTGTCCGAGACTCCTGTCCAGGGCCTGTAAGAGGCTAACACAGTCTCTGGGCAAGTTGCGTCTGCTCTACATGCATTGGCCATCCTGCAGGTCTATCAGACCAAGGCATTGAATGATCTTCATGAGGGTGGTCCCATTGGTTCTGAAGGAGCTGCGGTCAGCGACAGACTATGCTCTCGAGGCTATGAAGCTCACGGCGCAGGATCTGGGGGGGACGATGTGCACTGAGGAAGAGCATGGTGGATCTAAGGTTTGTAAATCGGGCCCTTCACAAGCTCCCTTCAAGAATGCTGATCCTTAGAAACATTAACATGAAGGATGTGTACTTTCATGTCTCAATCTTTCCAAGACAACAGGCCATGTCTTCAAAGTTCTTCCCTTTGGCTGTTCCTGTCTCCTTGCGTCTTCACAAAAGTTGCGGAGGCTGCCTTTGCCCCTCTCAGGGAAGTGGGCATTCAGGAAAAGAGCAAACTCTCTCCTGTGCACAGTATCTTTCGTAATGCATTTCAGCAGCTGTGGTGTTTAGTATAGGGACCCCTAAGCCCGGACACAATGTCTAAGTCAGTCATTCTCAACTCCAGTCCTCGGGGCCCACTGCTCTGCACGATTTGTATGTTTCTGAATCTGAAACACTCAATTCAGTTCAAGGATCTTTCTCCTAATGAGCTGATGATCTGAATCAGGTATGTTAAATGAGGGAGACATACAAAATGTGCAGAGCAGGTTGCTCTGAGGACTGGAGTTGAAGAGACTGACTGAAAGGGAACATCTCGGTTATGTATGGTAACCCTTGTTACCTGACGAAAGGAATGGAGTTGATGTGTCCCTTATGTCAAAACTCTGAACTGCCCCTGAGTGGGTTGGCATGCTTCTTGACTCCACAAAACAAAACTGTAAGTGCCACACTTGCCTATTTAAACCCTGATATCTGGGGTGTGGCCAGCTACGCAAATTTTGCACACCCTGCGGTCTCGTGGAATTAATGAACACGTGCTTGCGTTGGCCATTGTGAGTCCGCAAGACTGCAAGTGCACATGAAGTGTGCCATTTGGGACAGGGCCAGTGATGTCAGAGGTGTTTGGGCTCCTCAGTGCAACCCCTAATGTCGGACTTCGACACATCTCCATTCCCTCCAGCAGAGGACGAGGGTTACCATACCATACCAAGTGGTTTCTGTGGGTCTCAAAAATTTTAACTCACCCTTTCACAGATTAAAGGAGAAGTCCACTTCCAGCACAACAATTTACAAATAATTTACTCACCCCCTTGTCATCCAAGATGTTCATGTCTTTCTTTCTTCAGTCGTAAAGAAATTGTTTTTTGAGGAAAACATTTCAGCATTTTTCTCCATATAATGGACTGATATGGTGCCCCGATTTTGAACTTCCAAAATGCAGTTTAAATGTGGCTTCAAACAATCCCAAATGTGGTTGTAAATGATCTCAGCCGAGAAAAAAGGGTCTCATCTAGTGTAACGATCTGTTATTTTAATAAAAATAATAAAATGTATATACTTTTTAATTCCAAACACTCGTCTTGTCTTACTCTGCCTGGAATGTTTTTGTTCCGGTTCATGATAGTTAGGGTATGTCGAAAAACTCCCATCTCATGTTCTCCCTCAACTTCGCTGTTTTACCTTTTTGGTTAAAGGTGTTTGATCTTCCATGCATGTTCACTTTGCAAAGACTGGGTTGGAACTTCTGCAGCGATGTAGGATGATTTTGAAATGATTTTTGAAGTTGAGGGAGAAAATACGATTGGAGTTTTTTCGGCATACCATAACTGTCTTGAGTCAGAATACACAGAGTTCAGGGAGAGAAAGGCAAGACGAGCGTTTGAGATTAAAAAGTATTTAAATTGTATTTTTTAAAATGAAAATAACCAATAATCGTTTTGCTAGATAAGACCCTTCTTCCTCGGCTGGGATCATTTATAACCGGATTTGGGATAGTTTGAAGCCGCATTTAAACTGCATTTTGGAAGTTCAAAATCAGGGCACCATACCAGTCCATTATATGGAGAAAAATGCAGAAATGTTTTCCTCAAAAAAACATAATTTCTTTACGACTGAAGAAAGAAAGACATGAATGTCTTGGATGAAAAGGGGGTGAGTACATTATATGTAAATCTTTGTTTTGGAAGTGGACTTCTCCTTTAAAAGGTCTTAAATCAGAGCAGTTTCACATTTTAAATTATTCATGACATTTGTTTTCTTCTAGTTTATACTTAAAAGAACAAATATATGTCAGTGGGGTATGAAAACTTGTTTTTCTTTTGAATTAAGTTGATTTGAGGCCATTGGCAGATATTTGTTCGTTTTAGTCATAAAGTCACTTCATTTGAATCAATCTCACATAAGACTTAATTATTGTTACTTCATCTTAAAAACGTCTTTAAATAGTTTAAATTTACTATTAAAAACTGAAGAAACCCTGAAATACTTTGTAAAAAGTTACAAAAATATGTTGAAAGTTGAATGCAATTACGTCTAAAGGCTGTAATAATTGGGTCAGCTGTGCTTTGGAACATAGTCATATGTCTGTTTTGTCCCAGCTGAATTAGTTTCAGTGGTCACAACCTCTGAATGGCTAATTTGTCATTAATGTTCTTTGGACTGATCATCCCGAGCTTTTAAACCTGAAGCAAGCAGCTCTATCTAATTAGGCGTAAGCTCTGCTTGTTTTCTCCGAAACCAAATCCCTTGTTAATGCTCTAACCATCTGTCCTCACGTGCGTGCCATTTCTCATAAAATCACTGCGCAAAAACTTCACATCCATTTTTGTTTCTCAATATTTGTTTTATTACAAAAATTTTGCAAGTTCATTACACAAAAATACAATAATGCAGATGTAAAAAAAAATGTTGCAAATGAGTCACCTGTGTTGTTGCACGTGATGTTAGATAATTGGCTTTTGACCGTGCATTCTAAAATGTCACTCAGTTTCCTTCCCCATCACCTTTTAAGATGTTGATTAATGATGTCATCGCAGTTCTGGATCGTGTTTTGACCGTAACATCAGCCTGGACCAGAATGACAAAATTCCTGAATGCATGCCAGCATGCAATAACTTTTGTACCTCCAGGAAAACAGGCAACAAAAGCAGAAACATATTATTTTGGCCTGTCCTTGTAAGCAAAAGTATTTCCCTTGAAATGGGAAAGCAATGCTGCCTAAATGTATTCAGCTGTACAAAACAGCCAATATAAGTTAGTTTTAAAAAGCGGAGATGGAAGAACCAGAGAAACTGTTCGTCCAGTACGTCTTTATGGCACAGTGGTAGAAAGAAGGTTCCTGGATATGTGTAAGGCATCCGCCTGGTGACTCAGACCTGACATATATTGTAATAGACTGTAGGTCTTTCAAAAACAGTGTCCCCAACCACTTCAAATATACAGTCTTTGCCAGCCAGCAGTGGTACTTCGGTTAAAGGCACATTCTCCATGTTTTGAGCTGTCTGGCTCTCCTGTGCAGCTCCATTTGCTTTAGCCTGACAAAAAGGTGGTCATTTAGCATAAATGAGCATGTGGTATGTTAAGATTAACTAAAGTTTAAACGATAGTTCACCCAAAATTGAAAATTCTTCATTAATTACTCGCCCTAATGTCATTTCAACCCCGTAAGACCTTCATTCATCTTAAAGGAACACTCCACTTTTTTTTTAAATAGGCTCATTGTCCATTTTTCGTCCGTCTTTGTACACAGTGTGACTACAGAAGAGTCAAGTTTTAAATAGGAAAAATATTAAAACTCTTTGGTCATTTTTGAGCGAGATGCTAATGGTCTAATCAGATTCAATGATCTATGCTAAGCTATGCTAAAAGTGCTACCGCCAGACCTGAAGATCAGCTGAATGGATTTGAAAACGGTAAAACTCAACTGTTTAACTCTAGGGGAGTTGGAAATCAAAAATATCTTAATTTGTGTTCTTAAAGGAACACTCCACTTTTTTTGAAAATAGGCTCATTTTCCGACTCCCCTAGAGTTAAACAGTTGAGTTTTACCGTTTTCAAATCTATTCAGCCGATTTGGTCAAAAATATCTTAATTTGTGTTCCCAAGATGAACAAAGATCTTACAGGACTGAAATGACAATAGGGTGAGTATTTAATGACAGAATTTTCATTTTTGGGTGAACTATCCCTTTAAGCATGATGCTAAAAAAGCCTTTGAATTATATAACAATGGTTTGGAAATGGGTCAATGACATCGTGGACATTGTAAGATTGTCCACAATAAAGAAAATGAAAGAGTGAAAATCTGGTTTAAAACATGCCTTATTCCATTTTTTTTTTCCACTCATGTGGTTGTTTACATTTACATTATTAAAAAATGAGAAAAAAAGAGCTAAATATAAGTCTCATGTCATTGACCCAAAAACTGTAAACAGAAAACAAATGTTAGCTTACCGCTCTGTCAGGTGGGAAGTCTTTTCGACACAAGTGGCCAATGATTCCAGCTGCCAGAGCGTCTCCTAGTACATTGATCATTGTTCGAAAGCGATCTCTTTAAACCAGAAGGGGCAGAAGACTTCATTCAATATTTCTTTTGTGCATTGTTTTAATATTTATTCTTAATGTTTACTTTCGTAATATATACTATTTATATTTAATTTAGATGATCAATTGATTACAGCTGACTACAGCTATCAAGAACTGTAATTGTTTTTCTTTTCCAGCAGATAAAATGGCAAGTAATCTCAACTTACAAGATCCAATCAATGGCCACAATCAGTGTGATGTCATCCGCAGGCAATCCAACAGATGTCAGCACTATCACCATGGTTACAAGGCCTGCCTGAGGGATTCCAGCGGCACCTATGCTGGCAGCAGTCGCTGTTATACTGGAGGAAATCAGAATATTATTTATTAATTATTATTTATTATCATCGATTCCTGATGGAATTTATCATGTTGATATAGTTTCCAGAGTCTTTAAGTTTACACAAAATGTTTGTCTGTCTATAGGGCAGTAACCTCTATAGACATCTGTGGGATGTCCTCCCTCCAATATTCAGAATAGTGGGAAATCAAAAATGTAGGTTGAATTTTTTTTGATGGTCATATCTTATAAAGCAGGGCGGCCTATGGCTCATAAATAGCCGATATATATATATATTAAAGCAGACTATTTAAAGATAGTAAAAAACAAATGCATAACAATTGTATTGAAATTAAAGTTATATTAATTTTACATAATACTTACTAAATTATATAATTTAAAAATTAATAAATGTGACCCTGGACCACAAAACTAGTCAAAAGTAGCATGGATATATTTGTAGCAATAGCCAACAATACATGGTATGGGTCAAAATTATAAATTTTTCTTTTATGCCAAAAATCATTCGGATATTAAGTAAAGATCATATTTCATTAATATGATCATAGATCATATTTCAAGATATTTTGTAAATTTCCTACCGTAAATATATCAAAACTTAATTTGTGATTAATAATATGCCTTGTTAAGAACTTGGACAACTTTAAAGGTGATTTTCTCAGTATTTTGATTTTATTTGATTTTTTTTTTTTTTTTTTTTTGCATCCTCAGATTCCACATTTTCAAATAGTTGTAACTCGGCCAAATATTGTCCTATTGTCCTAACAATTTATTTATTCAGCTTTCAGACAGTGTATAATTCTCGATTTCAGAAAATTGACCCTTACGGTTTTGTGGTCAAGGATCACAAATATGAAATAAATTATTAAAGAAATATGTGAAATAAAATTTAGGTGACAACTTCATGATTCTGTAATTCTATTTGTAGTATTTTTCACAAATAAACTGTTAAAAATATGAATGTAAACAGTGTAACAAACAGCACAAGTACCTGATGGTGACCAACTGTCCGAAATCCAGTTCATACTCATTGACTTGGGCAATGAAAATAGCAGCGACTGCTTCATAAAGCGCCGTTCCATCCATGTTAATGGTGGCTCCCACTGGCAGCACAAACCGGGCAATCTGCCTGTCCACTCGGCAGTTCTCCAGCAAACATTTCATTGTAATAGGCAGTGTTGCAGAACTGTAAAAAATATATTTTTTCACTCTTACAAGGTCATGAGGTCAATGCATGTTTTGACTTGATTTAATGGAGTTGGGACAAGCCATTTACACAGGTTTTGAAGCGTTCATCTTACCTGGATGATGTGGCGAGGGCGATGACCATGGCTTGCAGTAGCCCTCTGATGTATGTGAAAGGATTTTTCCGTGTCAGAATGAAATAGAAGAATGGAAGCAAGATGAGGCCGTGCACAAACAGGCCTGCCATGACCGTCACCCCGTACCAGCCCAGCTTCTTCCCAAGTGTGGAGGGATCACTCATGTCCAGGATTTTGCCAGCCACAAGGAAGATGATCCCAAAAGGAAAATACCTGTTGAAAAGTACAGAGAAGAAGTTAAAGAGTAATATTCAAGAATATGATTCTTCACATTCTTTAGTCATTATGAAGACTATGTGATTATGAGCAAGACTTCATCTTCAACAGTCATTAACATTTATTTATTTAAGGGATAGTTCACTCAAAAATGAAAATTCTGTCAATAATTACTCACCCTCATGACCTTCCAGACCTGTAAGACCTTTGTTTGTCTTAAGAACACAAATTAAGATATTTTTGATGAAATCCAAGAGTTTTCTGACCCTGCATAGACAGCAACACAACTGACATGTTCAAGACCCAGAAAGGTATTAAGAACATTGTTAAAGTAGTCAATGTGACATCAGTGGTTCAACTTTCATTTTATGAAGCTATGAGAATACCTTTTGTGTGCAAAGAATCCAAAAAATGACAGCTTTATTGTGCATTGTGGTACTCGTGAATTAATGGTAGAAACTGACACAGAAGAGAAGAAATTGTTAAATAAAGCCATTATTTTGGTTTTCTCTGCACACAGAAAGTATTCTCAGAGCTTCATAACATTACGGTTGAACCACTGATGTCACATGGACTGTTTTAATGATGTCCTTACTACCTTTCTGGGTCTTGAACGTGTCAGTTGCGTTGCTGTCTATGCAGGATCAGAAAGCTCTCTGATTTTATTAAAAATATCTTGATTTGTTTTCTGAAGATGAATGAAGGTTCTTATGGGTTTGGAACAACATGAGGATGAGTTATTAATGACAGAATTTGGCACATTAAAGGGATCGTTCATCCAACAAATGTGAATTCTCTCATTATTTACTAACCCTCATGTCGTTCCAAACCTGTATGAGTTTCTTTTGTGGAACACTTTCATTCTATGAACATGAAAGTGAGTTAAAGATGACAGAATTTACATTTTTGGATAAACTATGCCTAACTATTAAACTCAACATGAAATGGCACTTGCAACCCTGTTTTACTTCTGTAATGTGATGCATTTCAAGTAAAACAGGAAATTCTGTGAAAAAGGTAGGTACTTTTTTGTCCACTGTTAACTGAAAAAAAAAAAAAAAAAAAAAGTTATTTACAAAGTGATTTATTGTGATATTTTTTGATCATTTAGTGCTTTGTTTTTTTTTATTGCAAAACAAAATGTTTTGTTCTTATAACATGCAGTGCTTAATTGTTAACATTAAGAAAGCACATGAATTAAGTAAATAGGGTGCAATAATTGTAATTGTTTTCACAATTAACAGATTAATGCTAATTCTAAGCAATGTGAATAAATGCATTTTGAAAATATGATTATTTCAATAAAATCACATTTTCTGCTATTTATACTACTTATTGCAAATAATGGCAAATATCTGCACCTCAGTATTGTAGTACATTATAAAACAGTATGCAATAATAACGTATTGAGTGTAAATAATCATTCTTATTAAAATTACTAAATGGATGCCGCCTTATTTGGACAATAAAGCCCTCCCTACACCTAACCCTAACCCTACCCAAAAAACACTCGTATGGCACTTTTACACTTATTATTTACTTAATATTATTTACTTAATTTTTATTGAAAATAAATGCCTTTCCAATGTGATATGAGATGTGAAAAGGGAGAAAAAATAGTTCAGCAAAAAGTGGATTCGAACTTGGGTCGATTGCGTCAAAAAACCTGATAAACACTTTACTGTCTACACCACTGGAGCTGTTGTTTGGCAGCCGTCTTTTGTAATGTTTTCTATCCCAACCGCAGTTTGGTGGGTGAAGTTAGGGTAAATAGCCTCTGCCAACGCTCTGAAATAGTTATGCCATGATTGTTCCTTTTTTTTTTTTAAGTTTAGAGTGCAGAAATCAGTTTTATTTACTAGTTTATGTTAAAACTATGTGATGGAAATTTTATATGCATTCAAATGGATAAATCTTAAATTCAGGCCTAAATAGCTTTTTGGAGTGTAATACGTGGTGGCAGTGTCGCAGCCCCACACTACCCAGCAGCATGTTGAAGTGTGTGACCGCTCTTAAGTGCAGGTGATCCATAATCCCCACATGTGCCGAATGACAGCATGGCTTTAACACACCTTCATGCTTGCAGCCGTTATGCACGTGCCAGTTGCATGCTGGAAACTTCCACTCAGATCCTCCGCTAATGGTATCTGAGCCCTCAAGCTTCTCAATGGCCAATCCTGGCCAAGTGTTCAGTAAATACTACCTCCTGATCTTAATTTCAACAACAAACAGTTTTTTTGTATAGAACTGGTCGTTTAAAAACACTGAATGATTGTTTTGCTAAGATGATTGTTTCGATTGATAGATTTTTGAGTATGAATGCATTCACACCAGCGCTTTTTCTCTTACCATACGGCTGCATTAATGATCTTCATCACACACTCATTGATGCACTGGCAAACGTTGACCAGAGGAGCTCCCCGTTCACCCATTTTACCAAGTAAGAGACCTAAATGAAAAGCCTTCTGTTATACTTATGCATTTGATCATGATTTTACTTAGTGAAGATGCTTCATTAGTTGAAGTGAGATGTTTACCCATCGTGGCTGAGAAAATAACAATGCCAAGTACGTTCATCTGCTGACTGCTGCCTGGACGGGTCTTATAGTCGATGTCTGGAGGTGGCGTTAGCTCCAACAGCACCGTCCGACCCTTTGGATTTTCTTCATCAGGCATCAAGTAGACAAAATTTGGGCGCCCTGTGTTCACTGGTGTTTTTAAGATTGGAATGATGTCTGTTTTATACTGAAACAACAAAATATAAAACTAGGTTTTAATTTTCTGAAAATGTGAGTGGTTTTTGCTTGTATAAACCTTGTAGTCTGTCCTGATCCTACAATGCAAGTCTAATGCATTTTATCATACACCAGATGAAAGTCAACAATAAGCCACATGAACAAGTAACCAGTATACACAATTAACGCATTAGTTACTTTTTCAAGTAAGTAATGCAAGTTACTTTGTTTTCCCATTTATTCATTTACACCTCTCCTGTTCCCGTGTTGAGGCAGAGGCACTTCTTTCAGCCTAATGCTGTACAGAAAATTCCACTAATCTGAGAGTCACAGCATGCAAAGCCCACCAAGAGTTCTTTAGCCCCGCCCACTCACATGAAGCACCGCAAATTACATAATAGAGTCAGTCTCCTTACGCTATGAGATTAGTTAAATATGTGTTTGTGTTTTGTATACAGCAGTCAACATTTGAAGTGTATCAAAAATGTTAATCAAAGTTGGCCTAAGACAAGAATGGCTATTGTTTTGGTTTTAGGACAACTTTGATGAAAGGTTTTGATCCACTTCAAATGTTGACTACTGCATATATGTGTATATACATAATGCATATTTGGCAAAAACTTAAAAATATAGGTTCTATGGATACAATCAGCTTTAAAGGGGTCATATGATGTGATTTTGTGTATTCCTTTGTCTTTAGAGTGTTACAAGCTGTTTGTGCATATAGACCATTTCGTCAGATGTAAACATACTGGTCCCGATACACTTCCTGTTTCTTTTGTTTTTTTTTTTTTTAACTTTACACAAACATCACAAAAAAATACAACCAACATGACATTTGACTGGATGAAAATGTTACATTAGCACCTTTAAGATGTATTTGTATATGTGAAATAAATTAAAAAATAAAAAACAAAAAACAGGAAGTGCTTCTGGACCAGTGTTGTTTGCATCTAGCGAAATGGTCTATATAAGACCGTAAAGTTGCAAAGATTTCAGTCTCAAACCCAAAGAGATATTCTTTATAAAAGTTTAGGCTCAGCCACACCTTCCTAAAACGGCCCATTCAAACATGCCCCCACATGTCTACATCACGTGTGGGAAGATTTGCATGACACCGCCCTAATGTATATGCAAACAAAGGCAGCGTAACTTATTCTCACTGCAGTAGTATTCCAGCTATGTTATGGAAATGCTGTGTGTTTTGTTGCGAAAGCGAAGATACTTTGTTTGGCCTTCCAAATGAGGACACAACTAGAAATCAGTGGTTAAGTTATATTTACAACACTATTCCAGACCAGTACAACGTAAATATTTGAGTGTGTGCAGCGCACCTGAACCTGGGAGAATAGCCTACAATGCCAGTTGTGCACACTATAAAGTGGGGCAATTCCAACTTTGCAAGGACAGTCTGGAGCTTCTGACTCACAGCCTGTAAGTACATTTTCATATTGAAAGAATTTGCTACTGGCTATTCAAACGTGAGTTTTGAGCAGTGTAGAGTAGTGCTTGTTTGTCATTTCACAAATGTGTGTCACAAATGCAGACATGGTGTTATGTTTACATGGCGCGGTGCTACGCAACGCAAAGTGTAAAAAGACAGTATGAGTCATTCTAATCAGCAATTATGTCCTCACTGGAGGCAACAAATGCCTCATTTATAATGGGTTTTATTGTTTTTGTCTTGTCGCACCAGGACACGGAATCACAACATGGTAAGGGCGTAATATTTATGTCACACACTTGAGGTATTCGGCAATCTGCACACTGAATAGCTGGCTAATCAGAGCACAAAGTGCTTTTCAAAACGATGAGCTTTGTAAAAATCAACGGATTTCAGAAAGGCGGGGAAGTGAGTAGCAACAATAATGTACAGTATGTGGAAAAGTATGTGTACAGTATGTGTTTTTTTTTTTAATTAAACCATGTAAACACATTGCATTACACCAAATACACAAAATAATGTTCTTTTTAGTAACATCATATGACCCCTTTTATAGTTTTATATTTCTCCACCTTTTTTTTAATTTGACTATTTAATTCACAATGCCTCTCAAAATACTCACGGAACCAATCCTGCTGAAAAAGTGGGCAGGCACTAACACACTTCATACTCTAAAATAGATAAATCTAAATAAAAGAGCCATTTGTCAATGTGATGTTGAAGTCACTGGATCACTACGGCTGCCAGTTCCAAGGAAAAAGTCCAAGTGCATTGGCTAGACCAACCTTGGTTTTAATATTATTTGAGAATGAAAAACAACATTTATGGGATTGCCTCCAGGTAGCTATTTTGAACATCCAAGACTTACATGAACAAGGCAATACAGAAATGTAAAAAACTTCCCGCCAAACTTTTAAATACTTAAATGTGACAGCAACAAAATTTCATGCTCATAGTACAAACACAGTACATTTTTAAGCTAATTTATCAGCTGATAGGTGTCTGTTTACTCACCTGCTGAAATGTGGCTTCAATGAGATTGGAGGGGATCATATTCCTAGGGATGGAAATAAAATATAAGTGTAAAAGTGTACAGCAACTGGCCATATTTAAAGCATATGATGCCAATTCATTAATTGTGTCTTTATGAATATACATTACACTACATTTATACTTTATGATATGATGTACACCCTGCAGACTTGAACATTTAGGCTAGCTGTTATCAAGTATAGCAGCACAAGACCATCAGCATGCTCGCTTTGTTTATGGGCCGAGGGGAGTGGGAGAGTCCTGCACTTCTTGGAACTTTGTGCAGATTACTAAAAATACCCTAATCACTGCTTTAATAGGATTTCACTGTATGGGATGGCCTAAAATCCCCAGACATGGGCAACTCTTCCTATAAATGGCAGTTAGTGTCTAAGAGACATATTTATGAACATGTCTATCAAAATAAGGAGAAATTTTACCTCAAAATCTTATTTTATTAAGAACAAGCTGATATTAAAGGAGAAGTTATCATATCATAATTTATTCACCCTAATGCAATTCTGTGTAAAAACAGAAAAAAAACGGATCCATGTGATTTTTGTTTTATATATATTACATACTGGTATTATAACATTCTTTTGAAGCAATATAGCTTTGCATGAAGATCAGACTGATGAAGTTCATTTAGACTGATTTTATGAACAGGATCAACCAATTCACTGAAAAGATCTAACTTAAAGAACAATTCAGTCACAAATAACGAACATGCCAAGGAAATCTAGGGCGAATTTGATTTGGTTCTCACAAAAAGCCATTAAACGGCTTCAGAAGAAGAATACTTTTATGTTTTTTGATGCCGGAATGCTTCTCTCCCTATACTTTGTAATTGCATGGAAAAACTTTCTCTTTCTGTGTCACAGTAAAACATCATACAGGTGTGAAACGAAAAGAACTGAAAAGAACTGTCATGTTTCCCATTTTTTTCCAAGTAGTACATGTTTCTGGATCAGCAGTACTGAACTACTAAACCTACTAAATCAAAGCCTTTAATTCCATATCTAGGCTCCTACTAAAGGTTCCTACTCCTAAAATCTGCTTCGCTGATATAAATGTTAGTTTAGGACCTACAAGGTAGTTGTTGCAACCTGACAATTTTTTGGACACTCATACCTGACCAGATCCAGCAGCGCATCTGCAGACGTTATGACTTGTCCACCTCCCAGTCTACTGCTCTCAATGTGTGTCCCATAGCCAGGTTTGATGATAAGAACGAGTACAATGCCAACCACTACTGCGATGAACGTGGTCCAAAGGTAGTAAGTGACTGTCAGCACCCCCATCCTGCAGCAGGCCTTCGACTCCATAGACGACAGTCCAGACATTAAACTATAGGCAGATGGTACAAGTTGATATAATTTGTTTACATAATCTTTATGTGAGACAACAAAAGTTTTGTATCAAATATGAAGATGAGAATGAGTCTAATCTTCACCTGGAGGTGATTAGAGGAAGAATCAACATTTTAAGTATCCGCATGAGCAGCTCACCAGGGAAGGAGAAATAGATTTTTGCCTGATTACAAAAACAGAAAAAGAGCTTTTCAGATATTACACAATTTCAGTAGCGTATTAACGTTGTATTAACATTGGTAACAGGCTGAAATGTCATGAAGTTTTACCACGTGTTATATTTTGTGATATTTAAAAAAATAAATAAATTCTTTGGGAATGTTTGGGAATGATTAACTCCACCCATTAGGTCCACAGAGGTGGAGGTGGACAAGGTCAAGCTCCACCCATTACATCTAGTGAGGAGGAGCTAGATGTCATCAGGCCCTGCAGTAAGCACTACTTGATTTTATGACCAAATCTGAATAGTAGCCCTGATAGCACACATACATCTCGGAGACGTCTATTTAACATCTGCATTTACATCTGCAAGACGTATTTTTTACGTAGTTTGCTCATCCGCAATACATCTATTGGACGTTTCCTATCAGAGGTCAAATATACGTCTATTAGATGTCTTTAAGATGTTTATGATTTAGAATGTAAGTAAAACTGACATCTTACAGACGTCTGTCAGACGTTTGTACACAGCAGATGCTTTCCAGATCAAGAGATCTTTAACAGACATCTTGCAGATGTACGTGTGTTATCTGGGAGTGTATCTCGTAGTATTTATCGTTGATAATAAGGAAATGTTTCTTGAGCAGCAATTCAGCATGTTAGAATAATTTCTGAAGATCATGTGACACTGAAGATGGGAGAAATTATACTGAAAATTCAGCTTTGTTATCTAAGAAATAAATTATATTTAGAATATTATATTTTAAAATGGAAAACAATTATTTTAAATGGTAATAACGTAATATTTCACAGTATTCTGTCAATACCAAGAGTTTGATTCCTCATTTGGTATAAAATTAGGCTAAATTTAGCTGCTAATAATTTTCAGATATAATAATCACATTCAAAAACTGAATTGTTTGTATACAACTCAATTGCACATAAGGTAGTTTTCATAAGAACTTGCCTTTACAGATTTATGTAAACATTAATATATAATTAACAGTAAATCGTGTTTTTTTTTTTTTTTTTTTTACTAACCAACCAACAACAGGGGATAACACTTTCAAGGTAAATGCAATGGTAAAACGCTGTTTCATTGACGTCTTTCTGCTGGTGAAACACTGATCTGAGACATGATACATTCAGGTAAGTTGTATTGTATCTTTCAACATACTTTCTGAAGATGATTTATATTTATTTCGCGCTATAACTTTGTGGCAGAGATGACTCGCGCTCCTGAGGCGCTACTTTCATGCCACATTTAAAAGCGTCAAAATGCCATTTATTGTTTGAATTTAGCATTAGCATTTGTTTGTTTCTAATCAGAAGTAACAAAGCACAAACCTCTTTGCAACTACTGAATAGGAGGCGAGCAAATAACGTTTAGTTGATACTGTAATGATACAATATTATTTTCGAATAAGATTTAGCAAACACTCCATTGGACTTTGTGCTCTGGAGAATATTAAATGTTCTTATTTACAGCGAGTTTCCGCAGCAGCGCTGAGAAATGTAGCCAATAACAGACGTGTTTGTTGATCTCTTGAACGCAATGACCAATCATTAGATTAGAATCCACTCACCGCTCAAAAGTTTCTGTTCGATGATGAGTTATGCTCGCTCTCATGAATCCTCTCTCATTAACGGCACAATCCAAATGCAGACTAATAAGATTACTAGAAAAATATTCGTTTCAACGTATTTTTTAATTCTATTCCAATTATTTGTAAAAGTAATGCCTTGTAAATAATCTTAAAGGGGTCATCGGATGCCCATTTTCCACAAGTTGATGTGATTCTTTAGGGTCTTGATGAAAAGTCTATAATATACTTTGGTTAAAAATTCTCAATGGTAGTGTAAAACAACACGCGCGTTTAGCCGCGAAACATGCTAACTAGCACGTTATTAGGAAAAGTGATTACAGAGATTCATTAAAAAAAACCTTGTACTCACTTCTGCTGTAGGAGAAGCTGGATCACGAATGATTTGCCCGAACATAGACGCATTTATGTAGATCGGGAGGCGCATTCCCTTCAGCGGCTCAGGTGTCAGGAGTAAATGATGAACACTATGTTCATTATTACATACAGCAACACAACGGAGATCAGAGATATTCTTGTCTAAGAGGTGGGACTGTTACAGCTAATTTAGGGCGGGTCTGAGGTAAAATACTCATGCCAATCAACTATCGTCGGAGCGGCATCTGTCGGTGTGATTGGCTCGATTTGAAAAAGGGGATATTATTTTTACAGATTAATTAAAAACCACTTCATGGATTTTTATCATGATAGGGCAGATGTGTACATACACTGCCAACACACATTAATGTTCAAACAACATGTAAAAGTGAACTTTGCATCCGACGACCCCTTTAAATGTCTCACTGTACATTGCTATTCTTGTCAAGGAGCCACTGCTCCATCTCACAGTAAAAAATAAAATCTTAAATTTTAGTAAGCTTGAAGATACAGTTTAAGTAAAAATGTATTTGTCCATCTGACAGTAAAATTAAAATGTAAATTTATAATAAACTTATAGCTGAAGTTCAGGTAAATGTAAATCTGACTAGTAACATTAAAATGTATGAATCTGCAAATCCATTAAAATAATATACAACTGCAAACAGCTAATGCACTGTGATTTTTATCTTAACATGTTGTTTTTTAAGATGCATAAATCACAATTTTAACTACAAAATCTAATATATAGGCAGTGATGCATGTGTAGCAATAATAATGTGCATAGTTCTGATCTGCTGTCTCATACATACAGTATAACTATATATTTTATTCTAAATCATAATATGGTTAGTTTCTATGCTTAATATGCATCTCTGTTGACTTTTTTTTATCGGGGGTCCCTGCTCCATGTCTCTGTCGCCCAAAGGGGTCATTACACTGATAAATGTTGAAGACCCCTGGCCTAGATAGTTGCTTTTATCGAATGATTACATTGGTGAATCCTTAGTATTTATAGTAGCCCAATAGCACACCTCTCCTCATTCCAGAATGTAATATTTTGTTCTTAAAACTATAAGTATGTTATTAAAATTATGATTATATTAAAATATGAGTAATGGTACTGATGCTTGTCACTAATGTAACTGCATATATTATATGGGAGGATGAATTTGCTATCAGAGAGCAGCACATCTGAGCAGCTTCCCCTGACTGTTGCCATTTGCTGTTCAGCAGGGTCAGGCATCACGCGCGGTGAGACTGTCTCTCACGTCAACCTCCATTTGTCTCGGCTGGACTGCTGTCTGTCTGGGATTAGATCACTGAGCACAGGTGTCCTTAAGCACTTCTTAACATTCAAACCTACACGCCTTGTTCCCTCACAACAATATTGACAAAAAGACATTTTCTTTTCACGCAGTAGGAGTTGCACTATGATGACTCGTTTTTCTGTGAGATTAAAAGCATGACGAAAATATTTGACCATTTCAGAAAAATTATCATAATCCAATAAAATATCGGAAAAGATGTGTTGGGTAGATGTTTGAGGTCCACCCACAAAGATGCATCACAGCTTTCCAACAACTTCAACTTGAATATGTTTGCATAGTTTCTTATCCACATAATATCCACAGTCATCTAAAAATCACAGTTTAATAAGCCTTACCTGTGTGGAGAGCTCCAGGCCCCTCAGCATGAAGCCCAGAATGCATCCTGTGATCACGGCTAGAACCGAAAGCGTCAGCAGCCCGTTTTGCCTGATGTAGTCCTTCACATACTGTCTGACGCTGACCGAGAACGTGCTTGCCATGAAGTCCTTCATCCTCTCCAGCGGGGTTTTAGCCGGTCCCGCCGGAGAGAAGAAGATAGCAGGCTCGGGCGGCGCCTCTTCGGTATCTCCGGGTATCAGTAGCTCCTCCATGGCGAGACGCTGCGAGTAACGCAGGAGGGCAAAGCGTAACTTTTTCTAACGAGGGATTAAGCCATCATGCATCCATCCAGCATCTCAAGACCACGGTCGGGAGGAATTAGGAGGCTAAGAGGATTAGGATGCAGTAATAAAATCTAACACTTCCCTGTTGACAGTGGCCCTCTGCCATACTTCTGGATTTTTGGCATGAAGTAATGTCAAATAACCCCCTCTTTTTGCGTATTCACTACCGTAGCAAAGGATAAAACAGTAGTGTGCTGTGTTGTTCGCAAACCTAATCCATAGTAAGGATGATCTGTGTCTCTACAGCCACAAGGGAAGTCAGCACGTGACTTCACATGATCTTGTTAAGACTGAGTTTGTCTGTTACGCACGGGCTCAATTAAATGATTTTTCTCTGGAGAATAGGTTGGCACAGGTAAAGTTCAGTACACTCGATAAAGCCTGTCTTGTTGTGGGGAAGGGGATTAAGGGGATTTCCAAAGTTTGGCTTTAGTAGACATGACCAGTGTGATCCATTAATAGGTCATTAGGGAAGAATAACAACATGCAGTAAATGGTAAAACTGTTTATACTACAAACCAGTGTGCTCATAATTAAGATAATACATTAAAATAATATAACAAGACGCACAAATGTGCAATATCAAGAAGCAAAACAAGCTGTTTTGTACAGCTGGACGCAGATGAGACCGGAAGCCAGACCCATCAAGTTTACAAGTGTCCACACCCACTCTTACAGGAAGAAAAAGGTGACTGGAATCTTTGAATCTGTTCTCTATAAAGATTTATTGAAATTCATTCACTGATTTGTTCGGTTGAAGCTTATTTTTGCCACAAAAATAAAAAACTAAATAATACAGTTATTAAATTAGATTTTATAGGCATATCTCACTGTTCGGCCCTGATTTTTTAACAATTCTGTGGAAAAAAAAATAATAAACTCGCAATTCTAAGAAAAAAAGACTCGCAATTGCAAGTTTATATCTCACAGTTTGGACTTTTCTTTTCAGAATTGCAAGTTTATATCTGGGTTTTTGACGTGACATGGCATTTTCACTGTCCCACAAGATAAAAATAAATATATATATTTTTGCCTTTATTATGATAGGACAGATCATACAGCACAGGAAGCAAAGCAGGAGAGAGAAAGAGAAGGGGGCAGGATCAGGAAAGGTCCTCAAGCCATGATTCGAACTCGGGACACCCATAGCGCAACGGTGCTGTGTATCAGCGCTCTGCCCACAAAGCTATCAGCACCAACTAAATGCATTTAATATTGTCATTATTTAAAATTCTGTAAATCAGTTAAGATTTCTTTGTCCGACATGGGTTGTTATAAAAGCTCCCAAATGTCAAAATTGTCCTGTGGTGTGACTGTTTCAAGCATGTTTCCAAATTACAACATTTATAAATTAAAAAAAAAAAAGCATAAAAATGTTAATAAATATCTCTGACATAAGTGTCTATTTTAGTAAATGGCAATCATTTTTTTCATTCATATATTTCTGAAAGTGTAGGAACTTAAAACATTTTGTCTCTGAAAACCATGTCCTATTATCCTGATTTTAAATCGGAAAAAATTCCAGAAAAAAACTTTTATTAGTTGAAGGACTCCATTCACGGTCATTTACCATCAGTTACCGAAGCCCCCTACCGAAGCACATGGTCAATTTTGGTCTCAGAAATGTTCAAATATTTTGGAACCACTACAAAAGTGGTATGTTTTGTTGTCCTTTTGTGTGACAGCCTTAAATTATATTTTTCAGTTAAAAACTGTATGTTAAAATACATCATCATGGAAAATTATGCAAATGTGTCTTGCAAACTGCTAATGACAGGTTAGCTTGGAATAGCAAGGTCATTAATTGACACAAAAAGGCTGAAACGTCCTATAGTGTGACAGAAAATATCCTCCAGTGTGATGCCTGTACTGTCACACCATAGGACAAAAATGTCACACCAGAGGACAAGGTCTCTTTAAAAAGCATTTTAAATAATTAAATAATAATTTGTTTAACTACTTTTTATTCTTTTTGATAATTTTCAGTGTTCTTAAATGCAGTAATTACATTGATTAAACTATTTTTTGATATTTTCGTGGAAAACTTGTACTGTTATAAAGTGTCATGAAAATAAGTTTAAAATGTGATACTTTTGCTGTTTTTGAAATAGAAAAAATTGAGGAAGAGACATTAGTGGAAGAAAAAGAACATGGAAATATAGACAGAAAATTAACAGGGATCCACTCAGAAGGGAGGAGATGTTAAGAGAACGATGCAGAAAATAAATAGAATCAAAATCATGCCTTAAGCTATATAGTTTTAAAATATTCATTCATCTTAATGAATATAGTTTCAACATATCAATAATATTTAGCTGTATCATAAATATCAATCATAAATTATTAAAATTATTTTTTGTTTAAAAAAAAACAAACATTGATATTGTTTGTATCAGTATTAAACTTTCTTTCTCATTTGACATAAAATTAAATAGAAATACTTTAATAACTACCATTTCTGTCCTTTAGTTTGACATAATGTCCTATGGGATGACGTAATGTCCTGTGGTGTGACACACATAAAAGAACCACAGATTTGTTTTTATCTCAAAATATCTTTAAAAACAGCTGAGTATTGCAGTAGGGGAGATCTCCCATGTTAAAATGGTTTTGAACAGATGACAGCAAAGTTTGCCTTGTGAAAGTTTGTCTTGAAATTGTTAAGTCATGGGGAAAAAAATTGATGTTAATTACAATTTCATATTGAACACTATATGAAAATAAGTGTCTAACAATGAAGATAAATCTCTCTCATGCTACACTCTTAAAAATAAAGGTGCTTCACGATGTAATAGAAGAACCTTTTTGTCTAAATGGTTCCATAAAGAACCTTTAAGAAGAATTTCTGTTTCACATAAGGTTCTTTGTGGCAAATAAGGCTGTTCAGATTATAAAAAGGTAAGCAAGAAATGGTTCTTTAAAAGAACCTTTGACTGAATGTATCTTTGTGGAACCAAAAATGGTTCTTCTATGGCATTGCTTGAAGCACCCTGATTTTTAAGAGTGTATGTATATATTATTAAGAGTTTTTTTTTTTTTTTTTTTCTTCACATCACAACAAATTCACCATAATGCTAAAACAATTGTTATGGTATTATGGCATATGGTATTTGGACACATTCTGATGGTTAAACATTAGTGGACCATATTAATAGTTAAATGTGATGAACTACACCTGAACTACTTAGTGGCATTACTAGGGATTCCGGACCCCCTTTGAGCCCTAATGAAACAGAATTGTTTAATATTGTTTGTTTGCAAGTGGCATGATGTGATATTTTATCTAATGAGATTCATATATAATACCAAGCTGTCTTTTTGTAGTAATGCAAGGTAAGTAATCAGATTACTTTTTGTAACTAATAAACTAATGCATTAC
The DNA here is from genome assembly GCA_036247105.1 of Cirrhinus mrigala. Lineage (NCBI taxonomy): Eukaryota > Metazoa > Chordata > Actinopteri > Cypriniformes > Cyprinidae > Cirrhinus > Cirrhinus mrigala. The sequence continues at coordinate 19,189,905 of CM070017.1, forward strand.
TTTTAAATTTACAACAAATATTAAGTTACTTTTTCAAATACATAACGCAAGTTAATTTGTTTTCCCATTTATTCTGAGTGAAATTAGGAGTAAGTGCAGAGTCACTTTTCTTCAGCCAAAAGCTTATTAATTTCACTTTTGGTGTGAAAGGGCTATTACAGTTGCCAAAAATATAACATTTGGGTTTACTGTTATTAAAAAATAAATAAGACCAGCCAAAGAAAAAGTAGCACAAAAGTAACATAATGCATTACTTTCCATACAAAGTAACCAAGTGACGCAGGAAGTTACTTTTCCATGGAGTAACTTTTAAAAGTAACTGCCCCAATAGTGATTCTCTTTTATTTTGGAAATCTTGCAATGAACTTGTTATTGTAAACAAGGCCAGGATTTCTGGACACGGTGTGCTAGTTAATCAAACCTTGGATATCACAGTAATCCAATCCAGCCGTAATCCTGTCATGACAAAAGGCAGTTTCACGTGACAATGGTGTGTAATCAGTCAGTGTTAATGGGTCTGATAGGTCAGGACCTGGGCGTGTCAGATTAGGGCTTTGTGGCACACTCCAGGTTAAAGGAGCAGACTGGTTACATGGCGATCTGAAACACTTCCAACTAGGCTATAACTACTCAGACAGTAAAGAAAAGAATCCAAAATCACATAACCAGGAGAATCACTTTATTAAAACACATGTAAAAGAGTACAGACAGGAATGGCTACAGATTGACAAACTCTGGATCCAAGTCCGGATGCCAGACCCTGTTTTAAAATATCAGTTTTGTCTGGTAACCAAAACCTGTTAATACCAAGTTTTGTCCAGTACACCGAAATCAGTGTTTAACTACCCAAAGCAATATTAACAGTCTTCTCTCAGCAGGCAGAGGAAGTCAGAGGAAGAACAGAAAGCAGGAGAATGCAGAATCTTAGTTGCATTTGTTTCAATGCTCAAACTTTATCTGACCAGCACAAATCCAACCAGTGTTATTATACTACAAGCAATATCAATGGAAAATGACTGCTTTACAACATCATCCAGTGACATTAAAAACCTTAAAGAAAGACATTTTCTTATCTCTAACTTGCTTGCAAAGAAAACATGGCACACAACAGATTAAACAGTAATGGGAAAATAATATAAAATACAACCTAAAATCAATTACTTTCTAATATATCATTCATGATAAATGAATGAATGAACACAAAACAACACATATGTTTGCTCTTTAAGCAACAAACACAGGTTGCTACAAAGAGTTCTTAGATACTTTAAGACTAAAAATTTTACATCTGTTGATTGATTTGTTGAAACTGCTCAGAAAACACTGAAAAGACGATTAAGAAACCCTCGATATGGCTTAAAGCAATATAACCGTAAAGTTTCGTAAAGCTGTAAATGACAAAAATGTCAAACTAAACTAAAAAAAAAAAAAAAAAGATACAAACCAATATAAGGTTAAGTTTGAATTTCCTGAGGCTCTCGACAGTATCAATATCCATACATTTTCATAATGCACCACATAAGTAAGTGGAATTTATAAATTCAACAGTTCTCTTCATTTACTTGCATGATGCTTATTATGAGGCAAAATACTCATCAAAATCAAACTGAGGCTAGCAGCCAAAATCGTGAAAAATTAGATACAGCTTTAATGCAATGATGTGCAATCTAAATTAAGCATAAAACCAAAATATACTGTTACAGTAGATTACATCAAAAGGTGAACCACCAAACACAGTTTTCGCAAAAACATTCACCTAAAAAGCTTCCTGGTCTGCTTCAAAACACCTTTCGGCTCACAACCAAAACTGAATCTGTCTTGATCTGGAGTAATTTCCCCCAGTAAAACCGCTCTGTCAAGTCACTCAAACGATTGGCAGTTTGACAGAATTCTGTGCACTCAACCACAATTAATTTAATGTAAACAAACTGGAACTTCAAGACAAAGTTCTCACTAAAACATTCACCGCATTCACATTCTACATGTGCTTTCAGCTAATAGCATCTATAAGCAAATCCTTCAAAACAGTCATCGTAATATTGGTAAATATTGACTATGCATGATATTTACATAAAGGATAAGTAGTGGAACTATTGGGTACACACTGTCTCTTAACCTGCAATTCATCAGACTGATTTGAGACAGACAGAAATTTAAGGGTTGTCAAAGTTAAAGGAGGAATAGTTCTCCCAAAAAGGAAAATTATCCCTTGATTTACTCACCCTCAAGCCATCCTAGATGTATGAGACTTTCTTGAGTCAGACAAGTACAATCGGAGTTATATTAAAAATATATCCTGGCTCTCTGTAATGGCAGTAAATGGCTGTTGAGATTTTGAAATCCCAAAAAGGGTATCCATCCATCATAAAACATACTCCACACAGCTCCAGTTGGGTTAATAAAGGCCTTCTGAAGTGAATCGATGCATTTGTGAAAGCAAAAATATCCTTATTTAAAACTTTATAAACTGTAATCTCTAGCTACGTCCTACAACATCCACTGAAATACCACTCTCTTGTGAACGTGCGTACAACAATTAGTGGAAGCTAGAGATTACAGTTTCTAAAGTTTTAAATATGAATACTTTTCTTACTCAAATGCATCGATTTACTTCAGAAGGCCTTTATTAACCCCTCAGAGCAGTGTGGAGTACTTTTATGATGGATGGTTGAACTTTATTGGACTTCAAAATCTCAACAGCCATTCACTGCCATTATAAAGTTTGGAAGAGCCAGAATATTTTTTTAATATAACTCTGATTGTATTCGTCTGAAAGAAGAAAGTCATATACACCCGGGATGATTTGAGGCTGAGTAAATGAAGGGGTAATTTTCATTTTTGGGTGAATTATTCCTTTAACGTGTTAATGTAAGACGGTAATTAACACACTATTTTTTAATATTTACCAAATATCATGATATTTGCTTTCCTTACGCTTTGTAAAGATGGAATTCGTGAGATTAATCAAAATTATATTTGCAGCTGTTTTAAACAATAAGAATAAAAAAATAAATATTTTACGTTTACACAATTAACAAAACATATTGTTTGTTAAATGTATAAATACCAATTTTAGTAAATATTTTAATAATTTTACATTTAATTTTTGGCCCTAGTATAGTGACAGTATTAAAGCTAATTATTCAATTTTCTGAAATAACATTTTATCTGAATAATATGACATTTAATATTTTACAGCTGTCTTGGTAAATATAAATCATATAAATAATACATAATCATATTTTTGGGTAACTGGCATCAAAAAGTTTGAAAACTCTTGCACTACAAAATATAAAAAGTTATACAGTAGATTTAGAGAAACCGTTGGTTATGTTAGACAGATGGTGCACTAGAAGAGCAGTACACAGCTTTAGAAAATGGTACATTTTGAACCCCTTTTACCATTTGATTAAGACGAGCCCTGCTAGTACACTGTAGCCCAGTGCAAGAAATAGCACCTTCAGTAGCCTGTCGTGTTTATCCTCCAGCTCTCGTGAGAGGATCTCAAAGAACGTAATGAAGAGAAACGTCCCGGCTGCCAGGCCCTGGAGCACTACAGATAAAATGCTTTCTGCCAAGTGCTGGACCGTCTGAATGCCCATTCCAATCCCAATGCCCAGAGGAATCATTAGGCTCACTGTTACAGCCAGTTTACTGGCATCCCGCAATGAGACTCCCGCCTTGGCTATATTAACCCCCAGTGCCACGGCTGCCAGCGTCTCGTGGATGGCCACTCCAATAAAGAGGGTTCCGAGTTTAGCCCCATCTTCCTGAAGGCCCAAAGCGAGACCCTCAAAGACAGAGTGAGCGGACAGCGCTACCACCAGGCTAGCTAATCTCAACGGCCCAGCGTGTGTCAGCTCTGACGCATTGAAGTGTCCGTGATGATGGGAATGGAAGTGGTGGTCTCTGGAACCTCGAGCGGGAGCGATGAACGGAGCATCATTCTCGGAGTCGCTCCCCGCTGCCGAGCCACCAGCATTAAACGTCTCCAGGTCGATAAACGAGGGCTTCTCCTTGCGGAAAGTGAGCACGGCCTGTTCCACAAATACTGTGAGGAAAAACCCAATCATCATCATCGTCTCTGCCAGCGGGTACTGACTGGAGGTTTGTAACGTTTTCAGGACGTCGTCAACCTGAAAGTAAAAAGGTAAGAAGGCAGTAATTTAACTCCTTAAAGTCCAGTGAACTTCCTGATGGTAATATTGGTTGTATAACTGACTTCGGTTGTATAACAGATAAATACAATCCTTAACCCTGTAAAACCTGGCATATGAAATATAATGGTCCAAAATATCTATTTTTAAATGGAAAGGTTTGTTGAATATCATATTTGCTACATCAGGCTTTTATGGCTCATACAGTATGATGTGGTGAGAATATGGATCTCATAACTTGTCAATATTTAGAGGCTCAAACCGAGCAAAAATATGCAATCGACACAATTGCTGATATTTATATGGCCAAAAGTATGAGATTCTGATCACCTGTAATGTAAAAAATATATATATATCTTTATATCAGTACAGCAGGCTACCGTTCAAAAGTTTGGGATCAGTAAGATTTTGAATGTCTTTTAAAGAAGTCTCTTATGCTCATCAAAGTTCTATTTATTTTATCAAAAATACAGGAAATAAAAAGTTATATTGTGAAATATTATTTCACAATATAACTAATAAATATTAATATTATTTAAAATAACAGTTTTCTATTTTATTATACTTTAAAATATAATTTATTTCTATGATGCAAAGCTGAATTTTCGTCAGACATTACTCCAGTTTCAGTGGTACACGATCCTAGAAATCATTCTGAAATTCTAATTCATTATCGATGTTGGAAACAGTTGTACTGCTTAATATTTTTTCGGAACCTGTACTATTTTTTTCAGGACTCTCTGCATTTATTTAAAATAGAAATCTTTTCTAACAATATAAGTCTTTGCTATAATTTTTGTATCAATTTTAACACATCTTTGATGAATAAAAGTATTAATTTCTTTAAAATAAAATTAAGAATAAAAATGTACTGACCCAAACGTTTGAACGGTAGTGTATATTGTTACAAAAGATTTCTATTTTTATTTTTAATTCATTAAAGAATCCTGAAAAAAGTATCACAGGTTCCAAAATATATAACTATTAAAGCGGCACAACTGTTTCCAACATTGATAATAAATCAGCATGTTAGAATGATTTCTGAAGGATCATGTGACACTAAAGACTGAGGAAGTTTAGCTTTGCACCACAGGAATAAAATTTATTTTAGTATATTAAAACAGAAAAGCACTATTTTAAATTGCAATAATATTTCACAATATTACTGTTTTTTTTTATCTAATAAACAGCCTTGATGAGCAGACTTCTTAAAAAAAATAAAATAAAAATCTTACTGATCCCAAAATTTGAACAGCAGTGTACATAAAATGCATTTAAATATCAGTTGTCAGTATCTCACAACAGTATGTTTTTGTAATATGATATTTAAATTATGGAAGTTTTTTCCTAACAAAATTCAAATGAAAATTCAAATGCCACTACCCAATAGTGAAACTAACAAAACTTCTGTTGTCTTTTACTCACCCTAATTGTTTCAAACCCACATGACTTCATTTCTTCTGTGGAGCACAAAAAAAAAAAAAACATTTTAAAGAATGTATCTGGTCATTTTTATCCATGCAATTACAACTAATGGGGACTGTCGTTTACAAGCTTTACAAATTATTTAGTTCAATTGTATATAGCTATAACAAATGTCTCAGAGGCTATATAACGTGCATTCGCATTTTAAGTAATCCATTAATCATAATTGCATGGGGAAAGTGGCCAGAACATTCTTTAGAATGTCTCCTTTTGTTCCACAAAAGAAAGAGACTCGTGTGGCTTTGGAACAACCTGACTGTGATTAAATAATGTTATTTTTGAGTTTCCAGAACCAAAACCAAAACTATGCTTGATGATAACATACCTTAGCCCTAACTGCTGGTAGTAGGGCATTGAAGCAGGTGGCCAGGAATACACCTCCTCCAAAACAGTTGCTTAAAGCAACCACTCTTCTGTACCTCGCGACTTTATCATACTCCATAAGCATCACCCGCACAGGGATAAGGATGCCCCCTAACATCAGGGCAAACACCCCCAGCAGGCACAGGATTTTGGCTACAGCTATCTCCATTCTGAGGAGAAGGGCTGTGATTCCACTTCAGCAAAACATGTGTATCTAAAATAAACACTGAAGCCAAAGACACTCTTCTTCAGGTAACGTTAGACTGGTGTCAGGTCATGGAGAACATCCCTGGAAACATTTTACAAACGTCAGTCCACGGCGTTTCATAATTTTTGTACCCAATATATGAGAAACATCACTTTAACCCTCAAATTAGCGTCGGTAAATTAATTTACACTTGACAAACAATTTCTGCGGCGTTATGTTTGTAAGGTGACTGGCGAGGTCAGTGTACAGATTAGCATGCTAACTCTAGGGAGATGCTAGGTATCAAAATAGAAATATGCTTTTATAAAGTACATGTTTTGAAAAATATATATATATTAACGACAGAAACACTTTATATTAAGACGTGCAAGTCTGTTGTGTTTCACAAATGTCTATTCCAACCGGAGTGGTTTAACTGCAGTTCTTAGTTCAAATGCTAAGCTAACAAATAGTGCATTCACATAAAAGGCGTTTATTCTATATTACTGGTTTAAATTGCTGGCCTTTTATGATCGTCATCAAACAGTAAAATGTAAAAAGATAATATTTCATATACTTATGCACGAAATTAAGCGTATTACCCGTGATTGTGTCGATACTTCCTGCTGCTGAAAGCTGCAATGCTTGCTCAGTGGTTCTGTCTCAATACCTAGTGAGCTGCCTAACTAGTTTGTGTTGCCAAGCAACACAGGCGCGTCTGGAACGTCAAACTTGTTAAATCTGGAGTAGTTCGTTGTTTGAAGGTTTCAAACTTTCCTACGACGCCACTAAATGCTTTTTATATGGGCAGTTCGCTAGGTTTTGAGACAACGATGTAACACAAGTGTCTTTAAATACACCATCACACATACAGTACATCAGTTCTCCAAAATGGACAAAACATCCATTTCCTTTAATCCAAAACGATCAGAACAAATTAAAAATCATATTTGTTTAGTAATAGTACTTGTGACAAATCTCATTGGTTGCAAGCATGACAAGTGGTTGTGAAACATGAAACTTCAGCTGCAAAAACACAAGTCCTATTTGAAACTTGACATTTAATTGTCAACGTTGAGTTTGCACATGTTCCTTGTCAGCCCCTTTCAGTTCAGACATAGACTCGTCATTGGACAGGTGAATCACTGAGGTGTTACAGCAAATCTGCATTATGTCCATGTAGCAGCGATTCATCAATCACAGTCCAGTAACATGAATTATTATTCGGGAATATAGTGTTAACCCAGCATGACACTTCATTTGATTAGACATTTGTTTGAGTCCAGTGCCCAAATATGATGTGTACATGTGCACTGATGACCTCTTCCAACTGGTAGGGCAATGTGGGTCAGTGGGAACTCATGCAGTTTTTATAGATGAATAAACAGTCTCGTCCCTGGAGTTGGAGGAACAAGGTATATCTTAAAAATTAAAAAAAACGTAGCCCATCTTCCAAAGGTCCGCCAGGTCAAGAGTTAAACTCTGCACAAAATGAGAGAAGTAATGTTAAGTTCTGGAGAAAACAGCCTTTAAAGATATGCATCGTTAATTAAATCTACAGATGCAAATGTATTATGTGCGATAAAATAAACACATAAAAGTGTATTTTAGATGTTTTCCTTCCACTACTCTGAAATATCACATTATAAAAAGTCCAAAATCTCAAAACTGACCAGTGCCTCGCCTTAAAGGATTAGCTTACGTCCAGAATGAAAATTTTCCTGATAATTTACTCACCCCCATGTCATCCAAGATGTTTATGTCTGTCTTTCTTCAGTCGAAAAGAAATTAAGCTTTTTGAGGAAAACATTTCAGGATTTTTCTCCATATAGTGGACTTAAATGGAAGCCAACTGGTTGAAGGTCGAAACTACAGTTTCAAAGCAGCTTCAAATGGCTCTACACAATCCCAGCCGAGGAATAAGAGTCTTATCTAGCAAAACGATCAATCACTTTCAAAAAATCAAATGTATGTACTTTTTAACCACAAATGCTCATTTTTCTCCAGCTCTGCAATGCACATGCGCATGCGCATGTTCATGCATTGCAAAATGTGTTTCGAATAACTCCATCTCATTGTCTCCTTCAACTACAATATTGTTCGACATCACTGTTTTACTTTTTTTGTACAGGGCGTCTGACTTTCTTTGCACGTTTGCTTTGGATTGGTACTTCCGCCTACAGCATGTGTGCGTGACTGCGCAATGTGTGAGGTTGAGCTAGTGCAAGATGACCATTTGTGGTTAGAGAAAAGTTATGGAAATTGTCTTTTTTTTTTTTTTTTTTTAAGAAAATGACGATCGTTTCACTAGAAAATATTCCTGGAATGTTCACCTCAAAAACCTTTTTTTTTTTTTTTGACTGAAGAAAGACAGACTTGAATATCTTGGATGACATAAGGGTGAATAAATTATCAGGAAATGTTCATTCTGTAAGTGAACTAACCCCAACCTCTCCAGTCTTCTAAATGTCAATTATTTCACATGAATACTTCAGTTGAGTGATGTGAGGTACCATAGGGAGTGTCAGTGTTCGTCGTTGCCAGCACTACTGGGAGGTCGACTGCGCATTTGACTTCTCAGCTGCTCGATAAGCTCAGGGTTCTGCTGCTGCATCTGCTGTGCAAACTGCTGACCACTGTCACATGATATAAACACACTAGTTCAGCCCTACTGAATACAACCTAGAACTTTCAGTTAGGAGGTAAAATGGAAGCCTATGGAAATTACAGGATGGTGATATTAAAACTTACGCCTGAATGAGGCCGGAGAGGTCATTGCCACCAACGCCTGGACCTCCTGCTCCTGCTCCTGCTCCAGCTCCAGCCCCTGCCCCTGCTCCAGCTCCTGTTCCTGCTCCAGCTGTTGCTCCTGGTGAGGTGGCTCCCCCCATAGGACCGTAAGCCCCAGACATCATACCTGACATCCTACATAGGTACAGAAACATGATATAAACTGCTGCTGATAATGTCAAGGTGGTACAACTGTCCTTAAATCCTAAAAGAGGTCAAATAAATAAATAATAATAATGCCCTGAAATTTCCGCGAACGAAAATATCCGGGCGAAATATTTTTGGAGGCACATAATCATTGATCAAAACACTGATGTTTAATTGCTGTTTCTTGACATAAAACTTGTGCAATTTAGATTGTAAAAATTAAACGCTTAAATTTGTATTTAAGAGTTAATTATTAAATACATATGATTCATTACTTGATTATTAAACAAAATGTATTTTTAGTTTCAACTTTCAGCCAAGTGCATCCTGAAGTTTCAGTTTCTGTTTTGGCCCTGAATTGTCATTTCGGTGCATTACTAGAAAAGAAAACCCTTAAAAGAAAACCTTGTTAAATATTTATGATTATTTTAATAATTATTTCTTAGAAAAAGATCAGTTTGACTCTTTAATAACACCTGAAAAATCTTTGGCCTTTAAATTAATGTAATGTGATGTGACCAACAAAGTCACATGGTCCCAAAACAAAAAAAAACACTCATGATTGTATGTCGATCAACAATTCTATTTGTGATTTACTTTTTAAAAAGGTAAAATTTTCATAAACTTATTATCAAATCAATTAAATATTAAATGTCAATATCTTAAAAAAAAATATATATATATATTTAGAATAATAAGATTACCAATTAAAAGTAATTAAGTATCTTTCCACTGCATAGGTGACACCGAAGCTACATAAAAACTCAAAAAAGGGAATTTGTGCCTCATATCTTAAATTTTGAGAGTTCTTTTTTCTTTAAAGTTTGGTTTATGATTTTTGGCCCAAGCCCAAATCATCTCTGCCCCATTCCTCAGCTAGAAAACATAAAAACTAAATTTGCATCGTTTTTGAAATTAACCAGTATTTCTATAAGCACCAGTGAGTGCTTTGTGTGCTGTTGCACTCATAAATTTTGATTTATCCATAAGTTTCTCTCACACACTTGCATGACCTTTTTACCAGCAATATTTCATCCGCTATCAGACATTTTTTTTGTTAATGACGTTTTAATCAGACTATTTTTCTGGTCAGGCAAATAGAACTCTTATTCACTTTCTTACACCAAATTACAAAATTTGAGTTTTCAAAACCATATGAAATCATCATGACATGACATTTACGTATAGTGTGTATTGGGTGTACAATAAATGCAGTGCTTAAGTTTTGTCTACTCACAGTTGTTGCACTTGCGGGTTGTTCATTAAATTAGATGCCTAAAGAAAGTGACAGTTAGTTAGTGATGAGCAGAAGTAAGCATTAGTGATGAGCATTAAAGATGTATTTCTACTGACCATGTTCATGAAACCAGGGTTACTTAGCAAACCGGCCAAGTCAACTCCACCCAAACCCCCTGCCTAACAAGATAAACACATGAGCATCAGCAACACTCTTTGTCTTCCACAGAGAGACAAAAACAGTTATCAGGGTGTTTCTGTGGACTCACTGGGCTGGGCTGTGCCTCCTTCATCTTCTGTTCTGCTATTTGTAAGTTGGCTTTGTATGTATCGTTGTCAGGGTCCAGCTCCAGCGCTTTCTTGTAGTAACTCACAGCCTCTGAGTATTTGTTCAAACTTGCAAGAGCAAGTCTTGTTTTTTAGGAAAACATAAATGAAGACGTAAATGCAACATCAAACTCCATTAATATCAGATTTTAAAAAATGAGGGTATCCAAGGGGTTTTTACAAACAAATTTAAAGGGATAGTTCACCCAGAAATGAAAATTAATTTCTAGCCCTCATTTCAAACCAATAAGAACTTTGTTTATCTTCAGAAGATAAATTAAGATATTTCTGATGAAATCTGAGAGCTTTCTGACCCTGCATAAACAGAAACGCAACTGACATGTTCAAGGCCCAGAAAGGTAGCAAGTACATTATTAAAATAGCCCATGTGACATTAGTGTTTCAACATTAATCTTACAAAGCTATGAGAATATTCTGTGTGCATGGAAAGCAAAAATGAAAACTTTAACCATTTCTTCTCTTCCATGTCAGTCTCCGCCGCACATTAACGAGAATACTCTCTGATTTAATCAAAAATATCCTAATTTGTGTCCTGAAGATGAACGAAGGTCTTACAGGTTTGGAACAACATGAGGGTGAATAATTAATGACAGAGTTTAAATTTTTTGGATGAACTATCCCTTTTTTAAGACCTTCATAAATCACATTAATACAGTATATACATTTTATAAAAGTAAAAATAAGACTTTTAAGATCTGCGGGAACCCTGAAGTGCAAAGAAGTTCCACAGAAGTGAATCAAGTTAAATTAATTGGCCTTGTATAATTTATCTGAAACTGTTGAAACTCTGCCTTACATTTTAGATGGGGGAAAAAAACATTAAAAATTACCCCATTCGTCCATATGCTTTACTGTAGTTTGGATCGATTCCAATGGCACGTTCACAGTCTTGAACAGCTCCAGCATAGTTCCCCAGTTTGCTGTACGCTGCAGCTCTAAAAATAATTATAAAAATAATTTTTTTTTTTAATAAATAATAAAAATAATTCAAACAACACATACAAAACAGTTTTTAAATCATTCTTAGATAATGCAACTACTACAGCATTACACTTTATTCCTGATTTAATGAAATTGTGCAAGTACCTGTTGCAAAAGTAGACAGCATTTTGAGGATTAAGCTGGATGGCTTTAGAATAGAACTCGACGGCTGCACTAAAGTTCTCTACCTTCATTTGATCGTTGCCTGCAGGTACATACATGCAACACTTTGTATGAGAGGACCATCATGAAGCATCCTGAAATGGTAAAGGTGCGACGGTCTTACCATCTGTTTTAAGACGCTCTGCCTCTGCTAACTGCTCCTTTGAAGGTGAAGCACTGGATGAATTGGTCTTTTCTTGTGGTGTCTGCAACATATTAATGTCTTAAATGAAATCCATTCAGTGCTATTAATAAACATTTCAAAATGACATGTTATAGATGACACCCAGGAACAGCTTTTACCTGTTTAGTTGCAGAGGCAAATATCTCTGGCAGAGACTGACTGACTGCTAAACTCTGGTCCTCTACAGAGACGCCAAACGCTGTCTCCAGGCACTGGATGGCGACTAAAGGTAAATCAGGGAATTAGGAATTACCAACCAATAGCATAACAGTGTCCAGAACTTATTTTAGTATTAAGGTTTTACCTTCTAAGCTTTCTTGAGCATCTGATGACAGACTCCCAGAGGACAGCTGATCGTGGAGAAACTGGATGATAGAGAATGCGAGCCGCTTTGTGTCTGCCATTCTGTCTTGAGGCTTAAACCTCACCAAATAAATATGTGAAGGAAACCTACGAGACAGGAATAGGTGTTAGTATTACCAGATGCAACATTACAGGACCTGAAAAGTATGGTGTGCAAATCAAGAGACGCGTCATTTTTGGCAAGAATGATAGCGATTTTGAGCAAATTTTGAAAGTTACAGTGTGTATATTCCAGTTTTTACTGTTCTGGATTTAATATTTGCATAAAAACGTCCAGAGTTAGCAACTCAGTACAGATGATTTAAACGCGAAGTTGCAACCAATGTAAGACCGTTACCAGTTAAATAACGTTACATTCAGATATATAACCATCGCTCAGAATACGTGTTAACACATGAATATGTTCAGAGTCAAAACAAAGTTATTATGAAAGATGGAACATTCTAGCACTGACTAGCTGTTGGCTCATGCTAACAGTTTCCATTGGTTTGCAACGTGAGCGCTAATTCTGTTAGCATTAGCTTCAGTTCGCTCATGTGATTAAACATAAATACAAAAGAGGATTTATTGAGGATTGAAAGTGAGCTAGCCGTCATTCTCTCTTTTACTCTAAAATCATCCAGTAAGTTATTTAGTTCTACAGAATCTAAAAAGTGTGTTTAATTTACACTCACCAATTGTCTCCTCTCAAGGATCTCTAACCAGTAGAGTGTGACGATTCATGTGCGTGCGCGCGCACGCCTGACGTCACACGTTGGGTTACCGCTAAATCTAATAACTCGTTGAAATTTATTAATGGTTAAGATAAATTAACACATCTCGATATGATTTGATATTGATTATTATTTTATTATTATTTCTTTTTTATGAGAATGCTGGGGTCGTGTGAAGCCCTTTGAAGTTGAATATTTTAGATTTTTTTTTTTTTTTTGGATCTTCAGAAATCGTCTACATTGGGCACCATTCACTTGCATTACATGGAGAAAATCCTGGAATATTTTCCTCCAAAACTATAATTTCTCTTTGTCTGAGGAAATATATGTCTGATGTCATATACATCTTGGGTGGCCTTGAGGTGATTAAACAATCAGGAAATGTTTTTGGGTGTGGTATTTGAGTGTGTGGTAAAGAAGGAAGTAATTGAGTTTTATCCTTTTGACGTATCTGATTCCCTTTTAAAAAAAGGTTGGTGTTTTCTTTCAGTCACCCAAACCTTATTTTTGTTTGACTGGGTTTACATTGTACATTTTGAATTTACTGTGGATTTATTGTGGACACCATGTAGGCCTACCAATCTGGTGACTCTCAATTTGAGCACGACAGACTGAGATCCATCAATGATCTCATTTTTTCCATTCAATTAATTTGTGACTAACTGTCTACTACCAATAAATGACATCCATTCTGTTACTAACGCATCTCATTCCACCACCAGCAGGAGGAATGAAGTCTTAAATTGGTGCTCAAAATGGTGTAATCTTTCATCAGGTAGTGGCATTATAATAATTTATTGTGTCAACTTCTTAGCTCATGCAGATTGCTCAAAAGTGAATGAGATTGATCATGATGTCTTTATAGCTGATCCATCTTCCACTAACCACTGAGTCAATGTTTGAATAATCACTTTATTAATGTTGTTTACTGGCTGCACATTATGAATATATGTTGTTCAGTGTCCTTATCTCAACTTTAGTCATGCTGCAGGTTTGAGGAGCATCTCAGCATTCTGCATTCAATGAACTTTTCAAGGCACATTTTGAGGTTAACCTGTCTTATGATGGTATACCTGTGAACTTTCACACAGTCCTGCAGGCAACAGTGTATATTAACACTGATGTGGGGAACATTACAGAGTCATTCAGACTCAGAGATCACCAGACAGTAACCTCATCTTAATGTCTTAACATTATGAAGTTGAGAGAATGCTGACCTGTATTTATAAATCAATCCTCCATAAACTCTCAATATACTGCAGGCCTACAAAACCAACCACTAACCACAGCCCTAGCGTAAAATACACTCGGTATGTCAAAAGGTAACACTAGAGGGCAGCACCGTTTTATCTTTCATTAGAAATGGGCAGCATAAATGTGGCTTGTGTGATTTAATATATACCCTAACTTATGCAGGCTATTTGTTCAGTCACTATTAAATAGTTGTATACAATGATTTTACTTGTTTTATAATAGGGGTAAGATTGCCACTCCTACTAAATCTAGTGGCCTTTATCTAAGTTTTATATTTATAGTGGCAAAAGATGTTGTTTTGAATGCAGTTTGATGCTCTTTCAGTTACTTGTCACACTGTTGATTGTTTTTTTGTTTTTTTTTTACTGAATTATCAGATAAATGTCATCCGAGAAAGTCATTATTGTCTTTATTACGCGATAATGAGCGTCAAAATGTTAAACAGTAATCAGCATGCTAAACGATTGTGAGGGACACACATGAATGCAGATTAGAATTTTCATGAATATCCCATTTTATAATTAAATTAAAGTCAACGCAGCTACCCTGCTATTTGCCTCTGCCAAACAATTATCTGACTTTCCTTTTTCTTCACAATGTCAAATTGAGAAAATTATATTAAGGAAGTGTCAGTCTGTTACATGTCAGTCTGTAATTAAGTCACTGCGACTAACATGTAATTATTTGAGTTAAAGTAGAAACATTAACAGTTCTGTCTCTGTGTTCACATAACACATCATAAGTCTCCTCATTGCTCAACCATGTGCACCAGTTTGTGATTACAGGAGTGTTTATTTTGTTACAGTTTGCTCTATGAGAAGCCTAGAATACTTAAAATGGTAATCTCCTGCCACTCAGTCATCAGCCATGTAAACAAAACTTGGAACGCCACTCTCTCGTAAATGCACGTACAACCGTTAGCAGAAGCTAGAGATTATAGTTTATGAAGTTGTAAATATGGATAATTTTCTTACACAAACACATCGATTCGCTTCAGAAGCTGTGTGGAGCATATTTTGTGATGGATGGATGCACTTTGTTGGACTTCAAAATCTCAACAGCCATTTGTTTACAACAGTGCATGATCTGTGCATATTTCTCTTCTGATTCAGACGAGATGAGTTTTCACTGGAGAACGCAAATTATAGATAGAGGACACTGTAACTGAAAGTAATGGGGGGGGGGTGAAAACTTTTGGAAGATCAGGGTAAATTTAACTTATTTTGTCTTTGGGAAACATGTAAGCACCTTCTGTAGCTTCTGAAAGGCAGTAATAAATGTGGAAAAAACCTTCTTTTTAACCTTCTGTAAGAGTTGCAGACCTGTATGAGTCCCTCAGTTGTCCTCAGTGTAAAAAAAGATGGATCTCAAAATTATACAGTCATTGTTGGGAAGGGTTCATATACGCAAAAAGGAGAATCCTGAAGGATTTTTCTGAAGAACAGCAGGCAGTTTAACTGTTCAGGACAAACAAAGGACTCATTAACAAAAAACACAGCTGTGGATCATTCAGGTAAGAACACAGTATTAAGAAGTGTATGTAAACTTTTGAACAGGGTCATTTTTACAAATTCAACTATTATTTTCTCTTGTGGACTATATGTAAATGTCTTTAATGTGAAATATCTTGTTCAGGTCAGTACTAAATAAAACTTAACATCCATTTTGTATGATCCCTCTTATTTTAGTAAAATAATAAACATTTTGCGGATTCTGCAAGGTGTATGTAAACACTTGACCTCAACTGTAATTGCTTTTACCACTTGGCTACTTACAGTATATGATGTATTTCCTGTATTTGGCCCAAGTGTTCAAGTGAGCATGAAGATCACAAGACCACAACCACAACAAGAGCTTTATTTAAAAAAAAACTAAAAAACTTTGCATCTTAAAATAAACTTCTAATAGTATGTTCAGTAGTCTATGTAACGGATGACACAATTTAATTTCAGATCAAACATTGTCATAAATGTAACTATAGAAAGTATCAGCAGGCTTTCCAATACAACCTCAATGCACATATTGTAAGAGGGTCCACAGAACATGTCATCAATTAACAGCGGCCACTGCGTGGGTTTTTAGTTATCTCATACAAAAGACACGCTGGGCTTGTAAACCTGAAGGGGGACCGGTGCAATGCTGTCCCTAATCTTTCTGACAGCCTCATCTCTTAAGCCCACACTATGTAATGCAATCCAATCATTTGTGGGAGGTGTAAATGTTCCTTAGACATTTATCATCCTCACAGAGCTCACAGAGAGATCTTAATGATAACAAAGCACTTTTCACAGGAACCCATAGCTCATGACCATTTTGTGGCCTTGACAAGAGGCATATTTCTTGGTAATTTCCTGTGAGTTTTACAGACTAAGTTGGTTACAAAGAGATATAACAAACTAGTACTACTACTTAATTATTTATGTGGTGAAATGTTGTGTAAGAAAACTGGTATGACTGCACTGTATCCCTAAAATGTCTAGTTTGAACTTGCCATTTGCCAACAACTGATTTCTTCATGAAAGCTTTGCGTTGAAATATTTCAGCTCAGATCAGTGTTTCGTATCTAATAATTTTGACACGAAACACCTAAATAATCTATCAAGCAGCTGTGTAATAAGTGAGGTAATGTACATTTAGCCAGTTGTTATCACAAAATAAAAATGTATATTATCGCTTACTTATTATAATCTTAATTCAAGTGATAAAGAATTTTGAAAGTCTGACAGTAATCAGTGTTTGGTGCTACTGTAAGGTTAACTCTGCCTGGTTTAAATGTTTCAAAATCATTAACAGTTGAAAATATTAGAAATTTTGAAAAGTAATCAAAAAGTAATTAGAAGTAATAAGTTACATTACTTTAATAAAGTAATTGAAAAGTTACACTACTTATTACATTTTAAATCAAGTAACTTGTAATCTGTAACCTATTACATTTCCAAAGTAACCTTCCCAACACTGCTTGCTCACCAATGGATCCTCTGCAGTGAATGGGTGCTATCAGAATGAGAGTCCAAACCGCTGATAAAAACACCACAATAATCCACAAACAATTCACACAACTTTGTAAAGCAAAATGTTTGTGTTTGTAATAATCTAATTCATTATTAAGACGTTCTGAACTTTAAACCGTCACTTCCGGGCAATGAGTCACCCAAAATTAGATAAAAAAGAAAGCCTAGTCTGAAAGGAAAGGAAAGGAAAGGACGTGACGTGTGGCCAAGTACGGTGACCCATACTCGGAATTTGTGCTCTGCATTTTACCCATCCAAGTGCACACACACAGTAGTGAGAAGTGATCAAACACACACACACACACACACCGTGAACACACACCCGGAGCAGTGGGCAGCCATATTGCTATCGCTGCGGCGCCCAGGGAGCAGTTGGGGGATCGGTGCCTTGCTCAAGGGACTCACCTCAGTCGTGGTATTGAGGGTGGAGAGAGTGCTGGTTATTCACTCCCTCCAGCTTCAAGTTTAAAGTAGTTGTAACTTGAAGTTTAAAAATGTAGATAGATTAGATAGATATTGATAGCATGTTTTTAGTATGATTAGCATGTTGCTAACATGTTTTTGGCATGATTAGCATGTTTTTACCGTCCTGCTAGCATGTTTCTAACATGATTTGTATGTTGCTAGAATGTTTCTAGCACAATTAGCATGTTTCTAACATGATTAACATGTCGCTAGCATGTTTCTAGCATGACTGGAATTTTGCTGGCATGTTTCGAACATAATTAACATTTAGTTAGCATGATTAGCATTGTGTTATGGTGCTAACAAGTTTCTTGCATAATTAGCATGTTTCTAACATGTTGCTAGCATGTTTTAGCATGATTTGCATGTTGCTAGCATGTTTCTTGCATGATTAGCATTTTGTTAACATGTTTTAGCATGATTAGCATGTTGTTAGCATGTTGTTATCATGATTAGCCTGTTACTAACATGTTGTTAGCATGTTGCTTGGATGTTTCAAACATGATTAGCATGTCATTAGCATGTTGTTAGCATAATTATCCTGTTGTTAGCATGATTAGCATGTTGCTAGCATATTGATTGCATGTTTTAACATGATTTTGCTTATTGCTAGCATTTTAGCATGATTTAACATTGCTAACATGTTTTAGCATGATTTAATGCTAGCATGTTTTAGCACATTGATACCATGATTAGCATGCTGAATTATTAATATAAGCATAAATAAGTACATTGATAGCATGTCTTATGCCGCATTCCAGACAAGGTCGGAAGAGGGAACATCCGAGTTAAAATATCCCACTTCCATTTTAAGTGAGTTCCATTCAATCATACATCACGTTTTTCTGTCAATCATGGCAAAAACAGAAGAAAAAAAAAAAACAAATACCTGCATTTTGTTTTGAAAACAGCTGACGAAAAGCTAAAATTAAGGTATTTTACATAAGGTAGCTCCATACTATGCTCGTTGGAAGCACGTTCTGTTGAGGTCGGGGTAGATCGATGTGCCCCAAGTTCACAGGTTGGATATATTTGACTTTCAGGCATTACTTCGAAGTAAGAGGTTGGAAAAATCCTAATTTCGAGTTGTCTGGAACTCACCATTAGGCTAGCTCACAACAAAATCCACCAACATATTTGTTTTGAACTGTTCAGGATTGTTGCATTTTTCTCTCCTGATTCAGACGAGATTACTTTTTCACTAAAGAACGCAATATGTGAATAAAGGATTTGTATTTTAGTGGAAGCAATAGTCTAAAGTTACAAATGTCTCACATTTCTTTTCATGTCATGTGGATTACTTATGAACAGTGTTGGGAAGGTTACTTTGGAAATGTAATAGGTTACAGATTACAAGTTACTTGATTTAAAATGTAATAAGTAGTGTAACTTTTCAATTACTTTATTAAAATAATGTAACTTATTACTTTAATTACTTTTTGATTACATTTCTAAATTTCTAATATTTTCAACTGTTAATGATTTTGAAACATTTAAACCAGGCAGAGTTAACCTTACAGTAGCACCAAACACTGATTACTGTCAGACTTTCAAAATCCTTTAGCACTTGAATTAAGATTATAATAAGTAAGCGATAATATACATCTTTATTTTGCGATAACAACTGTCTGAATGTACATTATCCCACTTATCACACAGCTGCTTGATAGATTATAAGAAGTATTAGACACGAAACACTGATCTGAGTTGAAATATTTAAACGCAAAGCTTCCATGGAAAAATCAGTTGCTAGCAAATGGCAAGTTCAAACTAGACATTTTAGGAATACAGTGCAGTCATACCACTTTTCTTACACAACATTTTACCACATAAATAATTAAGTAGTAGTACTAGTTTGTTAGTTATCTTATAATCCATTACAGTGTACAAAAAAAAAAAAAAAAATGGCAGCCGCTGTGTTTGTATGAAACAATTGAGCAAGTCCACGATACCAGGATGACAGAATTAAGAAATTGTACACATAATATTGAATTAAGCTTTAATATTTTATTAGCTAACCAAACGCAAAGCTTCCGCCAAGAAAAATTATCAAGCATATAGCACTGACTTTTTTTTTTACTTATATTTTTGGGCTTTTTATGCCTTTTATTGTGATAGGACAGTAGAGAGATGACAGGAAAGAGCTAGGAGGAGAGAGGGTTGCGGGATCGGCAAAGGATCTTGAGACGGGAATCGAACTCGGGTAACCGTGAGCGCAGTCGTGCTATATGTCATAACAAGATCATAATATAAATAACATCATAACTATGAATAGCTACACCAGAAATAGCAATGATACTGGGTTTGAAATCAAATGTTTGCATAGTTATGACAGGAAACACTAGCATCTAACAATGCCTTGGAAAAAACAATCTTATGCACAAGTTTATGCATAAACCCAAATAGGAAATAAAACAGTTATCGAATAAGCATGTGTGCTGTTCTGTGTCCTAAACTCCTGAAACATTGGTGTCTCATTGTAGAGCAGCCAATGCTATTTAAAAGAAGTCAATTAAATCTGTAAGTGTGGGTGGGTGTGTGAAAAAATTCAGATGTAATCCCCTTTGTAATCACTGGCATTTTTCAAAAGTAACTGTAATTTAATTACATATTTTTTTCAGTAACTGTAACTGTAATTTATTTTGTAATTAAATTACGTAATTCCGTTACATGAATTATTGTGATGTTTTTATCAGCTGTTTGGACTTTCATTCTGACGGCACCCATTCACTGCGGAGGATCCATCGGTGAGCAAATGACGTAATACTCAAGTGTGGTCACATTTACGATTTGCTCTGCAATAATTCGTATTGAAAAAATGTCAGTAGCAATCTGTGTAATCAGCAGTTTCACACAAGTTTCCAAAAGTTGTCTGATGTGACCATGCCTTAAGATTGTGCCTATTTGGCTATTTGCTGTTAGACCAATTAGTCTACTGTTGGAAACTGAAACGGTTCAATAATTACATCCATCTCTGTTTGACTTCATTGACTACAAATCAATTTTAAGGTAAAAATAGCAACAGCCATCAGTGATGGATTGAATTATTTTCAATAGAGTGATTTATTTAGACTCCACTGTAGACCTTGGGCAGACAACACCTTCTGAGTTTAAAACTTACATAGTATACATATAATGTGGCAATGTTTGTGAATCATTTACAGTGCCAAAATTCAGTCTGACGTTATGAATATAACCTTAAATATTAAGAAAATGTAGCCACCAGGAGTTTCACTGGTCTGAAGGCATGCCAAATTCCTACTCCTCCCCTATGACTTCAGTGCTCTCTGTGAAAGATGTCTGCTGTGCTTCCTACTGAAACTGATTAGTACAGTAAATGAATAGGGTGTACACCGACATCAGTCTGTTTGGCTTAATTACCTGATTACCCGAGGTAATAATAGCAAAATCGGTCTCAGTAAAAATTCTTTGCCAGGCCAGAGTTAATTCAACTGGGATTCATTTCAGACTTAAAGCTTATGTTCACTATATGACAATGTTTTACTCTATATCTTAATGTGTGAGCCAAAAAACAGTGATTTTGAAAGAAGTAGCATAAACGGTATGTGAAAAGTTTTGTTCAAATGTTATAGATTTACATATTTCATTAATTGCAGTATTTGTTGGCCAAACCATCTGTCAGTGCAACAGTCTGCTCTATATTTTTATAATAAATATCAAAAATTCTTTAAAAAAATAAGCAGTTTTTCAGTCAATTTCATAGTGTTGTTTACTAGATCAATTTTAACTAGAAAGGTCTGAGACATGTTTCAAAAGCACAGAGTAAATCTGTCATTTCTGTGTGATTTTTGCGCTCATAGACTCAAGTCTCAAGAGGACATTTTTACCCTTTTTTTTCAGTTTTTGTTTCCTTTTATGACAAGAAGGCTCATGGGGAATATTTTTTGCAGTTGCTGCCAAACCTAATGGTTTTTAGCAGACATATTACCGACAGCTTTCATTTGGTCTTTGATTTCATTTCGTGCCCTTTGATGTGATCTATCAAAGTGTTAAAAAAAAGGCAGTCTAGAGGCATTTTTAGTATTTTATGATTGTGATTAATTATTCATTTGTTTGTGCTTAATTAAGATAACATGTTTATCCATTTACCAGAAGAGGAAGAACATTGCTTTTGAAGATTAGAATTAAGGTTTAAACAAATGTTCAGAAATAAGCCTATGAGAGGGAGAAGAAACAGTTGTGTGAGTCTCATCTACAATAAACATCACAAATTCAGTCATTCGTTGTTTGTGTAGTTCAGTTTATATGTCTCTACTTTACCTCAAGGTCTTAAAATTCCTCATACTAGATACCTCATAAATCTTTTTTTAGACAAAAGAAATACTATTCCTTTCGGTGAGATGAACTTTAACCTGAATCCATTGAGGAAGCGAGTAAAAGCACTAAAAGCCTGAGGATGGAGCAGGCTGCCCATTTCTGGTGGACTGCTTTGTAGTGTTTAAAAGGGAAACAATTACTGTTGTTCAAAGGCCCATCATGCACAAATGGAGGTGAGCACCATTCAGATTCCCTTTAATGATGATTAAAGCCATGTTGACCTCACTCCTGATCATTTATAGCATGCTTTTATTTATGAAATTAAGTTTTAATGACATACTCGGAGTAGCACTTTATTAAACAGGTCAGGTGCTCTTATGTTAGCTATTGTTCTGTTATTAAGAACAGCATTAAATGGAAATTGTGATTGTCTTTTCGTCCCTTTTGTGCTGTATACTCGAGTGAAAATGAGAAAAAAATAGGGCGGGTATTGAGTAGATCATTGTTGTTTGCTAATTGCTGCTGAAGGAGAGTTTAAATGCTTTAAATATTTTATTTGAGGAACTTGGATATTCTTTGTAGTGATAGGAAGTTCGGATCATTTTACCGACTCGGATCTTTGAGTCTCGTTCAGCAAAATGAACAAATCTTTTTTCGAGTCATTTCGTTCATTTTAGCAAAATATAATTAAAATCCTCACTAACACATCTACTGCTTACACAAACGTTGATCACACTTCAAACAAGACAAAACTATAATGCTATAATGAACAGAAAAGATGAATTCATTGTTTACCTGGGTCTTTGATCTATGATTGGCTCACCTCGCCTCTTATCTGACAAGTTTTCGGGTTTGAGTCGTTCGTTCATCACGTGACAGCCACATAAGCTTAAGCTATGCAGTCTGAGCCGGAAAGAGAACTGATTAGTTTATCTTTCGAGTCTTCGGGTTTGAGTCGTTCGTTCATCACGTGACAGCCCCATAAGGTGAGCGAACAACTCCAAAAACCCGAAGACTAGAAACAGGTGAACTAATTCCAATACAGAACCTAATAGGATGTTGCGCACGCGTGACTGAATGAATCACTCCCTGAAACGACTCGTTCGTCCCGAGTCACATTAAAGATTCGTTCAAAATGAACGAATTGTTCAAGAACGACCCATCACTAATTCTTTGACAGAACTGCTTTAGTATTGCTTAAAGGAGAAGTTCACTTCCAGAACAAAAATGTACAGATATTTTACTCACCCCCTTGTCATCCAAGTTGTTTGTGTCTTTCTTTCTTCAGTCAATAAGAAATTGTTTCTTGAGGAAAAATTTCAGGAATTATCTCCATATAGTGGACTTTAATGGTGCCCCCAAGTTTGAACTTCCAAAATGCAGTTTAAATGCAGCTTCAAATGGCTCTAATGGGTGATGAAGAAGGGTCTTATCTAGCAAAACGATTGGTAATTTTCAAAACAAATTGACAATTTATTTACTTTTTAACCTCAATTGCTTGTCTTGTCTAAGTCGTAAACTGCATAAACTGTTTTTTTCCGGTTCAATATGGTCAATACTCTCATTTCGTTCTCTTCCCCAACTTCAAAACTGTCCTACATTGCTGCAGAAGTACCAACCCGGTGATTACAAAGTGAACATGTAAAGAAGATCAAACACCCTTTACAAAAAAAAATGTAAAACAGCCATGTAGGACGATGTTGATGTTGAATAAAAAAAAGAGACGGGAGTTTTTCGACTTACCCTAACGGTATTGACCTGGATTACACAGACTACACATGCGCATCCGCAGAGACAAGACAAGACGGGCATTTGAGGTTAAAAAGTATATAAATTGTCAATTTGCTTCAAAAATGACCGATCGTTTCTGTAATGTCTCAACACATTATCACGTCCTCCAAGCCACCAGGGGGCGCTGCGGTATCGACCCATACTCCTCAGCGCTAGATGGCGGTAGAGAACCTGGTTCCTTAAAGCTCACCTGTAATCAGCCTGAATCACCACCACCTGTTCTCTGCTCTGTATAAGACTGCTTTGTTCCCTGCTCTATGTTCAGTCCTGAGCCTTACCTCTGTGCTGTCTGCCCAATGTTCAAGTTAAGTTGTTCTTGAATTATTTTTGCTTGCTCTGTTCTTATTTGATTGTATTGAGACCCTCGTGTCTAGTTTATTTTGTATGTGTTTTTGGAAGCTCGGCTCTCCTGTTTTTGTTGTACTTTTCAACCCTGGCTGTAGAGAGTTATCGACTCTCCTTTTGTTGTCAATCTTTTTTTCAGTAAAGACTTTCCTTTTTTTTGGGATTCATACTTTTTGCTCCTCCTCTGCTCTTGGGCTCCCCCTAATTCCTGACCTAGCTCATTCAGTAGGGACTGCTGCTAGCAACTCTGGAGACCCGCGTTTGATTCCCACTCAGACCATTATAGTTTCACTAGATAAGACCCTTCTTTCTTGGCTGGGATCGTTTAGAGCCATTTAAACTGCATTTTGGAAGTTCAAACTTTGGGGCACCACTGAAGTCCACTATATAGAACATTCCTGAAATGTTTTCCTCAAGAAACATAATTTCTTATCAACTGAAGAAAGAAAGACATGAACATCTTGGATGAAAAGGGGGCAAGTAAATTATCTGTAAATTTTTGTTCTCTAAGTGAACTTCTCCTTTAAGTATGTAGGCAAAAGCACTGACTTCTCTGACATTCTCTAAGGATAAAAGATTCTCAGAGAACACCCAAGCAGAAAGACTTTCAGGTCATTTATGGTGGGGAAACAAAGGGTCTTCTCAGCTTTAGATGAGGTCTACTCAATGGGACATTGAACTGTCACTCTTGGCAAGAACAACTTTCCAGCTGTTTTCAGAGAGCATCATCTGAGACCGAATGCTCTGCCAAGGTCAGAGAGGTCACAGCAGAGGTGAAGGCCATTTTAAAAAATATTGTTTGCAGACTGCTTTGCTCTTAAGATGAAGATAAAGCTATGTTGATGGAAGGGATGGTTTCAAAAGTATTAAACCCATCACCCTGCAGTGAGATATGTGAGTCTGCAAAAACACTAAGACTTTTAGGGTCTGGTAGATGATAATGGCCTTGTTAAAATACTCCATGTGACATCAGTGGTTCAACCATAATGTTATGAAGCTGTTAATGTTACGAAGCACTTAGGGGTTTGGAACGACTTGTGTTTTATGAGAAAATATTATTTCAGTCATTCTGCTTCAAAAATGGGTTTCTATTTCTGCAGTCTTGAACTTGGTAGCCCCACCCACTGAAATCTCATTGGTCCAAAATCTTGTTCCTCAAAGCTCTGCAGTGAACGTCATAAATCTTGTGAGTGTGTCATGTTGCAACACATTTCGTTGCTTGTCATGGGAATCTTATCATATCGTGCCTGAATAGGTCATGATGAAATGGATTAACATTCCCACAATTATGACGTGTTTACATTTCCCAAACTTTCAAAGGAAGTTGGTGCCAACATTTGGCCAATAAATGATAGATAAATATTTCTTGTTCCAAGTATCAACGTAGTTCCAAAAATGGGGTCAGCTAAAAATAAAGCCTATTCATTCTGAGAAACAGTTCCCGAAACCATAAAAGAAAAAAAGACAAACACATTTAAGGTAATATCTTTGTGACATAAACTCAGCTGAGCTGTCAAAAAAGTATGAATTATCATATGTCTCTATGAAATATATATCCATCTCTGTAAATGTCCCAAGAACAGCTTGTGTCCAGACAGACTGTAGATCAATCACACACAAACACTCCCCTCCTAGAGGCCAGCAAGAGAAAGGAATGAAAGATACCGAGAAAAGTCTTGAGTGATGGAAAGTGATGGATTTAACTCATTAAAATGAAAAAATGATGATTGAGCAACCAGCCCTCATTAGAGTGTGAGACTGAAGTAGGACAGTATACAGCTTTGATGCAAATGAAGCAGCAAGAGTTGTGTAAACAGAAGGGCCGACCATCTGAATGGCCACATTCATATCGGTTAAGCGACCATCAAGTCACAATAGATTTCCTCTCTCCTTTTGTGCTTCCAAATCCACACATATGCAAAACCGAACACTAACTAGCACAATAATCTTTGTTGTGATCATGTGCAAATGTTTTTCTCCCATCAGAGAGACATAACATAGTTCAGAGGATACAAAATGTTACATAAACCTCTTAAGTTTTTGCCCTGAATAGTAAAGTGTGAAACTCAATTTTAGAGCCTTGCTTGTCACACTGCACTGTTGACGCCCAGCCTGTAGGCGGCGGTGCGGAAATGATCTCCTGCATATTAGAGACTTTAAGAGATGAAAGCAATCAGAGAAGTTTGCCAAAATCATTAATTGTCAAATTTACTATCAGTCCTGCTCATTATGTACACAGTGATTGCATGCTACCATCTAGAACTAGTAGTTTTCAACCAGGGGGCCATGAGATACCTTAAAATAAGATAAAACATCAAGATATATATATATATTTTTTAATTTTAAAGGAATAGTTCATTCAAAAATGAAAATTACACCATGATTTACTCACCCTCAAGGTATCCTAGGTGTATATGACTTCCGTCTTTCAGACGAATACAATCTGAGTTATATAAATTTAATATCCTGGCTCTTCCAAACTTTATAATGGCAGTGAATGGCTGTTGAGATTTTGAAGTCCAATAAAGTGCATCCATCCATCATCAGCTCTGAGTGGTTAACAAAGGCCTCCTGAAGTGAATCGATGCATTTGTGCAAGAAAAATATCCTTATTTAAAACTTTATAAACCGTAATCTCTAGTTTTTACTAACTGTTGTATGAGGGAATGGCGTTCCAGCACATGACAAAGTTTTAAATACGGAAATATGTTTTTTTTTACACAAAAGCCTCACTTCAGGAGGCCTTTATTAACTCCTGAAGCTGTGTGGTCCAGTTTTTATGATGGATGGATGCACTTTATTGGACTTATATTGGACTATTTAATTTCAACAGCCATTCACTGCTATTATAAAGCTTGGAAGAGCCAGGACATTTTTTTAATATAACTCTGATTGTATACGTCTGATAGAAAAAAAAAGTCATTTACACCTAGGATGGCTTGAGGGTGAGTAAATCATAGGGTAATTTTCATTTTTTAGTGAAATATCACTTTCAAAGTCTCCTTTAATGAGCCAATATTCTCACTGTCTTGGAAAACCAGGACATGTGAGGTAGTTAACTTATAAAAGTATAATTAGACCTGGAAGAGTCAGAAAAGATGTGTAAGTTAAATAAAATACAAAAGATTCAGCTCTTAAAACTGAAGTTTATATTTGCTAAAAGTGTTACACACACTGTAATAAAATTATTTTCGAGGTTGTAAATAAATAGTAGATTATTGGAGAACATTTTACTATTCAGTCTTTATCTTTTCTTTGTATTTTTGTGAAATGTACAAGCAAATTCTGAGTGAAGATTGCTTCAACACAATTTTTTTCGGGGGGACGTCCAAGTCCGCCCCTACAATCTCACATTCATCTAGCTCCGCCTCAACACCCAATCAACAACCGATGCATAAAATGAAGTTCCGTGACCTACATTATTCACTGTGACTTTGACTGTCTGATTCTAGAATACATTTTAGTGTAGATTCTACTAAAAATATCTGTATCAGAAAGTAGGAGATTTAAAGAACCACTCATGTTTTCTTCAGGATAATTATAATCAAAAGCCTACAAAAGCAACTCAATCCATAGGGTGTTTGGGCTGGAAGTTGGAAAAAAAAGTTCTGATTTGTTATTTACTTGAACTCCTAAGTGAACATGCATTATTCCTCTATGCCAGAACTGAAGCGTCTGTCCCTGTTTTCCCCCTGAAATAGTCAATATGAGTAAATAGAGCTAGGTTTTATAGGGATGCTTCAGACAGTAATGGTATTGAAGAGACGTGCCATCCAGCACAGGCACAGTGAATTCTGGGCACGCAACCCACTGGGGCTCTTGTGCGGCACACAAATGGATGAACTGGCAAGACATTCTGTCAGGGCCGTTCTTTCAAAGAGCTGTCAAAGCCCATTGATGTGATGGCTCCGAAACCCAGTAGGTCGGGCAATGTCTCACCTCAGCCTTCTGTGCAGGTAAGGATCGTATGTCTCTTTGCTGTTCAACAGTAAACAATATGCCTGCTTTCAACATTATTACCGGTTATGTTATTCTTGCTGCTTCTCCAATATCACATCACATCAGTTCTCATTCTGATCATTTATTCTACTTGGAGAGAAATGATGCTTTTTAGTGCCACTGGTTACTAGAACGACCATTGCATTGAATAATATATGCTGAGAAGTGAACCAGAAACCAGAAACCATAACCAAAAATCTCACAGCGGTGTTTCCTACAGTGAAAGCGAAAATAACGCACCCTGTATAGTCCGATTCACGATCAAATGACTCCTATGAATCAGTTACTTTAATCATGAGTTGCAGAAAAAGATTTAGGAGTAAAAAATTTCAGTCTGATTAATCAATCAACAGTTCTGAACTGACTTACCAAATGAATCATTTTGATTCACTTACTGAATTTATTCCCTGGCTATCTTCATTTTTATATGTTAGTGCAGTAAAATTGATATAGACCAACCCAATCTAATAATATGACAAAGGAAATAAAAATGACAAGTAAAATACAATAGATGTTTCTTTATATATATATATATATATATATATATACTCTAAAATATTAAGGTAGTTGCTAGCATAAAAAAAAGTCTGGGAACCCTTGCTGATCAGTATATTCATATCAGTGTTATTTTAGTATCATTAGGATCTATTATTGTTTTTATTAATAATTTAAATAGTATCTTATTTTTTACATTTTTTGGTTTTGTCATTTTAGTAGTTTTTTTTTGTTTATTTATAGTTTTTATTCATTATTTTTTTTATTAATGTTAGTTTTTATTAATTTCAGTATTTTTTATTAATTTTAGTTTTAGTTTTAGTTAACTATAATAACCCTGATTCTTATCTCATTGAATGTCTGAGGTAAACGGTTGTACATATTTTTGTGAAAATTTATGACTCTAAAACAGTTCCAAAACAAATGCAGTTTTACAACAAATGCAAACAAGCTTTCAAAAGAAACTAAATTTGCATTTTCCATCTCTATCATAGATTGCTGTGCTATAAAAAGTGTACACATGTAAAAGTTTTCGTGTCATATGTCATATGTAAATGTCATGAAAAGCAGACAGTATGTTGTTTTATTTGGATTTGATGTGTTTTCTCTCTCTGGAGGACTAAATGCACAGGAAGTCCTCACAGCTGCTCTATAATTTGATGGAAAATTTCTGTGAAGTAAAGCCAGGATAACAAGGAACTGACAAGGAAGCCTACAAAGACGACTTTCTTTTCTTGATCACTACTGACTAATGATACAAGAACGGAAGCAAAATCAGTTTTGACGAAACCACTTAGTGAGTGTTGCAACAGAAATGTCTGTTCTGGGAAATTATACTTGAGCGTGTGTTCCACAGGAGCAAACAAGTTACAAAATAAACTTGCTCCCAAGTATCACAAAAGTATTTACATGCATTTCATTTAACTGGAATGTTTTATCTCTTACATCCATATTCAGATTACAGTCTGATAATCTTCTCAGTAGTTTGTCCTGGATCAAAACCATGCCATGAAACAATAAGCACACTGGCTCAGCAAGCCAAAACTAAACAAAATTGTAAATGTAAAGCTATTGAAATAGCTTGTTTTGCTGTGGTTGCTACTGATACAAGCCCATGAAGAATGTGATGATGAGATTAGCTAGTAAATAGCATAATAACTTTATTTAAGCATAATCCAAACCATAGAAGGCAACATAACAGTGCGCATGCACAAACAACACGCACTGTAAAAAACAATTTGTTGAGTCAACTTAAAATAATTTGTTGCCTGGCTGCCTTAAAATTTTAAAGTTCAGTCAACTCAAAAAAGTTTAGTCAGCTTGAAATGTTAAGTTGTACTAAGTGACAACTTAGATATTTGATTTTAGAGAGTTGATTCAACTTAAAATTTTAAGGCAGCTGGGTAACTTACCCAGCTTTTAAGTTTAACAAACCAAATTTTTTGTTAAGTCAACTCAAATATCTAAGTTGTCACTTAACATTGCAAGTTAACTAAACTTATTTGAGTTGACTGAACTTAAAATTTTAAGGCAGCAGGGTAACAAATTATTTTAAGTTGACTCAAAAATGTTTTTATTTTTTTTTTTTTGTTTTAGTGCAGAGGCAAACTAAGAGTCACTGAAAATGAAACCAACACCAAAACACAATAAAAACGTGACAACCACACATGACAATTTACATTTAATCTGATATTTTAAGAGACTCATGGACCTTGACACACATGCATTTTTATATAGCCTATTGTTGAGTAAATTCATAGTTCTAGACAAACATAAATAAATAAAATATAGCTGCAAGCAGCAATTGCGGGGCCAAGCACAACAGAGGCAGAATGAGGAGCTAAGCATGGCAAGGAGCAACAGACCCACTACAACAATGAGTAATTAAAGCCATTTTAGGATGAGATCAGTTGAAATGGCTGAAAAATCATAAATAAAACCAATAATAATATAATTTAATGGCTTATCACTTTTGATGAATAGGTGATGCTGTGTTCAAATTAATGTCACGTGTTCTGTGTGAGGTGACAATGACACAAAAAGTTTGGTGTCATTATGACAAAGCTTTACAGAGATACAGCCTCAGAGTCATTTTGGCATAATACATCAAATGTATGGTGGCGCTCTACAAAAATGGTTTTGTTTATCGACACAAAATCCATAACTTTGTTGAAACACAGTCTGAAGATGATCTGAGTCAAATTTGGTAAAAATTGGACCAACGGTAGGAGGAGTTTGAACAAGTAGGTTTTGTACATTAATCAAAATGGCGAAAACAAAGTTCGGGCGACTATGGTATAATTGGTATGTATGTTGTCAGCATGACCCAATGAATGTTTTGAGACCAGTTTCATTATAACAGGCTAATGCAATCCTAAGTTATTAGCATTTTTGGAAATTTCATAATTAATGTTTAATAAATGGAGTATTACTTCTGACCAATAGGTGTCACTGTTACCAAATTGATGTGGCGTGGTCAGTGTGAGGTGACAATGGCACACATAAAATTTGGTGTCAATACGTCAAAGCTTTGCAGAGATACAGCCTCAGATGTAGTTTGGCATCTTTCCAGCAAATTAGTTGATACGCTAAACAAGAACCATTTCGTATATCGACACGAAATCCATAACTTTTTGACAGCATGGTCTGAAGATGATCTGAGTCAAATTTGGTGACGATCGGACTAACGGTCTAGGAGGAGTTCGAAAAAGTAGGTTTTAAACTATAATCAAAATGGCAGACAGGATGTTTAGCCAATTTTGGCTTAATGGGTATTAATGTTCTTAGCTTGACCTAAGGAATCTATTGAGATCACTTTCATTACAATAGGCTAATGTAAGCAGAAGTTATTAGCATTTCTGTAAATTCCTTTATAACTTTTGGCCACAAGGTGGCGCTACCACCAAACTTTATGAGTACTCTCAGGACATGGTGCCGAAGACACATACTGAGTTTCGTAATGATGCACCAATGCGTTCATAAAATATAGCATTTTTGGACAAAATTCAATATGGCCGACACACAAAATGGCTGACACGGGAAAATTGGATTGGAAAATTGGGAAAATTCCTGCAACCAGGTGGTGGCGCTATGGCTATAACTGGATATTGGCATGTATCAAGCCTATAAAGTTTGGTGTAGATTAGGGTGACCACCTGTCCCGCTTTGTGTTGTACCATACAGTATTTTCACCCTTCGTCCCGCACGTTGCATATTGAGAAAATGTCCCACATTTTCATCAGTCTGTTGATTTTTAACGATCATATTAAAAAAACATCCATGCGTTCTTTTGTTTTTTTAAAGAAAACTTTTTATTTATTATTTTTGCGGCATAGTTTCTGCGTAAAGGATTTGCGGACCTCATCAAGTGATCAAGAACCACCGATGGAAATGGTCGAACGCACGCAGAGAAACACGATATTCTCCATTCAAAGAAAATCAATACAGCTATCAGACGTGACTTTCTTATTATTTTAATAGCTCGTTTGAGGCGGTTTCTTTGGCGTTATTTTAATGACAAATGTCTAGAGCACATTATTGTAATTCGGGGCGCATCAAAATGCGCAAGCACAAATCTCATCTCTCGCAGGTGGATTCTCTTTACTCTCATAAAAAAAGACGCACTTTCTCTCGCTTGCTTGTGCGTGCTCAGAAACACAGATCAGCGCTTATGACAACGGATGTAACCAGAATTTACATAGCATAACAGTAGAAAATGTGTCAGTCTCACACGTGTCCCGCGTTGTCCCGCAAAATCACATCTATGTCCCGCAACAGCCCTATTTCCAGGTGGTCGCCCTAGTGCAGATTAAACATGGTATGTTTGAGTTAGTGCAAAGCATGACGTATCCTGTTGCCAGCAGGTGGCGCTATGATTATAACGAAATATTGGCCTTTAGATGTCTTCTGACCAGGATTCTTATCGAACAGGTGAAGTTTGGGGCAGATCGGACATTGTACGGCTGAGCTCCAACACCTTCTACTTCCATGGAGAAACATCGAACTTTGTCAGGCTGCCACGGGACACACCCTTCAACGAAAACTCAAGATCTTCGTAATCTAACATTGCAGAGGCCTTTAGAGTAGACTAACCAAATATAATGTTGATGAATCTGCATGAGAAATTTGTTACAGTGTAAAACATGCCACTTCCTGTTGCCAGCAGGAATAGCGATATGGCTATTATTGAATATGGTCATGTGTTCAGGACAGGACTCTTATCAAACATGTGACATTTGGGGCAAATCGGACATTGCATTGAATTTCTTACATGTATGTGAAACATAGCTCGAGAGGCACTTCATTAAAATTTTATAGGTGGTGCTATCGAGCTACTTTGCCATACCCACTTCCGAAACCGATATGAGATGTAAATTTTCACCACTTTTGGCGTGTGTGCAAAGTTTCATGAGTTTTCGAGGCCCTTAAAAATGCAATTCATATAGGGGAAGAAGAATCTGAGCAATTCCAATAGGGCCCTAGCATTACTGGTATAAATAAATAAAAGCTTCCATAAGCTTTTATCCAAGTCTGCTGCATTTAAGCTATACATTTTATTAACAGGGTTAACTTGGATTGCTAACACTACACAAACTGAGTTAGAGGAACTCAAGGTAGACCAGTGCTGATGCTGGTGTTATTCAACATGACATTTTATTTATTTATTCTCTGTTATACTTACTGGCGAATAAAAAGCAGGCTATAGAGAACAATGTTTGCTTTGCCATACTGTGCATAAATGAATGGATAATGCATGAAATGGGTAAAAAATGATAAATAGGCCTACTAATCCATCATTAAATGTCAAAGTCTTACCATTTGTCAATGTATCACCAATGCTTGCTGAATTTGTAAAAGTCAGCATCATATTTTTTCCAAGACACCTCAAACATGAAACTGTGAAGCATGAATAGCTGACAGAATGTTAATAAGACAGACAGTAATGTCCTCAGGAGAATCATCTTTAATGGATTTCAGCTATTATATTTAAAAATTAAAACTGTCATCCATGTGCACTATAGTAACAAATTTCCCATGAACACAACGGCCAAGAGGATGGAGACAGTGTACTGTTTTGTTTCACACTTCCATCGAGGGAGTTAAGATAATCAAAATAATAGATTCGTGAATAGAAAGCATCTCTTCTCATTCCCATCTAACTCCCACTGACATCTCAGGGGACATATAACATTCAAGTCGGATCTGTCTTGGGTAGCTTTAGCCTGATTTGAATTATAATGAAAATACATACAGACTGGAAGCCTTTAATGTAATGCCAGTAATGCAGTTTAGTCATTAGCCATTTTCACACCTTAAACCTGGTAATTACCAGATTTACTTTTCTGGTAAATACACAAATATGCTGTTAGAGGAGAAGTCCATTTCCAGAACAAAAATTCACATATAATGTACTCACCACCTTGTCATCCAAGATGTTCATGTCTTTCTTTCTTCAGTCGTAAAGAAATTATGTTTAGGATTTTTCTCCATATAGTGGACTTCTATGGTGCCCCGAGTTTAAACTTCCAAAATACAAATGCGACTGTAAACGATCCTAGCTGAGGAAGAAGGGTCTTATCTAGCGAAACGATTGGTTATTTTCATAAAAATAACAATTTATATTATATTTTTTATGTCAAATGTTCATCTTGTCTTGCTCTTCTTCACAACCTCTGTTTTTTTCCAGTTCATGACAGTTAGGTTATGTCAAAAAACTCCCATCTCATGTTCTCCCTCAACTTCAAAATCATCCTATATAACTGTTTTACCTTTTTTGTAAAGGGTGTTTGATCTTCTTTGCATGTTCACTTTGCAAAGACTGGGTCGGTACTTCTGAAGCGATGTAGGATGATTTTGAAATGATTTTTGAAGTTGAGGGAGAAAATATGATTGTTGAGTTTTTCAACATACCCTAACTGTCTTGAGTCAGAATATACAGAGTTCAGGCAGAGCAAGACAAGATGAGCGTTTGCGATTAAAAAGTATTTAAATTGTATTTTTTAAAATAAAAATAACAGATCGTATACATTTAATCCTGATTCATGTTTACACTGTCATTTTTAACACCAAAACTAAAAAAATGTAAAGTCACAACCTTATCGGACAGCTTTTATAACCTATATTTTCAAAAAAAAACATCCAAAATAACAATTTATCGAATCCCAAAATGGAATTAAAGCTGCAAGCAGTGTTGAAAGGGCCCTTGCACCTGGGCTCACCACCACCCGGTGGCTTTAGGAAAACAATGAACGGTGGGCAATATGCATTTAAAGTGGTAAATATAGAAGGAATATGTCAAAGTCATTTATATGTGCCAAACTTCCTGCTACCAGCTGGTGGCGCTATGACTATAACTGGATATTGGCATGTAGATGTCTTCAGGCCAGCACGTTTATAAAACATGAAGTTTGGTGTAGATTGAACACTGTATGTTTGAGTTAGTGCAAAGCATGGCATATCCTGTTGCCAACAGCTGGTGCTAGAATTATAATTGAATATTGGCCTTTAGATGTCTTAAGGCCAGGGCTCTTATCGAACATGTGAGGCAGATTGGACATTGTATGGCTGAGCTACAACACCTTCTATACTCATGGCAAAACCCTTTAATGAAAACTCAAGATTTTCGCAATTTAACATCGCTAAAGCCTTTAGAGTAGACTGACCAAATATAATGTTGATGCCATTAAATCTTTATGAGGAGTTTGTTACAGCGTAAAACATGTCACTTCCTGTTGCCAGCAAGTGGCGTTATGACTATAACTGAATATGGGCATGTGTTCAGGACTCTTATCACACATGTGACTTCCTTTTTCAAGGTGAAACATTGAAGTTTGTCAGCCCGTCACAGACACGCCCGTCAATGAAATCTCAAGATTTTTGCAATTTAACGTCACAAAGGGATTAGATTAAACTGACCAAATTTGGTATTGATCTGTTTAAATCTCTAGGCCTAAAAATGGCCAAAATGTCATAAAACTTGCAGAGAGAAAAAAAAAACAGACTTCATGTTGGGTTTCGGACTTCTTACTGGCAACTTTTTTATAGGCATTGTGTTACAGGTGTCTACTGGATTTTGTACCTGTATGTGAAGCACAGCTCGAGGGGCACTTTGTATTTTATAAGTGGCGCTATCAAGCCACTTTGCCACACCCACTTTTGAAACCCATATCAAATATAAATTTTCACCACTTTTGGCATGTGTGCAGAGTTTTATGAGTTTTCGAGCATGTTTAGGCCCTCAAAAATGCGATTCATTTTGGAGAAAAAGAAGAAGAAGAATCTGAGCAATCGCACCACCGGTGCTCGGGCCCTAATAAATGCGAACAATGGAATAAATACTGTGGAATTTCTACTAAATGAGCGCTTATTAAATTATTTGCTCAGCCAAAAAATTGCAGAACTAATTTGTTGCAGTCCAAAATGAAGAATGACTGTTTTAAAATGCATATACAACACGACGATGTGGTTAATAGTGTTTGGTTAAATATCAGTGGAAGTTGATTTCATGCTCTCAACAGCCAATGTTTTACATAACATGCACATTGTGTTTGGCACAAATCATGTTTATTCTCATTGTCTATTCAATATTTTTGTAGTTTTGCTCCTGTTTTGAGCATGAGGATATGCCTCAGTCATGCACTACCAGTTTGGTTGATCACTTGACCTTTTACACAAACAACAAAGGATATAGGAAGCCTTTTCTCCTCACTTTAAAATTTTTATAAGCCTATTAATTTTGCCATTCAATTTATGCACAATAAATGTTACTATTTGCATTAAGCATTGTTGTTCTCTGCTATCTGCGATCCAATCAGAGTCATTTCTGGGTTGCAGAGTCATTTCTGGGATCGCTTTTGCTGCTAGACTGCCGAGCTGCAATGTTAATGAAAGCAGTCCATTAAAGTAAAACACAGTTGCATGCCTTGACAAGAGACTGAAATGTTACGGCAAGTATTTTTATCCATGTAAGATGACAACTACAATCAGTGAAGTTCAAATGTGTGCCAACGTAAGTGATGATGTGGTTTGCATGTTAACATGTACTTGAATTCCAATGATTTTGCCACCATATTTCATCAAGCTAAAGTGTAAACAAATGCTATCATATTCACTGGCTGTGTACGGAGAACAACAACATATGGTACAAGCTTGTTCCAGAGATCTCATCTGTGCCTAACTCTGTTTTTGGGCAGAGCTGTTCACACCTCATACTTTGAAATCGTTTCATATTTGTCATTAATACCTTACAAACAGTTTATAATCCACCCTGAGAGGCTTAAGAGGTTATAATGGACATTTCACAGCTGCCTTGATGGTGAAGCTTTCTTTAAAAGACAAGTGTTCCATGGAAATAAATGAAGTGTTTTTTTTTTTTGTTTTTTTTTTTCCAGAGTAAACAAATGTTTCTGTTGCCAGAGAGTTTTGGATCCAAGAAATTGGACCTCCAACTTCACTGACGTTTTACAGAACACATCTGGCAACTTCAACTTCAAACAAACTTCATATTTCAAGAATTAGTCAAAATAAAAATCACTCAGCATGCAGTCAGTTATACCAAAGTCTATCTAGTTAGTCTAAGTTCCTAATGAGTACATTTTAGGTAAAGTTACATTTAAAAAAATGTATACTAAGGATGTTCATTCTCCACACTCATAAACAGATAGGTAGGTCTCTGGTAGGACTCTGGGATGCTTCAGACTGTAATGTAAACAACCGTTAATTGTGGAGGTTTGCTCTCTGCTTTAATGCATGAATGCACTTATAGCACACTCTAAAAATGCGGGGTTAAAAATAACTCAACTTGGGCAACCCAGCACTGGGTAAATATTGGATAGAACACATGCTGGGTTATTTTGACCCAGCTGGTTGGATTAAATGTTTTTACCAAACATGCAAACATATTTTAAGCCAACTATTTTTTTTTAAATTATTATATTGCTGGCTTATAATGGACTGAAACAAAAAAAAACACAGAGAATTACTAGAGGCAACAGCAATAATCAAAAGATGAACGTTTATTATTAAGAAAGAACATATGGACAAAATACAAGACAAATGTAACTTATTTGGGCGAATACAGCATAGTTTACAATATTACACACATTTAAACTTGTTTAACAAGCATTTAAGACATAAAAAGTGTAACATTTAAAAATACCATTTTAATGTTATTGTATTCAATCGTTCTCTGTAATCGCTTTTTACCGAAATAGCGCTAATTCTTGTGCCGGTGAGTTGCTGAAATTTGAGCCGGTGAAGGGCTGATGTTCGGCGGGTTAACCGCAAACGTCAGACCGCGTCCTCGCATTTCACTCGTAGCTTAAAGAAGCGTGACTGGCTCTAAAAACTGCTCATAAACAAACAGTACTGAGATTAGAGAACGTATTTTAACATCAAACTAAATTAAACTCAGTACTATAACGAATAAAATCCATTCATTTTAGGCAAGGCAAAAGGCGTTGTTTTCATCCTGCAAAACAACTGCTACTGGTCCTTATGTTGCGTTAACTAAAATAATACAATTTACAACAATTTTTTCTTTTTTTGCCAAATGCCTGATGGCACTGCGTTTTGATGCACTGCCATATTTTATAAGTTTATTCTTTTATTTATTAATATTATAAGTCACTATTTTTAAAACGTTACTTCCGTGGATATTCTAGGGATGGGCAACTGGTGGCTTTTAGTACGGCCCGCTGGGATCATATTAGACTGGGATGATCAAATTAAAACATTTGAAAAGTAAGTCACGTAAAGATTCCTTTCAGTTTATGATGTTAATACTATCTGCAACCAGGAGAGGTCGCTAATTTCCGTATTAATTACATCGTAGAAGGACCGTGCACTCTAACGTAGACATTCACTAACATTAGCAAATAATAAATGAAAAACTGACCATGAAATAGTATTTTCCAGTCAAGATGTTATAATTAATATTATAATTAATTGATAATAATAGTTTAAATTAAAATAATAATTGATACTTTTGAATTATCCATAAAATGTAATGTGCAGGTATTAAAATGGTCTTTAATTTTAAATATCCTGCAAAATTCCTAGTTATATTATGGCACCATTTGGAATACATATATATATATATATATATATATATATATATATATATATATATATACATATTGTTGTGTTTAATAAATCACTCTGAGTCTTGTTATAATAAAAGTTTAAGCGAATCACCATCAGAAATGGTTTCGCTTTAATAAAACAATAACTCATAAGCAATAAATTCAAAATAACAGCAAGAAAGTCTTCACCCAAGATGTAGCAAGGAGGAAGATCCAAACCTAGCATTTTATAGTCTGCCCTAAATATCACAATGTCCCCTCCTTGCACTTCCCTCTAAGCCACACATTTATTACATATTTTTTGTATGGGGGCCCCCGGTTACCATAGCATTTTCTAACCACATGATATGTGTGAATTCATACTTGCTCAGGTGTTGCAAGTGTCATAAGTTCAACCTAAAAAATTACACCATCACTCTGAGTGTCTCAAGTTCAGACCATACAGATCTTAATTTGCAATCAAGCACACCCAATCTTCTCTTAGTCTAACACTCTTAGTAACTTAAGCAAAAATGCACTTCTCTATATTACAATATCATGCTTCTGTGCTTAAATGCAACTTATCTTTACAGCCAATAAAAATAAAATACAAGCAATCATCTTTTTAGGAGGTCCAACTGCAAACACGTTTGCAAATGCATCTCCTTTACAGAACACTTCCTTAATATAACAACATTCAACTTGAGCTGCCCTCACCTCTCACATATACTTCCCATTTTTATAACCCTTAGAGGCGAGAGCAGCGGTTTGAATTCTTAATGTTTCCACATCTTCCATAACAGAATTTAATTCAAAATAAAAATCATTCAAAGCAATCATCTCTCTCATCAACTTTATTATTCTCTT
This sequence comes from Cirrhinus mrigala, assembly GCA_036247105.1. Classification (NCBI taxonomy): domain Eukaryota; kingdom Metazoa; phylum Chordata; class Actinopteri; order Cypriniformes; family Cyprinidae; genus Cirrhinus; species Cirrhinus mrigala. The sequence goes on from CM070017.1 coordinate 19,229,587, forward strand.
GTTTATGTCTTCTTGTTTTCTCATCAACTTAATTAATACCCTCAATTTAGAAATCATCCTCTGGTTCTTCTCCGGTTCCCTCTCGTCTTTGCTTCCAATGCTTCCTCTTTTCTTCCTTCTTATTCCTTTTGTCTTGTCGTCTCTGTAACATTTCTACAAACAAATCGTCGAGGTAAATTTCAAGTTTCTCTTTTTCTCTATGTGTGTGTGTTTGTGTGTGTGTGTGTATACTCTGTAAAATATATATATATATATATATATATATATATATATATATATATATATATATATATATACACATACATACACACACTGTAAAAACCTGTAAAAAAAAAAAAAAAAAAATGTTGAGTCAACTTGTTACCCTGCTGCCTTAAAATTCAGTCAACTCAAACAAAAAAATTGGTTCGTTAAACTTAAAAGCTGGTTAAGTTACCCAGCTGCCTTGAAATTGTAAGTTGAATCAACTCAAAAATCTATGTTGTCACCTAGTACAGCTTAACATTTTAATCTGACTAATCTTTGAGTTGACAGAACTTAAAATTTGAAGGCAGCTGGGTAACAAATTAAATTTTAAGTTGACTCAAGTTGACTTTTTACAGTGTGTGTGTGTGTATATATATATATATATATATATATATATATATATATATATATATATATATATATATATATATATATATATATACAATGCAATTGAGATGTTTACATTGGCTTGTTGGGGTAATATTGCTGCCATCTGACAACAAAGTTTCCCTTCTGAGCTAGCATAACTGCACAAGTTTTATAATTAAAATCTTTTAAAACAAATTACATTAATTATACTTTAATTTCCTTTTAATTTCCTTAAAACGGTGTAAAAGGTGTGTGGACGTGGATTAGTAATCTGGCCTCTTGGTATAATGGAGAAAAAATGCTGGCTCTCGTTACTATCCCTGCTATAACCTGTCAGTGTAAATCCTGTATAATATAGAGGTGTTTCCAATAAATAGTACACTATATTTTAAAACCTTGATTGAGCACATGTACGTGGGTGTGGAGGGGCCCGACAAGACATTGTGCCCAGGGGCCTCTGAATTCTTAATCCGGGCTTGGTTGAACCCACCATTTAGGTTAAAAAAAAAAACTCAGCACCTGGGTAAAAATAGTAAAATATCCCAATAAAATGACCCAGTGGGCTGAACCCAGCATTTGGGTTAAAAAAAAAATAACCCAGCATTTTAACCAATACAATCATTACTTTGGCAAATTACTGTCTAATTTGGATTAATTCGTATGAATGAATGCATGAATGAATGAATGAATGCATTTATATTGTATGATCTCATTTTGTATGTTTTTATACAATCTGCTCCCACCCATGTTTAGGGTGGGACCATACAGTTCATGTCATACAAATTCATAAATCTCCATCATATAAAATAATTACTTTTTTCTGTGAGATCGGGTCAGGTTTAACACGACATTCCCTCAACACGCTACAATAAATCAGTAAAATCCTTTGTTGAGTGTGATGAAGTGAGTCTTGAACAAGGGTTTTACAGATTTCCAGACTTAAAGGGATAGTTCACCCAAAAGTGAAAATTCTGTCATTGACTACCCACCCATAAATTAATCACCCATGGTACTCATGAATGTGCGTCGAAGACTGATGGATAAGAGAAGAAATTGTTGAATAAAGTCATTATTTTTGTTTTATTTGCACACAAAAAGTATTCTTGTAGCTTTATAAAAATTAAGACTGAACCATTGATGTCACATGGACTATTTTAACAATGTCCTTACTACCTTTCTGGTCCAACATGTCAGTTATGTTGCTGTCTATGCAGGGTCAGAAAGCTCTTGAATTTCATCAAAAATATCTTAATTTGTGTTCTGAAGATGAACGAAGGTCTTACGGGTTTGGAACAACATGAGGGTGAGTAATTAATGTAAGAATTTTCATTTTTGGGTGAACTATTCCTTTAAAAATCTTATTGTCTCATAATGAGGTGCTTTCATTTAAGTAGTGTTTTTGCGTGAGGTTTATGTAGAGTGAAGCAATATTACATTTTGGAAAGTAACAATTCTGAAGGCTGCTATTATAAATTTTGTGATGTAATAAGGTTTAGAAACGTAAAAACCTCACAGAGGAAGCAAGAAATATTTTTACATTTGAAATATACAAAATGAGCACAAAATGTAACACATCCAATTTCATGTGCCCATCTATTTTTGATGACTTAAAAAGCTGTCATTACCTGCCCGTATTCTATGTGTGTGTCACAGTCGGTGTGTGATCTCTCTCTAGTCTGTTCAGGCCATTAGCTGCATCCTGTGTGGAGAAAAACAAACAGTGACAAACAAGACCTCTCCACATCATCACTCAGCAGGTCACTGGATAGATCCTCTTACCTGGTGAGATGGTCAGGACCATCACTGCATTCAGTGGTGAGAATTAGTTGAGAGCCATTGAAGCAATGTTTTGAAAAACTGCTTAAATATTGCGAAAATAGCAAACAGGATCTAAAATTGTAGTTCAAGTAAAACAATCAACCTCATGTTCATTTCACACCTCTAAGACCTTCTTATTCACGAGTAGTGAATAACCTGAGAAATCACTCTAACTGCTCTAGTCGCTGATTAACTTTTGTACCTTTTGTAGATAAATCTACATAGTTCATGCATATACAATTTATAGGTTACGTGACGATTGTTTTAAGTTCAATTAAAATTAAAAGCTGTTATATTTTTTAAAGCCAATTAAATGTTAAAATACTGGCTTTCAATTATACTGTATTGTTAAATGCCTATAATTAGTGGCTAAAACTGAGAGAAATGCATTTAATAGAGAGATCAGTAACATTATTGGTATTAATGATACTGGTCTTTATTAAAATCAGGCTACTTAGTAAAAAGATGCTATTGAACATATTTAAAGGGGTCATATGATGCGGTTTCTTGTTTTCCTTTGTCTTTGGAGTGTTAGAAGCTGTTTGTTCATATATAAAATCTGTTGCAAAGCTAAAAGTCTCAAACCCAAAGAGATATTTATTATAAAAGTTAAGACTCAGCCACGCCTTCCTAAAATGGCTCGTTCAAACACGCTCCCACGTCTACACTGTAAAAAAATAAAAAACACAATCTGTTGAGTCAGCTTAAAATAATTTGTGACCTTGCTGCCTTAAAATTTTAAGTTCAGTCAACTAAAATAAGTTTAGTCAACTTGAAATGTTAAGTTGTACTAAGTAACAACTTAGATATTTGTGTCTGCTAAACGTAACAGATGGGTAAGTAACCCAACTGCCTTAAAATTTTAAGTTGATTCAACTCAAATATCTAAGTTGTCACTTAGTATAATTTAACATTTCAAGGTGAATAAACTTTTTTTGAGTTGACTGAACTTAAAATTTTAAGGCAGCCAGGTTACAAATTATTTTAGGTTGACTCAGCAAATAGTTTTTTACAGTGTAGGTCACATGTGGGTAGATTTGCATAACACTGCCTGTATGTATATGGAAAGAAAGGCGGCGTAACTTTTAATACCAGCTTTGGTGCATTTTACAGAGGACTGTTTCCTGATCCTGAACTTGGATGAGTAGCCAATGCCAGCTGTACACAAAGTCAAGTCAAATAAGTTTTATCAACTTTATCAACTTAGATATTTGAGTTGACTTAACACAAAATTGGTTCGTTAAACTCAAAAGCTGGTTAAGTTACCCAGCTGCCTTAAAATTTTAAGTTGAATCAACTCAAATATCTAAGTTGTCACCTAGTACAGCTTAACATTTTAATCTGACTAATCTTTTTTGAGTTGACAGAACTTAAAATTTGAAGGCAGCTGGGTAACAAATTAAATTTTAAGTTAACTCAAGTTGACTTTTTACAGTGTGTGTATATATATATATATATATATACACACAATGCAATTGAGATGTTTACATTGGCTTGTTGGGGTAATATTGCTGTCATCTGACAACAAAGTTTCCCTTCTGAGCTAGCATAACTGCACAAGTTTTATAATTAAAATCTTTTAAAACAAATTACATTAATTATACTTTAATTTCTTTTTAATTTCCTTAAAACGGTGTAAAAGGCGTGTGGACATGCTGGCCTCTTGGTATAATGGAGAAAAAATGCTGGCCCTCGTTACTATCCCTTCTATAACCTGTCAGTGTAAATCCTGTATAATATAGAGGTGTTTCCAATAAATAGTACACTATATTTTAAAACCTTGATTGTGCACATGTACGTGGGTGTAAAATAATTTGTTATAGACAGTATATAGACAGTATAATAAATGTGAAAATGCCAAAAAATAAAGATTTCAAATGAAAATAGTTTTTAATGTATACACAGTGCGTGCATAACTATTATGCAAGTTGATATTCTGATATTTTTTCCAAGCACACTTTACCAATTCCACATCAATCTTAACTATTATTAGTTTGTATTTAATAATTTAAAAAGTGATATATAATTGTTAACAAGAGCTAGAAGTGAAAAATGTCTTATACTCAGGTGTGCATAATTAGGCAGGTTTTCTTAGATAAAAAGAGATTTAACTCACACTGAAAAGTCAAAAATTACACTGTAATGTCCTGCAAAGCGCATTTAGCTTCTGCTCTACAATAAACGATTGTGTGTGCATAATATCATGCATTTATCTAAGTTAAACATTTAAAATAACATTGTGATATGCTTGAAGATTCTATTTTAGGCAAGTCGTGATGATTTGAAAAGGCAAAATTGATTTCACTTTCTTTGATTGGTTTAGACCACGATATGGGTCTGTGTGTCTGTTGAACTACATTAGCGGAGACTCTTTTTTTTTTGCCCTTGAACGGCTGGTCGCACCGGTGCGACCTCAGATTTTTTTTAGTCACACCATTAAGAAATTAGGTCGCACTCTAGAGCCTTGACTTATGGCCTGTAAGTACGTTTTCATATTTAAAGAATTTGCTACTGACTTTTCAAGTTTTGAGCAGTGTAGAGTAGTGCTTGTTGTTTGTCGTTTCTACGATCACAAATGCAGACATGGTGTTATGTTTACGTGGCGCGGCGCACAACCCGTAAAAAAATGTCGCCACTGGATGCAACAAATGCCTCGATTATAATCGGGTTTCTTGTTTTTGTCTTGTTGCGCCGGGAAACTGCATCACGACATGGTAACGGGCGTAAAATTTCCATCACACGCTTGAGGTATTCAGCCAATCACAATGCACCGGATAGCTGGCCAATTAGAAAACACCTCACTTTTCAGAACAATGAGCTTTGTAAAAAAATCAACGCATTTCAGAAAGGCGGGGCAGAGAGGAGCAACAATAATGTACAGTATGTGGAAAATAATGTTTTTTGAACATCAAACTGCATAAACACATTGCATTACACCAAATACACAAAATAATGTTCTTTTCAGCAACATCATATGACCCCTTTAAAATATCTTTATGTTGTCTCTACATTAATTTGGAGGCTCAATGTGAAATTATGACAGTATTAATAATATGCGATTCATTAGAAAAAAATTGTTTGTTTTTAATCGATTGACAGCACCCATTTTACCTTTTATAGATGTTACTGTTGGTATAGTTCATTTCACTGCTGAATATGCATTTCATCTTAATTTCTAATTTTATTAGAAAGATATTGGGACACCCACCCGCTTGGTCCCCTTCAAATTTTCAGTTCAATAATCCAGCTCTCAAAAGAAGCTAATTGAATCTCCCTGTTCTATAACTTAATACAGCTCAGCAATATTCTAAAACTGATTATAGTATAAATAATGGCTGACAAATAGACTGAATTGTTTTAGAAGGAAAGAGCAAAAACTGCCACATCACCTCTTAAGATTCAATTACAAAAACACATAATCATGTTATATTTGCTTCCAACCCTAGAATGTGTCATTTTCAAGGATAAATCAATGCTGAAATAGTTTCTTATATCTCAGCATTATATGCAAAAATTGTGTTTGTTTGTTTGACTGAGTTTGAGACAGGACTATTTGTTTGCCCAGACAGTGGCAGATGGGGAAGTGTTCAGGAAGCCTGTCTGAAAACAGTCACAAAGATTACACACCTTTATTTGATCAAGAAATAAGTCATAAATACAATGATAGAGAGCTAATGAATTAAAGATCAGTGCCATAGGTTACAAATAGCATAGCGTGAGAGAAGATATGATTTGTGGAAGTAATAAAGTCAGAGGCACTATAAAAATAAGATTAATATCCTCTGGCCCTTATTATAATTAAAACTGCCCAAAGATTGATGGCAGTCATTTGTGCTGTAGCAACCCTCATGTGTTTGAAAAGTGCTACTTAAGTTAGCCGCATCTGTAGTAAAATATAATAAAAGAGTCAAACAAACATATTTTAATAATAATGGATTGTTGTTGTTGTCATTAAAATAGTTGACACAGAAAATTGTTGGTCAAATTGTGTTAACTTCTGAAAACTAAGATGCTGACTTTGTTTACTTTATCTTTACTTTCTTTCTTGCATAATCCACAAAATAAGACATTTTACAGAATGTCCAAGCTGCTCCATTTGTCATTGTATTTGTTTCAGAGCTTAACAATCCCTGTTCATTATATTAATTTGAACAACAAAAACATTCTTCAAAATGTCTCTATTTGTACCAAAAGATAATAAAATCAGCCCTAATGATTCAATATTGAAACTAATAGAAATGTTAAAGTTTCTTGTGTCTCTCTCAGCATTCAGCTGGCATGGGAGCTCAGAGGATAATGCATTCAGCAGGAGCTCTGACCTTGGAAAAAAACAGCCTCGCTTGCCGAAGGAAATGTGACTGTGAAAAAAGATCTAAAGTAAACTGCCACAAGCCACCTTTATTAAACAGAGCCTGCTCACTGTGTGATTTCGATCTCTTGGTCTGACAGGACAATGCGAGATAACCATCAGCCCAAGCGGTCCATCCACACAAACACAGAAACAAAAGGAGCCCTGCTGAGATCTATTTAGTCTGCAGGACATTTGCCCGGGGCTGTTTGTCATTCCCGACTGAATTCCGTATATTTACACGTTACATTTATTTAGCTGAGAGAAGTGCATCTCAGACTCTTACCACATGGTTGGTAGGGCTCAAAGATAATTTATCAACATACACAATTTTTTTGAAATAGTGATCTGTTTTCTAATATGAGAAATGCCACCAATGAAAATATACTGCATAGTTCAACTAAAAATTTAAATTCTGTCATTCCAAACTTGTATGACTATCTTTAATCTTTTGAACACAAAAGGTAATTTATGAAGAATATCCTGGTTGTTCTTTTTAATATAATCAAAGCAAATAAGCACTGAGCTTGTCAAGCTTTAAAAACAGATATAAAGGCACCACAGCAGTATCATTTATGTGGCCACATAACTTGTGCACTATATTTCTTCATTTCTAAAGCCAACTAAATTTAGGTTATGTGCTGAAGATCTTGATATTCAGCCATTCGGTTTGCTGTGAGAAGTAGCAATTTGTAAACAAACTGATCTTCTAATTTGGATATTTTTGGATTTGTTTAATCCGGTTTATATGATAATTGTATGATTGATTGATTAATTGATTTAAGAGCTAAAGCTTGTTATTTTTGGGCTATACTCTTAAAAATAAAGGTGCTTCACGATGCCATAGAAGAAACTTTTTTGTTTAAATGGTTCCATAAAGAACCTTTAACATCTGAAGAACCTTTCTGTTTCATTTGTGGCAAAAGAAGGTTCTTCAGATTATAAAAAGGTAAGAAAGAGATGGTTCTTTAAAGAACCTTTGACTGAATGGTTCTTTGTGAAACCAAAAATGGTTCTTCTATGGCATCGCTGTAAAGAACCTTTTAAAGCACCTTTATTTTTAAGAGTGTAACCATGCCTTTAAATAGATTCAAGTTAATTTTAGGGAACTTTTACTTTTACATTCCAAAGTTTAATTGACTCCATTCCAGAAAAACATGCCATCCCTTGTTATTTTGAAGTGAAGAAATAAATAACAACAAATAAAAAAGGTGCCGAATATGCAAGCCAATCTTTGCAAGTATGACTCACGCTTAGAGTCTGAAAAGGCTGAAATTTAGTGTATCCATTTAAGCCTCCCGAATTTATATCGTTGGCTTTAGTTGACAACTAATTTCAGACTGAGCTCTAACCTAAGCTCTGTATGTCATTAGACCCCTATCTCCTCAAATACATCTTAACTTTATAATAGTTTCTGTATTATGCAAGTGAAAATGGATTCTTTCTAGAGAAATATTTCATCAGGGTATCTATTTTTTAACTTAAGCACAGAATTTGTACTTCTTCCAGCACTGAGAATAGGTGGACGTCACTTGATGCAATAAAACACTTCGGATCTTAGGAGTGAATGTGTATTGTCAGCTCATCAGCAAATGAAACGAGGGGACAGAGCCGTACTGAATAAAAGAACAGATGCCCACTGGCAGACACCAGTGAGGGAAAAGAACACTGCAGATATTTGAACCTTCATCTGTATTCCACTTGTGATCTTTGTGGCAGAGTGATGCGTAATGTCTGAGATTCTATAAATTGTTAGAAATCAGAATCAGAGTCCCTATTCCTTGGAGATATTGATTGAAAAACAAACCCTATAGTATCTTAATTTCTCCATGACCTTTATCAGCTTGACTGGCGGGCCAATTCATTTAACTGTTTCTCTTCTAAATGTTTATTCACTCTAAAAACTGCTGGGTTAAATACAACCTAGCACTGGGTAAGATATGGACATACCCAGCGACTGGGTTGTTTTGACCCAGTGGTTGGGTTACTACCCAGAAGTTGGGTTCAACATTTAACCTAACCACTGGGTCAAAACAACCCAATCGCTGAGTATGTCCATATTTTACCCAGTGCTAGGTTGTTTTTAATGCAGCAGTTTTTAGAGTGTTGTTACCCAAACACAGCCATTTCTTTGTTTTGCGTCGTGCCTAACAACGCTCCTTAGCTGTTATAAATTCACTGTAAACCACGGCTTCACGAGGCTTATTGCTTTATTATTTCTTTGATGTCAAAGCTGAATTTTCAGCATCATTACTACAATTTTCAAGCTCACATGATTCTTTAGAAATCATTCTAATATGCTGATTTGCTGCTCAACAAACCTTTTTTTATTATTATCAATGTCAAAAACAGCTGCGTTGCTTAATATTTCTATGAAAACAGTTTTTTCTCTTTGATGAAAATAAGTTAGAAGAAAATAGAAGGAATAGAAACAGCATATATTTGAATTGTAAACCTTTTGTAACATTACAAGAGCCATTCCACAAAAACTCTTGCTTAGATGGAATCTTGCAATTTACAGAATTTTAAAGTGGAAGATGGATGGATTTTTCTTAGTCCTATTACCAAACGTCTTGTCTTTTAAAAAGCATGTTTAAAAATATGTCAACAAATTCCTTTATTTTCCCATCAGGCAGGTGTTTATTTTAAAGAAATTGTTGGTTTCATGGTCAAAAATAATAATAATAATAATAATTATATTTTTAAAAAAATCACTATTTATCTACACAAGGTGTATTTTTCTAAAGTACTCAAACCCATTTTTTTCATTTTAAAGGTGACTCAAACCTCAAAGTTTTTTTTAGTTTTTTGTGATGCAATTTATTAAACAATGGGACAAATGATGGACCAAACTTAAAGGCGTTAGGGTCTTTTCTAGCGTAACGATCGGTTATTTTAATAAAAATAATACAATTTATATACTTTTTAATGCCAAATGCTCATCTTGTATTACTCTGCCTGGACTGTTTTTGTTCCGGTTCATGACAGTTTATGGTATGTCGAAAAACTCCCATCTCATGTTCTCCCTCAACTTCAAAATCATCTTATATCGCTGTTTTACCTTTTTTGTTGAAGGTGTTTGATCTCCTTTGCATGTTCACTTTGCAAAGACTGGGTCGGAACTTCTGCAGCGATGTAGGATGATTTTGAAATGATTTTTGAAGTTGAGGGAGAAAATACGAGTTTTTCGACATACATAATTTCTTTACAACTGAAGAAAGAAAGACATTAACATCTTGGATGACAAGGGGGTGAATACATTATATGTTTTGGAAGTGGACTTCTCCTTTAATTTAAAAAATAATGGTTTAACTTTATTTTTTTAAGAAAAAAGGAATAGTAACAGGAATGAATGTGTGTAACAAGAATGAATATCCATTATATTACTATATAGGTTTGACTGCACATATATGATATAGTGAAGAATGTTAAACACTGACTAGTGAGCTGAAAAATTTCTATTTAAATCTAGTGGGCTGCAGAGGTTTTTGTTAGGGTTATGTTTAGGGGTAGAGGACGGGCTATGAGATAATATATAAATAACAAAAAATAATAAATATGAAATTAAAAATGATATTAAAAATAATAAACTTAACAAAAAATGCAGTTTTTCTGTGGATATTGTTTTTTTTACAGCGCAGGTCACACTCCGTTCACAAATGCCATTCCATGTTTGGGTCTAATACATAATTGCCACATGGACAGAAATTGCAAGCACATTTTCTGTTATAATATAAAACAACAATGCAGGAACAACCATAAGTTTTACTCTGGGCAAAAACATTGTCTTAGTGTGGATAAAAGGCCAAAACTTTGAGAAAAAGATGCATTTTCAAATTTATCTAGATTAATATGGATGTAGCCTAATATTTATATTATTAAACACTCATTCCTGTTACTATTACTCAGTTACTATAGATGAGTATAGGATATATGAGTAAAAGGACTGAAAGTAACAGGGCTGAGATTTTAGGATAAAATTAGCATTAGTTCATACTAATATTATGAGGATACTCAGTAAATTATAGTGATTCATTAAAGATTTGTATTTTTAAAATAAACAAGTAACATCTAAGAAATAATTTAGGTAACAGGACTGAATATTTATAATGACACTCCCTGCCACCATTACAATATCATAAAATATACAGAAAGAATAACCACACGCTTTCAGTAATTTCATTGCCTTCAGAAGATCCAGATTGTTGCAATATTATGTTGAAAATGTGTCTTGTGGAATTTTCCCAGTTTTTTAGAGAGAGGAATGTGTTAGGGTAACAGGACTGAGTGAAAACCTGGGGACACGACTAAAATCTGTATTTTATCTAAACTATAATACATTTATTTTGAAATAAACATTTTTAAATCACAGATTGTGAGGTACACAAAAATGCAAAATAAAAATGATTTATGAAGGATTTTAAACATTATATTTCATGTAAAAATGTAGCATCAGACACTGGGGACATGCATAAATGCTATATTTTCAGTGTTAGTAGGTAGTTCTTAATATTTTAAATTTGCAGTCAGATTAATGTCCAGGACATTTTGCTTAATAATAAAATGTATTTTATAGTTAATTTTTATCTATATTTGTACATTTTATGTCCTGGGGACAGAAAAGGCACCCATTCAGTGGAATGGCCCACAAAATATACTGAGAATCACTGTGAATTTTGATCAATTCAAAACATCTTTCCTGAATAAAAGTATTGATTTAAATACATTTTCTTCAACAATAACAGCAACGAAAATCTTACTGAGCCCAAACTTGACACTAATTTAATTTTTTTCTTTCTTGAAACTAGTATAAATGGTTTTGCATAACCATGGCAAAATGAGTGCAAAAAGTAAAATTCATGGACATGTTTTAATCTAGAATTTCTGTTTTCTTTATAATAAACACTCTTATCTAATATTGACTTTTGTATATAACCACAAAATACCTTTAAATTCTTCTAAACAAGTAACATTCACATTTTCTTTAATGGTTTACTGTCCGTAGATGACTCATACATGTCTATGCTTTACAGTAAATATGAGGTATTCCAAGCAATTTTAACTTCAAAGTCCAGCATCCTATTCCACCAGGAGCTTTCATACTAAATTTCCAGAAATAAATGCTTAACTATGTGTCATCCGAGTACTGCTTTTGTACTCTTCTGGAAAGTATTGTGTCCCACTGAGAGATAAAAAGTGACCTTTAGCTTGCAGATAAAGTATGATAAATCTGCCCCCGTAGGTGTGATATTCGTTTTAGCAGATGGGCTTGCACAACAGCAGAAAGCCAAGTATAGTACAATCCCTGAGGGTTACTCAGACATCCAAAGAGATTAAAAAAAAAAACTTTTCAGGGGTTGGATAGAATAATGTGAATTAGGGTTTAGCCGATAATTATACTGACAATTATATTAAATTGTGATCATTAAAAGCCTAAGTCTAAGTCCGCGTGAACTATGTCGAAAAACTCTCAAAATCGGCCTACATCGCTGTTTTACCTTTTTTTTGTAAAGGCCGTTTGATCTACTTTGCATGTTCACTTCGTAAACACTGGGTCAGTACGGTAAGAAAATTAGTTTTTTGACATACCCTAACTGTACTGGCTGGAAAAAAAACAGAGTTCACGCAGACTTAGACAAGACGAGCGTTTGAGGTTAAAAAGTATATAAATTGTCAATTTGTTTTGAAAATTACCACTCGTTTTGCTAGATAAGACCCTTCTTCATTAGAGCCATTTTAACTGCATTTTGGAAGTTCAAACTTGGGGGCACCATTGAAATCCATTATTTCCAGATAATTGCTAAAATGTTTTCCCTCAAGAAACATAATTTCTTATCGACTGAAGAAAGAAAGACATGAACATCTTGGATGACAAGGGGGTGAGTACATTATCTGTACATTTTTGTTCTAAAAGTGGACGTCTCCTTTAACAACTCAGTTGTTTGGTATTTAAAGGTTCACCCCAAAATGAAAATTCTGTCATTAATTACTCACCCTCATACTGTTCCAAACCCCTAAGACCTTATTTTATCTTTGGAACACAAAGATATTTTTGATAAAATCCAAGAGCTCTCTGACCACAGTCAAGGTCCAGAAAGGGTACCAAGAACATCTACAAAGTAGTCCATGTGACATCATAAAATTACGGTTGAGCTACTGATGTCAAATGAACTGTTTTAACAACATCCTTTCTAGGGGTGGGCGCAATATTGGTATTAACGTGACTACCGGTATTATGTTGTGCCATGATATGGATTTTGCTATACTGTGGACACCGTTACATATTCATGAATTTCACTGGATGGATAGACAGCGATATTTTTCCCTACAATTGTTATTGCATCGTTAGAGAGATAGAGATGCACCGCTTGAGCGGCCATCGGAACCGGATGGTTTTTGCTCAAAACACACGATCAGCTTTTAATTTTAATTTGGCTGATCTCTATTCCAGAACTGCACACAAACTGTATTGTAATAATTTCCCAAAATGTAATTTGTGTGGAAATATTACATTAACACAGGCCTGAGACACTAAAGATGGACACAAAGAGAGAAAATACTGTAGCAGACAGCCTAAGATCACTGCTCACGATGCTCGAAATAGAGGAAGAAAAATATAAATATTGAATCGGGACAGGGAATCATATGAATGAATCTCTTAAAGGGGTCATCGAATGCAAACTTCACTTTTTCATGTTGTTTGAACATTAATGTGTGTTGGCAGTGTACGTACAAATCTACCTTATAATTATAAAAATCCATGCAGTGGTTTTTAATTAATCTGTAAAAATAATATCCCCTTTTTCAAATCAAGCTGTTCACAGAGGCCGCTCCCACGATAGTTGATTGACATGAGCTCGTACCTCTGACCAGCTGTCACAGTCCAGTAACTTTCCTTGTTTCCATGCTGAAGCAGGGATGTAAGTTAGACAAGAATATCTCTGATTGTGCGATTGAGGTGTTGTGTTGCTGGATGTAATAATGAAAATAGTGCTTAAAATAAAACTTACTCCCGACATCTGAGCCGCTGAAGATGCAGTGGATTACATTTGTTTGTGAAGGGAATGCACCTCCCGATCTACATATATCTGTCTGTGTTCGCGCGAATCATTCGTGATCAGCTTCACTTACAGCAGAAGTGAGTACAAGTGTTTTTTAATGAATCATTGCGATCGCCTTTCCTTATAACGTGGTAGTTAGGAAGTTTAGCGGCTAAATGCAGCTAAAGTAAACAAGCTCGTCATTCCGCAGAGCTCATTAACATTTAAAGGACCAACCCCTTAGAATGAGATGATTTTTGCAGAGCTCATTTTGACAAGGTAAAAAGGGTGTTGTTTTACAAAACCATTGAGAATTTTTAATCAAAGTATATTAGAGACTTTTCATTAAGACCCTAAAGAATCATATCAACTTGTGGAGAATGGGCATCCGATGACCCCTTTAAGGGAACTGACTGTATTCAGATAAGTTTTATGGCATTTTCTTTTTTTTTCTTACCTCCGTGTTCATAAGAGCACCACAGAGCAGATTTGTATACAGCCGTAACCAAGGAAACACTATATTAAGGCTGTTCGATAAGCGCCACCTGCTGTCATAGAGTGAATTTGCATGTTCTTTCAGTCCATTTGCTGTTTTCGTTTTGCTCAGGTGTTTTATTTAATTCAAGTTTATTTGTATAGCGCTTTTCATGATCAAATCGTTGCAAAGCAGCTTTACAGAAAATTAAAGTTTCTTCAGTAGTAGCTTACTAGTGGTGACAAGTTGATGTACATATGTATATGTATGGTAAAATCAGTTAATAATGTAATCAAACAGACAATGAACACTATTAACAGTAATGATATGTTGCAATCAAACTCATAGCAAAATTCGGTAGTGCTGTATATTGTTTCCGGGTTGGCATATGCAGCATATCCGTGATGGCTTATGTAGCATAATTTCACATATCTAAAGTTAGATCATTCTATTTTTTGCATTAAATCTTGAAATCATATGTTTTTTTTTTCTAGTTATATAAGGTTAAGGTACATATTTTGCATGTCATTTAACTAATGTCTACTATAATGTGATTTTTTTTTCTCATATCGTGATATAATATCGATATCTAGACAGTGGAAAATATTGTGATATGAATTTTTGCCCATATCGCCCACCCCTAGTCCTTACTGCTATGTTTCTGCGCCTTGACTGTGGTGGGATTGCCATCCATGAAGAGTCAGAGAGCTCTTGAATTTAATCAAAAACATCTTTTTATATAATATAATTGGTGTTCCGAAGATGAATGAAGGTTTTGTGGGTTTGGAACAACATGAGGGTGAGTAATGACAGAATTTTCATTTTTGGGTGTCTATCCCTTTTAACAGCTACAGTATTTTACCATTATAACTGCTTACACAAAGCATGACAAGACTTAATCAGCGAAAACCAAATGAATGATAGGAACCTTTGAACGCTAATAAGAACTCTGTCTAAACAGTCATAAAAAATGGATAGTTGGAGCTCTAAGATGAACTTCAACCTTTGGCAACTTTATTATCAAATATTCTTTATAGTGGGCAGTTTTGGAGGGAATAGAAATCTCTGAAGCAGCTGGAAGATGTTTTGCTAGATAGCATTCAACTGGAGACTATTCAAAAATTGTCTCAATCTCTTCCAAGGTAGAAAGCTGTATTACAGCAAATGGTGGTGAAACACCCTAACACAGAAAAAGCTGTTCACATTATTTTGCCCAACCTCTGTATCTTAAACTCTTTTACACTTTAAAGGGTGAGTCACAAAAGTGTTATTGATTTAAAGCCTTTTATATGCTGAGAACTGATAACAGCTTTCTTTGTAAAAAAAAGCAGCCGTGACACAATTTAATGGCTTTAAATTACTGCCTTGATGGGTGCTTCAATAATTATGTTGTTCTGCAAAAGCTAGCAAAATTTCACCATGTGAACTTTACACTGTATATTTTTATTTTTATTTATTTATTTATTTCCCAGTTTAGATTTTATCTCTGTGATTATTTTTTTTTTTTTTTTTTGCTGTAGTGCCTTTAAGGCTCCAATTAATTCAATAATCCATTCCATTTAATATATGTGAAGACAGAAAGGGCTCTGCTTATTACAGGCCATTACTGCAGTCCATTTGGAAAGAACAACCTGAAAATTCCGGGAATTGCACACCATCTCAACTCCACTCTAGAAAAACACTGAATGACGTCTGGCAAACACAAAACCAGTATCTGCCCTCTCAGCGGTTCTTCTGCCTGTTTTCATTGTTCCTCAATATGGTCAAAGCCCCTCTGACATTCAAACAATATTGAATCATAGAGAGCTAATTGTGAGCCCATCCTCAAAGTTTTTTAAAGATGAACCCTATTTGCATTTTGTCTAGCAACTGGCTCATCTGGTATTTTCTTGCCTAGTGGAGTCTTAATATGAATTTCTCTATTTCAGCTCAACCACTTCATACACTTTCAGTTTTTGATTGTGGAAGGAAGCAATAAGCGCATAAGATCCTTTCTGATGAGGTCTATAATGCTGTTGATCCTTTATGATTTGCACTGCCCATTGTATCAGATTACACCTCTGATTGCTTTGAAATAAAAAGCCTATAGCCAAAATGACCAGCGAGGAAGGGAAAATACAGGAAACCCATTAGTAGCTCAATGTTATCTTGGTGCATCTTTTTAAAAAATGATTTTAAAAAGAGGAATGGCAGATAATTGCCGAATGAAGATGTGCAAAGCTTACTGCATCATAGCCAAAAAGACTTAAGACTCTGGTGCTTCAATTAAGTACTGAGTTAAGGGTATGAATACTTATGCAATGTGCTTAGTTCAGTTTTTCAGGTTGAAACTAAATATATTTTCAATTTAAAAATATACTAAATATATTGAGCTTAATTGTTTACAACACATATTTAGCATTTATTTAAAATGTTATTATTATTTTAAATAAATAAATAACACTACCGTATAGTGTTACAGGCACGGTAATGAATGGCAGGAAAACATCCTGTTGTAAATTCATGATGTGTGTCTGCTGTGTGTTTCTGTTTATAAGCAGCCCCACTGTGCCGCATCTGTACCCCGCTGATGGCAAGCCTGCTTAGCATGACTGCTCAAAGGGGAATCTGGCTCGAATCGTCTCATTTTTAATGGTCACAATAAGAATGGCAGCATGTCCTGGGCTGTTTGTCTGTGATAGAGGCTTTTGAGAAGGGGTTTATTGAAAGACCACCACGAGGGCAATAGGCAGAAGATCCTACCATCCATGAAAAGTGACTGGCTCATGTAATCAATTCTACTCAACATTCATGAAATCTTGCAGCATGCGCCGGTGAAAGACGTCACTCTGGCTTTCTTTTCCTTTTTTGTGGAACTGATGGAGGGCGAAAAGACATGAGGAATGTCTGGTATTTTCATGCCCTTTATACAGAACATACACAACCAGGAATTCACAGATTGATTTTTCTCTATGTCATTGTCTCCATTATCTGAGCTTTTTCTAACAGTCCTTTCAGCTGCACATGGAGTAATGTTTTTCCATTGTTATTTTTCTCATTTCTCACTGGTTCTGAACATTTTTACCTGTCATTATGTTTGGTAGTACTTATTGCTTTCACAGCTGTACTGTTTTGGTCAGATATTTAACCAGGCAAAATTTGAAGGTCCCCATAGTTATGAGCGTATAAACATTACACAGGCTCTGATGAATTTGATAATAATTGTGTTTATATGTTTGACATGTCATACAAACTGTAAAAAAATTCTCTAAGATGTTTAGATAATTTAATTCATTAGTCCTATTAGTATTTAGCAACACCAGAAATTGTTTGTTTTAATATAATATTTAATGTGTGATATGCAAAATGTGATTATAAACTTTTAAATGTGCACAAACTTTTATTTCACTTAAGTTTGTTTTGTTCAAGAGGCAGTAATCTTACTATTTGTCCAAGTTTGACTTTAGAGACCTTCTAAATCACATCACAGTTATAAAATGTGCATCTTTGAGTGGTGCAATAATTCGCACCCTAAAATTGTCTTGATAGCACAGATCCCTGCGTCTATTTCCGTTTGTATGAGTATGAATACCTTGAGAATCAATATTATTTAACTTTTATATTCATATTTAAAAACTGCTAAGACAGCTTCCTCATGTTAGTCGCCATTTTTCTTCAAAATAAAGATGAAAGAGAACAAACTCTACTGTTTCTGTTGCGCAAGCCATTGTATAAGCAGTATTATTAGCCTAAAAAGCATTCATGTATGCAGAAGTCGTACCCAAACTAACACATGCCACCTCAAATTTTTGAGTCATGTGGATTTTAACATAAAAAAAAAGAAAACATTTATTCTTAAAATGTAAGTAAACAACGATCAATTTATAAAGGATCTTATAAACGATCATTTTAGGATAGCACAAATCTCTAATTCACAAGCGTAAATATTGTCAGTATTTAACCCTTTTTTGTTGTTGTTGAACCAAGTAAAATATATTATATATATATATATATATATATATATATATATATATATATATATATATATATATATAGGTGATTCTGTAATGGCAGGTACATTTGGTGTCTGAATTTTTATTTGTTTGTTTTTTAAATGGTTATATGTTTAATCATTTTAATAATTTGCTACTCATTGTTATGAATTACAAGATTACAGTCCATGACAATATATTAATTTCTGTAAAAGGTGTCTTAAATAGCTGAAAATCAGTATTTCTTGATTAATCAGTGTATTTTTTCCATTATGTATCATTGCATAATCAAACTATTTTTTTATTTATAAAAGCACTAGTCATTTACTTAATTCTACAACATTAAATTGTGTAAAAATTCACTTTTTCCTTATAAAAATGTGCGTCCATAAATCTTGCGTCAACTCTGTTGCCGTACCATACTTTGCCTTTAAATTGGTGGAATTATCTCCCACAACTATGTAAAATACAGGAAATGATGTCACTTTCCCTCACCGATAAGATCTGAAGCACTGAAAAGTCTGTGTGCTTTCTCTGAGAAAATACTAATCTAAAAAGATCTTACACCAAGAGTTATTTTATAAAATGTCAAAACTGTTACCATCATATCAAAAGGAAAACAGAATTTATTATCGATCACACACTGGGTTATTTAAAAGTCTTTTAATCATGATTTCATTAATGCCATGTGCCCTTAAGTTTTTGGCAAAAAAATAAAAGATAAAATAAAATAAAATACTTAAAATTGTCAATTCTCTTATCATCAAACTCTGTTACCAAGATAGAGTAACAATGCTGACAACGCTGTAACAGAGTTGACAGTCCACCAGACAATTCTGTTACTTTACAATTTCTATGGTGCCCGTGAGTTTAAACTTCCAAAATGCAGTTTCAATGCAGCTTCCAATTGCTCTAAATGATCCCAGCTGAGGAAGAAGGGTCTTATCTAGCAAAACGAATCTACATTGTCACAATTTTTCTACAAAGTCACATTTAATTCACTGTGTTACTTGCTGTTTCCTAGTAATTGTCTATGCAATTTATGAGTAAAAGTTCTTTGTTTGCTTGCTTGCGTGCATGCACTTTCTTGTAGGGCAAGCACCACATTATCCATGACTGCCACCACTGGCACTTCAAAAAAAAAAAAAAAAAAAAAGAGGTGCAGGATATACACTTTAAATATCACACTTCATATTAGAAAGTACGTCATCCGGATTTTTTTTTTTTAGCGTATTTTCATACATCTAGCATCCGGTATCCTATTTAGAACAATCTGAGACGCAGCCTGTATAAATTAAAATATAATCGCTGTGAATACCAACTTGAGAGATGAACTGCAACTCATTAGGTTGATCAGGTGCTGTTGCGCGCGTCTGCCGCGCTCTCGTGGTATCTGATTGGTGAAACAGTAGCGTGCACGAGGAATCTTTCTGAGGAGCCGATGTGCGCGTTATTACGCTGTTTTCAAAGTTAAGGTGACCGACATCGACAGACATATGTGTACGGGCTTAATTTTGACCCATATGGAAGCCGTCTTGATTGACTCTAGCGCACAGGTGTTAGTCACGCACAGATCGCTTCTGATGAACTGTGACTGCATGTAATGCGCGGGGAATGTGCCTGTGGATGGTCTTAAGTGACTCTTACTTGTTCACTAGGGAGCTGGACTGCACAGCCGGACATGATGAGGAGGTTGATCATGGTGCCGCGGACGCATTTCGGAGAGGAAACGCAACTTCTGTTTTCATCCTGCGCCATGTAACTTTGGCACCGACATGTAAACCAGAATAAAGCGACGGGTTGGACTTGTACCGGCAGTCTTTTTTTTTTTTTTTTTAATAAAAACCTGGGGAATCTTTTATCCGGTTCAACATAAGCACGTGTACTCCTCGCAAGGATGCCTGATGCCCGGGGTCTGTACATTGGGATGGAGGTGCTCATTGCCCTTTCCTCTGTCATTGGGAATGTGATGGTGGTCTGGGCTGTGAGAATCAACCGAACTCTACGGGACACGACCATTTATTTCATCGTCAGTCTGGCTTTGGCGGACATTGCGGTCGGGGCACTTGTCATTCCTCTGGCTATAACCATAAGCATCGGACTGAAGACTCATTTTTACAGCTGTCTGCTCGTTGCATGTACTGTACTGGTACTAACGCAAAGTTCAATACTCGCCCTCCTGGCTATTGCTATTGACCGCTATCTGAGGGTCAAGATACCAATGAGGTAATAAGATGTTGGTTGCTTATTCATTTCGTGGGGGGGTTCATTTCATATTTACAGTTCTGTTTTCTTTTTCTGATTAACGTTACATGATGGTTTCGCGTCATGAATGGTGAAGTTGGGGTGACTGTGAAACGCTGCTCAGTCTTAAAGGGATATTTGATCTAAAAATGAAATGAAAATTGGCATCACCCTTATTTGGTTCCAAACCCGTATAACGCTTTTTTCATTCTATGAAACACATAGGAAAACTTTTAAAGAATGTTGAAATCAGATACAGTTGAAATCGTGAATCAAAGCATTCCGGTTTTGTGAATTAGATCGACCGAATCATTGCAAACATCCGACTCGCATAATTTCTGAAATCTGAACTGCAGCCTACTCTTACTTTTACTATATTTTACAGAAGAGTACAGTTGTGGAATACGTGTTATATTTTGTTGCTTTATTCATAAATCACAAATTGTTGTGAACTCTTGTGAACACGCCAATGAGATGCAGTGGTGAAAGAAGTATGTACAAATAAAATGGCAATGACCTGAAAAAACTTTTAGATACTACTTCTGAAGTCCTGCCATCTTCAGTTACAATTAATTGCCATTACATTCTTAAAAGTGTCTCCTACATTCCACTGAAAAAAAGAAAATCATGCAGTTTGAAACAACATGAGGGTGAGTTTCATTTAAACTTTCCCTTAATGGCAGATTTATGTTCATCGCATGAAAATCTTAATTTAGCGAATGAGTGAGAATGAAACTATCTGAGAAGGAGAAATACTGAGGTGTTGCATCTTTGCTTTCAGACGGAATGATGTTTGACCTAGGTGGGTTTGCCGTGGGCTGCAGTGCTTCTGAATTTATTGCTTTGTTATGGAATCCACTTTCAAAGTCACCTTCAACCATAACACACTTACAGTCATTAATTTCCTGTCCTGACCTGACCTGTTTCCTGCCCTCCCTTTGATATGACGTTGGAGTTACAGAGTTTACACATTATAGGAGTCAATTAGGTAGAAGAACCATCATGCAGCATTACTTCTGATTGCCAAAAAGAACAGCTCCTTCCTTTATTTTAATGATTAAATAGGATTATAACATTCTAGTCTGAGGTAATTACACTGGACAAACGCATAGTTTGTCAAACAAGCAACTAGTGCCAATTTGCCAGCCGAGTGGATGGCATGCTTCACTAGCTTCATTTGTGCAGTCTGAAAAGACCTTCTGCTCTTCACAGAGAAGGGATTGTGACCATACCAAAATGTAATCCTTGTGTAGTAGATCACCACTTTTTTAATTTTGATTTACATATTTATGACAGAGATTTCAACTGTATTCCGAATGTTCCAAAACTGATTTTGAGGAAATTTCACTTGTTGGGTTTATACTTCCTCAGAAATAGGCCTAATCTTAGTCATTTTCATGATTGAGCTTGCTTTGCAAAGCTTCCTTTTTTTTTTTTCTCAGTAATGTAGAGTGTAACAGGATGTTAAAATCCCACTCAGTTTCTCCAAAGCGGAATTGATTTTGAACAACAACTTGTACACCTATAAAGACAGATCAACTGTGAAGTATGAGGTTGTTGGTATATGGTTTTGTTGAAGCCATCGGCCTGCATAATTTGGCCTATTTTTGAACATAATCGTGTTTAAATGCAGATTTCCAATAGTGAAAACAACATTACCCATGATCCTGCAAAAAAACTTGACCAATCAGAGAATCAAAAGAAGTAAATTGCACTAAAATAACTTAGTAAAAATAAGCATTCTCTCTATATGAAGTAGGGGTGGGCAATATGACCGATATGAGTAACTTTATTTCATGGTAATGATACATATTATTTTGCTTTAAATAAGAAAAAAAAAATCTCAATGAAAAAAAAAGTAAACAGTCAACGATTAAAGTAGAGCAAATAAATAAGAAACACTAGATACATTGTATAAAGTAATCAAATGTATGAAAACCTTGCATGTTTTTCATAAAAATATATTTCTTATTATTAAAGTTACAAAATTGATTTAGTCAAGAGCAGTCAGAGATTTTCTCTGTTTTGTTGTTTGATTAACACAAATGACAGACAGCAGGAATATTAGGCTGCTGTCACTTGAAGAGCTGTCCAGATCCAATATACTGTTAAACGTGCGTTTTCTTTCTCAGCTGTTTGCTTTCACTTAAGACCTAAATTACTGTGCTTACGAGGATACTTGCACAGACAGCATTTTGACACATACAAGTGTGTTTTTAACCGGTTAAAGAAGTAGTTCACTTCCAGAACAAAAATGTACAGATAATTTACTCACCCCCTTGTCATCCAAGATGCGCAGCAAGCAATTTTTGGTCTAAAAAACGTATTTTAGCCGTTGAAACACAGCCCAGATGTCTAGGCTAAAATAAGGTTGTCATTGGGCTGTCAGTGAAAATTTAATAGACGTCTAAACATAGCCCTAGAATAGACTATAAAAAAAAAAAAATATATATATATATATATATATATATATATATATAGAAATATAGAAATAAAACCAAACACCTTCTAAACACTGTTGACTTTGCTTACATGATGAAATATCATACATCTCACAAGTATTTTGCCAAAAAATGACATGTAACTAAATTCAAGATTATTTGGTCTAGAAGTGGGTTACAAATGGCCGGACTATATCGGGTCTATAGTTAAACCAGACGTTGAAATCACGACTATTGCTTGCTGGGTGTTCATGTCTTTCTTCCTTCAATGGATAAGAAATTGTTTCTTGAGGAAAACATTTCAGGATTTCTTTCCATATAGTGGACTTCAAAGGTGCCCCCGAGTTTGAACTTCCAAAATGACGTTTAAATGCAGCTTCAAAGGGCTCTAAAGGATCCCAGCAAGGAAGAAAGATCTTATCTAGCAAAACGATAGGTCATTTTCGAAACAAATTGACAATTTATATACTTTTTAACCTCAAATGCTCATGTTGTCTAGCTCTGTGTGAACAGTTTTTTTCCGGTTCAAGACAGTTAGGGTCAAAAAACTCCCATCTTGTTTTCTTCCCCAACTTCAAAATCATCCTACATCGCTGCAGAAGTACCGACCCAGTGTTTACAAAGTGAACATGCAAAGAAGATCAAATACCTTTTGGCAATTTTGAAGTTGATGAAGAAAACATAATGGGAGTTTTTCGACCATAATTGTTTTAACCCAGATTATACAGAATACACATGCGCATCACAGAGATGAGACAAAAAAGTAAACTGTCAATTTGTTTAAAAAATGACATTGTTTCACTAGATAAGACCCTGGGATCGTTTAGAGTCATTTGAAGCTGCATTTAAACTGCATTTTGGAAGTTCAAACTTGGGGGCACCATAGAAGTCCACTATATGGAGATAATTCCTGAAATGTTTTCCTCAAGAAACATAACTTCTTTACGACTGAAGAAAGAAAGACATGAGCATTTTGGATGACAAAGAGGTGAGTAAATTATCTGTAAATTTTCTGTACATTCGATAAAGCGGCACAAATAACTCAATATATAACATTCAATACTCCCATCAGCATGCGCATATAGCGAAATAAGTTCTCTTTCACTGCTGATTGCATTTCAATGGCTTAAAATAAAATAATACAACTTTTTAACCGCAGTGCTTAAAGGGGCCATCGGAAAAAGTTCACTTTTTCATGTTGTTTGAACATTAATATGTGTTGGCAGTGTATGTACAAATCTACCCTATAATGATAAAAATCCATGCAGTGGTTTTTAATTAATCTGTAAAAATAATATCCCCTTTTTAAAATCGAGCCATTCTCAGATGCCTGTCGGTGTGGCGTCACACTGACAGATGCCGCTCCCACAATAGTTGATTGACATGAGCTCTTACCCCAGACCAGCTATCACAGTCCAGTAACTTTCCATGTTTCGATGCCAGAGCAGGGATGTAAGTTAGACAAGAATATCTCCGATTAAACGATTGAGGTGTTGTGTTGCTGGATGTAATAATGAACATAGTGGTCGTCATTTACTCCCGACATCTGAGCCCCTGAAGATGCAGTAGATTATGTTTGTTTGTGAATGGAATGTGCCTCCCGATCTACATATATCCGTCTATGGTTGCGCGAATCATTCATGATCCAGCTTCACTTACAGCAGAAGTGAGTATAAGCGTTTTTTTTATGAATCTTTGCGATCGCCTTCCCTTCTAACGTGGTAGTTAGGAAGTTTAGCGGCTAAATGCGGCTAATGTAAACAAGATCGTCTCTCCAAAGAGAGAAGAGAGGGGCGGGGTGAGCAGAGCTCATTTGCATTTAAAGGAACAACCCCTTAGAATGAGATGATTTTTGCAGAGCTGATTTTGGAAGGTAAAAAGGGTGTTGTTTTACAAAACCATTGAGAATTTTTAATCAAAGTATATTAGAGACTTTTCATTAAGACCCTAAAGAATCATATCAACTTGTGGAAAATGGGCATCCGATGACCCCTTTAAAAATGCAAGCGGACAATGTTTTTTAATACAAATTTCTATCACTTAATCAAGTCTACCAGTATATCGCCCACCCCTAATATGAATTAGTGCGAATGATATAATTAAATCCATTTGCTTTTATGAAACTATGAAAACCACTCTCTTAAATTACTTAAATATTTCTATGCATATTATGCAATAAATTTAAGCCATTAAGCGCAGAGTTTTTTACTTTTGTCTTTTTGTCCAGTTTTCAAACACGGTTTTGCTTCAAATAAAAATTGTAATGTCATTCACCTTGTAGCTGGTTGCTTTGTTTCATTGTTTATAACTCTCAGGGCTTTTTGAAAATCCTTATGGGAAAAAGTAGTCAGGCACTGTTGCACTCCACTGGCATCTCTGAGTTGTTTTAAAAATGTTGTTTTTTCCCACAGCTATAAAAGAGTGGTGACTCCAAAGCGTGCAGGCATTGCAGTGATCGTGTGCTGGATGGTGGCCATCGTAGTCGGCCTGACGCCCATGTTGGGCTGGAACAATCTAGAGAAGCTACGGCAGACCAACGGCACCGTGGATGCTGACCTTCTCGTGACCTGTGAGTTCGAGAACGTCATCAGCATGGAGTACATGGTCTACTTCAATTTCTTCGGATGGGTGCTGCCACCTCTCGTCCTCATGATGCTCATCTACGCTGAGATCTTCTACATGATCCACAAGCAGCTCAACAAGAAAGTCACCGCCAACCAGACCGACCCCACTCGATATTATGGCAAAGAACTCAAGCTGGCAAAATCTCTCGCGCTGGTGCTCTTCTTGTTCGCCGTCAGCTGGTTGCCGTTGCATATCCTGAATTGCATCACTCTCTTCTGTCCTAGCTGTGACAATTCAATGTGCCTTCTTTACGTGGCTATCTTGCTCAGTCATGGCAACTCCGCCGTCAATCCCATCATTTATGCATTCCGCATTAAGAAATTCCGGAATGCATTCGTTAAGATCTGGAAACAGTATGTGTGTTGCACGGAGGATCCGCGCCTGGGCAATCGGCCCAGCTTTCGCATAGATAGCAAAGAGAGAAGACTGCGGCACAATGACATCTGACACTGCTCTAAACAGGTCTCCTCTATGAGAAGCACTTTTAAAAATATGACAGTATAAATGAGTGTACTAGGAAAATGCGGTCTGGGATGTATGCTGTCAGTTGTGAGAATCCATTCACCACAGAAATGGAGACGATCGAACATTACAAACTAATGTTTCCTTGAAACTCAGTCAGTGGTGCGTAGAATGAATTGGATCATTAGTAAGGGACCATTAAATAAATGAAAATGGCCTGTTTTAGAGGAATAGCACCACAGTATAACTGGCATTCACATCTGTGGGTAAAATCTTTATTTGATTATGATTTCCTTTTCTGCTGTGGTTCATTCGAACGTGGCTATTACATAAAGGGCTTCATATAATGAGTGCAAAACTGCAGACTCGTAAATGTCAGCGCTTATGAGTACGCTAAACTACGCTCGCCTTTAGTCAGGAGCATAAACGCGTCTGAGGACTTTCAGAAAGGACATTGAGGTGTGATCTGAGGTCGCTTTTATATGTTTTGGGAAGGATGCGACATGGAGTTTTTCGTCATTTGCTGCTTTTCAAGATGAGCGCAAATAGGAAGCAGCTAGACCCACTAAAGGGATAGTTTATAAAAATTGAAAATTTTGTCATTTGTATCATTCCAAACCTCTATGAGAAGATATTTTTTAAATTGTTCATTGAATTAAAGTCAATGGGGTTTGGAGTTGTTTTGGAGCCTATTGACTTTCATTCAAAACAGCTGAAACATTCATGAAAATATTTTAGCAGAAAAGTCATACTGGTTTGAATATAAGATGACAGAACTTTCATTTTTTGGATGAACTATCACTTTAAGCAGAACCATTAGCAGCGATGTTGCTTTTGTCGTGTTTTTTTTTTAACTGTTTTTGTAGCTGTTTCAGTCTTAATGAAATAGATTGGCATATTAATACTCCTCTCTACTGTATATTTCACAGAATAACCACTGGAAATTGACTCATATTGGTTTTTGTTTTTTGTGAGAATAGTGGGAAAATAAGAAATGCAGTCTTCGATTTTACTGCATGATGTTGAAATGAAACAAACTGTAGGTGGTTTGCATTTAATATTTAGATAGCTCAAAACCATGGGCCTGAGCAAAGATGTGAAAAGATAGACAGGAAGGAACTTTAAATAAATCTAGATTGAATGATACTGCCGGAGGTCTAATTTCTTTCCTTCTTTTCTTTCTTTTTTTAAATCGAGATGCGTTGTTAAAATAAATGATGCATAACCTGTGAGGACAATCGCAGTTGGATCTCTCAAATGCTCAGGCCTCTCTTTAAATTGTAATAAGCGAAGGACATTCAGTGCTTGACTGAAATTGCTCAGTTTTCAAGTATATTGGAAGAAAAACTAAACAGACCTTGATTTTGACTCAATGTCCTTGAAAATAGTAGGCAGTGCTTTGAACAAGGTCTGATAAATAGTTTGACCTTTTCAGACCAGCCAATCCCAGAGAGTACAGTCAATTCACACAATTCTTGTGCTGTGTTTCCTGTGAAACTTCCTGGGTAGATCCTAAGGTAGGCTCAAAGCTTACACAGTGACATGTGTTTCCGCTTCATTAACAGTATTCAGCAGACCACCGTTTTTCCTTTGTGTGCCAACTACACTGCAAAAAAAGGCTTGTCTTACTTAGCATTTTTGTCTTGTTTCTAGTCAAAATATCTAAAAATTCTTAAATCAAGATGCATTTACTAGATAAGCAAAACAACATTAGATATTTAGTCTTGTTTCCAGGGGTACAAAACTAAATGAAGTTAATTTTGCTTAAAATGAGTAAAATTATCTGCCAGTGGGGTAAGTAAAATACTCTTGTTTTAAGAATATTTTACTTATCCCACTGGCAGATAATTTTACTTGTTTCCAGGGGGGGGAAGCTAAATTAAGTTCATTTTGCTTAAAACAAGATTAAATAGCTAATGTTATTTTGTTTATCTAGTAAATGCATCTTGGTTTAAGAATTTTAGATATTTTGACTAGAAACAAGACACAAATACAGTAAGTAAGTAAGATAAACCTTTTTTTTTTTTTTTTTGAAGTATAGAGAACTAAACTAGTTTAAAGGAGAAGTTCACTTCCAGAACAAAAATTTATAGATAATGTACTAACCCGCTTGTCATCCAAGATGTTTGTGTCTTTTTTTCTTCAGTCGATAAGAAATTATGTTTCTTGAGGAAAAACATTCAGGAATTATCTCCATATAATGGACTTAAATGGTGCCCCCAAGTTTGAACTTCCAAAATGTATATACTTTTTAACCTCAAACGCTCGTCCTGTCTAAGTCAGCGTGAACTCTGTTTTTTTTTTCTTTTTTTTTTTTTCTGTTTCAATACAGTCAATACTGTTAAGGTACACAGTAAAAAACAAAAAAACACAATTTGTTGAGTCGGCTTAAAATAATTTGTTACTCTGCTGCCTTAAAATTCAGTCAGTTTAGTCAACTTGAAATATTAAGTTGTACTAAGTAACAACTTAGATATTTGTGTCTGCTAAACTTAACAGATGGGTAAGTAATCCAGCTGCCTTAAAATGTTGATTCAATTCAAATATCTAAGTTGTCACTTAACATTTCAAGTTGAATAAACTTTTTTTTGAGTTGGCTGAACTTAAAATTTTAAGGCAGCCAGGTTACAAATTATTTTAAGTTGACTCAACAAATTGTTTTTTACAGTGTATGTTGAAAAACTCCCATCTTGTTTTCTTACCCAACTTTAAAATCACCCTACATCGCTGCACAAGTGAACATCCAAAGAAGATCAAATGCCCTTTACAAAAAATGTAGGTGTAGGACGTAAATGTAAAAATGCGATGTAGGACGATTTTGACGTTGAAGAAAACGAGACGGGAGTTTTTTGACATACCCTAATTGTATTGACCCAGATTACACAGACTACGCATCGCAGAGATGAGACAAGATGAGCATTTGAGGTTAAAAAGTATATAAATTGTAAATTTGTTTAGAAAATGATCGATCGTTTCACTAGATAAGACCCTTCTTCCTTGGCTGGGATCGTTTAAAGTCATTTGAAGCTGCATTTAAACTGCATTTTGGAAGTTCAGACTTGGGGGCACCATTGAAGTCCATTATATGGAGAACATTCCTGAAATGTTTTCCTCAAGAAACATAATTTCTTATCAACTGAAAAAAGAAAGACATGAACATCTTGGATGACAAAGAAGTTAATAAAATATCTGCAAATGTTTTTTCTGGAAGTGAACTTCTCCTTTAAAAAAAAGAGTTCACCCAAAAATAAAAATTCTGTCATTAATTACTCACCGTTATGTTGTTCCAAACCCATAAGACCTTCGTTCATCATCTGATCACAAATTAACATATTTTTGATCAAATCCAAGAGCTTTCTGATTCTGCATAAACAGCAACGCAACTGACACATTCAAGGCCCAGAAAGGTAGCAAGCCTGTGGTATTTTTGTGGAGACTGACACGGAAGAGAAGAAACTGTTGAATGCAGTTATGTAATGAAGTAAGTATTCTCATAGCTTCATAACATTACGGTTGAACCACTGAGGTCACATGGACTATTTTAACAATGTCCTTACTACCTTTCCGAGCTTTAAATGTGTCAGTTGTGTTGCTGTCTACGCAGGGTCAGAAAGCTCTCGGATTTCATCAAAGATACATTAATTTGTGTTTCGAAGATGAATGAAGGTCTTACAGTTTTGGAATGACATGAGGGTGAGAATTAACAGAATTTTCATTTTTGAGTGAACTATTACTTTAAGGTTATTCCTAAACATTCCTGTTAAAAACAGCAGCTTAACCTGCCCGTAATAGCACACGGAGAGAAATTTCCAAAGTGTTAGGAATAATCAGTATACTTCAGTAAGGATATTATCACAGTTTATGGTGGCCACTTCTTCTGTGTAATTTTGTTTGCTGGCAACAAAGCCTGCAGAAGCAATGGCTTTATTTAGCCTAAATGATACAAATACAATTTTCTTTTCTTCACAAATTGCAGTCGTTTATTTACTTTATAGTGTAAACAACAGTCACCAAATTGTAACTCGGTACTGTGGTGCCCCCTTGTGATGATTTGAAAAAGCATACGTGACCCTGGACCACAAAATACATTGTATGGGTCAAAATTAATTTTTCTTTTATGCCAGGTGATTTTTTCAATATTTAGATTTTTTGCAACCTCAGATTCCAGATTTTCAAGTAGTTGTATCTCAGCCAAATATTGCCCTAACAAATCACACATCACTGGAAAGCCTTTTTATTCAGCTTTCAGCTGATGTATATATCTATATATCATGGTCCAGGGTCACATATTAGAATTATTCATTGGCTAGGTGTTCATTATTAAGAAAAAGATGTATCAACTAAATTTTATTCAAATAAGAATAAGCATGATTATGTTAAAATAATTTAAAAGTGGCTCAGTCATTATTAGTGAAGCGAGGTCATTAGTGAGAAATTGTTTTTTTCCTTATTGTTACCAGGATATAATAAAACCATAAACCACAAAATAAATTTCTCAACATGTCCACCCCATGTTTATTTTGTGTCTAGTGAAAGAAGACTAACATTTTGACACTTCACTAATGTTTACTACACAAAGTGCTTTGTTTGAAAATAACATTGTAGTTTTACTTCACATACATACATTTGTGAGAAATTTGAGTACATCATAAAAAACGCAAGTCTATTATTAAAAAAAGGATTGTTGGTCGAGAATACCTGCATCAACTGAAATACTCAAACACAAATATCTGTATTAGAGTAAAAATGTAAACATTAAAAAATTTAAATTCTCCTTCCTTCTGCTGGTTGTGATTGTCTGAAAAAAAGCACCTTGGCATCTGATTTACATTAACAGTTCATCCAGTGTTAAAGAATTAGAGAAATGACTGAAGGTGTCTCAGAGAATAAGACAGTGAGCTCCAATCTCAACACATGCTTTTTTTAGAGACAGAGACCTGGAAAAGAAAAAACAACAACATTAGACAATTTATTTGTTGAACTATATTTGCGTTTAACTAATATATATTTATATATTATCATATAATTGATTATAGGAATCATTAGGAAATTAAAGGGATAGTTCACCCAAAAATGAAAATTCTGTCATTAATTATTCACCCTCATGTCATCCCGTAAGACCTTCAAATTAAGATATTTTGATGAAATCAGAGAGCTTTCTGAACCTGCACAGACAGACAACAGATCTGACACATTCCGGCCCAGAAAGGTAGTAAGGACATTGTTAAAATAGTTCATTTGACATCAGTGGTTCAACAGTAATGTTATAAAGCTTTTTTTTATAATTTTATAAATAGACCCGAGTCCGGGTCAGGTCCCAATCTATTGCCTCGGTCCCGGGTCTGTTTAACATTTGTGTGTAATACCCGAATCAATCGGATAACACCGCACCCGCCAGTCCTCAGTGTCGGTCAGCACTTTGCGTGTGTTTTGTAACTTGCAACTTGTGAAATTAAGATGAGAAAAGTCTGAGCGGGAAATAAGGTGGGGAAAAAACATACGTGACGCGAAGTTAATGTTAGTACTGCAAGCGGACGGTATCAAGCTGTCTCATGTGAATTCCTCCTTTAAGCGTCATAAGATAAACTTCTTAGAGGTGGAGCTTTAAGCATGTTTTGTATTGTTTTCTTTTACTGAAGAAGAGACGCACCTGTTATTGAACACGCAGAATGGTGCAGGGCGTACCCACTTCAGTCGGCTTTGTGTATACCCACTTCTACCCATATCCACTCTGATGCGCATCATTCAGTAATGTCTTGCATTAGCTAAAATCATGTCAGTCCACCACATGATATCTAATCCAATTGTACGTGAATAAATGCAAATACATAAAAGTCCATAAAAGCAAGACCGTGGCGCTGGTTTCCTTTGAAATATGATTGCGCCCACATCCGCTTTGTCCTGCTTCGTGACAGAAATGCCACCTGCATGTGCGAGAGCATGTCAGGGGAGGCATGCAGAGTGGTAACATGATAATTAATTGTTGGTTACTAATTTAAATCAGTACATTATAATGAAAACAATAACTTAAATAAATTAAGAGTATAACCACTTCTCCAGACACCACTACACCACCAGTAAAGTGTGACGCACTTCTTGTTCTGTGTGTTTTTTGAAAAGAAAAAAAAAAATTGCTCCGAGCTGGAAAAATGAATAGATTAAAAAGGTTCTTTCACTCTGCAAGAGAGAGGAACAGCCTAACATGGACAGAAATGTTAGTGTCATGGAGGATTGATCGCAGTCAGGGCTACTAACAGTAGGTAAGCCAAAAAGTTTTTTTTTTTTTCGCAACTTGTTAATGCAGTTTGCTGTGCAATATGTGCCAAGCGGGTGCAGTCGGGTCTGTGTCTTCCCAGCCAGATTCGGGTCCAATTTACGAATAACGTTCAGGTTCGGGTTCGGGAAGTAAATTTAAGGCATTTCTCGGGTCTGCACTGGTTCGGGACCCACTTTCAATTTAAATACGGGTCCGGGTCGGTTAACAAATTTACGGATCTCTTTGTGTACAAATTTTTGGACCCGTGAAGACCTCTAGGTTGAACCACTGATGTCACATGGATAGGGGTGTGACGAGACACTTATCCCATGAGACAAGATGAGACACGAGACTGGGTTCACGAGAACGAGACGAGATGAGATTTTTAAACTTTTCTTAAGAAATCCTCAATGATGAAATATATAGGGAAAATAGTCTTTTATTCAACTGAAAAAAAACAAAATGCAAAAAAATCTAGGTGCATTTTGAACTTTATGAAAATAAGTATTAATTGTAATGAATTACATGCAGTAAAAAAAAAAAAAAAAAAACCAACATTTAACAAGAGCTTCACGATTCTGGATAAATTGAGAATCCCAGTTGTTTTTAATAAATTGGGGACTACGATTCTCTCATGATTCTGGAGAAAAAAAGATTAGAAAACTAAACAAAATAACATATTTTACTAGTGGTTGTGACAAACTGTTCATTGTCTTTTCAAGTCTTTTAAAAACATACATTCATTTAAACAAAATCGAAATAAAGTCAGTGTCTCACTTCATTAAGCCTGCATCCCAATGTGCATACTATCCATCCTAAATTCTGTGAGATAGCAGTAATTTTCAATACTATTTAGGGCAGATAGGGTGGATAGTATGCACACTGGGACGCAAGGTAAGACTTGTTTGACTATTGAAATCTCCTGAATGAATGATTCAATGACATACTTTTTTTTTTTTAAACGGGCAGTTGTCGCCACCTCCTGGCGGAAGAGGATAAGTGTTTCTATACATACAAGTGTTAAAGGAACACTCCACTTTTTTTTGCTAATAGCTTAGCATAGATCATTGAATCAGATTAGACCGTTAACATCAGTGAGATGCTAATGGTCTAATCTGATTCAATGATCTATGCTAAGCTATTAGCAAAAAACGTGGAGTGTTCCTTTAAGCTACTTTCGTTTTGATCGCTACTGTAGACAATAAGTCTTTATATCCAAACTATAAACTTTTATTCCAGTACTTCTGTTATTTAAATGTCTGTAACACAGAAATAATGATTATAATGTGGTTGAAAAAGACTGTGTTGCTTTTCCTGCGTTCACATTTAACCCGACCCTCTGATTCATTAACATGGGCAGTGACAAAACGTGCTTCTCACGCTCCACTGACACTCGCGATGTGAAACAGTCCTAATAGACATAGCTAAATCGTTGTCATTCAGGAATAAGATTGTGTGGGTGTTTGAATCAAGATCTCCATATTTTAAGGATTAACCGTGCAGCTCTAATGTAAACACTGCAAAATGTTTTATGGGGATATCGTCACGAGATCTTGTGAGATCCAACTGACCTCGTGAGACACATTGGACCACGCGAGATCTCGTGACACGACTCGTTACATCCCTACACATGGACTATTTTAATGTTCTTCCTACGTTTACGGGCCTTGTACATGTCAGTCATGTTGCTGTCTATGCAGGGTCAGAAAGCTCTCGGATTTCATCAAAAATATGTTAATTTGTGTTCTGAAGATGGACAAAGCTCTTACGGGGTCAGAACAACATGAGGGTGAGTAATTAATCACAGAATTGTCATTTTGGAGTAAACTATCCCTTTAACACGAGGGCAAAAAAAGTTCCTCATGCAGATTTCACTCATTTTCAAGTTGGTCATGTGAATTCGCCACACTGACCAACAGAACAGCTGATTGGTTTGAAAGTGATGAATTCTGCTGAGGACATACACAAATCTTTTGGTCTTTGCTTCTGAGTTTCCTACAAAAGGAAGTAGTTAAACCAAACGTATCCTCACCCAGCCCCCTTGCTCCGAGATCCAGTTTGTTAGACGGTTGTTGATGAATCCCGTCATAGCGACCTCGACTGCATTCTTCATGTCAGGGGAGTTTTTCTTTATAAAGAGTCCCAGTGTGATGGCGGCTTTGAGGAGGTGCTTCTCCGAGTCCACTTCTGCTCTTTCTACAACCCACATTTTGCACAGGCTGTCCACGCTATCACTGAACACAGTCACCACCTAGAGGACACACACTTGGTCAGAGGCCACAATTCAAACACAAAACATTTCCATGTGGTAAAAACAAGTGGTAACCATGCAAACATGTGGTTAAAACATGTAGTTACCACGCAATTAAAGTAAAAATGCTTAGCTATTAGAGACAAACAGGAAATACTGCATTCATTTTGCGGCTGCTCAAGAAGTTTCACTTTTACTAGTTTCAAGCAAAAAGCGAAACAGGAAAATATCGACAGCACTTCTTTATAGTGGCCTATACAGTAATTGCCTGTAATTATGAGTGGAACAGGAACAAAGTAACACTTAGAAAATTTGTTCACAAAGTGATACAAACATTCTTCAGTTTAGTTGATCGGTGTCTGAAGACAGATTATCTGGACTCACCTGATCGGCTGCAGCTTTCTGTATATTCTTCATCAGTGGCTGGATCACTCTCTCCTCATAATCATCACCCAGTTCCCTGAGCTTAGAGGCTATTTTTACAGGGTCAAATGAGTTCTCTGCAGAACAAATAGCTTGGAATTCATATATGACAGACTTATAATCGTTGTGCACTTATATGTTTTTACAAAATGTACAACAAAGTAATGACAAGAGAGAAAACATTAACAGCAGATAACCGTGTACATCATTTTCTACATTATTTTAATAAAGTGTAATCGCTAAATTAGTGTTTCCGCTGTGTACAACATGAATGAATCAGCTTGTAAACGCTGTCAGGTAAAGTTAACACTACCTCAGAAAAGCCATTGAACGTTAAAGGTCTTAATTGACAAAAATACTAACTCTTGAGATGAGCATTTTATTAAATACATGCACTATATTACATATTCATTATATTTTATATTCATTAAACTTAACCTGCTAGTGATATTTATGATATGTAGGAAAAATCTGTCAGGAAAACATATTATGACGCTTAAATATGTATATTTAAACAACGAATTGGAGTAGAAACATTAAGTGGTTGATATAAAAACCGCCTTGTGTGAATTTGATTTGAGTTTTGATTATTACATCTAAAATCGATGTGTTTCGAACATAAGGTTAGCAAGTCAGTTTTGAGAGGTGTAGTAGCCCACGCAAGTCATTGTTTACACGTATGTTCATACGGGACTTGAATATGCTCAGAGATCAAAGACGGACACTTACCATCTTCAGGACCGTCAGCCTCCACCATATCAATGTCCAGTTCATTTTGTAATAAGCAGTGTATGACGTAGGATGTTTGTTTCTGTATGTCAGCTGCCGCCATCGCGTTCACCGGTGTTACAATATTTTCAGTTCCTTAGATATTTGGTTCCACTGGGTGGCGCCTGTATATTCATATTGTGGGCGTGTCCTTGAGACAACGTCCAAACGAGCAGGGTTTCCAATACTTGGGGGTTGTGTGTTGATGAAAAGCTTAATTCAGTCAGTCATACCAACTGCAAAAATAAAAGCAATTAAAAAAGTGAAATGTCAAAAGTTGCCAAAAGTTTGGAATAATTAAGGGTTTTTGTTTAATAACAATTAATGTTTTGAATGTTCTTTTATTTGATTAGAAAAAAAAAAACATTTAAAATAACTTTTTATCTTTTTTATTTATACTTTATAATAATAATAATATGGCCTTTACGATGTGTCCACTGTCTTAACCTCAGAACAGTTTCACAGGTTGCATGATAAGTCACAGAAAACACTACTTGAAAAAAACAAGTATGTGGACCTCTTTTTGGTGTTTCTTTTTGCAGGAATATATTTTTATTTTTTTATTATTATTATTTTTTCTTTTTTTATTATGCAGTAAGTCAACAATTACATTTACAACAACAAAAAAACAACAGTGAGGGTTACATACAATAATCCAAAGCATATTATGTTAGCTTATAGGATTTACACCATGAAAGAGTCTTGATTGCGATGGGGTTATTAGAGTTTCTTATAGAGTTCACATACACATCAAAATCTTTTCTGAAAATAAAAAAGTAAGGGGTTTTCTTTGACCATTTACATTTATGAATGTAAAATTTTGCGAGAAATAGCAATAAATTAATAATAAGTTTACAGTGAGAAGGGTCTACATTCAAAGAGTAACCAAAAAACACAATTTTGGGAGTTATACAGAAGTTTGGAAGTAAATACTTGTTAATAAAATTAGAAAAATCAACCCAAAATACTTTACAATAAACACAGTCCCAAAATAAATGATTAATAGTTTTTTTCAGACTTAAGACAAAAAGAGCAATTGGGGGAAATATTATTATTAAATTTATCAAGTTTGTAATTTACCGGGTAGCAATTATGGATCATTTTAATAGAGGCTTCAGCAACTTTATTAGACAAGAAGAATTTCTGTCGAAGAAGCCAAAACTCTTCCCAATCTATATCACTAAATATGTTATTCCAAAAGCTTACACAAGCAGGTAGAGAAATCTGAGATCTATTAATAATTGAATGAATGTCTTTGTTTGACATGGTATTGAGAAGACTGTGGTTAACAAATAAGTTAGTGTTATTAAAAATTGGAGAGACTAAAGAACCTTTAGGGCCACAGTTGACTAAAGGTATAATACAGTCAGGAATTGCGCCATTGTTTTTGGGGCAATTCCTGACTGTATTATACCTTTAGTATAGTAAAAGAGATTTGTTTTTATATCTAATATTTTTATTGTTCCAAATAAAATAACTATGTGGAGAAAAGTTATAAATATATATAAGTGACCAACTTATTAAAGCTTGTTTATGAAAACAAGATAAAGTTAAAGGTATTTTAGAGATGTCAAAGTTGCAGCGCAACAAAAAATGTAAACCTCCAACTGAATTAAAAATATGATTTGGAATAAAATTCCAACAAGATGTGGGGTTGTTTAAAAATGTCTTTATCCATTTAACTTTAAACAAATTATTAAGAGTGGAAAAATCCACTAACTCAAAACCCCCCATAGCCCGATCAGCTAGCATAACGCCTTTAATTAAATGAGTTTTAGAATTCCAAACAAAATCAACTATAATTTTGTCTAGTGTTCTACAAATTTCCACAGAAACATCCAGTGCCATTGCAGGATAGATAACCCGAGATAATCCATCTGCTTTAGAGAGCAACACTCTACCTGTTATTGACAGATCAGGCTGTAACCAAGAGTTTAATTTACATTGGACAGAGAATATAAGAGGTTCAAAATTAAGCTTTGATCTCCTTTTCTGATCTTTACATATAGTTATACCTAGATATTTAACTTCAGATTTGACTGGGTTGTCACAAATGTTAACATCAGTAGCATGTTTTATAGATAAAAGTTCACATTTATGAATATTAAGACATAAACCAGAAGCAGAGGAAAAAAACTTAATCTTGTCTAAAGCTAAAGGAACTTGATCTTTATTTTTTAGAAAAAGAGTTGTGT
This sequence comes from Cirrhinus mrigala, assembly GCA_036247105.1. Lineage (NCBI taxonomy): Eukaryota > Metazoa > Chordata > Actinopteri > Cypriniformes > Cyprinidae > Cirrhinus > Cirrhinus mrigala. Next base: position 19,267,519 of record CM070017.1, read on the forward strand.
CATCAGCCAGTTGGCTTATTAATATTGATTGATTTGCCATAGAGATACCTTTCAAATGATTTTGAATGTGGATGGCTAAAAGTTGCACAGGAAGCAGAAAAGATAAGGTGAGATAGGGCAGTTTTGACAGATGCCTCTATCTATGTTAAACCTATGAGTAGTACCATGTTGTAATTTAATTGGCATTATTGTACAAAGTTTGAATTGCATTAATAAAATTAGGGCCAAAACCAAAAATACTCAAGGACTTAAGAATAAAAGGAAATTCAATTGAATCAAAAGATTTATAAAAATCAAGAAAAAGCAGAAAACTGTCATCCGGGATCAGATCGGAGTAATCTAAAATATCAAGAACAAGTCTAATATTGTTTGAAATAAGTCTGTGTGTCATAAAGCCTGACTGACATTCATCTATTATATCATCTAGAACACATTCAATTTTCTTAGCAAAAATCATGGCTAGTATTTTGTAGTCATTATTTAAAAGACTTATAGGTCGCCAGTTTTCCAACTGAGAGAGGTTTTTTGCAGGAATATTTTTAGTTAGACCTTAACTCACTGCTATTTGCCATGTTATACACTAGAGCGATTGAGAGGACTAGATTCAGTAGCAGCGCTGATCCTCAGCGTTCTCGCCGGGGGCAGTGGCGCGCGCCTGTAATCCAAGTTTCTGGGAGGCTGAGGCTGGTGGATCGCTTGAGCTCAGGGGTTCTGGGCTGCAGTGGGCTATGTCGATCGGGTGTCCGCACTAAGTTCGGTATCGATATGGTGTTCCTGGGGGAGCTCGGGACCACCAGGTCGTCTAAGGAGGGGTGAACCGGCCCAGGTCGCAGACGGAGCAGGTCAAAGCCCCCGTGCCGATCAGTAGTGGGATCGCGCCTGTGAATAGACACTGTAGTGCAACCTGAGCGATACAGCGAGACTCAGACTTTTGAGTAGCTGGAATATTTTACACGTCTTGAGCGCCATATTTAGCGTGTTTGTTTTAATGCAAACGGCAATCTTAATATAAATCTTAATTTGAAACAGATCTGCGAAGAGGGCTGAATTACTTTGACAGCCAATGCGAGTTTAAAGTAACATGTGGCAACTGACTGGTCAAAAGAGGCAAAAAGAGCATGTATTCGTCGGCCTCTCTACGGACTGCCTTTTAGAAACTACTCCAAGAACAATACAACATGGTAACTTCCCTGGTGAAAAAAACAGCATATGCTGGTTTATGCTGCTCCTTAGCTGGTTTATGGTGGTCATGTTGCTGGTCAAGGACCAGCATAAACAAGCAAAGGACCAGCTTACACCAGCAAAGGACCCGCGCCAGCGTCAAAACATACCTACCAGCATATGCTGTTTTTTTTTTCAGGTTAGCATATGACCAATAAAAAAAATTAATATGGTTTTGTGAGCATGTGCATGATCTGCTCTTTTGCACTAGGCCTACTTTACACTGCCTAGTAAAAACAATGTTTAGAGTAATGTGAAGTAGTGTTCAATTCTATGTTTCATATTTCCATCCATACTCACTCTGTCCCGTGGTAGGCTATAAATAAAAGACATAATCCCTGAATAAAAATATTAAGTGTTTGATGCAGATAGATTGCATATGAGGGTTATGTGAATATGAATTATTCTCCAGAGACACACAAATAGCTTCTTCTGTTTTATGTCTCTGCTGTTTTAGATTTTTAGTGTCTTTGTTATGTACCGACGTTCTTATGTTAAAAATTGTAATATAAAAAAAACACTAGAGGGCGCTGGAGATGTTTAAACACTATGAAGTTCACTGCATAACAGCTAATAGCAGTCTAGCATTCTGTTTAGCTACACTAGATGGCGCTATGAGCACTAGATTCAGTAGCAGCGCTGATACTCGCAGTTCTCGTCGGGTGCAGTGGCGCGCGTCTGTAATCCAAGCTACTGGGAGGCTGAGGCTGGCGGATCGCTTGAGCTCAGGGGTTCTGGGCTGCGGTGGACTATGTCGATCGGGCGTCCGCACTAAGTTCGGTATCGATATGGTGTTCCTGGGGGAGCTCGAGACCACCAGGTCGTCTAAGGAGGGGTGAACCGGCCCAGGTCGGAGACGGAGCAGGTCAAAGCCCCCGTGCCGATCAGTAGTGGGATCGCGCCTGTGAATAGACACTGCAGTGCAGCCTGAGCAATACAGCGAGACTCAGACTTTTGTGTAGCTGGAATATTTTACACGTCTTTAGCGCCATATTTAGCGTGTTTGTTTTAATGCAAACGGCAATCTTAATATAAATCTTAATTTGAAACAGATCTGCGAAGAGGGTTGAATTACAACTTTGACAGCCAATGTGAGTTTAAAGTAACATGTAGCAACTGACAGGTCAAAAGAGGCAAAAAGAGCCTGTATTCGTCGGCCTCTATACGGACTGCCTTTTAGAAACTACTCCAAGAACAATACAACGTGGTAACTTCTCTGGTGAAAAAAACAGCATATGCTGGTTTATGCTGCTCCTTAGGTGGATTATGCTGGTTTATGGTGGTCATGTTGCTGGTCAAGGACCAGCATAAACAAGCAAAGGACCAGCATAAACCAGCTAAGGACCCGCGCCAGCGTCAAAACATACCTAACCAGCATCCCAGCATCAAAACATACCTACCAGCATATGCTGTTTTTTTCACCAAGGTTAGCATATGACCAATAAAAAAATTAATATGGTTTTGGAGGCATTTGCATGATCTACTCTTTTGCACAAGGCCTACTTTACACTGCCTAGTAAAAACAATATTTAGAGTAATGTGAAGTAGTGTTCAATTCTATGTTTCATATTTCCATCCATACTCACTCTGTCTCGTGGTAGGCTATAAATAAAAGACATAATCCCTGAATAAAAATATTAAGTGTTTGATGCAGATAGATTGCATATGAGGGTCATATGAATATGAATTATTCTCCAGAGACACACAAATAGCTTCTTCTGTTTTATGTCTCTGCTGTTTTATATTTTTAGTGTCTTTGTTATGTACCGACGTTATGTTAAAAATTGTAATATAAAAAAACACTAGAGGGCGCTGGAGATGTTTAAACACTATGAAGTTCACTGCATAACAGCTAATAGCAGTCTAGCATTCTGTTTAGCTACACTAGAGGGCGCTATGAGCACTAGATTCAGTTGCAGACCCTATTGGCGCTGATACTCGCAGGTCTGGCCGGGTGCAGTGGCGTGCGCCTGTAATCCAAGCTACTGGGAGGCTGAGGCTAGCGGATCGCTTGAGCTCAGGGGTTCTGGGCTGCAGTGGACTATATCAATCGGGTGTCCGCTCTAAGTTCGGTATCGATATGGTGCTCCTGGGGGAGCTCGGGACCACCAGGTCGTCTAAGGAGGGGTGAACTGGCCCAGGTCGGAAACGGAGCAGGTCAAAGCCGCCGTGCCGATCAGTAGTGGGATCGCGCCTGTGAATAGATACTGCAGTGCAGCCTGAGCCATACAGCGAGACTCAGACTTTTGCATTTGTACATGTATGTGGACCAATAGTGAACGATGTAAAAGATGTGGAAGAGCTCCATGGTCATCGTGATCCCAGAAGATCCTCTCATGGCCCAAAGATTCCTGTAAAATCTGTTCCTGCCACAGCTGCCCAGACGTTCCTGTCAATGTACTTGCGTTTGGCAGTATTACTTGCTCAGTTGGTGAGCACATACGTCATGGAGAAAATGGGATTATATAAATAAACTAATAAATATTATAAAAAAATACTTAAAAACAAACTATTGTGACATATTTCTGAGAGATTTCCAGCTAATCAAACAAGGAAAAAGTGTAGGGCTTGATTTCATCCATTGTTTGGTGATTTTCTTGTGAAAAGTGAGCATTGTGTAGTGGAATGGAGGCAGATCTGAATGTAATGGGCTTGAATGCAGTGCTGACTCACATATGACAGCAGAGAAAAGTGAGTATATCACAAGAAGAGAAAATTGTGATGAAAGATTTCCAAATTAAAAATATATATATATTTAATTTAATAAATAAATATATATTCACAATAAGACTAGTAACATCCAATAAGAAAGTAAACAGGGTCAGTTGTGATTTCATGCTGAGTAATATTTCTACAGAGTTCTTGTTTAAGACTACCTCAGAGGTTCTTATCATGGTCATCCTGGTTTCTGTATCAGTGGTTTTCTGTCACAGCTGCTTCATAATTTCCAGACGTTGTATCACCAGAATATGCACTGGTTCCAGTCACAGCCACACCAGAGGTTCCAGTCAGGGCCGGCATCTCAGTTCTTTAATTCTTATTTTTTTATTGTTTTTAAGTTTGCCACAGTAAAATTAATAAGCTAAATGTGTGTCCTTGTGATAAATACACATACATATGATAAATAAAACAGTTAATATACAAGCCAAAAATCTAAAGTTATAGCAAATGATTTATGTATTAAGCATTACATTGGATTAAATGATAGTCGGATGTGTTACAGTAAAGGAAAATAATAGCAGTTGAATGTTTTAAATTAAAAGTGAAAAATTTGTTTTTTGCTGATCTGTTTGCTGGAGATGTTTAAACACTATGAAATTCACTGCATAACAGCTAATTGTAGTCTAGCTTTCTTTTTAGTTACACTAGAGGGCGCTGTGATCACTAGATTCAGTAGCAGCGCTGATACTCACAGTTCTCGCCGGGTGCAGTGGCGCGCGCCTGTAATCCAAGCTACTGGGAGGCTGAGTCTGGCGGATCGTTTGAGCTCAGGGGTTCTGGGCTGCAGTGGACTATGTTGATCGGGTGTCCGCTCTAAGTTCGGTATCGATATGGTGTTCCTGGGGGAGCTCGGGACCACCAGGTCGTCTAAGGAGGGGTGAACCGGCCCAGGTCGGAGACGGAGCAGGTCAAAGCCCCCGTGCCGCTCAGTAGTGGGATCGCGCCTGTGAAAAGACACTGCAGTGCAGCCTGAGCGATACAGCGAGACTCAGACTTTTGTGTAGCTGGAAAATTTTACACGTCTTGAGCGCCATATTTAGCGTGTTTGTTTTAATGCAAACGGGAATCATATGCTGGTTTATGCTGCTCCTTAGCTGGTTTATGCTGGTCCTTTGCTGGTTTATGGTGGTCTCTTGCTGGTCAAGGACCAGCATAAACAAGCAAAGGACCAGCATAAACCAGCTAAGGACCAGCTTAAACCAGCAAAGGACCCGCGCCAGCGTCAAAACATACCTAACCAGCATCCCAGCATCAAAACATACCTACCAGCATATGCTGTTTTTTTCACCAAGGTTAGCATATGACCAATAAAAAAAATAATAATAATAATAATAATTAATATGGTTTTGTGAGGATGTGCATGATCTGCTCTTTAGCACTAGGCCTACTTCAAAAACAGTATTTAGAGTGATGTGAAGTAGTGTTCAATTCTATGTTTCATATTTCCATCCATACTCACTCTGTCCCGTGGTAGGCTATAAATAAAAGACATAATCCCTGAATAAAAATATTAAGTGTTTGATGGAGATAGATTGCATATGAGGGTTATATGAATATGAATTATTCCCCAGAGACACACAAATAGCTTCTTCTGTTTTATGTCTCTGCTGTTTTATATTTTTAGTGTCTTTGTTATGTACCGACGTTCTTATGTTAAAAATTGTAATATTAATTAATAATTAAGAAAAAAAAAACACTAGAGGGCGTTATTGCAAGTTATAGCAAATTATTTATTCATTAAGCATTACATTGGATTAAGTGATAGTCGGATGTGTTAAAGTAAAGGAAAATAATAAGCAGTTGAATGTTTCAAATTAAAAGTGAAAAATTAGTTTTTTGCTAATCTGTTTGCTGGAGATGTTTAAACTAGCATTCTAGCATTTTGTTTAGCTACACTAGAGGGCGCTATGAGCACTAGATTCAGTAGCAGCGCTGATACTCTTAGCTCTCGCCGGGTGCAGTGGCGCGCGCCTGTAATCCAAGCTACTGGGAGGCTGAGGCTGGCGGATCGCTTGAGCTCAGGGGTTCTGGGCTGCAGTGGACTATGTCGATCGGGTGTCCGCAGTAAATTCGGTATCGATATGGTGTTTCTGGGGGAGCTCGGGACCACCAGGTCGTCTAAGGAGGGGTGAACCGGCCCAGGTCGGAAACGGAGCAGGTCAAAGCCCCCGTGCCGATCAGTAGTGGGATCGCGCCTGTGAATAGACACTGCAGTGCAGCCTGAGCGATACAACGAGACTCAGACTTCTGTGGTTACTTTGAATTCATGTTTGCAAGGTTGAACTGCCTTTAGCAGCCTCCCTTCACTCTTCTTTTTTTGTGAAGGCATTTTTTTTTTGACTACAAAGTGTGCCAACAACAGCAAATTTGGATTTATATTAGATCTGATCAGGTACAATACTTTGATTATACATTCTAATTCTAATTCTAAGGATATCTTGTATAAATTGTTGACACTTTTAGAAGACAGAGAGCATTTAGAATCATTAGTACCAAATTTCTAATTCGGCGGATCAACCACTGACTTTAAAAACAATTCTTCACTTTTCTTCACAAGTTTAAACCTAAATGCTTCTCACTCAGACTCTACATACACAGCAAGTCTGTAAGAGCTATCATTATAGTGAACTTGTGTTTTTATACTGCATAGTACACGTTTAAAAAGGTGCCATTAAAAGCATGTTCCAAAAATTAAATTGCTGGGTGCATCCTACTAAAAGTAGCCAAATTCTATTAAAAATACTTAGACTATATTTACAATTTTAAACTTACATTTCAATCAGAATAGTGTCAGCTGCTGCATCCAAACCAGAAGTGGCCCTCATCTGTTTTATTATATTCAAATATGGTCAAATATGGAACAAATTAGGCTTACACTATGATTAGCCAATGCTGAATGTGCCGTATATTTGCCAAAAGTGGCCCAAATTGTCATGCCAAATAATCATTTGGGCAATATTTGTCATTTTATATGCAGATCATTTTAGGCTCATAGCCACATTAGCCAGTGCTTAATCTGCCATATATCTTTGCCAAAACTGGCCCAGATACATTTTAATATACCTGGGCCACAATTGCTGAAACATACGGGTTTACACGCTGACTAGCCTTTGTTGATTATACCACATTTTTGCCAAAGCTGGCACTATTTGGTCCATATTCACTATTTATTGCATGGGCCACTTTAAGGTCATCCACATCTGAAGAGGCCCACATGTGATTTGATATATTTGGGCCATTTTTGCTATTTCACATATGGGCCACTTCAGGCTTACAGCCATTTTGTCCAGGCCATAAGAAGGCCAGCAGTGCCGTATCATTGCCTTAATTTGCCCACATCCGAATGCTATCTGGGAACTCACTAAATTAAGATAATACAGACCAAGACAGTATTAAAGATGATTTGGCTGCCTGCTTCACCTGCGTGTATGATCACAGGTGCTGTGAGAAAGAGTCACGTCACATTTTTATTATGTCTGAAAAGAAGGCACTCTGGGAAAAGCAGTCAGCACCATAAAAAGAGCCCAGGAAATATTTGAACTGCAAGAACTTCTTATTAAGATCTTATGAAAATTATGGTTTCATCGACAAACTGGTTCTGCATATTTCTAAATTGAGTTCTAACACATTAAAGACAATTATATTGGCAAGCCTTAAAACATGAGAATAGTAGAAACAAGGAAATAACCCTGTATAATACACCTGAAAATGTCCTGTTTGATACACCTATGATTGTTTGTGTCATTTCATACAGAAGTTTGACTGTTTATGTCCCAGATTAAAAAATTAATCATCCCTGTGCCCAATAAGTCATCAATATCCTACCTGCTTTAATGACTACCAGCCTGTAGCACCTGCCATCATGAAGTGCTTTGAGAGCTTGTCATGACCAACATCAATGCCACCTATATTGGACTCCTTACAGTTGACTTAGATACAACACTCCACTGCAGATGCCATATCACACGTCAACCTCAGGCATACTTTATAGCATGATTTTGATTTGCTGACTAACAGATCACAGGCAGCTAGGATTTATGATCATACTTTCTCTAACATCTGACTCAGGAGCATATGTGCATACACTAGTAAGAGCACTGCCCAACCCCAATACCACCCTAATTAGTGAAAAAATGAACTAAATAAATAAATGAAACAATTTTGCTTGTGGCTGTGATTCAGAAAAAAAAATGTCATGAGTTATGTAGAAATGTACTGTTTGATAGGGGAGATGCAGAAGTTAATAGCGCATTTTGTTTTAATGTCTAAATTTTGTTGTGCCGTAAGTCTCAAATGTTTTTAGAATATTTTTTTATATTTGTCTACTAGACATTTAAGTACGCATTAAACTTAATGTCAAGTACAGACATTACTTTGACTTTAGTTTCAACATATCTAACTATAGGGAGGATTATAGTACAGTGTAATCATTGATTTCAGTCTGTACTATTACTCCAACCAGTCCACAATTAACTAAATTAAAGACACCTTGCTAATCTTTACACCTCGTGACTCTTAACAACCTAATGAGTGGTCAATTATACTATTCAAAACTATTATCATTTAACTACACTAGATCATAGCATTAAAAACAGCCATGGGTGAGGCTATAATTTTCTCTACAGTCACTGAAGTAATGGCAACTGGCCATTTTCATTGCCAAATAAAAGCAGGTGCTCGACTACACAGGTCAGATATTTTAAAAGGGTTTAATGTTATCAACTTGATCATATAGCAGAAAGAGTAAGGTGGGGTGAAACCTAATGACCTCAGACCACAGTAATGACCCACTTGGGTACATCAAAGCAAGCTTCTGTTTGTGAGTTTTCCCATGATGCACCCACACCAGCCCAGTAACGCTCTGAAACTGTTTACAGCTTACAGATAAAATACATAATGGAATTAGAATATGTGATTCCCTAGGTGAAACCCATCGTGCCGAACAAGGATGCAGTTGTAATTTAGTTTTCAATTATTTTATACTTGTGCTCAAGCAACCCTTCATTCTGATATTTCTCTTACACACTTATGGTCTGGTCATACAAGCACAATAAATATTTTAATTTGAATGAATGTGTTTATTCAGGCCAACACAAACATTTACATGCTGCCAATGTATAAAACTATAACTTGGTGGTGCTCATGAGCAAACTATTTGTTGTTCTTGTTCTGAGTGGGACTCAAACCTGGATCGCCAGCATGGGAGGCAGATGCACTAACAAGGAGGCTAAAAAATGCCCCACCTTGATCTCGTTTCAAGTGGGACTCGAACACAGGTCGTCAGCATGGGATGCAGTTACACTAACAAGGAGGCTAAAGGCCACAGCCTCTTACTGCCTCACCTTGTTCTTGTTTCAAGTGGGACTCAAACCCAGGTTGCCAGCATGGCAGGGGGGCACACTAACAAGGAAGCTAATGACCACTGCCTCACCTCGTTCTTGTTTTGAGTGTGACCCGAACCTGGGTTGCTGGCATATTAGGAAGGCACACTAACAAGGAGGCTAAAGCCCACAGCCTCGAATATCAGTCACTAGTGCATCTCTTGAGGTCAAGGGAGTGAGGTTTACCTTTACAGCTGGCCTCCGTTACACTCATCCCCTCAATACCTACCGCCTCGCTTCGTTCTTGTTTCAAGTGGGACTCGAACCAAGGTTGCTGGCATGGTAGGCACACTAACAAAGAGGCTAAAAAATGCCCCACCTCAATCTTGTTTCAAGTGGGACTCAAACCTAGGTTGTCGGCATGGGAGGCAGGTACACTAACAAGGAGGCTAATAATCAAAACATCTTACCACCTCACCTCATTCTTGTTTCAAATGGGACTCAAACCCGTGTTGCTGGCATAGGAGGTGGGTAACAAGGAGGCTAAAGCCCGCAGCCTCTAACATTAGTCACTAGTTCTCCTCTTGAGGTCGGGGGAGTGAGGTTTACCTGAACAACTCATACCAGCTGGCCTCCATTACACTTATCCCCCTTAAACTCACCCCCATCCAGGTTACAGTACCTACCTCCTCACCTCGTTATTGTTTCAAGTGGGACTCAAACCCAGGTCATCAGGCGCACTAACAAGGAGGCTAAAGAATGCCCCACCTTAAACTTGTTCCAAGTGGGACTCGAACCCAGGTTGTCAGCATGGGAGGCAGGTACACTAACAAGGAGGCTAAAGACCACAACCTCTTACCACCTCACCTCATTCTTGTTTTAAGTGGGACTCAAACTCATGCTGCCGGCAAGTAGCCTAAAGTCCGCAGCCCCTAATATCATTCACTAGTGCACCTCTTGAGGTCAGGGGACTGAGATTTACCTGCACAACTCATACCAGCTGGCCTCCATTATACTCATCCCCCTAAACTGCCCGAGTGAGACTCAAACCTGGGTTAATGGAATGGAAGGCAGGTGAACTAAAAAGAAGTTTAAAGACCACAGCCTCTAAACACTCTCCGTCTTTCTTGTTCTAAGTGGGACTTGATCACAGGGTGCTGATGTGGGAGGCAGGCGCACTAACAAGGAAGCTAAAGACCACAGCCTCTAACCACCCACCTTGTTCTTGTTCCTAGTGGGACTCAAATCCGGGTCGCCGGCATGGCAGGCGGGCACACTAAAAAAGAGGGTGAAGACCGCAGCCTCTAGCATTAGTCCGCCACTTGAGCTCAGGGGAGTGAAATTACAACCGCCCTACCGCCCTAGGGACTCAAACCTGGGCTGCTGACATGAGAACAAGGTGCAATAACAAGGATGCTAAGGACCACCCCACCCGGATCTTGTTCTGAGTGGGACTCGAACCTGGGTAAATGGGATTGGAGGTAGGCGCCCTAAAAACGAGGCTGAAAACCACAGCCTCTAACTTCCTCCTTTTTTTGAGTGGGACTTCAACCCAGATCACTGGTATGGGAGGCAGGAACACTAACAAGGAGGCTAAATCCCACAGCCTGTAATATCAGTCACTACTGCACCTCTTGAAGTCAGGGAAGTGGGACTCGAACCCCGGTCGCTGACATGAGAGGCAGGTACATTAACAAGAAGGTTAAAGACCACAGCCTCTAAACGCCCTGCCTCATTCTTGTTCTGAGTGGGACTCGAACCCAAGTCGCTAGCATGGGAGGCAGGCGCACTGAAAAGGAGGCTAAAGACCACAGCCTCCAACCTCCCCCAAGGATCCAGGAACATGTCGTACTTGGTAAAATCAGGTTCTGCCTGGCATGAGAGGTAGGCGCACTAACAAGAAGGTTAAAGACCACAGCCTCTAAACTCCCTGCCTCATTTTTGTTCTGAGTGGGACTCGAACCCAAGTCTCTGGCATGGGAGGCAGGCACACTAATAAACAATCTCTAGCTGCCAGTACTTGTTATTGTTCCAAATAGGAATCAAACCCAGGTCGCTGGCATGGGAGGCAGACGCACAAGAAAGTTAAAGACCACAGCCTCTGTTACACCCCACCTCTTTCTTGTTCTGAGTGGGACTCAAACCCAAGTTGCTGGCATGGGAGGCAGGAGCACTAATAAACAATCTCTACCTGCACTAAAAAGGAGGCTAAAGACCACAGAGACTTTGTGAAGAGACTACACTGCCTCATTTTTGTTCCCAGTGGGACTAGAACCTGGGTTGCTGGAATGGGAGGCAGGCACACTGCCCTGCCTCATTCTTGTTCTGAGTGGGATTCAAACCCGGTCGTAGGCATGGGAGGCAGGCGCACTAATAAACAAGCTCTAGCTGCTAGTACATGTTATTGTTCCAAGTAGGAATCAAACCCAGGGCGCTGGCATGAAAGGCAGGCACACTAACAATGAGGCTAAAGACCGCAACCTCTATTACACCCCACCTCTTCCTTGTTCTAAATGGGACTCAAACCCAGGTCACTATCATGGAAGGCAGGCAGACTAACAAGGTGGTCAAACACCACAGCCTCTAACCACCCCATCTCATTCTTGTGCTGAGTGCAACTCAAACCCAGGTGGCTGGCATGGGAGGCAGGCACACTAACAAGGAGGCTAATGACCACAGCTTCTAACATCAGTTGCTGTGTGTCTTTTGGGGAGTGAGGTTTACTCTTTTTTGGGGGGGAGTGCAGTAGACCTAAAGTTTTAGCAGAACAGGTCATTTGCCCTGCTCAGTATAAACTAAATCATATATCTAAAGTATAGGGAGGAAAAAATAATAATAAAGGAGATAAATCATGTTTAATGAACAAAATATGTGTCATCAGTTCTCACAAAATGTGTTTATATTGCAAAATCTAACCTTGTGTAACCTTAAACAGCCTCCTTTTTCTGCCTTTAACTGTCAAAGGGCGTAAAGCTGGCACAAAACACTTCCAACACACACACCCTGTCTCCTTCTCCCAAAAAAAAGAGCAGGAGCCGCCCTGGATCTCTATCTTTATAAGAGATCAGAGCTGGGCTCAAAGGTCCCATCTTCGTCAGGAGACCATCAGGAGAACAGTTTCCTCATCTCATCTCCATATCCATCCACCATGTCTTGCTCTATCCGTACATCAACCTGCTTCAGTCCCAAGACCATAGTCACTCCGATTCGCTGTGGTACGCCAGTTCCTTGTGCACCCAAAGCCTACAGTGTTTATGGCTGTGGTTTTGGAGGAAGCACCCGCATTTCTTCCTCCAGTTATCGTCGGGTCGGTTGCTATCCGGATCTGCTTTGCAAAATTGGCGGAGGATACGGAGGTTATAGCAAACTGAACTGCGGCAAAATCATGCCCGGGAACTGTGACTACTTCCAGCTGAATGAGAAGTGCACCATGCAGAACCTGAACGACCGCCTAGCATCCTACATGGAGAAGGTGCGCTCGCTGGAGGCTGCCAATGCCAATTTGGAGAGGCAGATCCGTGAGTACTATGAGAAGAAGGGGCCGATCTGCCAAAGGGACTACAGCCCCTACTGGAACACCATCAATTGCCTGAAGGAAAAGGTACTCCTGGTACATTTTAAGAGATTACTCAAAACACATTTGAGTGTGCTCTACATTTATATCAATATTCTACATTGTAGATTGAAGCTGCTGCCATCAACAACGCCAACATCCTCCTGCAGATCGACAACTCTAAACTGGCTGCTGATGACTTCAGGATGAAGTAAGTTCTCTCAAAGAAGAGCTTGGTAGCTTTAGCATCTTAAAAAAAAAAGTTTCATACATGATTGGTGAGTTTATTCCTCATCCTGCTTCTCTACCTCCAGATATGAGCATGAGTTAGCAGTGCGACAGTCCGTGGAGGCCGACATCGCTAACCTGCGCCGCTTGCTGGATCAGTTGACCCTGACAAAGACCGACCTGGAGGCCCAGATCGAGACTCTGCAGGATGATCTAGCATGTTTGAAGAGGAACCACCAGGAGGTTTGAAGTAGTTTGCCTGTTTCAGATTAAACTATGTGTGACTGGTCTTTAGGCTGTAAGCAATGTGAAGCCTCCTATGAAGGGCTTGGTGTGCACTGAAAATTCCTTTATAATTCCTTTTTATATATATATATGTAATTTTAAATGAAAATTCAGATGCCATGTATAAAGATTAGTGTGTGTTTATAGGATATGGCAGCACTACTGTGTCAGCTGACAGACACTAAAGTATGTGTGGAAGTGGATGCTGCTCCTCAGCAAGACCTAAACAAGGTTTTGGACGAAATCCGTTGCCATTATGAGAACATCATAGATAAACACCGCAAAGAACAGGAGTGCTGGTTTAAAGAGAAGGTGAGACTTCAGTCTCTGTTTCTTTCAGTCCTCTGGAGGTGAATCATAATGACAGACTTTTCATAATACATCACAGTACAGTATGAGAGTTGTGTGTGTTTATGACTCTCTTTAAGACGGCGCAACTGTGCAAAGATGTGGCCAGCCACTCAGAGTGCCTAGAAACCTCTAGGTCGGAGATCTCAGATTTGCGGCGTACTTTGCAGTGCCTGGAGATCGACCTGCAGTCTCAAATCAGCATGGTGAGAAAATCATTTGTTTCTTAGAATGCAAAGACTAGCCTTTCTAGACTTATAAATCATTCATAGAAAACTGTGCTTGCCTTATAGAGACTTCGTTGGGGTCCAGAGGAAGGAAAAATGATTTATTTAAAATTAATGTAAAGAGTGATTTGTTTCTACCTCTTCTCTTTACCCACATAGAAAAGAGCACTGGAGTGCTCACTGTCTGAAACAGAGGCTAGGTACAGCAATATGCTAGCAGGCTACCAGAAACATATCAATACATTAGAGGCAGAGCTTTGTCAGGTGCGTGCTAGCATTGAGCAGCAGGGCAGAGACTATGCTGCACTGCTGGACATCAAGAGCCGTCTGGAGCAGGAGATCGCCACCTACAGGTGCCTCCTGGAAAAGCAGGAAATTCAGTAAGTGCATCTTTTCATTTGTGAGAGATCAGTATCACAAGTATGGGAAAATTGCTGTTGCATTATGTTTTTTTCTGAAATGACTCTACTAATGCACTAATCTTTGTTTCTCTCTTATAGAATTCCAGAACAGGGTAATTTAAATATCTCTTTATTCAGAATATTGTGGTTATGGGGGTGACTTGAGGATGGATGTTATTCAATTTCTCTTTTTCTCTTCCTAGGTGCGGTGTTTGTGCGTTCGACGCCAGCTGACACAGTGTTCAACTGTAACCAATTCATTTAAACAATATTAAATGTCAACAAATCTAATGGAGGGTCCTTGTAGTGCAATTGTGTTAAACACTCTGTAGTGACTGTTTAATAATTCACCATTAAAGACCAGTTGAAAACAGTTTTCTGTCTTGTTGCATTATTATTAAAATAGGAAGTGAATTTTTACTGTTTATGAATATTCTTTAACAACCATTGAGATCTTTAAGAACTGTTGATATTCTGACTATGAGAGTCATGACCTTGCCTGACTTTAATTTACTCATTATAATCCATAAATCAATGATAGAACACCACCTGAGATTATGATTTAGATCAATTACTGTTGTTTTTTAAAAAAAGTAAAATTGATATTTGCACACCATTTGAACATATTGATAGGTTGATGGCTTTTATTAAACTATTAAAACACTTTATGAACAAAAGGTCATTTCTCAAATTATCTTTTATCCTCCATTGAAAAAATAAAGGCATACAGGTTTGAACTGACATGAGAGAAAGTACATTTTTAGGTGAACTATCCCTTTAAAGTGTGACAACGCAAATATTTTGACAAGAACATTGCACCTGAAACCTTTTAGGGCTGTTTTAAATAGGTTGAATAAATACACCGCTGAATTTTAACTCCATGAATTAAGTTACATGAAGCTGGACAGACAGAAACACAAAAGTCTGAGTCTCGCTATATTGCTCAGGCTGCACTGCAGCGTCTATTCACAGGTGCGACCCCACTACTGATCGGCACGGGGGTTTTGACCTGCTCCGTCTCCGGCCTGGGCCGGTTCACCCCTCCTTAGACGACCTGGTGGTCCCGAGCTCCCTCAGGATCACCATATCGATACCGAATTTAGTGCGGACACCCGATCGACATAGTCCACTGCAGCCCAGAACCCCTGAGCTCAAGCGATCCGCCAGACTCAGCCTCCCAGTAGCTTGGATTACAGGCGCGCGCCACTGCACCCGGCGAGAGCTCTGAGGATCAGTGCTGCTACTGAATCTAGTGCGCCCTCTAGTGTAGCAAACAAAATGTTGGCTCGATCTGAAGCAAAGAAAATGATTAACACATCTTTAAAAATGGCTTAACAAATCTGTTTATAGCGTACGTTTGTTAGAGATGACTATGTACTGAACCATACCAGAAAATATATAATATATTAATATATTTATTATAATATTAATAATAAAAAGAATGATTGTACAGTTATTATACTGGTTGAAATAACAATGCTACACCTCTTAATATTAAAAATACACTTACAAAATACAAAATTATTAGGCTATGTCAACACCAGCACAACTGAAAAACGGAACGGTGATTTTGGGCATTTTTTAAATGTTTTAAAACAGGCGCAGACAGTTTGTCCACGGCGTGTGGCGCTTTTTACGGAGCTAAAAAGATTAATTTCAATTGGGTGGAATACTGTCGGTCCGTTTTTTAAAAAAGGCCTCTCATCGTAAATATGAGAAACATTTATTATTTTTATTATTAGGCCTATCAATATTTAAAACAGCTGAGTACATTTTTGTCAGGACTCTTTGATGAATAGAAAGATCCAAAGATCATTTATCTAAAATAAAAAGCTTTTGTGACATTATACACTATACTATTCAAAAGCTTGGAGTCAGTATATATTTTTTTTTCTTCGGGAAAAAAAAAAATTAATTTAAGAAATTAATACTTTTATTTAGCAAGAATGCTTTAAATTGATCAAAAGTGATGATGAAGACATTTATAATGTTGCAAAATATTTCTATTTCAGGTAAAAGCTGTTCTTCTGAACTTTTTATTCATCAAAGAAACCTAAACAAAATGTACTCAGCTGTTTTCAACATAATAATAATAATAATAATAATAATAATAATAATAATAATAAATGTTTTTTGAGCAGCAAATCGTATAATGTCTTATAACTTATAAAAAAAAATTATGATTTCTGAAGGATCCTGTGACTGGAGTAATGATGCTAAAAAAATCAGCTTTGAAATCACAGGAAAAAATTACATTTTAAAATATATTCAAATAGAAAACTGTTATTTTAAATAGTAAAAATATTTCACAATTTCACTGTTTTTGCTGTACTTTGGATGAAATAATGGATCAAATGCAGGTTTGGTGGGAATGACAGTATGGATACTGTATGGAGATAAATAGATTATGAACGAATTTATTTTTATTAAAACGAACATTTTTATTGTATTTTTGTTATGAAGACTAGGTATATTAAGGCGTTAGTTGGCCTAAAAGTTATTCAAGAGTAAACACAAAACTCTGGATGCTGGAAACAAATAACGAGGACGCTGGAGCGATTGCTAATGAAAGACGAACGCGATACACGGCTCGAAAGCAGCGGAGCTTTTATTATGCTACGCTTCCGCTTCTTCCGGTCGTCCGTATGTAGGAAAAAGCAGCGCTGTTTTATCATACTAGACACATCTGAGTGTGCTGAAAGCTGTGTTAAAATGCTACTCTGTGCGTCACCTATTAAATAACATATTAAAGTGTCTTTGGGGTTTCCCTGTTTTCTACTAAAACCGGAAAATAGAGGGTGTATGACGTCATTGGCAGGCGATGCAATGACATGGTCAGTACCTACAAATTGCTTATTCCTCTGGATTTAAACATTCTTCGAAAGATTTGGGATAATTTAAGTACACAAGTCAGCAAAATATATAACACTGTTCTAGTGTTTTTTTGGATATTTTAATAAATAAATCTTACATATTGTGCCTTTAAATACCTGAATTGTGTTTTCATTTGTTTTTACTGGACTTAGAATGACAGTTACTCTTGATAGTTTAATTCAAACAATATGCCTTTATTTAACTCCACTGGCCTATTAAGAACTAATTTCTAATAAGCATTAAAAGTATTAAAAAAAAGATTTCATATGAGGTATGTAGAATGTGACGTCCTGTAGGATGATATCAGGTAAATTGGGCCACTTTTTGGTTAATCGCTTGGGACACTAACAAAAAACCCATGTGTGACATTTAGCTGTGTTCTTATGATTAATAAGGACTGTTTTTAATATTTTTGTGTTGAATTGATGTAATAAAATATAATTGTTCAGGCCCTACAGGTTTTAAAACATTAGCTGCCCCACATTTTTTGAGATAGCAGTGTTAAAGGAACACTCCTTTAACACACTTTTTTTTGAAAATAGGCTCATTTTCCAACTCCCCTAGAGTTAAAACAGTTGAGTTTTACCGTTTTTGAATCCATTCACCCGATCTCCGGGTCTGGTGGTAGCACTTTTAGCATAGCTTAGCATAGATCATTGAATCCGATTAGACCGTTAGCATCTTGCTCAAAAATGTGGAACAAGGAACTTTGCTCCTGTACCATGGGCGCAATGATATTACGCAGCCGTCAGCTCTGCCAGATGCAGCTCTGCATCTACACAAACTTAGTGCCGGTCACTTTCAGACGCTGTGTAATATCATTGCGCCTGCTGCACCCATGGTAGGGCAGCAATGTTCCTTGATTATTACGCCGGAATGAGAGTATAGTTCCTAGCCATATCAGCCTAGAAAATTGCAACTTTTCATTTTCTGTCAGTCTTAGTACACAATGTAACTACAGAAGAATCAAATTTTAAATAGGAAAAATATCGAAACTCTTTGGTCATTTTTGAGCAAGATGCTATCGGTCTAATCAGATTCAATGATCTATGCTAAGCTATGCTAAAAGTGCTATCGCCAGACCCGGAGATCGGCTGAATGGATTCGAAAACGGTAAAATTCAACTGTTTAACTGTTTAAGGGGAGTTAGACAATGACAATAGTTAGACTATTTTCAAAAAAAAGTGGAGTGTTCCTTTAAGGTAAAATGGGCCAGCTGATAAGCAAAAATGGGCCAGTCAAAATGCAAAGTGAAATAGAGAATTTCTGATAAAACACATTTAATTATATTTAATTCTATAATGTAACAGCGTAACATTGCATTTAAATTACGTTAAAACATCAGTTTGAATTACATGAAAACATCAATTTCATGCTGTAGAGAAAGCTTTTAGGCCTCTAAATGTTTCTTTCACCCATTGTCTGTTCAGTGAGTGTGATTCCATGTGCACAACTATATTTGTGTGTACACACACACATGCACGTGCCTCACTAACATGCACATACAAACATAGTCGAGCACACATAAACACACATTACATACAAACACATTTAGAAGGTAAAATGTGAAAAAGTTTAATTACAAATGCAACAATACAATATATTAATAATATAAATAATTTTTAATAAGAGAAACCAGAACAATCGCTGCTTAAACTCAACTCAGAAGGTGGCCCATTTTAACTTAAATTATTGCCTAATTTTATCTTTTTTTTTCCTCTCTTCTTAACACGTTCCAGTAAATTAGGCCAGTAACTAAAAAGGCTTGTTTTATATAAAAATCTAGATTATTTAGCAAAATCAGCATTTTATCTCACAGAGGCCATCAAGGCATACGTTATGATTCATCATTTCTAAATGTGCATTTGTTTTTTTATTGATTTGTCAACCTTATTATTGAGAAGTAAAATTAGATGTGAGAGGCCGCTCACCTTGCTTTTTTCTGGGACGGTCTCAAAATGAGGCATTGCCCCTCCAATTTTAGTAACCTCAGTCCAATAAAATCATTTGCTAAATGTCAAGAACTGTTATGACAACGGTTTGAAATTCTTTGCAGTAATTGGCTTTTAACTTTTAAGGAGATAAGGCACTCAAACCTTAAATGGCCCATTTGACCTGATGGCCCAGTTTACCTGATATCACCCTATAAGAACTGACCATTGTTTTGTTTTTTTTCTACTTATTAAAAATGGCCTTTTACAGGCTTCTAAAGTATATAATGTTGCATATCTTTAAAGTGCTGCAATAAAATATTTTCATATGAGGTGTGCATATAGTAGGCCTATGGGATGTCCCTTATATAACTGACCATTCATTTCTTCTGCTTTTTAGAAATGGATAAACCTCTAAAGTGTAATAATGTCACACATCTTGAAAAGGCTACAGAAAAAATGGTTTCATATGAGTGTGCATATAGTACGGGGCGTCCCCTATGAGAACTGGTTTGTTACATTATTTCTCTGAAGTGAAATAATGTAATTTTTCTCCAAAACACTGCAGTAAAAAGGTGTCATATGAGGTATGTAGACTACGAGTTAAACGGTTTTGAACAGTAAGGCTTTTAATGTTATTTTAAAGAAGTCTCTTCTGCTCACCAAGCCTGTGTTTATTTCATCCAAAGTACAGCAAAAACAGTATTTTGAAATATTTTTACTATTTAAAATAACTGCTGTATAAATAATACGGATAATAAAGAAGAAGCACAAAAAAAAAAAAAAAAAAAAAAAAAAATCGAAAAATTACATCTTGTTATATTATCTCTCAATTTGGGCAGTTAAAGCGCGTTCTCTTTGCTTTGCCCCTGAAATTACCGTAATCATAATAATACCCGCACACGCCTTTTTAAATCGCGGCTGGTTTTACCGCAGTTGTTGAAGCTCTGAAAAACTGAGAGGATCTGTTCACAGGATCGAAACTGAGAAATACATGAGCATATTCAAATAGCAGCTAACAAAATGATATTCATCCCTAATAACACTGTGACAGATTCACCAGAAATGCATTTACCTTTGTCTTACGCAGTTCATGTGATCACAAGAGACATGCATCACCTCAGGTGAGTCTAGTTCCTAATCGGATCTTACTCTCACTCAAAGATATTTAAAAAATTATGATTATTGCACAGAAAATTACACATGATTCTATTAAGACAACATACTTTCGTGCCTTTCTTTAAAACAGCCAAATGACTGAATTAGTCATTGAGTTTAACCAATTACTATTAACCAGTTACTTGATTTGTCAGGGTTGTCACACATGTTTTAGGTTTTTTTTTTCCCCCTTGGAATCCTAATCTTAGCACTTGAAGAAACTAGCTCTGTAAACAAATCCAAATGACATAATGCAACAGGGACCCCGTCATTTGAACATGCAAACAGCAGTCTTGCAGTTTTAGCAGACTTAAAATACTTTTTAGTTCTTTTTAAACCCTTTATGCATACCATTTAGGAAAATTTTGATAACTGCTGGTCATTATACATTTCAGAATTTCCCAAAATTATGAAAACATTGTTTTATGACATGTAACACTGGGACTGCAGAGTTCTATGATTTCTTGTAACTTCCATTTTAGCATACTTGTACAGTCAAACACATTGTGTTGTTCTTGAGCGTTTAGAAAAACAGAAAGACTAAAAAAAAAAGTACCTAGTTTGTTTCCTATAATGTATTGGAGAGATTTGCAGATTTGCTTCAGTTTGTTCTTCCATTCACTGAAATTATTTGATTTATGTTTTGAAGTTCCCCACAAGCCTCTATATTTTATAAGTTAATATTATAAGTTTAAATTCTGAGGTGAAATCTGTGGAGAAAAAAGTTTTAAAGACCTTTAAAATGGAGCAGGTTAAATTTTTAAGCTCATTTTCTGACCTTTTTGTGTGTTGACTGTTTTATGTTTTGGGCCCAAGAGAAAAATAAAAGCAGTAATTTCAAAATTAACTTATTTTATCTTCAAATTGTTTTAATAGGCCTCTCTGATGTTGTGTTTAAATCTGTCTTTGTTGTGAAGGCATTACGTCCATTCAGTTCTTTGAGTCACGTGTATAATTGAAACTCCACCCAAATATTGCAATTTGCAATTTGTCTTCATAGAGTCTAAACTTACTCATAATTGTGTGCTTTGTCCAGTTAGGCACTGACTTCTATTCAGAAATACATACACACACACATGAATTCCTTTACAGCTTCCTCATAAGGGTGGAATACTCTGGACCTTGAGTTATAATACTATTGGTGGTGACACACACAAATGCATTCCCTTTGTCGAATTGTAGAACCCCGCCCTCAAGCTCCAACTATATAAGATGACAGTGCTGGCTTCAAAGGCACCATACTCTACAGGACAACTGTAGCATTTCTTGCATTGTCCCTTTTTGCATTCATCTCTGCATCCATCCACTATGTCAGGCTTCCAAACCTGCCCAGAGCCCTGCTCCTTCTCCTTCCCCGAGACCTGCTCAGAGACCTGCACCAATCCCAGCTCCTTCAGCTTCCCCGAGACCTGCTCTGAAACCTGCACCAAATCCAGCTCCTTCAGCTTTCCTGAGGCCTGCTCTGAAACTTACACCAGATCCAGCTCCTTCAGCTTCCCCGAGACCTGCTCTGAAACCTGCACCAAATCCAGCTTCAGCTTTCCTGAAACCTGCTCTGAAACCTACACCAAATCCAGCTCCTTCAGCTTCCCCGAGACCTGCTCTGACACCTGCACCAAACCCAGCTCCTTCACCTGTCCTGAAACCTGCCCCAAGCCCTGCTCCTTGTCCAACCCCAAGTCCTCCCTCTGCTCCTCCTCCACAACTTCAAAGTCCATAATTGGTTCTCGTCGTTGTGGTACAGGTACACCCAAAGCCTACAGCGTCTATGGTTTTGGAGAAAAGACCCGCATCTCTACCTGCTCCTATCGTTTGAATAATTGCTCCCCATGTCCACCATCCAGAATCGACGGAGGACACAGTGGAAGATTTGGCGCGAGAATCATGACTGGAGGGTGTTATGGAAAGGATTATGACTACTTCCAGAAGAGCGAGAAGGCCACCATGCAAGACCTGAATGACCGTCTGGCATCCTACCTAGATAAGGTGCACTTTCTGGAGGCTGCCAATGCTACCCTGGAGAAGCAGATCCGGGAGTACTATGAAAAGAAGGGGATGATCTGCCAGAGGGACTACAGTTGCTACTTCAAAACCATCGAATGCCTTCAGGAAAAGGTACAAAATGGAAGGTTACAGACAATTAAGGGTGGCCATTTTTAAAAATTTTTAAATTAGAAGCACAATGTAAACTACTTTTAATGTGTAAAAAATAGTTTACTCTGAACAAATACAATACTAAAATGCTCATTTTACAGTTATATGATCTACATTTATAGTTTTCTTTGTCAATGCTCTTCATTACAGATTAAAGACGCTACTGTCACCAACGGCAAAATCCTCCTGCAGATCGACAACTCTAAACTGGCTGCTGATGATTTAAAGTTAAAGTGAGTTCTCTAAAGACAATTTCACATCTAGTTGTTTTTGAACGCTGAAAACTGTTTTCAAAAATCTGGGCTAACAAACCAAAAATACTGTCTATTAATAGTGAGGTCTAATTTGTGTCCCTTTTTAGAAAAGAAAATCCCAGAAGGAATACTAATTTGTTACAGACAAATTATGAATATGATCAATATTATGGAAGAGTAGTCCATCAAAGTGAAGCACAGCTTCTGGCTGGCAAATATAGAAACACAAATATATGTAAGCAAATATATGAACATAGATCCAGTTGAGGTCAAAAGTTTACATCCCCCTTTCAGAATCTGCAAAATGTTAAAATGTTATTTTACCAAAATAAGAGGGATCACACAAAATGCATGTTATTGTTTATTTATTTGTTTATTAAACCCCCAAAAAACACAGCTGTGGATCATTCAGGTAGCATCACAGTATTAAGAATCAAAGGGATGTAAACTTTTGAACGGGGTCATTTTTTTTATACATTTTTAAACTATTATTTAAAAATAGTTTAAAAAGCAATGCCCCAAAGCAATGCCTACATCGTGATATGATTGGATATGACTGGTTATGTTCGGCTGTGATTGGTTAATGCGATAAATCCCGCCTCTAGTGTTCGTGCGCGTTCCGCATTCACAAATCACTCTGAATGAAATATAATGGGAAGACTAATTTAAAAAGGCAAGTAAACAACTTAGATATAACCACTTTGTTACATCAAAATGAGACTTGAAATGGCATGAAAGCGTAAATCTCTGTGTCTATGACCAGTATTTACTGAGCTTTGATGACTGATGATCTGAAAAATTCAGAAATACCTAACTATTAACTATTGAAAAGATATTTATCATTATATCATTATTTTGGAATAAATGTAAAATGCTTAAAAACACTAACTTGATGATGTTCATACTTTTAATACATAGAATATTGATTAAATAATTAATGTAGAAATATAAAATAGATTTTTCTTTTTTTTTTTTCTTTTGATAGTATAAGTAATGTTTATTTAACATTTTAAGAAAATGTGACTGGGACATTTACATTTGATTAAGAAAAAAACTGAGGACTTTGCCTCCTCGTTTCATACATATACAGATGTTAATTTGAACAGAAGTAATCCAGTCATATATTAGGTAAAAGTGAAAATGATATGACCTATGACCTTTATACTTAAGTCTATCCCATATAGACTCGCTAAGAATAGTCATGTTTAAACATATGTTTTTTAAATTGGTTCCCCTCTGACCTTTCCACAAATCAGGTATGAGAATGAGGCGGCGATACGGCAGTGTGTAAAGGCTGACGTTGATAACCTGCGTTGCATACTTGATAAAACATGCCAAGCAAAAACCGACCTGGAGGCACAGATCTGCACTCTGCAGGAGGAGCTGGTGTATTTGAAGAAAACTCACCAGGAGGTGTGTATCAGAATAATTGATTTTGTTTTGAAAGAAGACAAATAAAAGCAATAATTTCTTATGCCATAATGATATGTGTTTATAGGATGTGGCAGCACTGCTGTGTCAGTTGACAGACACAAAAGTGTGTGTGGAAGTGGATGCTGCTCCTCAGCAAGACCTGAAAAAGGTTTTGGACGAAATCCGTTGTCATTACGAGACCATCATAGTCCAACACTGCAAAGAACAGGAGTGCTGGTTCAAAGAGAAGGTGAGACTTCCATCTCTTTCATTAATATAACAGCATGGAGTGGTATTATTACAGTAAAATATTGTAGCTCTGTGACTCATGAGTTAAATGGCTCACATGATATGTGTGTTTGTGACTCTCTTTAAGATGGCAGGCCTGTGTAAAGATGCTGACACCAACACAGTGTGCCTAGAAACCTCTAGATCACAGATCTCAGATTTGCGGCGTACCTTGCAGTGCCTGGAAATCGAGCTACAGTCTCAAATCAGCATGGTGAGACACAGGAAACACAGAATGTGACAGACAGAATAGCAATACCCAAAACTAAACGGATGCAAATCGAAAGGTGGAAATGAATCAGTATCTACCCACAACACTCCTAACTTATAGCAAAAATTTTTAGCTTGGATCTTTAGATATGAGTGAGCAGTTTTTACCTAGCTGTTAGCTGAGGTAAATGTAAACATTGTTTCATTCTGTTCAATAATTGTTCTCTATTCACCTCACAGAAAGGAGCACTTGAGTGCTCACTGTCTGAAACAGAGGCTAGGTACAGCAATATGCTAGCAAGCTACCAGAAACATATCAATGCATACGAGGCAGAGCTTTGTCAGGTGCGTGCTGGCATTGAGGAGCAGGGCAGAGACTATGCTGCACTGTTGGACATCAAGAGCCGTCTGGAGCAGGAGATCGCCACCTACAGGTGCCTCCTGGAAAAGCAGGACATTCAGTAAGTGCATTTTTTATCCATTTACTATGAGTGTCACAG
Source organism: Cirrhinus mrigala (assembly GCA_036247105.1). Lineage (NCBI taxonomy): Eukaryota > Metazoa > Chordata > Actinopteri > Cypriniformes > Cyprinidae > Cirrhinus > Cirrhinus mrigala. Next base: position 19,292,606 of record CM070017.1, read on the forward strand.
ATAGTAGCTTTTATAGATATTTTATATTAAATAACTTATGTTATATGCATATTTCTTTTTTTCTTTTCTTTTCTAGGTCCTAAGGCAATGGAAGTGTCCTAGTTAAAGTGCCGTTTTAAGTACCATTTTTTTTTTTTACCATTTACTGATTTTTTATGTAAATTCCTTATTAAAGCTCAGTCCTAATATTTTGGTGTCTCTTTTGTTATTTTTTCATGTTTTCATATGTGTCGCTTTCATCACAGTTTGAAACGAAACAGGCCTGCATAGTGTTTCCCATAGATTTCCATTCATTTTTCCATTTAGCGAACATGTGTAAACAGTTTCGTGTTGAATGCTGGCAAATTTACAGTAATATGTCAAATGGATAGAGCTAACGTATAGTAAGTGGTAACAACTGAAATTTTATCATACATTCAAGTATTGCACAAACTGTGAATCATTCTAAACACACTTTTGTTATATTTTCATGCACACCACCATCTTATCTTTGACAATTTGTTAAGGACACTTTTTCTCCTCACCATATCAATTGTAAACATTCTTATAGGCAGAGGCATAACCATAATTGCTGATATTCTTACAAAGCATACAGTCTATCAGCGGCAAATAGACAATTTATGTAAATAATTTTAAAAAGTGTTAAAGAATTATTTTTTTCCGAAAGCAATGCAGAGAAATGCAGTAGTAGAGAAAACTGCATACCTCAATATATTGCCAAGACGTAGTACACTAGAGGGCGCTATGAGCACTAGATTCAGTAGCAGCGCTGATACTCACAGTTCTCGCCGGGTGCAGTGGCGCGCGCCTGTAATCCAAGCTACTGGGAGGCTGAGGCTGGCGGATCGCTTGAGCTCAGGGGTTCTGGGCTGCAGTGTTCTATGTCGATCGGGTGTCCGCGCTAAGTTCGGTATCGATATGGTGCTCCTGGGGGAGCTCGGGACCACCAGGTCGTCTAAGGAGGGGTGAACCGGCCCAGGTCGGAGACGGAGCAGGTCAAAACCCCCGTGCCGATCAGTAGTGGGATCGCGCCTGTGAATAGACACTGCAGTGCAGCCTGAGCAATACAGCGAGACTCAGACTTTTTTTTATCACTCGTACCTGTATGTGGAATAATAATGAAAGATGTAAAGGTTAATTATATGATTAAGAATTTGATGATAATGAAATCTATTCACTCTTACATGTCAACTCCAGATTTTGTAGCATTTTACAAATTTTATCTTTTTAGTGTAGTGGCATTTGTGACGTTGCACTTGGACTTGTCGTGTCAAATGTCTGATACTCTATCGCCTCTCTCTGGAAGATATGTGATATTTCTGTTCATATTCAGTATCTGCATTCCATGACCAGATGGAGGCGCTGTTTTACAATTTAAATAATAAATGTTTTAACATTTTAAATATCTCTTGACTGGACAGAAAAGACTGGACAAACATCACACTATTGCAATTCGATTTAAAGTTAGTGTAAAGACAAAAAAAAAAAAATCCTGCAAAAGATTTGCTTAATCTAGGCCACATACGCCGAGACTATGCTACAAATATATGTTACGACTCTAAGAATAGATTACTTCACATCTACTTAAGTTGTCATCCTAAAGAACACCTAAAGACATAATATAGATAGCATAAAGAAACATCTTCACATTTATTAAAGCCAAATGCAAATGAAATGGAAATTTTATTTGCACTATTTACCACCACAGTTTAAGAGTACCCTCAATGCCATAGCATCTTGCAGGGCTGGCAAGCCTTGTCAGGATCTAGCAATACCCTGTCACAGCTAACTTTGTGGAAGAGCTCCATGTGATGGTCATTGTGATCCAAGAAGATCCTCTCATGGCGTAGAGGTTCCTGTCACTGTCTCTCCGTCCATTAGCTAAACATCCTATGAGGCTCCTAAACCCTGGTAGCGTCTGCCAATTTGGCTTGAGGCAGTAATACTTGCATTTGGCAATAGTACTTGCTTATTTGGTGAATACATATGTCATGGAGAAAATGGGATTATATAAATAAATACATAAAAAAACTATTGTGAAATATTTCTGAGTAATTTCCAGCTAATCAAACAAGGAAAAAAGTGTAGCCCAGGGCTTGATTTAATCCACTGGTTGTTGATTTTCTTGTGAAAAGTGAGCATTGTTTAGTGGAATGGAGGCAGGTCTAAATGTAATGGGCTTGACTGCAGCACTGACTCACATATGACAGAAGAGAAAAGTGAGCATATCACAAGAAGAGAAAATTGTGATGAAAGATTTCCAAATAAAATATTTTAATGAAAAAAAAAAAATAACCTGAAATACCAAACCAAACATAAACGATTGTGGGGGAAATGAAAAATATGAAAAAAAAGAACCTGGAAACAAACATAAACGATAGTCACTGTGGGGAATTACAGAATTAAGCATTTTAATTAAATTATTTTAATTTATTAATTTTAACTTTATTCATTGTAGTAATTATTATAATAATATATTAATTTGAATAGTTTTTAAGCATCCTGCAGCCCTCCTGGTTGTTTCTTGTGGCCCCCTATATGGTATTCTGCTTTGCTACACTAGAGGGCGCTGTGATCACTAGATTCAGTAGCAGCGCTGACACTCACAGTTCTCGCCGGGTGCAGTGGCGCGCGCCTGTAATCCAAGCTACTGGGAGGCTGAGGCTGGCGGATCGCTTGAGCTCAGGGGTTCTGGGCTGCAGTGGGCTATGTCGATCGGGTGTCCGCACTGAGTTCGGTATCGATATGGTGCTCCTGGGGGAGCTCGGGACCACCAGGTCGTCTAAGGAGGAGTGAACCGGCCCAGGTCGGAGACGGAGCAGGTCAAAACCCCCGTGCCGATCAGTAGTGGGATCGCGCCTGTGAATAGACACTGCAGTGCAGCCTGAGCGATACAGCGAGACCCAGACTTTTGCGTTTCTACCTGACTATAAATCTTACTTTGAAACAGCTCTGCGAAGAGGGTTGAATTACAACTTTGACAACCAATGTAGTTTTAAAGTAACGTGGCAACTAACTGATCAAAAGAGGCAAAAAAGAGCCTGTATTCTTCGGCCTCTGTACGGACTGCTTTTTAGAAACTATTCAAAGACCAACACAATGTGGTAACAGCATATGACCTATAAAAAAATAATTAATACGGTTTTGTGAGTATGTGCATAATCTGCTCTTTTGCACTAGGCCTCCCTTAGACTGTTTATCAAAAACAATATTTAGAGTAATGTGAAGTAGTGTTCAATTCTATGTTTCATATTTCCATCCATACTCACTCTGTCCCGTGGTAGGCTATAATTAAAAGACATAATCCCTGATTAAAAATATTAAGTGTTTGATGCAGATAGATTGCATATGAGGGTTATATGAATATGAATTATTCTCCAGACACACACAAATAGCGTCTTCTGTTTTATATGTCTCTGCTGTTTTATAACTTTAGTGTCTTTGTTATGTACCGACGTTCATATGTTAAAAATTGTAATATTAAAAAAATATTTTGAATTAAAAATGTCCAAAACAACATGTTTGATTATCTGTGGAGATTAGTGTTTTGGAAATGTACTACCACGCACTTTTGGAAAAATACCTAAGACATTTAAAAGCTGTCAAGTTCGCTCTGCACAACAGCTTCATGGCAGTCTAGTATTCTGTTTTCCTACACAAGAGGGCGCTGTGAGCACTAGATTCAGTAGCAACGTTGATACTCTTCATTCTCGTCGGGTGCAGTGGCGCGCGCCTGTAATCCAAGCTACTGGGAGGCCGAGGCTGGCGGATCGCTTGAGCTCAGGGGTTCTGGGCTGCAGTGGACCATGTCGATCGGGTGTCCGCACTAAGTTCGGTGTCGATATGGTGCTCCTGGGGGAGCTCGGGACCACCAGGTCGTCTAAGGAGGGGTGAACCGGCCCAGGTCGGAGACGGAGCAGGTCAAAGCCCCCGTGCCGATCAGTAGTGGGATTGCGCCTGTGAATAGACACTGCAGTGCAGCCTGAGCGATACGGCGAGACTTAGCCTTTTGTTTGCAGTTTTTCTGTTTGCAACATAATGAACAAACAACGAAAACAAAAATGAACAGAAAATAACACGAGATTCACGTTGGGTTTGTAACGAACTGTGATTTAACGAAAACTCTTATTTTGCAAATAAAAATCACATTTTGCAAATAACCCTTCTAGGGTTTTATTATCTCAAAATGCGACACTGATACCACATCCCCATGGAAAATATGCGATATTTATGTACAGAATCATTTATGGAACACACACGTTATAATAATAACTTATATGTTCGTTCTTTTTTGTCACATATCAAGTTTTGTGTATGTTTAAAAATATACTTGCTGAGCCTCAATAATAATTTGATCCAATAACATAGCATAGGTTTCCCGCTATTATCGTTTTGGTCCCGCCTCTGGCGTTGGAAATTGCCAATCATAGTGTAGAATTTTGTTTGTTTAATAAATGAATGAGCATAGCTGTACTAACTAGTAAAAAGGAAGAGATGATCGGTTCACGTGTCGCTTGAACTGAGGCGCTACAGCCACACATTAAAGAGCCATAAAACGGTATTTATTGTTTGATTTTCTTGAAAAGGGAAAAAACTAGAAAGCGGTGACTTTGTTTCACATCAAAAGTAACCTGCCCTGTCTTGTCTGTGGGCGCCATGTATTTTTCACTGTGTGAGAACATGATGTATGGCGTGAGAGCGCCATGACTTGTCGTGCTTAGCAACAGTAACTAAGGGGCTCTTCGCGAAGAGAAATAGAACGTTCGACATTGTCACGTGTGTAGAGCAGAAAAGACATTCGAACATCTCATTAGCTCAGTGTCGCATCGTTTTCTCGTTGCTAATTCTGCAGTTATCGAAGTTATCCAAGTGGACAGCTATTATCATGGTACAAAAGAGAAAAATTATTTCTCGCAGCGCTCAGGTGTACGACTCCCATCAAAGTATACCCCCAACATCCAGCACCATTACGGAGGAGCATCAGCCTGTTAGTGTTGGTGAGGGAAATGAGATGCTGGAGAGAAAAAGGAGGAGGATGGAGAGTTTTGATGACGGGACGGAGAGAAAGAGGAAGATGGAGGAGAGTTTTGATGTGGGGCCAGAGAGAAAAAAGAAGAAGGACAGTTTTGATGAGATGCCAGAGAGAAAGAGGAAAAGAAAGGAGAATTTTGATGAGGGGCCAAAGAGAAAGAGGAGCTGTTTTGAGAAGCTGCCCTCTCTTAACGCCTTCAGCCCAGGTCAGGGTCAGCAAGTGGAGGACCAGCCTTTTACCAGCAGCTTTCAAGTCCTCACCCCTGAAAATCAACAAGTTGAAACCCCTTCGGCTCAAGTCCAAAACAGTCCAGTCAGTTCAGCATCAACTGACCACAGCAAAGTGGACATGATAATTGAGGGTCAGTTTACTACTATAACCTCAAGCGTAACACACAATTGTCAACTACAACAATGTAAAAAATGACATGACCAAAAAGTTATGATAACATGTATTTTTACATGCCTTTAACTCATCAAAATAACCATTTTCAGCTTTATTTTGAAAGTTGTACAAGGTTCAACTCATTTTTTAAGCATTTTATAGTTGATTGTACTTAAAAATTTAAGACAGCAACTTTTTTTGCAGTGAACTGTGCTTATTTTTTTCAGTAGATGACATTTTGAGCCGATATGAAGTTGGCAGAATGCTTGGTGAGGGTGGATTCGGCACCGTCTATGAAGGGAAGCGCTTGGAGGATGGCCTTGAGGTGGCAGTGAAAATTGCAAGAAAGCTGAGAAAAAAAATGCAATACATCAGCATTGTAAGTGGACTACGCTTGCTTTGTTTTCTCACGATTTTTAAACCTAAAAAAGTAAAGAGTGTTTTTGGGAAAGCACCTTCATCTAACAGTCACAATCTTTCTTCCAGCCTGGTCATCCCGCACTCCTTCCATTAGAGGTCGGTCTGATGATTCTTGTTAATAAGGGCCCCGACGCTCCAGAGATCATTCGGCTGCTGGACTGGCAGGACCAGCTTGACCGCTACATCATGGTCTTGGAGCGGCCCTCACCCTGCAAAGATCTGCTGGAATATTTGGATCATCACAAAGGCACTTTCAGTGAAGACATAGCGCAGACTATCATGCTGCAGGCGACACGCGCCGCTTTCATGTGCTGTTGCCGTGGAGTTCTTCACCGTGACATTAAGATGGAGAACCTGCTGATCAACCCGGAAACTCTCGAGGTCAAACTGATTGACTTCGGGTGCGGGGATCTCCTGAAGGAATCAGGCTATGATGAATTTGTTGGTATGTATTATGACTCAAACCTAGTTTAGGCCTAGTTTAAGCATATCCAACCAGACTAAATGCAACTATGATACATTTTTGTTGTAACACATATATGAAAGGACATTTGGTTACTTGCTTGGTTTATGTTTTTGTGGCATTCTTGGCATCTATGTAGCTCTGCCCACAGCGAATTATCACTGGCCCAAAATCTTGCTTCATATAGTTTTCAGTATAGACAAACAAATTTGTTGTCACTGGAAACTTCTCACATTGCATCTGGTTTGGAAATTCCAACACTGAGTCCTAGATTGACACATAGTGTACTGATCATATAAAATGTCTTTCCTCAAGGCACAGAAGATTACTGTCCTCCTGAGTTCAACATGGAGGGCAGGTATTATGGGAAACCTGCTACTGTGTGGTCACTGGGAATGCTCCTGTTCACAATGGTGTGTAGACGCTTTCCAGAGCCCAAAGACCTTGACAGGATTGATGACGACATCTGGCTTGAGCCTGGCTTGTCAAATGGTAAGATGGCATTCATCACAACCAAGAAAACTCACTGTAATTCTGAATCTTATGAAACAAAACCAAAAACAGCCAAGTGGAACTTTTCAGGAATTTCTTTACAGATTTTAAATCTCACAATCTTAAAGACAGCAGGTGTAAAGATCAAGGTTGTAATCCGACTCTCTCATCTTTTTCTATCTTCTGTCATTCTCTACAGAATGCTGCCATCTGATTCGATCCCTTCTGCAGCGGAACCCTAGACGGCGGATTGGTTTAGAGAAAATCCTTTTCCACAGATGGTTTAAGGTACTGAACCTCAGATCAGTTACAAATTATATGAAATGTTGAGTCCTTTTTTTCATCCATTTGTTTTCTTATGTTTTTGTCTGTTGTGAAATGAGAAAAAAAAATCTCAAGTCGAATTTCTTTCAAAGATTAGTCCATGTAGACAATAACCCTGAGTTGTTTTGTGTATGCGTGCATCATCAGTATGACAGTGATAGTGAGGGAAATGATAGGAAAGAAAGAAAGAGGAAGAGAAGTTCTGGGAAGCTGCCGTCTCTTCATTCCTCTGACAAAATAGACAGCCCAGGTCAGGGTCAGCATGTGCAGGACGAGACCACTGCATCAGTAGATGAGCCAAGCACTGATGGTAAATCAAGTCAGCATCTAAGAATGTGTAACTGGTTTTATTTATTAGAGCTCTGTGCATCAAAGCATTTTCATCTAAATATGGACATCCATTAATGATGACTATAGGAGCTTCTCTCTTCATAGGATCATGCTCCTTAATTACCAATAGTAAAAAATCCACACCATCACACATTATATTAAAATTCAAAAGCTATGCTCAGATTTTATTCCAGAACATTTGTTCACTCTTTAAACACAGATCAAAGTACAAAATCAACATCCCGCACCAGTCCGGCAGATGAAGGGCCGGAGAGAAAGAGGAGGAGGACGGATAGTGTTGAGACTGTGTCCTCTCTTTCTTTCTCCGACTGGAGGATCAGCCCAGATCAGCCTCAGCAAGTGAAGGATCAGGCTGCTGTGCCGATATATGAGAGACAGGCTGAAGGTAAATCAAACAGGCTTATTTTGAAAATGTGTAACTGGTTTTCTGCTCTGAAACAACAGAATTTTTCAGTAGATATTACCAGTGCATATTTGATTGTTATGTTGTGTTATAAGGTTTTGTATTATATTTTCTGCTTTAGATCAAAAGGTAGGGAAAAATGGTCTGCAGGAGCCGCTTTCCAGTGGTGTTGAAGTCGTCCCACCTGCAGATCAGCAAAACATTTTGAGCCGGTATGAAATCGGCCGAGTGCTTGGTCAGGGAGGTTACGGCTCTGTCTATGAAGGGAGACGTGTGGAGGATGGACTTGAGGTATTATGTTACAAACAATATAGCTAACAAATGTCACTCTGTGCATTTCAAGTCTTAGTGTATATTACTGTATGTCCACTATTAGTGCACTTGACGTTTAAAATGCCACAAATGTTTTGCTTTGTCGTTCAGGTGGCAGTAAAATTCGCCAGAAAGCAGGGGAGCATGAAGTACATCATCATTGTAAGTGACTTTTCCATGTTTTTTCACATTTTTAAATGTAAAATGTAAAAAATAAAGTTGTCCAAGATTGGACTAAATCCTATTTGAACGACCATAAAAATGAGCTTTCTTCTTAGCCTGGTCATCCTGCACCCGTTCCGTTAGAGGTCGGCCTGTTAATCCTGGTTAATGAGGTTCCTAAAGTTCCTCAGATCATTCAGCTCCTGGACTGGCAGGACCAGCCTGACCACTACATCATGGTTTTGGAGCGGCCTGAGCCCTGTGAAGATCTGTGGCACTATGTTACACGCTGTGGAGGAACCCTCAATGAGTTCGTAGCGCGGCTTGTCATGTGGCAGGTAACGTACGCGGCTCAAGTGTGCTGTGTGCGTGGAGTTCTTCACCGTGACATTAAGCTGCAGAATCTGCTGATCAACCCAAAAACGCTCGAGGTCAAACTGATTGACTTTGGGTGTGGGGATCTACTGAAGGAATCTGCTTATCATCGGTACTGGGGTATGTATTATTAATCGAACCTAGTTTAGGCCATAAACCATCAGGTTTGAATTACTGAAAACATGTGGAAGTGTTTCAAGCTTACTCATCAAACAAAATGTCTTTCCTTCAGGCACAGAAGAATACTGCCCCCCTGAGTTCCACATGGAGGGCTGGTACTGTGGAAAACCTGCTACTGTGTGGTCACTGGGAGTGCTTTTATTTGCGATGGTGTGTGGACGCTTTCCAGGACCCATCGAACTCCTGGCAATTGATATGGACCTTTGGTCTGATCCTTGCTTGTCAGACGGTAAGATGACATTTATCACAATGAAAAACTAGTTTAGTTCTAATTCACACAAAGCAGAGCAAAGAAACAAGGTGGGAAAAGTAACACCTGAGCCAAGTGTCTATATATAACATGCAGGACGTTTTCTGTACTTTTTGACCTTACAGTTTAGAATCTTAAAACTAACAGTTTGTTACAAAGACAGCAGGTGTAAAGTTCAAGGTTATAATCCAACTCTCTTGTCTCTTTCTCTCTCCCATCGTTCTGCACAGAATGCTGCCGTCTGATTCAGTGTCTCCTGCAGAAGGACCCAACCCAGCGGATTGCTTTGGAGGAAATCCTTCAGCATTCATGGTTTATGGTATGAGCCTTAGATCATCTACAAATGACTTTGAAGATGTAGTCAAATTTTGAATCCTTAATGATTGTGCATTTCTTTTTATTTGTTTGTTTATTGTGACACAGGTAGACATTTAAAGCCAAATCTCATCTAAGTGTGATAACCATCATTTCTATTTTTTATTTTAGGCCACCAAATAAGGAAGAAGAATTTAGATTTTATTTGTACTACTTACCACCACACTTAAAGACTTCCCCAAACTTCCATAGCATCTTGCAGGGCTGGCAAGCCTTGGCAACGTCTAGCAGTCCAACAGTGCCCTGTCACAGTCGACTCCATGTGATGGTCATCATGATCACAGAAAATCCTCTCATGGTCCAGAGGTTCCTGTCAATCTGTTTCTGCCACAGCTGCCCAGAAAAGAATGGGACAATGTACAAATTTTACAAATAAAAAAAATATAAATATAAATAAATACATTAAAAAAAAACTGTGTTGACATATTTATGAGTGATTTCCAGCCTATTAAACAACTAAAAAGTGTAGTGTTTAATTCATTGTTTGGTGATTTTCTTGTAAAAAGTGAACTTTGTGTAGTGAAATGGAGGCAGATCTGAATGTAATGGCCTTGACTGCAGCGCTGACTCACAGCATAGAAAGATTAGCATATCACATGAAGAGCAAGTTATGAGTACAGATTTAAAAATAATTTCTGTCACAGTTTCCTCATCATTTCCAGATGTTGTGTCACCAGAACATGCACTGGTTCCAGTCATCCATAGGTTCCTGTCAGGGCTGGCCAGCATTTGTACATTTGATAAATACACATACATATGATAAAACAAAACATGTAAAAACCAGCAATAAATCCAAAGATATAGAAAAAGATTTGAGTATTAACTATTACATTATGTTAGATTAAATTAAAAGTGAATAAAAACAACAGAAATTGAATATTTTGAATTAAAAGTGTATTAAAAATGTCCAAAACAACATGTCTGATTATCTGTGGAAATAAGTGTTTTGGAAAATGTACTACCACGCACTTTTGGAAAAAGACATTTAAAAGCTGTCGAGTTCACTCTGCACAACAGCTTCATGGCGGTCTAGTATTCTGTTTTCCTACACTAGAGGGCGATGTGAGCACTAGATTCAGTAGCAGTGTTGATACTCTTAGTTCTCGCCGGGTGCAGTGGCGCGCGCCTGTAATCCAAGCTACTGGGAGGCTGAGGCTGGCGGATCGCTTGAGCTCAGGGGTTCTGGGCTGCAGTGGGCTATGTCGATCGGGTGTCCGCGCTAAGTTCGGTATCGATATGGTGCTCCTGGGGGAGCTCGGGACCACCAGGTCGTCTAAGGAGGGGTGCAACGACCCAGGCCGGAGACGGAGCAGGTCAAAGCCCCCGTGCTGATCAGTAGTGGGATCGCGCCTGTGAATAGACACTGTAGTGCAGCCTGAGCGATACAGCGCGACTCAGACTTTTGCGTTTTTACCTACATGTGGACTAACAGGAAAAGATTTAGAGGGGAATTATGTGATTAAGAATTCAATGACAATGAAATCGTATCACTCTTACTTGTCAACTCAGATAATGGCATTACTTTTTTTTTTTACTTTTTATCTTTTCATTAGTGGCATATGTGGCGTTGCACTTTTGTTAACATAAGGGACACTACTGTATGTCGTTCTATTTATTTATTATTTTTTAGTATAATATCACTGTACTTTGTATTCTGGTTGTGTCAACCCACGTCACATTGTTCTTTTAAACAATATCTCTGTTGTATGTATACCTTGTGAGTGTTATGTGGTAAATTAAAAAAAAAACTTTTGTCAAATGATTGGTACTATATCGCATCTCTCTGGAAGATATGCGGTATTTCTGTTTATATTCAGGGTCTGCATTCTATGACCAGATGGAGGCGCTGTTTCAGACTTTAAATCACACTCAAATCATCATTATTATTCAGTCATGTGTAATATATTCAAGTTTCACTGAGCTTTTAAAATTATGAACTCATTACAGAAAAAGGAAAGAAAGAAAGAAAACTTTTGTAATTATATTTTTTGTAATTTATACTGTTTCTGGGCCACATATCATGTACTACAAATATGTGCTGAAGCATAAAACGGAGTCTCATGAAATAATTCCTATTGGTTACTGTAAGAAGCAAATTCTCAGATCTACTTCAGTTACATATTCCTAAAGATAGCATATAGATAGCATAAAGAAGCATCTTCACATGTATTAAAGTAAAATGCCAATTAATTGGAAATTATATTTGCACTACTTCCCACCGCAGTTCAAGACTTCCCTCAGTGTCATAGCATCTTAGAGGGCTGGCAAGCCTTGGTAGTGTCTAGCAGTGCCAAAATGTCATGTCACAGCAGATTTTGTGGAAGAGCTCCATGTGATGGTCTTCATGATCACAGAAAATCCTCTCATGGTCCAGAGGTTCCTGTCAATCTGTTTCTGCCACAGCTGCCCAGAAAAGAATGGGACAATGTACAAATTTTACAAATAAAAAAAATATAAATATAAATAAATACATTAAAAAAAAACTATGTTGACATATTTATGAGTGATTTCCAGCCTATTAAACAACTAAAAAGTGTAGTGTTTAATTCATTGTTTGGTGATTTTCTTGTAAAAAGTGAACTTTGTGTAGTGAAATGGAGGCAGATCTGAATGTAATGGCCTTGACTGCAGCGCTGACTCACAGCATAGAAAGATTAGCATATCACATGAAGAGCAAGTTATGAGTACAGATTTAAAAATAATTTCTGTCACAGTTTCCTCATCATTTCCAGATGTTGTATCACCAGAACATGCACTGGTTCCAGTCATCCATAGGTTCCTGTCAGGGCTGGCCAGCATCTGTACATTTGATAAATACACATACATATGATAAAACAAAACATGTAAAAACCAGCAATAAATCCAAAGATATAGAAAAAGATTTGAGTATTAACTATTACATTATGTTAGATTAAATTAAAAGTGAATAAAAACAACAGAAATTGAATATTTTGAATTAAAAGTGTATTAAAAATGTCCAAAACAACATGTCTGATTATCTGTGGAAATAAGTGTTTTGGAAAATGTACTACCACGCACTTTTGGAAAAAGACATTTAAAAGCTGTCGAGTTCACTCTGCACAACAGCTTCATGGCGGTCTAGTATTCTGTTTTCCTACACTAGAGGGCGATGTGAGCACTAGATTCAGTAGCAACGTTGATACTCTTAGTTCTCGTCGGGTGCAGTGGCGCGCGCCTGTAATCCAAGCTACTGGGAGGCTGAGGCTGACGGATCGCTTGAGCTTAGGGGTTCTGGGCTGCAGTGGACTATGTCGATCGGGTGTCCGCGCTAAGTTCGGTATCGATATGGTGCTCCTGGGGGAGCTCGGGACCACCAGGTCGTCTAAGGAGGGGTGCAACGACCCAGGCCTGAGACGGAGCAGGTCAAAGCCCCCGTGCTGATCAGTAGTGGGATCGCGCCTGTGAATAGACACTGTAGTGCAGCCTGAGCGATACAGCGAGACTCAGACTTTTGCGTTTTTACCTACATGTGGACTAACAGGAAAAGATTTAGAGGGGAATTATGTGATTAAGAATTCAATGACAATGAAATCGTATCACTCTTACTTGTCAACTCAGATAATGGCATTACTTTTTTTTTTACTTTTTATCTTTTCAGTAGTGGCATATGTGGCGTTGCACTTTTGTTAACATAAGGGACACTACTGTATGTCGTTCTATTTATTTATTATTTTTTAGTATAATATCACTGTACTTTGTATTCTGGTTGTGTCAACCCACGTCACATTGTTCTTTTAAACAATATCTCTGTTGTATGTATACCTTGTGAGTGTTATGTGGTAAATTAAAAAAAAAACTTTTGTCAAATGATTGGTACTATATCGCATCTCTCTGGAAGATATGCGGTATTTCTGTTTATATTCAGGGTCTGCATTCTATGACCAGATGGAGGCGCTGTTTCAGACTTTAAATCACACTCAAATCATCATTATTATTCAGTCATGTGTAATATATTCAAGTTTCACTGAGCTTTTAAAATTATGAACTCATTACAGAAAAAGGAAAGAAAGAAAGAAAACTTTTGTAATTATATTTTTTGTAATTTATACTGTTTCTGGGCCACATATCATGTACTACAAATATGTGCTGAAGCATAAAACGGAGTCTCATGAAATAATTCCTATTGGTTACTGTAAGAAGCAAATTCTCAGATCTACTTCAGTTACATATTCCTAAAGATAGCATATAGATAGCATAAAGAAGCATCTTCACATGTATTAAAGTAAAATGCCAATTAATTGGAAATTATATTTGCACTACTTCCCACCGCAGTTCAAGACTTCCCTCAGTGTCATAGCATCTTAGAGGGCTGGCAAGCCTTGGTAGTGTCTAGCAGTGCCAAAATGTCATGTCACAGCAGATTTTGTGGAAGAGCTCCATGTGATGGTCATTGTGATCTCAGGACATCCTCTCATGGCCCAGCAGTTCCTACCACAGCTGCCTAGAGGTTCCTGTCACTGTCTTTCCGTACCTTAGCTAAGCATCCTGTGAGGCCTGGTAGCGTCTGCAGTAATACTTGCATTTGGTGATATTACTTACTTATTTAGTAACCATGTACGTCATGGAGAAAATAGGATGATCTCATTTCATTACTATATATATATATATATATATATATATACAGGGGTTGGACAATGAAACTGAAACACTCGCCAATATAGTATTGGAGGTTTCATGGCTATATTTGCGCTGTCTGGGGCCCAATCTTCACTTATTGTACATTACACCAGTTAGAGCAGAGTGTAAAGTTTCATTATGTGCACCCAATGGTTCAAACATTGTACCTTGAAGGTAGTGCTCTGTATCAGGATAATAATGCACCAATACACACAGCAAGACTGGTGACAGACTGGTTTAATGAACATGAAAATTAAGTTGAACATCTCCCATGGCCTGCATAGTCACCAGATCTGAATATTATTGAGCCACTTTGGGGTGTTTTGGAGGAGCGAGTCAGGAAACGTTTTCCCACATCAGCATCACATAGTGACCTGGCCACGGTTCTGCAAGAGGAAAATGGCTCAAAATCCCTCTGGCTGCTTTGCAGGACTTGTATTTGTCACTCCCACGATGAAATGATGTTGTATTAGCTGCAAAAGGAGGCCCAATATCATACTAATTGTGATCTAAAACCAGGTGTTTCAGTTTCATTGTCCAACCCCTGTATATATATATATATATATATATATATATAGGTAGTGGACAAGTTAACAAATAGACATATTTTTGAAGAAGTACATATATTTATGTAGTGTGAAGTCTGATGTTTGGGAAAATATAAAGGGTCCCTAATTCATCAATTCTTCCGGTGTTTTTTTTTTTTTTTAATTTTTACTGAACAATATCATAAATTTCTTCTATGGTGTGACATAGCATAAATTAAGAAAGAAAAATCTTGATATTATACAAATAGCGTAAGAGAAATTTATCTTCATTGTTAGACACTTATTTTCATATAGTGTTATTTATTAAATGTGAAATTATGAATAACATATTTTTTCCCCAGGACTTGTTGGACATTTTCAAGACAAACTTTGCTGTCATCCATTTAAAACTGTTGAAAATACACCATTTTAAGATGAGTGATGATTATATCTACCCTACTGCAATATTAAATAATGTTTTTTTAAGATATTTTATAATAAAAACAAATCTGTGGTTCTTTTTTCGCACCATATGACATTAAGTCACACTAAAGGACAGAAATGGTAGTTATTGCTTTAAAGGGAAGGTGAGACGTATTACATTAAAGTATTTCTATTTAACCATAAACATGTCACAGGAAAAGGAAAGTTTAATTTTGATGCAAACAATATCAACATGTTTTTTTATTCTTCTAAAATTATGCCTGAGGTGTTTATTAACGTTTTTATGCTTTTCTTTTCTTTGTAATTTATTGAACCATGCTTGAGACAGTCACACCATAGAACAGAAAGAGCTAGTTATGATAAAAGATGTCTAAATAAATAAATAACACTTATTTAAAATATATTCACAATAAGACCAGTAACATGCATTAAGAAAATGAGGTCAATTTTGATTCCATGCTGACTAACATATTTCTACAAAGATGCTGTTTAAGGCTGCTTCAAAGTTTTTTTTTATCGTGGTCAACCTGGTTCCTAGATCAGCGGATCTCAACTGTTTTGACTCGATTGTCCAAAACAATCCACTATATAAGGTACAATATTTCCTCCAGCATTTTTGCTGTAGGACAAAATTGCTTATTTTATTCTTTTTTATAAAAGGAAACTGAGAAACAAACAGAAACTATAGTTTTTGGAGGGAAATAAAGAGAAGATTTTGTATTTAAACATTTTAATTAAGTTATTCTAATTTATTAATGTATTCACTGCATTAATAATAGTATTTTCATTTAAATAATTTCATATCATCCTGCAACCTTCTTGGTTGTTTGCTGAGGCCCCCTAGTGGGTTTCTGCCATGGCCCGGTCCTGGAGCTTGCAGGTGAAAGAGAGTTTCCTGTCACAGCTGCTTTATAATTTCCAGACATTTTATCACCAGAACATGCACTGATTCCAGTCACAGCTGCTCAAGAGGTTCCTGTCAGGGCTGACATCTAGACACCAGTCCCTTAATTCTTTTATTTCTTGAATATAAACAGCAAAGCTTGCCACAGTAAAATTAATGAGCTAATCGTATGTGCATGTGATAAATATACATACAAATGATAGGTAAATAAAACAGTTAATAAACCAGCTAAAAATTCAAAGTTAAAGCAAATGATTCATGGATTACCCATTAAATTGGATTAAATGATAGTCAGATGTGTTAAAGTAAAAAGATAAAATAATAGCAGTTGAATGTTTTAAACTAAAAGTGAAATCCTTTTTTGCTGATCTGTTTGGAGATGCTTAAACTATTAAGTTCAGTCTGCAAACATCAAAGTCTAGTATTCTGTTTTCCTACACTAGAGGGCGATGTGAGCACAACATTAAGTAGCAGTGTTGATACTCTTAGCTTTCGCCGGGTGCAGTGGCGCGCGCCTGTAATCCAAGCTACTGGGAGGCTGAGGCTGGCGGATCGCTTGAGCTCAGGGGTTCTGGGCTGCAGTGGACTATGTCGATCGGGTGT
Organism: Cirrhinus mrigala; assembly: GCA_036247105.1. Classification (NCBI taxonomy): domain Eukaryota; kingdom Metazoa; phylum Chordata; class Actinopteri; order Cypriniformes; family Cyprinidae; genus Cirrhinus; species Cirrhinus mrigala. Next base: position 19,309,245 of record CM070017.1, read on the forward strand.
CCGCACTAAGTTCGGTATCGATATGGTGCTCCTGGGGGAGCTCGGGACCACCAGGTCGTCTAAGGAGGGGTGCACCGGCCCAGGCCGGAAACGGAGCAGGTCAAAGCCCCCGTGCCGATCAGTAGTGGGATCGCGCCTGTGAATAGACGCTGCAGCGCAGCCTGAGCAATACAACGAGACTCAGACTTTTGCGTTTCTACCTGCAGGTGGACTAACGGTGAAAGATTTATAAATTATTTATATGATTAAGAATTCAATTATAATGAAATCGATTCACTTTTACTTGTCGACTCCAGCCATTGTCTCACTTTCAAACTTGTAGCATTTTTAAACGTTTTAACTTTTTAGTAGAGGCTTTTGGTGCTATCGCCTCTCTCTGGAAGATATGTGATACTTCTGTTCATATTCAGTGTCTGCATTCCATGGACCAGATGGAGGCGATGTTCGACACTTTAATAATACCCTTCCCCAAATTGAGGCCAAATTGATTTTTCTAAAGAACCGTCTTACACTGAGATGAAAAATAATTGTTTTAACATTTTAAATGTCCCTTGTCTGGGCAAGGCCCAATATCTACATACCGAATCGTCACAGTTTTACGTCAGAAAACAGAGGCTAACAAAATAATTCCAAATGATATAGGTCCCAGATCTATATCATCTTAAGGATAACCTATAGATAGTATATTAGTATAAAGAGGCATCTTCACATATACCATAGATAAATGAAAATTGTGTATGAAGATTACATGATTAAATGACAGACTATACTTAGACCTTGGCCGACGTTGTCTTTTCGAGCTGCCATAGTATAAAAAACAGCTGTGGTAAAAATGTTCAACATGACTCCTTTCATTTTTTTTTATTAAAATATCAAAAGCGTAAATAATGACATATAGTGTAAAATTCAATGGAATTCTAATCCAAAGACGTAAAACATGAGCCGTGGCGCGCCCTCTATAGATTATCTTGTATTTTGCATAAATCCATACGTTCATATTTCTGTTCTCGCACCTCTATTCAGTCCGTCCATGAGAGAAGTCCAATTCATTTCGATGAATCGGTTCTTTTGAACAGTTCATTAAAAAGAATCTGTTCGAAAGCGGATTAAGCTAAATTGCGTCATGACGTAGCATATTATATGCTTTATAGCAGGGGTCACCACACTCGGTCCTGGAGGGCCGGTGTCCTACAGAGTTTTGTTCCAACCGTAATCAAACACACCTGAACCAGCTAATCAAAGTCTTAATAGGTATACTTAAAACCTCCAGGCAGGTGTGTTGAGGTAAATTGGAGCTAGACTCCGCAGGACACCGGCCCTCCAGAATCGAGTTTGGTGACCCCTGCTTCATAGAGTCTAAACGCTAATTAAACTCTTAAATAAAGCAATATGCTGACACACATTGTTGCTATTATGTTTTGTAGTGTCTCCTTTTTATAATATCTTGCAATTTGTAATTTGCATTTACTACAATGCTGAAATTGCCTATAGGCTGAAAAAGTTTTGCACGTTGTAATAAACTGTTTATTATTTATCAAAACATTTAATAACATATTTTATTCATGACCATCAGAAATTTCATGTACATTTTTTGTCACTTTTTACGAAAAAACTAGTCAACGATTCAGTCTGATTCGTGAATGACTCTTTAGAGAACTAACCATTCAGACTAGTTTTGAGAATCAATTCAACCGATTCACTGAAAAGCTCTGACTCCAAAGAACGATTCGGACATCGCTAACCGAAGAGAGGGGGCGGGGCACAACGAGGACCATCTCCAACGGTTTGTATGTTGTTTTTCATGAGTTGTCGGGTGTCTCTGTCAGTCATACGGCTAGCCCTACCCCGCAATCCGACTCCACTAGCGAAGCCCGTGTCTCCGACTCTTCGAGCAAGCAGACTCCTACTCCGTTTTAATTCGGTCTCCAGCGTATCGACATTATTCAGCATGCCCGAGCGGAGGCCCTTCGTGCGGTTGCCCACTGACGTCTACCCCGTCAACTACGGGCTGCGCCTCAAGCCCGACCTCATCGACTTCACCTTCGAGGGCAAACTGGAGGCAGCCGTAGAGGTAATGTTGAACCCGATGCCATGCAGCCCCTCTGCCCCGGGCCCCAATGTCATGCCATGTTCATGTTAAGCCTGGTTTTTCACTTGGCATTTTTATAACTGCTGATACTGTTGGTGCTGCTAATCTAACGAGCTACCTGCTAGTAAACCACACAGCGGCTTTACACACCACCTCTTTCACATTTACGAGTTCCAGCATGTTTAAATTACATTGTTTATGGTTAAATACTTAAACCTGGTGTTCTCTGATGTCTGCCTCTAGCAGTAAAGAGAATTAAGCAGTTTCTTGCCCCGCAAGCTAAAGCGCTAACTGGCGCCACACGGCTAACCACGTTAGCCTGCAGAACTGCTGTTATAAGGCACGTAAATACACACATGTATGTCGTAATTTAACCGCCTTCCAGGTTATAGTTTTCACGTACGTGGCCGAGACGGCGAATCAGTCCCGTCTACAAGCTCCTGAGTCACTCTGAGCCTGTCTGACAGTTTACATGATACTTTATAGCTTACCATAATCACAGTGTAGTGCCTGAGGAAACACTAAGGTGCAATATGGACTTTGTGCTAAAGTAATGCACTTCCATATAAATTAGAGGTTTATTAAAAGTCTTTTATACTGATTAATTGTAACATGTCTATATCTAGCTGTTTGCTTTATACATTTATTAGTGTAATATATATATATATATATATATATATATATATATATATATATATATATATAGTTATATAGTTATATATATATATATATATATATATATATATATATATATATATATATATATATATAGTTTGAAATAAGTGTATGAAATTTTTATCAGTGCATCTTATCAGTACAATCCCAGTATTGGGTAAATTTCTGTGGTTGATCCTGTAAACAGATAGAAGATGGTAGAGGTCAATGCGGGCCAGATGTGACGAAATTGAGGTCCGGCCTCTAGCATATCCCTCTGCGTAAGATTGTTTGTGGAGCCTTTTTATAGACCAACAGCATTACATGTTAAGTCATGGTGTACCCCACTCTAATACAGCCCAGTTGTGAAAGTTGCCTTGCAGTTGATGTTGTCTTGATGCCAAGACTTATTGGAGCATGAGATTAACTACATCCCCCACAATGCCATACGCATTATGACCGTCTTTTATGAACACCATTAAAATAGTGTACAGCTACTTGTCCCATAGCCAGTGAGTTCACTCACTGCATCCAAATCACATCCAGCTTCAACAAGCCACATGTGCTCACTAAAGCTTCACCTTGGCAGATCCAAGCCTCTAAACACAATGAGTATCATTATTTGGGATCCAATTCACTGTAAATGATATCACGTGTGATAATAGCTCAGTTGAGGAATAATTAAAACAGTGCATTTACTGACTGTGGGATGTATTTGTCGGTGGAAACTAGCTTCTAGGAGAGCCTGAAAGCTATTGATCGTCCCGGGAAAGTTTCACTTCGGCGTTATGCAATAAATGCAGTCTTAAACGGCCTATTGCAACATAAGAGGCCATGCAAACTGTTGTTCTTTTTATTCATAATCTGATTATATATGCACACGTCAGAATTTCATAGCAGCAGCAGCAGGAGATGGCCCTTGAGCCTCAGCAAAGCCGCGAGGATCCAGGCGATTCTTTTTCCATGTGCGTCGTATTTGCTCGTACTCCTGAAGATTTCCTAAAACAAAACAGGAAGAGGGAAATTGTACGTGCTGTGATATAAGCAAAGATAAAAACAGCTCAAGGAGATCCCAATACGCACAGAGTTCTGTCAAAGTTTAAAAAGAATTTAATGTTTTTAAAAGAGTCTTCCACACGCACCGATTCTGCATTCATTTGATCAAAAATACAGTAATAATTGAAATTTTGTGAAATATTATTACATTTTAATGTAATACTTTTCCTGTGATTCCAAGCTGGATTTTCAGCATCATTACTCCAGTCTTCAGTATCACATGATCCTTCAGAAATCATTCTAATATGCTGATTTTGCTTAATAAAAGTCTTAATTGCTTAAAAAAGAAATTGTACTTGACCCCAGAGTTTTGAATGGGAGTGTATACTATTTCAAAATTTGAGGTTAGCTTCTCTTTTTGTGTTAGAGAAAGAGGCTGGTTCAGTATTTACTAAAACCCAGGAAGAATTTTCCTGCAGTGATTGACTGTATGTAGGTGACGTGAGATTGTTCTGTTTTTATGGCCGTTATCTGATACGGTATGAAACAAAGGAAGGTTTCCAAAGCTTGCAAAAGGCAATGAAGTGTTGCTAGAAAAGAAACCACACACCAAACACTGAAAACCATGGATCATGAAACCACCGGACTCCTATAGATGCTAAAACTGAACTATATGTCATTGTTCTTGACAGGTTACACAAGGGACAAACCAGATTGTGATGAACTGTGCTGATATAGACATAATTACTGCTTCTTTTGTGCCTGAAGGGGGGGAAGGTGAGTGCGAAACTCTGGAAACCAACCGTAATCCACATTTTAGTTAATGTATTTGCTTGACTCTTGGTTGATTGCTGGTTCAACCTGCATTAAATGCTTTATAGTCTGTTTTATTTTTAGGATTAACTGTGTTCATTTTCTCCCTGTCCATTTAGAAATTAACGCTACAGGATTTAACTATCAGAACGAGGATGAGAAGGTGACCCTATGTTTCCCTAGCACTCTGCAAAAAGGTAAAGAGCTCCTAATGCTGTCATGTCAACAGTCTTGGTGTAATTAGTTGCTATAGTCGATTTATTGTTGCATGAAAGCGGTTTGAAAAGCTTCCTGTTAAAAGATGAATGGGCCTTCCTTGCTCTGTCCTTCTGTTTTATGTGTCTTTTGTTTTTTGTTTTTTTAATCACAGGCTTCTTGTTTTTCAGGGTCGGGATCATTGAAAATAGACTTTGTTGGAGAGCTGAATGACAAAATGAAAGGCTTCTATAGGAGTAAATACACGACTCCTTCGGGAGAAATCCGCTACGCTGCCGTCACACAGTTTGAGGTAAATTCATATCAGGGTACTCGGTTCATTCATTTGTTTGCTCGCTCGCTTTCTCTGCCACTGTTTGCTTTAGCCCTGTCATTAGTCATGTCCCCCTCTCGCTCTTCCTGCTCGATCATTCACGTTCCTCTGAGATCTTGACCGCTTCTCTCGACAAAGACGAATTCACATAGTCAAACGCTTTTATACTCACAGATGAGGAAAAACAAGCAATTTATAATGCAGGAGCTGATAATGGAGTCATGCAGAAGTAAAGTTGTAGTAAAATTACATAATGTGTTGTTGGGCCTTTAACAACATGCATATTGTACCATTTGAATATATTTGCAAGTTTTACTATGATGCTTAGATTACAAATCCATTAAGGTAATTTAGATACTCTAGCTTCTTATGTTTACTTGATAGATTTTAATGTGGGAGAGACAATTAACTGAAAGTTTAGCCTGTTAACTTGAGCTTTGGTTGAAGTTAACTTAATCAAGTCTCAATGATAAGGATGTTCCCGCTGGCTCGGGGCCAGTGTGAGAGAGTTGATGGAAAAGTAATTTGCCATTTCGGTTTAGTGCTTCGTCACCACTGAAAAATTTACATGCATTGATCTTGTACATGCATTTTTATGACTTGCCAAGCCTAAATGCTTGGTTTTCAGTGATGTAATCTACACTGTTGTACATTTTGCAGATTCTTCTGTAAGGTGATGTTATCTAGCTGACTAACATAGAAACTGCAAAAAAAGATGTTGTAGTCAGTCGTGTGTTTTAAAGTCCCCCTGCAGTCAAGTGTTTTTTCTTGTGAAAATAATTTTCTTATGCCTTAAAACAGCTTTTGTGTGTGTGTGTGTGTGTATATGTATATTTATATATATATATATATATATATATATATATATATATATATATATATATATATATATATATACATATATACACACACACACACACACATATATATACATACATACACACATATATACACATACATATTTTATATATATATATATATATATATATATATATATATATATATATACACACACACACATATATCTATCTATCTATATTATATATATATATATATATATATATATAATATATATATGTATATGTGTGTATATATACATCTAAAATAAAGGTTTGTGTTTAAGTAATATATGTATGTATACATGTGTATATTATGTATATGTAATAAATACACACACATGCATGTATATATTTAAGAAAATACTATAATTAATATATATATATATATATATATATATATATATATATATATATATATATATATATATATATATATATATATATATAAAATTTACAAAATATATATATATATATATAAAATTTACACAGTAAAGATCATGTTCCATGAAGATATTTTGTAAATTTCCTACCATAAATATATAAAAACTTAACTTTTGATTAGTAGTTTGCATTGCTAAGAACTTGGACAACAAATTGGACAACATTAAAGGCAATTTTCTCAATATTTAGATTTTTTTGCACCATCAGATTCCAGATATTTAAATAGTTGTATCTCGGCCAAATATTGTCCTTTCCTAACAAACCATAAATCAACGGAAAGCTATTTATTCAGCTTTCAGATGAAGTATAAATTTACACTTTTTTTGTAAAATTGACTGGTTTTGTGGTCCAGGGTCACATATGTAAACACTAACCTTTATTTTGGATGCGATTTCATTTTTCGTTTTCGTTTTGACAGCACTAATATATGTCAAAATGATTCATTGCTATTAATCACATCCAAAATAAAAGTTTGATTTCACATAATATGTGTGTGTACTGTGTGTGTGTTATATATATATAAAATGTGTATATATAAAAAGAAACATACATATGTATATTTAAGAAAAAAATATATGATTTATGTTACATAAATATAATATAAATATTACATATTTCTTATATATATATATATATAAAAGTGTGTGTGTGTGTGTATGTATGTGGGTGTATTTATATATACATAATAAATATACACAGTACATACACATATTTTAAGTAAACACACTTTCATTTTGGATGCGATTAATCGTTTTGACAGCACTAATATGTCACTGAGCCAGTAAAAATGTTGGCAGGGCAAGTAATCGATAATGTTTTTGCCATTGGTTTCAAGAAAAGGTGTGTGTTATTTAAGAAAAAAGTAACCGAATGTTTTGTGAATTTAACAAAAACAATTTTAAAAATCTAGCAATAAAATACATTGTTATGAATAAAGATGTACCTTCTTTTGACACTGGGCCAGTAAAAATGTTGGCAGGGAAATGTTTTGAATTTAATGTTTTCTAGGAAAAGTGTGTTTTGTTTATGGAGCTATGTAACAGCTGTTTGTTTTCCAGCTTATTGCATTTTCTTTAAAAAAAAAAAAAAAAAAGAAGAAGAAGAAGAAAAATTGGCAACCAAAGCATTTTGTGAATTTAATGGAAAATAAAACATAAAATAAAACTTATTTTGTCCCTGGGCCAGTGAAAGTGTTGGCAGGGCAAATCCAACCCGCTAACCTGACTGGGCCAAAAGAAAAAATCAGAATAGAGTGCTTTTGTGCACCTGTGGTGTTTGATGCCATCCAAATATCTCTGCACGTGTTTGAATCACTGCAACCCACGCTAACCCTGAGTCTTCTCTTCCCGTCTCGCTTTCTCCATCTCTTTCGACATCTCTCACCCCCTCCAGGCCACGGACGCACGTCGAGCTTTCCCTTGCTGGGATGAACCCGCTATCAAAGCCACTTTTGACATCACCCTTATCGTCCCAAAGGACAGAGTAGCCTTGTCAAATATGGTACGTGTCTTTTTTTTTTTCCTTTTTTAAATCTTTCCCTCTGGAAACAAACGTCCTTAAATGACTTGATTCACATTATTGTCAGACGTGTACATTATCTAACACAGGCCCAAAGGCGTTGTGCCTCCCCTAGCCGATGTACATTCTCTGAGTCACCACACATGAGGCGCACAAGTTTTGACCTGTGATGTGTGCCGGTCGCATTCCTTCTCTTTTGAAAATGAGTTTTGTACCACTGTATTGATCTAATAACCTGTACTAGTCATTCTTAGAAAGTTATTTGTTTTTGTGGTTTTGTCGATTTAAATGTAAAGTGACCAACCACAGTTTATTTACATGCGAGTCAAACTGCCCCGTCCACGCTGTGGTCAGAATTAGCTGCAAATTGAACTTGACATTTCTTCCTCTGTGCAGAATGTTGTTGATCGAAAGCCATATCCAGAGGACTCCAGTCTGGTGGAGGTGAAGTTTGCCACTACACCCATCATGTCCACGTACCTGGTGGCGTTTGTCATTGGCGAGTATGACTTTGTGGAGAGTCAGTCATCAGACGGCGTGACAGTCCGTGTGTACACTCCTGTTGGAAAGGCAGAGCAAGGGAAATTTGCACTGGAGGTATGATAACTGCTTTCTCAGTTTGTGAGTAGTTGCATTTTTGGCATATTTGCAGTTTGTGTACACATAATAAGTATATATATATATATATATATATATATATATATATATATATATATATATATTATATATATATATATATATGTATATATATATATATAGTATATGTGTGTGTGTGTGTGTGTGTGTGTGTGTAGAGAGAGAGAGAGAGATTTGCATGTCAAAAAATTAGAATATCATGATAAAGTTTTTTTTTTTTTTTTTTTTGTAACTTATTTCAAAAACTGAAACATTTATATATTCTAGATTCATTACATGTAAAACATTTCCAAGTTTTATTGTTTTAATTTTGATGATTACACCTTACAGCTCATGAAAGTCAACAAATCCAGTATCTCAAAATATTAGAATATTTACATTTGAGTTTTTATTAAATGACCAACCCTACAGTATAAATTCTGGGTATCTTTTGTTCTTTGAAACCACAATAATGGGGAAGACTGCTGACTTGGCTATGGTCCAGAAGACAATCATTTACACCCTCCACAAAGAGGGTAAGCCACAGAAGGTCATTACTGAAGGCAGTGGCTGTTTACAGAGTGCTGTATCAAAGCATATTAAGTGCAAAGTTGACTGGACAGAAGAAATTCGGTAGGAAAAGGTGCACAAGCAACAGGGATGACCGCAAGCTTGAGAATACTGTCAAGCAAAGCCGATTCAAATATTTGGAAGAGCTTCACAAGGAGTGGACTGAAGCCAGAGTCAGCGCATCAAGAGTCACCACGTTCAGACGTCTTCAGGAAAAGGGCTACCAAGCCACATCTGGAACAGAAACATTCTCAGAAGCATCTTACCTGGGCTAAGGAGAAAAAGAACTGGACTGTTGCTCAGTCGTCCAAAGTCCTCTTTTCAGATAAAAGTAAATTTTGCATTTCATGTTGAAATCATGGTCCAAGAGTCTGGAGGAAGACTGGAAAGGCACAGAATCCAAGCTGCTTGAAGTCCAGTATGAAGTTTCTGAAGTCAGTGATGATTTGGGGTGTCGTGACGTTTGCTGGTGTTGGTCCACTGTGTTTTATCAAGTCCAAAGTCAAAGTAGCCAACCGTCTACCAGGAAATTTTGGAGCAATTTATGCTTCCATCTGCTGACAAGCTTTATGGAGATGCTGATTTCCTTTTCCAGCAGAACTTTAGCACCTGCCCACAGAGCCAAAACCACTTTCAAGTGGTTTGCTGACCTTGATATTACTGTGCTTGATTGGCCAGCCAACATGCCTGACCTGAATTCCATATGGAATCTATAGGATATTTTCAAGAGAAAGATGAGAAAGTCGATCTAGTCCATAATTTGTGCTAAAGGAGCCCCGACCATGTATTGAGTGCATAAATGAACATACTTTTAAAGAACAAATCCTTTTTTTGTTTTTTTTTGAGTTGATCTTAGGAAATATTTGCATATTTTGAGATACTGAATTTTTTACTTTCATGAGCTATAAGCTCAACTCATCAAAATTAAAACAAAACTTTTGAAAAGCTTTACTTTGCATGTAATGAATCTAGAATATATGAAAATGTAAGTTTATTTATTTATTTATTATTATTATTATTATTATTATTATTATTATTATTATTATTATTACTATTAGTCTGAACAGCAAAACTACATGAAATCAGATTTTTTTTTTTTTTTTTTTAAAGACATGTTTTCATAATTTATATTTTTAATATTTTATTTCAAAACATTTGATTAAAATATAAAAACAAGATATAAAAATATACACTATCATTTAGAAGTTTGGGGTCAGTACAATATTTTATTTTTATATTATATTTTATATATGTATATATTTAGAGAATGTGTTACATTTATTCAGCAAGGATGCATTAAATTGATCCAAAAATGAGTGTAAATACTTTAACATTGTTAAAAATAATTTATTTTTTAAAATAAACACTGTTGGTTTGTACGTTCTGTTCTTCAAAGAATCCCAACAAAATGTTTTTTTTAATATTGATAATGGCAACCTGTATTTAAATTGTAATAATGTTTTGCAGTGTTCTACCGAATTTTTGAAGTAAATCAGCCTTGGTGAGCATAAGAGAATTTACTGACTCCAAATTTTTGAACCGTAGTTAGGGGTGTGCGATATGGCGATTTTTGATCATGGACGATAAAAATGTTTTTACGATCTGCTTTTTGAGAAATATCGTAGTATCGTGCTATTGTCTCAGCTGCAGTTCTGGCTTCTCCATCTCAATATACTGTACAACGCGACATACATTCACTTCAGTGTTAACTCAGCATAGTTACACTCCCAGGACACTGCACATACTCACAATCGCAAAAGTACATTATTTACATTATTTAAGTACGTTGATTTTAATAATAGAAATGATCAAATAGACAACGTTCAACAGAAAAAAAGAAACTCATTTAGGGTTAAAACAACCTGAGAGTGAGTAAATGATGGTATTAAAATACCATCTAAAACACTGGCAGAATTGACAGACAGATGACAGAATTTTTATTTTTTTGGGTTAATTATTCTTTTAATTGTTATTAAAACAAAACACAAAGAGAAAAATCACTCACTGCTCTTGACTGAAGAACTTTAATACAGTTTCTTTAATAAGAATCAGTGTACAATTGATGTGTATATATAGCGTATAAGTATATAGTGTTTTTATACTTACTTTTTATATTTGTTAATTCAATTTCTTGAATGCTACTGCTAAATACACCTGTACCTGAAAAATAAAGCACTGTTTGTATTCTTTGTTTTTATCTTTTAATAACAAAGATAAAATAATGACAAAGATTTTTGTCTTTGCTCACTTTGGCCTAAATATCTGCTATTCTTTTTTTTATTTTATACTTTGTTACCTTGAAAGTCTGTTTTTAAAATGGGGTTTGGCTGTACTGCTCAGACAGTTTGCAAAATAGTAAAACCAACATGACACAGAATCGTGATAAAATCATGAATCCTGATATTTCTGAAAAAAAATTGTGATGTGATATATTTTTGCCATATCGCCCACCCCTAACCATAGTGTATATATTTAAAACATTATTATTTTTATTAATATTATTAACATTATTTTAATATTTATATCATAAGCTGACAATTTTTGTCATTTTATTGACTATAACTGGTAAATGTGATATTAAAAATAAGGCACTACAAAATAAATAGTTTTCAGTGCTACAAGTGAATTTAAATGTCACAACATTATGTATAACAGTATAAAAATTCATGTAATATTTTACTTAATGCTGTGGTTATAACAATGCGTTTTTTCTCTTTTTTTCAGGTTGCTACAAAGACCCTTCCGTTCTACAAAGATTATTTCAGTGTTCCTTATCCGTTGCCTAAAATTGATCTAATTGCTATTGCTGATTTTGCTGCTGGTTAGTATCATTTCCATTAAATATTAAACATCACAGACATTGTTGTATTTAGTTTTAACCTTTGCTGCTCTTGCGTCCTGTAGGTGCCATGGAAAACTGGGGCCTTGTTACTTACAGGTGACTTTTAAATTAAATGAATAAACATCAAACTTGAGACTTGACAAATCAACATGGAAATCCATCTGAACCATGTGCTTTTTGAAAGCAGCTGTTCAGGAGAACTTCATTAATATTTCATCCGTCTTGGTAGCATGTTAATCCCCAGCCATACCTGAACAATACGAACCACATTGTGTTCTGCGTTCTATTCTTTTGCATCTTTCATTTCCTTGTTTAAAATTTCGTGCTCATCCCCTCACAGGGAGACGGCTCTGCTGATTGACCCAAAGAACTCGTGTGCATCGTCCCGGCAGTGGGTCGCCCTGGTAGTCGGCCACGAGCTGGCACATCAGTGGTTTGGGAACCTGGTTACCATGGTGAGTGTTCAGATGTTCAGTGCGGTAGGTACGCCACATATAGTTTTTGTAGGTCACAGTGGTAAAAAAGAAAAAATCTGTTGCTGCAGGAATGGTGGACTCATTTGTGGCTCAACGAAGGCTTTGCGTCCTGGATCGAATACCTTTGTGTGGACCACTGTTTCCCCGAGTATGACATCTGGACCCAGTTTGTATCTGCAGACTACACTAGGGCTCTGGACCTGGATGCGTTAGATAACAGCCACCCTATTGAGGTATCTCTCATTGCTCCTCGATCTCCAAGTGTGTGATTCTCATGTTTTCGCTTTTAAGTATTTGTGGATAGCAGGAAGTTTTGATGTCTGTTTGTCTGCTCAGGCATATCACTTTACAGCATTTAAATTCCAGACCCAGATTTAGCCTGATGAAATATTGATCTCTGAGTCATGTTTCAGAGCGTGTGTTTTAAATCGTAGGTTGATGTCGGACACCCTTCAGAAGTGGATGAAATATTCGATGCCATATCATACAGCAAAGGGGCCTCTGTCATTCGCATGCTGCATAACTACATCGGCGATGAGGTGAGAGGTCACGTTCTGCCAGCTGTCAGGTGGTTGATGTGGGAGTATGTATATGTGTGTGTATATATATATATATATATATATATATATATATATATATATATGTATAACTTGTTGCTTGTCTGTCTGTTGTGCTGGAGTATATGGTGTTCTGGCATTTGTAATTTGACAGTTGACAGTTGTAATTTAACTTCTGTTAATTGTTGCAGCTAGCTTTTGTTAATACTGACTTACACAGTGGAGATTAAAATGAGAGAACAGTCTATAAACAGTTCTTTCTGAAATATTCTTAATTTTCCTCACTCAAAATTTGAAGGAATATTAGATGTGTTCTACTAACATGTTTGACAAAATATCCAAGGTATTTTGACAAAAACCTTTATTTTGTGGAAAACACAGTGATCAAAATAAGAGAACAGGAACCACTGTAGCACAAAAGATTACAGCTTCAGTCTTGGAGGGTTACAGCTGTAATTAAGTAAGAAATTAGTAGGAAATGTAGAGGCCCTTGCTTTGAATGACTTCAGCACGTCTGCGGCCACAGTACATCACTAGTTTCTCACTAGCTGGTGTGATCTTGGTTCACTCTTCTTCCACTCCATTCCATAATTTGACAACTGTAGTGGGTAACTTTGTCACCAAGAAGATTTTCAGTCTGGTTTAGATCAGGACTCTGGCCCGGCCATTACATTATTTTAAAGGAGAAGTTCACTTCCAGAACAAAAAATTACAGATCATTTACGACCCCTTTGTCATCCAAGATGTTCATGTCTTTCTTTCTTAAGTCATAAAGAAATTGTTTCTTGATCAAAACATTTCTGGAATTATCTCCATGTAGTGGACTTCAGTGGTGCCCCCAAGTTTAAACTTCCAAAATGCTGGTTCAAATGGCTCTAAACAATCCCGACCGAGGAAGATGGGTCTTATCCAGCGAAACGATCAGTCATTTTCTAAACAGTTTGACCATTTACCCTAACTTGAACCGGAAAAAATAGTGCACACAGAGCTAAACAAGATCAGCGTTTGAGGTTAAAAAGTATATAAATTGTCAATTTGTTTGACGAAAATAACAGATAGGTTTGCTAGATGACCAATGAAGTCCATTGAGATTCCTGAAATGTTTGCCACAAGAAACATAATTTCTTATCAACTTAAAAAAGAGAGACTGCAGCAAGTCCAGCTGCAGTGTTGAACCAATTCCCCATTGAGAGTCTCTGCATTATCCGGCTGTCTCATGCATTTGTCTTACATGGACGACCAGCTTTTTTTGTGGGACTTGAATGAATTGGTGTCATTGTAAATCTGCATTATTCGAGACATCACAGATTTGAAATGACCAGCCTCTCTTGCAATGGCTTCATCTGGACAACCTCCTGTCGCAGGGTTTCAGTCACCTTAGAGCAACCCGCCATCTTGAAATCTCAGTGAAAATTGGAGGAATGCTCACAGTTTATTAGGGTTTGTCATATAATTAAACAAATTATCACCAGGTGCCAGATTAACACCAATAACTTGGAGGTATCTGTGAGTGTTCTCTAATTTTGATCAGAGTTCTTTTGTAGATATCTTGTTTTTAGTTGTTTATACAATGCTTCAGAATACAGTTAATTTATGAAATCGGGGCTTCCGCAGGTCTTAAAGTCTTAAAAAGTCTTAAATCGCTTTTCTGTGAATTAAGGCCTTGAAAAGGACTTAAATCAGAGCAGCAAGTCTTAAATTCATATGATCCTCATGTGTTTCATTTTAAAGTGAAGCGAAAGCATAATTTCTGTGCTGCATGGCTTAGGTCGCTCGATATTCATTAAACAATATGCGTTAGACGGCGGTATGTGCTGCTTCATCTGTCAGTCACCCGAAGAAGAACTTGTCGTTTAGTTTTTTTTTTTTAATAGTAATAAAAATCATTTCGTTCAGTTAGAGAACAGACAATACAATTAAAACTGAACGTGGCTGCTTGATGCAGTGCGCCGAACAATAGTCGCGTCACAGATCAGATTTCATTTATCACCTGAAGAGAGTGAGTCAAGCTCACTGACAAGAAGAGAGAGGTGAGAAAGACAAGACCATGGCGGAAGAGTTTCAAAACAAAATGCCAAAGCACCTCTTTTAAAAATATTTTGGATTTTGAAAAGCTTGTTGACTTCTACCTTTTATCTAAGGTGATAGTGGAAGTTTCATATTTATTTGGTTCCACAGTGTTTGCTGAATCTTATTTATTTAAACTCAGTAATTAACTTTATTTTTTTTAAATATATATTACATCAAGGTGTATGTCGTGCTTCCAAGCTTTATTCGTTTTGCTAATAAACGTTCTACGTTTCTTATTTATTTGGTTACACAGTGTTTACTGATTTTCAGTTTTGTATACCTATTTAAACTTTAAGTTATTATTTTATATTAGGCATATAACTTGGTGTATTTTTATTTGTTTTGTTAATAAAAGTTTGTAATGTCGCAAATTGAAAAGTGAAAGTAAAATGTGCACAGCGCTTTTACCGAAGGAAAGCGAGGAAAAGGGAAAACTGAAACGAACTAACAAACAATTGCTAGACGCTGAATTGCTGAAAGTAAAACTATTCTTAGAGAACATATTGCTGTATTGTTTTCCCTTTGATTTATTTTTTTTTTTTCCTTAAATTTTCTTTCGTTGGTCTTAAAAAGGTCTTAATTTTACCCTCATAAGACCTGCAGAAACCCTGGATATGCTTAAAAACACTGCCCTTCTGCTCCTTTCAGGGTAACTTTACATAGGACTAAGCAGTGACCTTTTATTAGATTTAGGAAATTATAGGTTGTTCTCTAATTTTGATCTCCACTTTAGATTAATTTACAATTCTTTACAGTTTTGTTTTTGAATCATTTCTGATTGAATGACCTTTTTTCTAGGATTTTAGAAAGGGAATGAATGCTTACCTTTTGAAGTTTCAGCACAAAAATGCATCTACTGGTAAGTTAACGTGACATTGCATAGGTTAAGCTTTGACCCTCTAATAATTTTTGATCTTGATGACTAAACAGCCTAATGACCTTGTAAACCCAAGATTCTTTATTGCAGTGTTTAGGCTCACTATGATTTTACACATAACCATCTCTGCACACTTATTTTTAGCTTTTATAGTTTCTATTTTAAATTTTAATAGTTTTCAGTATAAAAATAGTCAAAGGCGGCATTTAAAATAACCAAACAAACAAATCTAAGTTGTTTGATGTAATACACCTACATTTACCATCCTACATTTTTCTTTTTCACTAAACTGTTACTTCATTAATCTGTTACACTCAGATGTACATTAAATTACAGAAGAAACATCTCTTACTACTTCCACTTCATCATGATGCTAAATATGAATAAAAGAGTTCTTGAAATCTGCATGTTATGGGCGTAGACTGTTTTTGATATGAACAAAATTCAATTAGGTCATAAATCACAATTATTTTTATGACAGTTACTCATAAGTCTAAACTGATAATTGTAACAGTCCTAGCAGTTATCTTGAAGTGTGGAAAGCTTGCAGCGTGCTTTAGACAGAGTGACCTATGTTTCAGTTTCACTGGATAAATGTAGGATGATGATTCTAACATTTTCTAACAAAGTGTTTAGCTTGATCTACATCTGTGTTTTATTTTCATATCTAAAACATTATAGTACAGCATTAGAATTTACATTTTATAAATTAGAAGTCTAAAGAACTGAATGGTCCACAGGATTTTTTTTTTTTTAATCACATACAGAACAGATGTCTTCAGTGAATAATTTCAGAAGGCGAAAAGCTGAAATATCCGTTCTGTATGTGCTGTGTTACAGGATATATATATATATATATAATATTAATTATTAATAATAGAGTCTGGAAAATGTTCTTCTTTTGTTCTAATTGTTATGGCTCTGTGCATCCGGAGTTTGTAGAGTACAGTGATTTCATCTTTTTTTTTTTAAATAAATAAATAGCCATTCATTTTTACTTGTGCTCAGTGTATGTGGGAAAGTATTTCCATAAGGAAATGATTCAGCATTGCTTTGTGGCCCACGATCTGGTCCAAACAACAGGGTTTACAGCTGTAGTAATTACATAGTGTGTTACATTGTAATTCCGAAACAACATAGTATTTGCCAGGAGTGTTGTGGGCGTGTGTGTGAGATCAGGCACCAGTGTTATTATGCTTTGTTAATTGTTGTGTACTCGGAAATAAAGGGTGTGACGTTCTCGCTTTCTCTGTCCCAGAGGACCTATGGGAGTGTTTGGAGCAAGCGAGTGGAAAGCCTATTGCCGCAGTGATGAATTCCTGGACCAAACAAATGGGCTTCCCTATTATAGTAGTTGATCAAGAGCAGGTAACATTTACAGACCCATTCTCAGAAAGGTTTTGTTTTGTGTTTTTGATCCAGTCCAGCACTGTGGGCTTTTTTTTTTTTTTTTTTTTTTTTTTTTTTAATCAGAATGTCTTTTTCCCTAAAGTTTTAAATATAATTTAAATACCCCTCGAGGTATTGAGAAGTCTTGCTGAGATGGACTATGAGCTTCTCAGGGAGCATCTGGTAATAACAACTGTTGTCTTGGCAATACAAGATTTAATCAGAGCTGAAATAATTGGGGTTTTTTTTGTTGTTGGTTTTTTTTTTTTTCCAGCATGGCAGTGACCGCGTGCTGAAAATCTCTCAGAAGAAGTTCTGTGCTAGCGGACCACGTAATGGTACATGCAAAAAAGGGAGTTAAAGGGCAGTTAAAAGGATAGTTCACACAAAAATGAAAATTCTGTCATTAATTCAGGGTTCGTACAAAGTGCTTGAAGTACTTGAATTTGACTTCTTGAAACCCTTGAAAATAGCAGTGTTCCTGAAGAGGTACTTCAGAAGTGCTTGAATTATTGAAAGACAGTGTATCTATGAAATAAGTGCTTAATTTTGTCAAATAAAATAGCATATATCTTTTCATAGTAAATTTATGCATTTCAAAAAACATCATACCTTTTTCGCTTATTTTAGTTAATGTCAGGAAACAATCAAGTTAAGCAAGTAGCAGTACTGACAGTGTTGTGTAAACATGGCTGAAGATGTAAAAGGGGAACAGATTAACCAAATCAGTTGAGTCACTTATGCTGGAACCATTCCAGCATTGATTCAGACTCATGAGTGAAGACCAGATCAGATTAAAAGAGCCATTCTTTTTCGAATTTCAACATCGCTTTTTAGCGATTTTAAAAAGAATGTAGTGATGGGTGAAGCAGAGCTTTTTGAAACTTTGAATCAGTTAAAACGTTGCATCGCAATATCGCATATCGTGATCGGGACTTCAAATCATGTATTCCAAGTCATTTGATTTAGATTGGAACTTTGCGTACAATGAATCGGCACTTCAGTTCACATATATCGAATCATTTGATTTAGATTGGAGCTTGGCATATCGCCTATCATTTGATTCAGGTCAGTACTTTGAAGTGCATATCGTGAATCATTTGATTTAGATCGGAACAGGTTTGTGAATCATTTAGCGAATTGAATGATTCAGATCAAATGATTCGCCATATGTGATGTAAAGTCCCACTTAAAATCAAAGTCAGATCGAAACTTCAGAGTGCGAATTGCAAATCATTTGATTCAGATCGGGACTTTGGTGCTGGTTTGTGAATATTTTGCTTTAGATCGAAATTTCAGAGCTTGAATCATTTGATTCAGATCTGGACATTGGTGTGGCTTTGTAAATCTTTGGTTTAGATCGGGACTTTGGTGCTGGTTCACGAATCTATTGCTTTAGTTCGAAACTTCGAAGTGCGAATTATTTGATTTAGATCGGAACTTTGGAGTGGGTTCACAAATGTTTTGCTTTAGATTGGATTTTCAGAGCGTGGATCGCAAATCATTTGATTCAAATCGGGACCTCGGTGCTGGTTCATAAATCATTTGTTTCAGAACAGGATTTTGGAGCAATTTTGTTTTTTTTTTGTTTTGTTTTTTTTTTCCTTAAACAGTAGAAAACATCAAACCATTAATACAGTACAGTTATAAAAAAAAGAATAATGAAAGAATACACAAACACAAATCCCTTTGTAATACTTTAGTAGTAATACTTTGCATTTATTTTTTTTTTATTAATATATTTTTATCTATTTCTCTTTTTTTAGAATTTGAAATGGAAGACATTGTTCAATAAGTGAGATCTCTGATTGAAGTCCTTGAAAATCAAAAAAGTAGTGCTTGAAAAGTCCTTGAAAGTCCTGGAAATTCATTTTACAGTATCTGTATGAACCCTGTTAATTACTCACCCTCACGTCGTTCCTAACACGAAGGACCTTCGTTCTTCTTTGGAACATAAAATAAGATATTTTTGATGAAATCCGAGAACTTTCTTACATTGCATAGACAGCAACACAGCTACCACATTTAAGGCCCAGAAAGGTAGTAAGGACATCATTAAAATAGTCCATGCGACATCAGTGGTTTAAACATAAGTTTATGAAGCTATAAGAATACTCTTTGGTGCACGTTCATGGGAGAGCCACAATACATGCTTGTGGTGCTGCTGATGCAGGAGCTGGTGTTGTTACGTAGAACCTGGATGGAGAGGAAGATGCACACTGTACATAAAACAGTCTTTGTAAACATGTCTGAAGATTTCAACAGAGAAAATGACTTTGCAACTTTTTGCCCAGCCTTACTTATCTGAACAAGAATAGAGGAAGAGAGATGGATGTTCTACGTCAGAACACCAGCTCCTGCGTGAGCAGCACCACACTCGTGCATCGTGGTACCCTTGTGAGCGTGCATCGAACACTGACACGGAAGAGAAGAAATGGTGGAATAAAGTCATAAAATGATAAAATTAAGGTTGAACCACTGATGTTACATGGACTATTTTAACAATGTCCTTACTACCTTTCTGGGCCTTGAATGTGTCAGTTGCGTTGCTGTCTATGCAGGGTCAGAAAGCTCTCGATTTCTTCAAAAATATTTTAATTTGTGTTCTGAAAATGAACTAAAGTCTTACGGGTTTGGAACGACATGAGGGTGAGCAATTAATGACAGAATTTTCATTTTTGGCTGAACTATCCCTTTAAACTACTGAGCCGTCTGATTTATTATTGTTTTCTTCTGACTCTGTTATATCCTAATATCTGTTTTAATGTGCTAGATGAGAACTGCCCCAATTGGATGGTTCCCATCAGCATCTGCACCAGTGAGGACCCTAGCTGCACAAAGAAGAAGGTTCTGTTGGACCAGCCTGAAACCACAGTTAACATCACCAACGTTGCACCTGACCATTGGGTCAAGGTCAGAAAAAGGCTGTAGCTTTTATCATTTAAATATCAATGAACTCTAAAGACATTGAAGATTGATGACCAATCTCATGTACATTTATGAAAATGCTTCTTGGTCTTCTTTCTGTCCAGATTAATCCAGGTACCGTGGGATTTTACAGGATCCAATACAGCTCAGCCATGCTGGATAGTTTGCTGCCTGGTATCCGAGACCTCACACTGCTGCCTGTGGACCGCCTGGGTCTGCAAAACGACCTCTTCTCCTTGGTGAGTCTGAATCAGTGTTTTGCAAGTCAGAGTAGAGGCTCAGATCTCCACCTTGAGTCAAGTCTCAAGTATTGCCGGTTAAGACTTGAGTGAAGTGTCAAGTTACAGAGTTTTATGGAAGTCGGGTTCTTTCAAGCCTCCAGGCCTGACTAATACATTATTAATTTGTGAATGAAATCATGTGGGTTTTGAAAGTTCAGCTCTAACAAAAAAAACCTTATTAGCAAACCTGTTTGGATACTGAGAAATGTTAAATTGGGATTTTGCTGAAACAATGAAAAGTGTAGAGGCCAGTGTTATTTTTAATATCCATTGGATAACTTCATAAGTATAAAATATTAATTATTTAAATATAGCACAAAAATATAATTAAAGGTATAATGGGAAAATTAAAGGGAGGGTTTTTTTTTCCTGTTGGTCCTATTGACTTCCATGTGTTTTTTTTTTTTTTTTTTTTTTTCACCATACTTTGGAAGTCATTGGGGACTAGAAACTGTTTGGTTAGGCACATATCTTGTATGTTTGGCAGAAGAAAGAAATTCATACAGGTTTGGAACAACTTGAGGCTGAGACAGAATGATAATGGAATTTTCATTTTTAGGTGAACTGTCTCTTTAAATGTGTTTTTTGTTTTTTTGTTTTTTTTTGTGCTTGTCTGTTTGAGTGTATTGGAGATTTAGTATTGGTGTTTCAACATCTTATCATCTTTGTGATCAGTGTTGCTGGAATGTTTCTTGAAAAAAGCAATTTCAACAATGTGATTATTCATTTCTGTTTCTCTTCTCTGTTTTTAATGGTGTTGTGCCATCTCTCTCTCTCTCTCTCTCTCTCTCTCTCTCTCTCTCTCTCTCTCTCTCTCTCTCTCTCTCTCTCTCTCTCTCTCTCTGTCATGCCCTCAGGCTCGAGCAGGTATGATCAGTACTGTGGAGGTGTTGAAGGTGATGGAAGCATTTGTGAATGAGCCAAACTACACGGTGTGGAGTGACCTGAGCTGTAATCTGGGTGTTCTGTCCTCTCTGCTCTCACACACTGACTTCCACGAGGACATCCAGGAGTTTATCCGAGATCTCTTCACCCCCATCGGCATGAAGCTGGGCTGGGACAGCAAAACCGGAGAGGGTGAGAGCCAGAACTCACTATTCATAAAGATATATGAACAGTGTGTCATAAATATTCACCCTCATGTCATTCCAAACCTGCATAAAAGAGGTCAATGACTTCCGTTGTATAAACAAACACACTGAGACTTCTATGTTCCAATGAAACATAGGAGAATACATCAATATCTATTTCAATATGCTAACTGTTTATCTCGGTTTCAAAGTAAAAGTTAAAACCCTCTCTCTGAGTTTACATATTTTGATGTTCACATATTCAAGAAATTTACAGTGGCTGTAGCATTTCTATAATAAGGAAATGGTCAAGTATTAGATGAAGATTATAAAATAATATGCTATTAAAGGAGAAGTCCACTTCCAAAACAAAGATTCACATGTAATGTTCTCACCCCCTTGTCATCCAAGATGTTCATGTCTTTCTCTTTTCAGTTGTAAAGAAAGTTTGTTTTTTGAGGAAAAACATTTCAGGATTTTTCTCCATATAATGGACTGTTATGGCACCCTGATTTCGAACTTCCAAAATGCAGTTTAAATTCGGCTTCAAACAATCCCAGCCGAGGAAGAAGGGTCTTATCTAGCGAAACGATCGGTTATTTCATTTAAAAAATACAATTGAAATATTTTTTAATTTCAAACACTCGTCTTGCCTTGCTCTCCCTGAACTCTGTGTATTCTGGCTCAAGACAGGTAGGGTATGTCGAAAAACTCCAATCGTATTTTCTTCCTCAAATTCAAAAATCATTTCAAAATCATCCTAAATCACTGCAGAAGTACTGACACAGTTTTTGCTAAGTGAACTTGCAAAGAAGATCAAACACCCTTAACAAAGGAAGATTTTGAAGTTGAGGGAGAACAAAGATGGGAGTTTTTCGACATACCCTAACTGTCATGAACCGGAAAAAAACAGGCCAGGCCGAGTAAGACAAGACGCACGTTTGACATTAAAAAGTATATAAATTGTATTATTTTTATGATAATAACCGATCGTTTCGCTAGATAAGACCCTTCTTTCTTGGCTGGGATCGTTTACAACCACATTTGGGATCGTTTGAAGCCGCATTTAAACTGCATTTTGGACGTTCAAAATCTGGGCACCATATCAGTCCATTGAAATGTTTTCCTCAAAAAACATAATTTCTTTATGACTGAAGAAAGACGTGAACATCTTGGATGACAAGGGGGTGAGTACGTTATACGTCAATCTTTGTTTTGGAAGTGGACTTCTCCTTTAAATGATAATTATCCGATTACTCGATTAATCAACAGATTACACGATTACCAAAATAATCGTTAGTGACAGCCCTACTAGATAACAGATAAGTCAAAAACAAATGTTATTTAGACTCATTTCTTTAGGATGTTAAATTCATGTAAATATTAATAAAATATAAATATTAATAATGGTAATCATGAATGCACTTATTTATACATTTGTAAATGACATGTGAAAGTAAAATATAAAAAACTACTTGAAATTAGCATAAAAATGGCATGTAGTATTTGTTATTTAAATATAAAATATATAAATATAAAATAAATACTTAAAATTTGAAGTAAGCTTGCCTCTTTAGTCTGTGCTATCAGTGTTCCACTGCGTTTGCCCACTCGGCTTCGTTTAGTTTTTTTTGTTTGTTTTTTTTTTAAATAGAAATAAAAACATTTCATTTAGTTGGACAACAGATGCTACAATTATAAACAGAAAGCATCTGCTCCATTTGCTTCAGGAGTCAAATTTCACTTATGTGAATAGAGTAAGGAGATATGACTGTGATGGAGGAGTTGGTGTTAAAGCGAGAAGCTTTAGTGCCTTTTTGGCAACGTTTCCATGATTAATATAAGTGAGTTTGTTGTTGTTTTACTGTTGTTGTGATAAGCCACAAACTAAGCATTTGTTTTAAAGTAAAGGGAAAATCCAATGATCTTCATTTATTTGTTACAACATGGGTGTTTACAGCCCCTCACATGATACGAAGGGATAAAATACTAAATAAGTATTCGTTCCTTAATTTTAATTAATTTTTCACCCTCATGTTGTTTTAAACCAGTAAGATCTTTGTTCACCTTCATAATACAAATTAAGATATTTGATGAAAACTGAGAGCATTCTAACCCTGCATAGGCAGCAACGCAGCTGACACATTCAAGACCCAGAAAGGTAGTGAGGACATTGTTAAAATAGTCTATGTGAGACGGTGATGACAGAAGTCAGAAGAGATTGTTTAATAAAGTTATTTTTGTTTTCTTTGCAAACAAAAAGTATTCTCGCAGCTTCATTAAATTACGGTTGAACCACTGATGTCAAATTAACTGTTTTAAGGATGTCCTTACTACCTTTCTGGGTCTTGAACGTGTCAGTTGCGTTGCTGTCTATGCAAGGTCAGAAAGCTCTCAGATTTCATCAAAAATATCCTCATTTGTGTTCCGAAGATGAGTAATTAACAGGGTTTGTACAGATGCTGTAAAATGAAATTCCAGGACTTTCAAGGACTTTTCAAGCAATTAATGACAGAATTTTCATTTTTGGGTCACGTCAAGTGCCGGGCTCTGTACATCACAAGTCTTTATTTTTTTATTTCCAAAACAAAGATTCACATATAATGTACTCACCCCCTTGTCATCAAAGATGTTCATGTCTGTCTTTCTCCAGTTGTAAAGAAATTGTTTTTTGAGGAAACATTTCAGGATTTTTCTCCATATAATGGACTGCTATGGTGCCCCGATTTTGAAGTTCCAAAATGCAGTTTAAATGCGGCTTCAAACGATCCCAAATGTGGTTGTAAATGATCCCAGCTGAGGAAGAAGGGTCTTATCTAGTGTAACAATCAGTTATCTAAAAAAAAAAAAATTAATAATAATACAATTTATGTACTTTTTAATGCCAAACGCTCATCTTGTCTTACTCTGCCTGGACTGTTTTTGTTCCGGTTCATGACAGTTAGGGTATGTCGAAAAACTCCCATCTCATGTTCTCCCTCAACTACAAAATCATCCTATATCGCTGTTTTACCCTTTTTTTTTTTATTTTTTTTAAGGGTGTCTGATGATCTTTGCATGTTCACTTTGCAAACACTAGGTCGGTACTTCTGCAGCGATGTAGGATGATTTTGAAATTATTTTTGAAGTTTAGGGAGAAAATACGATTACAGTTTTTCGACATATCCTAACTGTCTTGAGTCAGAATACACAGAGTTCAGGGAGAGAAAGGCAAGACGAGTGTTTGAGATTAAAAAGTATTTAAATTATATTTTTTGAATGAAAATAACCGTTCGTTTTGCTAGATAAGACCCTTCTTCCTTGGCTGGGATTGTTTACAACCGCATTTGGGATTGTTTGAAGCCGCATTTAAACTGCATTTTGGAAGTTCAAAATCGGGGCACCATAGCAGTCCATTATATGGAGAAAAATGCTGAAATGTTTTCCTCAAAAAACATAATTTCTTTACGACTGAAGAAAGAAAGACATGAACATCTTGGATGACAAAGGGGGTGAGTACATTATATGTGAATCTCTGTTTTGGAAGTGGACTTCTCCTTTAAAAGTTTTAGAAAAGTAAATGTTTAGTATAAGCAAGTTTGTCATTGACAATGTTGATTGAATGATGAGTCCACCATTTTCAAGCATTCGTTTTGTTCAAAGAAAAGGAAAATGTATAATGATCAAACTAAGTGCTATAGAGTGTCATTGACAAATATCTTGTAAAATTTGTGTATGTAATCAGTAATATCAATGTTGTCACAAGTATTAATTTGTGGGAAAATTTCCTTATCATGGCATCCCTAATTTGATGCAATATTGGAGCAAACAATAAAAGTTTTTTTTGTTTTTTTTTTCCTCTCTCTCATTGTAGATGTTTTATTATTAAAAACATAATGGACTATGGCAGGTCTATTAAGCTGCATTTACACTGTGGGGCATAAGGGAATAGTTCTCCCAAATAATTTAAAACCTAGACTGTTTCTCACATAAACTTGTTTGCACTTGACATATTTCTCCATTAACTCTGTTCTGTTTCAGATCAATGGTTTGTGCTTGATTAGTTGACATTCATTTGTCACAAAACACTCAAATGAAGTGCTCTTCTGTTGGTTGCCTTTCTCCCGTCTCTTGTTTAGGGCATTTGGACGCCCTGCTGCGAGGTCTGGTGCTGGGGAAGCTGGGTAAAGCGGGGCATAAGGCCACTCTGGAGGAGGCCCGGCGGAGATTCAAAGAGCATGTGGAGGGTAAACAGATCCTGCCTGCAGACCTCAGGAGTCCAGTGAGTCGTCTCGCATTTCTGCTTATAACACAGACACATTTCCATCAGAAAAATTTTGTCGAATGACAATTATTATTTTAGCGCTATTACCGTTACCTTAGTAGTTTTATTGGGACAAGTCTATCAGCTGATTTTGTAAATGGTGCTCCTCTATTGATTTTATTAGTAGTGGATCAACATGTCCCTGTAAACAGGTTTTTTTGCATTCCCTTTAGGTGTACCTAACAGTTCTGAAGCACGGAGACAGCACAACGCTTGACACCATGCTCAAGGTGACGATTAGTACGAGTTTGAACATTACACAGCGACAGCCTTAAAGGTGCAGACAGATAAAATTCATCTCTCATGTTCTGTGTTCAGCTTCACAAGCAGGCAGACATGCAGGAGGAGAAGAACCGCATCGAGAGAGTGCTGGGAGCCATTCCCGCCCCTGACCTCATCCAGAGAGTGCTTAACTTTGCCCTGTCGGTACGCAAATACACACACGCGCACACACTCTTACTGTAGAAAATAGGTCAGACTGGAAAATTTTAAAGCACCAGAAACACACTTTGTGTGAAAGAGTGTGAAATGTTTGAAAGGATAAAGAAAACGGTGAAGTCTTTTTGGGTGAATTGTGCTAAACCCGTCACTTTTTTTTTTTTTTTTAATACCAAAAAAGATTTTTAAATATTTGTATTTTATGTATTAAAGGACCAGTATTATTTCTGTCCCTGTGATTAAGGTTTAAAGCTGCAGTGCATTAATTTTCCTCGTGAGATCAATAAAGCAGCGTTTTCATCTCTCTCATCTTTGAATTACCATTCTCACAAGAAATCCAATCTGATCTGACACGCTCATTCTCTGAGCTCTAATCTGAGTCTGTGGGAATTAAAAATCTCCAGAAGTGTGAACAGTGACGCTGAGTGTGGCTGTGGTATTTTTAGGAGGAGGTTCGTCCCCAGGACACCGTGTCTGTAATTGGGGGCGTAGCTGGAAGCAGCAAACAGGGCCGCAAAGCTGCATGGAAATTTGTAAAGGACAACTGGGAAGAACTTCATAACCGTTACCAGGGAGGTTTCCTCATATCAAGACTCATCAAGGTGAAACAAGTGCAATACACAATAGAAATGCAAAATATGCAACACCAAGTAAATTAAGATGGGAAATACAATACCAGACCTAATTTATTGATTATGCATCATGAATATATGTATGCAGTTTTGATGTGTTGTTCATTTTGTTTCTTCACTGCAGCTGACAGTGGATGGGTTTGCAATAGATAAAATGGCTGCTGAAGTTAAGGTGAGCATTGTGTCACTTACAAAGTTATTTTTGACAGACAGCGTTGTCCAGAGCAGTGTTGGGGGTAAAGCAAGTTACAAAATCTAATTCTTTTTTTCAAATAAGTAGTAAAGTAACGCATTACTTTTTAATTTAAAAGAAAACATCTGAAATACTTTTTCAAGTAAGTAACATTAGTTACTTTTTTTTCCAAAGTGTGGACTGACAGGTCTCCTGTCCCCATGTTGTCACTTGTCATTTTTAGTGTCAAAGGGCTTTTACATTTGCCAAAAATATAACTTTTTTTTTTAATATATATTCAAACAATGGAGCCCAGCCCAGATATGAAAAAGTAACGTAACACATTACTTTCCATAAAAAGTAACTAAGTAGCACAATTAGTTACTTTTTTAGGGAGCATGGTAATGCATTACTTTACAAAGTAACTTTCCCCAGCACTGGTCCAGAGTGAATGTAATGGACATTTTCTAGTTGTGTTCTGCTCTAAAATACTATACATTGCATTTGAGTAGAGTAAAACCAAAAAAAAAAAAGAAAAGTAAAAATCATGTAAAGGACAGCATTCGTTAATAAAACGTATGCAAATACACTTAATGAATGTCACCCCACAAAATATGAAACAAAGTGGCATTTATTTACAGCAGGAAATGTTAGCAAAGTCTCACTGGGTGGATCAACAAACCTGTTAATGGTTTCTCTGTCGCAAAAAAAAAAAAAAAATTAGACATATATTAGTTAAAATATATTTAATATTATATATTTTTGTATTTCTTAAATATTGTATTGGTTTATATTCTGTTCTATTTTATATTATTTATTATTATTTATATTATTTTTAATATTATATTTATTTAAATCTATTTTATATTATTCTATAAATTATATATTTAGTCATTAATATTTATATTTTAGTAATATCTAGACTAGATATTGTACTTGGGTAGAGCAAAACTTGCTCGCAAAACCATAATGTTGTAAGCAAATTGTTAATTTGTGTGTATTTATTTATTTATTTATTTATTTATTTATTAAGTGGAATAAGTGGAACCAGGTTTTTTTTTTTTTTTTGTTTTGTTTTTAAATTTATTATACACTACCAGTCAAAAGTTTGGGATTTTTAAAAGAAATTAGTGAGCAGGGACACATTAAATTGATCAACAGTGACAGCAAACAAATTTATAATGTTACAAAATTCTATTGCTATTTCAAATAAATGCTGTTCTTTTGAACTTTATCCATCAAAGAATCTGCAGAATCACAGAAATAAAATACATTTAAAAAATGTATAAAATAGTGCTGTCAGATTGATTAATCACAGTTAATCGCATCCAAAATAAACGTTTATATAATGTGTGTACTTTTTTTTTTTTTTTTTTTATATATGTATTAGTTATTTTTTTTAATTGACAGCACTAAATTATAAATATAAATTATATATAAATTTACTGTGCTAAATATTTTTAACGTCGTTAAAATGAAAAAATTCATATATAGATTTCTTAAATATATATACATGTGTATTTATATATAAAGTTTATTTGCAAAAACGGCAGACTCAGTTTTTGTTTTTTTAATTTTCAAAAATCATGTTTTTATTGTGTCAGTTACCCGTATTTTTTTTGTTATTTTTACTTTATATCAAAATAACCCAACTGCTGTTTGATTGAGATTAACTGGAAGCACAATGACAAAAAACATTATTTCTGAAAATGGTTAAAAACCGAGTTATCTGGTTTTGCAAATGAACTCATGTACATGTACATATACACATACACAGTAAACACATATATTATGTAGACACAGACTTTTATTTTGGATGTGATTAATCGATATGATGGCACTAAATGATACTAATATTTCACAATATCACTGTTTTGAGTACGTTTTTGAAAATGTGGGATTTACTTTCAAGAAATATAATGCAAGCAAACATGTCAAACAAAACTTGTCAGAAAGATATTTGTTTGGTTTTAAATGATGAAACAAAAGATATCCCGTTCAAAATCAAGAAAAAATGTATTGTTATACAAATTTTATGAGTTTGAAGAGACCAGATTGCAGTTCTTAACAGAAATGTTGTCCATGTTTCCAGAGTTTCTTTGAAAGTCATCACGCGCCAGCGGCGGAGCGCACGGTACAGCAGTGCTGCGAGAACATTCTCCTAAACGCCGCCTGGCTTAAGAGAGACGCGGAGGACATCCACCAGTACCTGCTGCAGCGGAAAGCGCCCCCCGTCTGACCTCTGAACTCTGACCCCCTCCCTGACCTCCCTGACCTGCTCACTCACTCCAAAATGAGCATCATCTGGCTATCTTCAGCAAAAACAGAAACGATTACAAAACTGCAACTCCATCTTAAGAATTACCCAAGAGTCAATAAAGAGAAGCGAGACTAGGAAACGAGACCGTTATTCACTCTTGAGTGTGAACGTAGTTCCCCATTCTGCCAGTGGGAGGCGCAAGTGCACTCGAGCAGAGCTGTGACTGAAACGCAAGAGATTCTCCATGTTATTTTACCAGCTGGTAATGCATGTACACACGTGGTTCCCTCAGTATGGCGCTCCTCTCTTACAGTGGTATTATTACGCGATCATCTCTCTTTCCTACATTCACAGATAGATTAAAAAAAAAAACAAGCATGATGTTGATATGCTCAATTTTAATTTGTGTTCTCTTTTGTTCTGTATAAATCAACTGTTTTATTAGTAATGGCTATATACGCATTTTACCCATATCCTCGGCGGCGTGACTGGGCAGAATGGGGGTTAAAGGTTGGGACGCACTGGTGACTGAACAGACTCTATGGTAACGGCTCTGAATCCCATCGTTAGTAACGGTTAGGACTGAAGACGCATAAGCATGGTACTGTGTGTATATTGTAAACTGCGAGCATTAGTTCTGAAACCTTCAATTAATCTGAAATGTGATTATATATACATACATATGATCTCTGATCTCCTGTACGTCACTATCACCTTTTCTGCAACACTTCCAGTGGTTTATACCTCCAGAAACTGCTAAGGAAATGAACACAACGGACGATAAATTACACAGAAAGGCATCAGTGTCATTCGCATCGGCCATGGTAAAACAAAGCTGTTTTATAAGATGTATTTAATGATTATTTTACTGTTGTTGGAATCAAAAAATAGTATAAATAATTTGGTTTCAAACTTTACCTGATTTGCGTAAGTGAGATGTTAACATTGTTCGAACAGCAAACCAACAGAATTTAATAGTATCAGATGTGGCGGTCAACGCAGGGTTCGTGATCATCAAATTCTGTCGAAATCTTTCCCTGAAATGTGCTTTTGTTTAAAAATCCAATTGATGTTCATTAAAGAAGATGAGAAAAAAAGATAAAAGACGGGCACAACTGTATTGTAGGAATGCTGTGTTGGATTTGTACATGACTCTTCATGCTCTTATATTTGTGTGCATTTTGTAAACCACAGTATATACAGATCGATATGTATCCTTTACAATGTAGACTATTCCGTAGAGGTTAACACAGAGTGTTTGGAAAACGTGTCACTTATGCATATACCTGTAAATTATGATTTAAATCATGTGAGGCAGGTACAGTGGGAGGAAAGACGAGGACTTTATCAGCCCAGTTGTGGGACACTTGAAGCACAGATATAATGACAGTTTACCTGTGTGTGTGCACAGATGTTATGTTGGGAGCTTATTGTGTTCACTGTGCAACATGTGCGGCCTGCCTGAGGTTCGCATACTATGACTGAATCTGAACAGCAGACTTAAAACATCAACGATAGTGTCACCGAGTCTGATTTCACACGATTTTCGTTACATTATTGCCGGAGACAACATAGAAACTAGGCAATAAAGGTAATCGCATCTGATGCGAGAGAGAAACCTTGCGCGGTGCATTTATAAGACGAGTGATTCACGAGTAGTCCAGCTTTAAACACGTTAGCTGGTAACTTATCAAATGCGGTCGTGGAAAAAACTGAAATTAAATTGTTATGGGAAATCATATAAAACGGTATATTCCTTTACTGAATATGTTTTTAACATATGCACGGGTATTAAATATTTTATCGGCTGCAAATATTGCATCTATTTATGATGATTCTTAAAAACTTAAATCCAGCCAGGTCCGGTTTCAGAATCGAATCACTAAAGGAGCTCTACATTTATTTAGACATAGCCTACTGTATATTTTTGACCCGTCCATTGTTATGGTTATGTCAACCATTCAAATAGGGGTGGGTGATATACTGGTAGACATGATTAACCAGTACAACAAGTGTTTAAAAAAAAAAAAAAGTGATTTTAAGCTGTTGAAACGCAATCAGCAGCAAAAGAGAACTCATTTCGCCATGTCAGAGAGACACACGCACGTGAAGACTTGTATCTGTCAAAATGCCTGTCTTTTGCTAGTATCCTCTTAAACACAGTAATTTAGGCCTTAAGTGAAAGCAAGCGGCAGCTCCTAAAGTGACAGCAGTGTCTGTCGTTCATGTTAATCAAACAAAAGAGCTTTAATTTTAATTAATAATTAAACATTTTAATTTTTATTTTTATTTTATTAAATTTGCACAGTGAAAAATATGATTTTACAATACATTTGATTTATAAAATTTATTTCCTTTTTTTTTTTTTTTTTTTTTTTTTTTTTGCTTTTGTATTGTATTGAACTTTATAGGCCTTGAACGGTTAAATAACAGTATTGGATCCAGGCAGCTCTTAAAGTGACAGTAGTCTAATATTCCTGCTGTCTGTCATTCATGTTAATCAAACAAAAGAGAGAAAATCTCTCTGCTCTTGACTAAATCACTTTTGTAACTTTAATTAGAAGAAATATATTTATATATATTTAATTACTTTAAACAATGTATGTAGGATTTTATTTATTTGTTCTACTGAAGTTTTCTTTTTGTCCTATTGCTTGTAATTAGTTTCTTTTTCTTAGAATTTAATTGCTGACTGTTTACTTGTCTTAAGTGAGCTTTTTTTATTATTTAGGCTAGTATTAGTTTTTTGTGATATTGATTTGACACTGCTGACAAGAATTATGAAACTTCTATGATATCAAAAATGTTGATAACATAAAGACCTTGTTTAAAGCAAAAATAACTATATTGTGATCTATATTGTTACCGTGAAATAAAATTACTCATTTCGTGATATCCACCTTTTGCTCTAATGAGGAGGTAAGCTTATGGGTGAGACTTCCTGTTCATTAGCCACTATCTAGGGAAATAACGAGAAGAATAACAATGTGAGGTAAATTGTAAAACTGTTTGCACTACAAACCGGTGTTCATAACTAAGATAATACATTAAAATAATATGGTAAGACACCAATTTGCGATATTACGCAGCAAAACAAGCTGATTTGTACAGCTAAAAATAGCTGGATGTGGATGAGACCAGAAGCCTGACCCATAAAATGTACAAATGGCCACACTCACTCTTACAGGAAGAAAAAGGTGGATTGGAAAATAATGAGAAGAATAACAACATGCAGTAAACAGTAAAACTGTTTGCACTACCAACCAGTGTGTTTATAATTACGATAATACATTAAAATGGCATGGTAAATCACACCAATTTGCAATATCAAGCAGCAAAATGGGTTGTTTTGTACAGCTAAAAATAGCTGGACGTGGATGAGACCGGAAGACAGACCCATACAATTTACAACATTTTGCACACCCAAACTTACAGGAAGAAAAAAGTGAATTTCTGTTATATTTCCCATCCCTTAATTCGAATATTGAGAGTGAGATACTGTACGGTGTGTAAGGTTAGACCAGAGATCTTCTTACTATAGGGAGATGAGAGGGTTTCTATTTCTTACTATCTTACTCTCTCTCTCTCTCTCTCTCTCTCTCTCTGTCTCTCTCTCTCTCTCTCTATATATATATATATATTTGGATCACGTTTTTTTTTTTTTTTTTTTTTTTTAATTAATGCTTGAACAACATATACATAAAAGTGCCAAGGGTATACACAAAAAGATATAACAAGTACATATATGTATTATGTACAAAAATACATAGAATATACAAGAATATAAAGAATCATAAACCAAATTAAAAAATAAATACAAGAAAATAAAATACATACATAAAAATAAAATAAAATAAAATAAATGAGAGGCCTTGCTAAATCACAATAACTTAAATGTATCAAACAAATACAGTTTTTACAACTTTTTTGTTTGTACTCTCCTTAATAGCACTTATATTAATATATAATTCTTTAAGTACCACAGAAAAAAATAGGTTTCTGATTGCTGAATTTACAACGATGAATATGAAACTTAACAAGAATAATAAAGAGATTGATAATGTAATAATTTTCCAACTTCTTGTCATAGTTCAAAAATCCAAATATTACATGTTCATATAGTAAAAAAAAAAAAAGGTTGGACAACACTTGGTCATTTATAAATCTAGAAACCTCCCACGTGTGCCTTAATAACAATCACATTACAGCCTTGACCTCATTAAATTTCAGTCAGAGTTGTGCGACACTCAATCGCCGTTTACGGATACCATAGGAATGAATGAGAAGTGCCGTAAGCTGAACCCCACCTGTCGCAAAAAGTCAGTGACTTCTCTCATAAAACAGCATTTTTTCCCTTGGTAAACCATAAAAATAGTTAAATCCAAAAGTATTGTTTAGTTAAAACATGTTAAAGATTAGCAGATATGCTGTCGATTCATTAAATGATAAGTCGTTTCCTCTAAAAAGCTCTTTATTCAGCGTAGTGAAGCTTCTCTTCAGTTGACATCCATTCAAAGAAAACGGCCTCTGGTCTCCTTTCCCACGTACTGCCAGACCTAGCTTTAGCCGTTACGCTTTTTCGGCTAATGGTTGCAGGCTTGCCATCTAGTGGCTTTTTTTTAGACGCTACCATACGTCTCCTTTCCACCGGAGGGCACTAATAAGAGATTCACACATGTTTGCTATTTTTCGGTTACACGAAAGAGCCGCTGTGGCAAGAACATGGCGACCTCCATATGTAGGACGTTGAAATACCTTCAACCGGCAACATGTCAAAATATAAAGGTATGAAATTAAAAATTTACCTCAACGGAGCGTCTTTTGCAATTCTACAATGTGAATGTGCAGTTCTTCTCGCATAACTTCAGTGAATATGCTTGTGCATGCTGAAATTATTCATTGAGTGTCAACTGGAGACTTCAGTGCATAATATAAATGCCTTAGTGATTCATTTACCTGTTTTTTTCTGTGGAAAAGCAACAGTTTTTGTTAAAGGTCAAATGTACATTTAATCTGTACTTATTGTCAAAATCCTGGTATAATGCAGTGTGCCGTGTCGCTACTGGACGTGCGGCTGCCGCAGCCAGTGATGGTTCCGATCCGCACAAAAAAGCGCTACTTCATTCCTCCAGCGGTGAATGTGAAACAGAAAACCCAAAGCGAGCAGGAGGATAAAGCCCGGGCTGCGGGTGTGGTGGTCCGGCAGCAGTATATAGAGAGAGCCATCAACATCGCATCCACAGGTACGCATGTCAAAAAGTATGGACTCGTTCATTCTATCTGAACTTTCTATTCAGCAAAGAATCTTGAGAAACGTGTATCACGGTTTCCACATAAAAATGAAGCAGCAAAAATTATTTTAAACGTTAACGGTAATCAGAAATGTTTCTTGAGCAGCAAATCATAATGATAGCATATCAGAATGATTACTGAAGGATCATGCGACGCCGAACACTGGAGTAATGATGCTGAAAATTCAGCTTTTCCATCACAGGAATAAATTACATTTTAAAATATATTAAAATAGAAAAGAATTTTCATTTGTTTAGATCTCCAAAACCTTGAGTCTCGACCATTGCTCTTCAGATGAAAGGTTAAACAAGCGATATTGGTTTTTCACATTGTGGTTCATTTTCATATGCAATATTTTTTTCAGCTGGCATCTTTGATCCGTACGTTCCTCCTGAGGGAGATGCGCGCCTCTCCACACTGTCCAAAGAAGGTCTAAAACAGCGCACAGAACAGCTGCGTCAGAGCGCAGCATCACAGCTGGCGTAAGAACCACCGCAGCCTCAGTGACTCTGTGTAAACTTCATACTTCAAATCCAGCAGGGCTATGCTGATATAAAATATTGGTTTTTCGTGTTTGAACAGGTTTCGTAAAATAAAGGACCATGACACAGAGTTCTCCACTAAAGGGTTCCCAGTAGTAGCTCAGCAGATCTTCATAGACGCTCATGCGGCACTCACACAGTAAGAAAAAAATGCTATTTATCAACAATAGTTAAAACTTCAGTTTTGCTGTATTTATGTGGTGTTTCTTGTCTGTTCAGTTTTTCCCACTTAAAGGAATAGTTTACCCAAAAATTAAAATTACCCCATGAGTTACTCACCCCCAAACCATCCTAGGTGTGTATGACTTTTTTGGATGAATAAAATCATATTTATATTTAAAAATATCCTGGCTCTTCCAAGGTTTATAATGGCAGTGAATGGGTGTTGAGATTCAGTAGTCCAATAAAGTGCATCCATCCATCATAAAAAGTACTCCACGCAGCTCCGGGGTGTTAATAAAGGCTTTCTGAAGCGATTTGATACATTTGTATGAGAAAAATATTTGAAACATATTTAAAACTTTATAAACCGCAATCTCTAGCTTCCGCTTTCCGTTTTCACGAGAGTGGCGTTCCAGGGGAATTTACCCTTTGAATATCTACATTAATTAGTATATATCATGTATTAAATGTCCTCTTTCCATTCTCTCCAGGTTTGACAAAGAAAAGCTTCATTCTTTGGTGACAGAGAGGTGTTACCCTGTAAGTAAATCTGTATATGAATGAACTATGAAAATTTGCAGTTGAGTAATTCATCTTATTTTAGCCTTGTTTCAGACTCCAAAACATCAAAATGAAAACTAGTTCAAAATACTAATAAAAGCTACAATGGCACTGAAATAACAATGTGTGCTTATTCACCATATCTGATTATCCAACTTGCGTGTTTGTGCTTGTTTTGCAGGAGATGGTTCGGGGGAACCGTTATAAGACTCTGCGTTGGCGCTTCATTGAGTCATTGGAGCCACCGCGGGTGGTTCATGCAAGGTGTCCTGACATGGTCAGCAAGGGTAACCTGTACGGCCAGGTGACTGTCCGTATGCACTCTAGACAGGTGGGTGAATTAGAATAACAATAGTGTGTAAGAGTGTGATTATATGGGAGTACTCAGAGTTTGGGCTTATGATGCCAATCCATCTCTCAGACACTGGCAATCTATGACCGCTTTGGTCGGTTGATGCTTGGGGATGAAGATGAACCGAGGGATGTCCTGGAATACATAGTGCTGGAGAGGCATCTTGTCAACCCCTATGGGCGCTGGAGACTTCATGGCAAGATTGTTCCAGCATGGGCTCCACCAAAAGATCCCATTATTAAGGTAAATGAGTTTTGGTTTTCCATTACAATAATGCATAACATAAAAGAGACAATGTGGAATGTAGAGGTAACTTAACATCTGACATCTGCTTTTAACAGACTCTCATGATTCCTGGTCCCAAACTGAAGCCCGAGGAGGATTTTGCAGATCTGAATTACCAGGTACCAAAACCGAAGGCAGTGCAATGGTCCAAGTAATTCAGAACGTGGTGCTTTACTTCATCCAACACAGGTCCACTCTGTACAGGCTGATTTTCAGTAATTAAAATAAATATGGCTGTATTTATAAAAACCTTGGGTTGTTGCCTTTTTTGAAACATGTTTAGTTTTACCAGAGTTAAAGTCAAGTATGGTGTTCCATGCATTTGTGCCCTGTATTTAACCCATCCAAGTGCACTGTGAACACACACTCGGAGCAGTTGGGGGTTTGGTGCCTTGCTCAAGGGTTTCACCTCAGTCATGGTATTGAAGGTGGACAAGAGCACTGATCATTCACTCCCCCCACCTTCAATCCCTGCTGATACTGAGACTCAAACCCACAACCTTGGGGTTACAAGTCAGACTTGTCTGTCCCAACATGTGGAGGTGAACATGGTGTTACGTACATTATGCATGAAGCTTTAAAAATCAACATGTTGCATTTGAAAAGTTTATTTCAGAATGCTCAATGACACATTTTTAAGAATATAAAAATAAAATGTTGCATTTTTTTACACTGACAGAAGTTAATGGAAACTTCCTTTGGCTACTGTTGAAAACTAACTGTTGGTTCTTACAAAAGTCTTCATACAAAAGCACAGTCTTTATGTTCCTGATTTGAAAAGCTAACATTGCAGTTACTTTCAAAATGACAGAATAGCTCAAAAACAAACTCAATTATCTAACTCTGGTAGGAATTATAAGTGCAATCTAATAATTATTACTTGTGCTAATATCTGTTATTATTTTTAGAAGAAAGCAGCATGTTAATAGGTTGATTTAAACATGTAGACAAAGATTTTTGTAAACCTTTCAACATTTAGTTTCACATGCTCACATAAGGGGACTTAAAACTGTGTTCTACGAAACAACAGGAACGTATAATTAATGTTAAAATGAGTTAATTTTTTTTATAGTTTAAAAGTACTTTGCCCTAGAACAAGATTTTTTTTTTTTGGTCACATTTTACTTTACTGTACATGTTGTTGTGGTGTTGCGGTTGATGCCAATAGCCTCATGGGCAGTGTGCCGACATATAGCATCGTTGTGCTTTGGGTGTCCCGAGTTCGAGTCCCAGCTTGCAAACCTTTCCCGATCCCACCCCCCCTTTCTCTCTCCCACTTTGCTTCCTGTCTAAATACTGTTCTATCACAACAAAAGCAAAGACACCACAAATAAATCTTTAAAATAATAATGATTTGTAGTTGGGGCTCCTCGTCGGAAAATACCACAGTACATAGATTGTTACAGGGTTAGTTAACCCAAAAATGTAAGTTCTGTTACTAATTACTCACCCTCATGTCATTCTAAACACATAAGAACTTCGTTCATCTTTGGAACACAAATCAAGATGAAGTCCGAGAGCTTTCTGACCCTGACAGCAACGCAACTGACACGATCAAGGCCCAGAAAGGTAGTAAGGTCATATCCATGTGACATCAGTGGTTCAATTTCATAAAATTAAGGTTGAACCACTAATGTCACATGGACTATTTTAACAATGTCCTTACTACCTTTCTGGGCCTTGATCATGTCAGTTGTGTTGCTGTCTATGCGGGGTCCAAAAGTGTTAAATCACAATTTATAAATGTTCCACTTAGGGTATATTGGTTATGCAGGTTTAACTGAGAATATAATCTACATAGTCATTTGAACACAAAAACACAAAACAATACCAAATTAAACAGGAGGGGTTGTATTAATGTAAGGCCAAAGGGGAATATGCACAGGAGAGCAGTCTGCCTTGATATCAGTCAGTTTTCAGTAAGCTGAGGAAGGAGACATTTGCCATAGATGGAATTCTTTCTTAAATGACAGTCTGTGTGCTGATGACATTGGAGAGACATTCTGTATAAAGCTGAAAAGCATGACCAGTGGTCCATTTGGTCACAACGAGTTTTTCGAGCTATATAAAGCACAATGATACTACCCTCACAGTTCATAAGTCTGGAGGGAAGATGAAGGCCTCTGCAGCAGTTTCTGCATCACCGTCATCTTCCTCTGGTATCGTCTCCTCCCAAGTGAAGACATCTGAATTATCATTCACTGTTATAGATTCTTGTCTGCTTTCTCCCATATTCCAAGGGCACAGTGCGTCACGTCGAGCCAGAGGAGTGTTAACTCTTATCTCTTCTGCTGTCTGTGTGCCTGTGTCTGGAGGGTGTATCTCACTTTTATCTGGGGAAGTTTGACTTGTGCCTCTTTCTGACGGTGGTGGTCTTCCCATGTCATTTTCCCTGGGACAGACAGATTCTTGAGCACTGTCTTGCCTTTTTGGTGGGACAGCATGAGTGCAGTCTTGTGGCACAGATTGTTTGGGTGATTGTTTTGCCTCCCACGGACAGACATCTGAGTAGACACTTTCTTGCTTCTGCAAGGTTTTCACCGGCTCACCTGTCTCCCATGGACAGACGTCTGCAAGAACACTATCTTGCTTCTGCAAGGCCTTTGTTGGTTCTCCTGTCTCCCAAGGACAAATATCTACATGGACACTTTCTTGTTTCTGCAAAGTCTTCACTGGCTCACCTGTCTCCCATGGACAAACATCTGCAAGAACACTATCTTGTTTCTGCATTGTCTTTGTTGGTTCTCCTGTCTCCCAAGGACAAACATCTACACGGACACTTTCTTGCTTCTGCAAAGTCTTCACTGGCTCACCTGTCTCCCATGGACAGACATCTGCAAGAACACTATCTTGTTTCTGCATTGTCTTTGTTGGTTCTTCTGTCTCCCAAGGACAAACATCTGCACGGACACTCTCCTGTTTCTGCAAGGTCTTTGTTGTCTCTCCTGTCTCCCAAGGACAAACATCTGCACGGACACTCTCCTGTTTCTGCAAGGTCTTTGTTGTCTCTCCTGTCTCCCAAGGACAAACATCTGCACGGACACTTTCTTGTTTCTGCAAGGTCTTTGTTGCCTCTCCTGTCTCCCATGGACAGACATCTGCATGGGTACTTTCTTGCTTCTGCAAAGTCTTGACTGGCTCTCCTGTCTCCCATGGACAGACATCTGCATGAACACTATCTTGTTTCTGCAAGGTCTTGACTTGTGCACCTGTGTCCCATGGACAAACATCGGTATGGACACTTTCTTGTTTCTGCAAGGTCTTTGTTGTCTCTCGTGTTTCCCAAGGACAAGGATTTTCATGACCTTCTTGCTTCTGTAAGTTCTTGACTGTTTCACATGTCTCCCATGGACAGACATCTCCACATACGCTTTCTTGTTTCTGTGTTGTTTTCACAGGCTCACTTGGGCACACATTTGCATGAACATTTTCTTGTTTTTGATCTACTTTTGTTGGTCCCTTGTTTGAAGAACGCTCCTTCTCTTCTGGCTTCTCAGAAGCCTCTGCTTCCCACGGACAAACATTTGCTTTCTTAGTCACTGTCTCTTTTAAAGACTGTCTTGTAGTGTCTTTAGTATT
The DNA here is from genome assembly GCA_036247105.1 of Cirrhinus mrigala. NCBI lineage: Eukaryota > Metazoa > Chordata > Actinopteri > Cypriniformes > Cyprinidae > Cirrhinus > Cirrhinus mrigala. The sequence goes on from CM070017.1 coordinate 19,349,377, forward strand.
TGGCTCAGACTCCCAAAGACTTACGTCAATTACAGGTGGGGGTGGTTCAGGAAAATCACTTTCTTCTTGTTTCAATACATCCCTTGTTTCTTCTGAACCTGCATCTCTCTGAGCAAGTTCTTGGTCTACTGGACTTTGTCTTGCATTAACATAAATGACTCTTTCACCAGGTTTCATTGTGTCACTAGGGGTTTTGATGGATCCCTGTCTAACATGAGAAATATTTGTGTTAGGTACAGAAGAGCGTCTATCAGGCTTCACATTTATCTGCTTCTGGGTGTCTTCAGACATAGGGACTTCAGCATTTATATTACATACATTGTCCTCAGTGACGCTTGATGGGTCACCATCTGTTTCCCAAGGACAAACATTAGTATGTGTGCTCTTGGTTTGCAATTGCTCTACTTCCACAACCTCCCAAGGACAGACTTCAGAAATGCTGGTTTGATGAAAAGGTTTTGGGACATCCCATGGACACACTTCTGTATTGGGAACAGCCAATAATGACTGAGGTTGGAACTCAGGTGGTTTGAAGACATCATTACTTGCTGTCACCGATAGTACTTGCTTGTCACTGTATTGTCTTTGTAATACACTGTCATTCACATTCTGCTTCTTGACCTCCAAAATCACCTCCTCTGACTCCCATGGGCAGATGTGAACTGGAGCAGTATGTTTAGGGCTCTTCTCAGGAGAATCACTAGATGGGAGCCGTATTGCCGTTTGTTTGACAAGGCAAGGTTTTGTGCCTACGGTAGTCATAGCCCGTCTATGTGTCTGTGGGGTACGCTTCTCTGAAGCTGCACTGCCTGGGGACAATCTCATGGATGTGGACAGTGATTTCTGCAGTGTTCCCTCCTTAACATGACTTTCTTGTAGGCTTTTTTCTCTGCTCATACTTCTTCCAACGTCCCCAATGCCTTTTGCTACAAGGAGACTTTGGGTAGTGGAGCGGAAAGAGAAAACCCGAAAGTCCTTTGGCTTGCCAGGGGTTGTATGTGGGGACCCTGGAGCGCTACAAGAGACTGGAGACTTGGGTTTTGTGGAATCGACATCTAAATGTATACCATTCCCAGTTTCTGTTGCAGGAGTAGGAGGAGGTGGCAAGAATTCCCATGGACAAACATACAACATCGTTGGTGACGAGGCAGCACCAGGTGATTTGGGCTCTTCTTGTGTTGAAATGGAATAAGTGACATGTTTTTCATTCTTGTTTGCTGGGTGTTCCTCTGGAACCTCCCACGGGCAGACCTCGGCCTTGTCGAATGACTCTGAGAGCAAGGCACTTGAAGTCTGCCTCTTTATATCAACATCCACAGTTGGCTGGGGCTTTTCTGCTGGCGCAGCTTTGCCAGCAACTGACTGATTCTCAATGCTCCTACAAGGAGTCACAGAGCGATGGTCATTGCGTTCTATGACACTAAGTGACTTTTGAAACCTGGTGGGCTCTGGAAGTAGAAGGTTTGTGTCTACGGATAGATTGTGGGCACTGGCAGACTTGCAGACCAGCAGTGTTGCATTGATGGATCCTGCGTCAGAATGCAGTGAAACCCTTTTCTCTTTGATCCTTATGGAGTTTAACAGGGAGACCTCTCCTTCTGGGGTACAGTCATAGGCACTATGGGACTTCTTCAGCTTTGGAGAGGGCTGTATTAAAGTTTCATTCATCTTGTTAATGCTTGTGGTTTGATGACTTTTGTAATAAGATCCTGATCGGGTTATAGTTCCTATTGCAGCATTGATATCCTTATCTTCACGGCTACATTGCCTGCTTAAACTTTCTGGGATCTCACTTATCCGTTTTATAAGGGACCGTCCAATACTGAGGCGAGAGCTGCGCTTCTTTGGAAGGTGGGGATTGCTGTTTGCCATCCTCTTGGTCTTGTGGACCTCCAGCTGAGAATACAGTTTCTTCAGCTCATCCTGGTGCAGAGGAGAAAAAGGGTTTCAGTTGAGGAAAGTTGGAGGGAGCAATACAGTAGGGCGGTTTTTGTGATGTCCAGAAAGTGATGTTAAAGAGGCACCGAGTTACAGGGTAATATTTCAAAAGAGGGCAAGTAAAGGCAGAGGAGGAGGAGAAGGTTAACTTCGAAAATAATTCTGTGATTCTTTTGAAGTTGATTTTTGTATAATAACACAGGAGATTTTGGCTCATGGGGACCAAGGTTTGTGTCCAACCTGGGTCATGTCCCTGTCCCAGTCCCCTCTCTCTCAGTTATGTTGCAGAAACCTAGCTTCATTAATCTTGTCATTATTTTGTTAGTCTCTGTTTAGTTAATGTTTATGAAAGGTTATATCAGAGTTTACATTGTTCATTTACTAATGTACTGTAAATGAAAAGGTCATATTTATGCTTTTTATGTAATTCATAAGAATGCAAGTGTTAATCTCTGTAAATTTCGTAATATGGAAGTTTGAGCATGTGAGTTAGTAGGGCTGCTGCAGGGCAAGGTGTTTTACCCGAATGTCATCAGGGTCCAGGCTGTGGTCACTCCAGCAGTTAGAGTTGAAACTACTGTTGAGGTAAGAACATGAGCGGCGCAAGTCCACCTCATCCTCGTATACCTCTGCAGCTATTTCCTCTCGGCCAGGCTGTGACATGTGGAGAAACTGCAAGAGACACCAATTATGGTTTTTACTTGGGAAAAGCTACATAACATAAATGTGAGAGATGTGCACCCTACAATCTGATGCAACTTTTAAGTTTCTCAGAAAGTACTTAAAGGCATAGTTCACCCAAAAATGAAAAAACTCACCCTCATGTCATTCCAAACCCGTAAAACCTTCGTTCATCTTCGGAACACAAATTAAGACATTTCTAACATGTTCAAAGCCCAGAAAGGTAGTAAGAACATTGTTAAAATAGTCCATGTGACATCAGTGGTTCAACCTTAATGTTTGAAGAAATTATGAAATTATGAGAATAATGTGTGCAAAAAACCAAAACGCAAATAATGACTTTTTGAATAACAATTTCTTCTCTTATGTGTCAGTCTTCGATTTGTCACGACATAAAGTTTATGGGTTCTTCCGGTTGAACCACTGATGTCACATGGACTATTTTAATGATGTCCTTACTACCTTTCTAGGCCTTGAACATGTCAGTTGTGTTGCTGTCTATGCAGGGTCAGAAAGTTCTAGGATTTCATCAAAAATATCTTAATTTGTGTTCCAAAGATGCACGAAGGTCTTAAGGGTTTGGAACAATGTGTGGGTGAGTAATTAATGACAGAATTTTCATTTTTCAGTGAACTATAAGTAGACACATGTTGCAGTTTGAGTAAGTATGTACTTTTCCTTGCTATTTCCTTGCTATTTTAAATTTTAAAAGTGAACCGTCATAAACTTCTTCTTCAGCTATGCACATGAGTTTGGGCAATATTAGCTAAAAAGCATGCATAGATGCACACTTCATGAATTCACCAGAAGATGCATCAACTTTGACTTAACTATTTTCAATATGCTCTTAAAGTTAATTCTAGTCTTGCATAATATTTAGGACATTATAGTATGTGAAGGGGTGCAATTTGATGTCAGTGAAAAGTCTAAATTAAAAAAGGTTAAAATAGCTGTAGAAGTAAATAATCATAGTTTCAACAGTACCTTAGGTACAAAAAGCAGGCCGAGTGTTACAGTAATCGTGATGTGCGTGTGAGTGAAGAACAGCAAGAGCATCCAGTCGGGATGAATTGATGGTCTTGCAAATCTGAAAGTTACAAGGACAAAAAAGTCAATAGAACAAGCTCTAACGATTATTGTTAAATCAGAACGACTTCTTTCCCCACCTGAGAAGATGAAACACTGAGGAGAGCAGTAGCTCATTGTGGATAGCGATGCTCATGTAACGTGGTTCGTGAAAAGCTGAAGGTACCGTCTTCACAGCACTGCACAGGAAACTGCCCCAGCACAGAAATAAAAGCTCCGCTGAGAGAGAGAGAAAAAATATTTTTTAACTTAAAAGGTTTTATTTGTCATATACACAATCAGCAACAAGGCAGTAAAATATTTTTTTTCGTAATGAGGGAAAAGGAAAAATTTTTTTTTCTTCTCATTTGTGTTTTTTAAATAATAAATATCCAGTTTTCGTAAGGTTTCTCCTTTTGATATGAACTAATGTTGCTTTTTTTAAGATTAAAATGTATAATAAAAAAACACTGGATTTGGCATGGTTATGAGGTTGTAGATGTCCTATCTGTGATATAATTTCCTGTTTTATGGTTTTCTTGTCACATGAAAATAGTTTTGATTTAGTACATGCCAACAAGATATGTTAGCCTTTAAGTGAGAGTTTTTTGTTCAATAAATAAATAATTAATTTATAAAAATTAAGCTCTCTAGACAGTTACCCTGGATATAACTTTGAGCCCTACAAAAAATATCAAAATGATTTTAACTTACAAATTAAAAACATTCACCATCGAAGAGGTGTATTTAAGTTATTGACTATTAATTGCATATTATTGTATTTTTGAATAACCTAACAAGTCCAGACTTAACAATTAGCATCACATCATTTACCCTTGACAAAATGAAAGATAAAAAGTTATTTATAAGTAACATAAATCAAGATGAAGGATTATGTATTTAAAAGAAAATATACAGTGTTAAGTATTATAGGCTAGTGTCACAGTATAAATAATGCAATGTCTTTGATTCTGAATGTGCCAGGATGATTGTGTAAATCTAATCTATCTCCCAGTGTAATTTCAGGTCAGTCCCTCGTTTACTTAGTCTAATTTATGACATTGTAGCAGTAACATTATTATTATTTGTTGTGGTATGTTATTAGTATGGTAGCTAGTGGTTAATGCTAAATCATATCCAATGACAACAGTTAACAATGTTCAAATCATCAGCTAAATGCTTCAAAGAACATTAAATTATCCAGGACCATTCATCCTTTCATTTGTCTGATCTACTAATGTGTCCCAGTTTCAATTAATCTCTCTGCTAGACACCCAAGAAAACCAACGGACTACTGCCACCGGTCAAAAATGACATCTCTTACCCACAGCCATCATGTAGTCCCACCGGTCCAGGTCGCATACATTGAAGCCTTGTCCTTCTGAGGTAGTGGAAATGATCAGCAGTGGAACATTCCGGTCTCGATTCTGCAAGACGCCCACTGTCCATGCACACAGGAACCAGCTGACAGTCAACACTATGACTCCTAGCATCCTCAGCACACCTGTGGTAGTGATGTATGGCACTCTCTGGGCCGTACGCGACAGGAACACCTTCAGAACCCTGGAAACACACGTGACCGTGTAGGCTGATTCGTTCTGGGAGTTGAGTTAATTTGGTTGCTTTACCAGCTTTTCCCCCCCCCAACAGATTACAAAATTCTAGGTGCAGTCAGGAATTTTTCTCTAATTAAAAATAAAATATTATATACAGTTGAAGTCAAAAGTTTATATACACCTTGCAGAATCTGCAAAAATGTTAATTTTACCAAAATAAGAAGGATCATACAAAATGCATGTTGTTGTTTATTTAGTACTGACCTGAATACGATATTTCGCATAAAAGATGTTAGTCCACAAAAGAAAAAAATAGTAGAATTTTTTAAAAGATTACATACACTTAATTCTTAATACTGACTTGTTACCTGAATGAACCACAGCTGTTTTTTTTTTGTTTTTTTTTTTTTTTTTACATTTTTGAGATCCATCTTTTCACGCTGAGGACAACTGAGGGACTTATATGCAACTATTACAGAAGGTTAAAATGCTTACTGATGTTCCAAAAGGAAACATGATGCATTAACATCCAGGGGGTGAAAACTTTTTGAATTGAAGATCAGGGTAAAATTAACATTTTGTCTTCTGGGAAACCAGTAAGTACCTTCTGTAGCTTCTGAAGGGCAGTACTAAATGAAAAACTATGATATTTAGGCAAAAAAAGATGAATCTTCAATCTGTTCAAAAGTTTTCACCCCCTGTCTTGTAATTCACAGCTTTTCCTTCTGGAGCATCAGTGAGTGTTTGAACCTTCTATAATAGTTGCATATGAGACCCTCAGTTGTCCTCAGTGTGAACAGATGGATCTCAAAATCATACAGTCATTGTTGGGAAGGGTTCAAATACACAAAAATGCTGAAAAACCAAGGAATTTGTGGGACCTGAAGGACAGCAGGCAGTTTAACTGTTCAGGACCAACAAGGGACTATCACTAAACAAAAAAACAGCAGTGGATCATTCAGATAAGAAGCAAGAGTGTGTAAACTTTTGAACAGGGTTATTTTATATAAATTCAACTATTATTTTCTCTTGTGGACTATATGTAAATGACCATATTTTATGTGAAATATCTTATTCAGGTCAGTACTAAATAAAAAATAACATGCATTTTGTATGACTACTAAAATAATTAACAGTTTTCGGATTCTGCAAGGTGTATGTAATCCTTTGACTTCAACTGTATAAAAAACTTTTGAAAAATACAATTAAGTGAACTCATTAATAGCTTAATAAAAGTTGTTCAAATCATGGATTCATATTATGAAATATTATTACATTTAAAATAACTGGTTTCTGTTTTGATATATTGTAAAATATAATTTATTCATGTGACGGCAGTTGGATTTCAGAAGCTGTTAGCTGACTTAATTGATCATTTCTGCAATTACAGCAGTACTCCAAATGCAATCTTTAAATGCCTTGAGAACAGCATCTTATTATGCAACATTTCACCTGACAGATGGGCAGGTGAGACAGTTGGAAGGAAGGGTTGAGTTTGATAAATCTCAAATGACAGGACTGAAGTGCTACAGACCGATACATCTTGAGCGTCACAGTTCCATAAACAATGGCGAAGCCGAGCAGACGGACCCAGCGAAGTAGAATACACCGAAAAGTACTGGGTTTGAAGTATAAAATGAAGACCTGAAAACACAGTCAAGAACAGACTTAGAAGGAACTACAATTATTATTGGTGAAAAATACAGAATTCTTATAAAATAATAGAACAAATTTAATTTTGTCATTATATTCTTAACCTTATGTCTTTCTAAGCCTATATGACTTTTTTGTTGTTGTTGTTGACAACATGAAGATAATTAAATGGCAGAACACTATACCCTTCAAAAGGGTCATTTTTAAGTGTTTTTGAAAGTCATTTCTTGGCTCTCCAAGGTTGCATGTATTTGGTCAGAAGTGCAGTAAAAACTGTGAAATATTATTACAGTTTTTTTAATATATTTAAAAAAATAATTTATTTCTGTACTGGAAAAGCTGATTTTTTAGCATCATTCCTCCAGTCTTCAGAGTCACATGATCCTTAAGAAATCATTCTAATATGCTGATTTGCTGCTCAAGAAATTTTTCTTTATTATTATCAATACTGAAAACACTTGTGCTTAATATATTAATGGAAACTGTTGCATTTTTTCAGGATTCTTTCAACAGAAAGAAAAAGAATATTTAAAATAGAAATAATTTGTGACATTATAATTGTGTTTACTTTTACTTACTAAATAATTAAAAAAAAATACTGATGCAGACTTTTGAATGGTAGCAACTGCCTAGTTATAAAAAATTAAATAAATAAATAAATTAATGAAAAAAAAAAATTAAAAAGGCACTATTGAATTAAATGTGTGATTTGTGATATTAGCATAATAACCTCACTTATATCCTAATTCACATTTGTACCATAATTACTAATATAGTTAATTTGTAAGATGTTATTTTGTTATCGCAGTTGGTTAACTTAATAGCAACCATAAATTGTGTAATTTCTTGATCATTTTCTGCCTCCAACCGCCCCCAACCCAACGCAACCCAGCCATTATGATTTCAAATGCAGTCCTGTAAGCTGTAAAGAAGATTTAAATCACACACTCACTGGGAAGTAAAGTAACAAAGAGCCACACAGGATCATCTCCAGCAGCAAAAGCCCCGACGATCGGATCCGCTGAGAGACAGAAAGAAGGAGAGAAGAAAAGGGTGAGAAGTGGAGAGGGGAAGCAGAGGTGAAATTACTAAAGCTGTCAAGCATGCATGAAGTTTGTGCACATGTGGGACCAGTTTGAGAGTGTATCTAAAATGACACATCATAACATATAGCATTGTAAGATATATATTTTAGCATATTTTATATATATAGTCTTATATATATATCAATAGTGTGCAAAAAAATTACCTTGGTTCTTCTGCACTGATATGCCACCAGCATGCTCATAAGCACAAGGATCATGAAGAGGCCCTGTACAGCCAGGACACCCGTCCTCAGGAGCCAGTCTTCCTGCACCCAACACGGGGCTCCATCCTCGCACTCATCACAGCCGGGCCAACAGGGCAGACACACAGGGACTTCTGGGTAACAAGCTCGGGTACTATTCCCTGTAACACCATATATAATTTATTTTTCTTTAAACCTTTTTTAAATTCATTTAAAAATGTAACTAAATATTAATATATTTCAATCAGTCAGTAGCAGCTGAACTTGACAGTCAGTGATTGCCATGCAGTTTTAAAATTTTAATTACATTTTTAACATTTAATTGTAAATAAATACTTTTAACTATAATAATCACACATCTTAAAAATCAAAAATACAAATTATGTAAATATGTCTTAGCACTGTGTGGACACAACCACCCTACAATGATAAAAATCCATTATCTCTTTTTTTAATCCCCAAAAACCTAAACTGTCTCAATTATCAATCGTTTTTATTTTCTGAGCAGCATGAAATTATATAGCGTAAGCCCCGCCCACGCCCACTGACGGACTGTTTCCTATTAGCATATTTCCACCCTCAGCCTTGTATGCTTCCAGCAGCTGTAGCGACAACAATGTCTCATAAGCAATGCTTTTGTAGTTGGATGTAAAAATTGAACACAGAAGAGCCTTCATTTTCTCCTGACATTAGAGCCACTGAGGACGCAGAGGATTCGTTTTGTTTTGATGGTAAATCGCCACCGAATATCAAAACGGAAGAGAGGGGTGAAGTGAACAGTAGCTCATTATCATTTAAAGAGACATGCACTGAAATGAGTCGCTGTGATCAGAGTAGTGATGGGTCGTTCTTGAACGATTCGTTCATTTTGAACGAATCTTTAATGTGACTCGGGACGAACGAGTCGTCTCGGGGAGTGATTCGTTCAGTCGCAAATGTGCAACATCCTATTAGGTTCTGTACTGGAATTAGTTCACCTGTTTCGAGTCTTCGGGTTTTTCGAGTCGTTTGTTCATCTTATGGGGCTGTCACGTGATGAACGAACGACTCAAACCCGAAAGCCCCGTTCACACTACACGCGACACGCAGCGACAAAGCGACGCGATCCCATTCATTTCAATGGAGAGCTGGCGATTTCCGGCGACAAGAGCGACAGCGAGCTACAGCGACGGTTGGCGACCGGATGGGGCGTGTCCAGCGACGCCACAAAGTTCAGAATCTCTGAACTTTATGCAAATGAAGAGCGACTTTCTGGAGCGACAGCCAATAGGAAAGGCAGCGGTAGAGCTCATGTGATCCTTCTCCTCTGAACCGTAGATAAACATACGCAATGGAAAAATATAGGCTATGCTTCTCATTAGTTTTTTGTTTGTATGTACAGATTTAATTTATATTTATATTATATATAGTCTTTTGCCTCCAAAATGTTTGAATTTAACGGCAAGAAACCTGACTCGCTGTCAAGGCAACCAGTAGTGAGAACGCCCACTAGCAACCTCGTCGCCAGCCTCTAGCGACATGCAGCGACAGAAGTCGCTGCTAGTGTGAACGGGGCTGAAGACTCAAAAGATGAACTAATCAATTCTCTTTCCGGCTCAGACTGCATAGGTTAAGCTTATGGGGCTGTCACGTGATGAACGAACGACTCAAACCCGAAGACTCGAGAAATGAACTAATCAATTCTCTTTCCGGCTCAGACTGCATAGGTTAAGCTTATTGGGCTGTCACGTGATGAACGAATGAACTCAAACCCGAAAACGACTCAAACCGCGAGGTGAGCTAATCAAAGACAAAAGACCCAGGTAAACAATGAATTAATCTTTTCCGTTTCTTATAGCATTATAGTTTTGTCTTGTTTGTAGTGTGATCAACGGTTGTGTAAGCAGTCGATGTGTTAGGGAGGCAACACCTAACATTTAAACTATATTTTGCTAAAATGAACGAAATGACTCGAAAAAAGATTCGTCCATTTTGCTGAACGAGACTCAAAGGTCCGAGTCGGTAAAATGATCCGAACTTCCCATCACTAGAAGCCGTTTTTGGCAAGGTAAGATGATGTTGTTTTACACAACCATTGACTAATTTAACCAAAGTATGTTGCAGACATTTCATGAAGATCCTAAATAATCATGCTAATGTGTGGGAAATGGGTATTCGATGTTTAATTGTTTCAAAATTCTTACTTTTGTTTTCTGTGTCTGGGCTTGGACTGTAGTAGCCCTTTTTACATCGACAGCAGTACTGACCCATCCGGAAGCCCTGTTGTGGTATAGACTCACACTGAGGGGAAGAGAAAGAAGAGACAAGAAGTCATAAGTCTGCTCAACTGTTGACCTTCAGCAGTAAGTGAATGTCTTGCTTCCAGAACAGGGAAATCAACACTCATGTTCTTGCCAGCGATTATGTATGATTGTGTTCTCTCTGCTTTCTGCCATTAATTGCATGTGCAGTCTCTTATCAGCGGTTTATCTGCGAGAGTCGGCTGACCCACACATCAGACTCACTCTGAATTAATCTAAGCTAAATCCTAAATGGAGGGGTAATACCTCTATTGACAGAGCTTTATCTTTTTTATTCAGGAAAATCTAGCACTGTTAACATACATTTATGCTATTTTCTATTTTACCTTTATTTAATCAGATGAATCACTTAAGAACAAGATTCTTATAAGAGGATATTGTCGTCATTAAGAAGAGCAGATCTATTTTTTTAAAAAATCTATTTTTATGTCTTTTTCAGTCTCTATTTATAATTAAAATCATTTTGTTGATTCCTAAAAAGGAGAAATATTATTTTGCATATCTGTACGTTTTACAGTGACTGACTAATCGCAATTTATTTAAATAGTGTTTTTCCTAAATGTACTTTTATTTATTAAAATTCCATCATCATCTACTTACCCTCAAGTTTTTTTAAACTTGTATGAGTTTCTTTCTTCTGCTGAACACAAAACAAGATATTTTGAAGACTGTTGGTAACCAAAAATGTTTTTGGTCCCCATTGACTTCCATAATACTTTTTTCATAATGTGGGACCAGTAACTGTTTGGTTACCCACATTCTTTAAAATATCTTTTGTGTTCAACAGAAGGATGAAAAATTTAAAGATCTTTACAGTATCAAACCATTCATTGTACTGAATGGCCATGTAAATAAACAATAGAGAGTTTGTGTCCAACATTATATGTAACCTTAAAAATATGCATGGGACTATATCATGCACCATGTCAAACTAATGTATCATGCAATTAATGCATCATCATGACACTGTTCTATTAATATCCTGCTCCTCTCATTTATAGGCGGATCAACTCAATTCTCATTAAATTCGTTCAGTGTGCCAAATCCTGCCGTTGCTTAACGTGCAAACACCTGTGAGCTTGTGCTCTGGTAGGATGGGATGATGGAGGGAGTCTGGGTCTTGTGAAAGGGTGCTGTATGAGCTTGTGTCCTCTGGGAGGGGGTCGGAGTTGGGTTGTGGTGTGTGAACATCACAGGATTATCAACCTAATCCTTCAGATCATCCTGCACCCAGTGCTCACATCTTTAAATAGAAGGTCTGGATGAAAGTGGGAGGATGATGATGGAAAACAGGAATTGGAAAATGTATATAACAGTCCAGAAAAACAAGAAGCAAAGCAGGTGAGGTATTAATAGATTTCAAAGTTAATCTCTAGATAATATATAAAGAGAGGCCAGATTTGATGGCAATAGGTATTGTGAAACAGTGTGTCAAAAGTTAATTATATATTAAATATGTGCTATGAGTTTGAAATGTGTTAACTATGAAAAATGTGTTATCAACCACCCAGCCAAATTTGAATGAAAAAAAAAAAACTGCCAAGTTAATAAAATAAGCTGTAAAAATCTTTTAAAAAATAAGCATTATTCTATACTCTCAGGTGCTGGGGGCGTGTCTGCTGTGAGTGTTGAAACCACGCCCACTCATGGGAAAGCTGCCATCTCTCTCAACTTCCAAAATACTGCTACAACCTGAATGTACGACCAAGCTGTTTAGTAAATTATTACACACAGGTAATATGCATTTATGTGACAAAGGCATAGTGAGCTAGCAAACTGGTAATAATGACAGTAACTTGCTATTGAGCGGGTGATCCACTGATGCTAATGCACTCTAGTTATTATAGTGTTAGGGGAGGGCCCATGCTTAGTGGCTCCAGTGCGTCATCGAGACATAATTTCAGGCCCGCCCAAAAAACCATGAACACAGAATGGTGAAAAACTGTTGAACGATCTAACTCCACAATTCAGATCTACTTAGTTCACAGTCTTTGTAACGTGTTTCAGCATTACATTTCTAACATTTATTATGTGTTTAGAAAAAATTCTCTGAATTCCCTTTACACAGACTTTAAAAGGATAGTTAATCCAAAAATAAAAACTGATCATTTATTCCCCCTTGTGTCATTCCAAACCTGTATGAGTTTCTTCAGTGGAACACAGAAGAAAACATTTTGAAAAATGTTGGTAACCAAACAGTTTTGGTAAATGACAGAATTATAGATGACATTTTGAAAAATGTTGGTAACCAAACAGTTTTGGTAAATGACAGAATTATAGGGTACAACAGGGCTAAAGGCGCCCAGGGTTAAAAGGCACCTTTGATATTATTTTCCTCTAAACCACTAGATGGCAGAAAAACATGGCATAACCCTGCCAAAACATCCGCTTTTCAACACACACGTGCAAAATTGGCTGATCCCTGATGCGATCGTCGGCAGCACCACAAAGTCAATCTAATATTTGTGCTTACTTGATCTAATATTTGATGTTTTTATAAATGCTGTAGATTTAAGTAGCAAATGAGAATCGCTAAAATTATTCAATATATCTTGAGACAAAGGTCTTCCTAATGATTTTCAGTTTTAAGATAATTAAAAAAGCAGTTTTTAGAATATGTAAAAGTATGGTATTTAAATAATATTTACTTAAATATTAACTTAGACATTATTTAAAAAAACAACAACATTATTTTAGCTAAAATATTTGTATCAGTACTGCGTGCCTTTTACCCCACGTGTGGGGTAAAAGGCCCCCTTGCCACCTCATATATTTTTAAACAAAATAAACAACTTGTATGATTTATTTTCACACAAAATCTGTTGCTCCATAAATATTCAATACAAATGTATGTATTTTTCAGCAATCATACACTTTGGGCGCAGTGAAAAGAACATTTTTTCTTAGGGGGTGCCTTTAGCCCCATTGTACCCTATATATTTTGGTTGAATTATTGCTTTAAGTGCTCAAGTATACATACACATAATATAATTGTGCCAATTTTAAGAAATATCAATCTAAAAAAACGATCCTGTGATGTAATTTACAGGAAAAATATTTGAGGAAAGTATAGCTGACAACAAAATTCAATGGATTACAGTTACAGTGGAGAATCAAACATGCTCACAAAGACGCATACAAAAATAAATCACTTCACCGCAAATGTCCTCTTGACATTTAGTGGCAAACATTTTGAGTGGATCTCTGAATGTGTTTTGGTGCTTGTCCCTGGTTTGTGAAATCCACCCATGCACAAAAAGACTTTAATATACTATTGTATTCATTGTGGGTTGATGTTTCTCTGTCTCTTATTCCAAACAATGCTAACATTTCGTTCCGACCATTTTCGTTCTGATGAACTAACAATCATGCACCAGTTTATTAATCTACATTATGTTAATTTTCTAAATATACTAATACATTTTTAATAGTAAACATTGAGACAATCTTTTTTTATGTTCTGCAGAACAAAAGAATACCTTTGAAGTTTGAGGGTGAATAAATGATCACGGAATTTTCATTTTTGGGTGAACTACCTTTAAAATAATAAGTAATAATAAAGTGTTACCAACATTTTGATGAATCATGATGACACTGGAATTTAGCCCTGTAGGGTGCCTGCAGTAAGTCCTATGTGGAAGAATTGAATCTAAAGTCAGTGTACACTCACCTCCATGCTGGTCAGATTACATTGATGTGTGTTTCCAAACCAGGAGTCTCCACTGGCACACTGATCCACATTGAATCCCTGGATGTTGACGTCGACACGGATCACACCCCTACCACCAGAATGCACAAAGAGATGACAAAGATACAGTAATGACAACAAAATAACAGTAATGATGGAAGACTTAAAAGAAGTAATGCAATTAATTAAACAGTTCACCCAAAAATAGACATTCTGTCATTTTGTTCCAAATCAGATGACTTTTTTCTACTGTGAAGTACAAAAGAAGATATTTATGTCCATGAAATGAAAGTCAATAGGGTTCCTTTTTGGAATCGTTCCTTTTCATGAACAAAAACAGTTCATCTTTTGTGTTTCACAGAAAGTAATTAAAGTGAAAAATGAATAAATGATTGACAAAATGTCCATTTTTAGGTGAACTGTCCCTTCAGATGAATGGACACTGTTTTGAAAGACATTATGAGCAGAAAAAGCACATTAATAAGAAACTAAAACAGTGCACTGACCTGAATTCTGGGCTGAGGTCTGGCTTCAAACCATAAAATGGCATTGAGAGACTGAGTAACCACCCTGGCAAAAAACGTCCATCAACGCACTCAAGAAAAGGGGCTTCGCCCCACTGAACCCCACTGCTATTGATCACATAACTATCCCCACGTGCCCACTTGGGAGTGTCTAGGGTGCTTAGGTCATTTAGAAGAACCCGTTTAGACAAAGCATGGAGGGGTGGAGAGCTAGACTTAAACGTATCAAACCAGCTTTGGTCAGGAGCAGGAGGACGGAAGCCGGTCCAGGCAGACGTCAGGTCCTGCAGGAGAATGTCTTGGGTTGTGCCTTTGGAGGCACGGAGCACCAACTGGGGCTGTTGGATGGTTGGGTCGGCGTCGAATGTTAGAAAAGCACGTCTGACCAGACCTGGCCTGTCCCCTTCGAGCATGGCCCGCACCAGTGCATGATACCACTCGATATCCTCTCGTACACTCGTTTCTCTCAGCTCACTTGCTTGGAATATCAGGTTGAGAAAGTTGGCAGCACTGGTCAGAGACGCTATGGCTTGGTGCAAGAGAGGGAGAAGGTCTCTAGGCGGAGATCCCAGTCGAACAGGCAGCTGGAAACTCCGTGTGCAGGTGGAGGCAGCCAAAGAGGATGAATCGCCTGTGTAGAGGTAGCTCTCCGCGGCAGATCGGTTTTCCTCCGTGCTCACTTTTACCGGAGGTGGGCTGGTGGGTAGAGCGCTGGAAGACGAAGTCTTCCCTGCTATGGTATTTGGGTCAGTCAGACAAGGAGTTGGGGTGAACTCCAAGCTGGACGTGTCCTTAAGTTCAGACACAGTGGTGAGCTGAGCAGAAAGCAGGCTGGGAAGCAGCAGCAGTAGAGGTAGCAGACCAGCACTTGGGCCCATCCTTGTACTGCTTTTTTGAGAAGGAAAAGATCGGTTTTGCGCTTTCTCACATCCTGAAAGATGCTTTCAAAGTGCAGGGCTCCATTTCTTCTCTATCCCTGGCTTTGTTTCTCCTCTTCGCTTTTTGTTAACCGATTGATAGGTGTCAGTGGTGATAGATAGAGTGCAAGCGCACTTCCAACAGCGTCAAATAAGTGTGCATTCATACACGGACTGACATGCACTATTCATTTTCAAAGCTGAAGCTCAAAAAAGAGGCAACACTTAAACTCCATGCGTCCTGCAATCAGTTGGTCTGGTCCATCCTGGATGTGATGCTGCTGAGACCACGAAGACTTTGATCTCTGGCCAGAGGAAACTGTAGTGAGAAACCGAGCTCAACAAGAAAGCGACAACGTGTGGAATACCCCGTTTCGCTCTCTGCTTACCTCTTCACTTACTCTGCAGCCCTCCTGTAAATCTCTCCCTCTCTCCCATCCCTCTCGCTCCCTCTCCCAATCTCCCGGTAGTGGTGAGTGCTGAGAGTGGCACATCTGTTAATGTTGGATTGTTATGATGAGTGTATGTGCATGAGGTTGGGCTGATGGATGAGAGGATGGGAGGGTAATCCTCTCTGTTGGGGTATGCATCAGAATCTCACCGCTTTGTGGATTAACCCAACACTCTCCGGCGGGGTCAGTCATAAGTGTTCTTTTATGGACTGTGTGTGCGACTTTGTGCATCTGTGAATATGTGCATCTGCCTGGCAGATAAAAGTGCACTGAAATGTTAATCTCTGCATTTTGAACGGCCAACGTTTTGTGCAACAATCAGGAAAATTAAAAAAAAAAAAACATGCTCCACATGTGTACTACATGAATGAACGTCTGTCAGATCTGTGCGTGTGTGTGAGAGAGAAAGATGATTCAGACAAATCCAGTCATACTGGGGTAATGCAGGCGAATCCTTGTTTTGGTGCCATGGCAACAGGGTTCTGAGATTCAACACTCATTCCTGTGGGGCCCCACCCCCACTCAGGACTGCAGAGGCTGTGGCTGTGTGTATCCCCTTATACACATATGTGCATCTATATACATACACAGTATGCACACCTAAATGTTTTTTATGCATGAATATGTATGTGTTCAGGTATGTGCAACAATATTGTGTGCATTTATTAGAAGAGGATGTTATCAGTGCATGTAATATTTCTCTGATTACTGTGAAAACACATCTACTATCTTCTATATATTGGTGTAAATCCATAACTCTAATAAAATTCTACTCTTTGTGTTATGAGACGGCAGGTTTAAAGAGCTCTATGAGCATGTGTAAATGTTTGTGTACAGCGACACCATTCGGTCCATCAGTGAAATTGCATTTGACAAATACACCGCAAATGAAAAGTCTTGACCGCAGAACAATGGGTGAATGTAAACAATAACTGTATTGTACCTGTGTATGCCTTTTAATATGCATATACATACCGTACAGTGATTTTAAAATATTTATAGGCGTAGATGAGATTAAATGCTTTTGGAAAGCTAACGTGCCCTGTAGTTTGACATGCTGTGTTCCATATAAACTAAACAGAATTTTGCAAATTCTTTCCCAATTATTATAAGGTATTTATTGATATGCATTAAATGAAAAATGTGCAATTTAAATTCACATAAACCTTGCTGGTTAAAATAGTTCATGGTATGTGTCAATAATAAGATAAATTAAAATATTACATTTGTGTTTAGATAAGTTATTCATGATATTAATGTCCATCATTATGATATTATCTTGCCTCTATTTATAGGCCATGCGTTTGACTTGATGCTTTTTAGTGTAAGAGGATGAGAGTCATTATTGAAATGATGATATCATGCAAGTCATTTGTCTTCGCTTATAACGCAACCGATCTGCAGGGAGAGTTTTGTTCGCGCTGGGATCGTGCGGAAAGGCGATGCCACTACAATTGATGCATCATAAACATCAGTTGGTAAGGCCGTCTTCCAGACAACAGCGCGGTAAATGACATGAAAGCAACATTACAGCACGGTGCACGTCACTAAGGGGGACAGCACATAGCCTGCAGCCAAGTGGACAGCAATGGCACCGATAAGACCAAACACGAAACGCATCGAATTTGCGGAAGTGAGCGGGCGGGTGGGGCCTCGCCAGTAATGTGACCACAGACGCCGTTAGGATTGCGTGAAACGAAGCGTTATGTATGACCCTACAAAGACCCGTGGAGATTTTTAAGGCCGGACGCGAAATGAGACGAGGACGTGCGCAATGTTGAAGGGGCGACTGAAATAGAGTTTATATGCACTAATTGTCTGGCGCTGAGTGAGGGGGCTAACTAACACCAAGAGGATTACCATCATCATCATCATCACACAAGCGAGATCTCATGACTGGAGCAATGTGAAACGCTGATATCGCTCATTCCTTCAGTATATTGAGGAATAATAATGAACAACGCGCAAGATATGTCTCCCGATTTTGTCTTGATGCGCCTGGTCTCCGCGGCCGAGGATGACCGCTTGGACGAGGAGAATGGGAATCTGTCGTCGGGCACTGGACTGACGGTGGCTATCAAGGGGAACTTTGAATGCACGCAGAATCACGGCCACATCTCGGCGGTGAACAAAGCTCCGCAGGCCAGCGGAACGGAGGCACCTGACGCGGGAGTGATGGCGACTAGACCTGCGCTGTCTGTGCCGCCTCCTCCTCTTCATTCAGCCGAGGCCCACGGGTACGATCTCACCCACCGAGGTGGAATGGGGCCTCAGCTGTTGGTGTTCAGAAACATATCGAGAGACTCGGAAGCATTTGCCGAGAACACCTCGGAGGATCAGCGCAGGGCTTTTGAGGACCAAGCGGTACTCGCTTCCGAGTCTGGAGCTGTGGACGCTCAGCATCCGCCTACATGGACGCTGCATCCACAGCTCAAGCTGCCAGCGGTTGCTACGGATACGGATGGAGCCGAGCTGTGCCACCGGCATCGCTTGATCACAGACAAACAAGACTGGCCGCCGGTGGTGGATCACAAAACGAGCTCGATGACAGAGCCGGGCTGGAGCTGCACGTCGGCGCAACGGCAGCTCCAGCTGCCCGAAGGTCCCGTGCTGGAGCTGGCGAGGAAATTCGGCGAGCTGGGGGTCGCTCCGGTACCTGAGTTTCTGCTCAAGGATGGCGAGCTGCAGCACTGCTCGTGTCAAAGCGTGCTCGGCTCGGCTGGAATCAGGCAGGGAGAGGACCCGACCGAGACTAGCGATGCGCTGCTGGTGCTGGAGGGCCTCGGGTCAGAGGAGGTGAACGGCCTGGGCATCAACGCCTGCCAGAAGACCGAGTCTCAGAACGCGGAGCCGGGCGCGTTTACGCTCAAATGTTTCCCGTCGGTGCTGTCCGGACAGGCTATGGGGGTGTCCGGGGGACTTTGCTCGCCGGCGTGTTGTTTGTTACGAGACTCGGTAAACACAAGGCCTCAGGCCCCTACCAGCGACAAACTGACTCCCGAGGTCCTGTCCCAAGCCGAACCCAGCCAGAACACTCCGTGCTCTAGCCAGGCGTCCACACCGAAGGCCCGGCCGGACAGGAGCACGACCCGGGCGCATCTTTCCGCTGCGGGCGGAGGTGAGAAGACTCTGAAAGTACCAGGGAAATCCAGGAAGGGCTCGCTTAAAATACGCCTGAGTAAACTTTTCAGAACTAAAAGCTGTAGTGGCTCTAACAACCTTTTGGACAAGAGACCCTCAGTCACGTTCTCCATATCCTCAGCGGGCAGTTTAGTTGACATGTCTGGAGCGAGCGGTGGGGAACAAGACACGGCCAGGTGAGTTCTTCTGCCCTAAATGAAATACTGAAGCTTTAACCATTATATATATACATGTTTTTTTTCTAGGATTCCTATATATATATATATATATATATATATATATATATATATATATGAATGAATGAATGGATCAATTTCATGTTTGTTTTCATACAGCCACACAGTCATACCTCAAACCTGAATTTAATAAATTTATTTAGAACAAATAAATAAATAACAACTGCTTTATTTATTTAAAGTTGCTAACTACTTGCTAGATACTAACTACATCTTTTACAAGGTTTTTAGGTTTTTAGGTTTTCATGCTTGATGAACAGGACAACCGTTGTAGTCCTAATATGGTTTGTAGCCTAACCTTTTTTGTTTGTTTGTTTTTTATAGCACAACACAGACCTAATTTACTATTAAATCATAAACCTCATTCTAAAACATGGAACACATGGTGTATTAGTATTCATTGTTTACTAACCTACAAACTATGACCTTTAACCCTTGGCTTTTCAGTATGCAGCTTTAAATTTGACCCCAAAATTTTTTACTTTTCAGTCAAAGACGTACCCCCTTGAAAATACTGATTGAAATCAACCAGAAAACACTTTTTGCACATTTCTTTATTAACATAAATAGTGTTACTCCATAAATACTCAATAGGAAATACATATATTTTCTCATACAGCATATTTCAAGGGGAGTACTTTAACGTGGTGTACTTAAAAAAAATCAGGATTTTTAATAGTTTTCAATGTGGTTCTCAATGTCGTATTTCACCCAAGGATCACAGGTGAGTGCAGTTTTTGTATGAAGTATAAGACATTTATAATGTGATTATATGTGTACTTCTAAAGCATTATAGATATTAGGCTAAAAATGATACAGTAAACTTAGAATACAGAACAAAATAATGTAAATTCATATGGTGTCTTTCTTAAACTCTAATAACAATGATTTTGTTTCTGCAGCCAACCTGGACTAACAAGGGCACAAAGTGCCTTTTCTGCAGCCTCTTTTACTCCCATTTTTACAGGTAAATGAAGATTCAAGGGAACATAATGGGGTGGAAGCTAAAGGAATTCTTTGAATACATTAAATGAAGACACATTTGCAAACCACTAATGAGCTTACACAGTGCTTGGGAAATATAATGACACAGATACACGATTTGAATGAGATTAGACTCATTTTAGGCCAATCTTTGGAATTAAACTACATTATTCTAACGAATGTTGTTAATGTTGTTCTTATGGATCTTGTCATTAAGTTCTGTATTGTGGCTCTGGTCATAGGAGAGACTGTGTCCTTGGTTGATGTGGACATCTCTCAGAGAGGCAGGAACTCCCCTCACCCTCCCACTCCTCCACCTCCCCCTCGGCGGAGCCTCAGTCTGCTAGGTGAGCCCCACTACAGATGTTCACACACCTCCTTGATCTCCTTCGTTTCTGCTCTCCTTCATTCATACCTTTCACATCTCCATCTGTTTCACACTTTTTAAATATTTCTCCAATAACTTCCCCCATCCCTCCCGGTGTTTTCCCTTCATCCTTTCTGCTGACACCTCTATCATCTGAATCTGTCTATGTGCATAGTTTTATACACTACCGTTTAAAGGTTTGGGGTTGATACGATTTCTGCATTTATTTAATCAAAATGACAGTAAAATAGTAATATTGCGACCTATTATTACAAAACTGTTTTCCATTTGAATATGATGGCACTGCAGTGTCACATGATCTTTCAGAAATCATTCTAATATGCTGATTTGCTGCTTAAAAGGATAGTTTGCCCAACACTGTTGTTAATTACTCACCCTCATGTCATTGCAAACTCGTACGATCTTTGTTTATCTTTAGATCACAAATTAAGATATTTTTGATGAAATCTGAGAGCTTTCTTGAACTATCACATTCATGGCCCAAAAAGGTAGTAAGGACATGGTTAAAATAGTCCATGTGACATTAGTGGTTCAACTGTAATTTTATGAAGCTACGAGAATACTTTTTGTGCACAAAGAAAACAAAAATAACAACTTAAAACAATTCTTCTCTTCTGCGTCAGCTTTTGCCGTACTTCAACTAAAGTATTCTTGTAATTTCATAACGTTACGGTTGAACCACTGATGTCACATGGACTATTTTAACAATGCCCTTACTATATTTCTGGGCCTTGAAAGTGTCATGCAGGGTCAGAAATCTCTCAGATTTGATCAAAAATATCTTAATTTGTGTTCTTAAGATGAACGAATGTCTTGCCGGTTTGGAATGACATAAAGGTGAATAACTGACAGAATTTTCATTTTTGGGTGAACTATACCTTTAAGAAATGTTGCTTACTACTATCAACATTAAAAACAGCGCTGCTTAATATTTTATTGTGGAAACCATGATTCATTTTTAAGCCTGAATAGAAAGTTCAGATAAGCAAAGTAGAAATCTTTTGTAATATTATACATGGCTTTTTTTGTCAATTCAACACATCCTTGATAAATAAAAGTATTAATTTCTTTACTTTTTTATTACTAAACCCCAAACTTTTGAACAATAGTGTAGATACATGGAATTAACATTCATTTTGCGATTCACTCACGAGAGGTGGGCACTAAAAATAGACATAAATATATAAATATGGTCAACGTATTTTGTGAAGATTCAGATCAAACTTATTTAGTCCTCCTCCTTAAAATCCCATTACAAAAATTCAAAAAACACTGTTGAGATGCATGTTACTTTGGTATCTCTGTGATCTGTGACCTCTGTGATGAAACCGGAGGCGGATGTTGAAGATTCCGTGTAGGATGTCAGCCTACATGCTTATTTTTACGCTTTGTCCTTTCGTTTCCCTTTTTTTTATTTAGACTTCATTCTTTTCATTTCATGGTTATCGAAGTCTCTGATTGCATTTTGCAAGCATAAAATTCACAGAAGCTCCACTTAAAGCGATTTATTGTGTAAACCTAGGTGTGGTTTGACTTGACCAGAATCTGGCACACAGGCGAGCAGTTCCGTTTCTAATGAACTGAGGCCTCTGCACATGCTTTTCCCGTACATCAGCTCAGCATGGTAGTGTGGTCTTTTTAGTGAAGATTGAAAAGATTTCAATACTTGAGATTTGAAGAAGCAGTCTTTCTCATGAGTGAACGAAGATGATTAGGTATGTGGATTATTCAGTCGTTGTGTGTTTGAAGTTGATTGTTTATCATGTTTAGGGTAGAGCTTTTAAGGAATATTCCAGGTTTCAGTAGAAGTTAGGCTCAATTGACAGCATTTGTGGCATAATGTTGACTGCATAAAAATAATTGTGACTCTTTTTATTGAAAGAAAAAGAAAAAAGGAGGTTACAATGAGGCCATAAAGCAGACAGTTTAAAAGCATATATTCTAACCTTATAATTTGATAGAAATCACTTACATTTTTTTCTAATAATTTTGTATTTTTTGAGCTGTAAAGTTGTTTAAATAATTGTTTCAAATGTTTTAAAGTTTACAGCATTGTGTTGTCTTGGCAACAAATTTGTAAAATTGGATATAACTACACTGAAAAAGTTTGTAAGTAGTGCTGTCAAACGATTATTCGCGATTAATCGAATCCAAAATAAGTTTTTGTTTACATAATATATGTCTGTACTGTGTATATTTATTATGTATATATAATTGCACACACATGCATGTATATATTTAAGAAAAATGTGTTATGTTTATATATTAAAAATTAGGGCTGTCAAACGATTAATCGCAATTTATCGCATACAAAATAAAAGTTTGAGTTTGCCTAATATATGCATGTGTACTGTGTGTAATTATTATGTATATATAAATACACACGAATTAATGTATATATATATAAGAGAAATATGTTATCTATGTAAAAAATATTTGTATTTATATAAGTTATATAAAAATTATAATAAATACATATACTTGTAAATATTTCTTATATATGTACCTGAATGTGTTTGTATTTATATATACATAATAATTGCACACAGTACACACACGTTTATTAGGCAAACTCAAACTTTTATTTTGTATGCGATTAGTCGCGATTTTGACAGCCCTATTAAAAATATTTGTATATAATATAAATCATATGAATATAAATATATAGATGTAAATACATGGAAATATGTTCAAAGTATATGCTGTATGTGTATATTTATATATACAGAACAAATATACACAGTATACACACATAGAGTGTGTAAACAAAAACATTTGTTTTGGATGCGATTAATCGTTTGACAACACTACTAGTAATTGATGTTAACACTCATATTGATACATGTTGTGGCTGGACTAATGAAACAGTATTTTAACCTTTATTTTAAGAGATTTTACACAGATTTGTTTGGTTTTTTTATGAAGAAGTGGCATTTTTATGGTAATCAACATTGTGTCACAAATTGAACCAGGGTTATTATAGTTACCTAAAACTAAAACCATTAAAAAATGTTAGTTAAAATAAAATAAATGCAACCTGATATTAAATAAAATACAAAAAAGAGAAAAAAGCTAGCTGCTAAGGCAACATTACTCATAACTAGAACTGAAATAAAATTAATAAAAACTATATATATAATATTATATAGAATTTTTATATTATATTTATTTTATTATTTTTATATTATATTATATTTTTAAAACAAAATGTAGAACAAAGCTACTAAAATTGAACTAAAACTTAAATTAAAAACTAAAAATATAAAAAAACACTGTAATAAAACTGAAATATTCTTTATAAAAAACAGTTGGGGAGAAATGAATTTTGCAGTGTCGTGAGTGTGTGATTGAATGCACATGCATATATATATATATTTTATATAAAATATTATATAGAACAAAGCTACTAAAATTGAACTAAAACTTAAATTAAAAACTAAAAATAAAAAAATAAAAACTAAATCAAAGTATTAATAAAAGCTACAGTAGTATATCATTAATAATAACACTGTATTAAACCTGAAATATTCTTTAAAAAAAAAAAAAAAAAACAGCTGGGAAGAAATTAATTTTGCAGTGTCGTGAGTATGTGACTGAATGCACATGCCAGCATGTGGATTTATTTTTACAGATGCCCGTGTTGTTTTCCCATGTTGCAGTTCCCCACATCAAATGCTTCCTGTCACGGTGTCTTAGTCTTCGAGTGCTATAAGAGGATCAGATATTGTCACATAATTGGAGGATTTGTCCTGCTCCTTTACGGTTCAGACAGGCAAAACTACATGTTATTCATACAAAAAGCACAGGTCATTGAATGTAATAGTTCCAGTACTGCGGTGGGCTGTGTTTTGATCAATTTTTGGTAATATATGCAAGAATGAATGATGTTGCCGTCCCTTTGCTCTGAAGCTGAATGGTGTTAGTGTTGAATTCAGTCATGTTCTGATTCCTCTTCATCGCCCGTGGCACCTGTCTCATTCTAATAGTCTTTAACCTTCTGTCTACCCTTTCATTGCTTTTTCTATGACATCTCCTTATTCTCCAAGCTCTGAACCCTCCCTCCTGCTCTCTTCCAGACGATATAGGTGGGCCGCAGCCTGGGCCTTTCCTAGTGAGTGTAATGGGGGCCTCCCTGCAGTCTCTCCCTCTGCCTCTTCCTCCTCCTCCCCCTCTCCACGCTACCATCCAGCATAGTCTCAGCCTCAATGGTAAGACTTGGGTGCAGTGGAGGGGGCGGTGTGTGTGTGTTTCAGGGTGTCTTTCTGGTTCTGAGAGCAGATTTCAACCTCCCCTTTCCCTCTCTGCAGACCAGCTTGTTCTCTGCCTTCAGAAGCACCTTTATTCCATTAAACGTGAAGGAAAATGGAATAAAGTGCGAATGTAACTGTGGCATTCTTGTGAAAGGCAAAGGCAAAGACAATACATGACACCCGCCGCATGTATCTTTTGCTTAACAAAGACTTTGGTTAACCGTGTGGTTTCGTTTTTCAGTTCCTTTTGCAGTTCAGAGGAAAAAGGCGTTGTGACTAATGTGCATTTGTAGAGAGAGGAAGCGTTGTAGCATCTTCTGTCTCTTACGGAAATATAACTTATGTATATGATATAACGGAGATTAAAGATATGGTAACTACAACATAGCAAGTACACATGTTTACTGGTAGTTAATCAGTGTCATCAGTGTCCTGCAGTGTGATATGCTGCTATAGGGGTGAGTTGTCACATGGGGGAGTTTCAGTAAATTAGCAATGGTTTTGTATTATGGTTTTACACAACTCAGTTCAGAATCCTATTAAAATCCCATATTTTTTTGGAAATTTCTGTTTGCAAACAAAACTTTGTTGTGTTCTAGCTTTTGGGTAAACAAGTGAACATAATGTATGACACAACTGGGGCATGTTGTCACAAAAGATCAACATGTGTTCTGTGAATTATATCTTTTTCCTGGGCTATAATGGTGAAAATGTTTAATTGTCTGATAGAGAAATTAACTCTCAAAAATGAACCTAAAATATTCTTGTGTAATTGTTATACACAGTTTTGTATACAGTTTGTTTAAAAACCTCATATTGTTGCACAATTTACAATTATAACACCTTAATTAAAATTATTTCATGCTATAATGAGAAACCTGATGATACGGTGATCCATTACAGAGCCTAAAATATACACTTTCCCTTATCTCAATATTATTATTTGTCATTATTTGTCAACTTTGACTACCATTCAAAAGTTTAGGGTCAGTAAAAAATTGTTTTTTAAAGAAAAATTATATTTCATCAGCAATGATGCATTAAATTGATCGAAGTTACAGTAAAGACTTTCATTATGTAACAAATGTAATGTAACTTTTTATTTATCAGACAATTATGGTTTCCAGAAAAATATTAAGCAGCACAACATTGCTAATAATTATAAATATTTCCTGAGCAGCAAATCAGCATATTAGAATGATTTCTGAAGGATCATGTGACATTGAAGGCTGGATTAATCATGCTGAAAATTCAGCTTTGCATCACAAGAATAAATTACATTTTAAAATATACTAAAGCAGAAAATTGTTTTTTTGAATTATAATAATATTTCATAATATTACTGATTTTACTGTATTTTTGATCAAACTTTTGAATGGCCATTTAGCTACTTTTAGATGAAATACTAGTCTAATCGCAACTTAATATTTGCTATTTTATTTAAAAATGGTCCATTTGTGTCTTAGATGCTTTCTTCCGGGCACTTCCACATTCGGCCCCATCACCAATAGAGACTCCGGCCCCTGCTCGAGTGGCCCCGCCCCCAATCATGTGTCCACTGAGAGGAGCCGATTCCAGCAGCTTCACTGCCAGCCTGAGAGAGCTGGAGCGGGTGAGAGACAAAAACAATTCACATGAAGTCAAGAAACAACAGAAAATTTCCACTCATTTAGCAATATTCTTCGGCATGTTTATTTATAGATCTTTTAAATGTGAATAATGACTGTGGTTTCCTGTGGTTGTGGGTTTCGCATGTTTTTTCTGTAGGCATCCTTTTAACACATTTGTATGGTAATTGTGTGTTTGCGTCTGCAGTGTGGCTGGTATTGGGGGCCGATGAACTGGGAGGATGCTGAAATGAAGCTGAGAGGAAAACCAGATGGCTCGTTTTTGGTGCGGGACAGTTCAGACCCACGGTACATCCTCAGCCTCAGCTTTCGCTCACAGGGAGTCACACACCACACACGTATGGAGCACTACAGAGGTAAACACGCATGTATATACATATCTGCAAACTCTTTTTTGACTTATCAGATTAAAAAGTGTAGCCAAAAAACACATAAATACACATATCTAAACTACATCCTCAAGTCCAATTAAAAGATCAGTATTGACTGCACTGCCTGAACAAACAAATTAGATTTCACATTCTGCAGAATGAGAGTTACTCCTCAAATCAGATTTGAAAAATCAATTTGGTAGTCAATAAATGTTTTCATTTACTACGTGTTACAATATGTGAAACAGCCCATGTCATTCATTTAAAGTGCATTTTTTCATGGTCTAATCAAAAACTATGGTTTCCGGTTAAAACTTGTTCAGTTTGTCTAAAAGCAAACACTTCCCATAGAAAAATATTACAAGTATTTTTGTTGATGTGCAGAACACATGCTGGGTTTTGTTAATTTTTCTGTTTTGTTTTTTTTTTGTTTTTTTTTTGTAAGTACATAACAAACTGTGATGCATATTTTAAAATGACGTCACAATAAACATTAAGGTATTTCAAAGTTTTTTTACTTTTATCTTAAGTAAAAATGCTGCTTTTATATAATAGCTTATGTAGATTTTGTTTACAATGAAATTAAGCTTTAAAAAGCATAAATAAATTAAATAAATAAATTCTCTTGACTAAGTAAAATTTTGGCTTATGTCAAAAAATATATTGATATGGTCTTAAAGTTTTAAAATTTAAAATTTGAACCAAACCATAAATATAGCTTGAACTAATATAACAAATACATTTGGATGGTTTAAAAAGGTCATATTAGCACTTAAAGAAAAAAACAAAACATGTTTAAGAGTAAATTAAATAAATAAATTCTCTTGACTAAGTAAAATTTTGGCTTATGTCAAAAAATATATTCATATGGTCTTAAAGTTGTAAAATTTGAAATAAATTTGAAACAAACCATAAATATAACTTGAACTTGTATAACAAATACATTTGGATGGCTTAAAAAGTTCGCATTAGCACTTAAAGAAAAAACTCTTACACAAAACATGGTCAGGTCAAAGCGTCTAAATTATTTTTGGTCAATTTTTGTAAATTCTACTGGTAGTCCACTGTATGAAGAATTTTTGGGTATAATATATCACAGTTTACTTTATTTTGCTGTCCTCTCTTACATAAATGAACTATAGAGTCCTGCACCAACTACTAAACAAATATCCAAAATTATATCTGGTGTCTGAATAATTTTTGGTTTGACTGCATGTCCAAAGTATAGTTTTTCAGTGTATTTTTTTCCTTAAGGTTTATTTTTCGCTTTTCAGGAACCTTCAGTTTATGGTGTCACCCTAAATTTGAGGACCGCTGCCATTCTGTGGTCGAATTTATTGAGCGAGCCATCATGCACTCTAAAAATGGAAAATTCCTCTACTTCCTACGTTCACGTGTACCTGGTAAGGCTACAAATATCCAGCTCAACTGACAAAACATTGCAGACAGGATTCTCAGCAACTACTGCTGAATAAAAAGAATTTTACTGATGCAGGAGGGATAAATAGGGACAAAAAGTGGCTTCTTTTTCATCTTTTTTTCTTATTTTTTTCTAAATTATGGGTGTCAGGGTTGTGCACGGAGGGTGGGACATATACATTGGCCAAATGTTACATTTGAATGTCAGCATATGTCATTTTTTCACAATTTTTAAGGAGGTATATGGACATTTTATGTGTTTAAAACTATCAGCATTTCATGATAGTTTTAGCATGTACAGTGCACAGCATAATTGAGTACACCCCCTCTAAAATGTAACAAATTCACCAATTACTCTTTATTAGATGGCATATTAGGGTTCTTTGGAGATATAATGTTCCAACAAGCCTGCTTGATCAATTACCAAAGAAAAATTGTCAAAATTACTTAAAAAAATAAGATTTTCTTATCAAAGTGACAAAATGTTGTGTTGCAAAAATGAGTACACCCTCCTGAAAGTTACTAAATAAAGCTAATAAAAAAATTAAGTGTAGGTTTAAGGCAACTTTTGATCAACAGGTATATATATTAAACCAAAACCTTTAAAGACAAGTAATTTCCTGACAATTAAAAGTGTTATATAGCCTACTGAATTATACGCAGACTTAATGCTGGCAGCAATGGAAACACTTGAGAGAAAACTGCCAGGAGATTTATTTCTTAGCAAAAAAGAGAATAATGGTACAAGAGGAATACCAAATCATTGTTTTAAGTGTGAAAATATAGCAGAAATAACACCGACATTCAAAAACAATGGCCTCGGCTCCTGAAATAATCAGGTCTGCACTTTAAGTTTTCATTTAATGATGAGTGAATTGTTGCTAGAAAAAGAGCAGGAGAAACACCAAGAAAGTGTCTCAGAGCTGGCAAAAGCTATAAAAAGAGTGACACTTATCTCACCAAATATGACGCAGCTTGCAGAAGTGACACCCATGGTTGTTGTCACCACTAGAATTGGCTACTGTAGCAAAAGCACAATAAACTCATTTAACTTCTTCCAAGGCCCATATTTACAAAATATAGACTTCTGGGAATCCATACTCTTGTCTCAAGAGACCAAGTCAATCATTTTGGATCCAAAAGCATCCAAAATGTTATGGTGTTGCTAGAGTAGGAGTACAGTGAGAAGTGCCTGTTACCCACAGTGACGTTCAGTGGTTGTTAAGCTCTTACATAGGGATGTATGAGTGCTGAAGGTGTGAGGAAGTTGTACTTTATCAGTGCTGTTATGAATTCACACATCACTGTGTAATACAAAAACTTGAAACAGAAGATGCTACCCTGCCCTCATTCCCTGCATTATTGGGCATTTTTTCAGCATGACAATGAAGATATTCATTCTCCCAATGTGAAAATCTTTCAGTGGACATGTATTTCACTCCTGAGCATCTGTAGGGGATTCTGTAGAGTAAGGATGGGTGATATCTTATCGTTTAGTCTTTCCGCGATAATAACGATAAAGTCTAGTTGTTGACATTTCTGGGTGCGACAGTGCGGAGTGACATGCTGAAGGCGGACGTGAAACTAGCATACTGCTAAATGAGGAGCTCCAATCTAAAACTGGTTTGGTCAGAACTGTGCAGTGCGACAGAATTAGGTCTGAGCCTTGAATAACATTAACTGTACTAGTAGCACCTGCGATGCAGTTTTGCATGTGTATGAGTCTGTTTACAAAGCTGTTGTCCAACAAAGATATCATTTATTGACATGCCTTTTCTCCAAATTAACTTCATAACATAGTCAAATGTTTGAAATACCTTTTTGTGATCAG
Organism: Cirrhinus mrigala; assembly: GCA_036247105.1. Classification (NCBI taxonomy): domain Eukaryota; kingdom Metazoa; phylum Chordata; class Actinopteri; order Cypriniformes; family Cyprinidae; genus Cirrhinus; species Cirrhinus mrigala. The sequence continues at coordinate 19,379,687 of CM070017.1, forward strand.
CCGTGGTTTTATATCATACAATTAGGCTGAAATCATACTATTTTATAGTATTATTAAGGCTATGTCGATTAACATTGCATTATTAAATATACTTTGCATTATAAATACCCAAGATTGTTTGAAGAACTCAGACAAACTATATATTGTAGCAATCGTATGTTTATTGTCTTAAAGTTTCCTCAGTTAATATTTCTCTACCTGCGTTTTATTCAGCTACAGCGATGACTGGATTAGAGAGTCCTGGAGGGTCGTCAGTACTGTTACTTCTGCTTTAAAGCATATGTGGAGTTTCAGCGCAAGGGCGCCCTCCGGCTTCCGAATCAAAATCAGAAAGAGCTTTATTGCCAAGTGTGTTGCACACACAATGAATTCGTCTTGGTGTTAGGAGCTTCCACTAGAGAAATATAAATAATTGAATTCACATTCTAGTGAATAAAACAGTCATTACATTACGTGTGTATTCAGTAATGCTCACAAAACCCTATTTTGGGTAAAAATTTTGGGAAAGATACTACTTTTCTTTAAAGAAACAGGATTCCCTGAATTATCATCACTGATATTATCGCAATAAATACCAAAAAATTATCGTGATAAGTTTTTAAGCCCATATCACCCATCCCTACTGTAGAGACGAGCTGAGCAAAACTCCGCATTAAAGACCAGGGCATTTAAGGAGGTCGTCCTCCAGGAGTTAAACAGGACAGATGTAGCATTTTGTCATGAACTTGTACACTCAGTGGCAAGAAGGGTCAGAGCCGTATACTTCAAGTTCTGGAGGACATACTAAGTACTAGAATATTATACATTTGCTGAATTAAATCTAGGGTGTACTCATTTCTGCAATCCTTCATTTAAACTAAATCAGCTAATTTACTAGTTTTACAGAAATTATTGGCATATATTTTTTTTGTTTTTATTAAGTATATGTTTAATACATTCCAATTTTGCCATCTTTCCATGAATTATATTTGATCATAGTGATCATTAAGAAAATACATCTTTTTTATTTATTCAGAGGGGGTGCACTCATTTATGCTGTGCACTGTAGATAAAAGTCTGATTTTGAGTCTGAAAAAGTCTGAAATTGCTTTCATTTATTTTTATTTCAGTTTTAGTAATTTTAGTACTTACTATATTTCACTTAGTTGCCAAGGGATATTTAAAACTTTCATTTAATGTTTTTTCACTTAAAATTTTTTAAAATTTAATTTCAGCTTTATTTCAATTAATAGAAACTATTCGAAATTGTTTTCGTTTCTGTTAACCATAACAGTTGTGTAGTCTAATGTGCTTGTGGTTGCAATATGTACAGACATAAATGGCAGAGTTTATTTATATTGCTCGTAAAAACCAAAACCAGGTTTGAGAGTGTAAGAATTGAAAGGTCAGAGCAATGAAGTGTGTGATGTCTGTTTTAGGGTTGCCCCCAACCCCTGTTCAGCTGCTCTATCCGGTCTCACGCTTCAGCAATGTGAAATCACTCCAGCATCTGTGCCGTTTCTGCATTCGACAACTCGTCCGCATAGACCACATCCAGGAGCTGCCCCTTCCGAAGTATGACTCACTTACACTTTACCTTATTTTGTTTATTTAGATATCTGATACACTACCATTCAGAGGTTTGGTGTCTGTACGATTGTTAAAGGGATAGTTCACCCAAAAATGAAAATTCGCTCATTAATTACTCATCCTTATGTCGTTCCAGACCTGTAAGATCTTCGTTCATCTTCAGAACACAAATTAAGCTATTTTTGATGAAATCCAAGAGCTTTCTGACCCTGCATACTCAGAAACGTTCAAGGCAGAGAAAGGTAGTAAGGACATTGTTAAAATAGTCCAAGTGACATCAATGATTCAACCTTAATCACATGGACTATTTTAACGATGTCATTACTTCCTTCCTGGGCCTTGAATGTGTCAGTTGTGTTGCTGTCTATGCAGGGTCAGAAAGCTCTCAGATTTCATCAAAAATATCTTTATTTGTGTTCAGAAGTTGAACGAAGGTCTTGCATGTTTGGAACGACATAAGGATGAGTAATTAATGACAGAATTTTCATTTTTGGGTGAAATATCCCTATAACGTTTTATAAAAAGTCTCTTATATTCACCAAGGCTGCATTTATTATCATAACTGAGCAAACTTTTAGTTAGTAATTTTCAAGGAAACTACCCAGTGTTATTTGGTTTTATTGAAACAAAAATGTGTAACTTTTATTTTTTCGTCTCAGACCACTCATTGTCTACTTGAGGAAGTTCTATTACTATGATCCAGAGGAAGAGATGTACCTGTCAATCAAAGGCATGCGCCAGGCAGCAGGTGTGGAACAGGAAGCCGAGTCTGAAACATAGCCAGATCGCTCCTTTTCACTGTACGTACTTGCAGCGTTGACTGTTTTACATTCATTAAATTGTACTCAACAGGTTTAAATATCAAATGCAAATGTTTTATTTTTTTAGGATTTCTGTGTGTGGGTAATAGATGGAACAGTGCATGGACACTTCCTGGTGCACAGCTCTGCTCCAACTCCCTGCCAGTCTTCCAGCAGAAGCCAATGAACATCAGCCGACTGGCCCCTCCTCTTTGACCAATACGCGGACAGAGGGAGTACAGAGGAGTGCTGGAATACTGTCTATGTTGAGCAGGCAAATAAATCCAGAGACTGACATGATAGACAAAGGACTTGAAAGATCACTGGACAGCAAACAGTGGACTTATAAAAAAAATAATAAGTAAAAGAAAAAAAAAATGAACGAGGACATTTGACTTGGGGTACTAGCAAAAGCCTTCATCTGTAGGTTATATTACACTGGAGTTTTTAAACTGGCCAGTTTGTGAATCCGTCTCTGTTTGGTTCTTCTTTCTTTCCTCATCAGGCCCCTAGCCCCTGGGTGGAGTGTGTGACCCCTTTATTTGTCCTTTCCCTGATTGTAACTCCTTCAGTCTGATCAGGCCACATGAACTGTATTTTGAGTAAAAGACAAAGTAAACTTGAAAATAAGTGGTGGTATACTTGATGACTTTTTCACATTATTTATAATTTAGGATTATAATCGGTTGAATTTAAGTTGGTCTCACCATTGAATGCATCTGTTTTTCCTTGCAGATCACTATATTAAGTTACTATACATATGTGTGTGTGACCCTGGACCACAAAACCAGTCATAAGTAGTACAGGAATATTTGTAGCAATAACCAACAATACATTGCATAGGTCAAAATTTTTATATTCAGTTAAGACCATGTTCCATTAAGATATTTTGTAAATTTCCTACTGTGAATATATCAAAACTTCATTTTTGATTAGTAATATGCATTGCTAAAAACTTCATTTGGACAACTTTAAAGACAATTTTCTCAATATTTAGATTTTTTTGCACCCTCAGATTCCAGATTTTGTCCAATACTGGCCTATCCTAACAAACCATACAATTATGGGAAGCTTATTTATTCAGCTTTCAGATGATGTATAAATCTCAATTTCAAAAAAATGTGATATTATAGACTAGTGGAAAGATATATCCAAAATCCTCTCTTTAAAAACCTTTGTTACCTAGAATTTTGAACCTGGCTTCATCGAATGTTCAGATTTCTGTTGTGGAAAGTTTGAAGTTTTTAATGTAATCAATCAATAATGTAATGAACTTGGAAAGTATGGTAATATCTATTAGGGTTTTTTTTTTACCCTGTTCACCTGGAATGCCTTGCCATAATACTATGGTATATGACTGTGATAATCATTCAATATGATTGTTTTACTATTTGCCTCTATCTTTATATCATGGTAATACTACAGTACTTTTTTTTCGTCACAGATGTTACCCTAAAAATGTAGCTGGGACATCACATACGTTTATTTAGCTGTCAAAATGGACATTGCATAGACTTTAATTGTATTTATATAGATTTGGTCAGTTACCCGAATGCGCAGCCATAGTGGTGATACTCGGATGTAAACAACAGCATGGATTGCATGGTTAATGTACTATTGAATACATTGTTCTATTAACTTATGCTGTCTAAACCATGGAAAAAACGTATGGAAGCTGCTAAATCATATAGAGAAGGATTTAGTAAGCAGGAAAGGGTGCAATATTTTGACAAACTAAAATTAATAGGTGGAAAAGATACGTAAGATACGTATTAATTAAGATATTTACTTAATATTTCACCTACCTGACCAGGAATGATAAGAACAAACTTGAATTTTGTCAAGATTCTTGCCCTGGAAATCCTGGTTCAGTTTGGCCAACCACAAATGTTTTGCCTTTTGTTCCTCAGGCAGTTTTTTGCACTCTTCTCCTTGATTTGTTATGACTTTTGCCAGTCTATAGTACTCCATATGTTTTTCCCCGTCAGACCGATTAGTACAGCCCAAAACATGACAATAATTGACCAGTTTCAGCAGCAATAATCATGCAAAATATGCGAGTTTCATTCGGTTCAATGGCACTGTTTACGTTCTGTGCCGCCAATTTGGCCAATTGATGAGGCGTTGTGAAAACTATCTCTATACAGCTAGTTCTAAATACTTTAACCCTAATCCACACCCTAACAGAAAACTTTATGCATTTTTACAATTTACAGATTTACTGTTTTTATATTTTATTTACAATAAGTCCCCAAAAAAGGAGGTTTTGTCAGGTTTAGCACTCTTGCGAGTACAAAATTGTCTCCAAATATGGTTAAGTATTTACATGCACATTTTTATTTCATCCTTTGATTTTTATATTTATCTAACAATGCCTAAACAGTAAAATGAAGTAATATTTGGGCCTCTGAACAAATAGGAACTGCAAAATGTTATGCTGGAGAATCTTAACATTTTGGCGTTGATAAAGTAGCTATTTGCATTAATGAGATGAACCTCTATCACCTGTAGGCTTCGCAACAGGCATGTATTCTGATGGAGCGGCAGCTTTCATATTACAACAGAAAAGTACCAAAGTGCACGCAGGTTGATCGATCGAAATAGTTGTCAATTACTTTTGATTGATATGCTTTACCCATCTCTAACTGGGCGAGCTAAACGTCAGTGAAATTCTAGCCTGTGTATCATTGGCTCGGCTTATTATTTTGACTGCTTCACAACGCCCGCCTTTCTCCTGAAAACTCGACAATCTATTGGCCAAAAATATATCCTTCAGCTGTCATAGAAATACTACCTCATCTCATTGGCGGAAACCAACGTCAATCAGAGAAATGCTGTACTATGATTAGTCAGGATCGCAAGCTGGCGCTGATTGACAAGTAACCTGATTGGCCAGAGAGAGCGGGTGGGGCGGTATCTTGTGTGGGCTCTTCAAGGCTTCACGGAGAGTGAATGTCGTCATGAGCGGTGGGTAGGAATTATAACGTTGGTGTTTATATTACTATGTTACTTTCTTAAACATTTTCTCAAACGATTGAGCCAATATATATTTTATATCGTAGCTGGCACACATGAGTTTTAAAAATCATGCGTAGCACGGTGATTCTACCAAATGCACACTTCCGGAATCACGGTTCTTTTCCGCAGCGAAGAGTTTATCTGGCTAGTTAGCACTTTAGCATGCTAAGCCAGCAGTTTCCTACTCCATCAGCGCACTCTTGAGTCCGTCTGCCCGCAGACAGAATAACCATTTAGTAGCGGACTGCATGCTAGTAGAAAGGCGTCAACGTGCAGACGGCTAATAAAAACATAATGTAAAGTGAGACTAAATAGATATTGTAAAGAATTCAATTAGCATAGCTCAACCACTTGCAGGCATCTGACGTTTAGCCTGTTAGCGTTAGCCGCTGGTTTCAGCCTGCAGCTTTAACCAAACTGCATTTTTCTTTTATATAGGCATAAAAACAGCATTTCTCCCCTCCAACTATAAATTTCTTTGTAAATATACAAGGTTTGGTTATCAGCCGTTGTGTCCTGATTTTTAGCTTGTTATGAAAGCAAGTTCTTTATGTTGGAAAGTTGGAAAACCGTTAAATGTGATGGCAGAAAAATCACTGTTGTGTGATTTCTTTAGGCTTACCGTAATTGTGATCCCGTTCAAATAAGTGTGGATAAACAGTTAGCTTTGTTATTAGCAAGCACCATAATATCAAGTGTTTATTTAGGTTGGGATCTGAGATCTTTGTGCCTGCGGGGTCAATGGGGTCAGTGTTGGGTGTTTACCATAGATGTATGTATACTAGAGCAGCGGCTCTCAGTCCTGGTTTTGGAGAAGCCCAGCACTTCAGGACCAGGATTGAGAACATCTTATGGTGTGCTATTAGTGGATTGAGTTTTAAACCCTGTCCCGCTGAATCACTCCTCTCCAGGGTTTAGATTATCACAGGTAACGCCTCTTTAGCTACGCTGTCATAACCGAAAGTGCATGCTATTCATGTTTTGTTTATATTGTGTGAACTGAACTGAACTGATCAGTTCATTGGATTTGTTCAGTAATTCCAGTTTCTATGCAAACATTGATCACAATGCTGTGGTGCTTAATAAGGACATGGAATTAATTTGACTTCAGATAACTTTGCTGCATTATTTAATTCTCAAATGGAGAGTTTTGGTGTTTTCTTTGCATAAACAGATTCACCTTCTTCTCACAGATCAAAAGGACAGTATGGCCACCACTGTCGCAGTCAGCCCCAGTGAATATCTTCAGCCCTCCACCACCACTTCTCAAGTAAGGTTTCATCAATCTGTATTTTTAGATTGTGTTTTAGGGATGAGCTGATAGTAATATTTGATAAGCCAATAATTATTCTCATATTGTCAATGAGATGAAAATACCTTTGCTGCTTATTCTCAGATTATATGTTCTTGAAAATGTCATATAATGAATAAAATGTCTCAGAAATATTGAAAAAAAAAAAAAAAAAAATCTTAAAAATCCGCTAGTTTTGCTATAGTTAATGTAGTTAAAATTTTGTAATAAAAAAGGAAGTAAATGTACTAATAACAGTTAAAACCTTAATCAAAAACTCAGTAATTTACTATTTTTTATTTTACTATTTTTATTGATTTATTTAATGTGACAGCCAGAACTTGAAAATGAAATGTTTGTGCATTTACTCATGAACTAGAAGTTATTTATCAGATACAATACAGTTCAATTGAATTTTAAGTTATGACTTTTTATTAAGCTTGTGCTCCCTGGTGCAAAAGCTGGATGCATAATTCGTTTTTTAATGTACTATATAAAATAGATACTCATTTTGAAATTTTCTAAAAAAAATACATTTTACAATGTCATTAAATTATTAGTTATTTTAAAGATGGGTTTGAAGTAAGAGTTAAATGACAGCAAATGTACTCTAGAATGCTTAATCCTGATTGGTTAGTTGCTGCATTCCACAATCAAATATTTAGTTGTAAATAAAATACACTACCAGTCAAAAGTTTTTGAACAGGAAGATTTTAATGTTTTTTTTAAAGATGTCTCTTCTGCTCACCAAGCCTGCATTTATTTGATCCAAAGTACAGTAACAGTACATTTTGAAATATTTTTACTATTTAAAATGTTTTCTATTTGAATATATTTTAAAATGTCATTTATTCCAGTGATTTCAAAGCTGAATTTTAGTATCATTACTCCAGTCACATAATCCTTCAGAAATCATTCTAATATTCTGATTTGCTGCTCAAAAAACATTTATTATTATTAAAAACAGCTGAGTATATTTTTTTTCAGGCTTCTTTGATGAATAGAAAGTTCAGAAGAACAGCATTAATCTAAAATAGAAATCTTTTGTAACATTATAAATGCCTTTATCATCACTTTTGATCACTTTAAAGCATCCTTGCTAAATAAAAGTATTAATTTCTATCATTTATTTTCCCAGTGTATAATTACAAAAGCTCTTTATTTCAGATAAACGCTGATCTTTGGATCTTTCTATTTATCAAAGAATCCAAAAAAATTACTCAACTGTTTTAAATACTTAAAATAATAATAATAATAAATGTTTCTTGAACAGCAAATCAGCATATTAGAATGATTTCTGAAGGATCACGTGACACTAAAGACTGGAGTAATGATGCTGAAAATGTATTTTTGATCACAGGAATAAACTGCATTTTAAAATATATAAAAAATTGAAAACAATTATTTTAAATGGTACAAATATTTCTAAATTTTACTGTTTTTGCTGTACGTTGGATCACATAAGTACAGGCTTGGTGAGCAGAAGAGACTTCTTTTAAAAAAACATTAAAAATATTATTGTTCAAAAACTTTTGACTGGTAGGTGTAGTTGTTTTCTACTTCAAAATTGTTCTAATCTTTGCTGAAGGCTGGAATGCACTACATGACTTTTGCCCAGATGTTTGCCCCAATTTACAGTCTGTACAAGTTGACATTAGTCAGTTGAGTTGACAGATTTCGCAGAAAAATACATTGTGTATAATGGGAACAGCCACTTTTAGAACAGACATTGTTTTAGTTTCTCTTCTCCTAGCAACAAGACACATGTTTCTGCATGAGTTTTTCTTTGGCAAGCCTAGTAATGTGTGATAGTTTAGTGTATGATGCCCAGTTTTTCTCTAACCATTTACAGACTCTGTAAGTGTGTATAAACCCTGTTCATATTGTAAAAGTCATGTTGTGTATTCCAGCCTTAAATATATTTGACAGCTGTCCCAAAACGCAATTTTCTTGCATAGCTGTGCCAATTTAATGCCCTTTATGGTTACTGCTACAAACATATTTTTGTAGTACTGCTTGCATTTTAGTAATTGTCAGTCGGCTCTGGTAAATCTTTCCTGCTGCTAATTGTGTGTCAACACTCTCTCACGTAGGATTCACAGCCCTCCCCGCTGGCACTTCTGGCGGCTACCTGCAGTAAGATCGGGCCTCCGGCTGCCCAGGCCCCAGTCAGCACGCCACCGTCTCAGCCAACCACACGCCGTCTGCACCCCATCAAGCCCGCCCCTATCGCCCCGGCTCCACCCAAAAACCTTGGGTTCCTCTCAGCGAAAGGAAATGTTATCCAGCTGCCCGCCGGACTTGGTTCGTCAGGGGCCAGCCCTATTGTCTTCACTATCCAGAGCCCTTCACGTCCAGCAGGCACATCTACTGCCAACATCCAGTACCAAGTGATTCCTCAGTTCCAGGGGTCTCAGACCATTCAAATGATGCCTCAGGGAGGACAGATCCAAATTATCCCCGGAACCAACCAGGCCATCATCACCTCACCTGTCACAGTTCAGGCCGCCACACCAGCCCCGCCACCTCTGGCCCCGGCGCCGGCCCCCCAGCAGAAGACGGTGCCGATCAAGCCGTCCTCCCAAAAGAGGCGGCAGAATAACGCCAGCGTAAATGCTAACGTTGTACGGCTCCCTGGTGGACTCACGCTCCCACTCAATGTTACTACGAGTGAGTTGGGAGGAGCGCAGGTTGTGACAGAGACTGCTGCTGCCCCGGTGAAGGGCAAGAGGGGGAGAAAGAGACAGGTGGCTATAGCCCCGCCTACCCCGACCCCTCAACCGGCCTCACCGCCACCTGTAGCTGAACAGGTTGAAGCCTTGCTAATAGAGACCACAGCCGACAACATTATTCAGGTATGTGCGTTTTTGCAATTCTGCTTTGGGTTCTTAAAAAACGTGAGTGATTTAGCTTAAAATTGTGAAGTTGTCACTTGCTGGTTTCCTGGATATTGTTTCATATTATTGTTTACACTCTTCTACATTGGCATGTGTTTCACAAGAGATTTTCAGTTACTTTATTTTGTTGCACTAGACAGAAAAAAACGGTATTATATTTACCCCAAAATTAAAGCATGTTAAGAAATATTATGCTGAAAATATGCCATTTTTAAGATTTTTTGGATTGTGACATTATTATACTTGACAGTACATTTCATCCCCAATACAAAATAATTCATTCTCAGCGTTAATGTAATGCAAAATGAAACAAAAATGAATTAAAAAAAAAAAGTAAGTATACACTGCCGTTCAAAAGTTTGGGATCAGTAAGATTTTTATGTTTTTTTAAATAAGCCTCCTATGCTCATCAAAGAGAATATTATGAAATTATTGCACTTTAAAATAGCAGTTTTCTATTTTAATATGCTGATTTATTATAAATGTTGGAAACAGATGTGTTGCTAAATATTTTTTGGTAACCTGTGATTCTTTTTTCAGGATTCTTTAGTTAATAAAACGTTAAAAAGAACAGCATTTATTTAAAGTATATGTATTGTTTCTAACAATACGAGTCTTTACTGTCACTTTTTATCACATCCTTTTATACATCCATGCTGAATAAAAGTATTAATTTCTTTCAAAGAAAGAAAGAAAAAAATTTGCTGACCCCAAACTTTGAATGTTTTTTTTTTTTTTAAATTCATCAAAGAATCCTGAAAAAAGCATCACAGGTTCTAAAAAAATATTAAGCAGCACAACTGTTTCGAATATTTTTAATAAATCAGCATATTAGAATGATTTCTGAAGGATCATGTGATACTGAAGGCCAGTGTTGGGGAAAGTTACTTTTAAAAGTAATGCATTACAATATTGAGTTTCTCCCTAAAAACTAACTAATTATGTTACTTAGTTACTTTTTATGTTACTTTTGCGTTACTTTTTATATCTGGGCAGGGTGTGCTTGCTTGTTAATATAAAAAGTTCAATTTTTGGCAAATGTAAAAGCCTTTTCACACCAAAAGCCTCAGGCTTTGACAAAAGTAAATTCACATCTGTACAGTAGATCGCAAAAGAAAAAAAAAAGTCAACTCTTCAGCAATAAAAAAAAAAAAAAAAAGGAAAACAAATGTTAGATTATCTTGAGTAATTTTTGCTTATTAGTATAGTTAAATTGGAACATCGAAGGTCGGCAGCAAAGATATTGGTTAATAAAATCGGATTAAATGCATAAAGGATATTTGTATTATTTAACATATTTAATTATTGCACGTTTGCGTCATATTCTGAGTTGAATTTCACTGTTTTTATTCATTTTGAGGAATACTGAATCTGTTTTTTGTGAGTGAGATGAATTAATGCATGTTCACATTTATTCTAGAACTAACATCTTACTCCTGATTTCTCTCAACATGGGGAAAGGAGAGCTTTTAATCAATAAACGGGGGGAAAAGTAACTGGAGTTACTCATTTGAAAAAAGTAACTCAGATATTTTCTTGTCAATTAAAAAGTAATGCGTTACTTTTAGTTACTTGGAAAAAGTAATAATATTATGTAACTCGTGCTACTTGTAATGCGTTACCCCCAACACTGCTGAAGACAGAAGTAATGATGCTGAAAATTTAGCTTTGCATCACAGGAATAATTTCTACTTTAAATTATGTTAAAATAGAAAAGCACCATTTCAAATTGCAATACTATTTCACAATATTACTGTTTTTTCTGTATTTTTAATCAAATAAACGCAGCCTCGATGAGCAGAAAAGGCATCTTTAAAAACATTACAAAATCGTACTGATCCCAAAGTTATGAACAGCCGTGTATATACAGCATATATTTTTTTTTCTCATTTTTATGAGAAATAAATTAATATCATTAATATTTGATAGTAAAAAAAAAAACTGCTACATAACATTTATTGATCATTTAGTATTATTTATTTACCATGTAGGTTTTTTTTTTTTATTTAGAAAAACTAAGAATTTAGAATTCTTTTTTTTTTTTTGGTCTATTTTAGTAAGTTCTTTTCATTTTAGTCTTAGTTCACTTTTAGTTTTTATTTATTCTCAATTAGTATTTTTAAAGCTTCAACTTTAAAATTCCAGCTCCAAGGTGAAAGTTTTTATCTAATATTTATATTTTATTTCCATATTAATTTCAAGTTTTAGTCAGCAACAGTGATCCTAATTAAAATTACGATAATGTAATAATGAGGATCACAACTAAGGAAAAAAAATATGTTTGTGAATAATGTCACAACGCAAATAAAATGTTCCTGAAATAGGCTTTTTTTTCTTCATTTTATTTTGAGTGAATTATGACATGGTTTTTATAAAACGTACCATGGAAACATGTAGGCAGCTGTTTTTGTTGTTTACGTATAACCCTAAAAATGTCTTCCTGTCCCAGGCAGGAAATAATCTCCTGATCGTGCAGAGTCCGGGGGGGAGTCAGCCTGCCGTAGTGCAGCAGGTGCAGTTGGTTCAGCAGAAATCAGATCAGCAGGTCGTTCAGATCCCCCCACAGGCTCTAAAAGTGGTACAGGCTGCCTCTGCCACCCTTCCCCCTGTACCACAGAGACAGACAGTCACACCCAGTGTGCAGGTGTCCCCCCCAGAACCCACACAGGTATATCAGAAAACAAACCAAAAATTATATTTTTATATTGATTTAGAGTCCATTGCCAAAAAATGTAATTTCATGCACATGCTCTGCTCTTCCAGGTGCTGATTAAAACAGCCTCAGGTGAATGGCAGGCTGTACAGCTACAGGAGACAACTGTTACCACGCCAACAACACCCACCAGCACCCCCACACCTGCAGTGGTCACTAAAAAGGCTCAAACAGGGACACGGAAAGAAAGGACTCTCCCTAAGATTGCCCCGGCTGGAGGGGGTCTGATAACTCTGAACGCAGCCCAGCTAGCTTCTGCTGCTCAGGCAGTTCAGACCATCAATATTAATGGTGTCCAGGTGCAGGGTGTTCCTGTAACAATCACCAACGCTGGGGGTGAGTGAGTGAGTGCTGTTTCGACAACCAGATGTGAAAATTGATTTGTATTACTTAATGCTTGGAGCGATGCATTGTGTATGATGTTAACATGATCTTGGTCTTTTAGGCCAGCAGCATCTCACAGTGCAGACGGTTCCAGGTGCGGGTCTGCAGCTGGGTGGTGTGCAGACACAGACGCAGACCATGCAGGTGGAACAGACACAGACACTCGCACTGGAACTGCAGAGTCAGCCAGGAGAGAAAAAACGGCGCATGGCTTGCACCTGTCCGAACTGCAAAGATGCAGAAAAGAGGTGGGAAAGCTTTAAATATAAAGACATGTTTAAAACAAATCAATGTAAATAGGGCAGGATGATATGGCTACAATATTGTTTTCTATGTCATTCAATATTGCTATTTATCACAATATTAATTTCATACTCATGCAGTGAATGGGTGCTATCAGAGTCCAAACAGCTGGTTAAAAACTTCACAATAATCCACAAGTAATCTACTCTACTCCAGTCCATCAGTTAACATCTTAAGAAGTGAAAGCTGTTTGTTTATTAAAAAAAACAAAAAACAAAACAAAAAGTCATTAAAGCATTTTTAACTTATGCCACAGTCGCTTCTGGTCAAAATACAAGTCCTTGGACAAAGTCCATCCTCTGTTGTCCTCCCACATCTTTGTTTAGAACTGTTTTGGACTGTTTTGCATATTTCTCACTGGAGGAAAAATGATTATGGAAAGAGAACTTGTATTTTCGTTGGAAGCAGTTGCAGTTGCAGTTTAAAACGTCTTGATAGATTTGTTGAGTACAAACATGCGGCTTGTTGCTTTACAAGTCGTTATTTAATGGACTGGAGTTATGTTTTGGATTGGATTTATCAGCTGTTCGAACTTTTATTCTGACGGCACCCATTCACTGCAGCGGTTCCATTGGTGAGCAAGTGATGCAATGCTACATTTCTCCAAATCAGTTCTGATGAAAAAACAAATTCATCTACATCTTTGATGACATAAGGGTGACATTTTCAGCAAATTTTTTGAATGAGAAAGGAAGATGCATTGCGGATGTTTGTTGGAGCTCAACAGTGAATGTTGACGTAACTTATTTATTTAACAGTAAAGTATTTTATTTTATTTATTTTTTTTTACAAATTGATAAAAATGAATTGATAAAACTTTAACATTTAAAAAGGAGAAGCTCAGTTCCAGAACAAAAATTTACAGATAATGTACTTACCCCCTTGTCATCCAAAATGTTCATGTCTTTCTTTCTTTCTTCAGTCGTAAAGAAATTGTTTTTTGAGGAAAACATTTGAGGATTTCAAGTGGACTTCAATGATGCCCCCGAATTTGAACTTCCAAAATGCAATTTAAATGCTGCTTCAAAGGACTCTAAACGATCCCAGCTGAGGGTCTTACCTAGCAAAACGATCGGTTATTTTCTAAAAAGGTCTAGGTCTGCCTGAGCTCTGTTTTTTCCGTTTCAAGACAGTTAGGGTATGTCGAAAAACTCCCATCTCATTTTCTCCTCCAACTTCAAAATCATCCTACGTCGCTCTTTTACCTTTTTTGCAAAAGAACGTTTGATCTTCTTTGCATGTTCACTTCGCAAACACTTGGGTCAGTAAGAGTAATACATTATTTGGAACTGTAAAGGGTCTACTTTTATTTGTGTGCACTCACAATATTAACAAAATGCTGCAAACGGTGCTTTTATAAAATATAGAACACAAACATGATGCGCTTTCTGTCGTCTCAACAGGAGCGTTTCACAAAAATGACCCAAAACTCAGCAAATACATACCTCACAGACATGATAAATATATCTATAGAAAGCTTTAATTACTTAATGAAATAAAACAAATTGAAAACAAAGACTCTTTCATTATGTAATTTGTAAAGGCGCATCCAAAGAGGAGATGGCGAGTCAGGATCGACAACTTTATCCCTGCAACATTGACTCTGAAGACACTAGTTTATTAATAAATGAATAAAAAAATCTCCTTACTATTTCCCCCGACACATTCATGGTAATAACTTTTGCCGGTGCTTTGCTGCAAGCTTTAGCTTATTAGGTGCACTTGAACGTGGAACTGTTCCAGCTGTGCTGAAGACGCGTTCACTGCTGCTGCTGACGGAGATACTAACACCTTCCGAGCCGGTCTAGAAAGTGAAAACGAAATCTCGTATTGTTTCCACCAGCGCAAATTTTTTTTTTTAGCACCATAATTGGTGGATGTATAAAATATAAAAATAAGCAGACACCTAAAACAGGCCCAAAGCCCGGCCCGTGTCTGAAATATGAGGTGAAAATTGGCCCGAAGCCCGGCCCTATGGGTGTAAAAAGGTCAGGGCCCGTCAGGCTCGGGCTGAAATGCAGGGCTCTAGGTCACGTGTGACGTAGGTGGAAATACCAGCCCAGTGTTTACAAAGCGAAAGTGCTAAGAAAGTCAAATGCCCTTACAAAAAAAGGTAAAACAATAATGTCGGAAGATTTTGAAGTTGGAGGAGAAAATGAGATGGAGTTTTTTTGCCCTACCCTACCATTAGAACCACGTGTGACCTTTCCAGCATTATTATGTAATGCATGAAATCATGCATGCCCATCCCAGAGCTTGTGCAAGACGAGCAGTTGTGGTTAAAAAGTATAAATTTGTACTTTTTTTTTTTTTTTTGTTTTTTTGTTTTTTTGTTTTGCTAGATAAGACCCTTATTCCTTAACTGGGATCGTGTAGAGCCCTTTAAAGCTGCATTGAAACTGCAATTTGGACCTTCAACCCATTGATCCCCATTGAAGTCTACTATATACATATATTATATATATATATACATATATGTGTATGTATGTATGTATATATGTATATTTTTTCCTCTAAAACATTTCTTTTCAACTGAAGACATGATCTTGGATGACATGGGGATTAATAAATTATCAGGAAATTTTTGTTCTGGAAGTGAACGAATCCTTTAAATTCAAATGATGAAGCAGTAAACTAGTGTGTGTCAGAAATAACTTTTTGAAATTTTTGTATGCTGCAGGCCAGGAGAAGTGGGGAAAAGAAAACACATCTGCCACATAGCAGGCTGTGAAAAGACCTTTCGAAAGACTTCCCTGCTGCGGGCACATGTCCGACTGCACACGGGAGAGAGACCCTTTGTGTGCAGCTGGGTCTTCTGTGGAAAACGATTCACACGCAGTGACGAACTGCAACGACACGCCAGGACACACACAGGTATGCGAGCTCCAAATACACACATGCACAAAAAATGTGATGCATCGCTATTTAAATTCACCTCTTTTTTTTTTTCTCTGTTTTCAGGAGACAAACGTTTTGAGTGCAATAAGTGTCAGAAACGTTTCATGCGGAGTGACCACCTCACGAAGCATTACAAAACGCACATCAACACAAAGAGCCTGTGAACGTCGTCTTTCACAGGGTTTCAAGAACTTTGGGGGAGGGACAAAAAAAAAAGACGCTGTTCCCGGGGCTTGAAGGATGGGAGGAAACAGAGGGCAACCCGTCTTCACGTGTACGACAAGGCCCTGGAGAGTCACCTGTTTCTAACAGCCGTTTCAGGGTAAACTACACTCCCGCTGTCCACTTTTTTTTTACTCACCCTCATCCACAGAGGAAGGCTGGCTGGCCGTAAAGTGTGACCCTCAACTTAGTTACATTTGCCAGTTGGGTGTTGGCTGATTCCTCTGTTATACGGAGCGGAGAAGACGTCTGTCTCGGCACCAACAGACACTCCAGCCAAAAAAGGAAGAGAAAAGAAGTTACTTTCCCCTTTCATTTACAATATTTGACATGTATATTTTTGGTTGTTTTAGCTAAACCAAGCCCCTCACATGAAGTGTAGCAGCTAATGGACAGTGTTTCCTGGCTTTTATTGTGTAAATGTTTGTTTTCATACATACAAACATACATTTGTACATACTATGGCAAATTTGAATACGGAAGCAACGCTTTGGACAAACTCTTTGACCCAGTTAAATTATATTCAGTTGTTAAAGAATTTTTTTTTTTTTTTTACAAGTCAGCTTTGGAATTTTAAACAGAAGCTTGAAACTTTGTAAAACTTTGGTTGATTGTTTTTAATATTAGTAGAGGTTTGGAAAATTAATATTTTGGCTTTTACATACATGTCCATGATAGACAATCATGTCTTGTATAGAGGAGATAAACAGGATGGGAAATATCTCGGGACTTGCTACGTGTTCAAAGGTTGATCGTCATATAAAATAAGGAATAATTTATTGAATGTATGCAGCTTGTATCTTTGTTAAAAGATTGCAAATGTGTCCATTCACAAAAATGTAGATAAGAACTCATGTTTCTGTTCTCGTGTAAAGCAGGACAAAGTATCTCACAAAACAGGATGCAATGTTTGATTGTGGTTGCATTATACCAGTTGAAATGTTTTATTTAATTTAAGGTACATGTAAAGCGGATGGATTTAATGGTTAGTTATATTCAGTCATTCCATTTAAGTTCATCAAGTTTTTGTCCAAGCTCTCTAAAAGAGGCCTTAAGAAGAAGAAAAAAAATCTGTGCTTATGTATGTTTGTATAGTGTCTGAGTTCATACTGTTGTATTTGGGTGTAAAATGTAGGATAATTGTTACACAAACGTGTATTGGCTGTTGTTGCCAAACATGAAAGATGTGGACTGTGTACAGTGTAAATGAGAAGGAAAAAACAACATTGTATAGTTTCATTCCTGTAATATCTAAGACTAATAGATTACCCTTTTTATTGACTAAAAGTTGCCTTAGTCTGCAGCACCCCATATTTAAAGAGATTTGTCTTTTTCCAGGGAACTGCATTTGTAGACCTGCTTTATTTTTTTTTTTTTCTTTTCTTTTTATTTTTAGTTGTTTTTTTTTTTTTGTTTGTTTGTTTGTTTGTTTTTTGTCTAACTTATAAAGTGTTAAGAAATGCCAATTTATGTGCACTGACCAAATTCAGGGTTTTCACTGAGTGGATAATTTAATTTTTTGGTTCATGTACCTACATCTGATTTGACAGAATAAAAAGTTCTTTATCTATCCTTGATAAATCCCACATTTAAAGAGCCCCGGCTTTGAAAATCGGTAGGTAACCTTGTGTTTGTATAACTTGTATTGAGGAGCTTAGACCAGAGAACTTGCTATCTTTTTCTACAGTCAGACCACCGCTCCCACTCACCTAATAAAGCATAACATAAAAAAAAAAACCTTGAGTGTTTCTCTGTTTTTGATTGAAATTTGTTTTCTTTCAGCATTTACTCATTCGAATGTCCAAACCCACACATGACTTTGTCATCATGACTATATACTAAAATCAGGAGCCGACCTGACCAAGTTTGTCAAGGTATAAGGTGCATTAAACTTTGCCAACAATAGTACTATTGACAAGTGCAGACTAAATCTTAATTAACCATTTTGCACAACATGTAAAGCCAGTAATTAATATTTTGCTACTCTAACATAAATTGGCAATAAAGTAATAGGAAGCACCTGGAAATTGTATATAAAACAGGTTATTTGAGTATTTTTTCAATATGAAAATACAATTTCAAACTTTTTTTACTTTAAAATTGTATGTCAATTTAATGCATTGCTGTTTTTTTTTTTTTCTGAGTGAAAATTGTTTCACCATTTTTTTTTTTTCAGTGTTGGTCAAACATTTGTTTTTGGTTAAATATACAGTTGAGGTCAAAAGTTTACATACACCTTGCAGAATCTGCAAAATGTTAATTATTTTGCCTAAATAAGTGGAATCATGCAAAATGCATGTTTTTTTTTTTATTATTTAGTACTGACCTGAATAAGATATTCACATAAAAGATGTTTACATATAGTCCACAAGAGCAAATAGTTGAATTTATAAAAATGACCCCATTCAAAAGTTTGCATACACTTGATTCTTACTGCTGTGTTTTTTTTAAATTAGTGATATTTGTTCATAAGTTGATCCTGAAAAGTTAAACTGCCTGCTGTTCTCCATAAAAATCCTGTAGGTCCCACAAATTCTTTGGTTTTTCAGCATTTTTGTTTTTTTGAACCCTATCTAACGATGACTGTATGATTTTGACATCCACCTTTTCACACTGAGGACAACTGAAGTACTCATATGTAACTATTACACAAGGTTCAAAATCCTGATGCTACACAAGCTCCCTGATGCTCCAGAAAGAAAAACGATGCATTAAGAGCTGGGGGGTGAAAACTTTTGAACAGAATGGAGATGTGTACATTTTTCTTATTTTGCATTGTTTTTCAGTTATTCTCAGTGTGAAAAGATGGGTCTCAAAATCATACAGTCATTGTTGGAAAGTCAAGTGTATGTAAACTTCTGAACAGGGTCATTCTTACAAATTCAACTATTATTTTCTCTATGTGAAATATGTGTTTTATGTGAAATATCTTATTCAGGTGAGTACTAAATAAACAATAACATGCATTTTGTATGATCCCTCTTTTTTTGGTAAAATTATTAACATTTTGCAGATTCCGCAAGATGTATGTACTTTTGACCTCGACTGTATAGTGACTTGTACAATGAAAAGTCTATCTAGACCCAGAGCACGGTCACAAATCAAATATTGTTTAATAAGATATACAGCCATTCAAATGTCCAGATAATTTACTCATCCCTATGTCATCCAAAATGTCTTTCTTCTTTTCGACTGAAAAAAATGAAGGTTTTTGAGGAAAACATTCCAGGATTTTTCTCCATATAGTGGACTTCAGTGGTGCCCAATAGGTTAAAGGTGCAAACTGCAGTTTCAATGCAGCTTCGAAAGAATTTACACCATCCCAGCCAAGGAATAAGGGTCTTATCTAGCTAAATGATTGGTCATTTCCTAAAAAAAAAACCCACAAATGCTCCTCCTGCACTAGCTCAACCTCACATTAGGTATCAAGCACACGTGACTTAGTCGGAAATACCTACTCAGTGTTTACAAAGTGAACGTGCAAAGAAAGTCAGATGCCTTTTACAAAAAAAAAAAAAAATGGTAAAACAATGATGTCAGATGATTTTGACATTTTTTATGTTTTCCTCAAAAACCTTAATTTCTTCACAGCTGAGGAAAGAAAGACGTGAGCATTGATGGCATGGGGGTGAGTAAATAATAAGGAAATTTTTATTCTGGAAGGAAACTAATTCTTTAAAAAAGAGTGGAAACCTGGAAGAAAGTTCAGTTATTAAAGTCCTGAAATTTAATCTACTGTTCAAATAATATTTGATCATTTTGTATTTATTCTTGTGTTTGTACAATATGGTGTTTTCTGTCAAATATTTTGTAGTATGTTTATAAGCTTTATCCTGGAAATTATGTTCTCTATCATAGATCAGGTCTGACCACATTTTAAAAAATGTAAAATAATTTCCTGATTTGTGCTCAACATCCTTTACACACAAATTTTGTATGGAGTTCTTCCTGATTTTGACAGCTTTACAGTTTCAGTTTCCATTTACATTCATTATATGGAAAAGAACAACTTGCACACATTCTGCCTAACATCAGTTTTCTTTCGGGTTTGAAATTACATTAAGTTAAGTAAATAATTTTTTCATTTTTTTTGGTGCGCTTTTCCTACAAAAGAAAAAAAAACGATACTGACCTTTATTTTGAAAGGGAGTTCCACTACTACGCTCTTGTGTGTTTCGCTTCACGCTCCGCGCTGACGTGCAAGATGCCTGGAGAATAACAACATTGCTGCTAAATCACAGGTAGGAAACAGAAATCGCAGTAGTTTACACTTAAATGTTAGCAGAGACTTCCTACTAGTGTAAGGTTGCAAAATTAGCTACCGCTAAGAGACTTAAATGCACTGCCGAATAATTAGGACATATTCTGACTGACGTGACATTGGCTGTGTCTTAAAACCTACTCAACTGCCTACCTGGGAAACACATATGCTGGCCAAAAGTGCTGTCTCACACCCATTGTTTCTTTAACATCCAAACTTTTCTTTTCGTCACAGGACCGCATTTCAGCCCTCAGGGGTCTTCAGAAGACCATGGGGGAAAATACAGGTGTGTTTGGAGCCGCTGAGTTCATATCAGAGCTCTGTCACACTAGTTTGGACAGTCCATTTCCTGTGTGGCAGAATGGCACCATCAGTCCTTGTGCCAACCAGCTGCTGTTGGGATCCCTGTCACATGCTGTTATCGCGATTACTAGTGCCTGTTACATTAGTGTACCCAGGTAAGTGTAACGCAATTATATGAAATCCACTTTTAAAAAACAAACAAACAAACAAACAAACAAACATATAAAATACAATTAAAGTTTGGGGTGAGTACGTTTTTTTTTTTTTACTCAGGAAGGATGAATTAATTTAATCAAAATAAAAAAAGAGAGAAAAGAAGAAAACAATCGTGGTTTACATAAAAATATTAAACAGCACAACCATTTTCAACATTTATAATAATAAGAAATGAAATTATAAGAAATCCTAAGCACCAAATCAGCATATTCATGTGACACAGAAGACTTAAGTAATGACGCTGAAAATAAAATAAAATAAAATAAAAGAAAATAATGAAGTAAAATAAATTGTATTTTAAAATATATTACAATACTGAACAGTTATTTTAAATTGTAATAATATTTCACAATTTTACATGTTTTTACTGTATTATATAAATGTAGCCTTGGTGAGCATTTCTTTAAAACAATTAAATCTAACTGACCCCACACTTTTGAATGGTAGAATATGTGTTAAAATCACAGATGAATTCAAAATACACCTTGTTTACTTTCATAATACACATTCTTAGTCTGTAGGTACATATAATAGGTATATTTTAATGGTTAAAATGTACTCATTTTAATGGGAATCCACACAATCTGGAATTTTGCATGAGGATGAATTTTTCAGTACAGATTATGCGGTGGGTTCAAGCTGGTTACATGGATTCATTGTGTTGACCAACAGAAAGCTGCTTGTTTTGAAAGTGAGCTGTGCTTCATATATAAAGACAACTGACCGTGATCAAATCCATTTAAGTTGATAAAATCAGTTCCTGCCAATATTTTTTCTTGTTTAATATCCCTTTCAGAAATACATGATATTATGGATTTCAAATGGGTTGACTTTCATTATGTTAATTATCTTGATGCCTTGATAATCCTTGTTTTATTACCCACAGACTTACCCATATTGTATCCTCCCTTCCCATTGGCTGGGGCTTCAGGGCCACATCGACCTTCCTGATGGCTCTTCTTTTTATTGGAGACCTGGTCTTGGTTTTTGAGCTCCAGGCCCCAGACATTTATCTGGACGTCTTAGCCGATGGATGTGGCTTACTGGCCTGGTTGGTACATTTTGGGGCCGTTTTGGCTTTACAAAGATCCATGTACAGAAGAACCCGAGGTCCTGCTTTGCTTCCTGTGCTGCTTGTTCTCTCCATACCTAACTTAGCTTTTATCCTCACCACTTACATCAAAGAAATCAATTACCTTGGAGTCTCACAGCCACTGCATGTTGTCCGTCTAGCTCTGACGGTAACCAGGGCAGCTCTGGTGCTGGTCTACCTGCTGGGTTATATCTTTCCCTGTTACAGAACTCAAAGAGACCACCTATCCTGCAATGCAGAAGATGTAGCTCCGTTAATTGTCTCCGTGGAGCCCAACGGAGGGGTGACGGTAGCCGAGGATGGATGCAGCTGGCTGTCCAGACTCCTCTACCTGTGGCTGAACCCTTTGCTCAGGCGAGGCAAACGTGGAGAGCTGGAGAGGCCATGTGACGTCTTCCAGCTGCCACATCGATTACGGACCAAAGCGGTCACGCTCCGGTTCTACCAGTGCTGGCAGAAATGCCTGCATCCAAGAGGTCTGGAAAGACCTGAGAGACAGGATCGGCTTCCAAGAGGAAACCTGCAGGACAACTCTTGGAGTGAGGCCGAGCCGGACAGGATGTGTGAAGGTGGAGCACAACATGATGTCAAGCTCCTGCAGGTGTTGCACAAGGCCTTTGGGCTACGCTACTACCTTCTAGGTGTGTTGAAGTTAATAGCTAGCATGCTATCCTTTGCAGGACCCCTGCTTCTCGGTGGATTAGTGGGTTTCATGGAAACAGAGGGGGCACCGTTGAGCAAGGGTGTGTGGTGTGCCGTGGGGCTCTTTGCTAGTACCTTTCTTGCTGCCCTGCTGAGGAACGTCTTTGTTTATGAAGTATCAAAGGTTGCACTGGAGGCTCGGGCTGCTGTGATTTCCACCATCTACAGCAAAGCCCTAAAAGTCAGTGGGTCCGCTCTGGCTCGCTTCAGCATGGGTGAGGTGGTCAACTTCATGAGCACCGACACTGACCGGGTAGTGAATTTCTTCAACAGCTTCCATGAGGTTTGGAGTCTTCCCTTCCAGTTCGTCCTTGCACTTTACCTGCTTTACCTACAGGTGGGCGTGGCCTTTTTGGGTGGAGTGGGCGTGGCTGTGCTGCTTGTGCCTTTAAATAAAGTCCTGGCATCCCGTATTCTGGAAAATAATAAACATATGCTGCTACACAAGGATGGAAGAGTGAAGGTGCGAATGTTATACATATATTAAGTCAATGATAATGTTTTCATTATCAAGTAAATACACTACTGCTTAAAATGTTTGGGGTCAGTAATTTTTCTTTGAGAGAGAAAGAAAGAAATTAATTGTATTCAGCAACGATGCATTAAATTGACCAAAAGTGACAGAAAAGATTCCTGTTTCAAGTAAATGCTGTGTTTGAACCTTCTATTAATAAAAAAAATCCTGAAAAAAATATATAGTTTTATTCGAAAGTTTGGGAACCTTTTGCAGAATCTGTGAAAATGTGAATAATTTTAACAAAATAAGAGAGATCATGCAAAATGCATGTTATTTTTTAATTTAGTACTCTCCTGAGTAAGATATTTTACATAAAAGATGTTTACATATAGTCCACAAGACAAAAAATAGCTGAAATTATTAAAATAACTCCTTGCAAAAGTTTGGGAACCCTTGGTTCTTAATACTGTGTGTGGTTACCTGGATGATCTATGATTGCTTTTTGTTTTGTGATGGTTGTTCATGAGTCTCTTGACTTAAACACAGCTATTAGAAATGGGTTCAAACATTCACTGATGCTCCAGAAGGAAACACGGTGCATTAAGAGCTGGGGGGGGGTGAAAACTTTTGAAAAGGATGAAATTTTTCTTATTTTGTTGAAGTATTGTTTTTTTCCACTTAGTACTGCCATTTGGAAGCAACAGAAGAAACTTGCATGTTTCCTGGAAGACAAATTAAGTTCAATTTACCTTGATCTTAAAATTCAAAAAGTTTTCACTACCCGGCTCTCAATGCATTGTGTTTCCTTCTGGAGCATCAGTGAATGTTTGAATCTTTTTTTTAATAGTTGTGTTTAAGTCCCTCAGTTGTCCTCAGTGTGAAAAGATGGATCTGAAAATCATACAGTCACTGCTGGAAAGGGTTCAAATATGCTAAAGATGCTGAAAAACTAAAGAATCTGCAGGACCTTTATTTTTCTGAAGAACAGTGATCAGCTTAACTGTTCAGAACAAACAAGGGACTCGTGAAAACCATCACAAAAAACAAAAAAATAAAACAGTCATAGATCATCCAGGTAACTACACAGAGTATTAAGAGCCAAGTCTTTTGCAGGTGGTTATTTTAATAATTTCAGCTATTTTTTGGTCTTGTGGACTATGTAAACATATTTTATGTAAAATATCTTACTCAGGACAGTACTAAATATAAATACTAAATACTAAAAATAACATGCATGTTGTATGATCTCTCTTATTTTGTTAAACTTATTCACATTTTCACAGATTCTGCATGGGGTTCCCAAACTTTTGCATAAAACTGTATGTCAGTTTCTACAAAAATATTAAGCAGCACAATTGTTTTTTCAACACTAATAATAATAAGAAATGTTTCTTGAGCAGCAATGTGTTGTTTTCATGTGTTGAATAAATTCCATTTTGTCTTTAAAATATATTAAAATGCAGACGTTATTTTAGTAAAATTATTATTGTTATAAAGTTTTTACTGTACTTTCAATCAGATTTTTTTTTTCACATTTTTCTTTCAAAAAATTGTACTAACCCCAACATTTTGAACAGAAGTGTAGCTTCTGAGTAATTAATTATCTAAAAATATATATATTTTTTTGTCTCAAGCTAATGACAGAGATCCTCTTTGGCATTCGGGTCCTGAAGTACTATAATTGGGAGGAGCACTTCACTCAAAAGATTGCGGAGGCTCGTAAAAAAGAGCTACATCACCTGAAACTTCTGAAGTACCTGGATGCTGTGTGTGTTTACACTTGGGCTGCTCTGCCCGTGGTCATCTCTATCCTCACCTTCATCACATACGTCCTTCTGGGAAACAGTCTCACCGCTGCTAAGGTGTGTAGGTCACTCTAAATGAATATCCCAGGTCTCATAGAATGTCTGTTTAACAGAGTTCACTCTGTGTAAATACTTAAAATGTTTTTGAATATTGTTCTACACCTTCCCTGTGTTTTATATTTTGTTTGACAGGTGTTCAGTACTCTGGCGCTGGTAGGGATGCTCATTCTGCCTCTCAATGCTTTCCCCTGGGTGCTGAATGGAACCCTAGAAGCGAAAGTGTCTTTGGACCGTATTCAGCGCTTCCTCACACTACAGGATCAGGACCTCACTGTCTATTACAGTCAAGGTACCTGATTTGTTTCTGTAAGATTAGAAATAGGGCATATTTAGGGGGAATAGTTAACAAAAAAATTTTAATTTGCTGAAAATGTACGTCCAAGATGTCAAAAGGTTTATTTATCAGAACAAATTTGGAGAAATTTAGCATTACATCATTTGCTCACCAATGGATTCTCTGCAGTGAATGGGTGCTGTCAGAATGAGAGAACAAACAGCTGATAAAAACATCACAATAATCCACAAGTAATTCACCCCACACCAGTCCATCAGTTAATGTCTTTCGAAGTGAGAAGCTGCATGTTTGCAATAAGTTTATCATTAAGGTGTTTTAACTTGAACTCTAAACTGAGCTCTCATTTTGATGGCACCCATTTACTTCAGAGGATCACTGGTGAGCAAGTGATGTAATGATACATTTCTCCAAATCTGTTCTGATGAAGAAACTAACTCATTTACATCTTGAATGATCTGAGGTGAGTAAATTGTCATCATATTTTCATTTTTGGGTGAACTGTTCCTTTAAGCACAACCCAAAAATCTGCAGTGACATTCTGCTTTTACAAGACTTTTTTATTTTCTTATTACTTCTCATTTAAACGCAGTTAGGAAATTTATCTAATGGTAAATTGAAGTCTTTTATGACTGCTGCTTCTTTATGCATGGCATTTTTAAATTAATAATCTGCATAAAACAGAGTAATACATTTAATTAGTGCATTTCGCATCTCGTGATTTTTCTACAGTGTGTCCTGAGGACCCTCTGACTGCTGTTGAGATGGACAAGGCGAGTTTCTCCTGGAAGCAATCAGAAGAACATGATTCTGTCAGTGTACCTGATGACAAGATAGAGGATGGGTCGCCACCACACAGCTTTTATCTGCATGCACTCAATCTGAGCATTAAAAGGGTATGTGCTGCAGCAAGTGAATTAGCTATTAAAGGGATACATCCCCAAAAATGAAAATTTTGTCATTAATTGCTCATCCTCATGTCGTTCCAAACCTGTAAGACCTTTGTTTGAGAGTTTTCTGACCCTGTGTCGTGGTTCTCTTGTGATTGTGCATCAAAGACTGACACGGAAGAGAAGAAATTGTTGAATAAATTTGTAAATTTTTGTTTTCTTTGCAGCCAAAAAGTATTCTTGTAGCTTCATAACATTATAGTTGAACCACTGATTTCACATGGACTGTTTTACCGATGTCCTCCTTACTACTTTTCTGGGGATTGCACGTGTCAATTGTGTTTCTGTCTATGGAGGATCAGAAAGCTCTCAGATTTCATCGAAAATATCTTTATTTGTGTTCTGAAGATAAACAAAGGTCTTACGGTTTTTGAACAACATGATGGTGAGTAATTAATGACAGAATTTGCACTTCTGGGTGAACGATCCCTTTAAATTGTGCTTTAGTTGGACCATCAGAAGATCACCTTGATAAATATGTAAATACATTTTAATATATAAAATCTCTTTTCAAAATTGTGTGTCCTCCAATATTTTGTTGCTGTTTTGAGTAATGAAAAAGTGTGTTAATTTGTAAATGTTTCTGCTTTTTGGGCTCCAGGGCTCTCTGGTGGCTGTGGTGGGAAAGGTTGGTTGTGGGAAAAGTTCCCTGTTGGCCGCCATAACAGGAGAGCTTAGCAGGTACAGATTCATATACTGATTCGAAAAGAAACATTAAATGGTAAAAAAAAAAAAAAATACATTAGTGAAGTTTCTCTTTAATAGCAATTTAAAGGAGAAGTATATAAATTAAAGTTCAAAAATTTGGGGGCGTGTAAGATTTAAAAAATATATATATTTAAAAAAAAAAGCAGTCTGACCAAGATGATCTTGGTAATGAAGACTGCATTTATAAATTAAAAAAACAGTAAAAACTGTAATAGTGTGAAATATTGTTACAATCTAAAATTTTGTATTTTGTATTTTAATATATTTTAAAAATACATAATTTATTGTTGTGATTACAGATACATTTTCAGCATAATTACTCCATTTTTCACTGTCACATGATCCTTCAGAAATCATTCTAATATGCTGATTTGCTCAAAAAACATTACTTATTATCATCAATGTTGAAAATGGTTATGCTGGTTAATATTTTTGTAGAAACCATAATAAATTTTTTCAAGATTCTTTGATGAATAGAATGTTCAAAACAACAGAATTTATTTGAAATAGAATTTGTAACATTATAAATGTCTCCACTGTTACTTTTGATCAATTTAATGCATCCTTGCTAAAGAAAAGTATCAATTTCTTTAAAAAAAATGTACTGCTTCCAAACATTTGAATTGTAGTGTATTTTTTAAAATATTTGAATATATTTATAATTTAAACTCTTATTATTTTTACAGTTTCATTTGGTGCCGCAAGTGGCACAGAAATTCCACACTTCACCTTTAAAGGTAAAAATACTTTACATTCTTCATAATATTCTGGTTTTGTTTCCTATAGGAGTGGAGGGGAAGTATTTGTTCGGGAAAGAGAGCAGGGATTTGGACTGGCCGTCCAGGAACCGTGGATCCAGCATGCAACAGTACAGGACAATATTCTTTTTGGCAGAGACTTTGACAGCACGTTCTATCAAGCTGTGATTGAGGCCTGTGCCCTTGCTGATGACCTAAATGTGGGTGTATATTTAGCTAGCCCTGTTTTAAGTGCAATTTCTTCCTTTAATTTCTTGTGTAAAAGGTGTAACTGACTCTCAGTTGTACTATTTTGTTCAGATCTTGCCTGGTGGCGATCAAACAGAGGTTGGAGAGAACGGTGTCACTCTGAGTGGAGGCCAGAAAAGTCGCCTCGCTTTGGCCCGGGCTGTTTATATGGTGCAAGGTTTTTTTTTTGTTTTTTTTTTAACAACAGAGGATGTGATTGATTGATGCTCTAAAAACAACATAATGTGTGTATTTATAATACATTCTCTCTCATTTTTTAGGATAAGGAAATCTATTTGCTAGATGATCCATTAGCAGCTGTGGATGCTGATGTTGCCCACCATCTCATGGAGAAATGCATCTTAGGGATTCTCAAGAACAAGACCAGAATTCTTTGCACTCATCGGACAGAGTTTGTGGATAAGGCAGATGTGGTGGTGCTCATGGAAAATGGGATGATTGTAAAAACAGGTACCAGATTTCACAAAGTATGCTCTTTTAGCTCTTTAAATAGGAACTTTATGAGTTTACTAATGCATTGATTACAAATAATAAACTAATAAACTCTCTGCTTTGTCTTTTTTTGTTTAAGGGACGCCAAAGGAAGTCCTCGCTTTGGTTAAAGCACCTAAAGACTCCAAGAACAACAGCAATGCTAAGGAGAAAGGTACTTATGCTTTTATGCTTATCTATCTGTTTTCTAAGTGCATTTGAATTTATGCAAACAAACCTTCTTTCTCAGATGCAATAGGCAAAGAGGAAGAGGAGGCAAGTGAGCAGGAGCTAGAGGCAGAGCTCAAGATGTTTGGGGAAGAGCAGAAGCAAATGGGCAAGCTGTCCTGGGCTGTGTACCGCTCCTATTGGAGAGCAGTGGGTGGATGCATGGCCGTGGCTGTTCTGCTCTCCCTTTTCCTAATGCAAGGTATTAACAACTGTATCAGTATCAGCTGTATTTATTATAAGACAGTCATGGCACTACAGTAACGACTTGCATTTGCCTTGAACAGCCTCCAAAAATGTGTCCGACTGGTGGCTCTCTCATTGGATTTCCCATTTGAAAGACAATAGAACTGAGCTGGTGTCACTGTCAGCTGATCCACTTTTAACGCTGACCTTCCTCTCTCCTGAGAGACTTATGTGAGTTAGATTTTTCATTAAATAACTTTTTTCTGTTATTTCAAAGGCTTAGGGTTTGTAGGAATTTTTAAGAGCATGAGGCTGCATTTATTTGATTAAAAAATACAATGAAAATAATAATATTGTAAAATAAAGAACATTTTATTAAATGTAACTTATTGTGATAACAAAGCTGAATTTTCAGCATTATTACTCTAGTCTTCAGTGTCAGTTGATTCTTCAGAAATTATTCTAATATGCTGATTCTGCTCAAGAAATATATCTGATTATTAGCAGTTTTAAAAACAGTTGTGATGTTTAATATTTTATGGAAACTATGATACATTTTTCTGGATTCTTTAATGATAAGAAAGTTCTAAAGAACAGCATTTATTTGAAATAGACTTTTTTGTAACATTATTATGTCTTTACTGTCACTTTTTATCAATTTAATGCATGCTTAATGCATGCTGAAAAAGTGTTTATTTCTTTCCAAAGAATTGCCTATAAAATATGAAAAACAACAAAAAACAAAAATAAATATATATAAATATATATATATATATATATATATATATATATATATATATATATATATATATATATATATATATATATATATATATATATATATGTATGTGTATATATATATATATGTATGTGTATATATATATATAATGTCACCTTTTAAATAGGCAGAACATAATATATTTACATATTTTCCATAGCATTATAACTTATATACTAAACTTTTATGTTTTTCTTTGCCAAAATATTGCTTTTATTTGACAGTTTGCCTCTGACATGAAAATATCATTGCAGTCTGGATATCTCATTTATATCTGTCAAAAATTGTATTTACAGTTTTTTTTCAGTTGCTAACAAGCATTGTTCAATACTGAAGCCACATTTTCAAAGCTGTTACATACATACATACAGACTGCAATACCAACATGTATCTTTGCCAAAGGGAACTTTTTAATCTCACCCCCAAAACTCATTCAGACCAACAAAACACTTCATAAAGGTCTTAAAATAAGCTTGTTTCATCATAACACTGGGAACAATTCTCATTCAGACATTTCACATTTCATTCACAACATACTAATCTACAAAATACTAGCAACAGGGAGCATTACATAAACAATGAACTTTTATCTTTGTAGTTTAAATGATTTGTCACATAACTTTCATTATAGGATAAGAATAATATATTTTCATTTCATTTTTGACTGTATTATAGCACAAAGAATGAATGAGAAAACAGCCTATTTATTTACACACCAAAAACAAAAACCCATCAACATTTACAAAATTTACTTTTGAAAAATATTAAAAATTATAATAAAAATAAAAATGAATAAATTCCTTAAACAATAATTACCAAAAAAACTAAACAAAAACATTGTTACCGTGTCTAGTATAATACTGGATAATACTAGTATAATCCAGGAGACCTTTCTGTGTGGAGTTCTCTGTTTCTCATACAATCCAAACACATACAGGACAGGTGAACTGGATACTGTGAGTGTGAATATGAATGTGTACATCTAGCCTGGCTTTTAGCTGAAATTGCAGTTAGTTGTGTTTGGAATAATAATTATTCAATTTTACAGTAAATATTCTCCTAAGATTTTATATTTCAATGTAATTCCTGCAGAAATGGACAGTTTGCCATCGTTCTGATTTGAATGTGCTATTATCAGTTTTGAAAGCAGTGTGTTAGCATTTGAAAAATGTGCTGTAAATGTATAGTGCTTTGCAGGTTGTGGAGTATAAATGACAAAAATGTTAATGGATTTTGAGAAATGTGGTCATTGAATGCATTTTGTCTGAAAGCAATGAAAAATGATTCACGTCTTCTGTTTCACTGAATGTGTAAACAGTTTTGAAAGTGTGGCTTCAGTATTGAACAATGCCTGTAATTTCCTTTTTTCTTTTAGGTAGATATTATGTAGAGATTTGCAGATGTTTGTTTCAGTCTTAACTAGATAATCTCCATATACTCTATCACTCTTATCAGGTTTCACACACCTGACAGAGGTTCAGAGACTTTGGGCAATGTGAGCTCTGAGCTGAAGTTTTACATGACTGTTTATGGATCTCTAGCGGCAGCAAACACAGTCTTTACAGCCGCTCGAGCCTTTCTCTTTGCTTATGGAGGAATCTGTGCTGCTACTGTCGTTCATAAGAGACTGCTGTCCAGTGTGCTTAAGGTAATGATCCAAGTCATTGCTTTGGTATTTTCTAAGTACATAAAACTTTAATATAACGTACATTTAAAATAATAATATTTAAATCTTTTTTTAATATGTAATATTCATGTTGTTCATTGTTTTTCATTCATTCCAGGCCACTATGACGTTTTTTGACACTACACCCTTGGGTCGCATCTTGAATCGGTTCTCCTCAGATATTTACTGCGTGGACGACTCGCTCCCCTTTGTCCTAAATATACTTCTGGCCAATGTGTTTGGACTGCTCGGGATGCTGATTGTCATGAGCTATGGGCTGCCTTGGGTGCTACTACCGTTGCTTCCTCTGGGGGTGCTCTACTACCAAACTCAGTGCTTTTATCGCCACTCGTCCCGTGAGCTGAAACGTCTGTGTAGCCTCACACTCTCTCCAGTTTATTCACACTTCTCAGAAACTCTCAGCGGTCTGTCCACAGTGCGGGCCAGTGGACACACTACCAGGTCTGAGAACTAGCTGTCGTTTTGCTTAAACCTTTTCATTTACCTAATAAAGTGTTATGTTTATACATGACAATTATGTTACAAAAAGAATTGAATAATGAGAATGAGATTTTCTTTTTTTAATTTGTGTACTGAAATAAGCTTTTTCTTTAAGCAAATTTCTTTGCTGAATAAAACTATTTTTGTGTGTTTGAGAGCAGATTTGAGGAGGAGAATGAGAGACGCCTGGAACAGAATCAGCGCTGTCTCTTCAACAGTAACGCTGCCATGCAGTGGCTGGACATTCGGTTGCAGATGATTGGTGTCACCGTAGTAACCGGCATCAGTGTGATCGCTGTGATCCAGCATCAGCTTAAATCCATTGACCCAGGTTAACCTCTTAATGAGACAGACGTATAATTTCACATTTAAGGCATTTAGCAGATGCTCTTTACCGGGTGAATTAAAATCAGCTTTGGCTGACTGCCATGGTCAACAGAGCATTGAGAATGTAAAATACTGGGGTGGAAAAGTGCTGTCTTTATAAATTCAAATACGTTTGAAAATAGGTTTGTGCCTACAGATTGGCAATTAAAAAAAAACATGTCTATTATGTTCTTGTGCAGATAGATTCACATGTACTTTATTGGTCTCTAATGGGACATTTAGGAAACTGCACTATTGTCCAGTTTTAAAAGATTTTTTCAGTGTCTAGTTCAGCCATAAGGTATTTAAAATGGTTTTAAGTTACTGAAATGCCTCTTGCAACAAATTGTGCTAAAATTGTGTCTCTTCTCTGTTCTGTCAGGTCTGGTTGGTCTGTCTCTGTCCTATGCACTATCCATCACCAACCTGCTGTCAGGCCTGATTTTCAGCTTTGCGCAGACAGAGATGCAGTTGGTGAGCATTGAGCGTACAGAGGAGTATTCCACCAACATCCCACAGGAGCCTCAACAAGCCAGCATTGAGGTTAGAGGAGTGATATTTACCCCAAAAACTGTGATTAAAGCAGAGTTTAACAACCTTTTGTTAGGTAATTTTAAAGCAATAGTTCACCCAGAAATTACCAGGGTTCCTACGGGGTTTGGAAAAGTATGGAATGTTATTCAGGTATTTTCCAGGTCTGGAAGAGTATGGAAAAAAGAAAGCCCTATTATTGTCCCTATTTAGTTTTTATAAGAGAAAAGTAAGAATTTAATGAAAATAAATTTATTGTACAAGAAGCATGGTTTCATGGCAGCTGTTTAGTGATTGTTAAATACAACTGAATGAATTCAAGATGCACTATTTTATTATGCAAAATTCAGGTTATAGGCATTTTGGGTTTCTTCTCATTATATTCTTAGAACCGTATTTTACAGGCTCAGGGACCTTTGCAAAAATAAAAAATATACAGACTTTTATGTGCGCAAAAGAAACCATTAAACTTAGCATATAGGACAATGCACACTGATCGCAGTGTGGTTTCTTGGCCACCACAGATTATGCATTAAAGAGACCCAAGTCCTTGAAATATGGCATACTGCCCTAACAAAAGCTAAATTTTAAATACTTTTTTTACAGTACCAGTCTTTTTTTATAGACCCTTGAACTTGGCTAACTTTATGCCGTCAGCCCAGTTCGTGTCATGGTTTTTCCGCTGCCACAGAGGATGTTAAATTAGACATTAGGCCTTCATATTAGAGGTACTACCATAAGAAAAGCCAAATTTTGAGCAAGCAGATCTCTGTTAATTCATGTGCATCCACGCTCACGTTTTATTCGTAGAAAGATGGCAGTGATGCAAAAAGGAAATAGGTTATGTAAAACTAGAAATTGTAATGAGTAAGCATGCAAAAAAAATTCCATGCGCATGTGAATAGTTTCTCGAGGACACAAAAAAGTTTATTGTGTGCATGTAAAAGTCTGTATTTTGTATGTTTTTATTTGTTATTTTAGGGGCTCTGTATGTTGTCAGTTTGAGAAAATCAATTAAATTTTAAATAAAAATATAAAAATATTTAATAAAAAATAAATATATTTACAGATGACTACTATATATCAAATATAAAGCTGAAAATAATGCTGTATGAACCATTTATGTTAAATATGGTCTGAAAAACTACTGAGAGGTTTGGAAATTTGAGTCTGGAAAAGTATGGAATTTTGAAATGGAACCTGTGTAGGAACCCTGAATTACAGTTTTTCTGAAAATGTACTTGCTTCCAAGCCATCTAAGATGTAGATAAGTTTGTTTCTACATTGGAACAGACTTTGAGAAATGGAGCATTACATCAGTTGCTCACCTATGGATCCTCTGCAGTGAATGGGTGCCAAGTCCAAACAGCTGATTAAAAACATCACAGTAATCCACAAGTAATTCACACAACTCCAGTCCATCAGTTAAAATCTTGTGAAGCATAAAGCTGTGTGTTTGTAAGAAGAAAATTCATTATTACGATTTTTTTTAACTTCAAACTGTTATTTTAACAGTTTAAATATGGCTACTATACGAATCCTCTATCCATAATATTGCTTTCTCAAGTTTGAAGTTAAAAGCATCTTAATGATGGGTTTATTTATGGCAAACATGCAGCTTGTGGATTACTTATATTACTTGTGGATTAATGTGATGTTTTTATCTGCTGTTTGGACTCTCATTCTGACGGCACCCATTCACTGATGAGCAAGTGATGTAATGCTAAATTTCTACAGATCTGTATCAATTAATAAAACAAACTCTTCTACTTCTTGGATGAGTACATTTTCAGCAAATATTCATTTTTGGGTGAACTATTCCTTTGTTCATTTCACAGTCTGACGAAGAACTGCTTAAATTTATATAGCTAACCCCAGGTTGTGAGACCCTCTGTGTATCATTTATAGTGTCCTTAAAATGTAATACACAACCTTATGAAACTCTACATCTGCAGGCTCTTGAATCCTGGCCTGAAAAGGGTCGAGTTGAGTTTGTGGGTGTTGTGTTGGTGTACCGGCCGGGCTTGCCCAATGCTCTTGATGGTGTCAACCTGGAGGTATTACCTGGTGAGAAGGTGGGCATTGTAGGGCGTACAGGCTCGGGGAAATCCTCATTGTTCCTCGCCCTATTCCGTATGGTGGAACTGAACCAGGGTCAAATCCTGCTGGATGGAGTCGACATCAGCTTAGTCAGGCTTAGTAACTTGCGGTAAGGGTTATAGTCACTCATGTTTGGCACTTTTCTATTTTGTTAGAGAGATATACTGCCATTCAAAAGTTTGGGATCAGTAAGATTTTTAATCTTTTTTTTTTTTTTTTAAAAGAAGTCTCTTATGCTCATCAAGGCTGTGTTTATTTGATCAAAAATACTGAAAAAATTGAATAGTGTAAAATATTAATTTGATGTTAATTAACATTTTAATATTCATTAAAATTGAATTTATTCCTGTGATTAAAGCTGAATTTTCAGCATCATTACTCCAGTCTTCAGTGTCACATGATCCTTCAGAAATCATTCTGATATGCTGATTTATTATTAGAATTATCTACGTTGGAAACTAGGGATGTGATGAGATCCCACTGGTCTCATGAGAAAGTGACGGTATCCTCGCAAAACATTTTGCAGTGTTTACAATGTTGTTTATTACTGCATATAATTCATTAAAATAGCAGTTTAATTTCATAAAGTACAAGTTGATTTCAAAATGCACCTACATTTTTTGCATTTTGTGTTTTTCAGTTGAATAAAAGACTATTTTTCATCATTGAGTATTTAAAAAAAAAAAGAAAAAAAAATCTAAAAATCTTGTCCCATCTCGTCTCGTTCTCATAAACCCAGTCTCATGTCTCGTCTCGTGGGATAAGTGTCTTGTCACACCCCTATTGGAAACGGTTGTGCTGCCAAATATTTTTTGCAACCTGTGATATTTTTTTCAGGATTCTTTGATGAATAAAAAGTTAAAAAGAACAGCAGTCTTTAGTATTAATTTCTTTCAAAAAAAAGAAAGAATAAAAATTTACTGACCACAAACTTTTGAACGAAAGTGTATACAGTACTGTGAGAAAAGATCTCTATTTTAAACAAATGCTGTTCTTTTTAACTGAAAAAAGTATTACAGATTCCAAAAAATTATTTGGGAGTACAATTGTTTCCAACATAGATAATTCTAATAATAAATCAGCATATTAGAATGATTTCTGAAGGATCATGTGACACTTAAGACTGGAACAATGGCTGATGAAAATTCAGTATTTTAAAAAATATTTAAATAGAAAACTGTTATTTTAAATTGTAATAATATTGGAGTAATACTGTTTTTACTGTATTTTTTTTTATCAAAGAAATGCAACCTTGGTAAGCACGAGAGACTTAAAAACATGTAAAAAAAAAATACTGATCACAAACCTTTGAACATTTCACATATATGAGTATAGCATTTCATATAAAAAAAAAAATCACTAGTAGAGGAACTTCAAATATTTCTTACAACAAAGACTTATGAGGTAAAAGACAAGTCTTGTCTTGTTTTTAAATTGTTCAAAATCCTAAAACAACAACTTCCAGAAATAATTTACAGGTTTGAAGTATATTAAGTGTTTTTTCAATGTCTTTAATAAGGTTAATTTATTTCATGTCGCCCTCTAAAGATCAAAGCTGGCCGTCATCCCTCAGGATCCCTTCCTGTTCTCCAGCTCCGTGCGAGAGAACCTTGATCCCCATGGCCGTCATCCTGACTTTCGGTTGTTAGATGCTCTCGAGCAATGCCACCTGGGAGATGTAGTACAGAGGATCGGTTAGAATTGATCACTTCTTGATTGTTGTGTTCAGTTTGTTCAATTCAAATTCATCTTACTTGAAAGGATATATCTAGGCCATGAAAAAATACTTTGTTTTTATATTAATTCAATATATATATGTATATATTTATATGTATGTTTCTGTTTTGCTTTATTTTGTCTGTGTATCCCATTACAGGTGGCCTGGATTCGGAGGTTGGAGAGAGGGGAAAGTCTCTGTCTGTGGGCCAGAGGCAGTTGCTGTGTCTCGCCCGTGCTCTGCTCACAGAAGCTAATGTATAAAACTAATGTATAATTAAAGTAGAACTTAAACAATGGCAAATATCTGATATTCTTATCATTATGTATGCATTGTTCATTTATGCTTTAACAGATTTTATGCATTGACGAGGCCACAGCAAGCGTCGATCATAAGACTGACATGCTTCTACAGAAAACTATCAGAGAAAAATTCAAGGATAAAACCGTTCTTACCATCGCCCACAGGTATCAAACTGCTTTATATTTGCGTATAAATTTATATTTGAGTGTTTTTTTAAAAATTAAACTTTGTAGTGTTGTTTTATGTAGTGGAAAATGAAGGGAAAATCCCTTTACGTAACTTCTAAAAAAAAAAATCTAAACACAGAAACACACCTTTGTGTACAGTTTTGTGAGGCACATATTAAATAAAACTGACAAAGCAGATTGTCTTTATATACTCTTTTATGGTTGTAAATTCCTGTAATTATTATCTCTGTCAACCTTTGGTCTGAACGGTCCCATTTATCACATACTAGCAAGCATTTTTAGGTAACATTAACTAGGGCCGGGCAATATGGCCAAAAAATGATCACGATAATTTTTTTAATATCAGTCGATATCGATAATTATCACGATAAATGTCACATTTTTATTTTTTTCAAGTTTCAAGGCAGATCTTTGCTACAAATAGGAAATTTTAAAAACCAGATGGTTAATTGTGGCTTTAAACTATTTTTTATGGTCAGAATGTGACAAACACTTCATGTTTTTGAATTCATTACACTTTTTCCAGTCATTTTTTTCTTAAAGGAGAACTCCACTTCCAAAACAAAGATTCACATATAATGTACTCACCCCCTTGTCATCAAAGATGTTCTTGTCTTTCTTTCTTCAGTCGTAAAGAAATTGCTTTTTGAGGAAGACATTTCAGCATTTTTCTCCATATAATGGACTGATATGGTGCCCCAACTTTGAACTTCCAAAATGCTGTTTAAATGCGGCTTCAAACAATCCCAAATGCGGTTGTAAACGATCCCAGCCAAAAAAGAAGGGTCTTATCTAGCGAAACGGTCGGTTATTTTAATAAAAATAATACAATTTATATACTTCTTAATGCCAAACGCTCGTCTTGTCTTACTCTGCCTGGACTGTTTTTTTCCGGTTCATGACAGTTAGGGTATGTCAAAAAACTCCCATCTCATGTTCTCCCTCAACTTCAAAATCGTTGTATGTCGCTGTTTTACCTTTTTTGTTTGAACTTCTTTGCGTGTTCACTTTGCAAAGGCTCTGTCTGTACTTCGGCAGCGAAGGATGAGCGTAAGATGATTTTGCAATGATTTTTGAAGTTGAGGGAAAAAATACGATTGGAGTTTTTTGACATACCCTAACTGTATGAGTCAGAATACACAGAGTTCAGGGAGAGAAAGGCAAGACGAGTGTTTGAGATTAAAAAGTATTTAAATTGTATTTTTTTTTTTTAAATGAAAATAACCAATCGTTTTGCTAGATAAGACCCTTCTTTCTCAGCTGGGATCGATTACAACCGCATTTGAGATCATTTGAGGCCGCATTTAAACTGCATTTTGGAAGTTCAAAATCGGGGCACCATACCAGTCTATTATATGGAGAAAAATGCAGAAATGTTTTCCTCAAAAAACATAATTTCTTTACGACTGAAGAAAAAATGACATGAACATCTTGGATGACAAGGGGGTGAGTACATTATATGTGAATCTTTGTTTTGGAAGTGGACTTCTCCTTTAGCAAAATAAATATCTTAATAGAAAAAAACCTTTTCTTAGTTCTGCATATTTTAACGAGTAATATTGTTTCAAATCAAGAAATAGGTTTGTGTTGCCTGATAGTATTAATAATGATATAACCTTTTTTTTGTCTCTTAGAAATACACATTTGGTAGTGGCTTGAGTTAGGATGCAGATGTAGATTTATGTTTATTATCAAAATCAGTAAATTCTGTAAAAATTGTAGCAACCTCATTTTTATATGGTGAAATTTAATTATTCTGACTGTTTTTTTTTTTTTATTTTTTTTTTTTAAATGAACCATTTCTCTTTCATAGTGTCATCAATAGATCATGATAATAACATTTAAAACCACACCATACCATACAAGTAAAATGTTTAAAAAAAGGTTTTCTATGTATTTGTATGAAAAACAGTAGCCTAAATACATTTAGTATACATGCATAAACACTATAGCTTAATCACAAAAAAAAAAAAAAAATACTGTAATTATATTCTATTACTCCTCCTTCAATATGTTTAATACAGGACTACATTGATAATATAATAAAATTCTACACATATACGCATATTTCTGACACCATACCACTGTGCAGTTAGTGCTACTACATTAAATCTATAGTAAATGATGGCGATTTGTAGATTTAAAGCCTTCTGTCTCGTTGCGCACAGTATTTCTCCTGTTTATCGTTTGTCAGCGCCGTTTCATCTGGCTTTAAACCAAGTCAGTTGTGTTCTTCACTGAATTAAAGCGCTTCACACTGGATCTCACAGGACTGTTGTCTCATCAGCTCTAGTAAGTTCACGCGGTGCTGGCGTTTGAACTTTGATCTGAGCGGATAAATGGTCCGAGTGGCCCGCTTCAAATGATTAGCGCTCTTTTGTTCCGCCTTTGCCGCATAAACATTATATTGAACATTCATCAAACTCTTATCATTTAGAGGAAATTTATATTGCGCGTTATGATTTATCGCCCAGCCCTAACATTAACAGTGCATGATTAGGTTTAAATGAAGCTTTCAAAGAAAATGATGAGTTCATTACTGCTTTGAGAAGTTAGATAAATAAATACAGATTGTTAATTTAGTTTTTAGGGTTTATTTATGTTTTTGAGTGTGTCTTGCTGTCTGAAACAAAGAAACTAAACCTAGTAAAGAGCCATTATTTTCTACTTTTTCAATCTACTTGAATGAACATAGCATGTTGTTTAGATGAATCACCTGCCAAGAACAATTTTGTTGCTATGCAAACCCAACCAGTCTTTCTTATCCCACAGGCTGAATACAATCATGGACTCTGACAGAGTGCTGGTGATGCATGCTGGGAAAGTGGTGGAGTTTGACAGCCCTGCTACTCTGTGCCAAAGAGAAGACTCTGTTTTTCAGAAACTCTTACGTGGAGGGGAAGATTGAGTTCAAAATACTGCATTTTCAGCAGAATGCAGTTGGGAGTCCTATGCATGGCTATTGCATATGTGCAAATACCTGCAGTTTATATCATGTTATACCATGTAGAACAGTGTAAACTCAGGGAAAAATGTTTGTTGTTTTATTAATGGTCATATTTGTATTCTGTTTTAGAATTAAATGTTTTTTTTAAAACTATTGGTCTGTTTTTACAGATATGTTTTTTTTAGAGATTCGTTGGTGTTTGAGAAGATCGACTCAAAGTACTTTTTCCCCTCTTCGAACAGGTAACATTCCTGCAAACTAAGGTGTGAGCATCCCACTAAATATTTATTTCTGTGGTTAGAATGCATTCTCTCTTCTGAGAATTCACAATACATAATTGGTTTCATTAGAGGTGTGAACGCTCGTAATAAGCCGTCTCCACCCAGAACAACCTGGGTGAGAGTGACTACGCCCTGTACAGGTGGGTGTATCCCAACTTGCATGAGTCATATGGGAGTACATGTATGCATAGTTAATCTTTTTTTTTTTTTTTTTTTTTTAAACCATTCCTTTTGATTTCCTCCCATCAATCTAAAACTAGGGAGAGGTTTATTATTGTTATGTCACCCTGCCTCCAATGTAGAACAGGCAGTGATGCTGAAGCTTTATGAGGTATGTGTTTGGCCTGGTTGAACCAGTTGGTCCACTCGTCAAGTGTGTATTACTTGCTGCAGTGAGAATTTCCTAACAGTGAAAAGAGAACAGAGGTAAACACGGTCACATCCAGTGAAAACTGTCTTTCAGCATGGCACGTTATCACTGCTGATACTGAACAAGGATTAAAGTGCTCATGGGATACAAGGTAAGGCTTTTCTTTGCTGTTTAAATTTACAACAGTACTTTGAACTGTACCATGTTGTGTAAAACAGCCCGTATGGTACTGAAAGTAAAGTTTGGATGTTTAGCAATCGCAAGTGTCCAGCTGTTTTTGTTATGAATGCGTATGCAGCGCTTGCATAGGTCATGCTGATTTATTTAACTGTTATACTGTCATTTAAGAGTGGTTTTAAGTATTTGTATTACAAACTGCTCTGAAGTTGTGTATTAAAGTATTGCACATTGATGTTTTTTTCAAAGATATTTAAAGTTGTGAATGAGCACATTAACATTATTTCTTTGGGGACCATGTTTTCCAAATTTTGTTATTGACGATTACCATGTATGGAAAAAAGTTACTGAAGCGCATTTTCAGGTCATGTACCTTTAATTTGTGTTGACTGTAAATATACAGGTTAATAAATAGGCTTTGTGCTATGTTAAATAGTTCATACACTGTAGATAATAGTCTGCAATTTAATGTTTTTTGAAACCTGTTTCAATGAAATGAGACCTTTAAATTATTTTAATTAAATAGTTGAACATATGAAAATATGTGCCCTTACAGATGATCATGGGAGCACCTGGTACCTATACGATTACGCATGTTTAATACAGAGGGTGTGGTTAGCAAGGTGAGGTCTGTTCACAGTTTCCTTTGTCTGGCCTAACCTGTTCCTAATGCCGCCTTGTTACACTATCCCTGAACAATTCCTTGAATACCTCACAGTTTCGTCTGTCTGCCAGTGGGATAAATGCAGATGTTTTGTAAAGCATTAAAGTCTTTCAGGATGAATTGCACACAAAGATAAATGTCCTTGTGTCAACTGGCAAAATGTAAAGATGCTTTATTCTAAAGCAAGGGCTTTTTTTATTCAGTGTTTGCTCCATTGTTCAAGTCTGCGATTGCATTATGACCAACTATTAACAATAACATATGTGTCAGTAATAATTAGCACTGAAACTTGTGTCTTGCTGCTAAAAAATTTCTTTTGCATCAACAGGTTTGAGTTTTGGAGGCTTTATCACTGTAAATATTTACAGAAATGGTATGTTATCTCTCTTAATCCAATCTGTATCCTATGTTTTGTTTATGCATTTTGTGTGATCTATAAAGTAGTTAAGTATATCTGTCATTTTTAGGAATAAAATCTAAATGAATTGTTAAAGGAGAAGTCCACTTTCAGAACAAAAATTTACAGATAATGTACTTACCCCCTTGTCATCCAAGATGTTCATGTCTTTCTTTCTTCAGTCATGTTTTTTGAGGAAAATATTTCAGCATTTTTCTCCATATAGTGGACTGACATGGTGCCCCAAGTTTGAACTTCCAAAATGCAGTTTAAATGCAGCTTCAAACAATCCCAAATGCAGTTGTAAACGATCCCAGCCGAGGAAGAAGGGTCTTATCTAGCGAAACAATCAGTTATTTTCATTTTTAAAAAACACAGTTTAAATACTTTTTAATGTCAAACGCTCGTCTTGTCTTGCTCTGCCTGAACTTTGTTTTTTTACGGTTCATGACAGTTAGGGTATGTCGAAAAACTCCCATATCATGTTCTCCCTCAACTTCAAAATCATCTTATATTGCTTTTTTACCTTTTTTGTCAAGGGTGTTTGATCTTTGCATGTTCACTTTGCAAAGACTGGGTCGGTACTTCTGCAGCGATGTAGGATGATTTTGAAATGATTTTTGAAGTTGAGGGAGAAAATACGATTGGAGTTTTTTGATATACCCTAACTGTCTTGAGCCAGAATACACAGTTCAGGCAGAGTAAGACAAGATGAGTGATTGAGAGTAAAAAGTATTTAAATTGTATTTTTTAAAATAAAAATAACCGATCGTTACGCTAGATAAGACCCTTCTTCCTTGGCTGGGATTGTTTACCACCACATTTGGGATCGTTTCAAGCCGCATTTAAACTGCATTTTGGAAGTTCAAACTCAGGGCACCATAGCAGTCCATTATATGGAGAAAAAATCCTGAAATGTTTTCCTCAAAAAAAAAAAAAATTACAAAATACAAATGAAAAATACACCATCTTGTAATTTGCAGTCTATTCTTCGAAGAAGCCTCTCTGACAGCCTGCTGCTTGAAGATGACAATGTCTCTGTAGAGGGTTTGGAATACACAGACCAGCACTTTCATGAAGGTACGGTTTCATGACTGTTTGAATATGAATATTTTTTGCATCATTGTATATTAATTGAGCATCAGATTGCTGGTTTTGTTACTTTTACTGTGGAGAAAGTGCCCAAGAATCTTGAAATGGTGAAAATATAAGCATAAGTGGTTATAATAGACTACATTTCATATTGCATTTCCATTTCAGATGATGAAATTGTGGGTGCCAGTGGTCAGTTTGATCTAAAGAGGAATGAACAAAAGAAGAATGAAGCTGTGGACATTTTGAAGTTGATTAATAATGACAAGGAGGTAGTGAAGCATGGTTTGAAATCCAGCAGGAGCTTGGAAAGTCTGGATATCAAAGCTCCAAATGAGGTCTGTGCACATCACATTAACATTTGTGTTTAAAATCCTGAATCATTAAATCCCCAGTTAAATTAAGTTGTGATTCAAATGTTTCAACAGGTGTGGAAAGATTCATATGACAGGCTCTTCAATGCTAAAGTCAGGAAATACATGAAAGGAAATAATACTGTTAAGGAAAACAGATATGGCGTACACAGTGGGCCAGTGGCAACTCAAACACTTGACCGCAAAGGCAAAGTAAACGTGGCGGCTTTTCTTGAGAATGCAGATCGGATGCGTCTTACTCCATATGAAACAGAATCTGACAATCAAGTGGGGCCATTCATGGTACATTATGACAAGGATTCCACAGGTGAATATGACTCTGATATGTTTCTACATGGATCTGACCTGGTGAGATCAGCAAAGATCAAAGCCAAAATTGCAAGCGA
This sequence comes from Cirrhinus mrigala, assembly GCA_036247105.1. Classification (NCBI taxonomy): domain Eukaryota; kingdom Metazoa; phylum Chordata; class Actinopteri; order Cypriniformes; family Cyprinidae; genus Cirrhinus; species Cirrhinus mrigala. The sequence continues at coordinate 19,423,359 of CM070017.1, forward strand.
CGTTCCATCGGATCATCCCACAATGAACTTGACCAATGTTGACAGAGAAATCAACCTACGTGGTGGAACATACACAGATCCAAAAATGGGCGTTGGTATAAATACACCAAATTCAAGTCTTAAATTGCCAAATACCCAAGGCTCTCAAATGATGCATCTCACAAAAGGACATTTTAAAGGCCCAAAAGCAGTGCTTAATTCTTCTGATACAGATATGGACGTACCATCAGTTAATGTCAAGAAGCCAAAATTGAAACTGCCAAAGTTTAGCCTCTCTGGAAACAAGAACGCTGACATCAATTATGATGGAAGTATGAAGGGGTCAAACTTGGCATGGTCATCCCCTGAAGTAGATGCAGGTCTCAATGGTTCTAATATACAAATTGATGGACCAAAGGCTGATTTCAAAGGTCTAAAAACAGACCTTCCAGACATCGACATGCCATCTGGAAAACTGAAGACACCTACTTTCAGCATGCCTGATTTCGGCCTGTCAGGACCCAAAATAAAAACACCAGACTATGATCTGAAAACCTCTGAAATGAATATGTCTGCTCCCAAATTTAAAGCAGACTTTGGTTCACCAGACATCAACATCAGAGGTCATAAGCCGGATTTCACAACACCTGACATGGATGTCGATATTCCTGAAGGTACATTTAAAGGACCAAATTTCAAGAAACCCAATCTTGACTTGAATGCACCTGACCTCGACATAAATGCTCCTTCTGGTAATCTGAAGCTGCCAAAATTTGGATTTTCTGGTAGCAAGCCAGAAGGACCTGATCTTAAAATCAAATCTCCAGACCTGAATCTCAAAAGCCCCAAAATTAGGGGAGGAATCGATACCCCAGACATGGATCTGACTCTGCCTCAAACTGATCTGAAAGGCCCGAACCTAGATATCAAAACACCTGATATTGATGTCAGTGGCCCTTCAAGTAAATTTAATATGCCAAAGCTAAAGATGCCCAGTTTTGGCCTGTCAGGTTTGAAAGGGCCACATATGAATGTGGATGCTGACATTGATAAGCCAGACCTCAATCTGAGTGCATCAACTCCCAAACTAAATGCAGGAATAAAGAGTCCAGATATTGACATTCACGGACCTAATGTTGATCTCAAAGCTCCAAAAACAGACCTTACACTTCCAGACATGAACATGCCATCTGGGAAAATTAAAATGCCAACTTTCAAGATGCATGATTTTGGTCTTTCAGGACCCAAAATAAAAATGCCTGACTATGATCTGAAGACTCCTGACATGGATCTTTCAGCTCCAAAGTTTAAGGCAGACTTTGATTCACCAGACATCAACATCAGAGGTCATAAACCAGATATAACGGCACCTGACATGAATGTTGATATTCCTAAAGGTAAAATTAAAGGACCAAATTTCAAGACACCCAATCTAGATGTGAATGCACCTGACCTAGACATAAATGCTCCTTCAGGTAAACTGAAGCTGCCAAAATTTGGCTTTTCTGGTAGCAAGCCAGAAGGACCTGATCTTAAAATCAAATCTCCAGACCTGAATTTCAAAAGCCCCAAAATAAAGGGAGGAATCGATACCCCAGACATGGACCTGAGTCTGCCTCAAACTGATTTAAAAGGCCCGAACCTAGATATCAAATCACCTGATATTGATGTTAAGGGCCCTTCAAGTAAATTTAATATGCCAAAGGTAAAGATGCCCAGTTTTGGCCTGTCAGGTTTGAAAGGGCCACATATGAATGTGGATGCTGACATTGATAAGCCAGACCTCAGTCTGAGTGCATCAACTCCAAAACTAAATGCGGGAATAAAGAGTCCAGATATTGACATTCACGGACCTAATGTTGATCTCAAAGGTCCGAAAACAGATTTGAGGCTTCCAGACATGGACATGCCATCTGGAAAAATGAAAGTTCCCACTTTCAAGATGCCTGATTTTGGTCTCTCCGGACCCAAAATAAAGACTCCTGACTACGATCTGAAAACCCCTGAAATGGATCTGTCAGCTCCAAAGTTTAAGGCAGACTTTGATTCACCAGACATCAACATCAGTGGTCATAAGCCAGATATCAAAACTCCAGACTTGAATGTTGATTTGCCTAAAGGTAAAATTAAAGGACCAAATTTCAAGAAACCCAATTTGGATGTGAATGCACCTGACCTCGACATCAATGCACCTTCAGGTAAACTGAAGCTGCCAAAGTTTGGCATCTCCGGTAGCAAACCAAAAGGGCCTGATCTCAAAGTCAAATCTCCAGACATGAATCTCAAAAGTCCCAAAATTAAGGGAGGAATCGACACCCCAGACATGGATCTGACCCTGCCTCGAACTGATTTAAAAGGCCCAAACCTAGATATCAAAACACCTGATATTGATGTCAGTGGCCCTTCAGGTAAATTCAATATGCCAAAGATAAAGATGCCCAGTTTTGGCCTGTCAGGTTTGAAAGGGCCACATATGAATCTGGATGCAGACATTCATCAGCCTGACCTTAATCTGAGTGCACCAACTCCCAAACTTAATGCAGGGATAAATGGTCCTGATATTGACTTACATGGACCTAATGCTGATTTCAAGGGTCCAAAAACAGGCCTTACACTTCCAGACATTGACATGCCATCTGGAAAACCGAAAACGCCCACTTTCAAGATGCCTGATTTTGGTCTCTCAGCACCAAAAGTAAAGACACCTGATTATGATCTGAAAACTCCTGAATTGGATCTGTCAGCTCCAAAGTTTAAGGCAGACTTTGATTCCCCAGACGTTGACATTGGAGTTCATAAGCCAGATCTCACAGCACCTGACATGAATGTTGATTTCCCAAAAGGAAAATTTAAAGGACCAAATTTCAAGAAACCTGATTTAAACGTGAACACACCTGATCTCAACATGAATTCACCATCAGCTAAACTGAAACTGCCAAAATTTGGTTTCTCAAGTAGCAAGCCAAAAGGACCTGATCTAAAAATCAAAAGCCCAAAGCTGAATCTTACAAGCCCCAAAATGAAGGGAGGAATCGATACCCCAGACATGGATCTGACTCTGCCTCAAACTGATTTAAAAAGCCCAAACTTGGATATCAAAACACCTGATATTGATGTCAATGGCCCTTCAGGTAAATTCAATATGCCAAAGTTAAAGATGCCCAGTTTTGGCCTGTCAGGTTTGAAAGGGCCACACATGAACGTGGATGCTGATATTGATAAGCCCAATCTTAATCTAAGTGCATCAACTCCCAAACTAAATGCAGGAATAAATAGTCCTGATATTGACATTCATGGACCTGATGTTGATCTTAAAGGTCCAAAAACGGATCTTAAACTTCCAGACATGGACATGCCATCTGGAAAAATGAAAATGCCAACTTTCAAGATGCCTGATTTTGGTCTCTCAGGACCCAAAATAAAAACACCTGACTATGATCTGAAGACTCCTGACGTGGATCTTTCAGCTCCAAATTTTAAGGCAGACTTTGATTCACCAGACATCAACATCAGAGGTCATAAGCCAGATATCACAACCCCAGACTTGAATGTTGATTTCCCTAAAGGTAAAATGAAAGGGCCAAATTTCAAGAAACCAAATCTTGATATGAATGCACCAGACCTTGACATCAGTGCTCCTTCAGGTAAACTGAAGCTGCCAAAATTTGGCTTGTCTGGTAGTAAGCCAAAAGGGCCTGATCTTAAAATCAAATCTCCAGACTTGAATTTCAAAAGCCCCAAAATTAAGGGAGGAATTGATACCCCAAACATGGATCTTAGTCTGCCTCAAACTGATTTAAGAGGGCCTAACCTTGATATCAAATCACCTGATATTGATGTCGATGGCCCTTCAGGCAAATTTAATATGCCAAAGCTAAAGATGCCCAGTTTTGGTTTGAAAGGGCCACAAATGAATGTGGATGCTGACATTGATCAGCCTGACCTTAATCTGAGCGCATCAACTCCCAAACTAAATGCAGGGATAAATAGTCCTGATGTTGACTTACATGGACCTAATGTTGATCTCAAAGGTCCAAGAACAGACCTTACTCTTCCAGACATTGACAAGCCTTCTGGAAAAATGAAAATGCCCACTTTAAAGATGCCTAAGTTTGGCATCTCAGGACCAAAAGTAAAGACACCTGACTATGATTTGAAGGCACCTGAAATGGATCTGTCAGGTCCAAAGTTTAAGGCAGACTTTGATTCCCCAGACTTTAACATTAAAGGACATAAGCCAGACGTCGAAGGCCCAGACATGAATCTTAAATTCCCTAAAGGTACATTTAAAGGGCCAAACTTAAAGACACCCAATCTTGACATGAATGCACCTGACCTCGACATCAGTGCTCCTTCAGGTAAACTGAAGCTGCCAAAATTTGGCTTCTCGGGTAGCAAGCCAAAGGCTCCAGATCTTAAAATCAAATCTCCAGACCTGAATCTCAAAGGCCCCAAAATAAAAGGAGGGATCGATACCCCAGACATGGATCTGAGTCTGCCTCAAACTGATTTAAAGGGCCCAAATCTAGATATCAAATCACCTAATATTGATGTTAATGCCCCGTCAGGTAAATTCAATATGCCAAAGGTAAAGATGCCCAGTTTTGGCCTGTCAGGTTTGAAAGGGCCACATATGAATGTGGATGCTGACATTGATAAGCCAGACCTCAATCTAAGTGGATCAGCTCCCAAACTAAATGCAGGGATAAATAGTCCTGATATTGACTTACATGGACCTAATGTTGATCTCAAAGGTCCAAGAACAGACCTTACTCTTCCAGACATGGACATGCCATCTGGAAAACTGAAAATGCCCACTATAAAGATGCCTAAGTTTGGTGTCTCAGGACCAAAAATAAAGGGGCCTGACTATGATTTGAAGACCCCAGAAATGGATCTGTCAGCTCCAAAGTTTAAGGCGGACTTTGATTCCCCAGACCTGAATCTAAAAAGCCCTAAAATAAAGGGAGGAATCGATACTCCAGACATGGATCTGACTCTGCCTCAAACTGATTTAAAAGGCCCAAACCTAGATATCAAAACACCTGATATTGATGTCAATGGCCCTTCAGGTAAATTCAATATGCCAAAGCTAAAGATGCCCAGTTTTGGCCTGTCAGGTCTGAAAGGGCCAGATATGAATGTGGATGCAGACATTGATAAGCCAGACCTCAATCTGAGTGGATCAGCTCCCAAACTAAATGCAGGGATAAATAGTCCTGATATTAACTTACATGGACCTAACGTTGATCTCAAAGGTCCAAGAACAGACCTTACTCTTCCAGACATGGACATGCCATCTGGAAAACTGAAAATGCCCACTATAAAGATGCCTAAGTTTGGTGTCTCGGGACCAAAAATAAAGGGGCCTGACTATGATTTGAAGACCCCAGAAATGGATCTGTCAGCTCCAAAGTTTAAGGCAGACTTTGATTCCCCAGACCTGAATCTAAAAAGCCCTAAAATAAAGGGAGGAATCGATACTCCAGACATGGATCTGACTCTGCCTCGAACTGATTTAAAAGGCCCGAACCTAGATATCAAAACACCTGATATTGATGTCAATGGTCCTTCAGGTAAATTCAATATGCCAAAGCTAAAGATGCCCAGTTTTGGCCCGTCAGGTTTGAAAGGGCCACATATGAATGTGGATGCTGACATTGATCGGCCCGACCTCAATCTGAGTGGATCAGCTCCCAAATTAAATGCAGGGATAAATAGTCCTGATATTGACTTACATGGGCCTAATCTTGATCTCAAAGGTCCAAGAACAGACCTTACTCTTCCAGATATTGACAAGCCTTCTGGAAAGCTGAAAATGCCCACTTTAAAGATGCCTAAGTTTGGTGTCTCAGGACCCAAAATAAAGACGCCTGACTATGATTTGAAGACTCCTGAAATGGATCTGTCAGCTCCAAAGTTTAAGGCAGACTTTGATTCCCCAGACCTCAACATTAAAGGTCATAAGCCAGATATCACTGGTCCAGATATGAATCTTGATTTCCCTAAAGGTAAATTTAAAGGACCAAACTTAAAGACACCCAACCTTGACATGAATGCACCTGACCTTGATATCAATGCCCCTTCAGGTAAACTGAAACTGCCAAAATTTGGATTTTCAGGTAGTAAGCCAAAAGGCCCAGATCTCAAAATCAAAACTCCGAAGATGAATTTTAAAAGCCCTAAAATGAAGGGAGGAATAGATACCCCAGACATGGACCTGACTCTGCCTCAATCTGATTTAAAAGGCCCAAACCTAGATATCAAATCACCTGATATTGATGTCAATGGCCCTTCAGGTAAATTCAATATGCCAAAGTTAAAGATGCCCAGTTTTGGCCTGTCAGGTTTGAAAGGGCCACATATGAATGTGGATGCTGACATTAATAAACCTGACCTTAAGTTGAAGGCATCACCTCCTAAAATAAATGCAGGGTTAAATGGTCCTGATATTGACTTACATGGACCTAACACTGATCTCAAAGGCCCAAGAACAGACCTTAATCTTCCAGACATTGACAAGCCCTCTGGAAAAATGAAAATGCCCACTTTAAAGATGCCTAAGTTTGGTATCTCAGGGCCAAAAATAAAGACTCCTGACTATGATCTGAAGACACCTGAAATGGATCTGTCAGCTCCCAAGTTTAAGGCAGACTTTGATTCACCAGACTTCAACATCAGAGATCATAAGCTAGATATCACAGCCCCAGACATGGATGTCGATATTCCTAAAGGTGCTTTTAAGGGACCAAATTTCAAGAAGCCCAATCTTGATGTAAATGCACCCGACCTTGACATCAATGCTCCTTCAAGTAAATTTAAGTTTCCAAAAGTTGGCTTCTCAGATGGACCTGATCTTAAAATCAAATCTCCAAAGCTAAATCTCAAAAGCCCCAAAATAAAGGGAGGAATTGATACACCAAACATGGATCTGACTCTGCCTCAAACTAATTTGAAAGGCCCGAACCTTGATATCAATTCACCTGATATTGATGTCGATGGCCCTTCAGGTAAATTCAATATGCCAAAGTTAAATATGCCTAGTTTTGGCTTGTCAGGTATGAAAGGGCCACATATGAATGTGGATGCAGACATTGATCAGCCCAACCTTAACCTGAGTGCATCAGCTCCCAAACTAAATGCAGGGATGAACGGCCCTGATATTGACATTCATGGACCCAATGCTGATTTTAAGGGTCCAAAAACCAACCTTGCATTTCCAGACATGGACATGCCTTCTGGAAAACTGAAAATGCCCACCCTCAAGATGCCTGATGTTGGTTTCTCAAGACCCAAAATCAAGACACCAGACTATGATCTGAATGCCCCTAAAATGGACCTGTCAGATCCAAAGTTTAAGGCAGACTTTGATTCACCAGACATCAACTTCAGAGGTCATAAGCCAGATATTACAGCTCCGGACATGAATGTTGATGTGCCAAAAGGTCAAATTAAAGGACCAAATTTCAAGAAACCCAATCTTGATTTAGAAACTGCGGACTTTGACATTGATGCACCTTCAAGTAAATTTAAACTGCCAAAGCTGGCCTTCTCAGGCAGCAAGCCAGAAGGACCTGATCTTAAGGTCAAATCTCCAAAACTGAATCTCAAAAGCCCCAAAATAACCGGAGGAATTGATACCCCAGACATGGATCTGACAGTGCCTAGGTCTGATTTGAAAGGCCCAAATCTAGATTTCAGATCACCTGATATTGATGTCAGTGGCCCATCAGGTAAAATGAACATGCCAAAGTTAAAGATGCCCAATATTGGCCTGTCAGGTATGAAAGGGCCACATATGAATGTGGATGCTGACATTGATCAGCCTGACCTTAATCTGAGCACATCAGCTCCCAAACTAAATGCTGGAATTAATCGTCCTGATATTGACATCCATGGTCCTAATGTTGGTCTTCAAGCTCCAAGAACAGACCTTACACTTCCAGACATGGACATGCCATCCGGTAGAATGAAAATGCCTGCTTTTAAGGTGCCTGATATTGGTTTCTCAGGACCCAAAATGAGGACACCTGACTATGATCTAAAGACCCCTAAAATTAAGACAGACTTTGACCCCCCAGACTTCAGTATCAGAGGTCATAAGCCAGATTTCACAGCCCCAGGGATGAACGTTGATTTCCCAAAAGGCAAAATGAAGGGACCAAATTTCAACAAACCCAGTGTTGATGTGAACGCACCAGACTTTGACATTGATGCTCCTTCTGGGAATCTGAGACTCTCAGGAAACATGCCAGAAGTAAGAGATCTTAAATGCAGCTCTCCAAAGATGAATCTCAAAACCCCCCGAATGAAAGGAGGAATTGATAGCCCTGATTTTCAAGGCATGGATTCTGATGTTGATTTTGGTACCTATTCACAAATGCATGCTAACAGCTTTGAAGTTCCAAGAGGTAAAACAAAGGCAGCCAAAATGTATGATTTTGATGCTCCTTCAAGAGACATCAGAATACCAACTCAGAAATATGGTGCCCCAGAATTTAACATGCAGGACCCCTATTACGACTTCAACAGAGACATGAAAGTTTCAGGAAAAGCTCAGTGGCCTACAATGCAAAAACATCTCGCCGGCCAGACCAGAATCTCTGGAGTAGGTCCAACATCATCAGATGTTTACTACAATGATATGTCTGGGGCACTCATGTCAAGACATCATAACACAAAAGCAAGTAACTTTGATATTGATGGCAACTGGAACAATATATCATTGCCTAAACTTCAAAGTTCAAGAAGCAGAGAAAATTTAGCTGTCAGAAATTCAAATATGGGAATGAATACCATGCAACGATCAGGTGATCATTATTATAGGAATAAAGTTCCTAGACGTCATTACACTACTGATGATATATGTTACACTTATAAAGGGATGCCTAGAAGAGATGGATGGGGAAACGGACAAACTGATTATAGTCGCAGACAGACACTGAGACGCCTGCAGATACATGCAATGGATCTGGAGGTTCCACAAAGCACTTTGAAAGGGTCGAAATTCAACGTTCTTAAACTAATATAGTAGGATTATTAAAAAGAAGGGATATGGGAGACAAGAATGAGCTTGTCCTTGGTATTCATGTTTACAGGGCTGATAAGAACTAATAGCATATTAAAAACTATCAAAAAGTAGATATTGTAAATGGGATTGAGCAAACCTTTTTTCTACACTACTTCTTAACACTGATGAACAAACCTTTTCAAAATGGAGACGTTATATTTGAAATGTTAACATATACTTGCACTTACAGTTTTATAGATAATTAGGCTTATTTTTTTAATGTACAATATGTATGACAAAACATGTGACAATATTATGTGGATCTTGCCTGATTAAATATTGTAAACCATATACATTTTGTAAATTAAGTAAAATGCTACAGTAATGTATAAATATAGTGTTGATGAGATATACACATGTAAAAAGTTTGGTCTGGAAAACAGGTTGTCTGGAGAATGTCTCTTGTTTCTTGCCAGGTTTTTTTGTTTGTTTTTTTTTTAAAAGTTACTCATCAGGTTCCACACATATTTTAGCATTGTTATGCTCATTAATACAGTAAGATGCACAGGGCTAGGGGGATTTGTTGTGAAAGATGTATATAAATCATTTGTGAAATATTCATACTAACATTGTTGCTTCAAGATATACAAAAGCAGTTGTTGTTGTATAATACTTCAAATGTGATGTCATTAAAATAAACATAGTATACCCTTTTCTGGAGTGATTATTTTCAAAAAGTATTTACTTAAATGTAAAAACATATTGCTATATAAAAAGAGTATTTGCACATTATATATATATATATATTATATATATATAATATATATATATATAATATTTATATTAGGGCTGTCAAATGATTAATCGCGATTAATCGCATACAAAATAAAAGTTTGAGTTTGCCTAATAAGCGTATGTGTACTGTGCAATTATTATGTATATATAAATACAAACACATTCAGGTAGATATATAAGAAATATTGACAAGTATATGTATGTATTATAATTTTTATATAATTTATATTATATAGAAATACAAATATTTTTTGCATAGATAACATATTTCTCTTAAATATATACATTAATTTGTGTGTATTTATATATACATCATAATTACACACAGTATACACGCATATGTTAGGCAAACTCAAACTTTTATTTTGTATGCGATTAATCACGATTAATCATTTGACAGCCCTAATATATATATATATATATATATATATAGTCTATTGTACTGAGTCATGATAATGCAAAGGCCAACCTGGAAAGCTGTTTTGCATATAAAAAGTGGACAGCAGTGTTGGTATTATTTATACACATTCTAGCCCAAGTATTGTCCAAAAAAGTATTGTGCCAGATGAAAATCCCAAAAGATTCACACTTTAGAGTTAGCAAATTAGAGCTAAGAAATGTATGATTAAAATTTAGAACATTTCCCAAGGACTTATTTGCATACTAAATTGTGTGGTTTTCTGTCATCTATTTGCATAGTGATTAGGATTTGGTCAAACATATTTTGCACTGTACTGTGTAGGTTCTTGTGTGCTGACTGCTGACTGTTTTGTCTTATTGACACCTTCATCGGAGCTGTGGTCTGCAGGGTGGTGCTCTATCAGGTGCTGCTGTGAGCATTTGGTCATGTGTCAGTCCTGTTTTCTCCTTTTCTTTGTGCATCTCTTATTTGAGATACAAATGGATATTCTAACTAGCAACTTATAAGCCTCTAAGTGATGTTAAACATACTTGCATGCTAAAGTCATAGAAATTCATTGATCAAAAAGCGGGAAAACTGTTAAGTATATTATGTAATATGTTAGTCTATATTAAGACTAAATGAACAGGAAAATAAATGTAAAAAAAATGTTGTTCAAAATAACTTGTTGAAAGTCTATGGTTAGTTTGACAAATTATTGTTATTAGAAATACCATAAAACATAAAGGTCCTAATGTCAATCATTAATAAATAAATAAATAAAACAAAATGACAAAGTGTTAACTTCATAGTTTTACAACAGAAACATTAAACTACTGTTGCGTTTTGGGAGATGCTACAGTAATTACCACTGCAGCGTGACGCAAGGGGAAAAGGTTAGCCGTGTAGTTACAGGTCTTGCTTTCCGGATGCAATCGGGTTTTTTCGGCCTCCTGCCTCCATTTTGTACCGACTCCGTGATTTCCGGGATTTTCGTAGAACTGGGTTCGCTAAAGCCCAGTGGTCCACCGTTGAAACAGTATCGCCCTCAAACACTGGGCAGCAATGTTAATAGCAACAAGACATCCGGTTTTGTGAATCTTTGCTTTTCGGTGCTTTCGTTTCACGCTGTGAACTGTTTGGAGTGAGTTTACAGAGTTGGCAACAACCAGCCGTCAGTATGACAGCGGACCACAGTAAGCTCTCGACCGACTAGTTATTTTAGTTACCTGTTCTTCTTCGGTGGCCGGTCAAACAGCGGATCAACGGCGAAAGAACAGCCGGTTACTGTTTAACATTAATGTTGTTTGGGACAAGTCCTCACATCGACCGACAGGTAAGCTTTGCCAACGTCTTCACAGTCGGAACAAGTTATGAAGTTGACTTATTTGTTATTTACCGTTCTCGTGATATATTTAAGGAATACATTAGTGACTTTGAGCAATGTTTTTGCACATATACTCTTTAAGTGGGGTTGTTTTTATTAACCAACGAGTCGTTCAGACCGGTTTTGTGAACCGGTTCAACCGATTCATTTCAAAGGTCCGACTCAAAAGAACAGTTCGTTTATGAATCACCTCTATTTTTGTTGTTCACGACATAGTATTTCAAAAGTTATGGTTTTACATAATACATACCTGTATGTGCTTGAACCTGTATCACATTTCATGACTGTTTAGGATCTTGTATGGCATGACAGGTATGGTCACTTCGGTGTGTGTGCACAAAGTATTTGTTGACTCAGTTAGAAATTATGATAATAACCAACACATACACAACACGTCATTTTTACAAGCTGGTTTGACTTCTTCCATCATTCATTTCCTTCTTTTTCCATAAAATGAATCGAAGCAAAACAATATTTTAAGTCTATGAACACTTAGTCTGTTAGCAGTTATTAAACTGATCCTAACTTATTATTATATAGTTTTTGTATCTGTATTATGCGAAATAGTTTAGCGAGTACCTCAACCTAAAGGAAGTTTTTAGAATACTAAAAGGCCCTTTACCTACTAAAAAATTATAAACTACCAGTCAGACAACAAAAGGCATGTGCAACCAGATTTTCAGCAAAGTTCTAAATGATCTTGTGGATAGTTTAGATGTTTAGACGTTTAGGAGTTCACATATACAATATGATACTGGCGCTTAGGGTTAATTAACTGCGGTCATGAGACATTTACAACTGCCAAGCAGAAATGTACACGACATCACGTCTGACTGCATTTTCTTTACAGTTGACAGCTGTGGAAAATAAAGACTCGTCAGAGGCAAAAGTATATTTTGGGATTCAGTGACAGCCAGGTATTGTTTTTGTGGTCTTGATGTGAATCTTTCTGGATATATGTAGCCGGCTGTCAGTTTGCGTGTAGAAACTTTAAAGATTAAACTCCTACTTCCTTAAATTTTGCACGTGTTTTATGCGTACCACAAACACATTCTTGCAACATTTGGGTATAATAAACAAGGCTTTCATCAGATTTCTTAAGGCTGATTAGAGCAAAGATATTCACCTGCCTGTTTTGGCTTGTAATGCAACAATGTGAAAAATGCCAATCTTATTTTTTTCTGGATTGAAAATGTTTTGTAGTGCATTCAGTACTGTTGAAATTCATCGTTCTGTCATCACTTACTCACCCTCAAGTTGTTCTAAACCTGTATGAATTTCTTTCCTTTGCTGAACATTAAAGAAGATAGTTGGTTTCTGGTCACTATTGACTTCCATAGTATTTTTTTCTCTGGAAGACTGTGCGGATAAACAACTGAGGTTACCAACGTTCTTCAAAATATTTTCTGTTATGTTCAATAGAAGAAAGAAACTTTTAAAGTATGGGCAACTTTTAATGTATAGAGAAATTAATTTTGTAATTGTTTGCCTTTACAGGTCACCAGGTTTAAAAGTGGGTTGATCAGTTTGTCTAACAGATGATCGTTTATTTCTTTATTATAGTGTCCATGTGTTCACGGTCACGTGTAAACTTCAGGAATCAAACCATATTCAATCTTTGTTTTGGAACTTTTGTAGTTTTATTTATTAGGTATGTTCATAGACAAAACCATGATTAAATCGAGCAGCAACAGGCGTTTCGGTTACAGCATATGATAGCTTGAATGTAATGAAGATGAGCCATTCGGGTCACAAGAATACACGTTTTACCACAGTCCTTGTGCTTCACCCATTTTCACACTCTTACTTCCATTAGTCGTTGTGTGGCGGCAGATCCTGCTTGGCAGCATTCCGGTTAGTCCTGCTTAAGTTTTGTATCATCCCACTTTATCTGTGGGCATGTGAGCGAACACTTCGTACGGAAACTTTGTGGAGTGCCTAGAAGTGAGGAAAATCAACCTGTCAGTGGAAAAAGAAAGAGGATAGGGGTTTTTCATTTGAATATTTTCTTTAAACTTTCTAAAGGAGTCAGGTGGTTTGGGAGGTACACTGATGACGTTAATCACTAATGAATATGTCACTGTGATGACATACTGTTTTTTGTTTTTGTTATAACCATCTCTTGAATTACTTGAAGCTGCACATGGCAGTCTGATGGCTGTTATTTCTCCACCTTGCAGAGTTTTTGTGAGCAGCTCAGACCAAGTGCTGAAGATTGAGGTGATTGTTGACGTCTTCCGAATTTGCCAGGATGCCTATTCCTCCTCCTCCCCCTCCGCCTGGACCTCCACCACCCCCCACCTTTAGCCAGGTCAGTGTAAAGCAAAGGTCCAGCGATGTATTTTCCTTGTTATTTCCTTAATGCATGTTACCTTTTTTCCAACTTTCTTTGTTTATTTTTTGTCAATGATGAATAAAAGAAGGAAATTATTAAAAAAATTCTAGAATAAAGTACGTGTGCCAAAACTTTTCGTGTTTTTATATGATTATATTTTTATTAAATGTATAAAATTATGAATTCAGAAATATTACTATGTTATATGTTTCTTAAGGTGATTTTTAAAATGTATTTATTTATTATTTATTTATTTATTATATATATATATATATATGTGTATATATATATATATATATATATATATATATATATATATATATATATATATATATATATATATATATATATATATATAATTTTTTATTTTTTTTTAATTTCCTAAAATATCATTTTATATGATATTTGATATGATATTTTACAAAAAAAGTGTTACTTAAATATAATTAGGTTTTTGGAGTTTATTGAGTTTGGTCAACCAAAAAAAAGTAAATAAATAAATAAATAAGTAAATAATCTTATAGTCTTATATCTTATATCTTATAGTTTAGAGAATGGCATTGACACAGAGCCATGAGGGTCTGCATACCTCTCTATGATATAATTGTATGTAATAAAAAAAATTTTCTGCACATCGTTCATTTAGTGATAATTTCTTTTTAATATTAATAAGCAATAAAGTATTTGTTACTTTTTTCAATAAATAATAATAAAATAGTATGTATTGTTGAAAATGTTTTTTAATATAATTCTATCATATTAAAAGTGTTTTTAAAATTCATTATCTTTATGCCCCACAAAAAATATCAAAATTAAATTTAATTCAGAAATTACCAACAAATCCCATTTTAAAAAAGAGATATTCAGGGAGGCCAAGTCTGCAGTTTTCCAGCGGAATTTGGCTACTTTTAAACTGTTGCCACAGTGTGTGTTTTTTTTTTTTTACCCCCCCTGCGGGTTAATGGTGTGACATACTGCATAAATTATATTTGATTGAAATGCTTGTACTGAAATATTTTATATTCTTCCAATGATAAAACTGCAGTAGATGTTAAAGAAGTTCACTTCCAGAACAAAAATGTACAGATAATGTACTTGTCATCCAAGATGTTCATGTATTTTTTTTTCTTCAGTCACAAAGAAATTATGTTTTTTGAGGAAAACGTTTCAGGATTTCTCTCCATATAGTGGACTTCTATGGTGCCCCTGAGTTTGAATTTCCAAAATGCAGTTTAAATGCAGTTTCAAAGGGCTCTAAATGATCCTAGCCAAGGAAGAAGGGTCTTATCTAGCAAAACAATGCTCATCTTGTCTACCTCTGCGTGAACTCTGTGCATTCCGGTTCGTGACGGTTTGTCGAAAAACTCCCATCTCATTTTCTCCTCCAACTTCAAAATTATCCTATATCACTGTTTTACCTTTTTTGGTAAAGATTGTTTGATCTTCTTTGGATGTTCACTTTGTAAACACTGTGTTGGTACTTCTGCAGCAGTGTAGGATGATTTTGAAGTTGGAGGAGAAAATGAGATGGGAGTTTTTCGACATACCCTAACTTGAAACGGAATACACAGAGTTCATGCAGAGCTAGACAATACAAGCATTTGAGGTTAAAAAATAACCGATCGTTTCGCTGGGATTCTTTAGAGCCCTTTGAAGCTGCATTTAAATTGCATTTGGGACATTCAAACTCGGGGGCACCATAGAAGTCCACTATATGGAGAGAAATGCTGAAATGTTTTCCTCAAAAAACATAATTTCTATACGACTGAAGAAAGAAAGAAAGACATGAACATTTTGGATGACAAGGGGGTTAGTAATTAATCTGTAATTTTTTTTGTTCTGGAAGTGAACTTCTCCTTTAGATTTTGTGAAGGAGGGCCACTGGTAATGAGTTCTTGAGCTGCGTTTATGATCACTACACTTTGGTTTTCAACAGTGACTGTAAAATATGTACTTTAGGTACAGGAATTACATATTTTGAGTTTGATATTTCGGAAATGGTCATTTGGCCTACTTTTGGGTTATAGCCCCCCTAAACTGACTACTCATCCCCCCTAAAATTTTGCGATTAGCTCCATAAACTGTACATGAATTCATGATCACCTTTTAAATTTAATCTGAAAATTGCGTCAGACTTCTGTCGGCTCCTCTCAGTCTTTCTTTCAGCGCGTTCTTCAATTCACAGACCGCCGGTGGCGCAGAGCGAAAAACAAAGGACAAGGTCTGTGTTTATTGATAGATTGTTATAATATCTGCATCTGTGCAGTTTAAATACAGTATATAAAATATCACGGGGGGAGCAATCGGTTCCCCATATACTGTTGCCTACATTTTCGCTGTGTTCACCCCTCATCACACCAGCTGTTTTCTCCAGCGAAAATGAAGCACATAAACGCGTAGTTTATAAAACAATCATGTTGCAGTTTTCATTTGAAAATTTAACTTTCACTAGTTTCTAGTGCATGTGGCAAAGAGGTTTGCATACTTCAGCTAAGGAAAGAGGCTTGTACGAGAAATGCAAACAGTAAAAATTTGTATTTGTACAGTAAACAGACTTGTATTTGGCTTATTCAGTAATCAAATGTTATACCTATTTATACAATACAGTGGAATATTGCAGTAAGTATAGCATACCACCCCTATTAGTCAAACATTTTTTATTATATATATATATATATATATAATATATATATATATATAATAATGCAAAAGCCTCTAAATCCATCTGACGTTTTTCTTTAAAATTAGCATTTCTTTCTGGCTACTTTGTATAGGTTTCTGTGTCAGAACTGGTACTTCTGATTGGGCTGAGGCTGGAATTTAGCGAGTTTGAAGTAAAAGTATTTGATGGACGTATACTATTTGTCAGGAGCATTAACTCAGTATCATTATCTCATTTTTGACCGAGATGGCTTTTAGCTGGTTTTGCATCTAAACTCTTCATATATATATATATATATATATATATATATATATATATATATATATATATATATATATATATATATATTATAAATATTATATATTATGAAAATTAAATAGTACTTAATTTTTGTTATTATAACCTCACTGGGGGCTGAGCCCCGCTAATATGAAAATCCTAGAATCGCCCCTGTTTTGGGTTATTTTTGATACGCCATTGGGCTAGTTTTGTTTTGCAGACCTGGCAACCCTGAAGAACTTCAAGTCAATGAATTGTATTTTTCACTCATTTATTTAATAAATGAAGAGAGAACTTTTTCAACATACAGATGTGTTTTCTTTCAGGCAAACACCGCACCTCCAAAGCTTAGTCGAGATGAAGCGAAAGGAAGAGGAGCTCTGCTGTCAGACATCTGCAAAGGGACCAAACTGAAGAAGACCACTGGGATCAGTGACAGGAGTGCACCTGTCATTGAAAGTAAGTCATTGTAGTGCATTACTGCTGAAAATACAATTCATGTTTGACGTGACCCAGCTAACAAGGCAGTGTTTTGTTTTGGCAGAGCCTGGAGGTCGAGGTGGCGGCAGTGGTGGAGGTGGAGGAGGCGGGGGTGGTGGAGGATTTGGAGGTGGTTCTGGGCCGATGGCCATGGGAGGGCTGTTCAGTGGTGGAGTGCCTAAACTACGACCAGTTGGAGGTGAGTAGTGAGTAGTGCAATCATGATGGATTTTTGTTAAAGGAGAAGTCCACTTCCAGAACAAAAAATTACAGATAATGTACCCCCTTGTCATCCAAGATGTTCATGTCTTTCTTTCTTCAGTCGTAAAGAAATTATGTTTTTTGAGGAAAACATTTTATCATTTTTCTCCATATAGTGGGCTTCTGTGGTGTCCCGAGTTAGAACTTCCAAAATGCAGTTTAAATGCAGCTTCAAACGATCCCGAATGCAGTTGTAAACAGTCCCAACCAAGAAAGGAGGGTCTTATCTAGCGAAACGATTGGTTATTTTCATAATTAATTTAATGCTCGTCTTGTCTTACTCTGCCTGAACTCTTTTTCCATTTCATGACAGTTAGGGTATGTCGAAAAACTCCCATCTCATGTTCTCCCTCAACCTTAAAATCGCCCTATATTGCTGTTTTATCTTTTTTGTTAAGGGTGTTTGATCTTCTTTGCATGTTCACTTTTCAAAGACTGGCTCAGTACTTCTGCAGCGATGTAGGATGATTTTGAATTGATTTTTGAAGTTGAGGGAGAAAATATGATTGGAGTTTTTCGACATACCCTAACTGTCTTGAACCAGAATACACAGAGTTCAGGCAGAGCAAGACAAGACGAGCATTTGAGATTAAAAAGTATTTAAATTGTATTTTTTTTTTTTTTAATGAAAATAACCAATCGTTTCGCTAGATAAGAACCTTCTTCCTCACCTGGGATCGTTTACAACCGTATTTGGGATCGTTTGTAGCCGCATTTAAACTGGGGCACCATACCAGTCCCATTATGTGGAGAAAAATGCTGAAATGTTTTCCTCAAAAAACATAATTTCTTTACGACTAAAGAAAGAAAGACATGAACATCTTGGATGACAAAGGGGTGAGTACATTATTTGTAAATTTTTGTTTTGGAAGTGGACTTCTCCTTTAAAGCTGCATAATTTTCTATTTTTTTTTCCCTGTGCAAATGCACAACAAAATCACTCACTCCAACTCTATAATAATTAAATTCTTTACAAATAGTAATCTGGTGGAAAATTCCTGTATTTTTATTTATTTTTGTATTGCATTATATATATTGCAAAATAAAATATCACAATGTCAGTTTTTCCCAATATTGTGCAACACTAATTATTATCCTAAACTTTTATTAATGTGTCCGCACAGACAGCTCTGTAGGACGGTCAGCGCTGCGACCACCAGGCTCTCGTCCTGCATTACCTCGTGCTCCAAGTCATTCTGAACCAGACAGCTCCGGTCGTGGTGATGGAAGTCGCACCTCACCTCCAGAACAGCCACGAAATCACCGTCCCTCTGTGCCAGACATCGCCAAACCCTCTGCTATCAGCAGCTCCGCAAAACCCGCCAACTCCGGTCCGCCTCCGCCGCCGCCATTCAGTCGCGGCCCCAAACTCGGACCCTCTTCAGCCCAACAGGGTTCTGGGGCACACAGTCGCGAGAAACCCCTTCCACCACCACCTGCAAGCAAGGGGCCTCCACCACCGCCATCTTCCTCTCGGGATGGGCCTCCTAGACATCCCCCTCTTTCATCTCGCTCCTCTTCATCCTCCTCTTCCTCAAATCCACCTCCACCTCCTCCTTACCGTCAGCCAACTAATGCTGCAAATGGTGACTCGGCCCCTGAGTTGCCGCAGAGGCGAAACTCACTGAACAAGAAAAGCCATGCCAATGCTAACGTCCGTAGCCAGGCTCCTCCTCCTCCACCCCCTTCCCAGCAGAACAGACGACCCCCGCCACCATCACGTGATCCAGTGGTGCGCAGCACAGGTAAAGACCTTAGTCAGGGTAGTGCAATATTTAATTTTTGACGGGAATGAAACAAGGCTGTGAGGATATAAATACAGTGCAACTACACAATTTAAGATTTTTTAAGGAAATCCGAGAGCTTTCTGACCCTGCATAGACAGCAACGCAACCACCACGTTCAAGGCCTAGAAATGTATTAAGGACATTGTAAAAATAATCCATGTGATATCAGTGCTTCAACCGTAATGTTATGAAGCTACAAGAATACTTTTTGTGCACAAAGACAACAAAAATAACGACTTTATTCAACAATTTCAACACTTTCAGTAGACAAAAACTCCATAAAACTTGAAATTTGTGAGTTGTGAAAATTATGTGATCTAGGACCTTTGTGCCATTGTAAAGACTGTAAATCTATCCATCACAGCCTGATTTTTATCCACATAAAATTCGATATAGCATCTAGTGCCTGCCCACTTCTTCAGCTCTGTTGGTTCCTGAAGTATTTTTCCCAGAAGAATTTTTTAAAAAGTCTTTCTTAAAGAGTTATGAACCATGAACTAAACCAACCAGCTTTAAGGTAAATCACATCAAAAGGATTTGAAAATCTGACCCCAAAAAAAAAGAAAAACAAAGGACAAGACTGAAAAAATATAGAACTATTGATTTAAAGATGATTATGTATATATATATTATGTTTGTTGAGCTCTAAAAATTATGAAAAGGCACAATAAACTACAAATCACTACAAATAGTTTTACATTGGTCCTGTACATTTATATTTAAGTCTTTTGAAGTTATACAACAGCTTTGTATAAAAAAAACTAAATGAAATTTCGTTCGTACAGTGCGTTCATTCGTATTGCTATGCAAGGCTGCTTTAGACTTGAAATATAGCCAACAAGTCTTAAAGGAGAAGTTCATTTCCAGAACAAAAATTTTACAGATAATTTACCCCCTTGCATTCCAAGATGTTCGTGTCTTTCTTTAGTCAAAAAAAAAACAACTATGTTTCTTGTGGAAAACATTCCAGAATTTTTCGCCATAAAGTGGACTTCTGTGGTGTGCACGAGTTTGAACTTTCAAATGCAGTTTCAATGCAGCTTTAAAGGGCTCTAAACGATCCTAGCCGAGAGGAACGGTCTTATCTAGGGAAACTATCGGTTATTTTCTAAAAATAAATAAATAAATAAATATGTACAATTTCTATACTTTTTAACCTTAAATTCTCGTCTGTTCTCTGCAATGCGCCTGCGAACTCTGTGTAATCTGCGTCAATACAGTTAGGGTATGTCGAAAAACTCCCATCTCTTTTTCTCCTCCAACTTGAAGTGGGAGTTTTTCATCCTGCCCTGACTGTATTGACCCGGATTACACAGAGTTCGCATGCGCATCACAAAGAATAGACAAGATGAGCATTTGAGGTAAAAAAGTATATAAATTATAAATTTTTTGGAAAATAACTGATTGTTTTGCTAGATGAGATCCTTCTTTCTCGGCTGGGATCGTTTAGAGCCCTTTGAAGCTGCATTGAAACTGTGTTTTTTGAAATTTAAACTCACAAGCACCATAGAAGTCCATTATATGGAGAGAAATTATGGAATGTTCTCCTCAAGAAACATAATTTCTTTACGACTATAGAAAGACAGACATGAACTTCTTGGATGACAGTGGGTAAGTAAATTATCTGTAAATTTTTGTTCTGGAAGTGAATTTCTCCTTTAAATATTTATTGCTTGACAACATGACACCCTGAACAGTCTACGGATTCAAATTACCTAAACTGAATTACCAAACACACAGATATTAAATGGGGAAAAATTTTTTTTATTTATTTATTTATTTTTTTTTTTTAATACTTGTTCCTTTGAATTAAGGTTTTACTAGAATATGGTAAATGTAGACCTCTTCTAAAATGAAATGCTCATTCAGCTCCTCAGGTTCCTGCATCTCGTAATGGGGTTCGGGAAACGCCACCCCCTCCGCCTCCTTATCGCGGCGGGGCACAAACATCTTCTGAATCCCATAGTCGAGGGAAACCCCCTCCTCTTTCCTCTGCTGGACGTCAGCCTTCAGGACATGCACCACCACCTCCTCCACCTCTCCGAAATGGACATACGTCATCTGCCCCCAAATCCTTTACTGGTGAGTTCCATCGTATTTATCAAACAGGTGATGTAATCTTTTTCGGAACATCAGTTCATTCTCATAGTTGCTAATTTGTTTGTTTGTGGGAAGTGCCGTAGATCAGAATTTTGATTTCGGTAGCGGATCTGTAGTCTACTGTGCGTTAACACATGAAAATAACCCTGAAGTCAAATGAGCTCTCAGTAATTCAAATGCGGCTCAGTTATTTCCTCATTGCACACGTCAACAAAGCCTTCTCAGAACACGGAGATGTAATGGCAGATAAGTTGGTCTGGAAAAATGAGGTCATCATTTTACCTGATGACTTGGTACTGATCATTAATGTACAAAAAATAGATTTTTTTTAATGCATTTCATACAGGTTTCGCAGAGGGTTCATTGATTTAAACGAGGATAAAATGTCAAAAATGTCAAATTAAAGGGAAAGTTTACCCAAAAATTAATATTAGACTCTTTAAAATAAAGGTGCTTCAAAAGGTTCTTCAAGTGATGCCATAGAGGAACGATTTTTGGTGAAACAGAAAGGTTCTTCAGATGTTAAAGGTTCTTTATGGAACCATTTAAACAAAAAAGGTTCTTCTATGGCATCGTGAAGCGCCTTTATTTTTAAGAGTGTATCTCATGATTTACTCAATCTCAAGCCATCCCAGGTGTATATGACTGTATATGATCTATATGATCTAAGTTATATTTAAAACAGGGTTCCCACGCGTCCTGGAAAACACATGGAAAATAAGAGCAAATGAAAAATGTCCTGTAAAATTTTTAGTTGTCCTGGAAAATTATTATAAAAAAATGAATTGTGTTGTCCTTTAGACAAGCCTGAAACAAATAATGCTAGCAGTAGAAAATATTTGAACTGCCATAAATCATAACTGGCCAGTTTCTGCTCCAAACGCGCAATTAGCAGTCAACTCTTGTTTTATTTCAGCCAATCTCTCACCAACACACAAACCGTATTGCAAGCATTTTCCAAAATGTCATTTGTGTGGAATTATTACAAAGTCTTTAAACGGGACATTAACAAAGGCCAGAGATGCTGAAGGTGAATGCAAAGAGGAGAAAATACTGGCAGAGCAAGCTCACTGTTCATGATGTGTGAAATATTGGAAGAAAACCCATCAAATTTAATCAGGGGTATTTATATGAATGTATCTCTGAGGGGAACTCAGAAAAGCTTAGGTGGTATTTTCTTTTCATCTTGCCACTGTATTATCCATACTAAAGTAGTTGGTGCTAGGTTAATGCTAGATGCAGTGCTGCTTTGTTTACAGCAGTAACTAGGGAAACGCTGTATTGCTGCTGTTCCATAAGCACCACCTGCTGTCAGAGAGTGAATTTGTACTTTCAATCAAGCAGTGTGCTGTTTTTGTTTCCTGCAGATATTTTTTATCTAGCATAATTCCACATAGATAAAGTTAGACCATTCTGTTTTTGCTTCAGATTTTGAAATTAGATCAGAAACTGCTCATGTGTGTAGATACGATATAATTCCAATATCGATATCAACAATATTTTAAAAAGCCTCAGAATTACTGCCACCTGTCTTTATAGACTTGGCAGATTTGGCAGAATGAATTTGCCAAATCTGTGACACCTCATTCTATAAAACTAGGTAATATTTTAGAAAAAATGGTACAAATAAATGTTCACCTTTTATTTGTACTTAGCCTTCATACAAACAAAAAATGTGAAATCACCATCAGATATACATAAGATTTTCAGACTCAACCTATTAATGTTGATATATTACCTAAACTACAGTGTAACACAGGCTGATTATATTATAGTTTGAAAGAAAAGTGATTCAGCCAGAATAAAGATTTTGAAAAGTGCTCAGAGTTGCTACAGAAAACAGAAAAAAAGAATGAGCAACAACAAAAACATGCTGTTGGACACAGGGCTATTGAAAGTACCAGATTCATCATCTGCCAGTAAGAGGTGCTTTTGGAGCAGCAAAAACACCAGCTAACTAAATGGGTAAATAAAATAATAGAATACTTCCAATATATTTTGTTTATTTTGCTATGGTACTGAAATTGGTTCAGAAATGTTGTAACGTATAATTAGGAGCTCATATTAAAGAGCTGATTTTATAGTTAAGACATGGCCATAAACTGTATGTTTTTAAAGACATCTCAAGAAAAGAATATATTACTTTAGAGTGCATAATTAAAATAAAAATGTCCTGGAAAATGATCACCGAAAAAGAGCGGGAACCCTGTTAAAAATCTCATAGCTCTTCCAAGCTTTATAATGGCAGTGAATGGGGTTTAAGATAGGAACGGCACTCTAGATTACGGTTTATAGTTTTAAATATGGATATTTTTCTTACACAAACACATCGATTCACTTCAGAAGGCTTTTATTAACCCTCTGGAGCCACTTTTTATGATGGATGGATGCAGTTTTTTGGGCTTCAAAGGCTTGGAAGAGCCAGGACATGTTTTAATGTTTTCCTAGTTTTCCTTTTTGGGTTAACTATCCCTTTAAAATAAATATAGCTGCACAGTTATTTAAAATTGAAATCATGATATGGCTTAATACTATTATCAAATCACAAAAGATTTGAATTTAGTGCGTTGTGTGTTTCAAAGTGAATCTGTGTTCATTTATATGTGAGCAACACATGATCCTGTGTGACTTGTGCAGCTTCGTTCACATTAAATGCCTGAATATATTTGTCTAAATATTTTTTTTTTTCTCTACCATTTTAGTATATAAATAGTCATGCAACGACTTCTGTGAGACAACAGTAGTCACTGTGGCTGGTGTGTTTGAACTGACTTAATGAAACAATGCATGTGTGATCCTATTCAAATGAACAGTTTTGCTGCCAAAGGTTAAAACAGAGTAACATTCTCATACGCATGAGTTGGGAGGCAAAGATCGCTCATAAAACGTCTAAATGCAAGATTACAAAACTTACAGGAAGTCTCTTATACTTGCCAACACTGCAGTAAAAACAGTAATATTATATAACTATATATAGTGAAATATTATTACAATTACAAATAACTGTTGTCTATTTTAATATACTTTAAAATGTAATTTATTCCTATGATGCAAAGCTAAATTTTAAGCAACATTATTCCTCTCTTCAGTGTCTCATGATCCTTCAGAAATCATTCTAGTATGCTGATTTGCTGCTCAAGAAATATTTCCAATTATTAATGTTAAAAACACGAGTTTTCACTGCTTTATATTTTTTTCAGAATTCTGATGAATTGATATTTCAAAATAACAGCATTTATTTGAAATGGAAATCTTTTGTAAGCTTAAATGTCTTTACTGTCACATCCTTGATAAATTAAAGTATTATTTATTTATTTTTTTATTTATTTTTTTAATGTTACTTACCCCAACATTTGACTGGTGTTTCAAATAGTTATGCATCACAGTTTCCATAAAATATTAAATATATTACGCTAAATATTAAGCAGGAGTAACAAAGCTGAAAATTCCGTTTGATCCACAGGAATCAATTGCATTTGTAAAATATAAAATATACAAAAAAACAGTTCTTTTAAATTATAATAACATTTCACAACATTGCTGTTTTTACTGTATTTTTGAACAAATAAATGATCTATTGAGACTATTTTAGTGTATTGCTTTGAATATTTAATAAAGCTTTAATCCGCAAAAAACTGGAATAGATCAATAATATTTTTTTTAACTTTATTTATTTATTTATTTGTTAAACATCAGCATATGCAAAGCTGCTTGTCCACTAGGTAGTGCATAAAATAGATTTGTCGTTGATTGATAAATATTTTCCATTTTTAAAATGTTTGTCTCCTTTCAGATGATTTTGAGTCCAGGTATGACTTCCACCCTATAGAGGACCTTCCACCACCTGAAGAATACAGAAACTTCCAGAAGATCTATCCTAGCCAAAACAACAAGGGTAAAGACACTGTTTTTAACTTTGCCCTGTCATTTATTCATAAAGATAAACCTTTACAGATTTTGTTGTACACATTTCCTCATGTCCTTTTTATCTTTCTCCAGGTTTAGTGAGAGGTGCTCCTCCACTGCCTCCTGTTGGAGGAAGATGAACACTGTTCAAGGACCAAAAAGAGCTGACACACAAACACATACACACGAATATGTACATGTGTCCACAGTATATATTTATGTGTGTTTGCCACACAAACATTCACTACACCTAGAAATCTAATCACGTGACATCTTTCTTAGGGCAACACTAAAAATACCTACATGATCTCTGATCCAAGCCACTCCAGAATGCTGTACCTCTAGACCTGAAAACACTGTGCAATATTCCTGTGCTGCCTAGAAATGCACCTTTCAATATTGTGTCAGATGACAGCGGCACAGCAATGCGAGAGCAGACAACTCCAGTTATCATGAAGCTAGATGTGTACATTCCACCTGTTTCTTACAGCAACCAAAGTTTTTTATTCAGTGACAATATGTGTAGCACTTGTAGATTATTGATGACTATGCATATCAGACAAAAGGTCTGTATTCCTCTGGACAATCATGTAATTGTATGTATTTTTATTCTTATTTTAATTTTTAGTTTCTTTGCAAATCAGTCAGGAATGAGTTAAATTCTGAACGTGTTTGCTTACACTACAAAGGCCATGAAACAGCCTTGTTTCTTGTTCAGTGCACAGTTACGTTTTCCACGTCACACTACAGCGTCAGAAGCTACAACGACCAATATGGTCACATAGGTTTTAAGAAGCTGATTTAAAAATCATTTTTTGGCTCCATGTTGAATCTAAACTAATTTTTACTGACCAAATATACACTAAGTGCCATCAGATCTGTAGGAAGGTCTTGTTGGAGATATTTGTTTTTGAAACAGTATAGAGGCAGTGCCATCTTCTGGTTCATCTGCACCCTTTCTTCTGCTGGGTACCAATGTTTCTGGGTCATTTATACATTGCCTCTTCATCAGTAGTGTTTTAAACCTAAGCTGAATTTCAGGAAATAAATTTTAGTAGATTTTGTATAAAACACTACAGTTTTCTAATGGGCGTATTTTAATTCTGCGACATTGTTATGAAGTGACCAAGTATGTTTGTAACGTTCAGGCAATTCTGGCCTTTAAGTATAGAAGGTTATAATTGGGATTTGGTGACCAATCATTCTGACTTGTAAATGTCATTTTATCTGTTTCTGAATGTGTTAAAATGTGTCAACATAATTCTGAAATAAAAGGTGGGAATGGGAATTAAATTGTGTGCTTTTTTACAATAATGATATAAAAGTGTTGATCTTTGTTAATACGCTATGCTTTGTAATTGGTAATGTAATTTCACATTTCCATAAAATATTCTCCCCAAATTTGTCACTACCAAAACACAGCAATATATAACTTAATTACAAGGGTTATATTGACCTATTAAGATTTTGCTTACATCTTCATTGTAAATATATATATATGTGCTATTTCATTAACATTTTTTTCAGAGGTAAATCAATAATGACATTTTTAACAATGTTTCAAGTGTGATTTATGAGATTTGTTGTATTTTGAATGCAATTATCCTTTGTAAAAGGCAAAAGATTGATCATACTGATTTCAAAATTAAAGATTCATTCATCTAAATATACACTGAACCAAAAACTATCATAAAATCTTATTTTATAATTCAGTATGCTTTATTTTTGACATAACAACCCACTTCGGTCGTGGCAGCACATTTTCGGTAACGCTTTGGTAGTGACCACATCACATTACAGAATTTTAACTTGCAATAGTAACACACTACTAAAACATTAAAATGCTAAAAATTTGCTTAACTTTCTAAAATTTAATTTCCCCCAAATATGAGGATTATTTTGTCAATACCGAAACAATGATGACATGTTTTGGTTGTGACTTTCGGTAGTGACAAATTTATGGGATAACACCCAAAAAAATCAATGATGTCACTACTGACACTCCACCAAATATTTTGGTCATGAATGTTTCGGTAGTGACAATTTTAGATACTTTTTACCTTAGCTCAAAGATGCTAATCAGCACATGGTTAGCTAGCACAGTTCTGAACAGTTGTACACATATAAAAACTAAATGCTATGGAACAACACCCAAAAAAAGAGTTTAATTATAGAAAAATGGTGTTTGGTGGTGACATTCCTTAAAGTTCTTAAACACACAGATTTTTCATATTTTTGAACACATTTACCTCAAAATGATGGGGCTTATCTACTCACCATGTAGCTATGAGAGCGAGGGACACATGAATATTTCCTTATCATAAATTTAGGAGTGTAGTTAAAATCAGTCTCATCCAATGGACTAAAAAATACACCGTTTCAGAAAATGCGAAAAAAAAAATGTGTTTCATAATTTACAAAGAAAAAAAAAAAAAAAAAAAAAAAAAAAAAAAATATATATATATATATATATATATATATATATATATATATATATATATATATATATTTTTTTTTTTTTTTTTTAATATCACCTTCATAAGTTGAAATGTAGGGGTTAGGGTTCAGGACAGCCACCTCCTAACTGAAAGTACCCAATAAATGATAATCTTATTTATATTAAGCTTACTAATATTTAAAATATTATCTTGGCTTTCAGTAGATAATAAAAGGATCTTAGTAAACATCTAAGATTTGAATACTTAATATCTTTATAAATGTGTTTTTTAATTGTGGGACAGCAGTTTGGACCAATTCTGTAGAATGTCCCATATAGGAACCAGGATGGCCATGACAAGAACTTCTGAGGAGGCTTTAACAGAGAACTCTGTATGTACAAATATGTTTGTCAGCATTTAAATAATGTATTTTTCCCCCTTTTTTTCATAATTTTAAATTAGAACATCTTAATTTGCTTTTCCTGTGATATGCTCACTGAAATATGTATTCATGTACAAATATGACCATCCTCAACCCAGTTGGTGGCACTGTTGTTACAGAAACGACGACAGGCTTTATCCTAAAAGGAAATTAAGGAACTAAGAGATAAAACTGAAAATAATTTGAGTGTTTTATGTAGTTGTTGTTTTTAGATACCTTGTCCGAGAAAAATTCAAGAGCGGAGAATGTGAGCCTGTTCTCCAGTCATTCCTGCCGTGTGGCCACACGTCATAGTCAATCCAATAATGCCTTGATGCATCACAGTCATTAATTACATAAAGTTATTTGAAATAGTAAAAATATTTTTGAATCTTTGAATCAAATAAATGCAGGCTTGATGAGCATAAGAGAATTAGTTAAAACAAACAAACAAACAAACAAAAAAAAAAAAAAAACAAATCTTACTGTTCAATAACTTTTTACTGGTAGTGTACTTTAAAAATACAATGCAATAACTGAACGGACATAGTAAAGATATGGTGTTTTTTTTTTTTTTATTCCAAGTACTCTAATACAAATATGTACAATATTTGAGCCCATTTTAATGATAGTAAATACGACAAAACAATTCAAAAAGAACGTAAAAGACCAGAAGCTTTCAATAAATAAGAGGTAATACCAATAGCCTGTCATGGATCAGGAAATCGAGAAATCAATGTATAATCGAATTCAAAATATTACAGTATTTGTGACTTTTGAGTGAATTTATGAGACAGAAATGAACCTATCACTGTGAAAACCTAGTGTACACCAGGAATATTAAAATAAATGTCAAGAGTGGATATTGATGGCAGAATACTTGCCTTTTATTTATACAGGAAACCTGCAGTTAGGTGCAAAAAACATTTTTGCTATTTCCCGGGAAATTTATTCCGCCAAAATACCAACAAAGAAACACCCGCCTTTACAGTCAAGTCAGTGGGGGAAGGGACTACGAATCCTATTGGTTCCATACAACCAAAAGGAACTCCGACAGCCAATGAAATGCGTTGTCATGTGATCCACGTCACACGCCAGCGCGTCAGCTGTTCAGAGAAGGAGGTCACGACAGCACATTTGGCGCTAGTTTGACGGCGGGGAAGTGAATGTAGCGAGAAGCTTGCTCTGAGAGATCTACAACTTGTGATAGTTGTAACGATTTTCAACACTATTTCAGCTTTATTCAGGTAAGACATCAAATATATTCATTCTGCAGTTCCTAAAAGATTGTTGTGCAGTGTTTTTAAGATAAGATTGCTTTTATTAAGTGTTGTTATGCGTGTGAACAAACATCTTGGCGCCAAATGACCCACAGCAGGAACTGCTCACTTACACCTTACAGTATTTGTTGGAATGCACAGTGTTTCTGCAACAAAACATTTATTTGTTAATGTGCTAATTTTTGTAACGTAGTAGTGAAATAGAACCGACAGGAGGCGTTAACAAAATTAATAGTCACAAAGTGTCTGTAGAATTAAGCCGCCAAATGAAAAGGAATATATTGTGATCTTTGATCTGTGTGATTCTGCACAAAATGGATTAACGTACTTTGTTGTCAGACTGTTAACTACAACCAACCCCCAACAGGTTTTTAGGTTAGTATGGCTTTGTTAATGACTCGCACCTCAGAGTCAACAGGAAAAACTACACTTACTTGCTAAATTCTTGATGGTTACCTCAGTTTTCTCCTCAAGCTACAGTTTTGATGTTACAGATTATTAACTATTGTGCATTAGAGGTTATTGGTCGTTGTTTTGCTGTAAACTAAATCATCACTGCTTTTTCTTTCAGATCTGTTTCCTGGTTTTAAACTAAAAATGCCCAGCACTCGCTCACAGAACCAGCCCACCCTTCAGTTCCCCCGAAGGAAGTCTTCCAGATTGGGTTCTCGGCCTAAAAGCTCCTCTGAGAATGCAGTGGATGTCCAGGCCACCCCTCTGTCCCCTAGAAAGCCAAATGTAGGCGATTCGCTTGGTGTCTGTCTGTCTCCCAGGAACTCTGTGTTGAAAAACACCTCTCTGTCTGAAAGGCTGCCCTTGAGCCCTCGCAAACGTACAGGTGTGTAAATCATCACCTTTAAACAACCTTCATGGTTGTTCCACTTACAGTAATGTGGCATGGCTTGAATATTTTATTTATGTAGTTCTGTGTTTGTTTTTCAGGTGACGAGAATGGCTGTAACCTCCCGGCCTCTATGCTTGGTTCTCCTCCAAAGCAGCACTGCGCTCCCATGTGCTCCCCTCGTAAATTGACCTTTAATGAGAACACACCAGTTTTCTCACCTCCACGTCCCACACCGTCCTCACCAAAAATTCCCCTGTCTCCTATTTCGCGTCCATCTCCAAAACGGCTGCAAGAGACCCCCTGCACCAGCCCGATCGCTCGTACAGAGGGAAAGCTTCCTGTTACTCGACTCTTTCCTGTAAAAAGTATGTTTTGTTCAGTGTCTGTTAGCTAATTTGCTTAAAAGTATTAAAACCAGTGCTGATTCTTCACGTTTCTGATATTTGCTAAGATTTTATTTGTTGTGTAACTTTTTCCTGCAGAATCAGGTTATCAGAGTGTAAAGCAGGCACTTCACACCGCAGTACCTGAACGTCTTCTGTCTCGTGAGGCAGAGAGAGCTGCCATCGTTTCCTTCCTGGAGAACCATGTGGTGGCAGAAAAACCCTCAAGCCTCTATATCTCTGGTGCTCCTGGTACAGGCAAGACTGCATGTCTGAACTGTGTCCTCCAGGAACAAAAGGTGAGCCTGAGAGGAAATATGGGGGTTTGTAACTCTAAAATCAAACAACGCTACTTTAAAATGCAGTACTGTTTAAAAGGTGCATTATAGGGATGGTTCACCCAAAAGTGAAAATTCTGTCATTAATTACTCATCCTCATGTCGTTCCAAACCTATAAGACCTTTGTTCATCTTGAGAACACATATTAAGATATTTTTGATGAAATCCGAGTGCTTTCTGACCCTGCATAGACAGCAATACAACTGAAACTTTCAAGGCCCAGAAAGGTAGTAAGGACATTGTTAAAATAGTCCATGTGACATCAGTGGTTCAACTGTAATGTTATGAAGCTGCGAGGAAATATGTGCACAGAAAGTATTCTCTTAGCTCTGTAAAATTTAATTTTGTATCATTGATGTCGTGTGGACTATTTTAATTATGTTCTTACTACCTTTCTGGCCCTTGAATATGTCAGTTGCGTTGCTGTCTATACAGCATCAGAAAGCTCTCGGATTTCGTCAAAAATATCTTAATTTGTGTTCTGAAGATGATTAAAGGTCTTACGGGTTTGGAACGACATGAGGGTAATTAATGACATAATTTTCATTTTTGGATGATCTAGCACTTTAAATTGTTGTGGAATGTCACAATAGGAGACTTCTTTTGAAAATTTCCCAACCCCAAAATTTTAAATGGTGTTTGTACATCAGCTTTTACTTAAAAATCTGTCTGATCTGCAAGATTGTAACATGAACTTAAATTAAATTATACATAAAAACCACAGTGCTAATGGTCAGTTGTCTTCTCTTGTTTCCAGGCTCTATTGAAAGGTGTTCAGACTGTTGTCATAAACTGTATGAATCTGCGAAGCTCACATGCCATCTTTCCATTGCTGGGAGAGAAACTGGGGGTTCCAAAGGGCCACAGCGAGGCTCGGCTGGAGAAACTTCTGACCAGCTCTGGGCCCACTGTGTAAGTCTGCTTTTTTTGCATAAACCATTTCAAGTTTATAGCTCATTATGTACTATGGCTGAGGTCAGTTTTTGTAGTATCATTCAAACAGGGCCTGTTCTTTAAATTAATGCTTATTATGGTGTTTCTGTGTGCAACAGCCTGTTGGTTCTTGATGAGATGGACCAGTTGGACAGCAAGTCTCAAGAGGTTCTCTACACGATCTTTGAGTGGCCTTACCTGCCTAACTCTCGTGTTTGTCTCGTTGGTAAGTTTATCTGTGGACTTTAAAGGGGTAATTCACCCAGAAGGGAAAATTAATGTCATTAACTGCTTACTCTCAAGTAAGATGAAATCTTTGTTCATCTTCAGAACACAATCATGATGAAATCCGAGAGCTTTCTGACCCTAGATATAAAGCAACGTAACTGACACGTTCAAGGTCCAGAAAGGTACTAAGGACCTTGTTAAAATAGTCCATGTGACATCAATGGTTCAACCTTAATTTAATGAAGCAATGAGTGCGCAAAGAAAACAGAATTAATGACCGTTCAACAATTTCAGCACCTGTGTGTTGTGGAACTCTCATGAATGCGCATCCAAAAACTGACACGTTGAGAAGGAATTGAATAAAGTCATATTTTTTGTTTTCTTTGCGCACAAAGTATTCTTGTAGCTTCATAAAATTACACACAATGTCAAATGGACTACTTTAATGATGTCCTTACTACCTTTCTGGGTCTTAAACTTGTCAGTTGCATTGCTGTCTATGCAGGGTCAAAAAGCTCTTAAATTTTATCCAAAATATCTTAATTTGTGTTCCAAAGATGAAAGAAGTTCTTATGGGTTTGCAGCGACATGAGGGTGAGCAATGACACAATTTTCGTTTTTGGGTGAGCTATCACTTTAATTTCTGTTAACAATCTTCTATGCAAAACAGATTGTTTTGAATGTCTGCTTACCGGTTAACTTTGACCCTTTAGGTATTGCTAACGCATTGGACTTGACGGACCGTATTCTGCCCAGGCTGCAGGCCAAACCGCATTGCCGACCAAAGCTGCTCAACTTTCCTCCTTACAGTCGTGAGGAGCTCAATGCAATCGTCCAAGACCGGCTCACACAAGTATGCCTACTTACATATTTCATTTTAGTTGTAATTATCCAAACTCACATTCTGAGGTAATAATACATTGGTGTGTTCACGTGCATTTAGGTATCAGGTGAAGGTGTTCTGGATGCAGCAGCAGTTCAGTTCTGTGCAAGAAAAGTTTCAGCTGTGTCAGGAGATGCCCGCAAAGCGCTCGACATATGCAGGTAAGAGAATCAGTCTTAAACTGCTAAAACGAAAGTGTGACGCTTAGTTTTGTATGGTTCTCACATTTGTGTTTATCCATCAGGAGGGCTGTGGAGATTGTAGAAGCAGCTGACAGGTCTAAAATGGCATCTGAACCTGCAGCCAGCCCTAAAGGTAGGAATTAGCATATTGTATTTTTTCATAAAATAAGATGTATTGGTCAGTTTCAGGGTCTGTTATCTATAGAAAAAATGAAATGAGGGTTTTTTTTCTTCTTCTGTCTTGTTGCAGCGTCACGGGTAAGCGTTCCTCAGGTGGCACGGGTGTTGTCTGAGGTCTATGGTGACCGCATGGCATCCAGCAGTGGGGATGGCGAGAGCTTCCCTTTGCAGCAGAAACTTCTTGTCTGCTGTCTGCTTTTGATCATTCGTAATGGCAAGAGCAAAGAGGTCCAGTTGGGCAAGGTGAGTCAAACTTTGATTGTCACATGAAACTTAGCTTAAAGAAGTTCACTTCCAGAATAAAAATTTACAGATAATTTACTCACACCCCCCCCCCTTGTCATTCAAGATGTTCATGTCTTCACTTGTACAGAAATTGTTTTTGAGGAAAAAATTTCAGGAATGTTCTCCATATAGTGGGCTTCTATGGTGCCCGTGAGTTTAAATCTCCCAAATGCAGTTTCCAAATCCAGCACCATATATGAACATTCCTGAATTAGTTTTTCCTCAAAAAACAATTTCTTTATGACTGAAGAATAAGAGTAAATTCTGTAAATTTTTGTTCTGGAGATGAACTACTTTCAATGTTCAGAATACATTGAAGATGACATAAGAAGTCATTCTGGGACTGATAACCTTATTTGTGTTTCTCCAGCTGTGTGAAGTGTACAGTAAGCTGTGTAAGCAGAGGCAGGTGGGAGGTGTCGGACAGACCGAATGTTTGTCTCTCTGCAGTCTGCTGGAGAGCAGAGGAATCTTCACACTCAAAAAGGCCAAGGAGGCACGAATGACTAAAGTAAGAGCAGTTGTGAATTAAGAATAGTTTGGCTTTTGTATCATATAGATTTTTAAGCCCAAAGAACACTTCGGCCATCCACGTTCCGACAATCAGAAGTGTCCTCAGATGTCTGAGAGCAGCCCAATTATTGTGTCTGTATGGATGGTCTGTGTACAACAGCACAGGCATGAGATGAATGTTGAGACCGATTGAGTCCACTAGGTGGTGCATGTGTCAAACTAGTCCACCTGCACTCGAGTTAACTTTGAAAACTATTGAATGTGGAAAAAGAAGTATACCTGGGCTTTAAGATTTTCAGTGGATCCGTATCTTCATTATAACTTTAATGAGGTCTTCATTTTAATATTGTTTTCTCTTTCCTAGATCTCTCTGAAGATTGAAGAGCGAGATGTTGAGAATGCTTTGAAGGATCGAACTCTCCTTGGTAGCATATTAGCGGCTGGTCTGCCATAATTTGAGATTTTTAACTTTTTATTTTTTATTTTTTTTAAATTAATTTTACTTTTTCCTCTTGTCAGTGTTTTATATAGCTTAGATGTGAACATCTTGTTTAAAATGAGATGTGCTATTTCAAAGAGTGATGATTTGATCCAAAAGGGTTGATTTCTCCATTATGTTTGTGTCAAACGTTTTGCCTGCCTTTTAAGCGTAGGGTTGTTTTTTTGTTTTTTAAATATGCTTTCTTAAATTGGCATAAATTCTTCTGTTTAAAAACTGAAGACATTGCCTTTTATTTTATTTTGTACACCAGCTTTGTAATGGTTTTGGGGAGGGATGTACAGTTTTAATAAAGCAGAATGTACACAAGTTTGAGCCTGAGTCACTTATTTAATTGTTATATCTGTTTATTACTCATCAGATGGCCATTTTCCACAGGGTGATGTATGCTTTTTTTTTTTTTTTTTTTTTTTTTTTTTTTTTTTTGGTAACATACTTTGGTTCAAATTTCTCAGTGGCAGTGTAAAAAAAAACACCAGAGGCAGGAGGTTTTTTTTTTTTTTTTCCCCTCCCCTGTTGAGACGCTGTGGTTATGATACAAAATACCCACTTACATAATGGCACAATGGCAAACGCATAGAGAATGAAATGTTTCTCGATTATTTTATTTTTTTATATAACAATATGGTACGACAGTTCCATCTGATAAAGACAAATACTCAGAGATAAGCAGTATTCTCCATTCTAGTGTTGCACGATATACCGGTACTTAAAAAGTATCGCGATACCCTGCTTTTAAAAACTACGATTGTTTATTTTATTAGTACCGGTACTTTAAGAATGTGTTTTAATAAGAGCGGTATTTCTGCGTGTCTGTGGTGGTGATCGCCGGAGACACGCAGTTTTATTTACTACACATACGGGTGACGCTCGTGGTGTTTTCAGCTTCTGTATGAGTCAGCCAATATATGAGTACATAAACACATGAACATGATCTCTAGAAATGCTCTGAGAGTCACTTAATGAGCATTTTACCGTTTCTTTTGCGGAAAACTATCGTCAGACACCTAAAGGTCTTCACAGCAACCCGTCAAAATAAAAGTTCGGTTTAAATTGACAGTCAGAAATATATTAATATATTACTTAATGCAAAGATAGTACTACTACTAATAATAAAAATATTATTAAAACAATGTTTAAAGGATTTTTACCAGAAAAAAATTATTTACCAGAATTTATTTACCAGAAAACTTTAAATACATAACACAGTATTTCTGAAAAAAAAGAAAGAAATAAATAGCCTGTAATAAATTATTATAAATTCTTTATCAAATCTAATTATCCTTTATAAATTCATTAGACATGTTTTTGATTATTAAAATGTAATAAAAATGAATGGAAAACAGAGATTTACAAACAAAACTGAATTTGAGTAAAATAAAACATATTTCATAGGGCCTTAAAACATGAATTTTTGTTAAACTTTTAATAAATTGCTGTTTAATTCTGCATGTTTCATGATTTCAATTAATTAGATATGCTTTTTAATAAATATATATATATATATATTTATGTAACCATTAAAACAGTCTAGAAAAATTTAAATGGAATTTAGGAAAAAATAAAACGGATTTCGTAGGGCCCTCTTTATTTTATTTGTGTCTTCGTTATTTTGTAGTTTGCTACTTGCATCTAGGTTCTTATTATTAATAACAAAGGCTTCTGTAGACTCGGTAGTTGTTCACCATAATCCTCTGTATTGGCACTGGCATGTGATTATTATTATTTTTTAATTATTTTTTTTAAGGGGGGATGAAATGCTTTGTTTTAATAGATAAAATAACTATGATCTCCATTTGGATCATCTATTATTTAATTTTTTTTTGTTTAATTTTTTTTTTTTTCCATAGTATCAGTTCAGTAGTAGTATTGTGATGTTTTAGTCAGGTATCGTATCGAAGTCAAAATTTTGGTATCGTGACAACACCAAATTCTCGTCCAGTCGTTGTACAAGCAAGGTGATCAGTATTAGTCCCGCCCCTCCTCTACTCAGATTGGTTAGCTGACTAGAAAGTGACAGTGATGAGCGCAGCATTTTACTTAGTTACACATTATTCAACTCTCAGCCCCAAGGAAAAAAAACGCCCAGTCAGTGTGACGTCACACCGATAAGAAGCTGAGAATGGCTCGATTTGAAAAAGGGAAATTACTTCAAGTTTTAAAAAATCTCCCTAGGTGGATTTTTATCATTATAGGGTTGCTGTGCACACACTGCCAACACACATTTATGTTTAAACATTCAAAAATGGGTTTTGCGGTTTTGCATCAGATGACCCCTTTAAAATTTTTAAAAAACCTGTTAATTGTTATATTATTTTTCAAACGTGGCACACTTTAAAACACCAGTCATGAACAAGTCCCTTCCCTGTACATCTTCTGTATATAAAAGTTTTATGGTTTGCCCACATTTGCATGTTTGCGTATATTAAACTTTTTTTTTTAAATTCCACTTGTTACTACTAAATATTTTACTTGTCTGTTGACCAACAGACCAACAGTATTTTGGCTTCTTATCTTTATGGAAGGCTGGATACAAAAGAAAAGCTTAAATGCTAAAAAAAAAGTAGGCCATCATGAAGTTTGAGTTTAGTTCTTCTTTGAAATAGCTGTGGAGAAATTTTGCATTACAAATTGCATCACTTGCTCACCAGTGGATCCTCTGCAGTGAATGGGTGCCGTCAGAATGAGAGTCCAAACAGCTGATAAAAACAAAAATAATCCACACCAATCCATCAGTTAAACAGTGAAAAGCTGTGTTTGTAATCTTTCATCAAGATGTTTTTAACTTTAAACTGTCCCTTCTGGCCAAAATACAGGTCAGTAATCCATCAACATACTTGTAAACATCACTTGTTCAGTGCATATTTCTCTCTTGATTCAGACAGTATGATTTTTTTTCCACTTTTTTTCACTGATGGACTGTAGTTGTGTGGATTACTTGTGCATTACTGTAATGTTGCTATCAGCTGTTTGGACTTATTCTAACGTCACCCATTCACTGTAAAGGATCCATTGGTGAGCAAGTGATGTAATGCTAAATTTCTCCAAAACGGTTCAGATGACAAAAAAAAAAAAACAAACGTACAAATTTTTAGGTAAACATTTTTTAATTTTTTTATTAAAACAACTGAAGAAAAATTACTCACAAACCTTTAAACCCAAATAATTGTCAAAATAAAGTGAGTCACAAAGCATTAGATAACATGATTTTATTGAGTTTATTGGACAAAGTGTGAAGTAAAAACGCTACAAAGAATCCCTTTGTCTGTTCAGCTTGCCTCCTATGAGTTATTATTTCAACAAATGTGAAGCTATTTTTGAAAACTTTTAAGGTTTTTAATCGTTTGGTTAAACATTAGTCCCTTTTAATCAACACAGCATTTATTTATCACGCAACTAAAAAAATCTCCATACACATTGCAATGCGAAACAAACAAAATCAGTATTTCCTTGTCTATCTATACATTAAGACAACTTAGCAAAACATAACATATGGAGTGAAAAAAAACAAGTGGGAAACTGTTTACATGTAAGAACTCCAGTATTTGACAGTCTCGGTAAGGGAAGAAATATGGATATGCACTGTATTGAGTTCTAAGCGCTGTAGGAAATCAACATGTCTGACTCGCTTTCCACTCGCTAAAGCTAATTGCAGATCAGCTCTCATCGCCCGTCTGACTAAAACCACTGTGAACGAAGCTGACCTCGGGTCAGTAATTGTGAGATCACTAAATCATTGATCGCGTTTTCCAAAATCTTAAAACTATAAAAAGCAACGTGATTATCATTATAAAATATTATAATAAAATCTCTTTGGCATAGTTAACCAGTCCTCTTACCAACAATGTATTAATGAACCCATAAGAAACACTAAAATAGAACATTTTCTACAAAAAGACGTGTAAAATGCAACATGCTGTCATCCTTGTATAAAGGCAGCGTATAGTTGTGCTCGATTCTGCCTCTCCCAACACAGTGAGAATTGCATATATTACAGCAGTGTCAGTGTGTGTTTACTGAGAAATGGACCACAGGCACCCAGCGATGCGGAACAAAAAAAAAAAAAAGAAAGAAAAGAAAAACTCTGCTAGGAGCTTCTGTCTCTTGTATTTTTCATTACCCTCTTTCAGTAGAGCTCAATTCATCATCAGGCTGTAAAATAAACACAAAACACTCAGTTTAATACAGACTTCAGTGCATGAAACCGATCATATTTGAGTCTTAGAATGACAGCTAGTGTATTTGAGTAGTACTCACCTGTTAATAATCACGGTAGGGTCTGGCCATGGAGCCGAAATTCATGGGTCCCCCGTAATCCTCTGGCATTTCTTGTTCTAGTGGCATACCTTCCATATGCATGCCATCACTGTATAGTGGATATCCCGCGGGACCGTAGCCATCGAGATCTGTACGAGACAAGGCACAACATTGCAAAAAGTTAGCAATCTGCATAATTCTACGGTCTCTGCAGAACCAATAGTGTTTCATACATTTGTTAGAGACATAACTGACAATCATGGAGATAATTAGCTGCCAAATCCAAAAAAAGTGACAATATACTAACCGTCTTCAGCAAGAACAGGATCGATCATGGTGTTGTGTGCCTAAAATGTAACAAGGAAATTGTTAAAATCTGTGCTCATGTTCATATTTCTATGATAAATGATCTCATTTGTTGGGATTTATGTCAACATACTGTCATATATTGTTCGGCTTTAATGTCAGTCTTAAGGTCAACGTGAAATTAAACATGGCATTTTTTGATTTCATGGCCAATGTATAATAGACATCTAACTGAGCCTAAATGAGTTTAACCAAGCAAAATGTGCCTAAAAAAGGCAAAATAATAAGCCTATTTATGGACAGTAAAGATCAATTTCTAAAAGCATGAACAGATTAACATTTGAAAAGTTAGAAAAAAAAGTTGTAAATGAAAACATTAACAATTAGAAAATGTTAAAAATGTTTGTTAACGTTTTGTTTTAGTTTCATGTTTTTGTAAAGTCATAATTTTATGGAAGCCCGTTTCTCCACTGAATAAAAAAGAAAAGGTAATTAAAAGGTAATTTTATCTCACAATTTTTTTTTCTCTTATTTGGGAGATATAAACTAGCAATTCTGAGAAATGATGTCAGAATAGCATGATATAAAGTCTGAGAAATAAGCTTGCAATTCTAAGAAATAAAGTCAGAACTGTGAGATATAAACTCACCATTATATATATATATATATATATATATATATATATATATATATATATATATATATTATATACAATATGAATTTATAACTCACAATTGTGGGTGTCATGCAGTTCTGAGAAAAAAAAGTCAGAATTGTGAGTTTATATCTTGCAATTCTGACTTTATAATTCGCAATTGCAATTATGAGTCACAATTGCAAGTTCTTAAGTCAGAATTGCGAGAAATAAACTGACAATTCTGACTTTTTTTCTCAGAATTGCATGACAAACTCAGTTGTGAGTTATAAAGTCAGAATTGTGAGAAAAACTCACAATTCTGACTTTTCTCAGAATTACGTGATATAAACACAATTACGAGTTCTAAAGTCAGAATTGTGAGTTTATTTCTCGCAATCCTGTTTATATCACAATTTTGAGAAAAGAAAAGTCAGAATTGTGAGTTTCTCAATTCTGACTTTAGAACTTGCAACTGTTTGTCATACAATTCTGAGAAAAAAAGTCAGAATTGTGAGTTTATATATATCGCAATTCTGAATTTCTAACTCACAATTGTGTCCTGCAATTCTGAGAAAAAAGTCTGAACTGCGATATATAAACTCAATTATATCACGCAATTCTGAGAAAAAAAAGTCCAAATTGTGAGTTTATATTTTGCAATTCTGACTTTATAATTCGCATATGTGACTTTTTCTCAGAATTACGTGATATAAACACAATTACGAGTTCTAAATTCAGAATTGTGAGTTTATTTCTCACAATTGTTCATATCATGCAATTCTGAGAAAAAAGTCAGAATTGTGAGTTTCTCAATTCTGACTTTATAACTCACAATTGTGAGTGTCATACAATTCTGAAAAAAAAAGTCTGAACTGCGAGATATAAACAATTATATCATGCAATTCTGAGAAAAAAAGTCTGAACTGCGAGATATAAACAATTATATCATGTAATTCTGAGAAAAAAAAAGTCAAAATTGTGAGTTTATATCTTGCAATTCTGAGAAAAAAAAGTCACAATTGCAAGTTCTAAAGTCAGAATTGAGAGAAATAAACTCACAATTCTGACTTTTTTCCTCAGAATTACGTGATATAAACAATTACGAGTTCTAAAGTGAGAATTGTGAGTTTAGCTCTCGCAATTCTGTTTATATCACACAATTCTGAGAAAAAAAGTCAGAATTGTGATTTTTCTCGCAATTCAGACTTTAGAATTCGCAACTGAGTTTGTCATGCAATTCTTAGAAAAAAGTCAGAATTGTGAGTTTTATTCTGACTTTAGAACTTGCAATTTTGAGTTTGTCATACAATAAACTCATTGTCATGTTATAAACTTTATATATCACATAATTCTAACTTTATTTCTCACAATTTCAAGTTTATATCACGCAATTCTTAGGAAAAATTCTGAATTATGAGATACGTTTTTTTTTATTTTTTACTGAGTGGTGGAAATGGGCTTCCATATAAGTTTTGATCTTATTGCAATTCGCAATGGTTACTATTTACTATTTTTAAGTGATTTTTGGTGAATTGTATGAACCTATATATATATATATATATATATATATATATATATAATTAAATTATTATTATTATTAT
Source organism: Cirrhinus mrigala (assembly GCA_036247105.1). Taxonomy (NCBI): domain Eukaryota; kingdom Metazoa; phylum Chordata; class Actinopteri; order Cypriniformes; family Cyprinidae; genus Cirrhinus; species Cirrhinus mrigala. The sequence continues at coordinate 19,464,949 of CM070017.1, forward strand.
TATTATTATTATTATTATAATATATATATATATATATATATATATATATATATATATATATATATATATATATATATATATATATATATATATTATTGTATTGTACCCATTTTTTAATTCACACAACAGATTTCAGTTATATTGTGAAAACTGAGCAACTGAAATGTCCCCATCTTCCTTAAAAAAATAGTCACCATACTCTAAAGACCAATTATCATGACCAAATATGATAATGTTATAAATTTGGTTTTCTTGCAGAATATACTCTGAAATGTCACATTACAGAGGTAAAATGGTTTGCAAATCAATTTCATGTCCAAGGTGTTCAAAATAACACGCTAATGTAACCTCCACACCACCAGGGGGCAAACTCACCATCTCCCAAGCAGCAGGGTCGTGTTTGAAGAGCGAGTGTGTGAGCTCTACTGATACTCGTTTCTTATAGTCTGGGTTTTTGTCCTCAGAAATTCGGAAGAGAACAGCAGCAGCATAGGTGGCTGAAAGAAAGAAAATACCTTTGTTACACACTCAAGTCCAAATTATTCTTCAGAATTGACATGAATGCACAGCCTTTCAAAGAAAAGTTTCATTCTTGTTTAGTGTGTGTACCTAGAAAAATCTGGCTATGCCCATACAGTATTTGTATAATACGCTGCTGATTATTTTCGCATATTTGGATGTTTCTCTTTCACTCACCGATCCCTTCATTGCTGGAGTGGAGGAGCTCCATGAGAGGAGCACAGGCTCCTTCCGAATCAATGATCTCAGCCGACTGTTTATCAAGAGCCAGCTCACACAGAACACCAGCTGCCACACGCTTGACGTTATCCAGTGGAGAATACAACAGCTGCAGGGACCGAAAAACAGATGTCTATTATACACTGACCATGTCAGATAGAGGGCAAAGACTGTACAAACCCATTCTCATACATGTGTATAAAAACACCCATAACACAGTATATCTGTGCAAAGGTTGTAAGAGTTACCTGAACAAACAGAGGAATGGTGTCCATGCTTGCAATGGTGGATTTGTTAATAGGATCTCTGGCCATGATATGCAGAGCACCAGTGCAGCCCTCCACAATCTCCTCCATTTTCACACCATCCTGAGAAAGAGAGGGGGGAAAAAAAAGGTATTTTGTTAATATATGAACAACCAGCCATTACAACCAGTGGATTCAAGTCTGCACTACAGTTAGTTGAAAGCTGCACTACAAAGAAACCTACTCAAGAGTCATTTGGCTGGGAACTGCACTACACTACATGTTTTTTATTCACTCTTTAGAGAATAAAAGAATAAACTCTTTAGAGTCATTAGTTTAGGAACTGAACTACACTGGTTAAGCTACATGTTTCTGATTCACTAAAAAGAATCAACTGATTAGAGCCATTTGTTCGGGAACCGCACTATACCGGTTGAGCTATGTGGTTTTGATTCACTAAAAATAATAAACTCAGAGCCATTTGTTGAGGAGCTGCACTACAGTGGTTGAGCTACATGTTTTTGATTTACTAAAAAAAGAATCAACTCATTAGAATCATTCTTCAAGAACTTCACTACACTGGTTGAGCTACGCGTTTCTAATTCACTAAAAAGAATCAACTCATTAGAGCCATTCGCTTGGGAACCGCACCACACTGCAGGAGCTACATGTTTTGTGATTCACTAAAAAGAATCTACTCAGAGTCATTTGTTCAGGAACTCCACCACACTGGTTGAGCTGCATGTTTTTGATTCACTAAAAAGAACCAACTCGGAGTCATTTGTTTAGGAACTGCACCACACTTACGCTACATGTTTTAGATTCACTTAAAATAGCTGGCTCATAAGAGGTTTTTTTTTTTGGTTTAAATAGTTGCTCTTGGTTCCTAATCTTTATTGTCCATCTGTGTTACAGCGACAGGTATTCATACTGACAGGAATTCATACCTGGTATGTTTGTTGAGCAGATGAACCGTGTTTCTGTGCATCTTGATGAGCTTTCGAAAGCAAAGTGACCAGTTTGGGAATGGCTTCAGCGTCTCTCAAAGGAGCCTGATTGGTTGGACAGAGTGCCAGGTTACGGATCAGACCAACCACAGCCTGCGATGAAGACAAACATGAGTCAGCAAAACATGGTTATATTGCACAACAGGAGGCCCAATAAGGCAAAAACAGATAACTCAAAAATCATGTTGTTTTTATTACGTGATCATGTTTTTATTGAGGACCTGCCTATTTTTGGACACTTTCAGTTGTTAAATAAATTAATCAAGGGTGACAAAAGCTTTATGTAATGCTTCATCTACACCAACTGGTGTCAGTATAAAGTCCAAAACCACTACACAGTAAAATGAAACAAAATCGAATAAAAAGAAAACGATAAGTGTACCTTTAACTGATTTGATCAATGATATATTAGAAAAAAAGAAAAAAAAAGAAGTTTATAAATTAATAAAAGGTTGTTAAAAAGGATAAATTTTCCTTACTTAAGGTACTAATTTGTCAGCTTTCTCTGTCTTTCTTTCACTTACCTTAACGACTGGCCAGTAGTAGGGTTGATTGAGCAATTTGACAATAGCGGGGATGCCATAATGCATTCGTACGGCATTCTGTGCAGTCTCAGCCTCTGGGTGCCGGCTGGTGAGGTGGCGCAGGGCACAGACAGCTGGTTCGATCACGTCCTGTTTTGAACCGGCCCTCAAGATGGTGTGAATTAGAGCCTCCACGCCGTTACTCTGGGTCACCTGTGTTTTGTTGCGTGTATTGTTGCAGGTGAGGTTGGACAGGATACCTGTGGCACAGGTCAGCATGTTGATGTCATCAGAGGACAGCAGGCCGACCAGCACTTGGAGCAGATTTTCCATTCCATCCTGCAGGGGGCGAGAGAGTGAGCATGTGTTGCCAGCAGTACATATTACATACAAAGATTCTGTTGTAAACATGAAAACATGGGTTGTTATATATATATATATTATAGCATATATTTTAGTCTTAATTATCAAGCCGTTTTGATTTTTTTAGCAGTATGATTTATACTGCTCAAGCCCTGCCCACGACTGTTGATGGACTGTCCCGTATTAACATATTTCCACCCTCAGCCAGTTGTACACTGTCCACCATTTTCTCCGCACTTGAGCAGCTGTAGCGACAACGTCTCGTAAGCAACGTATTTTGTAGTTGGATGTAAAAGTGAACATAAGAGTCTTCATTTTCTCCCACATCAGTGTCATTGAGGACGCAGAGGATTTGTTTTGTTTTTGCTGGTAATGCATCACTGAATACACAATAAAACGGAAGAAAGGGGTGGGGTGAGCAGTAGCTCATTAGCATTTAAAGAGGCATGCACCAAAATGGGTCACTGTGAGAGCTGTTTTTGACAAGGTGAAAAGGGGTTGTTTTGCACGACCATTGAGGAATGTTAACCCAAAGAATTCTGCAGACCCATGAAGAATCTAAAGAATCAGATCAACTTGTGGAAAATGGGTATCCGATGTCTTCTTTAATACAAACAAAAGTTACTGAAGGGGAACAATATTCAGTGTTGTTCTCCTTCAGCATGTTAATTTAGAATAAAAATTTTACTTAATATTACTTAAAAGAAGGCACACTTGGGGGTGTAAAAGACAGTTTGATGGTTTTAAATGCACAAATTCACCTGTTTGGTTGCAGCGTCTGACAAGTTTCTCAAGGTCCAGAGGCAGTTTTGCATCAGACGTTGACTGGAGCCGGTCAGGTGCTTACCAAGAGCTTGCATTCCACCTGAGAGAGAAAAAAAAAATATTAGATACATTTGTGAGTGGCAGTGTTATTAATTTAGTTAGTACAAAAATAACTAAAACTGAAATAAAATTTAATAAACAGACTTATTAAAAAAAAAAATAAATAAATAAAAATGGAAAAAAAACAAAAAAACTTTAAAACTAATTAAAAAGAAAATGAAAAATACTAAAATAAAACAAAATATATAATAGTATCTCTAAACGAACACTGATAAGCAGGCAAAAAAATATATATATATATTTTATATATTTTATATATAAAATATATATATATATTTTATATATTTATATATATATATATATATATATATATATATATATATATATATATATATATATATATATATATATATATATAATTTTTTTTTCTGCCTGGCAGACAAGAAAAAGGCAACACTACTCACCAGTGTTCGTTTAGAGATATGTATATGTTCATAGATAAAAAGCCACAGCAATAATTTATGTCCATAGTGAATTTGTATAATTAAAGTTGGCTTTAGCAAGCACAACTAATTAAACACCTTAATTACTATATTTAAAAGAGGTTCCGTTTTTCAATTTGACTTACCAGCATCTACAATTGCAGGTTTGTTACTAGGACAGACAGAGAGCACTTTGAGCACCCGGCTGGTGGTCCAAAGCAGCTTCTCATAGTTGTAAGTCCTCATGATGTTTACTAGACCCTCAGGGCCACTGTTAGCCAGGATAATCAGCTGAGAGACAATTAGACTGACGTTAATTAACACGACACACCATCAAAATTTAATGAAAACTCTATACACCTTTAAAAGAACATCAACAACTAATAGATTTATCTGTATTTTTTATTTTTTATAATGAAATAAAGACCTTGCTCTCCTGGTTGCCATAGGAAAGCAGCTGTAGGCAGTCTGTTGTGATAGCCAGGAACTTGGGGTTGCTTTTCTTCAGCAGGGGAACCATCCTCTGCAGACCATCAGCCAGACGCACCGCCATCTTGGCTCCCTCCTGATGCAGAAGCAGGTTGTGCAGGGTGGTGATGGCATAGAAAAGAACTGAATCCATTGGGGAGCTAAAAAAGAAATGGATTGGATGTTTCAGCTCAATTCCTTTAGTAATTTCCTAAAAAATTAAGAATATCTATGATCCTAATAATGTAAATAAAACCCTGAATCACACATTTGCAATGGAATACATGCAAACAAATGAGGGAAATCTGCTGTAATGTGCAATAAATGCATTAAGTAATATAGCTTTAGTAAAGGATGAAACGCATACGACGGAATGATGGAAGGAACAGTTGAACTTTTTTTTTTTTAAAGTTATAATTCCGGGCTTTTTACACCTTTACTGTGAGAGGACAGTGGAGAGCTAACAGGAAAGTACTGGGATGAGAGAGGGGAACAGGATCGGCAAAGGACCTCGAGGTGGGATTCAAACTCTTGTCCCCATGAGCGCAGTTGCGCTCTATGTCGTCGTGCTAACCACAAGGCTATGGGTGCCGACCAAAATAAACATTTTGACATAATTATGCTGTTCAAATGACAACAATAATCTAATTTTCAGGTAAACTAGTATTTTTCTTCAATATGGCTCTTTCACCTCAACATGCGAACCAGAGCTGGAATGCCTCCTGATTTAAAGATGGCGAGCAGCCCCTCACGCTGGTGCGAAAGGTTGTGCAGGATGCTGGCTGTGGCGCGGGTCGTCTCCATGTCAGACGTGTTCTGCATGGCTCTCACGACAGCGGCCACCATCTGCGGGGACTGCATCAGAGCCCGACGGGACGCCTCCTTGCGGGTCAGCTGGTTCACGATCATAGCTGCCTTATTCACCACCACCTGAAGTCAAGAGAGAGGGTCAAAGGTCAGGACATGATGCTATTGTGCTTCTGTATGCTTTTTGGGGATTTAGATAGATTTAGAAATAGAAAAAGGAGAGACTGAATGTTTAATCCGAGCAGCAAGGTACCTGGTCGTCATCGTTGAGGAGTTTGGTGAGCTCTGGAATGGCGCGTGTGGCGAGTTCAGCGTCGTCTTGGTAGTTGATGAGATGAATGATGGCGGCTTTGAGCTGCTGGGATGGTTCGGCCAGCTTCTGAACATTGGTCTGCTGGGATGAATCTATCTGTGTGGAAAGGATGGCCGTTCCCTCCATCACCGTCTCAGGAAACATGGCCGCCCTCACGCGCTGGGCACGAGTCAAATTGTACTGAGACTCCACATCTATAGGAAAGAGTGACACATAGAGAATTATAAACTAAACTGTTTATTTTGTAAATTTACTATGCTTACTTGGGAGGAAAAGACACACAACTGACACGTTCAAGGCCCAGAAAGGTAGTAAGTTAGGACATTGTTAAAATAGTTCATGTGACATTAGTGGTTTAACCATAATGTTATGAAGGTACAAAAATTCTTTTTGTGTGCAAAAAACCCCAAAAATAACTTTATTCAACAATTTCCGTGTCAGTCTTTCAGAGTCTTTGAAAAATATGTATTTTTAGGTATGGAAATGGCATATTTTGCATTTTGATATTTGGAATATGGTCACTGAGCTACACTGAGCCGCTATTGAAACGTATGGGCTAGTTTTGTTGCACACCTGGCAACCCTGGCTGTATGGAGCAGAGCATACACTATTAGCTTAGAATTGTAGCATACGTTATCCAGCTTTATTTATTTATTATTTCTATAAAAAAGTGAGACGACAGTGGGGGCAGTGCCACGGTGGGCGAGTAATGTAATCGTTGTATGCCCAAACACCATGTAATACTGACTACAGCAGCAAGCCTAATGATTGTGTAATTCCATCATTGTTACACACCAAATTGCAGTATGGTGGGACTCCCACTACTGCGAAATTTGCATTGGGTCCCACAGGATCCCGATCAGGGTTGCCAGGTTTTCACAGAACCCACCCAATTGCTACTCAAAAACCCAAAACTAGCCTAATTGTGTTTTGAGGGGAGTCACATTCCTGGGCAGGGTTGCCAGGTTTTCACAATAAAACCTGCCCAATTGCTACTCAAACTAACCCAAAAGAAGCCCAAATGCGTTTTGAGGGTGGTCCCCTGTTAAAAAATCGCATTACAGGAGGTAAAATACATGTTTTTTTTTTGGCGGGTTTCTCCAGGTAAAATTAGCATTTCAGGGGCTAAATATTATGTTATTGGGGTCGTTTCAACCTGCAGACATGAAAAACAACCTGCGGCAACAGCATCAAAGTAGCCCAATTCCACGGCAAAACCACAGACTTGGCAACCCTGAAGAGTACCACGCATGCGTGGGGCTGCTGACACAGGAAGTGTTGAATAAACTCATTTTTGTTTTCTTTGCGCACAAAAAGTATTCTCATAGTTTAACATTACAGTTCAACCGCTGATGTCACATGAACTATTTTATTGATGTCCTTACTACCTTTTTGGCCCTTGAACATGGTAGTTCCATGTTTGCTGTCTATGCAGTATCAGAATTTCTCTCAAATTCCATCAAAAATTTCTTAATTTGTGTTCCGAAGATGTACAAAGGTCTTACAGGGTTTGGAACGACATGAGGGTGAGTAATTAATGACAGAATTTTCTTTTTTTGGGTGAATATTTTCTGCTTTTCTTTCCAAACTGGCAACCATTTGTACACGTTCTCTCTACATTACGGAAAAAGCGCCTCTCAAAGAGTTTTGTGACCAAACTTATTGTGACTAAATCTTGTTCTCTTGTTTACGTGAAAGTGCAATAATTCTGATGAAATGTAAACATTTGAAATGACAACAATCGTGCTTAATAATCATGATCATATTTTTGAGTGACAATCATGATTAACCATTTAACTACTGTCGTGCAGCCTTAGTATATGATCTGTTTTTTACCTGCAGGGTTCTCTGTGATTGTGGTGGTGTAGGTGAATTTCTTGGTGCTGTACTCTGTTCCATCATCATCTGAGCGAACCGTAGTGGCTCCTGACTGGATGCCTGAGTCTGTCCCATAATACGACTGCTGCCACTCTGTGACCTTCACTGAGCCTGGGGCCTCTGTCACTGATACACACATACACAACAAGAGTTTGAAATTATCTATTGCTTCGGTTTCATCGAAACCATATAAAACACTCACTAAAGTTAGTCTTACAATCATGCAAACATCATGAAACATTAAGAACAGAACAGAGACAGCCTCGAGAGCTAATAAACATGGATTACAAAGCACCAAGCACCAAAAAAGCCTTTCATTTGAAAGAACTATTAAATTGACTGGGCATTTTATTAGCGAGGCACAGTGTATTAGTACAATATCAATTATCAGAAAATATTAGAGATTTTTTTTTAAATTTCAGTATCAGTCGATATGAGATATTGGATATTTAGTTACGCAACTAACACTCTATTAAAATTCATCTTTAAATCATTATATAAATCATTTAAATCACTGTAACAATTGCAAATACTTACAGGGCATTTCCATTTTGGCCTCCTGGACTCAAACCACACAGTCCAAAAGTAAAACCTGTAAAACAAAAACACAATCACAGATTAAACAAATATTTAATAAACTGATTTCAAATATTATGCCAAACATTAAAAATTTAATTAAGTTCTGCTGCAATTTGTTCTTGATCAGTAAGACAAAAAAAACACCATTAGAAACTGAAGTTCAAAAAAATACAAGCAATCGAAACCAATGCAGAGGATCATGGGAGAAGTGGAGAAGCAGGGAAGGAGGGGGTTAGCAGTGACGAGGGAATGTCAGCCGTACTTTTTGACCCTTGGCTTCTCAAACAAGGCGTGATCTAATGCATGCACAACAACCTCACAAAACCGGCTCTGCGTGTTTCAAGATTTACACACCCCTACACACCAAACCCCTCGCCTTTCTCCAGCTCTCACACATTGAAACACAGCTACAATGTCCATTTCAGAAAAAAAACTCATTATTGGAGCAGTATTGCTTCTTAAAATCGATTCTTAACTTAAAACAAGGCAATAATAAAACATTATTCTCAAAATAAGCAAGAACAGACTAAACGTATTTGGCCGCTTATAATTTCTCCTTTCAACATGTACTGTCATTTTACTGTCTCCCTCTTGAACTCCTCCTCATACGTTATCAATTATTTCTCTCTTCCCCTCCTTCAGGTAATCTACAGTACATCTTTCATTTCTCTTGCTCTTTTTATAGCACATTCTGACTGTGTCGAACCAAAACCTTTGAACTCCAGAAAAGAAAAAGGAGCTTTTATCAGACAGCCTGTTTAGGCTTCTTGCTTTTTTATTTAACAGATTGCTCTCCGAACTGGTGTAAACATTCCATTACCTCTTGTCCACATAAATGTGCATCATAAAACAGACATAAATCATCAGATCTACTATTCCTGTATTATATGCAAATACCAGTTTGATTAAGTGAATAAAAAGCCTAAATTTGTTCATCATTAAAATTATATTTTAAAATTTATATTTAAAAATTGTATATGTATATACTCACAAACTGAACACTAACTATAAGATTGATAGATCAACAGATAGATAGATAAGAATCCCAAAAGAGGTGGGACTGACCAAAGACAGGCCTCAGGAAATAACAACCTGATTGATTGATGATTAGAGCAGCCAATAAGCACCAGCAAAATCTTTGTGCAATTCAACAGATGAATTATAAAACATTAGTATGAATTAACCAAGCACCTAAATGCACAGTGAAGTGGTTTGATGGATGCGTTCCAATAAACTTTTCAAAATGCACGTGATCAGACACATTTCCCAAACAGCAAAAACCCCTGGCCACAGCCCTACAACCAATTGTGTGATGAAGTGAAAGTTGCATTTTAGACTGACTATGAAAAGTACATGTGCTGCACTTTACAGAACATCATAAGAGAAGACTGAATGCATATTTTGGATGCCTTACATGTCGACACTCGAAGAGAGTGCGAATACACGTACATGTGGTGTGTGCGTGGCTGTGCTGCCACTAAGAGTTTTTTATCATTTTCTTGAAACCGCACAACAGCAATACTAAGCAGATGTCTGTTGGTTTGCAAAGCTTGTGGCTGTTTATTCGTGCCAAAAAAAAAAAGCCTCATGCTGACACAAATAGTCTTTTTGCTGAAATAGTCACAACACTGAAATGGTTCTTTGGAGTTATTTATTCAACTAGTTTTTCTTAAGGATTTGCATATAAAGGTCCTGCGAGTTTAACTTCTTTCACTACAGCAATGGCATAAAGACACACCTAGCTGGGTGTAACCGAGTCAAAAACCTGTCAAAACACGTAAAACGCAACACGCCGCGACTCCTGCCAGCCCTGCAGGTGAACGATAGCAAGTGTCTGTGTGAACACTGGGTGTGGGTGTTTTCTCAAGCTCCCTGTCTAGTGAGCTAAAGAATCACATTTACACACCCACTTTGGTAGGTCCGTACACCATACTGCAATTTAAAACAAAAAAGCAATAAAACATAGCAGATTATGACAGATTAGATTACTATTCAAGATCAGCTTTACACCTTACTGATTTTGGTCGTGGTCCAAACAATTACAGGTAGTCTTACTAGCGCATACTAGGGTGAGGTCAATCACACAATTACAGTGACACACCCAAATAACACTACATGAAAAATCATACAGATTTTCACCTGAAAGAACCCGAGGCGTGTCTAAGACCAGAGGTGGGCTCTTGCCAGCGATAGACTGCAATTATGCATGAACCTGGACTCAGGTGGACTTGGGTGGACGTTTTTCAACTTTTCCACCAGTGTTTTTTAAAGACCTTGTAATGCAACATTAAATATGTGTTCTGAATTGTCACACCACATAAACGTGTTATTTCCCACCCAGCCAAATTTGACTGCTAAAAAAAATGGCAAGTAAATAAAATAAGTTATCAAAATCTTAAAAAAAAAAAAAAAAAAAGGAGTATTCGCTGCTCTCAAAGGCTAGGGGTGTGTCCGCTGTCTGCTTTGAAGCCACACCCACTCACAAGGACACTTTTGCCTCTTTTAACTGTCAAATACTGCTACAACCTGCATGGATGCTTCCTCTAGCAACTTAATTGGATTTACACAGCCATACGTCAGGTAATGCGCATGTACATGAAGGTATAGCTAGCTAGCAAACTGTAGGCTGTAGTAATCAACGGTAATGAAAGATTTCAAGTGCTGTCAACTTAAAACCTAATTAAAACAGGTCACTCTGGTCTTTATTTAACATGATTGGCTGTGCAAGCAGTTCTGCCTGGCAACAAGAGAACTAATGCACCGATTGGTAGATAATTAGAAAAGGCAACTTAACAGTCAATCTAAGGGTGCAAAAAAAAAAAAAAAATATTCACAAAATATCTACATGGAACATCTTTACTTAATATCCTAAAGATTTTTGGTATAAAAGAAAAATCGATAACTTTGACCCATACAATGTATTGTTGGCGACTGTTACAAATATACCCGTGCTACTTAGGGTCACATATATGGACAACAAATTAAGTGAACCTAAGTAGTGTGTTCAAGACCACTAAGTTGAGTAAACTTAAACATACAAGTTTTAGGACACCAATTAATTAAATTGAGGGAACGATTTTACTCAATCAGCTGAGTTGAGTCAACTTATTAGGGTTTTCAGCATAGCTATTATCCAAAACACTCAATCAACAACACAGGAACAGGAACACTTAAACTCCACTAGAATGGTATATTAACACCTAGCAACCACACAGCAATCCTAAAGTCCAATCAGAATGCCTCGGCAAAAACATAGCAACCACTCAGGACACCCAAACGACAAGCTAGCAATGCTAAAATCCACTCAAAATTCCTCAGCAAATGCATAGCAACTAGGAAGGGAAAGATGTCACCAAATAAGGGAGTCGTCTTTCACTATTGTAAGTTAACATTGTTAAAGACAGAAAAACAAAATCAATACAATATCTAGTGTGCAGTATGAGGGGGAAATGATTTATGAACCATTGATTACTACTGATATGTGGTGTGTACTGATGTCTCTACTTTGGACTTCACACACAGATGGGATGAAGATAGTTAATGAGTAAAAGTTTATTACTGTGCATTCGATTTCACACGGAGAAGAGCAAGCAACGAATGTCACACGCCCTTCAGAATTATCACCCACCCCCACCTGCTCCACCTACTGTCCTTGCCTAATAGACCCAGCGCCTCTGTCAGCTTATGAGGGTGGGATGTGTTTGACTCATACTGTGAGGTATCAGAACGGGTTGTGGATATGACGCATCCCAGAAATGATTCCCAAAACTCTAATCCAGGTGTGAGATTCCACACCAGTCCACAGTGTGCTTACTTGCGCTACTCTCCCAACCATTTTCTCTTACACACACCCTCTCAATGACTTCCTGTCATGTACAGTCATATATTTACAAAATCATGCCCAACAGTGACCATGTGAACACTTGGTTGTGGAGTATTTTTTCCATTTGTTTGCTTCATTAACCAAACCAACTCAGAAATGAATTACAAAATTTTAAACTTGGTTTCAAAAATTTAAATAATAAATAAACTGAATATAAACTGAAGCACTGCAATTTGAATAATCAAATCAGAATGTCATAAATAACAAATAAGAGTAAAAACTGAAACTGAAATCGCTTTAAACGCTAGAAGTTAGGCATCACAACATTAAAAAATGAGAACCATGTAAGATTACATTTATAATGTTCTAAAAAATTTTGTGTTTAAAAGATCAACATTAAGCGAGCATTGAATGATGACAAATTAATCCAAATGTAAAAAATGTGTGGAGTATGCACAATTACATATCCAGTACTGACCAATAACCAATATTTTACCAATAAATCTTTTCCACATTAGAAATGAGGGTATAGTATATAATTAAAGATTTATTTTCAATTTTCAATGTTAAGTAAAGAATCAGATTATTCTGCTCTTTTATTTTGATTGACAAGTATCATGTTGCAGTGTTCACTGAAAGAAATTTTACTCAGAAACTGTTAGCAAATTTCACAAACATTTACAAAGTAATGTCAAGTAACATACTGAATTAAATGTGAAATTAAGCAGAAAGGACTATTTTCATGTAAAACGTCAATAATCGTTTATTTAGTTTTTAATTTTAAAGGATTAGTTCACTTCCAGAATGAACATTTCTTGATAATTTACTCATCCCGGTGTCATCCAAGATTTTCATGTCTTTCTTTTCTTCAGTTGAAAAGAATTTAAAATTTCTCAGGAAAATATTCCAGGATTTTTCTCCATATAGTGAACTTCTATGATGGCCAACGGGTTGAAGGTCCAAATTGCAAGTTTCAATGCAGCTTTAAAGGGCTCTACATGATCCAAGCTGAGGAATAAGGCTCTGATCTAGTGAAACGATTGGTCGTTTAAAAATAAATAAATAAATAAAATTATAAAAATTGTGAGGTCAAGCTAGTTGGAAGACGAGTATTTGTGGTTAAATGTGGTATTTTTACCGATCGTTTGCTAGACAAGACCCTTAGTCCTCAAATCATGTAGAGCCCTTTGAAGCGTTTTCCAATCCATCCAGCCAATCTCCGGGTCTGGCGGTAGCACTTTTAGCGTAGCTTAGCATAGGTTTATCGAATCTGAATAAACTTTTAGCATCTCACTCAAAAATGACCAAAGAGTTTCGATATTCTTCCTATTTAAAACTAGACTCTTCTGCAGTTACATCGTGTACTAAGACTGATGGAAAATTAAAAGCCGTGATTTTCCAGGCTGATATGGCTTGGAACTATACTATACGCCTGAAAATAGGCTAAATGGATTCGAAAATGGTAAAACTCAACTGTTTAACTGGAGTTGGAAAATGAGCCTATTTTCAAAAAACAGTGGAGTGTTCCTTTAAGTTTTATTTACAACTATATATATATATATATATATATATATATATATATATATATATATATATATATATATATATATATATATATATATATATATATATATATATATACACACACACATACATATACACACACAAGTAACTGCCTAAATTTAGAATCTTAAAACACGTGTTACTCAATATGAACTTCTTGTTTGCAGAACTCTACTGTATCCTTTTTAGGTTATGCACACATAATCCTAAAATTGTTTTTCTCAATCACTCACATGTCTCGCTCTCACATGACCTGACGGCTAAACAATGTCAGAATCAGATGTGCTGATGGTGCTCATTCACAGAACAATACTGAGGACTGACAGTGCAGTCTCTCTTACTACCCTGCCCTCGGGACAGAAAGGGAGTGCCGCTGACATGACTCAGGTGTGTGTGGTCTTCTGCTCTGAGACAACTTCTTTTATGACATATGAAGCTTTTCAGTAGCGTTGCAGAACTGATAAGGTGCGTCAATGCTATGACACTAATTTCTATTAAAGCATTCATTAAAACGCAATTCATACATGCAATGATTTAAATTTCTGAATTGAAATTAATATATATATATTTTTATTTTATATATTTTATCTTCTATGCCAGATGAAGTGGATTTCATCTTTAATCTTAAATCTTATATTAATTATGGTATTTTTACTTAGTTGGGTGCTTACTGTAATGCTTTTTATTGTAGTGACAAAAATACATTTTAGTACTATTCAGTTTTATTTCAAAAATGTCTGCGTTTGATATAACTGTCCTAATCTCATCATGAGCAAAAAAAGGCAAATTATAAAAGAACGAAATCACTGAAAAGTAATTTGACCATCTTTTATCATTATCATCATCATCATAGAGTGGTCTTTAATGTTTCTTAACATTTCGGTTTCAAACTTTCATGTGTTTAAAGTTTTAGAGTTGTAAATAAATACTTTGAAATAGTTTTTCAAAATCATATAAAACCAGCATGAATAAAAAGAACTTTCTAAGAGTTCATTTCTAGGAGCAGTCAGGTTTTATTTTAATTAACTTAAAAGAGTGGTTTATTATTTTTCTTTACTATAAAGACAAACATCTTCTATGAATATACCGCTCATCATAATATCACAGTATACTCGGTCTGTGGTCAGTCTTTATTTTTACAGTGACCATAATGAGCCATTACCACATTTACATCTGAATTACTGCCAGAAAGCAGCCATTTTGGTTTTAGAGTCAGTCTCCAGAGATTATACAGCTGCTATGCTTCATACTTTAATTCAGTAGTATGAAATCCAAAGCCACCCACACAGTAGAAGACACACAACCCCCCCACCCCACCCCACCTTACACACACACACACACACACAGACTGTTAATGACTTTGTGACCTGGCAGCTACCAGCTGAGCCCATACGGCTAAGAGCCTGCTGTGTCTGAGATCTCCCCAGACGCTCAGCTTGCTTCCGCCGGAGACAGCAAGTGGGCGAGCAGGTGGTCTGCACTGGCTTGGGCCCGCGGGTTTCTTTAACCCCAGACGAAATGCACAAACAGGCTTCTCCAAATGCAGATCCATCAACCAGCACATCCAATTACACAGTTATCATAGCAGGTCAAATGAACCCGGCGAGTTACAGCTAATGTACATATCTGACTACAGCTGCACACCCTTAGAATAATGGATAGCTATTAGAGAGGAGCATTTGCAAGGCATATAATGAAATCAAAAAATGTGTTCACTGTCAGTTTTCGTACATCCTACAACAGAAATTTATCACAGAATAATATATTGCTTTTATAGCTTTGCTAATGCAATGTATCACAAAATACATAAATAAATTCTTTTAAATTTCCTATCACATTATGTTCCTGAAGCTAAAATTGTTTAAATTAAACATTTCTCGTTGTGTTTTCAGTTAGCCTTTGGTTAGCAAGCTAACATCATAGCCTATTAGCTTAGCATAGTGCTAACTAGTTAAGTATTTCTTAACTAAAGAAGTGACTCTGGAAACCAGTCATAAGTAGCACTGGTATATTTGTAGCGATAGCCAACAATACATTATCAACAAAATGATCTTTTATACCAAAAATCATTAGGAAATTAAGTAAGTATAAGTTTCCTGCCATAAATATATCAAAACCTAATTTTTGATTAGTAATATGCATTGTTAAGAACTTAATTTGGACAACTAGAAAGGCGATTTTCTCATTATTTTGATTTTTTTGCACCCTCAGATTCCAGATATTGTCCTATCCTAACAAAGCATACATTAATGGAAAGCTTAATTACTCAGCTTTCATATGATGTACAAATATCAATTTCCATAAATTGACCCTTATGACTGGTTTTGTGGTCCAGGGTCACAAATGTGTATTGTGCTATCTGTCGTGCCGTAGTAAATTCTTGTTGTGCGTTACAAATATTTGTTTCGCTCTCAGAGTGAATAATATCGCATTTGCCAATTCATCTCGCTTTTTTGTTTTTTCGCTCTAGATCTTTACCTTTGGATGTTTACAGACCTCTGCAGAAAAGTGTACTGACTCCAGATGCATTAAAATTGCCTCGGCACCCATTTATTCAACTTTAAATACTTCATATGCAAAATTTCCAGTGCACTAGTAAAGTTTAACCAACTGCTTTATTGAACTTTTTCTTCTTGTGGCCAATCAACACAAAACTATGCATATTTAGCTAGTGCTGTATAGCACTGTAAGTTAATTATGAGATGAATACATAATCACGACTACTTCGCAGCAGTAGGTAAACTCATCTTGAAGCAGTGTAACACCATAGTGAGATATCCAGGCATGTATGAACAGGTTGCAATGTTTTAGCCTCAAGCTAAAGCCTTAGAACCATAATGACATGCACATTGAAAAGAAAGTGATAGCATGATGGATTACAAGTATGCATATTTGAAATATGCATAACTGCACATTAATTAGTCATAAGGATTAAAAAAATGCATTTCTAGGGGACATTCTTGCAGAGAACAAAAGACCAAACAGAGCACAAGGAGGATCTAGAGACATAAGCATGCACTGCAATTTTGTGTGCAGTTTTACATGCTGCAGCTCTTTAAAGTCATTTTAAATCATTAATAGTTATTGTCCTTCCTGTGAATGGGCTTTAAAGTGACAGTTCAGCCAAAAATTAAAATTACCCCATGATTTACTCACCCTTAAACAATCCTAAGTGTATATGACCTTCTTCTTTCTGACAAATACAATCGGAATTATCTTAAAAAAATGTCCTGGCTCTTCCAAGATTTATAATGGGAATGAATGGCTGTCGAGATTTTTAAGTCCAACAAAGTGTATCCATCCATCACAAAAAGTGCTACACACGGCTTCAAGGGGGGTTAATAAAGGCCTCCTGAAGCAATTCAATGCATTTGTGTCAGAAAAATTTCCATGTTTAAAACTTTATAAACCGTGGCATTCCAGCGGATGACATAGTAAGTAGACAAATGTGGTGGAGCTAGACGTTACGGTTTATAAAGTTTTAAACATGAATATTTTTCTGACACAAATGCATTGATTTACTTCAGAAGGCCTTTATTAACCCCTCAGAGCTGTGTGGAGTACTTTTTATGATGGATGGATGCACATTGTTGGACTTCACAATCTCAACAGCCATTCACTGCCATTATGAAGCCTGGAAAAGCAAGGACATTTTTAATATAATTCCGATTGTAAATCATCTGAAAGAAGAAAGGCATATACACCTACATGGCTTGAGGGTGAGTAAATCATGCTGTAATTTTTATTTTTGGGTAAACTGTCCCTTTAAAAGTAGTTTATAAAAGTCTATTTTTAATTTGAACAATGCATGAAGCAACTTCAAGGTAATATAAACATTTAAACAATCCAGGTTTAGAACTGAATACTGCAGATTCTCTGTACTATTCCACTCACATGGTTTAAAAGCTAGTCATGGGTGTCACTTGCAATAAGTGCTTAGATTAACACAGACAGGAAGAGACAGGGCATTAGCAAGCACTGCCTGTCCGCTTGATGCATCCTTGTGTCTCCATTCAGTTCGATGTGATAGATTGAGAGATATGCAATAGGAGCAGTAAGTACGTCCAATTTCCAGTATCATGTAAAAATTTTAAACGTCCACCATCCCACAATCCCTCTTCTGTTTTAGGCCAGCTGAGATAAAGGAGGTCATTCCTTCAGAATGTAGCGCTTGACTGAATGTGGGCAGCTGTGTGACTGCCTGTGGCTTGATGGACTAACAGTAACAATTCATGTTATTGTAAGACGTTTCTCGTCTGAGTCATTAGCAAAGGCACTTAACGGTAAGTGGAGCGTTATCTGAGACAGAGTCAGAGTTTCTGACATTTAACCAACATTCTGAGGACTACGTTTTAACCATCCCCCCCTCCTTGTTTTTGAAACGCATCATTTTAAATAGTAGGAAGCCAATTCATCAAGGTATCTGTGATTCTCATAAATGTCGTCATCCTAGATCATTGTGCAATATCTTCCTTATAAAGAAGGAAAGCAATTTCATCATAGGTATGCATGAGTTTGTAAAGCACAACTGAGCCAATGTGACAGTTGTTGAATATTTAATCAGTCTGAGATGTCCTGAAGGAAACCTTGCTGGTTCTGCATAAATCTGAAAAGATTTGAAGGAACACTACATTTTATTCTGGAACACGTTTAACTCGGGAAGACAATCTGGTTAATATTTGACGGGAAAAGAGACTGAATTAGGCTATTACCTTATGAAAGGTCATATAACTAGGCTTGAACTAGAATAACATATTGGTTACTGGCCAACATTAGATTTTTAAAAATATATCTATTAATTATCCAAATGTAAAAAATTGCACAGTTAAAAACATAAGATGTTGGCTATATATGGTTAAAGACGAAAAAGGGTTTAAGCATAAAAACAATAAGTGTAATACTGCTTTAAATTGTTGTTGTTTTTCCCCAAAAAATATTAAAAAGTTTTCTGTTTAATTTAATTGCATTTTTGTTTTTTCTCAGCAAAAAATAAATATCATACATTTTTCCCTAATTTACAGAAGACACACACTAAAAGGTCATTCAATCTTATCAGGCATATTTACAACAAAAATATTAAAAGATGAATTACTTTCACCCCAAATACTAATTCGTTGTAATTCTACATTTAAAAAATGTGCCATATTATATATACATATATATTATATAATTTTTACTAATTTACTTTTTTTATACATACATAAAACATATGTATATGTAGGAATATGTAAAAATTACAAAAGCAAAGGCAAAAATTTCAATTGTAATTGTTATATATTACAATGTTGTGATGCACATTTACTTGTAGCATTTCATATTATTGATCTTGGTTAGTAAGCTCATTAAACAACTTATTTAGATTAAACAGTACATAAAAAATACATTTTAATCAAAGTTTTAACTAATCATTGTCAGCCATTTAGTAGTTTTGGGCCAAGAAATGAATAAACTATGACACTTAATCAGCTTTTCAATATCAGCCAGAATTTTAATAGTGGTTAATCCTTAATTATTATGAGATAATTAGAATATCTTTAACCCTTTAGGTGTTGTGACTTGCTGGTACAATCCTGTTATCTACGAATCCCTAAGGTTATGGCCTTGAAAAGGTTGTTGCATCTTTCATACAAGTTATTTCAACTTATAAGGGTCAACTGAGAACAAAAACACTATTACAAAGCACTATAGGAATGTTTTTTTGTTACCAAATAGAATTAAGCGGAGACCCTTTTAGAACGATTATTTATTACCCTGAGATTGTCTCTCTTGTGTGCGAAAATTCCCTGAACGGCCCCTTTCTCCACCTCTCCCTGGTTACACCTCCCTAGCCCTGATTTAAGGAGTGGAGATATTCTGTCGTGATGATACATGCCCGGAACCTCCCACAACTTTTGACTCATGTTGAGCAAAAGCTGCTCCCTCCTTCACAAGAACAGTGGTCTTGAAACATCAACGTGTAACGTTATTTTTTTCATATCACACCCAGAACATCACCCAAATGCTTTGTTAAACCGATCAAATCACACTTAATTTACACGTCTCGAACTTCCCTTCTATGGTTCGCAACATCCTTCTACTAGCTATCAGCACAGGAACATTTAATTATTCATGTTATGCAGTGTTAAACTCACTTTCCTTACTCTGTCTGTCAGTATATGAGATTCTGAGGTGAGTTTTATATAGAGTGGAATTTGACTCCTCGAATTCCACTCAATATAAAAAACAAAAGGGAGGGGATAGAGGACCTATTATGCTCCTTTGTGACTGCTCACTGTTAATTCAGGAGGTCTGTGCTGCTGTCGGAGTGTTTACTGACATCTGAGGAGAGCTTTGTTAATATTTCATGAGAGCTGAGCTGACCGCACATAGCACGGAAAAGATATCAGTGTGCAAAAAGATCTTGGAGAGGTAATTAAGTGAGAATCATACTTGAATGCTACTCAATATATCAGGCAGTGTAACAAGACAGATTCACATCTGTCTACACCAACGCACGATGGTATTAGTTTATTATGAGCACAGCTGAAGTTTTGTTCTCTGTCACTTTAAAAGCTCCAGCTCTTTAAATTCAGACAGATTTTGTGCTGAATGTTTTTTTTATTTGTCAGCTGGAAAAAAAATGGTCAAATGATATTGTTCCTCTGTGTCGTTATCAGTATAGTTGTGTCGTGGACGTCTCTATTTGCATACTATGAAACGATTATTAAAAGTTTATTGAGTCCTGCAGGGGCAGGACATATTTTTGTTGGCCAAAACACAAAAACAAGCTAGATTTTTAGCACTTCTGGGTCCATTGTCCTGAAGTCAGTGGGTTTTTAGTCAAAAGCCTGAAATAAAGTCTGTGGTATTACAAGCTCAAGATATTTTTCATGTTTTATTCTATGACATAAAATACAACAGTAATACTCACAATTTTATATATCAAGACTAATTAGTACTTTTTTTTAGCATTATTGAGTTTATAATCATGCTCTGGCAAACTCTTCTAACTGCTGTTAAATTCCAGATTGGACATCAAGAATATGTCATCACTCCAGCACTCTACAGTCAACATTATCATCCTTAGTGTGAACGGCCCGAGTTTCAGGTTCATAACACAATCAACCTCAAAAAGTCCTAAAGAACAACTGGCTTGGCCCTGTACAGATTATAAAACCATCAGACCATTTTATCCATATCCGCCAGCTGGTCATTCACTACAGATTTCATATAGCTACAAACTCCACGTTCATTAAAGATACATTGCACATTAGGGATTATGGAGAGAGTG
This sequence comes from Cirrhinus mrigala, assembly GCA_036247105.1. NCBI lineage: Eukaryota > Metazoa > Chordata > Actinopteri > Cypriniformes > Cyprinidae > Cirrhinus > Cirrhinus mrigala. The sequence goes on from CM070017.1 coordinate 19,485,834, forward strand.
TGTAAAGGAACACTCTGTGTTGTGTATGCTGGAGCTATAAAATGCTATAGAAATGAATTATACAGAAAGGTAGAGCAATAGAAAGAGAGAAATAAAGATAAGATGCTAACTGATCTGATAAAACCATAAAATGCAAGCAAACATGACATGCTGAGCGAATGGTGCTTATGGGTAATCTCCTTTGCCCCCTCTGAAAGTGTATTTATGAAGAGGGGATCACGTTGCCCCTTGCTGTCCTAATGTAGGACAATATCAGGGATTTGTGCCTGTAGGGAGATTAACGGCTATGTGTGAGCCCAAATGCTGTAAATCTCATCCTAAAACCAACGCCAGTCAGTCGGTAAAGCAACCAGCTGGCCTCTGACTGCACTACTAATGTGGACAACTCGGGAACTCCCATAAAGAGCAAATGCCACATCCTGTCTGTGTTAATATCTACTACGTTTGACCCATAAAAATATAAATAGACTATCATATGGTCTTTCGTCTGTCCGTATTTGTTGTAAGTGAGCAAAAAACATGTTCTTGTCTCACAATCATCCTCTTATGGTGTGTTAGTAGGGCATGTTGATGCCATCCAAAATCCAAACTAAATTCAATTGGCCCAAAACGGCTCCCTAAATCCATGTCATTAAATTCTGTGTAATTTACTTGCTTCTTTAAGAGATAAACCACTCACAGAGGACAACTTTTTGCTTCCTTGCTAACCAGACAAACAGGAAAGGGCGTATCTTAAGGAACGTTATTTCCTCCCAGGCAGATTAAACACATTATTTGTTTGACACTTTGTAAACACTTAAAGCTACTTAAGTCAAAACTTAATTATGAGAAAAATCTGATTATATCGTATCTCTTTAGAATGAAAGAGATAGCGATAAGTCAGCTTTTGTAGCTGTGCTAAATGTTGGGAAGTAAATAAACATGGTACAGCCCCACCCAGGCACATGCACTCATGTAAGACCCTGACTAACAATGTAATGTAAAAGGTATTAATAACTTTTGAGTTAGACACATTAAATTAACTAGTTTTTCCTTTATAGATTTCTTTACATTTGACTACACCAGGCTCTAAAACACACTTCAGTTTCACTATTCACTGAACACCCTGCAAGGTGATACAGGTGTGGCAACAGGCCAGCATTCAAAACATGCTAGTTTTGTCAAAACCAGTGGTTATATATCAACAGTACACATCAATATCAACTGTTTGAGTTACTTTGTATAATGTCACAAAATTATCAGAAGCAAAACCCCTTTAGAGAAAGATGAATGTCTCTTGAAGGGATAGGTCTTCCAAATCTTTCACGTTTTACATCTTCTATAAAGTCAGACAAAAAGAGTTGGACGGTATACTTTGTATACATAAGTTTTAACAATATGCTAACAAATTGTCTCGTCTTTGCATGAGGAAAACAGCAACAGCTGCTTTATCGCTGTTTTTATTCGACAGTTAGTCAAAATGTAAATGGTGTCATTATTTATCAAGTTATCATAGATTTACGCATAAAAAGTATTTTTGTTTAAAATGTCTTTAGCATAGTTGACGCTTAGCTTGCAGGCGCTAGAGGCGCTAAAAGACAAATTGTGAAAGACGAAGAGATTGAGAAAAGAAAATGTTTTGCAGAAATTATTTTAAAAAGTTGATCCTCCACCTCCCACCCTGATATTTACACACTTCTTTCATATTTTTTTCATTCAGTAAAGACGAATAGTTACCTTTGTGTTACACACAAGAAAAAGTCCTACAGGTTTTGAACATGAGGGTGAGTTAAAAACAGAATTTTAACCACTGCGTGAACTATTCCTTCTAGTCTATCGTATGTACTTTAATGTTCAATTTATTGTTTATTTGTAAAATTGTGAGTAGGCCTATCATTAGCCTATTACGTATGTTTAATATCAACAGTTGACATTTGCGAATGTGCTGGAGGTTTTGCTTGTGTTTCTTTGTTGGGTGTAAACACACCCGCCTAACTTATATACAGCTGAATGTTTATATAAACTCTTCTGCTTACGATTAAAAAAGCGAGTATGTAGCGAAATAAATGCATTCAAAGTTTAGATCAGCTGTAACCCGACACACGGAAGTAAGAGCGAGTATCGCACAGGTAGGTAAACCAACACCGACAACCCAGATCACCACAATACTCCACTTTCCCAAGAGACTATCTACGACTTGATGGCTGCTTTATAGGGTCGATGTTATAGACTGGATCAAAAAACGGATAAAGTTAAAAAAAAAAAAAAAAAACTACGAAGGCACAAAAACAAAAAACCGTCTTCTTTATTAAATATAACGTTACACATATAAAAAAACAAGATTTGAGTTTACCTTTAAACGCTCGTCTCCAAACACTGCTGCTGACAGCGATCCAAGTGTCTTTTAGTTTTCCCTACCGCACAGAGTTCCTGAGAGTGCGACACTTTCTCTCGCATTCAGATGAGGCTGAACAATGTGCGTTGGGGAGAGGGCAAAGTCTCCTCCAGAGCTCCGCCCCCGATACTATACGAGTCCCGCACCACACCCAAGCCCACACCTCCGCACTCTCCCTGTCACTTACGGATAAATACACACAAAAAATACTTAAAGTGAAAATCTGATTGTTTTTCGATCATCATGGCTTATAATTAAAATGCAGCACATATGAGTTTTAAAAAATGCGTAAGATATCAATTTCAATATAAAAGAATAAAAACAAAACACCTCTGGGCCCTATCCACTAGCGACGTCACTGATCGATACTCATTTTTGTTTTTACATAGGTCTACAATATTGTCAAAATATCAGTACACTCAGAAATCATGTTGGGAAAGGGTTTTAGTAATGTTAATTAATATACAATAAAAAAAATATTAAGTTGTTTTTTTTCTACTGACTGTGAGCAATGAGCTTTACTTCCTATGTATGCAATGTTTGCCTGTGTCTGTCTGTTCTTGTCTGCGATCACTGATAAGAATTCGTCTCTGTTTTTTTGTTTTGTTTTGTTTTGTTTTTTACTGTATCTCTGATGACTTCTAGAGATATTCTTCCAAATCATATTGTGGCATACACTTATGTGCCCTTCTAAAGCAGTGAGATCTTCTACCTGTAGGGCATATTCCCATGTCAGCGGCCACACCTTGGCAGGCATTACGACATACAAGGCGCTGCGTCATGACTCATGTAACTTTCAGACAATGCAATATAATGATCTCTCTGTCTAATCACCTCTGAAACTATACACTCATCCAATTCATTCAAAGAGCTTTTATTCTAAAATTACACTTCTTAGGGTTCAACAAATTTCACATGCTAAACCCAATCCCTAAAAGTTAAACCGTAATTTTCAATATTATAATCATTTAAAAAAAAATCTTACATTTGTTTGTTTGTCAATTATCTAATTGTAAAAGCGATTAGGAATCAATAATACTGTATATAAGCACATATATATCCCCAAACATCTTAAAGATCTTCTGAAAAACTAAACAATCTTGTTTTACCGGTATAGATCATATACGATATTTGTATTTTTGCGTATACAGAGTCAATCTGTCACGTTTGAGAAGGTTCTCATGTGTTGGCTTTGAAAAATGTGATAGATCTGGCAATGATTTAATTGCTATGCGGTGAGTGATTCAGATTACTGTTTACCAATGTGCAAAACATAGTTCTGAGGAAAAGGAGGGACAGTAAAAAACGAGAAAGGGGTGGAGAAGGGCGAGGGATGTGGCTGAGCCACTCCTTTGTGCTGACGGCAGTAACAATAATAGAAGAAGTCAAAATCAATTGGTCAAAAATCAGGAAGTTTAGTGGGGGAGAAAATTAAAAGTTCATGTTGGATTCATTTAAAATACTTTAGATTAGAAAACAGCTTCTGCTTTTTGACTCACAACCAGGAACAAAGATGTGCAAACAAAGGACTGCAGGTTTCATTCCAGTAATCAATACTGATGCTTGGGATCTATTCATGATGATTCTGGACTGTGCCGAACGGATATATAAAACAATTAGATCTTTGTTGTGCATATAAAAACATAACAAATATAACATCTCTTCTCTGTGGTTAATATTTCAGAAAAGCCTTATAGTCTGAATGGGGGTCAGAGGTCAGCATTCCCAAGCTGCCTTTCATGCTTAGCTCACGAAGCCAAAATAGCTCAACATGTGCAGCAGACACGGACATGTGTTTCCGCATCTACTGAATTCAGCTCGACACTCTTTAGAGAGGATCTCTGACATGCGCCAGTGAGAAAGACAATGCATGATAAATAGCCTCATTGTTTTATGAGAGACAGATGACATATGGAGATGCTGCTCAGAGGAACATACTTATCCAAACCAGTGTAATTTATGTGAATGAAAGCTAGCAGTATTGTAATAAATGCAGTCGATTAAGCAGTAAAGGATTATTTTGCAAGAGACGCACAAAGCTGTGTGGAGCCAAATGCAGAGCACAAGGGATTTAAATGGGTGGCCAAAAGTGCACTTTCTGAATGCAAGCATTATTATAAATACCATCATCACTGATTCATATGTGTACTATAATGGTAGAAAGTAGAGGAACATAGTGCAATAGAGTCTAGCTTTTCTCATTTATATGTCTAAATATCGTCTCGTCTCCGCTGACATGAAACTCAAATTGGAAAAATGCCTTCCAGAATTGGAAAACAGTGTACTTGTATGTAATGTAAGGTGTTATTTCCGATCCTTAAAATAAAATTTTGTACATAAATTAAAAAAAATCAGTTTGATTCAGTCATATTAAACACATTTTTGTGAAAAATATCATGAAAAAAGTTTTTTTTATTGTAACTTATTTTAAAACATGAAACCTTCATATATTCTAGATTCATTACATGAAAAGTAGAACATTTAAAGAAAAAATTGTTTTAATTTTGATGATTAGAGTGTACAGCTCATGAAAGTCAAAAATCCAGTATCACAAAATATTAGAATATTTACATTTGAGTTTCATTAAATGATCATCCATACAGTATCTTTGAAACCACACTAATGGGGATGACTGCTAACTTGGCAGTGGTCCAGAGGACAATCACTGACACCCTCCACCCACCACGTCCAGCGTATTAAATGCAAAGTTGACTGGACGGAAGAAATTGGGTAGGCAAAGGTGCACAAGCAACAGGGATGATCGCAAGCTTGAGAATACTGTCAAGAAAAGCCTATTCAAACACTTGGGAGAGCTTTACACGGAGTGGACTGAAGCCAGAGTCAGCGCATCAAGAGTCACCACGTTCAGACGTCTTTAGGAAAAGGGCTACCAAGCCACTTCTGAAACAGAAACAACGTCAGAAGCATCTTGCCTGGGCTAAGGAGAAAAAGAACTGGACTGTTGCTCAGTGGTCCAAAGTCCTCTTTTCAGATAAAAGTAAATTTTGCATTTCATGTTGAAATCATGATCCCAGAGTCTGGAGGAAGACTGGAAAGGCACAGAATCCAAGCTGCTTGAAGTCCAGTATGAAGTTTCTGAAGTCAGTAATGATTTGGGGTGCCGTGACGTTTGCTGGTGTTGGTCCATTGTGTTTTATCAAGTGCAAAGTCAATGCAGCCATCTACCAGGAGATTTTGGAGCACTTTATGCTTCCATCTGCTAACAAGCTTTATGGAGATGCTGATTTCCTTTTCCAGCAGGACTTTAGCACCTGCCCACAGTGCCGAAACCACTTCCAAGTGGTTTGCTGACCTTGATATTACTGTGCTTTATTGGCCAGCCAACATGCCTGACCTGAACCCCGTTGAGAATCTATGGGATATTTTCAAGAGAAAGATGAGAAACAGCGAATCCAACAATATACAGACGATCTGAAGGCTCAGTAGTGCCTCAGCAGTGCCACAGGCTGATCACTTCCATGCCACACTTCACTGATGCTGTAATTTGTGCTAGGAGCAAGTCATTTGTTGTAATATGTGCTGCCGACCAAGTATTAAATGCATGAATGAAAATACTTTAAAAAACTTGAACTTTTCTTTTTTGCAAATCCGTTTTTTGATTGATCTTAGGAAATATTCTAATATTTTGAGATAATGGAGTTTTGACTTTCATGAGCTGTAAGCTCTAATCATCAAAATTAAAACAAAAAAACAAAATTTTACAAATATTTTACTTTACATGTAATGAATCTAGAATATATGAAGGTTTCATATTTTAAAATAACTTACAATAAAAAAAAGAACTTTTTCATGACATTCTAATTTTTTGAGATGCACCTGTATTTTAGAAACTTATGACTGTTTTCATGAATGTTTTATTAACAAATGTAAACTGACTATATAAGGAATAAAAGATACAAGATAATCATTACATAATATAAACATTAAGGCTATGTAAGATTGTTTGTTGTTTTTGAAAAGTCCACCCTGCAGTGCTCACCAAGGCCACTATTATTTGATTGGAAATATAGTAAAAATAGTGATGTTGTGAAATATATTACAATTGTAAATAATATTATAAATATATATATTAATATATAATGTTTCTGTGATGACCAAGCAGAATTTTCAGCATCATTACTCATTACAGTCTTCAATGTCACATGATCCATCAGAAATTACTGTAATGTGCTGATTTTGGCATTTAGGAAACATTTCTGATTACGATTACTATCATATATATATAAGATCCTATCATAAATAGAAAATTCAAAAGGACAGAAAATGCAAAAAAAACATCATTTGTTTAAATAATTTTAAGTTTTTGCATTTTTTAATTTATTTTGTAATAATTAATAAATAAGTAATAATAAATAATAAAAAATATAATAAAAATAAAAATAATAAAAAGTAATAATTTCTTTAAAAAAAATAAATTAAAAAAAAGTAATAAAATTAAACCGACCCTAACTTTTGAGTGTATGTCAGTATAAAAGCATAATGAAAAACGACAAAAACTGCTAAATAAGACTTTAACATCTACAACACAGGAACGCCAGTGTCATGGGAATCGATTGCCTGGAAATACGCAAAACTGATGAATTGTATCTTCAAGTATAAGTGTCTTTGGATAAAAACGTATGCCAAATGCATAAATATGTAGATTTACACAACAGGGGGAATAAAGGGAACTGGTCATCTTTATAAATGGTCAGATTTAACTGCATTTTTTCTTGTACCCTTTAATGAAGAAACTTAAATGGATCTCCTGACAACTGATGTACTGTATTTAGATGAACAGCTGAGCATTCCTCAGTGATGGAGCGACCTCTGATGGAGCATGAGATCCTGAATCACAGCGCATTCTCGGCGGAACTGACCAGAGGCTCTTGACAGCCCAAGGCGCTGCCGACAAACTTCACCCTGGGCCAAAAGCGTGAACGATACATGGACAAAGGAGGACAAATAAGGTAAAGTAAGTTTAACGCATTTATACGATAAACTGTCAACAGAATAAACTGACTAGCTGCTGATTCGTGAAGCGAATAAGTTGGACAGAGGGGCGACTGTTCCCGTTGTTTGGAAGGGTGGGACTTTTCATCTCTACTCATGCATTTGATTACAAACATCTACAGTTCACTTGCTTGTGTTGTTTATAACAGGTTAGAACTATTCAGCGTGCATTCGATGTTTAATGCGGACTAAATTATGTTTTTTGCTTTATTATTTTTACTTTTTTCCATCTGCTGCACTTCCTCACTACCAAATAAGGTTTAGTTAACTCATGGAAATTTTTGGCAAAGAAAAGTGTCTTAAGTTTCCGCCGTGCGCTTTTCAATTAAGTAAACTTTTATTCAATAGACACATGGCGCATTTGTGGTACCATCCGCAACGGCAGCTTGATGTTAGATATGTGTCGGCGTCCACGTTCCCTCCAGCCCGGTGCTGAGTCCTTAACCGGACTATAGACTATACTGTCTGTCTAAGGCAGAAATGTCGCTTACAGTGACGTCATAATAAAGTTTGGACTAAGATAATAAACTATTGCACTCATAGTAATTACGGATTGTTTAGAGAGAATATATGACAACCCATCTAACAAAAATATATTCCAAGAACGTTTAGCTAACGTTATGAACGTTATTTTTGCATGTTCTCTGAAAAATGTTTTAAAAGCGTTATTCTTGTTTATGCAGATGTCAAGGGAATATTCCATTTGATAACTGAGCAAACATTACTGGAATGTTTCTTTTAAATGTTCTCTGAACATTCTGAAGCAAGTAATAACGAACATTCAACTAAAACGTTTTAAAAAACATTCCATGAATGGTGTATAAATAATGTTTTTGCTAACATTCTGCGAACATTATTAAATAAATAGATAGTTCACAAAACATCCTCTAGTTGCTCCAAGCCTGTGTTTCTGTCTTCTGTTAAACACAGAAGAAGATATTTTGAAGAATGTTGGTAACAAAACAGTTGACGGTAGCCATTAAATGTGTTTCCATCTCCCATTATTTGCATTAACCCCTGATAGCACATGTACATCTTGGGGACGTCTATTTGACGTCTGCATTTACATCTGCAAGACATCTGCAAGACGTAGTTTGCTCATCTGCAATACGTCTATTGGACATTTCCTATCAGATGTCAAATAGACGTCTATTAGATGTCTTTAAGATGTTTATGATATAGAATGTATGTAAAACTGACATCTTATAGATGTCTGCCAAATTTTTGTACACAGTAGATGCTTTCCAGATCAAGAGATCTTTAACAGACATCTTGCAGACGTACGTGTGCTATCTGGGACCCTTTGTCGCACAATTCAAAAACCACCTCAACCGAGTGTAAAAACTTTTTTGTGAATTAGGGATTTTTTTAACGAATTTTGGCATTTCCATCACTTGTTTCTGATGCGATACTTTAAAATGAACATTAAAACAGGGTGATTGAAACATAGATACTAAGTCATACAGGTTAGGAACAACTTGAGGGTGAATAAATGATTACAGAATTTCCTTTTTAGTTAACTATCCCATTTAAAAACTAGATTTCTTTAAAAGAACATTGGAAGAACATTTGAGAGAACTTGCCAGAAAGTTCTGAGAAAGTTTTAGCCAAAGTCCCCATAGCTGAGAACATTCCCTATTAGCTAGGACATCATTAAAATACAATTTATTTACTCAGTAAAGCTTATTACTCACCAACTGGAATAAAATAATAAGTGGGAAATTCTGAACATGAATGTGGGCGAATTTTTTTTACCTCCCATGTATTTGTAGGCTGATGTTTTTTAAATCCCTTAACGCAGTGTACTTTGTTTTCGAAATGGGCTTTACCCTGAGTTTAGGACAGGCTACTGTGTTTCCCACTGAAATGAAAAATGACGGCAGACAGGTGTAGACACACCCAAAGAGATTCATTGACTGGGTTTGCATGCACAAGAATATACTAATATTAATCTGAATTTTCGAGTCATGTAAAACGCCTTAGCCATAAGCCAATTTGCACTTATCCGCAAATTCGACACCATAATATATTGTAAACACCTCATTCAGAATTTCAACTGTTCTATTTATAGCAGGGGTAGGGAACCTTGATCCTGGAGGGCCGGTGTCCCTGCAGAGTTTAGCTCCAGCCCTGAAAAAAAAAACCCAACCTGTATCCTGAAGACCTTGATCAGCTTGTTCAGGTGTGTTTGATTAGGGTTGGAGCTAAACTCTGCAGGGACACCAGCCCTTGAGGATCAACGTTCCCCACCCCTGATCTATAGGTATCTGTGCATGTACAAATAAATTCATCATTAATCATGTACCACAGAAGTCTCATGACCTACATTTTCTAATTTTGAATGAAAATTATGTTGATTAAATTACTGTGCATGAATAGTTTTTTCAGATTGTTATTGTTGCATACTTGTTTGGAATAAAGGGTTAATCAGAATATGGACTTCAGTTGGAAAACTTGCTTGTAAACATGGCCATTGTTCTCTGAATGGCCCCTGAATGGATTCATTTAAATACAGCATGAGGTTTAGCTCTCCAGGCCTGTCCGCACCTGTTCTCTGATTTGCTCTGTGTGGTCAGTCCTGTTTTCCTCAAAGCCTTTGCCATCAATGCAAAACAGCGAACTCTGTGATTTGTGCATTTGCTTCTATTGTTGTGGATGAGAAGGAACAGGGATACAGACAGTGTTTCCAGGATGTTGTTAAATAAGGACCGGTGACTCAGAGGGTAGAGTCTGATCCTGGACTCATAAGGAAAACATTATGAGGAGAAATAAGAAATGTGTTCCTGTTTTGAGAAGATATTCTGAAAAACAATATACTGATTATGTGAGCGGTCATGATATGATATGAACAATACAAAATTCTCTGCAATCAGCTGTTGTTGTGAAACACTAGATTTGGTAATAAACTAGAATAGGTTTGGTTCTGAACTGAACATTAATAAATACAATTTGTGATAGATTTCTTGAACCATATGGGGTACTTCTAGCCCTATAGATGTTCAAAACTTAATATTTGTCAATGTCCAACATGCATCACAACAAAATTTAGTCTGGTAACACTTTACAATAAGGTTCATTAGTAAACATTAGTTAACTACATTAGTTAAAATGAACTAAGAATAAACAATGCTTCTACAGCATTTATTAATCTTAGTTAATGTTAATTTCAGCATTTACTAATGCATTATTAAAAATTGTTTTTGTTTGTTAACATTAGTTAATGCACTATGAATTAACATGAACAAACAATGAATGACTGTATTTTTATTAACTAACATTAACCAATGATAAATAGTGTAATAAATGTATTGTCCATTGTTCATTCACGTTGGTTAATACATTAACTAATATTAACAATTGACACTTATTGTAGTGTTAACGGTTTCATTTGTGAACATTAATTATCTATATTATTTAACAAACGATATTTCTATAGTATTTATTAATCTTAGTTGACATTGTTAAGATTTCTATTGCGTGTTAGGGAAAAAGGCAACAAAGAAAGTCTTTTTGCGACAAAGGTCAGAACTCCTGTTATGATGTAGTTTTTTGAGGTGCACTCTTTTCATAAATTAATCTATTACTTTTCCTACATAATTTGTAACACAAAAGAGTGGTAAAATATCTATTTAGGAGTCTTAGACCTTCGCAACAATATATAGTTTGTCATGATTAGATTAGGATTTATTTGTAAAATGGTGAAGTAAATCTAGGCGTCCCACAGAGTAGATGGTGATAGTTAAAGGGTTAAACACTAATTAATACCTTATTAAAATTTAAAGTTGTATCTTATTTTTATTTGTATGTTATTATTTTCTGAAAATCACAAATGGTAAATCATAATTTTTTCAAAAATGTTTTTTTTTTTAAATAAAATAAAATAAAAATTTCTCTTGCTAAGTCTAATTTCATAAGTAGTATTATTCTAAAGACAATAAAATATGATACTTACCTTATTTTTAATAAACAGCCATGCTTTCACTGTCCTTACTGTATTTTTTTTAAGAAGAAAAAAAATGTTTATGATGCATTTTTATTATTTAAATCTGTGAAAATCTGTCTCTAGGACAAGAAATAAATAAAATCTATACATAAACACCATGAAAAGTCGCAAGTTATGAAGGCATGCAAAAGTTTCCAAGGCAGTTTTAATATGACTGTCATATAATTAAAAAAAATTATTAGTTTAAATAAAAATGAACCCTTAGGATATAAAACTGGCAAAAGCCAGTGACGTTATGCAGGTGTCACACTGTGTTACATATAGCCGTATTATGATGTGTCACAAAATTAGTAAATGAATGATTCAGTCATCACTGAGTACTATTATCAAATTAATGAAGCACTGCAATTTAAAAATGGCTTTAATAATCATCAAAACCATCACAAGTGTCCAACCATTCATAAGTGTAAAATAAATGATTAGATTAAATTAATCAGTAAATCTGATTGTTTCCATAAATTAATCAGAGCCATTTGATTAAATTGACCTGGCAGTGGTGAAACTGCTTTTAGTTGTATTAGCTGCAAAGTGCCGGCTCACAGATTGCCTCTCTTTATTCTCTCTCTCTCTCTCTTGCTCCCACCCACTCCTCTTACTCCACCCTCCCTATCTCTCTGTTCAGAAAGTCATCTCAGTGCACACGACTGTCGATAGAGTGAGCAGAACAAGACAGGACAACCTTGATCAGGTGTGAAGGACAGTTTGAAGAAGGACACAGGCTCCTGTGTGTGACCTATCATCTGTCGCCCCGGGAGAGCGGCTCTCCTTTCTCCAATGCAGAGATCACCTATCAGTTGCTGTAAGTAGCTCTAGACTTCTTTTATGCAGCTCTCAGCTGTTCTTATGTCCTATTACGGGACCCTCAGTTGTGCTTCAACCTGCTGCTATGTTACTGTAGATGTTTATGGAATATGACACAAATAGACATGACATCTTTGGTGCGGTCTGTATGGTGTCCAACCATTGTTGGAGAGACCGTAGAAGCCTTTAATAAATAGAAGACTGTATTGTCTTCTGGTGCCAAAATGTGATATATCATTGTTTGTTTACAGGCCTTTTAGGCACTGTTAAGTTTTTGTTTTAATTACACAAGATTATGACTGTTTTATTAATAACGCTACAAAAAAGACAGTGTAATTCACAGTGTAAGACAATGCAATACATATAACATTAGAACTATGTAAGTGACTATTTAGGGACTTCTACAAATACCATATATCATAATATATAGCAATAGCTCTTCAAAGATTTGCATGCTGTTATAATAAGACGTTTGTCACAGCACTGTGTAATAAAAGAGGTTAAATAGTCCAAGGACTGTGCTCTACAGATTTAAAAAAAGGGAAAAATAGTATTTTTTCGTAATGACAGTTCACCCAAAAATGGAAATTCTGCCATAACCAAAGCTGTTGATCCAAACCTCTCTTTTTTTTCTGCAAAACACACAAAAAGATATTTTGAGAAATATTTATAACCAAACATTGGTTTCATTGTTCGCTTTGCGAAAAAAATGTTTATGTTCTACAGAAAAAAATAATATGAGAGTCAGAAAAGTGACATATTTTGATTTTTTAACAAACTATCCCTTTAAGACTTATTAAGTTGTATAAATAAGTCATGTTAAGTCATATCTCTGCCAGCTTGCCCATGACCTCCAACTAAAATGACTGGATATTTGGATAAATTTGGGGTCAAAGGGCATGAAAGTACACATCTACTGCTGTGTGGCAAAATTTACATTTATTGCTGTTGTTTGAAAATTTTGCATTTTATTTGTGTCATGTACAAAATGTTTAAAAATAATCTTGGGTACTTAAACGAGTGATAAACATTAAGGTCTTTGTTCAATTTGACAAGTGGCATCTTGTGATGATGCATTAAATTGATCAAAAGTGAAAGTAAAGACTTTAGCATGGTTACAGAAGATTTATATTTCAAGTAAATGCTGTTCTTTTGAACTTTATCTTAGTCAAAGAATCAAGAAATCCTGTAGTTTCCACAAAAATCACAACTGTTTTCAACATTGATAATAATAAAAAATATTTCTTGAGCACTAGATTTGATTTCATGTGACACTGAAGACTGGAGTAATGATGCAATTCAGCTTTGTATTCACAGGTATAAATGACATTTTAAAATAGAATAAACTAGAAAACAGTTATTTGTAGAAGTTGCTATAGTTATACGGCTTTGTTTATCCAACTGTACCAAAAGCAAAAGTTAACTGGAATATTACATTTATTTCCTTTTTTAGTAGACAACAGTCAAATCAAAGCAGATCAGCTGATCACTTTTATAAATACTGATGTCATTTGATACATGAGCGTAACTTTGACCTCTTTAACACAGATCCCTGCCCAGCTTATCAGCACATATCGTGTTTTCTTTTTTTTGCTACTGTATTATTGTTTACATCTTCTCTCATATTTCTGGTCTAATATCGCTACATCATCTTTAAGAAAAAAGTTTAGAGGAAAAACTTTAATGAGCTGCAATTTGTAACTTTTTATTTGCAGAGCTCAGAAAAGTGCCTCAGTTCAGCAGGTAGGAATTATTATTCATGTCCTCGGGTTAATGTGTAACATGCACCCAGTCCACTCTTTGTGAGGTATGATTTACATTGAGGTAAAACCTGAACAAACCTCACATGGGAGAGAAAGGGAGGGGCTGGAGAGATAGAGATATTCATGATATTCACATATTCATGACTTTCAGCCGTTTAGTCTTCAGTTGAAGTTCAGAGCTGTGTTAAAAGTCAGTGTAGGGTTTTAAGTAAATAAACCTTATTGTGATCATCAAATCTCATTTTTGCTTTGACATCGTTCCTTTAATTAATTATACTTATCATTTTCCTAAAGCAGGGGTGGCGAACGTCAGTCCTAGAAAGCCTTATGAACATAAGTGTAAAGGAACAGTTTGACCTTTTCCAATCTTTTTAAATCTGTATTCTGTGATGTTATAAGCAGTGTTGGGGAAAGTTACTTTTAAAAGTAATTACAATTTTGCGTTACTCCCTGAAAAATTAACTAATTACGTTACTTAGTTACTTTTTATGGAAAGTAATGCGTTATGTTACTTGTGCGTTACTTTTTAAATCTGCTTCTTTGTTTTTAATATAATACAATTCTAATGTAAAAGCCCTTTTACACCAAAAGTGAAATTAATTCACCTCAGGCTGAAAGAAAAATACATTTATGCAGGAGATCACTCTTCAGCTATAAAAAAATGAAGCACAAATGTTAGTTTATCTAAAGTGGTTTTTGCTTATTAGTATGGTTGAATTGCATCATCGAGAGGTCAGCAGCAAAGACACTGGTTAATAAAATGGGATTAAATACATAAAGGATATTTGTTTTATTTAACATATTTAATTATTGCAGGGTTGCATCATATTCTGAGTTTGCATTTCTTTTTTTTTTTTCATTTTGAGGAATACTGAATCTGTTTTTTGTGAGTGAGATGAATTAATGCATGTTCACATTTAGTCTAGAATACAGTAACATCATGTTTACTCCCAATTTCCCGACAGGAGAATTGTCAATCAACAAATGGGAAAAAAAAAAATTAATTGCCGTTACTTATTTGAAAAAGTAACTCCGATATTTTCTTAGAAATTCAAAAGTAATGCGTTACTTTACTAGTTACTTGAAAAAAGTGGTATTATCACGTAACTCATGTTACTTGTAATGCGTTACCCCCAACACTGGTTATAAGTAGAGATTTTTTTAAATAAGCTAATACAGTTAACACAGACATGGTCACTACACTGTAATTGTATGGATAAGTCACAACACATTTTTCAACAGGGTTTCTGCAGGTCTTAAAAGTCTTAATTCGCTCCTCCACAAATTAAGGCCTTAAAAATGTCTTAAATTTGAACAGAAAGTCTTAAATTCATAAAGTCATGACATTTAAGGTTGCATGTACTGCAAAAAATGAATATCTTCCTCAGTATTTTGTTTTCCAATACAAATATCTAAACTTCCTTAAATCAAGGTACATTTATGTAATCGAGGTTAAAAATGAGGATATGAAGTCTAAAAATTATGCGAGTACATGCTTAAAACAAGAACAAATATCTCTCAATGGGATATGAAAAAGATTTTTTGAAGCCTATTAGCAGATATTTGTCCTTTGTTTAATCATAGAATAACTTAATTCTGATCAATTTCGCAGAAAGACTTTTTTTCTTTTCAAGTTAATGCATCTTCTTGATTTAAGAATCCTAGACATTTCCACAAGACAACTTCAGATTTTTTTTGCACAATATCAGAATTTAGAGAAAGAGTTAGTTTCATATTTTAGTGGTTGGGAGCATTTTTTTCTACAACCTCTGTTAGAAGTTGTATTTTCACTCTCTGAAGTGTTGCTAACACAACTAATTAAAAAATAGATTTAGATATAGATGTACTGTATTTCTTTCAGTTTATTCCTTAACATTTCTTTGCTTGGTCTTAAAAATGTCTTAAATTTACCTTAATAAAACTCTGTTCAACTCTTTCCACTTTTCCTTGTGTAAAATAATAGCATGTTGGTTTGGATCAACATGTTTCTGCAACGGTGCTTATTTCAACTTCTTATTGCATGCATTGTAAAGGTTTATTTACTGTATATTGAGCTCATAATCTTATTAATCCAGCTCAGGAGGCTGTTGTAGATTTATGATTTGTTTGTCCTTTTTAGTCGGAGAGAGTGTGTGCAGGACTGCTCGTAGGCAATGGGGTTGTTTGTATAGTTGGCACACATGATCAGATACAGCGGCGATAGGAGAAACTTATCTATCACCTGAGGAACAGAGACAGAGGTTCTCTTTTAGATCTCTTTTAGAAACACCTAATCATGCTTTTAAAGGCGAACTTAACATAACCTGAGACTATACAATATATTTTAAAAATGAAATTAGCGGTTTTCTTTTAAAGGGTGTGGAATATCAAGCAGAAGGTAATGCGTTTTTTAAGTTTCTGCATCTCTGCATGATGAAAGAGAGCTAAAGTGTAGTTCTTGACGAATATATCTTTCAAAATTGTGATTTAATGTGATTTTAATTGTGCAGCCTTAATGCTCTTATTATATCTGTATCCAGCCACACCTTTGTTGGTCTGAGTTGTCATAGTTTATTGCCGGCAATCAACCTACCCAATCCGGCTGACGCAAAATAGAGGAAAAGGTTCTTGTAACCGACAGTATTTTACAGAAACTGAGTTTATAGTTCCTTGTTTTCCTTGATGCGTTTTCCTGCACTGATCGATGACTCAGATATTTTAGAGATGTGAAAAATCTGTTGACTACCTTAGATATTGATCAATTGATAGGCCAGGCTGGTTAATTTGTTGACATTTGATCTTTTCAGATGTTTGGCATTAGCCGATATGCATGTCTGCTTAGTGTATTGTCAAAAGCGTTAGTTCTTTCAGTTACAAAATCTATATCAATAGCCTGCATAATACACATGCACTTTTTAAATAGGCCTATTGTTGGCCTGCTGTAGCAGCTGTTGTCATCTGCCATTGTATATCTGAATAATTTTAAAGAGATTTTTTGACAAATTATTCAAAAAGGCACTCATAACAGAGTGGATATAAATTTTAGTATTATAATTATTCAAATATTTTATTTTAATTGATTTTGGGTAAATATTGTTTTTTTTATTTTTATTTTGCTTATGTCTTATATGCTATAATTAAATTGCATTATTAAAATACTGGCATGATATTAAGTGCATGAGATATTGGCATCAGCACTGGCCACTGAAATCTCATATCAGTCAACTAATCTGTTTACTGAAGGTGAAAGAGTAAGGGACAACTACATTAACCTTGACATGGTTTATCAGGAAAAATTGTGCATATGATGATTTTCCCATTGAACTGCGTGTATATTCTTCAAATGTCTGGTTCTCATTGAACAGCTTGTAGGAGAGTGGTTTGATTTTAGCATTTTGATGGAAAGAAAGTGAAGAAAAAAAAACAGAAAAAGTAGATTAGGCTTAATTTCAAGTAGAAATTATGTTTATCTCAGAGCTAATTCTTTGTGACTAAGGGAATTAGTGATAATGTGTTCTTTGTGTTTTTTACAATGTGATTTTTAAGTACTACATTATTAAGAGTGAGAATTCAACACTGTAGGGACATTTAAACTTTCTAAACTTTAAAAACAGGTTACTAGAGTTCAGTGGAACACTGTATAGATGCATATAGACGTTCGTGTGTACGTGTTTGCGTGAGCCCATGCCCATAAAAGCCCACTGACGGATGCATCATGTGACCAAGCGGCACGTTCACAGTCCTCAGGTCTCCTAGGAGATGACCGGTTCAGAGTGCATGTTTCTTTCAGCCAAGCACATGCTTTTCTGAACATTGAACTTGCTCCTCCCCCTGACTTAAGCAGTAATTCAAGTCTATCTGTTCTGATAGGCTGAAAAAAGACTTTCTTTGTTCCTCCTGTCTCTCACTCCCACTTTCACTTGTTTTATCACTCTCTCTATCTCTCTATTGGCCTCCCTCTTTCCCTGAGATGAGGAGAGCCCTGGAGGCTATGTGAAAGGACACACGTAGGCACCTCCAGCAGGAGTTTGGTTGGCAGTGAGTCCGGTATTGTGTATAGTCACCTTGAGCTATTTCAAAATCTCTGCTTGAAAGTAAGAGTGACTTAAGACCTTGGTCAATATTTAAAAACCAATAGCAAATATAGTGCTCAAAATATTTTGGAAAGCATCACCCTGGTTCCCTCAACAAAAACCCAATAGGATTTTTCCATTGGATTTTGGATTATTGAAGAAAATAAGATCTGTGACCAACAAAAGTTTACGTTTCTTACAAGCTTTGTAAGAATCAGCACAAATGCCAGAGGTAAAAAGCTAAAGCTAAAGCTAAAACAATTATAGTTTAATTATTGTTTCATAACTCTAATAAATATTATCAGCTGTAAGCATGTCCAAATAAGGCTTATCTGTTTTCAGTGGCTGTGAAAATTTGTGTTAGTCTAGCGCTGATTCTTGATTTCTTTGTAGAGCAGTTTTTGTTTTTCCTTTGCAGAAAAATGGCTGATAAAATGCTTTGTAATTTGACAACTTGTTGCACAATTAATTCAAAATTATATATTCATATACATATATATATATATATATATATATATATATATATATATGTATGAAGAGTTCAGATGCAAAAGACTGTAAGTGCCATCTAATTGTTTTTTCTAAAATGTGCATTTTTTGCAAAAGTATTCAATTTTTTCCATGTGTTGTTATGTTTATGTTAAACTGCTTTAAATATTTTTTTTCAGCATCAGTCTACACTCAATACACCATAATGACAAAGCAAAAAACAGATTTGTGACAACTTTGCAAATCGATTAAAATAAAAAAACTGAAATAAGTACATTGCATAAGTATTCATACCCTTAACGTGGTACTCAGTTGAAGCACCTTTACAGTCTCAAGTCTTTTTGGGTATGAAGCGACAAGCTATGCACATCTGCATTTGACAGTTATCTGCCATTCTTCTCCTCACCTCTTCACCTCTTAAGCTCTGTCAGCTTGGATGGGGGTTGGCAGACATATTCAGGTTTCTCCAGAAATGTCTGATTGGGGTTCAAGCCCAGGCTGTGGCTGGGCCACTCAAGGACATGCACAGAATTGTCTATAAGCCATTCTTGCTGTGTGCTTAGCATCATTGTCCTGTTGGAAGGTGAACATTCAGCCCAGTCTGAGGTTCTGAATGCTCTGGACTGGGTTTTTATTAAGGCTATCTCTATATTTTGCTGTGTTGAACTTTCCTTCTACTCTGACGAGTCCCTCAGTCCCTGCTGCTAAAAAACAGCCCCACAGCATTAGGCTGCTACCTCCATACTTTATGTTTGGGTAGGTACTGTGCAGGTGATGAGCAGTGTCTGCTTTCCTTCAAACATGATGCTTGAAATTGAGGTTCATCAGAACAGAGAATTTTGTTTCTCACAATCTGAGAGTTGTTTAGGTGCTTTGCTGCAAATTTCAAGTTGGTTTTTATGTGTCTTCACTGAAGAGAGGATTGAGTTTGGTATGAATACTTATGCAGTGGAATCATTTCAGTTTTTCATTTCTAATAAACATGTTTTTTACTTTGTCATTCTGGTGTATGGAGTGTAGTAGATTAAAGGAGAAGTTAATTTCCAGAACAAAAATGTACAGATAATTTACTCACCCCCTTGTCATCCAAGATGTTTGTGTCTTTCTTTTTTCAGTCACTAAGAAATCATGTTTCTTGAGGAAAAAAATTCAGGAATTATTTCCATATAATGGACTTCAATGGTGCCCCCAAGTTTGAACTTCCAAAATGCAGTTTAAATGCAGCTTTAAATGGCTTTAAATGATCCCAGCTGAGGAAGAAGGGTCTTATCTAGCAAAACGATCTGTCATTTTCGAAAAAACTTGACAATTTATATACTTTTTAACCTCAAACACTCATCTCATCTAAGTCTGCGTGAACTCTCTTTTTTTCTGGTTCAATATGGTCAATACAATTAGGGTAATCTCCAATCTCGTTTTCTTCCCTAACTTCAAAATCGTCCTACATCGCTGCAGATGTACCGACCCAGTGTTTACAAAGTAAACATACAAAGAAGATCAGACGCCCTCAAAAAAAAAAAAAAGTAAAACAGCGATGTAGGACGATTTTGATGTTGAAGAAGAAAACAAGACAAGAGTTTTTCAACATACCCTAACTGCATTGACCAGGAATACGCATGCACATTACAGAGACGAGAGGTTAAAAAGTATGTACATTTTCAATTTGTTTTGAAAATGACAGATCGTTTCGCTATCATTTAGCAAGATCATTTAGAGCCATTTGAAGCTGCATTTAAACTGCATTTTGGAAGTTCAAACTTGCAGGCACCACTGATGTCCATTATATGGAGATAATTTCTGGAATGTTTTCCTCAAGAAACATTTCCTATCGACTGAAGAAAGAAAGACTTGAACATCTTGGATGACAAGGGGGTGAGTAAATTAACTGTAAATTTTTATTCTGGAAGTAAACTTCTCCTTTAATGTGAAAAAAAAAGTTATCTGAAGCAGTTTAACAAAAGGATGCAACATAACAAAATGTGAAAAAATTAAGGGGTTTGAATACTTTTGCAATGGACTGTATATATTACAGTTCTACATTTTGCTAAAAATCTGTTCACTGTTTACAAAAATCTCTAGTTCATTTCTATTGGATGTTCTATGACAAAACAACAGTAACCAAGAGAGCTGGGCTTAGCAAAGGATCGTTATGGTTGAAGGATTTATTGGTTTAATCATATTTTAGTATAATATCACCTTTTGTTGTCATAACACATCCTATATCCAAATGTCCTTTTAAACATGATATATTCTCACCACAGGGTCTTTGCTTCAGAACAGGCCATGAAAAGTCTTGAATGATTTTATATGCCACCAGCTGAATTATTGAAACATGTATCATGACATTTGATACTGGAACTGATAGGCATTTTCACTGCAAGACATTAAGCTGAAAGTAACACTACTGTAGTTACGTGAGGGTGTATCTAGTTTCACATCAGTAGCACAATATCAATGGCCTGCTTTCAACAAACAGTCTGTATCCTAAGCATCAATGTTTTCATATGTCTTTGTCATTTTAACTTGATACTAATAGCGGAGTTTCTGTAATACAAAAAAACTCTATTTTTTTCTGTCCCAAATAGGTCACATGAAGACGTGTGTCTGCCTATTCTACACCCATTCTCTGATCCAGCAGGGTGCAGCACATCCGTCTCCTGAAGGCCTCAAGCATCCATCACCCTGAACACCAGCAGGCCTGTCACACTGTCTCACTCCCCTGATTCTACCTCTTCTCCTCCTGTGCGTACCCCTCAGCCCTCTCTGGAGACCCCAGGGCCCCACATCCTCAATGGAGAGCAGGGAGAGGGATGCAGGACCCTCGCCCAGGAGAACTGCCTCACTCCTGGGAACGTGAGGGAGGATCCTCTGCCAGCACAGGGCTTCCATGATGTCTCAACTCTCACAGGTAGAGAAAATGGTTTTATTGGTGTGCGATTATTCCCAGGATACATTGATATCTTGGTTCACTGTCTGAGCGTCTATATGCTAATGTACTCTAGCAGATACACTCCTGTTCAAAAGTTTGAGATCAGTAAGATTTTTCTTTTAGAAAATTAAATTTTATTTTGCAAGGATGCATCAAATTGATCAAAAGTGACAGCAAAGGCATTTAAAATGTTAGATTTCTATTTATTTTGATCTTTCTGTTCATCATAGATAAAGCAGAAAAGTAAACAGCACACTGTTTTTAACACTGATGATGAGAAATACTTCTTGAGCAGCATATCAGCATATTATAATGATTTCTGAAGGACTGTGTGACAATGAAGACTAGAGTAAAGATCACTGCATCACAGGAATAAATGACATTTTAAAATGTATTGCAATACAAAGCAGTTATTTTAAATTGTAATAATATTTTATAATATTAGTATTTCTGGTCAAATAAATCCAGCCTATATAGAAAAACCATACTAACCCCAAACATTTAAGTGGTAGTGTATAGTATATGTATAGTATATCTTAACCAAAGATACCAAAAAATACTGGTAACTCATCTTGCATTACGATTTTGTCCAATGCAATTAAATGCTCTCTATAGTCTATACTAACTTAAATAGTACTTTATTCTCTTTTTCAAACTTCAGTTGGTAGCTATTTTTGTATTTTAAACTGCCAAAATTTGCTGAGTGAGGTTAGTATTGTTCACAAGTAGCCTTCTGCATTTGTTCTTTACCACCTGCAGTTCACTGATACGAGTTTGTTGTGTTACCTTCATAACAGAACAGAAAGCAGACAAAGGCAGGAAAGGTGGAACAAACCACATTAGCTAAGGAAGTACCTATATGTGTGCTGCTTTCTAATTATACTCCATCCTAAAAGCTCAGAATGGGCACTGTATATTCATTAATAGCATTCAACACTCGGATATCTTTCGCAACTACCAGACATAATCTTTTTAATTAATTACTGATTAATAACAAAATTTTGGCTTGTTAACTTGAAAATACATCTTACATATGATTCTGTAGCTGTTTCGGACATGTTTTATTGTTCACGCTGTGTGATTTTAGTTTTCAGTTTTTACATCAATGAATGTGAGCTTCTACATGATGATAATTAGATATTTTCAGATCATATGTTTAACATTTAGAGCAGTGACAGTGAATAGTTCTCTTTGTGTTTATCACACACAGACCTGTGCTCCAGTGTGGATCTGCCAGAGGTGGAGATCGTCAGCTTGCTTACAGAAGAATTGCCCAAATACACTCTGCGGGCGGACCATGTGTTTGGGTACGAGCATGACGACTGGCTGCACACACCTCTGCTGCCACCAGAGGCCGCTCTTGGACTTACACAGGAGCAGATCGACGAGACACTCAAGTACTTCTGTAAGTCCACACCTTTCAATCTATCTATACTGCTTTGACGTTTCTGTTAAATCCAACCACTTTCAAACTTTGCAAAAGCTTAGGAGTGAAAAGAAAACAAGTAAGTAAAGAGGATTTTTATACAAAATCGGTATTTTCACAAAATATATGTGACCCTTGACAACAAAACCTTAAGTAGCACAGATATATTTGTAGCAATAGCCAACAATACATTGTATAGGTCAAAATGATTGTTTTTTCTTTTATGCCAAATATCATTAGGATATTAAGTAAAGATCATGTTCCATGAAGATATTTTGGTAAATGTCCTACAGTAAATATATCAAAACTTAATTTTTAATTAGTAATATGCATTGCTAAGAACTTCATTTGGACAACTTTAAAGGCGATTTTCTCAATATTTTGATATTTTTGCACCCTCAGATTCCAGATTTTCAAATAGTTGTATCTCAGCCAAATATTGTCCTATTCCAACAAACCATACATCAGTGGAAAGATGTATAAATCTCAGTTTCAGAAAATTGATCCTTATGACTGGCTTTGTGGTCCTGGGTCACATATATCAGTGGTGTGTGGTGGTGTTTTGAAATGTGGAGGCAAAGTCCTCAAAGTTTTAACAATATATTTTATTTGTGAACTTACTTTCAACTATTGTTTGTAATAGTTAATTTTTAACTTTTTTTTTTTTTTTTTTTTTTCGGATCATCAGTCATCAAAACTCAGTAAATATTGGTCACAGACACAGAGATTTACTTTTAATTTCACCAAATTGATAACTCACTAAAAACTCCCACAGATCATGTTTTCATGTCATTTTAAGTTATAACAAAGTGGTTATATCTAAGTGTGTGAGTTGTTTACTTACTTTTTTAAATCAGTCTTCCCATTAACGCAATTATATTGTTTATTTAGACTGATTCGCAAAAGCGGAGCATGCACAAACACAAGAAGCAGGATTTATCGCATGAACCAATCGCAACCGAACATAACCACAGTAGTCAACATTTGAAGTGGATAAAAAAAAGTTCATCAAAGCTGTCTAAGACAAGAATGGGTATTCTTTTGGTTTTAGGACAACCTTGATGAAAGGCTTTGATCCACTTCAAATGTTGACTACTGTAGTCATATCCAATTATATCATAGTGGAGTTGTTTTATTTTTGTACTACTTTTTTCTCATCTATTTTGAGGAGGCACTGCCTCCCTTGGCTCCTCAGAAGAAATGGCCAGTCTTTATTTAAAAGCATTTCCCCTGAAATTTTGAGTTAGAATAGTTTGCAAGAGAGGTATTACTGATGTATTTTTTCCTGTAGAATAAAACATTAAAATGTTTGAGCTGGTGTTATCACAGACCCATTGAGTTCAGGACGTGAAACCGGAAGTGCTAAAATGCTAACTTGTTTCTGGGTTCTGGTCTACAAAAATACGTCATGCCTGCATCACTGTTTTTAAGATGGTTATTTCATTTGGGAACCAATATTATATATGAATATATTAATTACATATGAAATTTTTGGCAGTAAATAGCCTTACTGTACTAGTCACTGGCTTGAATGCCAATGTTGACCCTGCCAGAGAGCAATACTGTAATCCCAGCCACTTCCCTTCCTCTTAGAGCACAGATGCAAATGCCATCAAGAGGATTAGCTTCCCGCTGCTTAAGGATAATGAGACATTCTGCTGTTCTCAGTGGCTTCTTTCTGTGGCCTGGCAGGCAGTCAGCCGCTCTGACGTTTACACCAGCACTGCAGTATCTGTCTGCTGCTCAGATTGACTAAACTTAGGTCACTGCAGTTTTGGGAGTGTGTTTATGGATTGTCCAACAGGTGCTCCTTGAGATTTAACAGGATTGAAAAGAACAGTTGTTAAAGTTTGTTTCATGGCTGTGATTTTGTGGCATCATAAAACTATCAATGATTGATCACAAAAACCTGCATGACTAAATGAAGGCATTAACTCATACTTATACTACTGTACTTAAAGCTTTTTTTTAATTAATAAAATTGATCATTTATATAGATATTAACACTTTTATTCAGCAAAGATGCATTAAATTGGTCAAAAGTGACAGTAAAAACGTTCATAATGTTACAAAATATTTCTATTAATAAATGCTATTCTTTTGAACTTTCCAATGATCAAAGGATCCCGAAAAAAATGTATAAGGGTTTGCACAGCAACTGTTTTCAGCGGTGATAATCATAAGAAATGTTTTTTGAGCAGCGTATTAGAATGATTTCTGAAGGATCATGTGACACTGAAGACTGGAGTAATGATGCTAAAAAAATCAATATTTTAACTTTAAAATATATATAGAAAATTTTTATTTTTAAATTGTAATAATATTTCACAATATTCCTGTTTTACCATATTTTTGATCAAATAAATGCAGCCTTAGTGTGCATAAGAGACTTTTTTTAAAAAAACACGTTAAAAATTTGACTGACCCCAATAGTGCAATCAACCAATGTTTATTTTCCAGTTTTAAAATGATGGAAAAAAGGAAACAGATCACTGTGTGACCGCTCTGATTGACTTACAGTGGTTCTAATTTTGTTCTAATCCGCTTGGCATGCAAACATGTTCTCATACCTGCATTGATCTCTTTACGTGGGCTGTAGCCCAAGCACAGCTGTTATTTCTAGCCTAAATATCTCAACACTTACACATCTAGTCTGTATTCTATCAGAGATTACATTTTTTGTTGTTTGTTGTCCTTCACTGAATCTGCCATTTTGCTATGGTCATCATTTTGTTCTGAAAACAGATTAGGGATATTTGCAGTAAATGATTGGCTTGGTGTATCTGTGTAACCTTAGATAATTGTTTATCATTCTGAGGCAGAAAGACATCTAGCGCTAGACAACTGTTTAGTATAATTAGATTATTTCTTATTTCTGCTATCATTGTCTTAAGCAAAACTGAATAGGTTAAATTAATTAAATTAGAATCTGTTGGCTTTTGTCCAGTCTGGAAACTATTGTGTGTTTAGTTGCACTAGGTTTATTAATTAGAAAAGAACTTGTGGCAGATATAGAAATGAGGAAATGGTGATTTCTCCCTATAATAGTAATCTTGGTGAAGATTCCTCAATTTTCTGGTCTTTTTGAGCTTCTGGTTTGTTTGAACTGAAGTTGTATCAGTCCCAGTGTTTTGTAGGTGAGGTTTTAACACACCATACCAGTGCATGTGGTGATGTGACCTGCAGTCCACTGGCCACAAATGAAAAATTTACACGGGTGTAGTTTAATATTTGATAGACCCCTTCAGAATTTGGCTAGGAAGCAATTGTGGCCTACATTATTTTACCATGTTTAAAGAAGAAAGACTAAAGATATGGCTTTGTATTCGATATACCACGTTTTATACGAATTTTTAAAATGTAATTTAATTTAATTTAATTTAATTTAATTTTTCATGTAATTTAATTTAATTTAATAACTACTATAGTATTTATTAATGTTTTAACTTTTTATTTTTATATTATATAAAACATTTTTGTCATTATTTTATTTAATTTATTTATTTATTTATTTTTTTTCCAAAATATTTCTGTATAGCTTTAATTAATTTTAATTTCAGTTTTAGTATTTTTAGTACTTTAATGTATTTATTTCACTTAGTTGCCAAGGCAAAGTATCTAATTTTCTTAATTTTTTTAGATTTTTTTTTAAATTATTTCTTAGTTTTTTAAGTATAAGTTGTTGTTTTTTTTATCTAAAATGTAACTTTTATTTTATTTCAACCTTATTTCAATAACCAAAAATGATTTTAATATTTTTTTTAGTTAACAATAATACAACTGATTCTGACACTGTATTTATATATTAATATTTAAATTTTACTAATATTTAAGTTTTATTTTATATTATATAAAACATTTTATATATATTTTCAGTTTTTATTTTAGTAATTTTAGTACTTCCACTGAAACTTATTTCAGTTAGTTGCTAAAGCAACATTTTTAATTTTTGAAGTTTTTCATCTAATATTTAGATGATGTAATATTTATATGTTTGGCTTAATTTCAATGATTTTAATAGTTTTTGTTTTTGTTAACAATAACAACACTGATGGGGTTCTGTGATTGTTGGAGTGTCTGTCTGTTGTGCTGCAGCAGTATTATAACATTAATCTGGAAGGTACCATATTGTGCTTGAACACGGGGGTGTTCCATCACACAATAACAGAAAAACACAAGCTGTTTAAATCAAATCAGAAAAAGTGATTCATAAGTAAACATGATCTAAATCTCCAAATGCCTACAGTAACACAAACAAATCCCCTGGCCTGTCACCCCCCCCCTAAATTTCCTTCAGCCATCGTCCCCTCTCCTCCTCTCAGAGTTGCTCTCCTCCTGTGGCTCAGAGCAGCCAGGTGAGTCTGAGCTGCCATCAGGCATGAGCTGCAGTGACACACACTCTCAGAAGATTCAATAACAACGTCAGCATGCGCAGTCTGGGAGCTTACAGGTGCATTAGTGAGCAGAAAGCCTAGGGGACGGCAGTGGTGACTGGCAGCAGACAGACGGGCCACGTCATAAATCAGCCTGGCACAGACTGTGGAGCGAGAGAGAGAGAGACTCAAGACAGACCGCATTGCAGGGCAGACAGACATAGCAAAGCATGAGTGCAGAAATGGAGGTATGGAGCAGTTCAGGAATGGATGAGAGCGAGAGAGACAGCAGCACCAGTCACGATGAAGATGATGAAGAACCAGAGGACGAAGAGGAACCCGACACTGAGGGACTGTGCAGGGAGCTGGTGCAAGGTAACAAAAAGATAAAGAGACAAACTATGAGAGAGAGGAGTTATTTGTAAAGGAGAACTAAAAGAAAGAAAGACTTGCAGTGAGGGAGGAGAAGAGGAAGTGTGAAGTGAATCGTGAGGGTCTTTATTAGATGACGGCAATAAATCATTATCATCCGCTGAAGAATTGATTTGCTGTTTTTTGAGCGCTGTTTCACCTCCAACATGTGATTACAGTCGCTTTGTAACTGCATAATTTGTTATTTTTGTCATAGTGATGGAATCACATGATATTGTGGAGTGACCGTGTGAAGGGTTTTGACCTTGTTAAAATGTAAGTCCAAAATATGGAGTGTAGATGGATAAATTGCAGGCATTAACCAACATTTTTATTTACATTATGCAATTTCATATTAATTAATCTGTGCTTTAAAAACTTAGTCTCTATGTATAGTTACATATCTGAATATATATAAAAATAAATAGTGTATTAAAAAACAGTAAAAAAAATATAAATATATTAAATGTAAATATATATGTCAAATTTATATATATATATATATAGTCAAGGTCATTTATTTGATTCAGAAATTTCTATACCATTTCTGTATCTAGTCTGTGTATTAATCCTGAAAAAAAAAATAAAATAAAATGAAGTAATCACTGTTTCCTACTTGGTCCATTGAAGGATATAGGATTCATTACCCATCTTTCCACGACAGATAAATCACTTTAATCTGTCCAGTCCGTTTATCCTGCTCGTAGAAGCTCAGTCCAGTTTCACATTATACGGGATACTGTCTTACTGTCCTTAGTGTCCTTAATTCTTTCAGTGACGCAAATCCCAGAAGAACTGTACTCTTTTTCGGGCCAGGTGAGCAGATTTAGCAGCGGCTCTGTCACTGGTCAGGAGGAATGAATGAACGGACACATGCTGACACTAATCGTTGTGTACTATCTACCACTACTCTGGGTTTGCTTTAGGTTTCAGATTTGATGTTGGACTTCAATAATACAGTTGTTTATTGTATGAGAAAGTAAACAAAATGATAGTTTTACTTCCTGAACATCTTGAATTGCAGTGGTTTCATGTTCTTGGCAGTCAAAACACATGGTGGTTTGCGCAAATCATGATCGTCTTCATTCCAAGCGAACTGGAATGTAATAACGTTTGGATTGTGTTTTTGTTTGTTTCATAGTTCTTTTTTGTAATGTTCTTGATGGTTTTCAAAACAACAAAAAAGATTTTCAAAATTTAATAGGCCCGTTTCAAACAACTGTTTTGGGAGGAACCTCAGAGATGATTTTTTAACAGGTGTTTGTTATTTGACATGCTATCGCCATTTCTGCAGTGCATCTGAGTGTCTGTAGTGCACAAGGTTAAAGCTTTATTAATGTGGTCTCTGCTGAGCTAAGCCGTCGTTTGTGGAGCTGGGAAACGCTGCCAAGCTCTCATTTTAGCAAAGTCAAACACGTCTCATTCCAGCTGAAATTTGATTACGCCTCAGAACCAACCAAGTGAAAATACCTGCACTGAACACAGTAGAAAAATTTAATGTATTTATGCAGAGGGTAGAACTTTACACAGATTACTTAAAAAATATAAATAATAGAAAGCAGTGTCCATTTTTGACAGCAGCACCTTAATACTGGCCATTGTGTTCATTTGAACTGAGTATTATTTAGTAAATTTATAAATCTTGCACAATTTTTTTTTTGTTTTCTTTCTTTTAAATAGAATAAAACTGATAAAAAACATGTGATTTTAATATGAAATATCTTCTTTTTATTTTAATATTTAAGTTGTATTTAAATCTTTTTTTTAATAGTTTATAATAGTATATTTTAGTATTTCATAAAATAGAAATGTACCCTCTGGAACCTGCCTTGAAAAAGCTGTTCATAAACTGCTAATATATTTTACATATACAAGATATTTTCTGTGTAAAATATTGTAATATTTAATATTTATTTTTTTATTTTTCTATTTTATTAAATTAAATTAAAATTG
This sequence comes from Cirrhinus mrigala, assembly GCA_036247105.1. NCBI lineage: Eukaryota > Metazoa > Chordata > Actinopteri > Cypriniformes > Cyprinidae > Cirrhinus > Cirrhinus mrigala. The sequence continues at coordinate 19,515,421 of CM070017.1, forward strand.
ATTTAAAATGAGAATCATTTTAAAAATTATATATTTATATTTATATTCTATTAATTATTTATATGTTTTTCATAAAAGAAAAATTTGCCTTCTGCAGCTTGCTGGAAAAATATCTCTGGTTGTGAATCACTGGTCTAGAAGATGCTTGTAAATGCAGGCCTGATCAGTATTTATGAGTAGGGATGAAAATGAGAGAATTAACCCTTAATGAGGATCAGGCTAAGAAGCTCTTGTTCTTGACTGCATAGACGTCTCAGTTTACCTGTCTGGTCATGGTTGGGTCACATTGGCTTTACAGTGCTGTATAATGCAGATCACACTTTTTTTTGACACATGCAGTATACTGACATCTACTATTGTTTTTATTAGATTTTGTTTCAGCTTTCAACAGCCTCTTTCTCACATTCATCCTTTCAATGTCCTTCTTCCTCTGCAGTGCTGTGTTCAGAGAGAGTTGGTCAAATCACAAAGACATATCATGACATTGAGGCAGTCACACATCTGCTTGAGGAGGTAAGAGACATAGCATGTCTTGCTTCATAGTCTACTTAGCATAAATTATACTTCCTTCCATTGACGTTTCAGTTTTGACATAATAAAAGTCCCACACATGCTTGTCTTCCTCCGCAGAAAGAGCGGGATCTGGAATTGGCAGCCCGGATTGGCCAATCGCTGCTCAAGCAGAATAAAGCCCTGACTGAACGCAACAAACTACTGGATGAACAGCTGGAAATGACCAAGGAAGAGGTGATTATTGTTAAAGGAAAATACTTTGTTTAAAAAGTCTTTCATTCTAACTATCTATTTGTCCCTCTGTCTGTCTGTCTATCTATCTATCTATCTATCGGTTTGTCATTCTGTCAGTCAGTCTGTCTGTCTATCTATCTATCTATCTATCGGTTTGTCATTCCGTCGTTCTATCATTCTGTCTGTCTATCTATCTATCTATCTATCTATCTATCTATCTATCTATCTATCAGTTTGTCATTATGTCGTTCTATCATTCTGTCAGTCAGTCTGTCTGTCTATCTATCTATCTATCGGTTTGTCATTCTGTCGTTTTATCATTCTGTCAGTCAGTCTGTCTGTCTATCTATCTATCTATCTATCGGTTTGTCATTCTGTCGTTCTATCATTCTGTCAGTCAGTCTGTCTGTCTATCTATCTATCTATCAGTTTGTCATTCCGTCGTTCTATCATTGTCTGTCAATCTATCTATCTATCTATCTATCTGTCTGTCTGTCTGTCTATCTATCTATCTATCTATCTATCTGTCTGTCTGTCTTTATGTCTGTCTGTCTATCTATCTATCTATCTATCTGTCTATCTCTCTATCTATCTGTCTGTCTGTCTGTCTGTCTATCTATCTATCTGTTTGTCATTCCGTCGTTCGATCATTCTGTCTGTCGTTCTATCATTCTGTCAGTCAGTCTGTCTGTCTATCTATCTGTCTGTCTGTCTTTCTGTCTGTCTATCTATCTATCTATCTGTCTGTCTATCTATCTATCTATCTATCTATCTATCTATCTATCTATCTGTTTGTCATTCTGTCGTTCTATCATTCTGTCTGTCAATCTATCTATCTATCTGTCTATCTGTTTGTCATTCCGTCGTTCGATCATTCTGTCTGTCGTTCTATCATTCTGTCTGTCTATCTATCTATCTATCGGTTTGTCATTCCGTCGTTCTATCATTCTGTCTGTCTATCTATCGGTTTGTCATTCTGTCATACTATCTATCATTCTGTCAGTCTGTCCGTCTATCTATCTATCTATTATTCTATCGTCCTATCTGTCGTTCTAGCTATCTGTCTGTCTATCGTTCTATATATCATCCTGTCTGTCTGTCCATCTATATATCTACCTATCTATTGTTCTATCTATCATTCTGTCATTCTAGCTATCATTCAGTGTCTATCTATCATTCTGTCTGTCCGTCCGTCCGTCCATCCGTCTATCTATCTGTCATTCTTTCTTTCTATCTATCTATCTGTTGTTCTATTGTTTTATAATTTTATCTGTTGTTCTATCTATTCTTCTATCTGTTGTTCTATCTATTGTTATATCGTTCTATCGTTTTATCTATCTATCGGTCTATTGTTCTATCATATTTTTCTATCATGTTGTTCTATCTAAAAATTGTTCTATCTATCATTCTATCTGTCGTTCTATCTATCATTCTGTCTGTCTATCATTTTATCGTTCTATCATTCTAGCTATCATTCTGTCTTGTCTTTGTTCTATCTATCTGTCCTTCTATCATTTTATCTATCTATCTGTCATCTATCTAACGTTCTATCTATCATATTTTTCTATCATGTTCTATCTAAAAAAATCGTTCTATTTATCTGACTGTCTATTGTTCTGTCGATCTATCTATTGTTTTATCGTTCTATCATTCTATCTATCTATCATTCTGTCGTTCTATCTATCAAACTTTACATACATTAGTCACTGAGTAAAGAGTCTTCAACAATATTAGTTTTGTTTTCAAATAAAAGAATACGTTTTTCAGGTTTGAAAAAAAGTGAGAGTGAGTAAAAAATGACAATATTTTCATTTTTTTATGAACTATTTCTTTAAACAGTTGGATTACTATTATGTCGTTTAATGCCGAATTGAATGAATTTTTTTTTTATATATTTTATGCTTAATGTTATAGTAAATGTTGATGCACTCAGTGTTTTGTGTTATATGAATGCTAACGCTGACTCTGGGTCTTTTCCCACAGATTGCCCAGCTGCGTCATGAGCTCTCCATGAGAGATGATCTCCTGCACTTTTATGCCAGCACTGAAGATATAGAGCATGCATCAGAAACACTGTGAGTTTACATCTCTCACACTCACAGAATGATCAACAGCTTAAACCTGCAATACTGATAAGTGTTTCATTCTCCTTCAGGCTTATACGGAATAATTCGTCCTCATCTCTCAGCAACTACGTCAATTATGACTTCCTGCAACAGAAACTCAAGGGTTTAGAAGAGGAGAACTTCAAATTGCGCACAGAGGTGTGTTTAAATGCACACATGCATTCACAAAAAAAATTAAAAGTTGTGCTACAACTAGGTACGTTTTCACACGCATAACCCTTTTATTTTTTTTTAGGCTGATGAGTTAACATTTGAGACCAGTAATTATGAGGAACAAGAGCAGCAGCTTATGATGGTGTGTGTGGATGAACTCTGTGAGTAAATTACCCATGATGCCCAGCTCTTCTTTTAGTATTTCAAAGTTTTCATGATGACAGACTAAAGTGTCCTCCTCTTTTTTTCTCTCACTAGCGTCAGCGAATAAGCAGGTCGTATCTCTATCAGAGGAATTGGCCCGGAAGGTGGAAGACTCGCTAAGACAACAAGAGGAGATTAGTGCCCTCCTGGGGCAGATTGTCGACCTGGAACAGCGCTGCAAAGGGGTTAGAAACACAAACACACCCACGCATACTTCCTGTTTCTTTTTTACACCATTTTGAGAATGCATTTTTGTAAACAAATGCATAAAATTTGCTTTCAAATTCAGCTCACCACTGAGAACGAGGAATTAACGCAACATCTAAATGCTTCCCGGGAATCCCAGTCCCAGCTTAAAACAGAGGTATAAAATTCTCACAATGTCAATACCACGGTGTGACCTCTAGTGTTCTACTTCTGATTTATTGTTTTCAATAAATGGCTTAATAAATTAATGATGTTCTGTCTCCCTCTGGTGGCAGCTGAAGGAACTGCAGGAGAGGTACTCGGAATGTGAGGACATGCTCCATGAAGCCAGAGAGGACATTAAAAACCTGCGCAATAAGAGTCTGCCCAACAGCACCGTGCAGCGTTATAGCACCCTGGCATCGATTGTCCCAATGGATTCACTCGCTGCTGAGATTGAAGGAACCTTCCGGAAAGGCCTAGACAGCCCAGCGCCCACCGAATACAAGTTAGTCACCTCAGTACATATAGCAGCTGTTCATAGTCTACCAAATAAAATGTAATCAGCATTTAGTTTTACAATAAACTAACTAAATATCTGTTTAAATTATTAAAGGAAAAGTTCAAATCCCTCATATTTTACTCACCCTCAAGCCATCCTAGGTGTATATGACTTTCTTCTTTTTGATAAATACAATTAAAGTCATTTTAAAAAATGGCTCTTCTAAGCTTTATAGTTTTAGTGAATGATGTTTGAGATTTTGAAGCAAAATAAAGTGCATAAATCCATTATAAAAAGTGCTCCGCACAGCTCTGGGAAGGTAATAAAGGCTTTCTGAAATGAAGCAAAGTCTTTTTGTAAGAAAAATATCCATATTTAAAACTTTATAAACCATAAAGCTGCTAACTATCATACGCGTTCACGAGAGAGTGGCGTTCCAGTGTATGACGTAGGACGTAGCATAAGCTTCGGTGAGAATATGCTAGACTCACGAGAACCAAGTTTTGTTTACAGCAAAGAAAAACCAGTCTCCTCTTGGCTTATATCAAATCCTCAGACATTTTTCTTTACAAATCCTCATTTGTATTCTAATTCCCGATGGTGTTTTGTTTTGCTCTCTCCTCTGCGCTTTTGTGTCCGCCACTTCTCACCGGAGCTTACTCTACACCTACGTCATCCGCTGGAACGCCATTCTCTCTTTAAAGGAGAACTCCACTTTCAGAACAACAATTTACAAAAAATTTACTCACCCCCTTGTCACCCAAGATATTCAAGTCTTTCTGTCTTCAGTTGTGAAGAAATTATGGTTTTTGAGGAAAGCATTTCAGGATTTTTCTCTATATAATGGACTTCATTGGTGCCCCGATTTTGAACTTCCAAAATGTAGTTTAAATGCAGCTTCAAAGGGCTCTAAATGATCCCAGCCGAGGAAGAGGGGTCTCATCTAGCGAAATGAATTTGTTTACTTTTTAAGCACAAAAGCTTGTGTAGCACAGGCTCTGGGATGCGCGTCCACGACACTACCTACTATTGAATCACGTCGAAAGGTCACGCATCTGCGTAGGTGGAACTGCAGACCCAGTGTTTACAAAGCGAACGTGCAAAGACTAAGGAAGTGCAAGTAAGTCAAACATGTTTACAAACAAAAAGGTACAACGATGTCAGATGATTCTGAAGTTGTAGGAGAAAATGAGATGGAGTTTTTCGCCATACTCTACCTTTTTGAGCTGAAGTACACAGGCGATGAACTTAGACGTGATTCGTTGTGTCGTGGACGCGCATCCCAGAGCCTGTGCTACACGAGCTTTTGTGCTTAAAAAGTATACAAATTTTTATTTTTCAAAAAAAATGAAAGATTGTTTCGCTAGATAAGACCCTTCTTTCTCAGCTGGGATCGTTTAGAGCCCTTTGAAGCTGCACTTAAACTACATTTTGGAAGTTCAAAATCGGGGCACCAATGAAGTCCATTATATGGAGAAAAATCCTGAAATGCTTTCCTCAAGAACCATAATTTCTTCACGACTGTAGACAGAAAGACATAAACATCTTGGATGACAAGGGGGTGAGTAAATTATTTGTAAATTGTTGTTCTGGAAGTGGAGATCTCCTTTAACAAGCAGGTTTATATAATACTAAATAACCCTGGACTTCAACATGATGTGGTTCTCTTAAATTTTCTGTGTAGGAATCATCCGTTGCGGGTGTTTGAGACCGTGAAGGTGGCCAACCAGGTAGCTCGGCTACGTTCACAGATTCACTCTCCGCAGGTTCCAGGTTCGAGCCCTGCATCATTACGCTCTAGTCGGATCAGTACACCACGGACCAGTTATTATGAATCGGACAATATTAGTGTCAACATGGAGGATAAGCACTCCCCCCCGACGCACACACAGGATCATGGGTCAGTGTCTGTTTATTTTCAACTATTCACAAAAATGACTTTGACTGTTAAAGGGATAGTTCACCATTACTCACCCTCATGTCGTTCCAAACCCGCAAGACCCTTCGTTCTTCTTTGGAACACAAATTAAGATATTTGCTTTCTGACCCTGCATAGACAGCAAGGGTCCTACCTCGGTCAAGTGATTAAACTGTAATTTTATGAAGCTACTAAAATACCTTTTTGTGCGCAAAGACAACAAAATAACACCTTTATTCAACATTTATTCTTCCTCTCTTCACCGGAGGTGGCATTACCAAGAGTACCAAGATTTGTTGAATGAAGTTGTTATTTTTGTTTCATAGCTTCATTCATGTTGGAACACTGATGTCACATGGAGTATTTTAACAACGCCCTTACTGCATTTCTGTGCCTTGACCGTGGTAGTACCCTTGCTGTCTGTGGAGGGTCAGAGAGCTCTTGGGTTTCATCAGTAATAATAACGAATAATACCATTTTTCCTGCATAGGTTTCTGGAGTCGAAGCGTTTGGGCCAGCCCGGTACGCCAGGTGGGCAGGATCTAGAGGATGCGCTCCGGTCTCTCTCAGAGCGTCAGGAGAGCCACACATCAGAGCGGCCGTTCTTCGATGTGGAGAGAGAAAGGAAACTGCGCGCTCTGCAGAGTGGAAGCAGCGGCAGTGGCGGCGGCTCCAGCGGCTTCCTGACGCCCAATGGCAGCGTTGCATCCACAGGGACTAACTATTCCGGCACCTCCACACATTCCTCAGGCACAGGCTCCTCCCGCTCCTACCTGCCTGAACGGCTGCAGATAGTCAAGCCGCTGGAGGGTCAGTAGATATGCACACATGTAGCTTAAAGGGTTAGTTCGCCCAGAAATGAAAATTCTGTCATTAATTATTTACCTTCAAGTCGTTTCAAACCCGTAAAACCTTTGTTCATCTTCGGAAGACATATTGAGATATTTTTAATGAAAATCTGAGCGCTTTCTGACCCTGAATAGACAGCAACACATCTGACGCTCAAAAAAGTAGCAAGGACATTGTTAAAATAGTCCATGTGACATCAGTGCTTCACCGGTAATTTTATGAAGCAACGAGAATACTTTTTGTGCGCAAAGAAAACTTTATTCAACAATTTCTTCTCTTCCATGCTGTCACGGGAGAAAAGAAATTGTTGAATGAAGTCTGTATTTTTCTTTTCTTTAATGTCACATTAACTATTTTAACAATATCCTTACCAGTGGTTGCTTTAGACTTTAACATTGTCCGTCATTTTGACGGACAGGGTCGTAAAAATTCTGTCATAATCTATTATTACCCGTCATTTTAATTTTCATATATGAACCTACAGGACGATATTGGCTTATGCATTTATTTTGAAAAGAACAGATGAACAGAGGAGACTACATAACTTTTTATGTTCAACACCACACCCTGCAGTGTCAGTGATTTTGATATATTCTCATTTTTATCAACCAATATCGATTCATAAATCTCAATCGATCTTTTGGTCCATGCTGTTTTTAGCTGATGACTGAATAGTACATAGTGTGCCTCCCATCCAATAAATTCCAATATGCTAGGTTTTGTGTTACTTTTTATATAAAACAAAGTCTCAGATTTCAAATTCTGTCAATTTCATTAGAAAACTCCAGAAATAAATACCGTTTTGGTGCTCTTTAATGTGGCGCGATAGATCGTTGGAGCTTCTGTGCACTGGCCTGTGTGTAATCAAACGCATAGCAAAACAATCGTGACAGTTTCGTTTTTGTTCTGGGTCCGGGCTCTGCTGCTACACTGGGGCGCACTCGCCACCAACTGGACAGGGGTGGGAATTACAGTTACAAGTTACAATAGATCACCCTCAGTGTAATCCGTCAAAGTGCCTTTCCGTCACTGATTAAAAAAAAAATCTGTGAATGACAGACAATTTTCGGTTAGTGCGACCTCTGGTTCTTACTACCTCTTTTGGGTCTTGAATGTGTCAGTTGCATTGCTGTTTATGCAGGGTCAGAAAGCTCTCAAATTTTATCAAAAATATCTTAATTTGTCTTCAGAAGATGAACGATGGTCGTACGAGTTAAATAATTATAGTGACAGAATGTTCATTTTTGGGATAACTGTCCATTTAAGAATTCCTTTCTTATAAAGAGAATTTTAATATCAGGACAGTTGTACTACCCTGAGACTTATGGCTTCCTGAAAATATGAAGAATGAATATTAATCGATCAAAACCACAATTTTACTGACCAGTCTACTTCATCTTGCCATTGTCCACAGGCTCAGTGACTCTGCACCAATGGCAGCAGCTGGCCAAGCCCAATCTTGGAGGCATCCTGCACCCAAGACCAGGTGTCCTCACCAAAGACTTCAGAGAGCTGGATGTGGATTTTCAACATGTCTACAGCCTCAATGACCTCGAGGAGGACGAGCCTGATCTGTCCAAATTCCCCAACCTCCTGAACGGCACTGTGGGTAAGCATCACACTTCAGATCCAAAAGCTTCTAGATTTTAGTACATTCCTCCCTGCCCTCATTGTAGTGCTGTTGGTAACCGTCATGCATAGCTGAGGTTTAGCATGTGTTTGTGTTTCCTTACATAAATGCAGTCTCTTCATCTGGACCTACCATCCCTCAGACCTCACCCACACCCCCGACCACTAGCGGTCAGATCCTTCATCCCTCAGCCCTCCTTTCCTCCTTCTCCACCAGGTAAGATGCTGATGCCCACACAGGGCTTATTGTCGAACTGTCAATTATCCATCAAAATTCTCTTGTTTTTTCTTTTTACTCAGGTTTATGTATAAAACCAGTCAATGGGTTTCATTTTTACTAGGTCTGGCAAGAATTTTAATAGGCTACATTGCTCAGTTCAGTCGTCATCCTGTCTAATGTTAACACATTAAATCAACAGCTCTAATTCTTGCATTTAAAAACAATTTAATTGAGGAATACTAGAAATGTCTACTAGAAAAGTTTTTACTTGCTTATTTTCCCTCCTTCCATTTGTAACAGGAAGCGTTGGAACCGGCTCTTTGTACAGTTATAAAACCGTCCTCCATAAAGTAAGAAGTGTCAGGCATGGTCTTTTTTAACCCTTTACTAGGGTCATCCGTTAAATTGCGAAATCCATCCACTAACTTTCTTTCTCTCTAACCTTAGGTTTCATTCATGAGCGAACAAAACATTGTAGCATAACAGCATCAAGACATTTTGTTACTAATTTTGTCATCTCTCTTATACAGATATACGTTTAGGTATGTGTGCTGTTGTGTCTTAATGCACATTTGTTTTAACAACATTTTTCTGCTAAGGTCATGTTTTACTGGGGGAAATTAAAGGTGCAATAGGAGATCTTGGAAAATGCTAACTTTAGCCTGATAGCACTGAAAGCGGACGTCCCACCCTCCCTGCAAAACGGCGTCCAAAGCCACGCCTCCCAAATGCATGAACGCTCACAGACTAGACAACCAGAGACAGCATTACTGTACATTGTAACACTGAGTTGAAATATTCAGCAGCCAAATAGGAAAACTGTGTGGTGCTAATAATGCACGAGAGATGAGAAGATTTTTCCCAAGTTTAATAAAACGCCTCACGCGTCGATACACTAGCGCACATACATGGGTATCGGGCGAGGAAAAGTATACACAAGCATGCATTCAACTCAGGTCACAAACAGAAAGGAAATATATAAAATAAAGAGAGGCAGATGCCGGTAGAGTGAGTCATCTCTTCACCTTTCCAGAACGTACAGATACACATGCGCAGTTGTCAGTCTGCCACAAAACTACCGTAAATGCTCTGGTCATTACAACATCACATGTCGTTAACCGTGAGAACACTTTATATTACAGTTAGTAAAAGTGTTACAATACCAGGAAGGAAGATCAGGTTATAAATGCTGGCCTGCCATTCTCGCTCTGTCTGCATAGCGTATGTGAACGTGCTGATGATATATGCTGTCTGCACGAACAGGGTGCGCAGAGGTATGCAAATATATATGTTGACAGGCAGGTACGTTGGCCTATTATAATGTTCGGACCGAGCATTTTGATTGGACGAACATTTCTTGGTCCTACGGCTTCCACAGAATATATAAATACATATGAATACATTTAGACAACTTAACTTAATGATTGCTATCGGGATGTGAAGAAACTTTCAACCAGCATTAAAAAAAAATGTTTCTGAAGACAATCACCCATTGCACCTTTGATGTAGTGTGATCATTCTCAAAAGATGCTGAAATTATGAATTTGAAAGTTGAATTATCCCATAAAAGTTGGTGTTAAGTACTTATTAATGTCTTGATAATCTGGACTATTTATTTTATTTTATTTTATTGAAACATGGATTAGAACACCACTGACAAATTGTCATAAAAGCACATTTATACAAATCTGAATTCATTTTACTGCTAAAAATTTTAAAATAAATTTAATATTTTAATTTTAAATACATTTAAAATAAATAAATAAATAAATACTATTTTATTTTATTTTAAGTAAAAAAAATTAAAGATATATTATTTTTTTTAGCATCATGAGAAAATGGCTTTGCACATTTTTACATCCTCTGAATCATACAAAATAAGTTTTTTTGAGAAAGTAAAAATGCGCACAGTTTCCTGTAAGGGCTAGGTTTAGGTGTAGGGTTGGTGTAGGGTGATAGAAAATATGGTATGTACAGTATAAAAACAATAGAAGTCTATGGAAAGTCCCCACCATTCATAAAAACAATACATACACACACGCATTCAAAACGCTGGTGTATAACCAGTGAGATTAAATAAGAATTTAATATATATTTTTAATTATTTCTATTTATTTTTATTATTAATAATACTTTTTATTTGCTTTTTGCCTCTTTGTACACTTGTTAGACTTTCACTAATGCTTCAGCTAAAAATATATATTGTTTAATTATTTATTCATTTAAAATCTAATTTAATTAAATGATATACTGTACCAGCTGAAGAGAAGAAACGATTTTTCAGGCATCTGATAATTCGTGTTTGATGCATATAATGTATGTAAATTATATAGATTCAAAACTATTTTATATTTATCATTGAAATGTTATAGGTTACAGAATGAAAAACCCCTTCTTATAGGGGGTTTCCTAAATTTTTAAAATCTTTTATCATAACTGAAATATTACAGATTTTGAGAATGACTCACTAACACTAGACTAGACTGCATGTTACATTCATGTCAAGTCTAAACGCTGTTATGACATCATCACGAACATTCATCACCATGAACTTGTATGCTATGTGTTTCTAACCGAAAAAAGCTTTCACTAACACTTCTGTCCTGTTTATTTCTGGTGTGGTTTGGCCCACTAAAACTTCCCATGGAGCATCTGACACTGATCTGCCTTGTTCTCTCCCCAGCCTTCGGCCCCGCAGTGCATCCGCTTGTGGGAGCTGTGAGCACGTGAGGACGTCATCAGGCCTTCAGTGCGTCTCTGGGTCCACATCGCACTTCCACCCGACCTCCTCCCTCAGTCTGCTACAACTTGTATCAGAGCGTGGCATCTCAGCTGCAGTCCATCCCAACTCCACTTTCATTCACAGAGACACTGCATCCTCAGAGGAAAGACAACGGGACTCTGCTGGAAGGGAACAGGAACGGCAGGGAAACATTTTCAGCGTCAATCTAGTGGAAAAACTCAGAAGCTTGGGCCTGTATAAAGTGGTTGCCAGAGGCTTTGTGGATTCGAAAAGAAAAACCAGCCCTCCGTGAAACACAAAAAGCTGTTCACCATTAAAGGTGCCATTTTGTGCATCACTCTCATCGTGGCATGCAGCTAAACTTTTCCCGTTTGTAATGGGACATTCCGAAAGCCATATCAAGTTTGCGTTTCTGTAGTGACTTCTTATTGGCACTGGGAATTTTAAGCATGGACTGCACCTCAAAAGATTTCATTATGAAGTCACATCTGTTTTTTCTATCATTGTATTTGTAGGGTGCTTCAAACGCTCTTCAGAAGGGAATCGCTGTACATTTGTGGACTTTTTAACATGTCCTCTTTTGTTGAGACTTTGTCTTGTCACTATCAGTCTTGAAATCACTCTTTTATTGTTATGAAATTGTTCTTGTGTAGCAGCACTACAGCAAAATGCACTATGTGGCCTCAGTTTTTGCTTGATGCCAACCAAGCATCTGTGTCAGTAGTGCGTTTTGCTTCCTAAGGAATACATTTGTTCATAATAGCACTTTTCAGGGCATTCAGATCCCTTTTTCTAGGGAATGCAGGGGACATTATGTGAGGTTATGTACTGTACCTGCAGTCTAAACACTGTAAAATGAGAAGCTGTATTTATGATGACTGTTGGTGGTCAATTTAGGGAACATTATACAGTCGAAGTGATCTTGTGCTTTATTTTCACTGTGCTTTAATGCAAGAACACCTCATGTGATGGGACACCATGCACACACATACACACATGTATGTCATGCAACTTTAATGTCACAGACACGTTTTCACTGTAATGTTTTTTAATGTATATAATTGTGTTTTGCCAGAATCAGGGATGCAGTAATAAAGTTTGGGCAGGTTTTGCTGCAGTTAAGTGCTCTAGAGCTGTAAATAGTAAATACACTTTAATGTAGAGTCATGTAGGGCTGAATTTGTATCACAGGATTATTCACTAAACAGCTTTTGTTTTCTTCTCCTCTCCACCAACATCTTCCATCATGTCCACTTTGTGTCTGTCAACCAAGTGAAGAGAAATATGGTAATATATCTGTATATGGAGAAAGCCTTGTATGCATTTGAAATTTTCAAAGGGGCATGAAGTGTAGTATTTACTGATCTAAAGTCTCAGACAAAGTGGTTATTTAAAAAGTAATATATTTAAATAAAAATGTCTACCTGAAATACCACTCTGTGTAAAACACGATGCCTGGTCACCAATTTTGTAGAATATGTAAAGAGTTGTTTAAAAAAAAAAAAAAGTAAAAAATTATATAAAGAATTGGTAATTTACACAAGGATGAGATGTTAAAAGTTGAGTAATTGTATTTTTACATTAGAACAATGTTTAGACACTGTTTAGCCTCACAAGGAATAAAAAGCCCCTGAGTTCACCAAGTAAGTGTTTCAGGCACTGATATTGTGTTATAGGCAATAAAGATTTCAGTGTATTTTTGACCTGTACTTTTATGTTTGTGTGTTTATGTGTGAACCAATCTGTTTTTCTTTACAAAAGAAAAAAATAGAAAGAAAATCCCACATTTTCAACGTCGGCAGCTTTGTGCTTGGAGCGAGGCACTGACAAATGACGGTCATTAGGCAACATTGCGACATAAATGATGCCGCTATGAAGTCATGTGCTTTCTAAAAACATTTTAATAGGTTTCACATTATATTATCAACTCGGAATATACGCTAATTTGACTAGAAACACTGGAGACCGAAAATGCAAAGCATCTTTTAGGTTAAGAGTCAGCCGTGACTTCCGCGTTCAGGAAATACGTCTATAAAATTGTATAAAACATAACCGTGTGAATAATTCACTGACATTTAAGTATGCAGTTAAAGGGATAGTTCACCCTAAAATAAAAATTACCACATGATTTACTCACCCAAAGGCCATCTGAGATGTATATGATGTTCTTCTTTCATACGAATACAATCGAGGTTATATTAAAAAATGTCCTGGCTCTTCCAAGCTTTACAATGGCAATAAATGGGTGTTAATATTCAGTAGTCAAATAAAAGTCCGGTAAAATGCATCCATCCATCATTAAACGTACCCCACACGGCTCTGGGGGGGTGGTTGGGGGTTATAAAGTGGTTATAAAGTTTTAAAATATGTATATTTTTCTTACACAAACGCATCGATTCACTTCAGGAGGCCTTTGTTAACCCCTCGGAACCTTGTGGAGTACTTTTTATGATGGATGGATGCACTTTGTTGGACTTTAAAATCTCAACAGCCATTCACTGCCATTATAAAGCTTGGAAGAGCCAGGACATTTTTTAATATAGGGTAGAAAAGGATACCCCCCCCCCCTCACATGTTTTTCCCAAAATAACCACAAGATGAAATCACAAGAGTGATGTAGAAGTTTTCACCATGAAGCTGGTGATGTACCGGAGAGATAGTAAATGATCTAAATTTCAGCAGTAAGAAAAATTGTTTTGAATATATATACATATGATATGAGAAAAGTAGGGCCTGTAGATAAGAAGTATGTGTTATTTAATAAAAATATAATTATATTTTCAGAATGACATAATTTGTTTTCTGAAAAACGCCCCGCTGCCAGGTGGGGTAAAATACCCCCTGGGGGCAATGGGCAATTACTGTAGTTATTCTGTTCTGAACATCATATCCTTTGTTCTTCCATTAAATGAACTCTACCTAGTTGGTTGAATAAAAATATTTGGATTTTATATTTTAAATTTTTATATTTTATATTTTATATTTTACCTCAAGTTAGCATCAGATAGCTAGTTAGCCGGCCAGTTAGCATCAGCTAACAAAATGTTTCAAATAGGCTATTATAATTTTATAATTCATAATTACTGATTTTTTTCTTTTTAATTTTAAGCTAAAACTGCCTGTACTCTGATTTTGCTGATTTCACCCCACCCATAGGGGCGTTTTGCCCCATAGGTGGGGTAAAATGCCCCCTTGGTACAAATTTAATTTTTGTTAAAAATCTAATAACATGAAAACTCTGGACATTTTTCATACTTTGTTTTTAATTTATGTCATTTTCACTAAAAAACTTTTCTGAACACATTTAACTTTTGTTTCACATTAGTCTTTGTTGGGGGCGTTTTCCCCCATTCTACTCTAACTCTGATTGTATTCGTCTGAAAGAAGAAAGTCATACACCTAGTATGGCTTGAGCAAATCATGGGTAGCCTAATTTTTATTTTTGGGTTAACTATCACTTTAAAAGCCGGCTAAAATGTCTAGTTATTTAGGTTAAGGCTTGTCGTCTTGGATACGTCGTTATACACTGACATCTAGTGGTGTGGATGCAGTATCACACCAGACAAGTTTTCAGTCACCAATTCCATTGTAGAAATGTGCTTTTTGCAGTCAGCCAATGTCAAAAGTGTCAAATGACACGATGATTACTGGGATAAAGTTACTTGTATTTGGTTAGTAATTTCTACATTGCTGCCCCCATGTGGCGACCCGCTCCGTGTACAACAACAACTTCTATCTATATCTTTATCTCACGTGAGTGAAATTAATTCGCACCCAGATGACACAAACACTTATAGTTGCAAATATATTTATTTGACAAAAATCATAGTACAGCGTTTGACTACTTTGCAGACAGTTACATCTCAGTTTGTACTCCGGCGCCCAAAATCTACCCAGCCTTGATAATCTGTAACGCAGTCCTCCCGTTGGATGATTTCTGCCAAAAACACGAAGAACAGCAAGTAAGGGTGAGGCTTCGTTTCTTCTAATGCTTCTACCTCCAGAGACACGCACCTGATAGTGCCTGTAAGAGCTGCCGGGACATGAGCTCACGCTGATCCTCAGATATCTGCAGGGAGCGCCTCACACGGTTCTCTTGTCTCCCGGGGGTCTCAGGTGGTCTCTCTGGAAGCCGTTCCGTCGCCTTTGTGTTCGCAGTTGTGACTTTGGACAGAGGAGAGGCCACACATGCCACCGCCAGCATCGCTATAGCGGCCAATACAACACACTTGGCCATAGTTTCTGTGAAAAACAAGTGTTTAAAATAAGCGTTTGCGTCAAATAAATAAAATAGCATAATAATAATAATAATAAAGGTGCCCACGTTTCTGCTGGAAATCCAACTTAAGATATGTTAGCATATAACAAATTTGGAAAATGCTAGATGGTTTCAAGCTGGTTATTAACCATTTCAACCAGCTGAAATGGTAGCTTGTCCATTGCTGGTCCAATTCAAGACCAGTTCGTGCTGTTGACCAGCTAGAATTTCATTTCATTCCATTTCAAGAGGATTTCCTCAGCATGGAGTATTAGAAAAAAAGCAGATTTACCTGAATAGTGCTGAGCCTGAAGGGTTTTCAACAGTGCAAAAAATAAAATCTGTTAATGCAAAATAACAGCTCAGTCCCTTTATATTTAATTTTCAGGTTAAAAAAAAAAGTGTGAATCGATGGAATCAGATAATTGTTGTTCAGGAGGAGGAGCATGATTAAACAGAATACGTCAGACATGACAGTAAACTGAACATGGGAAATTCAATAGTTATTTCTGAGAATTTAACATAGCAAACATTATGACACCAAACGTTCAGGAAAGTCATGGCACTTAATTAATGGGAAAAAGTGTTAGAATTAATCTGACCTCTACAATAGAATTAGCAGTGGATTTTTTATTCATGTAAGCATAGGAGTTGTCATCTAATTAATTGTCTGAATGTAATATTATATGATGTGCCATCAATAAGTGTGACCTTTTTTTAAAACTGTCTTATTGATTCAAATGAACTGATGGAGAAAGGTTATGACGCAGAGATTTGAGTTTATTGCTGAGAAGGAGTCTGTTGCTTCCTTTCAGGACCATTAGTTTTATGTACTTAAAGATTTTACTCAAGAACACAATCCTATCATGTGAGTCTGAGGTGAACAAACAACTGCCAGTGCACCACTGAATGCATAGCCTGTAAGGTATATGACATCAGATGCTGCTCGATTCGATGCGTTGCATCCTTCTTTATTTCCACTTTCAATCTTTCCATATCTTTCGCATTGGTTACTGATGACATAATTGCAATCACATTTTGTCCAGTCTGCTAGTTTGTGGAAAACACATTAAACATCCAAACAAACCATTTCTGTGGTGAGCATGTTTTTAATTAGTTCACTTATCTACTTACCCTTTAAGGCTGATGATACATGGGGCAACTTTTTGAGCAATGTTGCCGGGCAACTTTTTGCAGCATTGCTAGCAACATTGCTCAAAAGTTGCCCTGTGTATCATCAGCCTTATGCTGATCCAAACCAGTATCACAATAATACGGTGACCAAACCTTTTTGGTTACCACTGAACTTAATTGTATGGCATAATAACCTCCAATTATTTTCTTTAATTAACTTCCAGAGAAGAAACAGTGTCATACAGGTTTTCTCTGACATGATGGGGAGTAAACAACAGCTGCATTTCCATAACCCTGTACACTGTGCAAATTGAAATTCCAAATTAAAAATACACCCAATGGGGTTTCACTTTATTTTGATGGTCCCTTTAACACATTCTGTTGACTATAAGTAGCGTTGCACCTACATATCTACTAACTCTCACTAGAGTGTTAGTAGAGTATTAGTGGTAGGGATATGGTTAGATTAAGTTGACATGTACTTGCAAGTTACTTAAAATCAGTAGAATGTATGTTAGGAGACCATCACAATAAAGAGTTAACAGATATTAAGCAGACAGTCTACTAATACTCTAATGCACACATCTGCAGTGCATTATGGCTCCGACACAGTGATGTGCCAAATTATTACCCCCTCTCACTGAAATTGCTACCTGATTGCCTAATCCTAACCCCTCCCCCACCCCAACCCTAAACCTACCAATGCTAAAGGGGTAGTAATCTGGCGAGGGTCAGAATTCGGCACAACATCATGACTCATCATTAGAGGAAAAATTCCGTTGTAGTTGCATAACATTGGTTAATGGAAATGCTGTTAGTTTTTAATGACATTTATCAAATGTCACAAAAGTTTTGCGCAAATATGTAATGGAAATGCACCTATTGACTGAATTTTGATTTAGGTGAACTATTCAGAAAAAAAAATACTTAAACAAATCTGCTTCTCAGTTAATATTTACCAAACCAATGTAGTACAAGCAACATGGAAGGATTTATAAAAGAAAAAAAAAACAATTAAGTTATATTTTTACATCAGTAATGTCATCAATATTTATTAAAGCAATGTATAAATCTCATCAGATTATTGTTTTTAGGCATTTTACATTTATTCCAAAATTATAATTTAAGGCAGTTTAAACAATAGTTACAGTTTAAATAATAGTTAACTTTTAACTATTTTTGAATTTTCATCAAAGGTAAATATTGGTCACAGACATGGAGATTCACCAAGCTTTTTACTCACTAAAAACTTTTTTAAGTCTCCATTTTAAGTCTTATTTTGGTGTAACAAAGTAGTTATATCTAAGTGTGTGAGTTGTTTACTTACTTTATTAGTCTTCCCATTAACGCCATTATATTATTCATTCAGACTGATTCGCAAACGTGGAATGTGCATGAACACAAGAGGCGGGAATTATCACATGAACCAATCACAGCCAAACATAACCAGTCATATCCAATCATATCACGTTGCCCCCTCTCACATTTTTTTCCCCTATTTATTATCAATTGCCTGCCACCAAACCCACGGCATGCTTTAGGGGGGCTGTTAAAACTCAGTGGGCCCAGGGGAGGCGAGAGAGATGCGGATTCTTGCTTTAGGGGCCGTTCACATGTCATGCCTAAAAACACGGCTATCCCTGTACAGCTGTGATCAGCTGTTTCTCCATCTTGGCTGAGCTTTCAATGTTGTTATGGGAAAGGATGAAGCTAATTGGTTGGTTCTTATCACATGACCCACGGTGCGCTTGTGGCATTCTGAAAAGTTGAGATGTTTTTATCAAGATGCGGTGTGGACGCGCCTGGAAAAACCGAGCACTTCTGTTATGAGCACGGCTGCCGTACGCCTACATTTGAAATAACGAACTTAAGCGTGCAAAAGACGTGATATGCGAACGGCCCCTTATATATTATTACAACAAATAACATATGTTATATATGTTACATGTTTTGTACTACAGTTTTTTTTCTCATCCAGTGGAGACACTGCCTCCCTTACTTCCTTGGGGAAAACAACCCTGATATATAAGCAATATTAAACAAATAGCTGTGAGATATGTCTGTATATCAGCATGCCTGTGATCCAGGCCGAGTGCTGTAGGTAATCTCCGCATACATTTATACAAGAGTTAGATGGCACAAGTGTAATAATAGATAAGAAACAACAACGGAGTGTCTTTAAAAACCCACAAAAAGATTTGTGCAGAACTACTTCCTTCCACCATGGATTCAAATCTCTGTTTGAGGGTTTAACAGCTGAGCCCAAGCCTCCGTTACTAACTCGAAAATGTCACTTTAGAACTAGTAATGAAACAACAGCTTTTTGCACTGTAATAAAACAGTGTATTATGTAGAGTATTATGAAAGAGAGATGGTCTGAGGGAGTGTGATTACCTGCATCTGATACAGCATTCATTCTTCAGCTCAATCTCATATTCACAATAAAACATTAGTTTAAATTTCCGTATCTTTGTCAAACTATCCTTTCATCTGCGCTGCTCAGTGCATTTTTTGGCTGCATCTTACAAGCTGTTGTTGAAAGTAAAAATAACGTGGCTGAGGTCTCTGTAGTCTCTTTCATTATAAAAATCTATATAAAAGTCTGTCTTTTGTCACCATCTAATAGCGGAACAATGAAATCACAATCGCTCACTCTCACACAGACACACACACACACTGTAAAAAAAAACAATTTCACAATATAGTTGTTTCAATTAATATTTCAATTAATTAATAACTGGTAAGTAAATATTTGTATTTATTCATTTAATATGTAATATGTTAATAATGTTCATTTATGTATGTTGTCTAAGAAGAATAACGTTACAAGTATGGTTTAAAGCGTCATATTTTCTAATTGGTTATATGTACTAGTTTCGCCGCACTCTGAAGCCTCAAAATACACACGGTTCCACAGTATTTTCGATACAAATATGATATTCTCTGTTGCTGTACTGAGCTGAGCTTATATGGAGAATGTGAAATATAAAGTTTGGTATGTATTATTTGAGGCCAGTGCTGCATTAGAGTTAGCACCGTTCTAACAGAGGCGAGAGGGAAAGGAACGGACCACTGTATGGACTCAGAGTGGCGGGAATTTTAACTTATGAGCGATTAAAATTAAAATTAAAATTAAAATTACCTTATCAAAAATTCCTACTGCGAGTTTCTGCTTCGCGTCTGTGACTACGTAAAATTATTTAGTGTAATTTTGCCGAAGATGCGTAATAAGCAATGATAGGATGATAAACAGTAAAATAAAAGGTAGGATGCAAGGTAGGACAGTGCAAAATACCTCATCAGATTTTCCTACCAGTGCAAAATAAACAGGTAGGATGATTTTTCAGCGCAAAATACCTCATCAGATTTTCCTACCAGTGCAAAATAAACAGGTAGAATGATTTTACAGTGCAAAATACCTCATCAGATTATGCTACCAGTATTAAAAAAAAAAAAACTAGGATGATTTTACAGCGCAAAATATCTCATCAGATTTTCCTACCAGTGCAAAATAAACAGGTAGGATGATTTTTCAGCGCAAAATACCTCATCGGATTTTCCTGCCAGTGCAAAATAAACAGGTAGGATGATTTTACAGCGCAAAATACCTTATCAGATTTTCCTGCCAGTGCAAAATAAACAGGATGATTTTTCAGCGCAAAATACCTCATCAGATTTTCCTACCAGTGCAAAATAAACAGGTAGGATGATTTTTTAGCGCAAAATACCTCATCAGATTATGCTACCAGTATATAAAAAAAAAAAAAAAAAAAAAAAAAAACTATGATGCACTGATGCTACATGAAAATGATGCTAGCTTGCTTCCCAATGTGACCTTAAACAGTTCTCATTAGCTGTCTTGGTATAATAAAAACTAACAGAAACAGTCAAAAACTGACCTTACATGAAGAAATAGTGAAAAAACTACCTTACATGAAGAAATCCATGCGCAAGTAGTAAAAAATTATGGGCGTGTTTTTCAGCGTGACAAAAATGACGCGATATTGATGTGCGCATGCGCAATAAGCCCTGGTAGGAAAATCTGACGGGTAGGATGAAATGTTAGAACACTTGTTCAAACTCTTCTCAGTTAACGGCACTCTGAAGCCTCAAAATACACGCGTTTCCACAGTATTTTCGATATAAATATTATACTAAAAATACTCCCATGCGGTACTGAGCTGAATTTATGTGGAGAATGATAAATTTACAGTTTGGTATGTATTATTTGAGGCCAGTGCTGCATTAGACAGAGACCGTTCAAGCAGAGGGATGAACAACTGCATGGATTTAGAACGGCGAATTAAAAAAAAAAAAAAACTTATGAACGATTAAAATTAGGGGGAGAAAAAACAAGATTACTTCTCGAACTGTCATTTTTATGCATATTATAAAAAAAAAAACGCGTATATTTGATATTGCTGACACAAACCGGTAACGTACAAACTATTCTCATAGTTACTGAAGTGCCTCACCGGACTAACACATTATAAAAACTATAGGTTTTTAAATAACAATAAAGGCGTATATCTTTTATAAACAACCCTGCGATGAGGATTGTTACAAATGTGTAAAGTTAGCTTTTTTTGGTTGTTCTAATTTCCTGTGTTATGTAGTTTAAAAGCCTTTTCTGTATTGTGAAATGGAGTTTTGGTAATTGAAACGTAAACTTGCAATGACATTTGGCTTTCTCTATCAAGATTTATTCATTTATTTTTATTTTAAGTGTTGTTTTAACATGTTTCTGTATTTTTCATGTTTGTGATATTCTGGAATGACCGAAGATCAGCAGAGAATTCAACGATCTTGTGGTTGGACCTCAGCAAGTCCTTTTGCAGTCGTATCCATCAGTGCTATGCAGACAAGGGATGACTATCACATTGTACAGCTTGGACAAAGATGTAAGTGAATTTATTTATTTAGTGCGCATATTTACTGGAGTTTGTGACTTAATATTATAAGGCATAGTTTAAGGCTTCCCTTTGTTTTTATTAAAGGGGTCATCGGATGCCCATTTTCCACAAGTTGATATGATTCTTTAGGGTCTTAATGAAACGTCTATAATATACTTTGGTTAAAAATTCTCAATGGTAGTGTAAAACAACACCCTTTTTACCTTGCCAAAATCAGCTCTGCAAAAATCATCTCATTCTGGTCGAGACAGCTTTAAATGCAAATGAGCTCTGCTCGCCCCGCCCCTCTCTTCTCTCTGCTGCTCTGAGAGATTGTTTACTTTAGCCGCATTTAGTGCGTTTAGCAGCTAAACTTGCTAACTAGCACATTATTAGGAAAGGCGATCGCAAAGATTCATAAAAAAAACCTTATA
The DNA here is from genome assembly GCA_036247105.1 of Cirrhinus mrigala. NCBI lineage: Eukaryota > Metazoa > Chordata > Actinopteri > Cypriniformes > Cyprinidae > Cirrhinus > Cirrhinus mrigala. The sequence continues at coordinate 19,537,416 of CM070017.1, forward strand.
CTCACTTCTGCTGTAAGTGAAGCTGGATCACGACTGATTTGCGCGAACATAGACGGATATATGTAGATCGGGAGGCGCATGTCCTTCACAAACACATGTAATCCACTTCATCTTGAGCGGCTCAGATGTCGGGAGTGAATGACGACCACTACGTTCATTATTACATCCAGCAACACAACACCTCAATCGCTCAATCTGAGATATTCTTGTCTAACTTACATCCCTGCTCATCTACATAATGGCACGCAGGTGCCCTGCTCACTCCAAAGTATAAACTCAAAGGGCTCTGCCCTTTGAAGGAGTAGGGCATAGGGATGGCCACTTCCATTTAGAATTTCCCTCGTGAATCGTTCGGTTCTAATACACATACCGTAACACCCCTAGTTGCTATTGTAATTTTTAATGTCATTTTATATTAGATTTAAAAAATGTAATTTCGTTTTTTTCAGTTCTCTGCACATTCACGAAAGTACCATGACATGTGTGCATTCCTCTGCTTGTAAACAAGGCGCAGCGCATGCATGTTCTACATCAGCACCACATACGTGTTGTGATACTCTTGTGAATGTGTGGGCAAGACTGATAATATAAGTAAATATTTATTTACTAAAAATATTTTGTATGCAAAATGTAACATTAAAGTGACAGTGCTTTAAATATAGTCTTTGTAAAACTGTGAAGCAAAATATGTGAGAATGTGCCAACAAAAATTTTTAATGACTGGTATTTTCAGCATTGACCAGCAGCAGTAGAATTTTGGTAACTAGTTTCATAAATCTATGAAATGTCAATGTTTATCTATGTTTTTTTAAAGTTAGGGTGTTTAATACTAAACACAGTAGTACTAAGTAGGAGGCTGTCTAACTAAAAACTTATAAGTTGACTCAGCTTCACTTTTGTTACCCCAACTATTAATTCTAGGTTTAAGGAACTCCAACATATGTATAAACAACATAAGTTTTTTAGCTTATTTAACACAACATTTTCAGGCAGCCAGGTTACAAATTATTTTAAGTTGAATCAACTTGTTTGTTTTTACCATGCACACCGTTTCCAAATACTAAATACTCTTGTTAAATGCTACTATTAATGTCTGAGCAAATTTTCAAATAGACGTTATCTTTATTAACAAACTGCATATTTGAAGTCTAAACAAGTACATTCTTGCCTAAAAACTCCTAAAACTACATTCCGTGACACAGAACAATATTCTTTTTAAAATTATAGTGGATTTGGGTGTCCGCCAATGACACTGGCTGTGAGAAAAAACACAAGCAGAGTGATACAAACAATGGAACATTTAGAGTTCTGTTATCACTCTGATATCACACTTTTATCAGCCAATCAGATTCAAGGACCAGAAAGAACTGTTGTATAAATGCATATAATGACATTTATGGATTTAATAATTCTGATTATTCACATTAAAAAATACATTTAAAGTATTTTTGAAATAAATGATTTTCATTACACAAAAGAAAGAAGAAAGCATTTAAGTGACAGGTTCTGGAACTCTACCAAAGGTAACACATGCTTTTACAAGTAAAAATGCACTGGAAGAAAGATTTTCTTCAGAATGGGTCAGAATGGTTCTTGTGAATTTGCACACAAGTTTTGACAGTAGAAGTCAAAATAGTTTGAAAGCATGATTGATTCTGTATGAATTTCATCATTCACTCAACTCTAAAAAGTCAACAGGTATATCCCCTTATTGTCAACTGCACCAGCTAATTTGTTCTATCAGGGCTCACATTTGTCCATTAAAAGAGATGGTGATTTGGCATTAGGCTACTGGTGGAGAAAAATGTACTTAAGAGATGTGTTTTTACTTCATTCTGACACATGAATCCATTCGTCATGTTTGGTGGTTATTGTTCAGGTTACATGACATTTGAGTGTGTTTTGTTTCCAAGCTTGAGAAAGAACAATGTTTGTCGTATTACCTAAACAGAAAAGCAAACCTGATGAATGTTGCAGTGAATGCACAAAATAAACAAGCATCTGAAAATGAGTTTATGATGTAGTCTTAAATACTGTCACAGGTATCTGTATAATTAATGGTTGCGTTTAAAAGAAGAAAAAGTTGTGTTTTTTTATAAAAGCCACCGGTAATACTTTGAACTGGCACAAGACCAATGCAAACAATCAGCTTATACAGCAGTAAAACAGTTAAAGATATAATCTTTTCTAAGCCACAAATCATTTTACAGGTTTTTAAAAGGTCAAGGGTGTGATGGCAGGTTTTTAAAGTCAATGCATTTAATCTGTGTTTGGGCACAGGCGGGTCTCACATTCCATCTATTCACTGGAACTGGAAATCTGACACCGTGTGGGATGCAACAGGGCTATATAAGACATCTTTAGTGCAAATTAGTTAAGGTGTTTTGTTTCGACATTGAAGAACATCCTAACTTCCACAGAACTTCTCACTCAGCCATGTCGGTTCGTCGTAGTAGTAAGACGTTCACCACTCGGAGTGTGGTTGGGTCATCTAACCTGAGTTCCTCTGGTGGACTGGTCATGAACGGATTGGGGAGTTCAGCGGCCTCCTTGTCTTTTGGTGCTCAAAATTATGGCAGCGCTGGAGGCTTTGGTGCTCGCTTGTCCAGATCTTTGTCCACTACATCCTTGTTGACGGCTGGATATGAGGTCTCATTGCATGGCAATGAGAAGCTGACAATGCAAAACCTCAATGACCGCCTGGCATCTTACCTGGAGCGGGTAACACACCTTTTATTAGTTGACTTAAAAATGTAACAGAAAAAAAAAAAAATAACAAAAAAAAAAAATATATATATATATGTAATCTTCTGCTAATGAATACTGATGAATGGTTTTTAAAACACATTGATAAGAAAAATTATATTTATATTTTTTACAATTGATTTATAAAGTCAATAACAAAGTGTTTTTTTTTTTACGTTTATATATTAACATGTGAAAAATAAAACTGTTAAACTATTGTTATCTTGCAAAAATCAGACTAAAATCCCTAAAAATCCTCAATTATTTTTAAATACATTTTATAACATTCTACATTTACATTCTGTATTAAAAAGAGAGTGCTCTTCTCTGTTATGGACAAATGCATGTATTCATTATAAATCATACTCTTTCTTATTCTTATTAATTTCATTGCATTTTAAAAATATGAAATAGTACATTTAGTGAAGTTGTTCATTTTAATATTTAGTAACATTGTAATGCATTTGGGTTACTGTATGTGGATGTACGTTTTTGTCATAGTTTCATATAATCATTGTATTAATTATATGATGGTTTTACTATAAATATGTAGGTTTAAATAACAAAAAATTTAAATGTTTTTATTTCTGTGATCAGTTCTAAATCATAACTGTATTTTTGTATTTCCTGAGATCAAAAGATACAAGACTGAACATTACAAATTCATCTACGTTCATCTTTGAGATTTTGTCTAGCCTCGTCTTTAATGATTTTCTGAAGATCCGCGCATGTGTTTTGTGTTTCAGGTGCGCTCTTTGGAGCAGGCCAACAAGAAACTTGAGCTGCAAATTAAGGAGTTTTATGACAACAAGAGGCCAATGCAGAGCAAAGACTTGAGCGCTTATTACAAAACCATTTCAGAGCTCCGTGCACAGGTAGAGCTGCTGTCATTCATCGGAAAGATCACACCCCTGAAATGACAGATGGCATGAGGTGAACGTTGCCTCACCTTATGCCATGCTTTGTGTTTCAAATACCACAAATACCATAGGGCAATCCTGTTCATACATCATTACGCATGCATTTACAATACATTAAAATATGTTTCTTTTCAGAGTATTTTCTTATGCACGCATAATGTTGTTATTCCAATTTGAAGGATATATTAACATCTCTTAATTAACCACACATTCCAATTTGTTCAAAGATTAACAGCCGCTCTGTGGAGAACGCTGGGCTCCGTCTGAAGCTGGACAACACCAAGCTTGCAGCTGAAGATTTCCATCTGAAGTATGTGATGTGTAAAATAACACTTTCACATTTTCAGATTGCAGATTTCTTTCAATTTTGAGTAGAATTTTACAGCATTTGCAGTGTTGGTTGCGTCATCTTCAGGATTATAACTTGTGAAATAGCATCTACTCCTTTTTCTCCTTGGCTGTGGCAGGTATGACACTGAACTGAACCTGCGTACGGTTGTGGAAGCGGATACGGCCCGACTGCGGGGGGTTCTGGGAGAGATCAAACTTTCCATTGGAGATCTAGAAAACCAGCTTACTGGATTGAAAGAGGAATTGCAGTACCTCAAGAAGAACCATGAAGAGGTAACATTACCATTTCACGGCAACCTCACAAATTTATTAACCTATTTTTTCATGAAAGACTTGAGAAAGAATTATCGCTTATTTCTCTCCCCTTCTTTTCAAAAGGATCTGCTTTTGTTGCGAGAGCAACATAGCGGCTCTGTTAGCGTTGAGATGGACTGTGCACCTCCGGTAGACCTTAACAAGGAGATGCAGGAGATGAGATCTCAGTATGAGATGCTGATTGAGAAAAACCGCAAGGAGGCTGAAAGATGGTTCCAGAGCAAGGTGAGACTGCAGGACAAGTCCACGTCTTCACTTTTAAGAAAACAATACGTTGACGTCTTCACTTTCAAGAAAACAATATGTTAGACCTAGCGGAGGCGGGTGAACATTTCACTGAAAGGTCACAGGGGTTTAAGATAAAAAAGAGTGGAATGTAATTCATTGTCACAATGTTTTTTTTTTCTTTTTTTCAAAGTTAATCACCTAATAAAGACTGAAATGCCATCTCTCTGATGGTATGCTTTCGAACAATGGACTAGAAAAAGGAGTGTGATTGTGATATCTGAGAAATCGTTAAAGTCTTTCTGTTGTCATAACTTTCGAATATTTTGTTTTGTCTGGCTTTTAGACAAATGTAGGGGCAGGAGTTGCTATAGTAAAAGTATTTTAACTCAGTCTTTTAGAAGGTCAGACTAATAATGACTGAGATGCCATCTCTCTGATGGTATGCTTTAGAACAATGGACTAGAAAAAGGAATGTGATTGTGATATTCAAGAAATCTGTAACTCAGTCGGTACTGTTAAAGGTCAGCCAACTTACTCTCATGGGAAATTCTAACAACTTTTGATATGTAGGCGAATTGGTGGCAAATTTGTATGAATTCATGTGATCGCATTTGTACACTTTTGCATGATCTGCTTACATCCCACTGAGGGTTAGATTTAGTAGTGGACCTTGGTTAGTTATTTTCTAAAAATTGTACATTTTCATCAATCATACTCAAATAATACAAACCACATTAATGGAAATAAAATTAGCAGAATATGCCAAAATGAAAAATAGTTGTTTTCTCATGAGACCGGATTGGGTCATCCGTTTATTCTGTAGTAATACAACAGTTATGAACTCAAATGTAGACATACACAGCAGGCGATATTCAAAATATACAGGTTACATATTCTTACTGAGCAGATCTGGCTATTTTTATCATCTATTCCTCATTACTTATTCTGTTTCTGTATTTTCAGGCAGAGACATTGCAAACTCAGGTGACCTCCAGCTATAAAGAAATCCGGACATCTCAGACTGAGATCACTGATCTGAAGAGAACCTACCAGAGCCTGGAGATAGAACTACAGGGGATTCTCACAATGGTATATTCCCTTTTTATTTATAACAGTTAGTTTTGGTCCTCAGATATGATTGGCTGAGCAGCACTCCAAAAGCCCTGATATAAGCACTGTGACTTTTTACTGTTTGTATCAATCTGCTTTGCATATTCCATACAGAAATGCAGCCACATTTAAGGTGCAGTCACATTTGGCATTGTTTGGTCAATTTCCGCAGGTAAAATCCAGTTATTTTATAAAAAACCAACACCTTCAGGAATATCTTGTGAGGTGAAAGAGCTCCCCAAGCAGATTTCGCAACGGGTTCAAGTTGGTTGTGTACATTTTACATACTGCTCAGAGATGCGGAAATGTTAAATGTTAAAAATTCTATCAATAATTACTCACCCTCATGTCGTTCTAAACCCGCAGGACCTTCGTTCATCTTCAGAACACAAATTAAGATATTTTTGATGAAATCCAAGAGCTTTCTGACCCTGCATAGACACGTAACTGACACATTCAAGGCCCAGAAAGGTAGTAAGGACATCATTAAAGGAGAAGTCCACTTCCAGAACAACAATTTACAGATAATGTACTCACCCCCTCGTCATACAAGATGTCCTTCAGTCGTAAAGAAATTGTGTGAAAAACTCATACTGTATTTTCCCCCTTAACTTCAAAAATCATTTCAAAATCATCCTACATCGCTACAGAAGTTCTGACCCACTTTTTGCAAAGTGAACATGCAAAGAAAATTAAACACCCTTAACAAAAAAGGTAACACAGCGATATAGGACGATTTTGAAGTTGAGGGATAAAATACGGTTGGAGTTTTTCAACATACCCTAACTGTCTTAAGCTAGAATACACAGAGTTCAGGGAGTGTAAGATGAGACAAGCGTTTGTGATTAAAAAGTATATAAATTGTATTATTTTTATGAAAATAACCGCTAGATAAGACCCTTTTTCCTCGGTTGGGATCATTTACAACCGCATTTGGGGTCGTTTGAAGCCGCATTTAAACTGCATTTTAGAAGTTCAAACTTGGGGCACCATATCAGTCCATTATATGGAGAAAAATCCTGAAATGTTTTCCTCAAAAAACATAATTTCTTTACGACTGAAGAAAAAAAGACATGAACATCTTGGATGACAAGGGGGTGAGTACATTATCTGTAAATTGTTGTTCTGGAAGTGGACTTCTCCTTTAAAATCAGTTGTTTATTCACAATTTTAGCTACGAGAATACATTTTGTGCACAAAGAAAACAAAAACAACGATTACATTTAACAATTTCTTCTCTTCCGTGTTCTTTTACACATGTTCACGTGAGTACCACGATGTATGCGTGTGCTGCTGCTGACGCAGGAGCGGCGTTCTGGCGTAAAACCCAGGTTTAACCAAAAAAGTATTTTTTTGTAGCATATAAAATTAAGGTTGAACCAGTGATGTCACATGGACTATTTTAACAATTTCTTTACTACCTTTCTGGGCCTTTAATGTGTCAGGTGCGTTGCTGTCTATGCAATGTCAGAAAGCTCTCGGATTTTATCAAAAATACCATATTTTGTGTTCCAAAGAAAAAAACCCATGTTAAGGTCTTACGGTTTTGAAATGACATGAGGGTGAGTAATTAGTGTTAGAATTTTCTTTTTTGGGTGAACAAACCTTTTAGCAGTTACGCATTTCCGAGCATCAGGTAAAATTTACATGTCCAACTTCACCTCACAAGATATTCCTGAAGGATTTTACCTGCGAAAATTGACCAAACAATACCACATGTGACCATACCTTAATAAATGTTACCTAAAAGAAATATCTAGTGGACTTAATATGAGTTATAATATGATATTTGCACTTAGGGATTTCATCTACATACTATATTTATACTCATTCTGCACAGAAACAAAACCTGGAAGGGAGTTTGGCTGATATAGGTATGCGCTATGCGAGCCAGCTGTGTCAGCTGCAGTTGCGCATAGATCACCTGCAGGAGGAGCTACAGAAAATCAATGGCAACATTCAACAACAGGCTACAGAGTACCAGCTACTGCTGGACATCAAGATGAGGTTGGAGATGGAGATCGCTGAGTACAGGAGGCTGCTGGAAGGAGAAGCTCACACGTATGTAGAACAGACATGCTTTACATGCTTTGCTATTTTCAGTAAGGCGTGACTGTCAGCTTATGCACTGTATCAGCTTTGAGACCCAAAGTATATTGTTGTGCCCTGTAGGACCGTCATAAGCACATCTGAATCTTCCATGACTAAAACTGTGAAAGAGACAGAAACTGTGACCACCAAAATGGTGGAGATAGAGGAAGAGGAAGGTGAGTGAAATGAAATTCTCTCCAATGGTCCTTTCATTCAGCAAATGCAGTGTAGAAATGAATGAAACTAGACAGTAATACATTTGTGTCTGTTGAATTGTTATAGTGCATAACCCTCACCTCCAGCGCAGAGTGAAGGTCATTGTGGAGGAGCTTGTGGATGGTAAAGTCATATCTTCTTCTGTTGAGGAGAACGTCCAAGAAATTAGCTGAGAAGATAATGCAACAGCAAAAACAATCTTACATGTAAACTCTATAGACAAATGTTAATGCTAAGGTGACTATACATGCTCTTTTACCCTTGCTGGGATTTCCAAATTGCCTAAAATTTTCTGGGTTTGGCTTTGTTGTCCTGTTGTTTTCATACTTTCTGAAAGTGATGATTGAAAAGTAGTTTGGCCAGTAGCGTACAGGCATTCGACCAATCTTGGTACAGTAACACAGTAAACGATTCTGTGGCAGTAAGTTGGGATTGTTGGAATTGGTCTTTTTTCTTGCACTAAGAATAAAATGTGTTTATAATTAAAAGTATAATTTTAGTGTTCTTTTTTTGTCATCCAGTCACCTGTCAGAGTTAGAATTATTGTGGTGTTTATTTTGGTGTGTTTTGGATACTAGCCACTAGGTGTCGCAATACATCATTTTTTTTTCCACATTCCAAGATTTTTCTCCATACACTCTTAAAAATAAAGGTGCTTCACAATGCCATAGAAGAACCTTTTTTGACTAAATGGTCCTATAACATCTGAAGAACCTTTCTGTTTCACAAAATGTTCTTTGTGGCGAAAGAAGGTTCTTCACATTATAAAATGCATGAAGTTGCGCAGAGCTAGTGCAAGATAAGCATTTGTGGTTAAAATTTTTTTTAGAAAATGACAGATTATTTCGCTAGATAAGACCCTTGTTCCTCGGGCTGGAATTGTGTAGAGCCATTTGAAGCTGCAATGAAACTGCAGTTTGGTCTTTCAACCCGTTGGAACTTCTGGAATGTTTTCCTCAAAAACCTAAATTCCTTTTGACTGAAGAAAGAAAATCATGAACATTTTGGATGACATGGGGGTGAGTAAATTATTAGGAAATGTTAATTCTGAAAGGAACTAATCCTTTAAATAAATTAAAATAAATAAAATAAAAATTAATATATATATATATATATATATATACACACAGGGTGGGCCATTTATATGGATACACCTTAATAAAATGGGAATGGTTGGTGATATTAACGTCCTGTTTGTGGCACATTGGTCAGAAACTTAAAAATAACTCATGAAAGAATAAAGTTACGTTAAAACCAAGCACACCATTGTTTTTCTTGTGAAATTCCCAATAAGTTTGATGTGTGATGTATCCATATAAATGGCCCACCCTGTATATATACTGCTCAAAAAAAATAAAGGGAACACTAAAATAACACATCGTAGATCTGAATGAATGAAATCTTATTAAATACTTTGTTCTTTACATAGTTAAATGTGCTGACAACAAAAAAAAAAAAAAAAAAAAAAAAAAAAAAAAAAAAATCACACAAAAATTATCAATGAAAATCTAATTTATTAACCCATGGAGGTCTGGATTTGGAGTCACACTCAAAATTGAAGTGGAAAAACACACTACAGGCTGATCCAACTTTGATGTAATGTCCTTAAAACAAGTCAAAATGAGGCTCAGTAGTGTGTGTGGCCTCCACGTGCCTGCATGACCTCCCTACAATGCCTGGGCATGCTCCTGATGAGGTGGCGGATGGTCTCCTGAGGGATCTCCTCCCAGACCTGAACTAAAGCATCCGCCAACTCCTGGACAGTCTGTGGTGCAATGTGGCGTTGGTGGATGGAGCGAGACATGATGTCCCAGATGTGCTCAATTGGATTAAGGTCTGGGGAACGGGCGGGCCAGTCCATAGCATCAATGCCTTCATCTTGCAGGAATGTGCAGCCCTCCAAAGAAATGCCACCCCACACCATTACTGACCCACTGCCAAACCGGTCATGCCGGAGGATGTTGCAGGCAGCAGAACGTCCTCCACGGCGTCTCCAGACTTTGTCACGTCTGTCACATGTGCTCAGTGTGAACCTGCTTTCATCTGTGAAGAGCACAGGGCGCCAGTGGCGAATTTGCCAATCTTGGTGTTCTCTGGCAAATGCCAAACGTCCTGCACGGTGTTGGGCTGTAAGCACAACCCCCACCTGTGGACGTCGGGCCCTCATACCACCCTCATGGAGTCTGTTTCTGACCGTTTGAGCAGACACATGCACATTTGTGGCCTGCTGGAGGTCATTTTGCAGGTCTCTGGCAGTGCTCCTCCTGTTCCTCCTTGCACAAAGGCAGAGGTAGCGGTCCTGCTGCTGGGTTGTTGCCCTCCTACGGCCTCCTCCACGTCTCCTGATGTATTGGCCTGTCTCCTGGTAGTGCCTCCATGCTCTGGACACTACGCTGACAGACACAGCAAACCTTCTTGCCACAGCTCGCATTGATGTGCCATCCTGGATGAGCTGCACTATCGGAGCCACTTGTGTGGGTTGCTACCACTAGAGTGAAAGCACCGCCAGCATTCAAAAGTGACCAGAACATCAGCCAGAAAGCATAGGAACTAAGAAGTGGTCTGTGGTCACCACCTGCAGAACCACTCCTTTATTGGGGGTGTCTTGCTAATTGCCTATAATTTCCACCTGTTGTCTATTGCATTTGCACAACAGCATGTGAAATTGATTGTCAATCAGTGTTGCTTCCTAAGTGGGCAGTTTGATTTCACAGAAGTGTGATTGACTTGGAGTTACATTGTGTTGTACAAAGTGTTCCCTTTATTTTTTGAGTAGTGTATATATAGTATATATACTTATTTAGATATGTATATATATATATATATATATATATATATATATATATATATATATATATATATATATATATATATATATATATATATATATAATAAAAACGAAAATAAAACAAAGCTTTTTAAACAACATATCTAAATATCTAAGTGTTCTCTGTGAATGCACGATACTGTCCACTAGGTGTCATAGTACGTCCAGTGTATGTGATGTGAAATAAATGTCATTCCTATTAAGCAGTAAATTTTTATATCCATGTCATATATCAAATGCTCAATATGCAAGTTGTAAAGACGGAAATCACAGTATCATAGTTAACTGAACAAAGCTGAATTAAATGTTATTTTGAGTTGGGCCATGTTTGAATACTATAAAAAAAGTGATAATTTACTAATTAATATCTGGTTTGTAAGCTAACTAGAGGATAGTTCACTCAAAATGAAACTTCTCTCATCATTTCCTCACCCTCAAGGTATTCCAAACCTGTAGTATCTTTCTTTTGTTGAACACAAAACAAGATATTTTGAAGAATATGGGTAACGAAACAGCTGGTGGATCCTGCTGACTTTCATAGTATGGAAAGAAATACAGTAGAAGTAAATAGGGACCAGAAACTGTTTGGTTATCTTCTTTTGTGTTCAGCAGAAGCAAGAAATTCAAACAGGTTTGGAATAACTTGAGGGTGAATAAATCAAAGACAAAACTTTTATTTTTGGCGGGGCTATACCTTTACGAAATCTGTATTATATTATTGAAATCTCAAAAGATGGATAAAAATATCAACATTAAACTGACACCCTCATGCCAGCTTAACGTTAATCGCATATTGAGCAAATACTGAAGTACCTGATCTTGATTAATGCATTTCTGCTAAACATTTTTATAATTATTTTTTAAATTACAAAAAAGATTAAAATCATACAAATAAAAAAGTTTAATTTTAAAACATAATGTTAAACATTCTGAGGCATATAATTAAGCCATGTAATTTATAGCATTACATTAAATGATGTAATAGTAATTGGCTAAATGAATTAATTATCTTTTAAACCCATAGTCTTTTACCGTTTTACAGGAATTAAGCCCAAAGGATAACATAACGATAAAGGGTTTGGTTAATTGTTTAATCATTTTTAAAACTGGTTTAAAAATAATATACTTTATACAATACCTCTGGATGTGTGATTGCATTTTTTTGATAAATGAATCTTGGGTGATATTCTAACTAACAGTTTTTAAGATTCATTAGAGGCTCCTATAAAGGGTATAAAAGATCTCTTGTGACTATTATTTATCTAATTTCTGATTTATGCCTCTATAAACATTATTGAGTTTCTCTGAAAGCATATATTGGGCATGTTTGGCCCTGGCCTGCTTTATTTTGTTATATAATCTGGGTGTAGACAGATATTTGAGGCCAGATGTGAAAGTCCTTTCCGATTTTTTTTTTTTTTCTTTGACAATGAACTGAATGGTTGCCAAGAAGAATTAAGTCTTGAGGTTAACATTTTGCAAAGACCTCATCTTTATGAAAAGTCTTTTTAATTACTTGATAAACAGTTAAGAACAATCAGTTCATGATTTTCAGTCCCTTGGCTAAACAGCTGGCATGAGATGGCATCAGATTAATAACTGAGTCACCAGTGAGAACTAGTTTTGTCAAGCTGATTCAAGCTCTCACACTAGGAGGTAGAAGTCACACCCATGACAGATCCACCACCAACACAGATGCTCTGCCTCACTGACAAGCCAACATGATCTATGCAGCGAAGGAATTTTCTCATAGAGCTCAAAGATCACTCAGTTCAGAATGGAAATCAATCAATCTGGTTCTGTAGGTCATAGACAACAGAATACAGAATACATACTGCAAGACTGGGAATCATTCCAACATTTTATATAGATAGTTCTATCTGAGGGCAGCAAATCACTTCTCCTCTCTCTCTCTCTCTCTCTCTCTCTCTCTCTCTCTCTCTCTTATTCATCATTACACTGCTGGGATTAAATATCAGGCATTTTCTTAGGAAACTGGAAGATAGATATACTACAGGTCAAAATTTGAATAAGTATGATTTTTTTGTGTGTGTTTCTGAAATACATCTCTCTTCTTATTTTCACCAAGGCTGCATTTATTTGATCGAAAATACACTATAAACAGCAATATGGTGAAATATTATTATAATTTAAGATAACTGTTTTCTATTTTAATGCATTTTAATATATAATGTATTGTGATGGTAAAGCTGAGTTTTCAGCAAGCATTACTCCAGTGTTCAGTGTTACACAATCCTTCAAAATTAACTTTAAGATGCTGATTTGGTGTCATTTCTTATTATTATCAGTGTTCAGAACAGATTTTACTGATTAATATATTTGTGGAAACCATGCTACATTTTTTCTGTATTCTTTAACGAATAGAAAGATCAAAAGAACAGCATTTATTTGAAATCTTAATATTTTATAATAAATGTCCTTACTGTCACTTGTGATAAATTTAATGCATCCTTGCTGGAAAAAAATCTATATACAGAAATCTATATATAGAACCATGCTACATTTTTTTTTTTTTTTTGTAGAATTCTTTAATTAATAGAAAGATCAAAAGAACAGAATTTATTTGAAATATAAATATTTTATAACATTACAAATGTCTTTACTGTCACTTGTGATAAATTTAATGCATCCTTGCTGAAAAATAACCTTTAAAGTTGTCTGAATGAAGTTTTTAATAATGCATATTACTAATCAAAAATTAAGTTTTGATATATTTACAGTAGGAATTTTACTAAATATCTTCATGGAACACAATTTTTACTTAATTGCCTAATGATTTTTGGCATAAAACAAGAATCAATAATTTTGACCCATACGATGTATTTTTGGCTATTGCTACAAAAAATAATTTCACAATATTACTATATTCTCAAATAAATGCAGCCTTTGTAATCTTAACAGACTTTCAAAAACATTAATGTTGTTAAAAGAAGTCTCTTATGTTCACCAAAGCTGCTTTTATTTAATAAGAAATACAGTAACAACAATAAAAATCTTCATGAATTATTAAAAATTAGTATTTTTCCTTTTGCAGCTATTTCTGTTGCTGTTTATTTGCTCTAAGATGCACACTGTCGTTTTCTCCCTTCAGTCCCTTTCATTTCATTGATATAATCTTGCTTAATAATTAATTTATTATTTAATTTAATATTTATCAATTTATTTCTTTATCATAGCCATTTTGGGTGGCTTCAAAAACTTGAAAAGTAACCATTTGAATAAACTCATTACAAATGATCTGCTATTTAATCATCTATGACGATAATAATCACTGAACAATTAATCCTCGCAAGAAGAGAATCCACCCATGATTTTAGTATGAGTTGTGCTTCTGCATGACAGGTTAAATCTTTGACAAAACATGATCGGATCATGAGAAATCTAAATGATCACAGAAGGTGTGTAATATCATGTCTTTATATTGCAGTTGACAAACCAAGATTATGTGGACACCCCCCTCTAATTGACGGTATGGTTCAGGCTCTTAATTCAAGTGTAAACAAATCTTAATGCTAGTAAATACAATGTCATTCAGTGCTTCCAACTGTCAACATTTTGGTTCACAAAGCAAAGTCCCTAAAGTCAAAAGAGCTTGTCTGGCCTACATCTGAACCCCATTGATCACATTTGGGATGAAATGGAACGCTGACCGTGAGCCAGATGCTGTCAGCAAAAACAATGTCATGAAAACCAGTGCCTGACTTACACTGCTTATGTGTCTAAATAGAAGCAAATCCCTGCAACCATGTTCCAACAGTGTAAAGCCTTTCCAGAAGACAGAAATTGAGGAGCAACTCCCGGTAACACCTATGTGTTGAAATCAAATGCTCAAAAAGCAGATAGAAGGGTGTGGTGAATGAACATCCTGGCCATATAGTGTATCTCTAAATGAAACTTTGATTCAGATTCTTAAGGAGCACTTAAAGGGACATGGTGATGGTTAAAAATTTGATGGGAGGAAAAATGTTATTTCAAAGGTTTTGCGTTCACTTTTGTGTTTGGTCACAAAACTTTTGTGAAAATAAGGAGGTGGAAGAAAAAATATTTCAGTGCATTTGCAATTGAATGCTCAGGGGAATATTAGTCTGAGAGAATGTAAATGTTTTCTGCAAGTGAACGGAAAAGTTCAGTGAGAGAATGCAGGCAAATGTTTTTTTTTTTTTTCTAGGGAACGCAATACTTCTGTAAGAGAACACCAATGTTTTGCGAGCAAACATAACATTTTGCCTGCATTGTGACTGCAAAGTTTCTTAGGGGAACACAATAGTTTAGCAAGAGAACGCAAATGTTTCATGAGAGAACGCATCGCGATTCGTGAACGATTCTGAGTTTTTCCAAATCGATCACGATTCTCTCTGGAATCGATTCTGAGCTTATTTTTTAACAGCAGATGGCGCTCTAATTTCGTTTTTAACCACACACTTAAATGCTCACGAACAAAAGCGTCATGTAACTTATATAATTGCACGGCTCAGAATGGTTTTATAACACAAGATTTATGTAAACACAGCCTTGTAATTCGCTTAAGCCCTGTTCACACTGCCAGCGACTTTTCTGCTGCATGTCGCTACTGTGAAGACCCTTGTGGGCGTTCCCAGTGCTGTTGCTATAATGTTATTGGTAGACTGCACGTCTGGACATTTATTTAGAAAATGCAATCACAAACTATATCTATTGACGGTAAAACTAAGATATCATTCTATTTTGACTAGGAATTAGACTTTAAAGAAATAAAAATAGCATTCTGCTGTTGGAGATAAACTACATTTTTACTAAACTACATAATTAACCGGTGCTAAACTGCTCACTGCATCATATAATTAACAACTCGAACCATGAGCGTACGAATCAAACTCACCGGACAGCCAACGGTTTCTTTTATATGCATATATATATATATATTTATGTATGTGGTTACAGTCAAATCATATAAAGATTCTTATTGGTTGTCGCTCGCGAAATAGACTCTATGCACGAACGCTGCTGACGTATTTCCGGTAGAATCTGAGTCAGCCTATTTACTTCCGCATAGCGCATTCTATAGCGATGTATACTAGCGGCAAAACTCTTTCATAAGATTAATTTGACAGCTATTTATAATTTAAGTATTACATATAGTATCATATAGTTTTACATTATAGTAATTACCAGAATGACCCATTAGTGAAAGCCTGGGTAAAGGATTAAAGACAAGATGACATCTGTTGGAGATTGATGACTTTAGATTTATTTCCGTAATAAATAATATAAACGTATATTTTATACAATGTTGCATGCACTGCAGGAATGTAAACTTTTAAATATAATAAACATTGAACAGTTTCAACACAGTACTGTAAACATGTAAATATAAATAACTTTGAACATTTGTACTGGAGTAAAGTAAACATAAATATAACTGAACATTTATAATGGAGAAATGTAAATACGTAAATATAATTAATATAAACTTTGACACAGTGTTAAACATTTCCTGTACAGTGATGCTGTGTAAATACAATATAAAATTATTATTTGCCTTCTTTTGTATTTTTTGTTTTTTTTTTTGTTTTTTTTTTTTGTTTGTTTGTGTGTTTTCTACACCTATTGGCAATGACATGAAAATAAATTGAAACCAAACCAGTAGGTGGCAGCAAATGGCTGTTTGAATAAGTGAGTTCAACAAGATTCGTTTAAACAGCTGATTCATTCAGAAACGAGGCAAGCAACTGCCTTTATGCATGTGTTACTGAATCACTGACTCACTTGATTCGTTAAAAAACGTGGATTCATTCAGTAACGAAACACCGTTGTATTGCTCAGAGACACAAAACAGTTCTGCTGTGGCAACGCAGTCTGCACAAGCAACATCTGGCACAACACAGGTCGATCGGTGCATCTCTATTTAAAACGTTAACGGCTTAGCTAAAGTCTTGATTGTGTCCTCCTACTCCTAAACTATGCGGCTTCTCTGACTTCCTCATCAACCTGAAACATGTCGCCTTCACACAGATCTCTCCTGTCACCTGATCCTTACTAGAAACTGAGATATTACTTATAGTTAGTAACGTTCATAAAGTAAAATCCAAAATGTATATTAATAAAAATAAAATCACATAAGATGCAAACAATGTACATAAAATGTACTAGATAGATATATAAATAAATACAAATAATGCAAAGACATAAACTGTGAGAATAATAACATTATAGCATCAGAATACTCAGCCTCAAAATTGTTGATGTAACTCTAAATATATCATTTGAAGCCCTTCTCTTTCTTACTGTTAAGCTGATTGCCTAATGATACGATTAACGTCATTCACAGTTATCCAGGGAAGCTCTTGTAAACAGCGAGTGTAGTATGTCATCCTCTCCTGCGGCATTTTCACACCGTTATCGCCAATAGCGAAAACGGCTTCCGGTGCTGCACCGGATGTAACTGAGCGGACTAAGACCAAACGCGGAAGTGATCGTGCATTGAGTCAATTCGCTGGTCTTTGCATAAAGTTAAACTATTCTTGACACGCCCACATTCCGTCGCCAACAGTCACTGTTGATCGTGTTGAACATTTAAAACAAGTTATTAGATAAACTATTGTCAGTCATGTTGTCATTTAAAATCTGGACATCACTGGTAATGTTAAAGTTTTAGTCAGTGTTTGTGCAAACAAAAATTCATTTTATTTGTTGTTTGTTGATTTTAAATCTAAAACTTGGTGAAACGATTTATGTGTCAGCACTTTTTGAACATTTCCAGCACATTTGAACAATACCGTGATAATACTGATAACCGTGATAATTTTGGTCACTAATCATGATAAGAAATTTTCATACTGTTACATCCCTAATCGCGATGCATTTGGAAAATCTCAGAATTGATGCAGAATCAGTTCTCGATTCGCGATGCATCGATTTAAGGTGAAGTCAGCTAAAATGGGCCATGTTTTGGTAAAAGACTTACAATACCATTAAATAAGCA
Source organism: Cirrhinus mrigala (assembly GCA_036247105.1). Classification (NCBI taxonomy): domain Eukaryota; kingdom Metazoa; phylum Chordata; class Actinopteri; order Cypriniformes; family Cyprinidae; genus Cirrhinus; species Cirrhinus mrigala. Next base: position 19,555,201 of record CM070017.1, read on the forward strand.
TGTGTGTGTATATGTAAGCATGTCTGTGTGTACACTTGTCAAATATTTCTCAAACATTTCATTTAACTTTTTCATAGCTACTGTCTTCTTGTCTCTGTTTCCTTTCTTTGTTCGTCCTCCTTTTTTAAGACTGTTAGCATTTTGTATGGATACATATCTAGGCCTATAAAACCTATTTTTACCCTCAATTTCTGCGTACAGTTTTAGCTTGACCAGCCATTTTGACCTAAAATGACATTTTTCCCAAAATTAAAGGTTTCTTTTTTAATTTAAGCTTTTTTGTTCAAAACAATGTTAAAACATTGTTCATAAACCTTTGCTTTATTGGTATGATTACTTTAAATTTGCTTTAGTACCCTTATTAGTGATGACTGAAACTTTCTATGTCAGGCTCACTTACCTTTCAATTTCTCTGACAAGCTTCATATAACACTCTGTCCTGCCCGCCTTAAAAAACTCATTCAAACCATTCAAAATTATTGTTACATGTCAACAAGTGTTGAAGCAACAATGCAAGATCAGTTATTGTGATTGCCTGTAAAAATGTAAAGAGATATGACACAGCAACCTTATTTGGCTCATTTTACCTGATAGCCCACGTTAGCTGACTTCACCCTATGGTCGCAACCAGGGATTTGTGCCTGCGTTAGTATTACATTTAGTCTTATATTTATCCTACAGATTAACTGTAATAATGTGATGCCCTCAGCAATGTGGTGTTTAGGAGCCCAGTATTCACTTTGACACAAAAGCTTACTCTGGCAATTTTTACAGTGTAAGATGATTATACCTTTCATGCCATACTCAATAACCACCATGTGTGTGATTCATCCCTCAAGATCTCCAAGTTTTTGACCGCTAATTAGGATTTTAAATGAATTCGCGCAGATGTTGCAGAGAACAACGAGTATTGGCATGAACTGGGTGAACAAAACAGGAAGCCTGAGACTGCTGTGAGTCATGAACGGGCATCCTGCAGGCGATAACAGGGTGGATACCTCAACAAAAGACAGAGCTGTCATTCAAACCTCTGAATCCTAGAGAGGTGTAATTCTAGGCACTGGTGCTTTATTCAGGGCAGGGCAGAAAGAGAGTTATATTTCTTACTGCACTCTTAGAAGAGATATTTGAGCTTTTCAAAGATCTTTAATCCTGTTTTGTGATTACCACACAAAACTTTCTTACTTTCTTACCACACCTAATATGTGTTTCATCTAGAAGCTTTTAGATACAGATTTTAACCTTGCGATTCACATGAATATTTTCATTTGATTAAATTCTTTCATTTTTTAAATACTGTAATGATGACAGATTTTAATAATTTGGTGCTGTTTTCACAAATGTATAAAGAAGGGCTGTCAGGCGAGTAAAAATTTTAATCTAATTAATTACATGATGTTTTGATTAATTAAAATAAATAAAATAATTTTGTGAAAATACCCACAAAAGATTATTTAAAGCTATTTTGTGTTAAATGACAAAGTATCAAGCAGACATTACAAACTGTAGCTTTAGAAAGAAATATTTTATTTGATTGAACATAGAATTGATTACACATAAACATTTTGTTTGCAACAGCCTAACATAAACTATGGAAAAGAAGATAATTTGAGAAACATCTCAGTATTTTTTGTTCATGCAGTGAAAGTCATTGGAAACCAAAACGGTCCGGTTACTAACGTAACCTCGGTTCCCTGAGACAGCTCCTGTTTTACTCCAAACTGAAGCCTGATTAGTTCACGTTTGTACAGCTGCACAAACCGATGGCGCTTCAGCCCACCAGAAAGGACAGAGCCACTATATAAGTCGGCTTGCAGCGCCATTCATCAGATCATTCGACTGAAGCGACAGTCATCGATTCGCATGCAGCTTATAATAAGCACTTATAGCAAGTGATGCAACGCTCGTTCCCTTATGTCAGGGAACCGAGGTTACTTTAGTAACCGGAACGTTCCCTCCTTGCATCGAAGACACGTATGGGGAACGTATCCAATCACGCCGCGCTATGAGCAGGTGAAATCATCCACACTGCGAGCCCAGTCTTGAAGCACTCTGAGGGCCCCTAGAAGACATGAGCATAACATGTCCCAGCTAACAGCTAGTTAACATAACATGGTTCTGTTCACCCAAAGGGAAACAGGCACTTAAACATAGAGAACCCACGCTTGCAGGGCGGTAACTTCCAAGTTATAAAACCTAGCAAAAGTGGACAGCGACGACCAGCCGGCGGCTGCACAAATCTCACCAATAGAAATCCTGCTAGACCATGCCCAGAAGGAGGCCATTCACACAACAAGCCCACTGAGGTGTAAGCCAGGGCTATAACGTCAACTATCCAGTGGGAAAAACATTGCTTTGTGACTGGCAGTCCTTTCTGATGGCCGCCAAAGCAAACAAAGAGCTGCTCTGTCTGTCGGAACGATCTAAAGCGCTGTATATCCTCAATGCCCTAACAGGGCAAAGGAGATTAGGCCTTTGCTCGCCTTCTGCAACGGGGAGCGCAGAAAGGGTCACCACCTGGGCTCTGAACAGAGTCGAGAGCACCTTGGGGACATAGCCATGTCTTGATTTCAGAACGACCTTGCTTTCGTTTGGACCAAACTCCAGACATGAAGCACTGACCGACAGTGCCTAAGTCACCTACTCCCTTAACCGATGCTAGAGCTAAGTGGAAGGCCGTTTTAAGCAAAAGAGGTTGTAAGTCAGCCGAAATGAGCGGCTCAAAGGGAGGGCCTCTTATGGCCCTCGGGACTAATGACAAGTCCCACAAGCATATCGCCTGCGGGCGAGGGGCCCCTCAGGAATTTAGCGATAAGATTGCTTCTACCCAATGATCGGCCAGCCTCGAGAGAATGATTCGCTGCGATGGCTGCCACATATACTTTGAGTGTGGCAGGGGCAATTCCTGCAAAAAGGCTAGCATGCTGGACACGTCACATATATGCGGGTCCAGACTCCGCACTGAGCACCGGTTGGAGAAGACCATCCATTTTTGACCATAAAGGCACCTCGTAGACAGCGCCTTGGCCTCTAAAACGGTATTGCTCACTCTTTCTGAGAGATGTACAAGCTCCCATCTAGGCTCCATACATGAAGGCTTCACAACTCTGGTCGGGGATGCCAAACATGCCCTTGGCCTGGGAGAGGAGGTCCCTCCTCAACAGAATAGGCCATAGAGGTGCTGCTGTGAGCTGCACTAGCTCTGGAAACCAAGTTTGGTTCTTCCAGAGCGGGGCCACTAGGAGGAGTGAGCATCCGGTCCCCTTGATCCTCCCGATCACCGGAGGAATCAGGGATACTGTGGGAAAAGCATAGAAACGAACGCTGGGCGAACTGTGGGCCAGGGCATCTTGCTACATTGAGAAATACACTGGGAGAGTGAGAGTTGTCTTCTGAGGCGAAGAGGTCGACCTCTGCCTTCCCAAAGACCCCCCAAATTTTCTGGACTGTTTGAGGATGTAGCGCCCATTCGCCTGGGCTACATTGCCTCTGGAAAACATGTCCGCGCCCAGGTTCCATTTGCCTGGCACATGAATTGCCTGTAGGAGTTCCTTCTGTGCCCAAAGAAGGAGGCGACATGCCATCCTGTACAAGGAGGGTGACCTGAGACCACCTTGGTGGTTGATATAGGCTACCACCGTCATGCTGTCCGATCAGACCAAAATGTGATGCCCTTTCAAGGCCAGTAGGAAGGTTTTCAGGGCCAAGAAAGCTGCCAACATCTCTAGGCAGTTGCTTCTATTTAGACACATCAACCAGGAGCAGAACGCCGGGTTGCCCTCTAACAGAGTGCCCCACCTGGAGATGGAAGCATCCGTCGTAACTACTTTCCTTCGGGAGGTCAGACCAAACCGTATGCCTGCTTGAAACTGGCGAGAGGTCATCCAGGGAGCCACAGCCTTGAGACAGTGGTGGTCTACACTGACAGAAAGACATCCCAGGTGCCAGGCGTGGGGTGGGACACGAGCTTTGAGCCAGAAATGGAGGGGCCACATGTGAAGCAGGCCCAAGGGTATTGGAGAGGAGGCGGCCGCCATTAGGCTGAGTAACCTCTGAAAAACCTTCAGGGGACGCATCATCCCCCATTTGAAAGAAGTCGCCAATTGCTGAATTGTCAGGGAGAACAGTGCCCCTCCTCTTCCTCTCTGTCACATCAGGACAGCTTCAAGGAATCAGGATCCAGCACTACTCGAGGGCGGGGACCCTGACGCTTCGGAAAGGGGAAGCGCTTTGCCGTCCGGGGGCGCTGGTGCAGCCCTGGCTCAGCCTTCCTCTGAGGCTTAGACTGCACAGGCTTAGCGGGCTGAGAGCTGCTGCAGTAGAGGGATTCACTCGGGCCGAATAGGGGGTGCGCCAGGTCTTAGTCAGCTCATCGTGAACTGCAGGCAAGAACGGGACGGGGTGTTGACGAGAGGACTGTTGACAGCTTCCCGGCAGATACCACTCGTCCAAAAGGCCGTGGGCGGGCTCTTCTGGAGCCGACCAATCAAGGCCAAGATCCTCCACCGCCTTTGACAGGACATGGATGAGCTCGGCGTCCGGTTTCGGCCTCACAGAATGAGAAGGGGGCGGAGCTTCGGGCTCCTCACCGGAACCTCCCCAATCTTCTGCATCAGATGCCGCCAAAGACATATAGTAGTCAGCAACGTCTTCAACGGCGACATCCTCAATGATGACATCCTCAGACACGCCGAATGTGAGATCAAGCCACTCGCAGCAGAGGAGGGCGTTGGTCTTCCTGTGTGAAGCACACCGGTGAGACGGGAGGGCGAGGAGAGGGTGGGGCACTGAGCCGACATGACCCCGCTCGAACTCGCAGAAAAGGACCCGCTGCTCCACTGTTTCTTTCTCTTAGAAGAGAAAGGGAACGGGAGAGCAGAGCGGGAGGACCGCCTTCATGAAACAAGGCGATCCGCGAGCGGAGACGAGAAAGACTCTTACCCTCACAAGAACATGAGCCTTCATAGTGTGCCGCCTCTGTGTGGCCGCTGCTCAAGCAAGCGACACACTCACTGTGCCCGTGAGTCTCATGCAAGGCATCCTTGCATGAGCCACACTCACGCGCGACATTTGCAACAACAAGCACTGATGCTCAGGTAATTTTTCTCTGACTGCTCTTCACGCACTGGATGGCCGCAGGGACGCTGTTGCTGCAAGGGCTCCTTCAACGGTGGCGGCGAGCAGAGCTTATTCCCTGGGTTCTTCATAGGCTTCTTCCTTGGCTTTTGTAGAGTCAGCAAAGAGATGATCCTCGTCGCTGAAGGAGAAATGATCTGATGAATGGCGCTGCGAGCCGACTTATATAGTGGTCGGCTCCGCCCTTTCTGGCGGGCTGAAGCGCCGTTGGTTTGTGCAGCTGCACAAACGTGAACAAATCAGGCTTCAGTTTGGAGTAAAACAGGAGTTTCCCCATACGCGTCTTTGACGCAACGGGAGAGACCGTTCGAAAGGGAACAGCTTTGTTACCAATAGTCATAGGCGTAAATCCTCCCCGCCTCCCTCATCTGAGGGTTATCCCCCCTAAATATGTCATTACACATGACTCTGTGTATTGTAAATAATTTAATGGACATATACTTAAAATAAATGTGTGGTAAAACAAGCATTATGATTTCTGACATGTTTTGAGTCCCCCCTCCCTTGCCTCACGGTGGTTTGGTCCACTGCCTGCTTTCCCCCTTTACCGATACACAACACACAGGAGTCCGGTGGGAGAGATCAAAGTTCAAAGATGATCAAAGATCAGTAGTTATGTGTAAGTAACTAGGCTGTCAAGGCTATTTTCTTCACTTTAAACATCGGGTGAAGTGATTCCTTCTCTTTAATATGGATGATGTTGGACCATTAATAAATCAGTCATGACAAAAAATTATGATATCTGATGTATTTTTCTATGAGTGTTTATGAGGCTATCAAGCTTAGCTTAGCTTGTCACCCACTACAACTAACACAACAACAATGGGGATATGCCTGTGTGTGAAGTGATATTAGGCTAATATTTTAGACCTACCAATAAGCTTTGCTCAATATGATGTTAAGTGGCAGATCAGTGGGCTTGCTGCCGAATAATATCTAAATATAAGATCAGTCCCAGACAAAACCTAAATATGTGGAGGACGCAGAATAATATATAATAATATAATTAAAATATGACCTGGTGGTGAACCTATGAACCGAACTCATATTTAAACACGTCTCCATGCTGTCTACACATGCTGTGTATACATATGTATCCTTGCAAGTACAATTTTGTGTGTATTATTGTCCCCTTCAAAAATTGCTCTTGAGAAATTTTGTTAGTCTGCTGTTAGATTAAATTTACGCCCTTGCCAACAGTCTTCAAAATACAGTACCTTATTTTATGTTCCAATGTCTTTATGAGTCATTCACTCATTTGATTCGATTCATTCAAACGGCTGATTCGTTCAGAAATGAAGTAAATTGCTCTCTTTATGAATGGGTCTTTGAATCATTGATTCACACGATTTGTTCAAAACACAGATTCATTCAGAAACTAAACACTGCTGTGTTGCTCAGAGACTGCTATGGCTTCAAGGGTAATATGTTCTCTACAAAACTGAGAGAAAACGCATAATATTGTGTTTAAAACATAACACAATATCAACTTCCTATTTATTGAACTGTTGTATAAAATTACATTTAAGCTTGTAATAGATCGGGACAAAATCAGCACTCTTGTCATATTGCTCTTGTTGGTTGTGTGATATCGTGTGAAATGTGAAATATATATATATATATATATATATATACAAAACACATACAGGGGCATTTTTGCACCAATATCTTGAAGTTTAGGGCATAACTGCATTTGTGGAGTTTTTGCCCTGTATCATATTTGTCAACAGTCAACTATATGAAATATAAGAAATATAAGAGGCGGGGCCAGTGCATTAACTGCGTTAAAATATTTTAATCGCATTATGTTTCACAACTAATTAATTAAGTTAATGTGTTAAACTGACAGCCCTAGTATAAGGATCTACGTTACATGTGTGAAACAAGAAAAATTTGTTTATTATGTAAAGACCTTTTCAATGTAAGTTTTTGCAAACTTTCAGCGTACAGCAAGATAGACCTTAAAGGACTTTGTAAATGAGAGTTCATAGCGGAGGGCATATAAAAGGCACATAAAACAATACATTGTTCTTTTATAGAGTTCCTGGACTCTATTATTTTACTACAAGACAAGAAAAACCAGTTTGATCTTTAAAGTTTGAGTTTCGACGGATCCCTCTTTGTGTAGTGACAGTGTTTGCATTGTCTCTGAAACAATGATTGTTTATGTAAGTTTTAGCATCCGATATATGACTAAAAGAGAATGTAACTGCTTTCCTTAATTCAGATATCAATATAATTCAAAGACAACATGAAGTATTATTCTATTTTAGATACCAAACAAGTGTTAAATCAGTCAAATAAAGATTGATGATATCAGTGATGCTGCTATATAAAATATGGATTAGATTTATTACTGTGCCACACCCAGTACAAAGAAACACACTGAGCTTCTGCAACACATTTAGTCAGCAGCAAAGAAACGAAGAACCCTGTTATAAAGGAAAACATGACTGAATTGGGAAAGAATAAGATGTACACTGCTTTATTTCACAGTTTTTGATTAAAGTGTTTGGTTCAGTACATGTATTAGTATATGCATTATATTCCAATGTTTTTGCGTTCATTCAGAAACTTTAGCATTCTTTAAGAAACTTACTAAACAAGGGACAGTGTGATAGAAATCAAATAGGAAATGTAAGGAAAATTGAATTTCAGTGTTGTGTTTGTTTGCAAAAGTTTGTGTTCCCCTGAGAAACTTTGCATTTCCTTGCAAAAGTGTTGCATTACTCTGAGAAACTTAACAAAATGATGATGGAATATGATACAGAGCCCCTAAGGGGACATGGTGATAGTATAAATTTAAGGTGGGAGGAATAATATTTCATAGTTTTTGCAGTGTCTCTATCATCGTATCACTCTATAACTGCAAGTTTTTCTATCACCGTCTCTTTAGGTGGTCTGAGTCGGGAGGGAAAACTATATTACAATGTTTTTGTCAGCAAACTTTAAGTTTCTCAGTGAATAAAAAGATTTGGAATGAAATTTTCCCTCTCTTCTCATTTTTTTCATTACCATGTCCTCTTTTTTTTAAGCACACTTGCTGTTTGCTTCTTTTTTCAGTAGTAAATTCCCACCACGAAAGCAAAAGGCTTGCTAAGACTAGAGTCATTAACAGATTAACTCCCGCATGGTATGCTTACAAAAGCATGCACGTAAATATGTCATTTAAATCAGGAATCTATGGGGTTTTGCAGTAACAAGGTGATCTTTTAATCCATTGAAAACATTCTCTGAATTTGTGATCAAAATTAGAGCAAGTAGGAGCTTGTTTGGAAACAGCACATATGGACCAAATAAATCTTGTCATTCATTATCTCATAAAATTCACACCATTCTACACCTTCTAACCGCAGGCACAATCACTCAGTTACACTTGATGAATCACTTGATATATAGCCTACATTAAAATTCTTGTTCAGTCATCTTAGCACCATTGTTTTCACTGATTGTGTATTGACAGCTATACAAAAGTACAATGTAACCTTCATAAATGTGTTCAAACTAGCAATTACGCTACTGATGTACATCTTCATGCACCAGCCTTTTTATTGACTTTTAAGTAGCCTAACTGCTGATAGAAATAAACAAGTCGAATTGCATGGTCATGCTTTCCAAAGCAAACCTTTAACTCTCAGTTTAGAGTTTCTTACGCATAAGAGAATTTTCTGAGCTAAAAGTAAAGCCTTCTGGAGTGGGGTATCTGAGTCATGGCTTAAGCTCTCCGAAAAAGAATATTACGCAAGACGAACGGAACCATGCTAGTACATCTCCAGATGGCTCTTGTGCAATTTAAAAGTTCACTTTGGAAAATGTTTCTCTCTCTTGCTATTTTTTTGTTCTGTTCATGTTTGAAAAGACAAAGGGAGGTCTGTTCTGGGGAAGCTGGCAGCATTCCACGTACAAGAGCCCATTTCACAGTGTGGTTTTAGCTTGCTGTTTATAAATGTTTATCACATCCAGCACTCAGTTGTCTTGGAAACCCTGCTGGCAGGCGCAGGTCATCCTGTCAGCACGCATGTTATGAAGCCTGTAACACAGACCGTATGGCAGTAATATGAGACCATGCAGACATGCATGGGAAAATCAAGTCCTACATACCAAAACAATCACATTTTCTGAAAAATGTTGCAGGTTATATATGCATGCATATTTTGAGAGAGGATGTGTGTATGTTCTTGGTGTTTCTTGTCTTTTGCACATACCCCTGGGCTATGGGCTCTCACTCAGAGCTCATTCCAACAAATCATGTCATTTTACCTGCCAGATCCTCTGCCTCTGGACATGTTTTGGGCGGAGAGTGAAGTTTTGAGTTCATATTCTCCCCTCTCCCCCTCCTCCATCTCTACCTCCACCCACCCCTTACCTCATCCCACAAACATATAAAAATCAATCAGCCTCGTCTGTGCACCACATTCCCTCTCCTTCCAGCAAAAAGACTCTCGCCTCTGCACCCCAGCAATGACGAGCTTCAGCAGCCATAGTTTTAGGTCCTCTGGAGGGGGATTCGGTGGATCCTCAATGCGGGGTGCTTCTCTAGGAAGGTCATCCATCATGGGTGGCGGAGTCGGTGGCCAAATAAGATCCATGCGTTCTGGCAGCGTGTACGGGGGTGCAGGAGGCAGTGGGGTCAAAATCTCCACTGTATCGAGCCTCTTTTCGGCTGGTGGCGGCAGCGGCGGTGGAGCAGGCTTTGGTGGTGGAGCAGGGTTTGGCTTTGGTGGTGGCGCTGGTGGTGGAGCAGGGTTTGGCTTTGGTGGTGGTGCTGGAGGAGGCTTTGGGGGAGGCGATATGGACCTCAACGTGACCATCAATGAGAAAGCAACCATGCAGAACCTGAATGACCGTCTAGCATCTTACCTGGACAAGGTGCGCTCTCTGGAGAAAGCCAATGCAGATCTCGAGCTGAAGATCAGGCAGTTTCTTGAGAACAAAACCTCACCTGCTGCGAGAGATTACTCTGCCTACCAGGCCACAATCAGCGACCTGCAGGATAAGGTACTGCTACTGTAATTTCGTGCACACGATATTGTTTTCATAGCTGCAGGATTAAGGGTGTGGTCATGTTTTCATTGACTTTTCTGCACATCAGAATGAAACCAAGCCATGCATTTGTACTGTTATGTATGTCACCTCCCAAAATGGGTGCAACAGACAATGTTTTGCGTGTGTATGCACATTTGGAAGCTATGCATTTTGCAAAAACATCATTTGAAGCATCTATGGTCTCTGACAGATCCAAGATGCCACCCGTGTCAATGGAGGAGTCTACCTAGCCATCGATAATGCAAAATTGGCCGCTGATGACTTCAAAAACAAGTAAGTCCAAACGGTGTATGAAACCTCCTACGTAAGAGACAAGTTGCTAATAAGCTGCTTTGTTTTGATGCATTCAGGTATGAGAACGAGCTGGCTATGCGCCAATCTGTGGAGGCAGACATTGCCGGGCTGAAGAGACTCCTTGATGAGCTGACATTGGCAAGATCCGACCTGGAGATGCAGATTGAAGGCTTAAAGGAGGAACTTATCTTCCTCAAGAAGAATCACGAGGAGGTAAAAACCTGTCCAACTCAATCATATTGCTGTTTGATTGTTATCTACATAGATCTTGCCAAAACAGACATGTTCCTCAGACCATAAAATTAACTGACAACCATTTCAAAAATGTGCCTTAGGGGTCATACATCATGTCAAATTCTTCTGCTCTTTGTAGGAACTGGCAGCCATGCGCAGTCAGATGACTGGCTCAGTGAATGTAGAGGTGGAAGCAGCTCCTCAAGAGGATCTGAACCGTGTAATGACTGAGATCCGTGAGCAGTATGAGGGAGTTGCTGCCAAAAACCGACGTGACTTAGATGCCTGGTTCCAAACAAAGGTAGAAGAGGGCTAATAAATCTGAACTATCTGAAGTTTTGGTCTTTGGAGACGCTTAACTAAACTCTGAATGTTATTTATATGCAGTCAGAGACACTGACTAAGGAGGTTGTGGCCAGTACAGAGACCCTACAAGTGTCCAAGACTGAAATCACTGAGCTTAGACGCACCCTTCAAGGCCTGGAGATCGAGTTACAATCTGAACTCAGTAAAGTAAGTGTGTTAGGATACATTTATACCAATATGGTAACTTTTAACAGCTGCTGAAATACACATTTTAAGCAGGTTTTAGCTGGTCTACATTGCTCTAACTGGTCTCCAAGCTGGTATTCTGCTTGTAGATATTTGTTAAACCAGCAAACCAGATAATCCTGACTATGCTGGTAACCTGATTAGAACAGCAATTTCATCCTAGACTGGGATAAGTTGTTTTAACTTCTACCATTTTTTACCCAACATATATGCTACCACTCTACCATCTCCACTCTATTTTACAGAAAGCGTCTCTTGAGGGAACTCTTAAGGACACAGAAGCGCGGTACTCCATGCAGCTGGCTCAACTGCAGACTCGCGTATCAAGTCTGGAGGAGCAGATCGTTCAGCTCAGAGCTGACATGGACAGACAAGCTCAGGAGTACAAAATGCTGTTGGACATCAAGACCCGGCTGGAGATGGAGATCGCGGAGTACAGGAGACTGCTGGATGGAGGAGCAAGCAGGTAGGAGATGTTGGAAGATGGATATAGTGACACTGAGTGTGTGTTTGTGTTTCTGATTGAGTTCTGAAGAACACACATCAACATTTTCTCTCTTTGTCAGCATTTCCATTTCTGGAGGAGGAGTAGGAGGAGGAGGAGGAGGAATGGTCTCTAGCAAAAAAGTCACGGTGAAGACCATTGAGGAAGACATCGTTGATGGGGAAGTGGTGTCAACTACTACAAAATAAACACCAAATTTCATAATACACTGCCCATCTACACCTGTCACATCAGTCTTCAGACCTTGTGATCCACTGTTTTGAGAATAAAATCAGTGATGCCAGAAATTGATTGTGATTGTGGTTTGTCTCGTGTTAAATCTGTTTACTGTTTTGAGTCAATATCAGAGCATTGTTTCTGAAAGGATGATGATATATTTTGAGATTTGTGCTTGCAGTACATCAGAGAGCTAGAAATCAGGTTTGCACAGAAAAAAATTCACATTCAGATAATCATGTTCATAATCTAGGAAAGGTAAACATTCAATTGGTTTATTTTTTTTTTTAAAGTTACATTTGTGGGCTTTTTGCACCTTTATTATGAGAAGACTCGAACTCGGTTCACCGTGAGCACAGTTGCGCTATATGTCGACGCACTAACCACAAGGGTATAGGTGCCGACCAATTGCTTTATTAACTGTGTAAGTGCAATACAGAGGTCTTGAACAGAAGGAATTAGTAAAACATGTGATGTCCGCAGCTGAAGTGTGTTTTTGATCAGTTCAGATTAGTCCTCTTTCTCATTAACATCCACACTCTCGCTGCTCTCCACAATCTTCCCATCCACGATGGTTTCCACCACTGTGATCGTTTTGGTGACAACTTCTACAAACAGACAATGGGAGATGGTTAATTAGCAATGCACTACACTGCTTCACAGTGATGTAATATTATACAATATATATATATTATTGTAAAACAGTCACTTACTGTGGGACTCCCTGTAAAAACAGAAGGAGAGAGAGTTGGTGTCAATAAAGCATTTAAGAAGTACACTTTTAAACTTAAAATTCAGCATCCAATAAATCACAAGATTGAGCAATTATTTTCATGAGCATCACCTCTCTTCTCCATTCAGCAGTCTCCTGTACTCTGCAATCTCACGCTCCAGTCTGGTCTTGATGTCCAGCAGTGTTTCGTACTCTCGTTTGTTGTTGGCAATGTTAGCATGAAATTGACTAAGCTGGTCTTCCAGGTTGGTCACAATTGCCTGAAGTCTAGTCAACTCGTCCCAGTAACGGGCCTGTATTTCCTCCAGTTCACCATCAAGTGCTGACTTCTGTATATAGGCATTAATATAGGCATTACATTTATATACATAAATATATATATACAGGGCTTGACATTAGCACACGCCCACCTGCCAATAACACAATACTTTTATATTTGTAACATACCATATAGCCTAGTTAAGCAACATGACACGACCAAGACAGTTTTCCCTCAAAAAAAAGGTAAGACTGCAAATTTTGATTTGATATAGAAGTAGTTAATATTAACTGACTTACACTGTAGACAAAATATTGTCAATATTGCTGTTTTTGCTTTATTTAATTACAAAAATTGTTCCAAACAAAGATCACAGCACAGCCACGCATCACTGTGCAACACACAGCTGAATGATTCAGTGTTTTAGATGAATTGGGTGAGTCAATGATTCAATAGTGATTCAATAAAGACAGGCACTTGCTTCATTCTTAAATAAATCAGCCATGTGAATGAATCATTTGAATGAATCACTCAATGACTCACTTATTAAGACAGTTACTTGCTGCCTCCTACTGGCGGCAACCAGTAGTAACCTATCTTTGCATTCCCCCCCCCCCATTTCCCCATTTCATATTTGTATATTAAAAACTGATTTGAAACACTAAACTGATAACATTATTTATGCAGGTATACTTTTGCAATGTAAATGCATTCATGCTGTGTAAAGACATCTAAATGTCACTTTAGCTGCTTCAGTTTAATCTGCAGTGGAAAATCGAATTTGTCGATAATTTAATTTGATTGGTAACAGCCCTATTGTGTCTTATTATATTAACTGGAATTAGTAATAAAATACAAAAAAATCATATGAAAGATGACACAAAGACTGACAATTATATAGGCAAAAATGGCATGGAAAGCAAATTTAAGTATGCCATAGTTAACTTTAATTATATAAAATGTAATTTCCCAACAACAAAATTGTGGCCAGTGAAAGTGCTTCATATATTTTTATAGCTTGAATATACTTCATATATTTATATAATGCTTGTTTATTATAATTACTTACAATAATTATTTAATAATATCTATTTTACAGTGCACACACAGTGATTGTTTAATGCTATTTGGTGCAGTAGGGCAGAGTTACATGGAAACAGTACCAATGACCCACACTTTTGAGACACTATCTCCTGTTTTAACAGTCTATCTCTTGTTCCTCTACAAGTGTAAGCATAGGAAATTACAGCACATTTCCCCTGACTGCATTCTTAAAGCTGGTAGAGTGCTGGTTGGTGAACTAGAAGGGGTGGGGCTGGAGCTCACGGACAGAAAAAAAAGTTTCTGCCTAGACATGTTGCCAGAGACTTTGAAATTATAATGCATTGCTTCTTCCCTTTATTTTACAACTCAGTGAGGTGCTGGGAGCATAGAAAAGTGAGTTTTGCAATAAAAATTAATGAGTTATTGTAAAGGTGTACAGGTTTACCATGCTCTGATGGGTTTGGAGTTCAATCTGTAGTCTCTGTAAGACGTTTGTCAACTCCTTCAGCTCTGTTCTGCTGTTTTGAAGAACTTCATTATGTGTGACCACCTCCTGTTGCACTGTGGCAATCTGCAGTTAACAAAATCCAAAACAACTATAACATCACATGCATCCCACTATAAAACAATCTTGTTAATCACATATGAGCAACTAAGTTTATGTGATTAAAACAGAGAAGCTGCCATATGTACATTTTAAAGTTAAAATTAAGTTGTAAGGTCTAATGAAGTTGCATAAAAAATATCATTTGCTATTATAGTTGAGCAAATGTGCAGGTATTCAGTTTCAAACTATGCAAGATACCAAAATAATACTTAAAAGTAATACGGTCACTCAAGTACAGATGTATCTGTGGTTTTAACTTCACCTTTTTCTCATACCAGGACTCCAGCTCTTTACGGTTTTTCTCAGTCACAGTCTCATAGTGTTGTCTGATCTCCGCCATGGCCTCGTTCAGGTCCATAGAGGGCGCTGCATCCACACAAACGTTTACCTGACCTGCAGCCTCAGCGCTAGCCAGAGACATCTCCTGTGAAAAAATCAAAAATCAAAAAAACATATCAGAAAGTGTCTGATTTAGCACAGAGACGAAGATGGATTGTATAACAGATGGTATTAATCATCTAATTGTAGATGTATAAGGAATAAAAAAGTGGGAGTGGTGCGATGAGCCTAGTCATTTAATTTCAAACATGTCTGGACGACTTCAGGAGAAAATGAGGTTTTGCGGACTTCCGTTTATTATAAAACAGTTTTATCACTTGGAAATGTTCTAAAAGTCTTCGCTAATGTGCGCCTAAGTGTGTTTATGCATGAATGATGACCTTGCATAAACCCAAGAGCCCCAGTGATATTACTGTTTATTTTAAAATGATGTAATGGAACGGAAAATCCCCCAGCAGAGCAGGCAACAGAAGAACAAAAGAAAAAGGAAAAAGGAAGGAACACTCTTAATGACCCCATGTTTTTCTGGTGTGGAAACTGTTATATCTGCAATGGCCTATTATGGGCAGCTACAGTAATCTATCATTTTCATTATTTGTCTTTCAGTTGTTTTAAGCAAAAAAATATCAAAATAAAAGACATAGCTCCTTTCTTCAATCTACATTTAGTTTAGAAAACACAAACTGTTCGAACGTTCGGGATCACTGTGATTTATTTTCACTATATTTTAAAGCTTTTTCCAGCAAGGATGCATTGAATTGATCAAAAATGCATAATGACAAAAGTATTTATATTATAAATAAATGTTGCTCTTACTGTTCATCAAAGAGTCCTGAAAAGTGCAGTGCAAACAATTTCAACTATGATAATAATATGCAGCATAGCTGAAAATAGCCGAAAATTCAGGTTTGCAATCACATGAGAGATCTTTAAAAAAAACACTTTTTTTTTTTTTTTTTTTACTGTATTTTGGATAAAAAAGCAGCATTGGTGAACATGAGTATAACTGTTGTGCATGAATTATCACTCTTTTATATCAGTGATTATATATATTTATGATATGCAACTGAAATGCTTTGAAGTTTGTGTGTCACTGTTAAATATAAAGTAAACTTTTATCTGGATATCAGTTACTGGCCTATATATTCCACAGGATTTAAAGAGCTGTGCTGTGTTCAGTGTTCACCAGGGTGTGTGCCCTTGTTTGTAGAAAGGTTGGAATGTGAAGAGTGGTGGAATCTCACACTGAGAGAAGATCCACGTCTTTGCTTTTGAATTAAATGGGCCATTCAGAAAGTATAAACACAGGCAGAGTCTTTATGTGTCCCCACAATGTTGGCACGGAACAGCACAACGGACTTCTAGGGACAGTTTTCCTACTGAAACTGGTCTGGTCGTTCACACTGAGAGTGATTTGCCGTGACAAAGCAACAGGAAGTAATTCGATTTCATTAGAAGCTGATAATGACGGGCGCTTAGCAATATTGCATCACCCTGCAGAATCCTCACTGGATCGCAAAAGGGAAGCAGTTCAAAAACACTTCTAGATATGCAAAATAGTCCTCCGTTTGTAGCAGCGGTAGTAATTAGGATAAATAATGGCAGTGAAGTAATGTATCTTGTTGTATATGCTAAACTAGTAGGCTAACCAGTTTTATTTGAACAGCTCTGAGTCTAAATGACATCACTAAACCACATCACCATGGTGATATTTACTGTACACAGTGCGGTGTAAATGTTTCCAGGTTACTTGTGATTATATAACAGGTTTGTGTAAAACAGGAATCAGTTTGTGGAGTATCTGAATGACCTGTCTCATGGGCAATGCCCTAAATAGAAATCCTGCCATGGTAATATAACTGCTGTTTACAAGCTAGAATTTTCTTTTTTAGAATTTATAATAATACACCGTTGAACTAAACACCAATCAGCTCCATTTTAATTAAAGTAAATGAGCTTTTACAAAGATTAACCATTAAGACAGAACAGGCATAATATAACCACACTGAAGACTGCTCAGTGAGGCAAAGGTGGGAAATACATGTCATATATTGTACCTCCTCGTGGTTTCTCTTCAGCATGATGAGCTCCTCATTCAAAGCCTCAATCTGCATCTCCAGATCCGACCGCTTCAAGCTAAAGTCATCCAGGATTTTCTTCAGATTGCTGATGTCGGCTTCAATGGCCCTACGCATGCCCAGCTCATTCTCATACCTGCGGCGATGGTTCATAGAATTAATTATCTACTAATGACCAATTAAATCAATCGAAAGATATACAAGTTCACTTCCTCACTTTAGCTTGAAGTCATCAGCAGCCAGTTTGGCATTGTCCGCAGACAGCATTAATGTGGCATTGTCTTGGGAAGCCAGCTGAATCTGCCAGTAAAAAAGGAAAAGTTGTCGTATCATACAGATGGTTATACACAAACAGCAAGTGCCAATGATGTCAGAATTTTTTGAAAGCTATAGAAAATACACTCTCAGAACACTGAATTACAAATAATAGGAAACAAGTGGATTGCACAATAAGCATCCTGGCACCTGGAGTCATTTTATTTTTAGAGCTGTTTCTGTGCAATTAAGTACACAGAAGTACACAATAAGTTCCACAGAATGTGGAACGAAAGCCAAATCTGACAACAAAACTTGTTCAGTATGTTTCTCAACATATTTATCTAGAAGCCACCGCAAACTAGTCAATCAGTCAATATATGCATATAAACTATAAACAAAGCTAAAAAAAAATTAAAATGCCACAAGCAAATTAGCGTTCTGTCGTCACTGTTAGTTTAGAATTACTTATAAACTATTATAGTATTTCTTTATCTTTTATTTCTAAATTTAAATGTACATTTTAGTAATTTTGTCATGTGCTTTTGTCATTTAAATTTCTCTTTAGTTTTAGTACCAAAAACTCTTTCAATCAGTTGGCGAAGCAAATTGCCAACTAGTTTAAGTTAGAATTTTATTTTTATTTTAGTATCATGTCTCAAATAGCATGTCAGGTCATCTTCTCTGTTTGAAGACCCTTCACTCCCCACTCCACTCCAAACTTACCTCATTCCTCAGGTCCTTGATGGTGTCCAGGAACATGCTGTGGTCGAATCTGACATCAGGGCGACTTTCGTACCACTCTCTGATCTTCTTCTCCAGCTCAGCGTTGGCCTTCTCTAGTGAGCGCACCTTCTCTAGGTAGTTGGCCAGGCGGGTATTCAAATTCTGCATGGTGGCCTTCTCGCCAGCGGATGGGTCTAATGCGTCAGCTAGGTTGAAGCCTCTTGGTGAAGAATAAAGACCCCCGGAGGGGGACGTGGAGACATTGGTTCCTCGACCACCTGCTCCTCCATATACACTGAGGGTTTTGGATGGGAAGTAAGACATAGTGCCGTCCTGCTTGAAGTCTCGAACGTGGAAGTGGGAAACAAGACACAAAAGCAAATGCTTGGTTGTGACTTTGTCAGATTCACAAAAATCTTTAAATACCAGCCAAGGATGGGGGAGGGGAGAGGACGTTTGGCTTTTCAAGGAACATGTGGGCATGAACCCTTGTCCTCTATAACCTGAACATCCACATTTTTATGCCATTTAAAGTCAAAATGTGGCATTTCTTGTCCTAGACTGAATTATCAAGAATTCTAATCATAACATTTCCATTAATCTAAAAACTAAATGTTTTTTTTTTAAATGAACACACCCAGACATAACACATGGTCAAAGGTCCTGTTGTATGTCAACACACTAGATCCCTATCATGGCCTACAGAATAAGTGAATGACTGAAGATTATAGAACTGGAACTGGATTTAAATCTCCATGAGAACTGGTGTATAAATTACAAGAATAATAAAGGTAATGTATATTATGTAGTAACTGTGCTCACCAACTGAGATGACTAAACACCATTCCTCTTACCACTAAAAGGCAGGCCTATTAAGCCGAAATGTATTTCCTCGTAAAACATCTTCAGATCATATTACAACTTTTGACTACAGGTGCAGGTTATCATGTTCCACGCTTCACACAGCTCATATTTTACCCTGAGTTAACAATTATATCTGGACATTGCTAAACTTTGGGTTAACATTCTTATTTGTTATAAGCGGGGTCAGGTGTCACTGATTGTCTCTAAAAAAAGGCTCTAGCATTGCTGAATGGACTTTTTCGTGAACCATCCATCTTGGCGCCAGTGTTAATTTTGACAGCAAATTTTGATTTCGTTTTAGTCATAGTCTTCTGACTAAAATACCTTTTAGTTTTAGTCAGATTTTAGTCATCTGAATAGTTTTTGTTTTCGTCTAGTTTTAGTCAACTAAATATCATAAGATTTTAGCTAAAATCTAATTGTCATACCTCTGTGGACTGTTTATGTTCGTTTCTCCCTCTTGTGCCCATATTTGGTTGTTCCTGTTTCCTGTCCTCGTTTAATCATCATTAGTTTACCTTGTTTCACCTGTGTCTTAATTAAGTTCATTGTGATCACCTGTCTTTATAAGTTGCATTCTGTTCAGTGTTTGGTATCCGGTCTCGTTAATGTATGTGTGTTTTTACCCTCCTGTTGTGGATTTACCTGCTTTGGATTTACCTGTGGAATACAATAAAGACTTTATCTTTGACCTTCGTCTTCGCTCGCCCCACGATACGTGACACTAATGCAGTGGTTCTCAAAGTGGTACTCATGCTCCCTCTAGTGGTACGCAGAGGAATCACTAAATTAAATATAAATTAATGTTAAAACAATAAATTTAAGCTTTATTTTAATAAAGGCTTACATTTCAGTACAGTTTTTATTTAACTTTTAGGTACAACACATTTTCATTGAATCATTACTTAAGGTTTTTATTTTTCTGTTTTTGTGCAGTGTTAATGTTCAAACTGTGTATTTACAAAGTTGAAGTGGCTGACAACAATAAATATTCTTAGCAGGAATAAAACTGCCTCAGTTTTGAATTGTGCAGAGCTGTAGCTGAATAGTTAGGCCTACTACGCTACTGTATTTTAATGTTGTTCATTATGGTGGTACTTGGAGAGCCAAATATTTTCTGAGGTGGTTCTTGATATAAAAAGTTGTATAGGTATGATATTAACCCTTTAACTGTCACTCCCATTTTTGAACACAGACATAAAAATGCACTATCCAGACTTCTGAAAACAGAAAATATTTTGTTATATGAGTTTGATGTACATTTTCTGTGGTAATGCAATGTCTGATTTTAAAAGGCCTTTCAAGGGATGAATTTTGAGATTTTAAGTTTTGAACTGATATATAATTTCTTATGATATCTAAAGCGTGAAAGGGAAAAAAGAAATGAAGAAAGTCTTTTGTGACAAAGGTCAGAACTCATGTTATGATGTAGATTTTTTAAGTTGCACTATTGACATATATTAATCTGTTACATTTCCTACATATTTTGTAACACAAAAATATGGTAAAATATCTATTTAGGAGTCTTAGATCTTTCCAACGATATATAGTTTGTCATGATTAGATTAGGTTTTATTTGTAATATGGTGAAGTAAACTTAGGCATCCCACAGAGTGGGACAATTAAAGGGTTAAGGTTTTATCATGATAGACCGATTTAATTACTGTGACATGCAACATGCGCCTTTATATTAAAATTAAATAAAACCACTACTCATAACGAAACAAGAATATGGTCTTCGTTTCAAGGAAATACCAATGGTTATATAGGCTCATTTTTATTCAATAGATTTTTGTCATAGTTTTAGTCTTTTAAAATGAGTTTTTGTTTCGTTATCATCTCATTTTCGTCAGTGAAAAAGCCAAATTAACACTGCTTGGCGTGGCCATTTGTAAATTTAATGTGTCTGGCTTCCGGTCTCATCTGTGTCCAACAATTTTTAGCTGTACAAAATAGCTCGTTTTGCTGCTCAATACTGCAAATTGGTGTGTCTGACCATATTATTTTAATGTATTATCTCAATTATGTGCACACTGGTTTGTAGTGCAAACAGTTTTACCGTTTTCTGCACTTGGTTATTCTTTTTGTTAATTTGCTATAGTGTCTAATAAACCTGCAGTCTCACCCATAGGCTTACTTCTGCGTTAAAGAAAAACAATTTCCCTCACCATTTGACATTTTGCACTCTGCCGCAGAAATGACTGCTTCTGCAATGCGTGGTGTTTCCGTGACTGTCAAAAGCACGAGAATACAAGTTATAAAATTCTAACACCGAATCGTTTCACACTGTCCAAGTTCGGCACCTCAATACATAGTAAAAAGCGTAAATTGCTAACCCTGCTCTGGAGCAATCACGGGTAAAAACTAATGCTAACCCTGCTGCTAAATTACAAACATGTAATATTGCTGAACGCCTAATTGTGCACAAGCACTAGTAGGTTCAAAAGGTAAACAAGTATGTGTGTGGGTTTTTTTTACCAGCAGGGTGTGTCGAATGTGTGGTTTCACACAAAAAGTTCATGATGTTCAAACTGATAAAACCTTAAATATTTTCTTCTCATGCAACTGTGCTCATTGGTTGACTCATCTCATTCTTTACTAAAGTGTTCCCAAAAGTTACTAAATGTCTATCTTTCTCTCTTTTCTTCTGTTATTTATCTAACTATAAGACTTTTATGTAGGCTGTCATTTTCAGTGTAAACGTGCAACGTGACAAACCAGATCTGTCGGACCACATAGTATCATTCCCTTTTATCATTCTACATACAAAAAAAAAAAAAAAAAAATCCTTTTACATGGAGGGTTAAATATCTGGTAAAGCAGCATTCTGGAGTATATCGTCTCATCTTGACGTATCTTATGTTATGAGGGCGCAGGTACACTCCTATGATAGTGTAAAATGATTTAGATGACTGAAAAGATCTCTATACTTCAACGTGGTGGTGGAGATTTTTTATTTAACCTGCTTGGCACTGTGAAGTCTATTGCGTAGGATGATAGATTCCAAAAATGTGTATCCATAATGAGCTTATGTAAGAGTGATCACCCATAATTTGATTTTTTAATTGACATTGTTGGCAGTGTTGGGAAGGTTACTTTGGAAATGTAATGGATTACAGATTACAAATTACGCTATATAAAATGTAATAATTTCAATTACTTTATTAAAGTAATGCATCTGGTTACATTTGATTAATTTTTATAACCAGGGTTATAACCTTACAGTAGTACTCAACACTGATTACTGTCAGACTTTCAAAATCCTTAATAATAATAATAATTTAATTTTAAAGCACAGCGACCAAAAAATCAGACTTTAATACCTCTTTTTACTTTGAGATCGGTCTGAGATTAAATAAAGATTTAAAATCATAACAAGATATTTAATAGATATGATGCTGTTTTTGAAATCAAATCTTTGTGTAGCTACAACAGGAAACACTGGCATCTAACAATGCCTTGGAAAAACAAAACAAAACAGTTAATCCTAAAAAATAAAGCATATACATAAATCCAAATAGAAAATAAAACATTTTCCTAATAAGTATGTGTCCTATTCTGTGTCCTTAACTCCTGGTGGTCTCATATTTTAAAGCAGTCAATGCAATTTCGGAAAGAAATCAATAAAAAAAAATTTTGTGTGTGAACGTATTCACATGTAACTCCCCTTTGTAATCAGCATTTTTCAATTAGTAACTGTAATTTAATTACATTTTTTTTCAGTAACTGTAACAGATTATTTATTTTGTAATTAAATTACATAATTCTGTTACATGTAACTAGTTACCTCCCAACACTGATTGTTGGCTATTAAAACATATTTTTTGTCACCCTCATGTCATTACAAATTCTTGACTCTTTGTCTTTATTGGGACAGAAATGCTTAAAAATTGCAAAGCATAGAGGGCAACATTTTAGTGAATAATGATTTAAAGTTTGGTTTCTTCATAATAAAATGCACAAGTTGTACAAACTTATTAGGAAAAAACAAGTTAGGATTTTAAGCTCTCTGAAGGACGTGTTTGTCCTTCAGAAAGCTTAAACTTGTGAAAAAAGTAAAACTGTTTTCTAGTTGATGTAAAGACAGAGCATTTCAACGTCTAAATTTTCAGCCTTTCTTTTGTTTTGTTTTTTTTGTATTTCACAGAGGGAAGTAAGTTGTGTAAATATTTTTTAGCTGAACTGATCCTTCAAATAGGTGTCAGCAGAAAAAAAAAAAACATGACACATCTAGTACAGTGTGAACCGACACAGATCATTGATCACACTAGTGTAAGCTTGAGGTGTCGCATGATTCATTATGATTTAAAGTGGGTGCAGCTCAAAAGGTGTGTTTGGATAAAACAAAAAACTATTAAATAAAAAACTATCTCAAGTCTGAAAACAGAAGGAGGTGCTTGTATACAACACAGAATAGTGTGTAAAATGTGTGTGAATCAGAGTAGGTGTGTGGCAGTGGCCGAGTATACGGGTGTGCCTGATGCCACAGTTGAGGTGTTTAACCACCAGGTGATGCTATGTGACAATCATTCATTTTGTGTCCTTTTAAGCAGGTTAAATCAAAGCACTGGAAAATCCTTTGCAAATGGCCATCAGTGAAGGGACAGGCGTTTTGGGTTCAGAATCTGAACTTCAGATGGTAGTTATGCCTTTACTGGCTGGTCCTAACTAAAACATGCTAATCAGCAGAACATGAGTTTCCCTATTGATGTCCACTGTGTTCAACTTGAAGCAGTGCTGTGTCAGAACAATCAGTTTATGACATCAAAGTACCACGAGAGCGATTCAAAAGCATAAGGAGCCGACTCTCGCTGTACTTTGATCTCACACACCAATTGGCCTGTGCACCGCATACTACTATGGAGCATCGACAAATCAGCTTCAGGTGGTCAAATTGGTTGTTGGAATATTTTTAGTTGTCAGCCAGCTATAAACAAGTTATGGGAACACTTTAATTTAGTAGTCCACTTTAGACAAGTAACTTTGCAACTACATGTCAAGTAGCAGTCATTAAAGTATTAATAGACTGTCTGCTTAATAACCGCTAACACTTTATTTTCTGTGCTCCCACCCAAAACACATTCTACAGACTATAAGTAACTTGGAAAGTACATGTCAGCTTATTTTACTAACAATCAAACAGTCTACTAAGAGTTTTTAGATTTGACATACACTACCAGTCAAAGGTTTTTGAAGAAGAAGGTTTTTAAAGAAGTCTCTTCTGCTCACCAAGCCTGCATTTATTTGATCCAAATTACAGCAAAATTTTGAAATATTTTTACTATTTAAAATAACTGTTTTCTATTTGAATATATTTTAAAATATAATTTATTCCTGTGATTTCAAAGATGAATTTTTAACATCATTACTTCACTCACACAATCCTTCAGAAATCATTCTAATATTTTGATTTGCTGCTCAAAAAACATTTATTATTATTATTATGATAAAAACAGCTGTGTAGATTTTTTTTGAGTTTTCTTTGATGCATTTACCTGAAATAGAAATCTTTTGTAACATTATAAATGTCTTTATCATCACTTTTGATCATTTTAAAGCATCCTTGCTAAATAAATGTATTAATTTTTAAATTAAAAAAAAAAAAAAAAAGCTTTTGAATGGTATAGTGTATGATGTTACAAAAGCTTTTTATTTCAGATAAATGCTGATCTTTGCATCTTTCTATTCATTAAAGAATCCTGAATAACATGTACTCAACTGTTTTAAATATTGATAGTAATAATAAAAAATGTTTCTTGAACAGCAAATCAGCATATTAGAATGATTTCTGAAGGATCATGTGACTCTAAAGACTGGGGTAATGATGCTGAAATTTTAGCTTTGATCACACAAGTAAATTACAGTTTAAAAAATATTCAAATAGAAGCAGTTATTTTAAACAGTAAAATATTTCACAGTGTTACTGATTATGCTGTATTTTGGATCAAATAAATGTAGGCTTGGTGAGCAGTAGAGACTTCTTTAAAAAACATTAAAACTCTTACTGTTCAAAAACTTTTGACTGGTAGTGTATAGTTGCAAAGTTACTAACAGTTGTGTTTAGAATGTCTAAAGTGGACTATCAAAATAAAATGTAACCTAACCTAAAATACAGGTTTGCCTTGAGTCTAATACATATTGTATATATACACCCTAAAGGAAACAATTTCCTTTATAATGGCCGCAGCTGTTTTTTTTTGTTTTTTTAAAAAACACAATTAAATAAGGAAGGGCCCTAATGAAAGTACAACTGTAGTTATCTATTGTGCCTGTAGCATAAACTATAGTGAAATTAAAGCACGTAATATGAACCTGTTGATACTAACAGGGGTGGAGGACAGGCCTTGTAAATGCTAGATATTCACAACAGGACAGTGTTACCTGTAACTTGTTATTATTAATTGTATATACAGTGCACAGCATAAATGAGTACATCCCTTATAAAACTTAACAAATTTAGCAATTACTCCTTACTTAGATGTTCCAACAAGCCTGCTTGATCAATTACCAAAGAAGAATGTCAAAATTATTCAGCAAAATAAGAATTTCTTATCAAAGTGATAAAATGTTGTGTTGCAAAAATGAGTACACCCTCCTGAAAGTTACTCAGACTTAATGCTGGCAGCAATGGAACCACTTGGGAGAGAACTGCCAGGTGACTTATTTCTTAGCATAAAAGAGGACAGTGGTACAAGAGGAATACCAAATTATTGTTTTAAGTGTGAAAATATCGTAGAAGTAGCACCGACATTCAAAAACAATGGACTTGTAACAAGGCTCCTGAAATAATCAGTTCTTCACTTTAAGTTTTTATTTAGTGACGAGTGAATTTTTGCTAAACAAAAAAAAAAAAAAAAGAGCAGGAGAAATAACATGCAAGTATCTCAGAGCCGGCAAAAGCTATAAAAAAATGACACTTTTTCTCACAGAGTAGGATGCAGCCTGCAGAAGTGACATGCATAGTTGTTGTCACCAATAGAATTACCTACTGTAGACAAAGCACAATAAACTCATATAACCTCTTCCAAGGCCCATATTTACAAAATATAGACTTCTGGGAAGCCATAGTCTGGTCTTAACAGACCAAGTCAATCATTTTGGATCCAAAAGCATCCAAAATGTTCTGGTGTTGTTAGAGGAGGAGTACAGTGAGAAGTGCCTGGTACTCACAGTGACATTCAGTGGTTATAAAGCTCTTATATAGGGATGTATGAGTGCTGAAGGTGTGAGGGAGTTGTGCTTTATCAATGCTGTCATGAATTCACACACCACTGCATTACTGGGCATTTTTTCAGCATGACAATGAAGATATTCATTCTCCCAAACTGAAAAATCCTTCAGTGGACATGAATTTCACTCAATCTCAACGCTTTTGAGCAGCTGTGGGGGATTCTGTAGATTATTAAATATTGGCATATATCTTGTTGTTTTTATTAAGTATATGTTTAATACATTTAAATTTTGCCATCTTTCTATGGATTATATCAGTGATCATTAATAAAATACATCTTTTATATTTATTCAGATGGAGTGTACTCATTTATGCTGTGCTCTGTACATTTTACTGGAAAAGTTTGGGATCAGCAAGGGATGCATTCCAAAGGGGCAGTAAAGACATTTATAATATTACAAAAAATATATTTCAAATAAATTATTTTGAACATTCTATACATTAAATAATCCTTAAAAAAGTGTTACAGTTTCTACAAAAAAAAAAAAAAAAAAAAAAAAAAAAAAAAAAAAACTGTTTTTAACACATATAATAGAAACTGTTTCTTGAGCAGCAAGTCAGGATATTAGAATGATTTCTGAAAGATTATGTGACACTACTTCTAACATTAGAATTTTATTGTATTTTTGGTAGCACTTTATTTTACAGTCATGTTCCTCATGTACTTACAAAGTAGTTATTATAGTAATTACAATAACTAGGTAATAACTAGGTACTAAACCTGAACCTACCCCTAAACGTAACTCTACCCCATGTGGTTACCTTATATGTGACCCTGGACCACAAAACCAGTCTTAAGTAGTACAAGTATATTTGTAGCAATAGCCAAAAATACATTGTATGGGTCAAAATTATACAATTTTCTTTTATGCCAAAAATCATTAGGACATTAATTAAAGATAATGTTCCATAAAGATATTTTGTAAATTTCCTACCGTAAATATATCAAAACTTAATTTTTGATTAGTAATATGCATGGCTAAGAGCTCCATCTGGACAACTTTAAAAGCGATTTTCTCAATATTTTGATATTTTTGCACCATCAGATTCCAGATTTTCAAATAGCTGTATCTCGGCCAAATATTGTCCTATCCTAACAAACCATTATGTATAAATCCCAATTTCAAAAAATTTAATCTTATTACTGGTTTTGTGGTCCAGGGTCACATATTACCAGACCTTTCTTAGGCAGGTACACTGTAAGTACACATAAATTCAGATACTGTAAAATAAAGTGCAACTGTTTTTTTGATTAAAAAAAAAAAAAAAAAACTCTAAACAGTATCTACATAAAGAGCCATGTTTTTGCTTCTTGGATTGGATTGGAGCTAATTCATGTTGGTGGAGAAAAATAAATATGCCTGGGTAGCTTGAGTTCCATAATTCTTCTGTGTGATATGACAGTCATTGTTGTTTAGCAGAGAATCCGTTTCTATATTATGTCAAATCAACCTCAATAACTGCAGCCAAAATAGAGAGAGACAATAAGGCAACTGTCTGTCCCCCCAGGGACATCCTTGTTTGTCGGCCAAAAGGATTTTGCTATAAAAAGTCACTCAACAAAACCCTGCAGGTTTACTCACAGCACGTGGATGATACGTTTGAGTACATTATTACAGTGGGAGCTAACAGCTAGAGAACAAGAACTTTCTTTGTTTCTTCACACCACACTCCCATCAGTAGTCACACCTTTCGCAACAGGTGATAACATGGTTGTAGGAGAAAGTCATCAGACGTTTGACATCGTGAGAACGGTACATAGTATCTGACTGCATGCCAGGTATTCCTGATGTAGTATGACTTATGATAGAAACCTGTAAAGTTAATGTGAGTACCCTGAACAAAACAATAATGCGGGTATTGTTGGATAGGGGACAGAGGCAGATAGCAGTAAATCAGCAGGTACACACCTAACAAAACTTCCACTAGCAAATGTTTATCTTGTTGTCATGACATTACTGCATGAATGAGAAATGATTGCATGGACAAGTCCAAGCCACAGACTGTGAGGACATCATGGGTGTTAACATTCGCTACATGACTGTTATTCATACAGGTGATGCTTGCACAGGCACTGTGGGGCGTTACACAGTGAGATCATAATGGAGGGAGTTATCTGAAAAGTTTACACTGTAGAAAAGTAAAATAAGATGAGCAAGTAGGTACAGTGAGTCACGCAGATTTCTGTTGTAAAAGATTTGCCGTTGTATAACTGGCTTTCTGAAATTGAATGTACAAGTAGTTTCATGTGCCATTTTGCATGTCAAAGTAAATTTTCTGTATAGAATAAAGTTACTGTGTCAGTTGTGTCATTTCAAGTTTATCTGGATCAAAAATATGTGCATGCAAAACTATGTATGCTGTGGTTCAACTTACCTCTGCATTATTTGAATTCTCTGGCATTAAAATGATTTTCATGAAGTACTTTCTGTAAATAATTCTCTGAAAATTAGGGCTGGCAAATGATTAATCGCGATTAATCGCATACAAAATAAAAGTTTGAGTTTGCCTAATAATGTGTGTGTACTGTGTGTGATTATTATGTATATATAAATACAAGCACATTCATGTATATATTAAATAAAAATATTTTGTATATAAATAACATATTTCTCTTAAATATATACATGAATGTGCTCTTACACACAGTAAACACACATATATTAGGCAAACTCAAACTTTTATTTTATATACAATTAATCGTGATTAATCGTTTGCCAGCCCTACTGAAAACAATAGCAACGTTAAATTAATCAACAAAACTAAATATATTTGTGGAAAAAAAAAAAATCTTTGGATAATAAGAAACCCACTTTTTTGTTTTCAGGAAAATGATTTATCATGATTCACACTTTACAGAGAGGATTTTCTTTAACACTTTGCAATAAGATTGGTTAACATTAGTTTATTAATCTTAGTGAACGTTAATATCAATATCTACTAATGCATTATTAAAATCAAAAGTTGTGCTTTTGATTATACATTAATTAATGTTCTGTGAATTAACATGAACAATGAAGAACTGTATTTTCATTAATTAACATTAACAAAGATTAATAAATACTGTAATAAATGTATTGTTCATTGTTTGTTCATGTTAGTTGATACATTAACTAATGGAGCCTTATTGTAAAATGTTCACGGATTTTCTTTTTCCCAAAAATGATAATGTTATCACATTGGACTAAAACATGCTGGCTTTAACTGACAGAGTCAAAAACTAAGGTGCAGAAGCTCAGATCAGTGAGGCCTATGTTGTCAATTCCAAAAAGAAGTACAAAATCTGTGCTAACTAAAAGAAAGCAAGCTGACGAAAAGGTTGAATCCAAAACTTGGTGATAATATAGCATAATGAGAGGTTTATAAGCAATTCTTGACTGGGAAGATCAAAGGCATCACAAAGGCTAAAAAGCAGAGGTAACCGAAATGAGGGCGCAACAAATCATATTTCCTGGCATTCATTGGCGCCTTGTGTTGTTGATTGTTCAGGCCTGTTATAATCCGGATCTTTTGTATCTTTGTTCTTTACCAAAAATAAATCTCAATAGAGGCAAGTGTGTTTAAATTTATTTACCTTCCACTCACCCCATGCATGTTTTGAATGCATGATCTTGTGGCTTTGAACACAAAAACAACAATCCAGGAGACCAAAAAATGTCAAGCTGCAAGCATAACAC
The DNA here is from genome assembly GCA_036247105.1 of Cirrhinus mrigala. NCBI lineage: Eukaryota > Metazoa > Chordata > Actinopteri > Cypriniformes > Cyprinidae > Cirrhinus > Cirrhinus mrigala. The sequence continues at coordinate 19,584,997 of CM070017.1, forward strand.
ATGAATCAAAGTTTGGTCAAACATAATAAGAATATTCTCAGGTGCTACCAAAAAGAAAAATACATGAACTATACAACCTGTGATCTACTGTAGATATAAAACTATTATTAAAAGGAATTTAAGGCTTGTCTGTCTGCTTATTAAATAGGGATTTTTTTTTTTTCCAAGGCGGTGAGGGAGTGCCCTCTCAAAAAAAGTTTACTGAACAGTATTTATAAAATAGAAATATTGTCAAATTAAATAATTTTAAAAGCTCTTATTTTTCTAAAGGACCAGTGTCCTGCAGAGTTTAACACCTCCAACCATAATTAAACACCTGAACCAGCTAATCAAGGTCTTACTAAGCATGTTACACTCTTAAAAATAAAGGTGCTTCATGATGTCACAGAAGAACCTTTTTTGTCTAAATGGTTCCATAAAGAGCCTTTAACATCTGATGAACCTTTCTATTTCACAAAAGGTTCTTTGTGGCGAAAGATGGTTCTTCAGATTATAAAACGGTAAGAAAGAGATGGTTCTTCAAAGAACCTTTGACTAAATGGTTCTTTGTAGAACCAAAAATGGTTCTTCTATGGCATCGCTGTGAAGAACCTTTTAAAGCACCTTTATTTTTAAGAGTGTAGAAACTTCTCAGCAGGTGTGTTGAGGCAAGTTGGTGCTAAACTCTGCAGGACACCACACCAAGCTTGGTGACCTCTGGTCTAAAGTCCAGCAGTTCACAATGGGCTAACAATTAAGTAAACAACTAACTTGGACCTCACCTCTTTAACTCACATCATTACTGATTATTTTATTGCAATTTTTCATTCAACTTAGAAACTTGAAAAACTAAAAAAATACATACTGTTTATTAAAACATCTAGAAATATTATACTACAGCTTTCTGTAAAAGACAGTTTGGTTTTGTGAAAGACAGTGCTTCTTCTTGATCCTGGATGCCAACAATGCATATTTTATTTAATATGTTTCAGGATATGGATTCTTATAGTGATGAGCTGAATAAGAATAAGGTGTGTTCGCTTAGGGAGACACATCATATTGGTAATTCTTAATTGGATGGCTTCTTCCTTGCAAATCTGCATGTCTAGACTGCCATGTCTTCAAGCGATGTTAAAGGTCGCCTCAGTTCAAAAGATTCTTGGAAGGCAGCTTCTGTTTCACACCCTTCGCTTGGCTTATTTTAAAAGATGCATAAAGCGTGTCCTTCACATCTTTCATTCACCCAAAATCCTTTGCACACTTTTTGCACACACTTGCAAACAAAAATGTTTTGCAGAAAAGGAATCGGCACTGAGCTTGTCCAATTTCATTGTGCATTATTATTATTTATTATAATTATTTCATTATTAGATGATTTTTTTTTTATTTCATCACATCTTTAATTTGGCCGGGAGTAGAAATTCAGCACAACCTGGTATTGCGGGGTGCTAGAAGGTGTTAAACACCCTCAAACGAAAGCAAGACCATCCTCAGTTGTAGCTGTAATACTAGCATATTGGTGAAACAGATTTGGCAAATGATCCAATGCATAATTATGTTTATACTCTGGAGAGTGTCAAAGGTTTCTCTTTACAATGTGTTTTTGCAACGTTGAGCAATCTTCTCAGTCATATTTGTTGATTTCATGTTATTATTATTGCAATAAGAGACTTACATAAAAAATTATGTTTCTTGTTTCAAAGTATCATAGTTATTACACACATAGGCATGATTAGTGAATGAGACAATACCTGATGTCTGTTTATGCCTCATTACGTAGCCTATTTGGCACTAATCTAGATTATATCACTATGCTGTAAACTCTTAATCATTGCTCATCCTATACTGTACTAAACTAGCTAGAGTAAGGATTCTAAAATAGTGACAGTGAGAGCTGTGTTTTTTTTTTTTTTTATTAAAATATAACATATATAACATTGATTTGGTCTAAAGTGAGTTACATCACAGCACATTTGAAATCTGTCCAGAATTAGCACACTAATTCACTCCAATTAGCACTAATCTGGACTTTCACTATGTTGTAAACTATTACAGATAAATAAAACAATAACAGCTTAACACAAATGAAAATTAGAATAGCTAAAATAGGTAATAATAATCGTGTCTACCCAGTGGCACCATACCTGGTGCTCATCTGGACAGAACAGCTAATTTCATTCATTTTTATGAGTAATAATAGTTATCACCTCTCCCATGAGCTCTTTGAGAACGGCTCATACAGAGAGAAAGGTGGGGTGGAGCTCTGTTTATACAGTGAGTCATGAATGAGAGTCATCCAGATTAATTCCTTCACAACAAAGACAGACTTGAGTGCAAAAAAAGAGCAGATCAAGAACATTTTAAGTCATGCAGATGCATGCTACTGGTAAGATCTCTGAAAATATATTTTATCTTTTTTTTTAAAGTAACCAACACTTTCTTATTGCTTTATCTCATTGCAGATTGCTGTGTATTACTCTAGTTTTTACACAGATTTCTGCATTACTTTATTCTGTTTGGTCAAAAAAGACTAAATATTTCCATATAATAATCCCCAAACTAAGTAATTGTCCCAGAAAACTGATTTCATACTGTTAGCATGTCTCTTTGCAGTCTCGCTCTGCAGTCATTTTCTTCTAAAATAATAAAATCATGTCAATGGCAATTGATTTTTCGTGTCAATTTTTCTGGTAACCATCTTAGTATTTATTTGATGGTAATAACTCACATGAAGAAAGCAGGATCTGCATTTGCTTGAATACTTTTGCATGATTTTTGGATTTTTTTTTTTTAATTATACAAAAAGCACAAATAGTTCATCAAATGTTTTGGCACTAGGCCTTCCTTAGTGAATAATTCAATAATACATTCACAAAGAGTTCATTTTCAAAGAATTGCAGCCAATGAAAACTAGCATTACAGGTGCTTCCTATCGCAACTGTTTAACACACTAAATCAACAAATTCCCAATAAATACAACCAAACAAATAAACAACCACAAAATCCAACCAACATCACAGTACATTCAGCACATCAATACACACAAATGAATCACAACCATCAAATCACGAAATATCCAAAACACAAACAAATTTTCAATGAGAAAAGGAGCGGAGGGTGATATAAAACTTCAGGCTACTTGGCCGTTCATTAATCTATATTGTCCTCCAATCTCAATATATTCAATCTATATATCCAGTAAGCTTCACATTGCAAAAGTTTTCTTCTTTTTTCTGTCTACTGTACATTTCCACCTCTTCTATGGTTTGTTACTTTTCCAATGCTTTACAATTTGATGATTCATGGAAATGAGGTCATGGAAATTTCTGGTGAATTCACATCACATCTCCTAATAGCAGATTTACACAGATGAGCCATTACAATTATGATCACTTATCTAACAACCTGTAGTCCTTTATTCGATCAGTTGACAGAATATTTCAATATTTTTTGTTTTTGATTTGAAAGAAAAAAAAAGTTATTGTAAATTAACACACATTTAAATTTTTTTAAAAACACATTTAAAAAATTAAAATTCCTCTGGTTTTTTTTATGACATTTATTCAGTAGTAGCCTATTTCATTTTTTTTTTACTTTATTATATGCTGAATGAAGCCAAACCAGTGGATTGTTATTGTAAACAAAATCTGACAAAAAAATTCACTATACAATATTTCCCAACAAATTATCATAATTTGGAGCTGAGTTTTTTTCATAATAATCTCTGTAATGAATTTAACACATCTATCTGAATTCTTAGGAGTTATGAAGAAAAGAATTGCTTCCAAATCTTCCTTATGGGGAATGGATGTATATAAAGAGGAGACGTCATACCAGCCAATCGGTTTTTTCATCTTGTATTACTTGTATCTTATTTTAAAAACCAGCCGTATCTTTAAAAAGTTTGTCAAGTTTGTCATGTTGCTAGCATGTTTTCAATGTGATTATCATGTTGTTAGCATGCTTTTACGATGATTATCATGTTGCTAGCTTGTTGATAACACGATTAGCATGTTGTTAACATGTTTTCAGCATGATTAGCATGTTGTTAGCATGTTAGCATTTTTATACAATGATTAGCATGGCAATCAGGGCACTTATCAGTAATTCAGCCATTTTAAGGACTGTCTCAGTCGCGATTTCTTTCCAGTGCTTTAGCATGTTGTCCAAGGATAGTCATTAAGGTTTGCTACCCTGGTGAAAAAAACAGCATATGCCGGTAGGTATATTTTGATGCTGGGATGCTGGTTAGGTATGTTTTGATGCTGGTTTAAGCTGGTCCTTAGCTGGTTTATGCTGGTCCTTTGCTGGTTTAAGCTGGCCCTTTGCTGGTTTATGGTCCTTGACCAGCAACATGACCAGCAAAGGACCAGCATAAACCAACTAAGGGCCAGCTTAAACCAGCATCAAATCATACCTAATCAGGATCCCAGCATCAAAACATACCTAACCAGCATCCCAGCATCAAAACATACCTAACCAGCATCCCAGCATCAAAACAGCTGCAATGTATAATCATCAGCTGAGAATGTAAACTGAGAAACTTTTTCTGTTAATCTGTTGCCTGTAACCGATACTCAAAACAGTTTGAGGATTAGTACTACTTTTGTGGATTTTTGGAAGGGCGTACAATACAGGTGTTACTGGATCATTTCTTATAAATTTAAATTATTTCTCAGTTTTATATTTTGATGTTGGACTGAACGATATTCAGGTCAAGCTCACAAATTTCCGTGACAATGTTGGGTTAATAAAGGCCATCTGATGTAAATCTGTGCGTTTGTGTAAAAAAAATAAAATATTTAAACAAATTTTAACCATAATCTCTAAGTGGCTGCTGACAGTTAATAAAGTTTTAAATATGGATATTTTTCTTAAATGCTGTGCTTTGCTTCAGAAGGCCTTTATTAACCTCCTGGAGCCGTGTGGAGAACATTTTTTGATGGATGGATGCACTTTTTTTGGCTTCAAAATCTCAAGCACCATTCACTGCCATTTTAAAGCTTGAAAGAGCCAGGACATTTTTTAATATAACTCCAATTGTGTTCATCTGAAAGAAGAAAGTCATATAAACCTGGGGTGGTTTGAAGGTAAGTAAATCATGCGGCAATTTGAATTTTTAGGTGAACTATCCCTTTAACATGATTAGCATGTTGCTAGCATGTTGTTAGCATGATTAAACCCAAACACATTAGCTAACAAAGCATTTTAAAGATACTTTAGCTTAAATATGTGTAATATTGAGTTAATACATATTAAAAACACAAACCAACACATTCAGTTTCTTTAGGAATTTAAATTTAACAATGTTAACAACATGCTAATCATGTTAGAAACATGCTAATCATACAAGAAACAGTATTTAGTATGTTGCTAGGATGCTTTAGCATGTTGTTCAAGGATAGTCATTAAGGTTTGCTAGTGATAGACAGCTTAAGCACTCTGTAAGTCTTATTGTATGGAAGTTTTAACCCCCCCTCAGTGAAAGTCTACGGGACTTTTCATATCAGTTAGATATGATCAGTTAGAAAAGATAAAGCATTGGTGTCCAAACTTGGTCCGGGAGAGTTTAACTCCAAATTGCCTCAACACACCCGCCTGAAAGTTTCTAGTATGCCTATCTACCTTATTTTTCATGTAAGAGCGGGTGCGGCCATTTGTAAATTGAGTGTCTGGCTTCTGGTCTCACCCGATTCCAGCTGTTTTTTAGCTGTACAAAACAGCTTGTTTTGTTGCTTGATATTGCAAACTGGTGTTCTTACCGTATTATTTTAATGTATTATCTTAAATATGAACACAGTGGTTTAGTGCAAGCAATTTTACTGTGTACTGGTATTCGTTATTCTTCTCATTATTTCCCTATGGCGGCCTATGAGCCGGAGATCTAACACATTACCAGAAAACAGCATACTTCCACACTGAAAAATAAGGTAGATAGTAAGATCTTGATTAGCTCAGGTGTGTTTAATTGCCGTTGGAGCTAAGCTTTGCAGGAAGTGGCCCTGAGATATGGTAACCCAAATCTGAGGGTCTGAGCTGAGTTTGGCGGTTGTAGTGTGAAAACTCAAGCAGATGCATTTTTTAAAATTTAGTCTCAGAAGAACTAAATGAATGATGGAACTTTGCAATGCATAATCATAAGCTGAGAATATAAACCAAGAAATCTTTTCTATTAATGAACCGATACTCAAAACAATTGGATTAGTACTACTTTTGTGGATTTTTGGAAGGGCATTCAGTACAGGTATAGGTATTATAAATTTAAATTCTTCCTTAGTTGTCCAATTTCTCCAAACTGCTCTATTCAGTAAAATAACCAATTCAACTTTATATTTTGATGTTGAACAATAATCTCCTTAACAGTTTTAATTTTCATCACTATACCCCCTCCTTTATCCCCGTTTAAAGTTTGATGATCCATTTGTGCTTAAATATCCAAAAATCATTAAGCAGTATATAAGTGAGTGCAGATCCTGATTTTTATATGAAGTCACAAGTCATTACAACTTTTACTGATCTATGCACCTTAAGTTTTGGTTGAGCCCAGTGATTTCACTTTTTTCGATAATAAATCACAAACATGCAATTTGCAGGAACAAAGTTTCATAATATCTGTTCTTGAGAAAATAAATGATCCCTCTCACCCCACCCCTTTTCTCTCCCCATTGTTGATCAGTGAAGTATCCAAGTTCCAGATGTGACCTGTTTAGAGGGTGGTGGTGAAATGGTCAGATGATGTCACATCCCCCCCCAGGGAGCCCACAATCAAGGCAAATCCTCTGCAAGCATCAACAGACACAAAACACATGCTCCCACACTTAAAACCCTCACAAAATGTTACCACCCATACCACCTTGAAAGGGACTTAACAGATCTTAACATAAAGTACATTTACAAAGGCTACTACGATGTAATTTTGCAGACAAATCTTTCATGCTCCTCACCCATTGTTGCTCATAGCAATGAAACCACTCCATTCATTACTGGTGCTTGCTAAGATAAACTATTTGAGCACCTTAGCAACTGCACAGCAACACCATGGCAACCACAACATTAGACCTTTGATAATGAGAAAAAACTTTTTTAACGTTATAAACTGTGTGATACCAACATTAATACAACACGCGCATTTAACTTGGCACAATGCAAGTGTTCTCATGGTTTTAAATGATGACTTTCCCTCTTACATCTGCAGAAAACAAACATTTGAACTCTCTCAAACAGACATTTGCTGGCTACCAGGTTTATATTCACATGCTGCTTGATCAAAAATGAACCTTGAATTTAAAACTACTCAGTATCCTTACATTACTGGTTTAGTGTCTTTGTTCTGTTTCAAACGAACAAAGAGAGGGAAACCTGGCACACACACAAATAAACACACGTGTGTGTCAAAGTGCCTGTAACCTTGTTGCACTCCCTTCATTGAAATCTCAGGGGTGAGGACATTGCAATAGTTTATACAGACATAGAGACATTCCATTGCAGTTTCCTCACTAGGGTGGAAACTGAATGCTGGTCCTTGAGTCCCAACTGGAGGCTGCAGAAGGGTCTGGCACACACCCTCCTTTCCCCCTCCCGTCTACAAAATACAGGACCCGCCCTGGAGCTCCATCTCTATAAGAAGACAGAGCTAAGTCTGAAGGCACCAATTCTCTTCAGGACAACTCTAGCAGTTTCCTGTTGTGTCCTCTCTCTGCGTTCTTCTCATCTCTGCATCCATCCACCATGTCTCAATTCTCAGTGCGCACCAGCACCACTTCGGTTCCCAGGACCGTGACCTCGAAGTCCATCATCACCAAGACTCGGGGCAGCACGGCGGCCTTTCCACAGAAAGCCTACAGTGTGTATGGAGGTGGTCTTGGAGGAAGCACTCGCATCTCCACATTCTCAGCTGGAGGTTGCTATGGTGGAGGGTACAAAGGAGGATACGGAGGAGGATACGGAGGAGGATATGGCGGAGGATATGGTGGAATCTTGATTGGAGGTGACAATGACTTGGTCCAGCTGAATGAGAAGGCCACCATGCAGAACCTGAACGACCGTCTGGCATCCTACCTGGAGAAGGTGCGCTCACTGGAGACTGCCAATGCCAGTTTGGAGAGGCAGATCCGTGAGTACTATGAGAAGAAAGGGCCAATTGCTCAGAGGGACTACAGCCCCTACTGGAACACCGTCAAGGACCTGAAGGACAAGGTACAGTGAAATTTAAATGAAAATGCCACATTTGTAGCAAATTCTAGCGCACTAATCTGGTTGCTTAATAATAGAGAATCCTTGCAACACACCTCATACTGTTCTCGTATATAAGACTGCAAAGTCTGACATATTTGGCATGCAACACCGCAGTTCTGTAAGGACATTTTGCCCCACTTTTATGTTCGTAATTTATGTATTAAAAACTGTATATGTTTTTCATTACAGATTAAAAATGCTACCATCCACAACGCTAACATCCTCCTGCAGATTGACAACTCTAAACTGGCTGCTGATGACTTCAGAATAAAGTAAATTCTCTCAAACAACATTTCCCTATAACCATAGCTTGTTAGCTTTAGCATCTTGACTTGATTGGTGAGTTTATTCCTCATCCTGCTTCTCCACCAATCAGATATGAGCATGAATTGGTGATGCGTCAGTCTGTGGAGGCCGACATCGCTAACCTGCGCCGCTTGCTCGACCAGACGACCCTGACAAAGGCCGACCTGGAGATGCAGATCGAGAGTCTGCAGGACGAACTGGCGTTTATGAAGAAGAACCACGAGGAGGTTTGTAGTAACTTGCCTGTGGTTGTTTTTTGAACTTGTGAAGCTAACCAGAGACCTGATGCTGAATCCTTGTGGGTTTACAGGACTTGGCTGCACTGAGGTCACAGCTGACAGGCACAGTGAACGTAGAGGTTGATGCTGCTCCTCAGCAAGACCTGAACAGGATTCTGGATGAGATCCGTGCTCATTATGAGAACATCATACAGAAACACCGCAGAGAACAGGAAGACTGGTTCAAAGACAAGGTAAGACATCTTCTTTCTCTTTGAATGGGTTGTGAATTCTACTTTGTTATCAAACATACTGCAAGACTCACTGAATAACAAACCAAATATTATTCCAGCTGGTATCTGAGGTAAAAACAGGTACAGCTCAGCTTATGATATACAGTACTTGAATTCATATTGTGTGTTTCTGTCTCTTTTAGACGGCAAGTTTCACCAAAGAAGTCACCATCAGCACAGAGACCATCCAAACATCCAAGACACAAATCTCAGATCTGCGACGCACCTTGCAGGGTCTGGAGATAGAGCTACAGTCTCAACTCAGCATGGTAAGACACAAATGGAATGCAGGAAGTGTAGGGGGAGAGCGAGAGCGAGAGATTACATTATCTGAACCAAAGTTCAGGAAAATATTACTTAAGAGGTTAGGGATGCAGGCCAAGAAAGGATCCAGAAGCAGATGTAAAAGAGGGCGTGTGTGAGATCTGTCAAGAATGCTTTGAAAGTAGGTGAGGTACAATGCAAAGAATGGGAGAAGTCATTTATAACTGTCTGGAGATCTCAAGGGTCCATTTGTGGACTTGCACCTTGGTGGTATTTTTCTGATACTCAGCATGTGTAATGGGAAAGTTTACTCAAAGATAACAATTCAGTCCGTTACTCCCCCTAATGTTGTTCCAATCAATTTGATTTTAACAAAAATAGATTAATTTCTATACAACAGCAGTTTGTAGTGACATATTTCTGCATGTTTTCATTACTCACACAGAAAGCGGCACTGGAGAACTCATTGGCAGACACAGAGGCTAGGTACAGCGCCATGCTAGCAAGCTTCCAGAACCAAATCAACGTACTGGAAGACGAGCTAAGTCAAGTGCGGGCTAGCATTGAGCAACAGGGACGCGAGTACGCCTTGTTGCTGGACATCAAGACTCGTCTGGAACAGGAGATCGCCACCTACAGGAGCCTCCTGGAAAATCAAGACATCAAGTAAGTTCATTTCTTTTATTTGTTAGAATTATCGCAGTTGCAGTCATATTACGTTATTGAGTCGTGGAATGGCTTCACTAATGCATCTTTTCTTTTTCTTTTTCCAGGACTCAAGTACCAGGTAATTAAAATCTTTCTTTGCCATAATGCAGTGGGATGGTCAGTTTCAGGTATTATAGTAAGTTAATTAAATTTTGCATTGCTGACTCTCTCTCTCTCTACCTTAAGGTGCAACTGTCACAACAACAATCCAGAAGACACAGCACACCTTCTAAATGCAGAGGACACTGCTTTATGAGACAACATCTGGACACACACATACATTTGGTTTTGAATGTTTACTAAAGTAATATTAAGAACAAGTGTCACTAATAGAAAACGTAAAATATTCATATTTGTGTGTGATAAAACCTGTCTCTGAAAATAAAGCTCCTGTCTTGAATTACTTTGTACAGTGTTTTTCTTTAACTGAACACTATAGTCTTTCTTTTAAATGAAAGAGTCAAAAGACTCACATTCCTGATATAATATTTAGACTGTAATGTGGTGCCACAGTTTTCCATTACATGAAAACACTAATTTACAGTAATCACTAGAAACGAGGCTGTGTGGGAAATAAGTCTCAGTTATCCCAGTGTGTTATTCATGGGTTCCTTCCATAACAGAACTCACAACAATAGTGTATATGTCGCCTGGCAACAGATCCATCACAAAAGCGGTGAAGGGAAGGTCATAACTGCTAGCTGGCCATTGACTTCCTCTTTATCAGTAAAACCTTTGACCCTCATAAACAATTGCAATTGTGTAAACTGGCTAAAATTCAGTCTATATATAGAGGAAAACATGTGCAGAAGAGAAAGAGATTGAAAGAGTGACATGTATGTACTGTACATGCACATTTATTTAATGAATGAAAATGCTATTTGGCTTGTACTTTCATGTCTCTTAGTTTATTTGCTAAGATTAAGGATATATGTGACCCTGGACCACAAAACCAGTCATAAGTAGCACGGGTATATTTGTAGCAATAGCCAAAAATACATTGTATGGGTCAAAATTATCGATAATTCTTTTATGCCAAAAATCAAAAGGATATTAAGTAAAGATTATGTTCCATGAAGATATTTTGTAAATTTTCTACTGTAAATATATTAAAACTTTTGATTAATTATATGCATTGCTAAGAACTTCATGTGGACAACTTTAAAGGCCATTTTCTCAATATTTTGATTTTTTGCACCCTCCTGATTTTCAAATAGTTTTATCTCGATCAAATATTGTTCTATCCTAACAAATCATACATCTATGGAAAGCTTATTTATTTTACTTTATGTATAAATCTCTGACCCTTATGACTGGTTTTGTGGTCCAGGGTCACATATTTGTTCTATGTTTACATTTATGAGATATGCAGGATGTAACAGGTCGCGTAATGACTACCAATCTTCACAAACAGACAAAAACAGAACAGTTAGTGAAACCTAGAGAGAAAATAGCACAAAACTAACTCTCAACTGTGTCTCTACATGAAATGCAGACTTAGCAAGCATAGGAGTGGCATTATTTGTGCCTGAATGCTGACTGATGAGACGTACTGAGATTTGGCTGTTTGGTTAGTTACAGTTTTGTTGACTTCACGGAATGCTATGAATCAGAATAAAATTTGGTGTCTGAAAACAAGTTGCTGCAATCAGACTTAGACTGGGTGTGGCATGGCACTTTACCAAAAAAATGGGCAGTGGTGGCGCAGTCTTGTATTGCCCAATGTGTTCTGTGATATTGTTAAATCACTTGATTCCTTACAGTAAACTTCAATATGTACATCATTAGCTTGGATTTACAATATAATGAAATCTTTCATTTGAAAGCTTCAAAACACCTGTCCGGCAATGGTTTTCACTGACTCTGTTTCAGTACTCTTTCAGTTCTTTGCTTGCTGCAAAGATTATAATACCTGGAAAGAGCTATCTGTTACATTTATCTCAATGGAAATTGTTTGTGTACACTAACTTGTTAGAGTGGCGGCTGCATAATATATTTATTCTGGAATCACAATCAGAGGAAACAATGAATGTTGATTCTCATGCTTAAACAGCAGCAGAACTTTATAAACTGCCTGATTTAAACCTTAGAAAAAACAGAAATTAAACAATAAAACTGTTTGCAAAGGGCCCAAAGATTTGAGGTACATTTCATTAACACCCCTCTGAGGGGCAATATAAAAATAGAGGATAAACATCAAAATATAAACAATCCTGATATGTGAGTTTATTTATGATAGTCATAATTAGACCAAGGCTTTTCTGATTCTTCTTCACACTTACACGTTCTGTTGCAGGGGTGGAGAACGTCAGTCCTGCAGAGTTTTGCTTTAACCCTAATCAAAGAAACCATAACCTTGGCATTTGCGCTACTGCAACATTAAACGAGTTTCAAACAACCACAAGATCATTTCATTTACTATGAGTTTATATATATATATATATATATATAAATATATATATATATATATATATATATATATATATATATATATATCATTGTAATTGTTCATTATGAATGTGAATTATAATTAAATAGTCTGACGCAAAAGTCTGAGTCTTGCTGTATCACTCAGGCTGCACTGCAGTGTCTATTCACAGGTGCGACCCCACTACTGATCGGCACGGGGATTTTGACCTGCTCCGTCTCCGACCTGGGCCGGTTCACCCCTCCTTAGACGACCTGGTGGTCCCGAGCTCCCCCAGGAGCACCATATCGATACCGAACTTAGCACGGACACCCGATCGACATAGTCCACTGCAGCCTAGAACCCCTGAGCTCAAGCGATCCGCCAGCCTCAGCCTCCCAGTAGCTTGGATTACAGGCGCGCGCCACTGCACCCGGCGAGAGTTGCAAGCATCAGCTCTGCTACTGAATCTAGTGCTCACAGCGCCCTCTTGTGTAGGAAAACAGAACAGTCTCTCTGTCTCTCTCAGATTCAGGCAGTGTTCGAATTGAGGGGGGAGGCTGGGGGGTCCCGGACCTCCCATAAGCATTAAGGGACACCCCATAAAAGCCCAAAAAACATACTTGGGGGTCCACTGGTTTTTCAATCAAAATATAATACTTAAAACATACAACTAGTGAAAATGAAATGAAAAGATTCGATTGCTGTATTAAATTTAGACCTGCTCACGTTAAATCATATTTTATTTTTACGCGTTTTTGCAGCGTTGCGCATTATAACCAATCACACACGACTCTAAGTTTAGAATGCAGTGGCCAATCAGAGGCGTTCGTCATTGCTGAAACCTGGAGTTTTGTTCAGATCATAAGCAATTTTTCCCTCATCATAAGCAACAAAGTGCAGATGTACGAACTATGTAAGTAAGAGATTCATTTTATCATACAGTGTATGGACAGCTTCATTGATTATAAGAGGAGTTATGAGTGCTTAAATACTAGCTAGACTGACTGTGCTCATTTAGGGTGCGTTCTTTCACTGCGTGATTCAGTCTAATAAAATGCATTTTCCCAAAATTCAGGATATGGGGGCAGAAAATGTAATTTCATATAGTTAATCAATATCACACGAAGAGTGCCATTTTTTTTTTTTTTTTTTTTTTTTGCAAAAATCACAAATATTATATTGATTTTATACAACAGTTCAATAAACTAGAAGTTAATATTAAGAGATGGTAACGTAAGGTTTTAGACACCATATTGCCTATTTTGCTCTATTTCGCCAACAAAAATCATTCCAAACACAACCACTCTCTAAACAAACTGATGGTGTTTCGTTCCTGAGTTAATCAACCGTTTAAATGATTCGGTTCAATCGCAATGACTCACTTATTAACTGTGACATACTGACACCTACTGGCGGTTGTAATTCCACATTTAAAGTACCTTTTCATTTTTTAAAATAATTTTAAATATCAGCATTTAACGTTTTAGGATTAAATTATTAAAACATTTTTCATGCATTTGTAACTGCAGGTTAAATGCATTCATGTCCTGCATTAAACAGTGGGTAAATACATCTAAATGCAAATTCAGATGCAGCCTTTGTGTTTCTTCTATACTGAAAAGATGAATTTTGTTGATAAAGATTTTATTTGTGTGATAACAGCCTAAAATGTCTTATTATTCTAAGTGACTTTATTGATTAAATATAAGAATTTGAGCTTTGACACAATTTGAACAGAATAGAATAAAGAAGCTTTATTAGTCAGGAAACTTAGAAAATACGTGTTATGTGGTATATTGAGTAAAAAGCTCTGACAAATAAAGAGGTGCCAAACCATGCAAAGCCATATATGAAAGCATCAGAATTTTAAAATCAAACCTAAACCTAACAGGGAGCCATTGCAAGGACTCCAAACTACGAGTGATATGTGACCCTGGGCCCTAAAACCAGTCATAAGGGTAATTTTTTTTAAATTGAGATAATATTCTTAATATTCTAATGATTTTGGCATAAAAGAAAAATCGATCATTTTGACCAATACAGTGTATTCTTGGCAATTTCTACAAATATACACATGCTACTTAAGACTGGTTTTGTGGTCCAGGGTCACATATGATCTCTAAATCCTTCTAGTTAGGATTGTAGCAGCTGAATTTTGCACAAAATGCAATTTGTTTAGGGTAACTTTTGAAACACCAGCCAACAAAGCATTGCAATAGTCATTGGAATGTTAAAGCAATGAACCCAGTTTTACGCAATTGGTGGGGTGAACCAATAAGCATAATCTCAGTCTTTTCACTATTAAGTCAAAGAAAATGTCATAACATCTATTATTTTATCTTATAGAAATACATTGAGAAAGACAGTCCACAGGCATAGTATCAGGGTTTTGAATGTATGTAAATTTGAGTGTCATCTGCATAAAAACTAAATTTTAGATCAAGAAATCTCAAAAGCTGAGCAAGTGGAAAATGTAGATACTAAAAAGCAAAGGGCCCAGAATTGATCCCTAAGGGGGTTCCAGATTGCAAAACACCAACTTTAGACCTATATTCACCCATGGTAACAAACTGCTTACGATCTGTGAGGTAGGACTTAAATCAATTAAGTGCAGTATCAGAGACCTCAAAAGCAGTTTCTAAATAAGTAATTAAAAGAGAATGATCTATGGTGTCAAAAGCAAGATCAAGAAGGATCAGAACTGAAAGACAGAATCTGAAGCAATTAGCAAACCATTAGTGACCTTAACCAATGCTGTTTCAGTGCTACAGAATTTACGGAAGCCAGATTACAAAGACTCAAAC
Source organism: Cirrhinus mrigala (assembly GCA_036247105.1). Taxonomy (NCBI): domain Eukaryota; kingdom Metazoa; phylum Chordata; class Actinopteri; order Cypriniformes; family Cyprinidae; genus Cirrhinus; species Cirrhinus mrigala. The sequence goes on from CM070017.1 coordinate 19,600,214, forward strand.
TGATAGTTTTCAGTTAAATGAGAAATTAACTGAGTATAGCATAAACTCGCTCCAAAATTTTAGCAAGAAAAGGGAGATTGGAAATGGGCTGAAAATTATTAGGGTTTTCATATTCAATGCTATTTTAAAAGCTGCTGGCACAGCACCAGTACACAAAGAATCATTTATAATACTCAAGACAACAGGGAAGTGACTGCTTTCATTTGAGAAACCTCCTTTTGGAAGTAATATGAATGCAAAATCTTTACACACTTGCACACTTGCCTGCTTTTAAAAGCAAATAAAGTTTAATTTTTGGTTTTAATACATAAAAGTGGAAACTTTTGTACTTTTCCTCCAGTTTTTTTCGTCCATATAATAAATATTAAAATGTTGCACCATTCACAATTAAAGTAAAATAAAATAAAATAAAATAAAATAAGGTACTCAATTTGATCAGTGTGACCTGTAAGGGGTGATGAAATTGGCACAGGTGATCTCACATCACCTCAGGGTGATACCATGTCAGCCAAATCCTTTTATTACACTATTATTATTAAAATGGTGAATTTATCAAATCTCCAATCTCTCATGACTGGCCCAACCTCCTTTTTCTGCACCTAAGGGATTTCTTCCGCTGACACAGAACACTTGCTCATGCTCGTAAACACACAAACACACACGCACAGTGCGTGTCAAAAGCCTAGTTGTCATATTACACTAAACTTTGCCGGTGGTGACAGCAGAGTGACACACATGCACCCACCCACAGAGTCCAGGAGCCGCCCTGAATTTCCATCTTTATAAGAGGTCAGTGCTGGGCTCAAAAGTGCCATCCTCGTTTGGACAACTCTAACAGTTTCCTGCAGTGTCCTCTCTGGGCTCATCTGATCTCCGTATCCATCCACAAGATGTCTTGCAAAGGATCCAAGACCATGACCTCAAAGTCCATTATCACCAAGAGTCGCTGTGGTTCGACAGCCTTTCCACAGAAAGCCCACAGTGTGTATGGAGGTGGTTTAGGAGGAAGCACCCGCATGCCTTGCACCTCCAGAACTGGAGCATACGGTAGAGGATTTGGAGGAGCATGTGGCTTTAGTGGAGCATCCGTTTTTAGTGGAGGATCCAGTTTTGGTGGAGTGTATGGTGGAGGATTTTCTGGAGGGGACTTTCAGCTGAATGAGAAGGCCACTTTGCAGAACTTAAACGACCGCCTGGCCTCCTACCTGGAGAAGGTGCGCTCACTGGAGGCTGCCAATGCCATCCTGGAAAGGCAGATCCGCGAGTACTATGAGAAGAAAGGGACAGTCGCACAGAGGGACTACAGCCCCTACTGGAACACCATCAAGGACCTGAAGGACAAGGTACAGTGATTTCGAAATGCAATTACATGCGTTCAAATACTTTGCCTGAAACAGTGATCACAAATCATCACTCGCTTTCTCAGAATTTTATGATATATCCATATTTATATGTGTTCTCATGTATTATATGTTCTACCTTTCAGATTAACAATACTACCACCCACAATGCCAACATCCTCCTGCAGATCGACAACTCTAAACTGGCTGCTGATGACTTCAGGGTGAAGTAAGTTACACAGTGTTGACACATTCATGTGGACTTAGACAAAACCAGTTTGATGGAAAAATTGTGCAGCACAACTGATTTCAACATTGATAACAACAGCAATGAAATGTTTCTTGAGCAGTAAATCGGTGTATTAAAATGATTTCTGAAGTTTCACATGACACTGAAGACAAGAGTAATGGCTGGCTTCTAAAACAAATCCACTTTCTCAAAAATAAATTGCATTTTAAAACATATTACAATAGAAAACAGTTAAGAAAATTACAATTTTATGGTTTTACTGTATTTTTATCAAATAAATGCAGCCTTGGTGATCATAAGAGACTTCTTTCAAAAAATGTTTTAAAGAACTTGCTGTTTCCAGCAACGTTGGTGGTGTTCAAACAATTTTTGGTGTGTCTAATCCCTATGTCACCTTTCCACCAATCAGACACGAGCATGAGGTGGTGATGCGGCAGTGTGTGGAGTCTGACACCGCTAACCTGCGCCGCTTGTTGGACCAGACAACCATGGCAAAGGCCGACCTGGATATGCAGATCAAGGGTCTGGAGGAAGAACTGGCATTTATGAACAAGAACCACCAAGAGGTTTGTAGTAGTTTTTTGATAGATCATCCATTCATAACTGATCCTAAAAGTTTGGACTATTATATTATATTATATTATACTGTGGCACTACAGGAGGTGGCTGCACTGAGGGCTCAGCTGACAGGTACCATGAGCGTAGAAGTTGATGCTGCTCCTCAGGAAGACCTGAACAAGGTTCTGCAGGAGATTCGTGCTCATTATGAGAACATCATACAGAAACACCGCAGGGAACAAGAAGCCTGGTTTAACGAAAAGGTAAATCTTCTTTTTCCTTGAATCTGCTGGTTGTGAATTCTACTTGTATCAAACATACTCCTGTTTGACTGAATAACAAATCACATATTCCAGAATCTCACTTGAAGTAGTGCCTGGATTGTGATATAGTGTTCTTGTCTTTTGTTCAGATGGCAGGGTTGAACAAAGAGGTGGCCAAGAGCACAGAGGACATAGAAACATCCAGGTCACAGATCACACAGCTGCGAAACACCTTACAGAGTCTGGAGATCGAGCTACAATCTATACTCAGCATGGTGAGACACAAGTGAAATGTAGAGTGAGAGAAATTAGATACATTATTTGAAACAAGGGCAGGAAAATGTATCATAAAGCTTGAAGAAAGCAGAGCAACGATCCTTTATGAAGTTTTTTTGTGCATGTTCTCAAACAGATAGCAGCACTGCAGAAGTCACTGGCAGAAACAGAGGCTACATACAGCTGTATGTTAGCAGGCTACCAGAACCAAATCAACATGCTGGAAGCTGAGTTGGCTCAGTTGAGAGCTAGCATTGAGCAACAGGGACGAGATTATGCCGTGTTGCTGGACATCAAGACTCGTCTGGAGCAGGAGATAGCCACCTACAAGAACCTCCTGGAAAATCAAGACATTAAGTAAGCTTGTTCCTTTATAAAAGTTAATGTGAGTTCAAATCAGTGAAACATGGATAATATTATCTTGTTCAGGAATGGCTTCACTAATTAAAATTTTCTTCCTCTTACTCTTCCAGGGGTCAGTTTCAAGGTAATTGAAATCTCTCTTTGTATATTGTGGTAGGATGGTCAGTTTCACGTAGTGTATGTTGTACATTACATATAAATGACTCATTCTCTCTTGTCCCTTCAGCTGGAATCTCAAGTGGATCTCTTGTTGTCACTTCTGGTGGATCTCAATCCTCTGGTGGATCCCATATTGTCACATCTGGTGTATCTCAAGCCTCTGGTGGTTCCTTCACCAGCACAACTGGTGGACCAGTGACCCAAATCAAGCAAACCACCCCCACTCCACAGCATACTTTACTAAAGTGACACCATGCCACTTTGTGAGACAGTATTCAAACACATGCAGACATTTAACTTTAAATGAGTGTTGATACACAAATTGTAACATTACAAAGGAACAAGGTAACTTGTTATTTTTAAAACAACGAAAGACACTCATTGTTGTGTTTCTGTATGTGAAATACCTGTCTCTGAAAATAAAAGTGTGTTCAAGAAACATTTCCTGCATGTGTTTTTTTTCCCCCCTTCATAATACTATGGTCTAAAATTTAAAATGGTGCAAAACACCATTCTTGAGAGCAGAAAAAAGCATATCCACCTTATCCTTTAACCTGGAAGTAAGCCTATGGGTGAGACTTCCAGTTCATTAGCTGCTATAGGGAAATAACTAGAAAATAACAATGTGCGGTAAACGGTAAAATTGTTTGCACTACAAACCAGTGTGCTTATAATTTAGATAATAATATGGATAATATCAAGCAGCGAAACAAGCTGTTTTGTACAGCTAGAAATAGCTGTAACCTGGGTTAGTTCAAACCTCTTTAGATGACCTAGTCCCGAGCTCCCCAGGAGCACCATATTGACACCAAACTTAGTACTATGGTGCTCGATTGTGTAATTTCTTTACTAACCTAGCTTAAAGATGTGTTAAAGTGCATGTGACATGGAGAACGTGTCAGCTGTGGTTGCCAGCACTGTACTGTAAAAATACAGGGTGCTACGGTTTTTGAAATTAACAGCAAAATACCGTTTTGTCATCTACAGTATACAACTGTAATTTAGCAGCATATATCTATATACTACTCGTAACTCCATGATCTCAATTTTCAATGCATATTATACCCTGCATTTTCTATTTGACTGTATTACAAAAGAGAACAAAGTCAAGTTATGTTTTATTTTATTCTGATATAACACTAGATAAACTTTTACAATATTCCATAAAACAGGCATGCATACAAACATACAAACATGCATAAAGTCTTTATTTGTTCATAAAATACAAATGTACTCTCAAATCAGGCTTTAGTGAACACCAGCTAATGTTTTTTTTTTATTGTTTTATTTATTTATTTTTTAAACAAATTGTTTATAAAAGATATCAGATGAAATGACTGGTGTCTTTAATTAATCATACCTTTATGTTCCTTTTGGAGCTCAAAGGTTTGGTTCCCATTTGTCTTCTATTGTATGGGCAAACATTTCTCTATGACAATATCTTAATTTGTCCTCTAAGAGAAGGTCCTACTGGTTTGAGACAGCATAAGGTTGAGTTAAGGATGAGATACTTCTGGACTGATGCTCTTGTTCATCATCTTGGGTCTTCTGCAGTTTTTCCCAGTTATTTTAGACACCTCTTTTCTCCATGCAGCTTTGATCCTCTTTACTGGATTTATTCCAATAAAGTATCTGAAAAATAAGAGGAGAAAAGCTTCAGAACATATTCTTGATATGGTCAAATTAAACTTTCTAACTAAAAACTAGTCAATAATCAAAAGGAGAGCTCCACTTCCAGAAAAACAATTCACAAATAATTTACTCACACCAACATCATCCAAGATGTTTGTGTCTTTCTGTCTTCAGTCATGAAGAAATTATGGTTTTTGAGGAAAACCTTTCAGGATTTTTCTTCATATAATGGACTTCATTGGTGCCCCGATTTTGAACTTCCAAAGTGTAGTTTACATGAGGCTTCAAATGACTCTAAAAGATCCCAGCCGAGGAAGAAGGGTCTTATCTAGCGAAACGATCAGTCATTTTTTTCACACCAAAAAAAATTGTATAATTTTTAAGCACAAAAGCTCATGTAGCAGGTGCATCTTCCTCAGCTGGGATCGTTTAGAGCCCTTTGAAGCCACATTTAAACTGCATTTTTGAAGTTCAAAATTGGGCACCAATGAAGTCCATTATATGGAGAAAAATCATGAAATACTTTTCTCAAAAACCATAATTTCTTTTCGACTGAAGACAGAAAGACACGAACATCTTGGATGTCAAGCGGGTGAGTAAAATATTTGTAAACTGTTGTTGTGGAAGTGGAGTTCTCCTTTAACTGAAGTCTCGGAATACACTGCACAAGTCATACATGCTGCATTTATAATAAATGGACTAAACATTAAATATAATAAACTAAACATTTTAAGTCACTGAAATAAGGTCATGAAACACATTCAGAACATTCATGCACAAGACATTTTGTGACATGGATGTGGTAGGCTAGAGTTTTTTCTACAAAATGATGTGAAAATCATCTCGTTCAGTCATTCACAAGAAACAGTATACTTATTTAAATTTTCTAAGACGTGACAATGGCCATTGAATATTTAGTGATTCACACCTGAGAGACAAAAGGCCCTCCCCTAATGGCGCATCAATGAGACTGACAGTCAGGTAAGAAATAATGTGAGAAGATTCAAAGATTGAGGTTTCAGATTATGTGTATTTTATTTACAACACAGCATAATATGAACATACATTATGAAGGTCAAAGACACATTATTAAGCACACTGATCTAACCACAGAGATGTGAGCATACGCTGTGTAATTCCTGAAAACTTTTTCTGAAAACTTTTCTGAATTCTGTTCAACAAGTGAAACAAGCAAATCATACCTGATATTTAAGTGCTTGCAAAACTCATCATCAGTAGTCAAGGAACTTGTTTTACCAATAGAATATCAGTATAGTTGAAGATCTGATGTTGGTACAGTGCTCTCAGAGGAAAAGTTTGCAGGATTCATCTGTTGTGCAGTTATCAGATCACTAACAACTAAAACAAAACAAAAAACATCTGTAAGCATGTTAATATCAGGAGCAATTTAAAGCATCCTTGCTAAATAAAAGGAATAGTTCTATAATTTCTATCCTAAAAAATATTCATATAGGTATCTGGTCACTAAAATACATATATAAATGAATAAATCAGTGAGCATGTTGATAGGCCTGGAGCTACTATATTGTTACATTAGCAATCACTAATATTGCCCATGTGATTTTATAGCTATCATATGCATACGTGCTTTGTATTTATTATTATACAGTATCTGAGAAACTAAATTATTATTAAGCACATTATGTACACGTTTGGGTAGATATTTGCAGACAGAGTATTCAACAGTAAAGACTGGTCTAAGCATTCTTAGATATTACTTTTATATCGTCTAAACATTAGTCCTACTTTTGTCAATTTGTTTATGAAACATAAAACATTCCTGATGCCTTACAGATGCATTGAAAAGTTGCCTATGATATTTCAAACTGTGTCACACATTTTAGTAAGGAATTATAGTTTTGAAAAAGTCTATCTAGTAAATGCGTTCAAGTTTGTCACAACAACACATGAACTAATGCCAATAAGAAACGTTACTTACACTGTATACGAGATCCTCCCGTCAGCTGCCTGTAGCCGCGCTGTTGCCCTGTTCCTCTCAGCGCGTCTTCATCTGGAGTAAATACAAGGCTTGTTCCTCTCAGCGCCTTTTTCCAAAAGCTAAAGTATCCGACACAAACACATTGCTGCTTTGTTTACAAGTTGATGTGGGCTGTCCTGTCGCGCATCTCTCACGTGGATGTTTGTAATAACAATAGCGCCGAACAGCGGTGGGCATGATCTAATTAGAGGTAATGAGCTCCGAGGGGAAAAACAGGACATGGTATTGGATTCATACGGATTACTTAAACACACAGAATATGTCTTTTCGATTAAACTTACTTAATTTAAAAGTACACATTTCAAGCTTTCTATAGATATATGTATATATATAGATATATAGATATATGTGCAGCCCTGCAGAGTTTTGCTTTAACCCTAATTAAACACACCTGAACAAGCGAATCAAGGTCTGAAGGCTTACTAAGAAGCTACAGGCAGGTGAGTTTTTTTTAGGGTTGGAGCTGAACTCTGCAGGGCTGTGGCTCTCCAGGACTGGAGTTCGCCACCCCTGTTCTAATGCATTTGGCAGACACCGTTATCCAAAGCAATGTACAATAAATGCTTACTTAGTAATCGAAACCATAACCTTGGCATTTGCGCTACTGCAGCGTTAAACGTTTTTCAAACAACCAGAAGATCACTTAATTTACTATCAGTTTTTTTGTTTATATATATATATATATATATATATATATATATATATATATATATATATAACATTATAATCGTTCATTATGAATGTGAATTACAATTAAATAGTCCGACGCAAAAGTCTGAGTCTCGCGGTATCACTCAGGCTGCACTGCAGTGTCTATTCACAGGCGCGACCCCACTACTGATTGGCACGGGGATTTTAACCTGCTCCGTCTCCGACCTGGGCCGGTTCACCCCTCCTTAGACGACCTGGTGGTCCCGAGCTCCCCCAGGATCACCATATCGATACCGAACTTAGCACGGACACCCGATCGACATAGCCCACTGCAAGCCAGAACCCCTGAGCTCAAGCGATCCACCAGCCTCAGCCTCCCAGTAGCTTGGATTACAGGCGCGCGCCACTGCACCCAGCGAGAGTTCAAGTATCAGCGCTGCTACTGAATCTAGTGCTCAAAGCGCCCTCTTGTGTAGGAAAACAGAACAGTCTCTCTGTCTCTCTCAGATTCAGGCAGTGTTCGAATTGAGGGGGGGCTGGGGGGGTCCCGGACCTCCCATAAGCATTAAGGGACCCCCTATAACACCCCAAAAATATACTTGGTTGTTCAATAAAAATATAATACTTCAAACATAAAACTAGTGAAAATAAAATGAAAAGATTCGATTGCTGTATTAATTTTAGACCTGCTCACGTTAAATCATATTTTATTTTTATGCGTTTTTGCAGTGTTGCGCATTATAACCAATCACACACTGCTCTGTTGAGTTTAGAATCCAGTGGCCAATCAGAGGCGTTCGTCATTGCTGAAACCTGGAGTTTTGTTCAGATTGGAACTCGCAAATTCTCTCATCATAAGCAAAAAAGTGCAGATGTACGAACTATGTAAGTAAGAGATTCATTTTATCATACAGTGTATGGACAGCTTCACTGATTATAAGAGGAGTTATGAGTGCTTAAAGGGGTCATCGGATGCCCATTTTCCACAAGTTGATATGATTCTTTAGGGTCTTAATGAAAAGTCTGTAATATACTTTGATTAAAAATTCTCAATGGTTTTGTAAAACAACACCCTTTTTACCTTGCCAAAATCAGCTCTGCAAAAATCATCTCATTCTAAAGAGTTGTTCCTTTAAATGCAAATGAGCTCTGCTCACCCCGCCCCTCTCTTCTCTCTGTGGAAAGACGGTCTTGTTTACATTAGCCGCTAAACTTCCTAACTACCACGTTATAAGGAAAGGCGATCGCAAAGATTCATAAAAAAACGCTTATACACACTTCTGCTGTAAGTGAAGCTGGATCATGAATGATTTGCGCGAACATAGACGGATATATGTAGATCGGGAGGCGCGTTCCATTCACAAACAAACGTAATCCACTGCATCTTCAGCGGCTCATATGTCAGGAGTAAATGACGACCACTATGTTCATTATTACATCCAGCAACACAACACCTCAGTCGCTCAATGGGAGATATTCTTGTCTAACTTACATCTCTGCTCTGGCAACAAAACATGGAAAGTTACTGGACTGTGACAGCTGGTCTAAGGTAAGAGCTCATCAATCAACTATTGTGGGAGCGGCCTCTGTCGGTGTGACGGCACAACGACAGGCATCTGAGAACGGCTCGATTTGAAAAAGGGGATATTATTTTTACAGAATAATTAAAAACCACTGCATGGATTTTTATCATTATACTGTAGATTTGTACATACACTGCCAACACATATTAATGTTCAAACAACATGAAAAAGTGAACTTTCATCCGATGACCCCTTTAAACACTAGCTAGACTGACTGTGCTCATTTAGAGTGCGTTCTTTCACTACGTGATTCAGTCTAACAAAATACATTTTCCCAAAATTCAGGATATTGGGGCAGAAAATGCATATTTATATCATATCATATAGTTAATCAATATCACACGAAGAGTTTTTTTTTTTTTTTTTGCAAAAATCACAAATATAATTTTATACAACAGTTCAATAAACTAGAAGTTAATATTTAGAGACTTACGTTTTAGACACCATATTGCCTATTTTTGCTCTATTTTGCCAACAAAAATAATTCCAAACACCACTACACTGTTTTGCGTCTCTAAACAACATGATGGTGTTTCGTTCCTGAGTTAATCAACCGTTTAAATGATTAGGTTCAATCGCAATGACTCACTTATTAACTGTGACTTACTGACACCTACTGGCGGTTGTAATTCCACATTTAAAGTACCTTTTCATTTTTTTAAATAATTTTAAATATCAGCATTCAACGTTTTAGGATTAAATTATTAAAACATTTTTCATGCATTTGTTACTGCAGGTTAAATGCATTCATGTCTTGCATTAAACAGTGGGTAATACATCTAAATGCAAATTCAGATGCAGCATTTGTGTTTCTTCTATATTAAAAAAGGTGAATTTTGTTGATAATGATTTTATTTGTGTGATAACAGCCTAAAATGTCTTATTAGTCTAAGTGACTTTATTGATTAAATATAAGAATTTGACAGAAAAGATAATACACACTTTCAGAAAAAAGAATGGCTTTATAAAGGTTAAAAATGCCCACAAAAGGTAAAATCACTTTATTCTTGTTTGAAAATATTGATTTCCTCGGCTAGATATGTAATTCTTCTTTGTTTAGTGTTTGTTTGGTACACCTAATTCCCTTATCATCGTTAAATAAGCTTTTAATGTAGAATTGGGTTTTCTCAATGATAACAAGCACAATAACAAGCACGACTTTGACACAATTCGAACACTGGATTCAGGTATAGAATAAAGAAGCTTTATTAGTTAGGAATCTAAGAAAATACATGTTTTGGGGTATATGGAGTTAAAAGCTCTGACAAATAATGAGGTGCCAAACCATGCAAAGCCTTATATGAGGGCATCAGAATTTTAAATCAAACCTAAACCTAACAGGGAGCCATTGCAAGGACTCCAAACTACGTTTCTTTTTAAATTGAGATAATATTCTTAATATTCTAATGATTTTAGCATAAAAGAAAAATCGATCATTTTGACCAATACAGTGTATTCTTGGCAATTGCTACAAATATACACATGCTACTTAAGACTGGTTTTGTGGTCCAGGGTCACATATGATCTCTAATCCTTCTAGTTAGGATTGTAGCAGCTGAATTTTGCGCAAACTGCAATATGTTTAGGGTAACTTTTGAAACCCCAGCCAACAAAGCATTGCAATAGTCATTGCGGGACAATACAAAATTGTTAATCAACTTCTAGCAACAGGGAATGAAAGAAAGTTGTTTGAAACTCCATTATAGAATCATCAACAGTTAAAGTAATCGACCCAGTTTTACGCAATTGGTGGGGTGAACCAATAAGCATAATGTCAGTCTTTTCACTATTAAGACAAAGAAAATGTCATACATTGAGAAAGACAGTCCACAGGCATAGTATCATAGGGTTTTGAATGTATGTAAATTTGAGTGCCATCTGCATAAAAACTAAATTTTAGATCAAGAAATCTCAAAAGCTGAGCAAGTGGAAAATGTAGATATTAAAAAGCAAAGGGCCCAGAATTGATCCCTGAGGGACTCCAGAAACACCAACTTTAGACCTATATTCATCCATGGTAACAAACTGCTTACGATCTGTGAGGTAGGACTTAAATCAATTAAGTGCAGTATCAGAGACCCCAAAAACAGTTTCTAAAAAAGTAATTAAAAGAGAATGATCTATGGTGTCAAAAGCAAGATCAAGAAGGATCAGAACTGAAAGACAGAATCTGAAGCAATTAGCGAACCATTAGTGACCTTAACCAATGCTGTTTCAGTGCTACAGAATTTACGGAAGCCAGATTACAAAGACTCAAACTGATAGTTTTCAGTTAAATGAGAAATTAACTGAGTATAGCATAAACTCGCTCCAAAATTTTAGCAAGAAAAGGGAGATTGGAAATGGAATGAAAATTATTAGGGTTTTCATAATCAATGCTATTTTAAAAGCTGCTGGCACAGCACCAGTACACAAAGAATCATTTATAATACTCAAGACAACAGGACACAAGGAAGCAAAACATGATTGAAACAAACTAGTGGGTATGGGATCAAGCAAGAAAGTGACTGCTTTCATTTGAGAAACCTCCTTTTGAAAGTAATATGAATGCAAAATCTTTACACACTTGTGCACTTGGCTGCTTTTAAAAGCAAAGAAAGTTTAATTTTTAGTTGTAATACTTAAAAGTGGAAACTTTTGTACTTTTCCTCCAGTTTTTTTCATCTACATAATAAATATTAAAATGTTGCACCATTCACAGTTAAAGCAAAATAAAATAAAATAAAATAAAGTACTCAATTTGATCAGTGTGACCTGTAAGGGGTGGTGAAATTGGCACAGGTGATCTCACATCACCTCAGGGTGATACCATGTCAGCCAAATCCTTTTATTACACTATTATTATTAAAATGGTGAATTTATCAAATCTCCAATCTCTCATGACTGGCCCAACCTCCTTTTTCTGCACCTAAGGGATTTCTTCCGCTGACACAGAACACTTGCTCATGCTCGTAAACACACAAACACACACGCACAGTGCGTGTCAAAAGCCTAGTTGTCATACTCCACTAAACTTTGCTGGTGGTGACAGCAGAGTGACACACATGCACCCACCCACAGAGTCCAGGAGCCGCCCTGAATTTCCATCTTTATAAGAGGTCAGTGCTGGACTCAAAAGTGCCATCCTCGTTTGGACAACTCTAACAGTTTCCTGCAGTGTCCTCTCTGGGTTCGTCTGATATCCGTATCCATCCACAAGATGTCTTGCAAAGGATCCAAGACCATGACCTCAAAGTCCATTATCACCAAGAGTCGCTGTGGTTCGACAGCCTTTCCACAGAAAGCCCACAGTGTGTATGGAGGTGGTTTAGGAGGAAGCACCCGCATGCCTTGCACCTCCAGAACTGGAGCATACGGTAGAGGATTTGGAGGAGCATGTGGCTTTAGTGGAGCATCCATTTTTAGTGGAGGATCCAGTTTTGGTGGCGTGTATGGTGGAGGATTTTCTGGAGGGGACTTTCAACTGAATGAGAAGGCCACTTTGCAGAACCTAAACGACCGCCTGGCCTCCTACCTGGAGAAGGTGCGCTCACTGGAGGCTGCCAATGCCATCCTGGAAAGGCAGATCCGCGAGTACTATGAGAAGAAAGGGACAGTCGCACAGAGGGACTACAGCCCCTACTGGAACACCATCAAGGACCTGAAGGACAAGGTACAGTGATTTCTAAATGCAGTTACATTTGTTCAAATAATGTGCCTGAAACAGTGATCACAAATCATCACTTGCTTTCTCAGAATTTCATGATATATCCATATAACACAAATATCCACATTTATATGTGCTCTCCTGTATTACATGTTCTACCTTTCAGATTAACAATACTACCACCCACAACGCCAACATGCTCCTGCAGATCGACAACTCTAGACTGGCTGCTGATGACTTCAGGGTGAAGTAAGTTACACAGTGTTGACACATTCATGTGGACTTAGACAAAACCAGTTTGATGGAAAAATTGTGCAGCACAACTGATTTCAACATTGATAACAATAGCAATGAAATATTTCCTGAGCAGTAAATTATTAAAGTATTAAAATGATTTCTAAAGTATCACATGACACTGAAGACAAGAGTAATGGCTGGTTTCTAAAACAAATCCACTTTCTCAAAAATAAATTGCATTTTAAAGCATATTACAATAGAAAACAGTTAAGAAAATTACAATATTATGGTTTTACTGTATTTTTTTTTTCAAATGAATGCAGCCTTGGTGATCATAAGAGACTTCTTTCAAAAAATGTTTTAAAGAACTTGCTGGTTCCAGCAACGTTGGTGGTGTTAAAACAATTTTTGGTGTGTCTAATCCCTATGTCACCTTTCCACCAATCAGACATGAGCATGAGGTGGTGATGCGGCAGTGTGTGGAGTCTGACACCGCTAACCTGCGCCGCTTGTTGGACCAGACAACCATGGCAAAGGCCGACCTGGATATGCAGATCAAGGGTCTGGAGGAAGAACTGGCATTTATGAAGAAGAACCACCAAGAGGTTTGTAGTAGTTTTTTGATAGATCATCCATTCATAACTGATCCTAAAAGTTTGGACTATTATATTATATTATATTATACTGTGGCACTACAGGAGGTGGCTGCACTGAGGGCTCAGCTGACAGGTACCATGAGCGTAGAGGTTGATGCTGCTCCTCAGGAAGACCTGAACAAGGTTCTGCAGGAGATTCGTGCTCATTATGAGAACATCATACAGAAACACCGCAGGGAACAAGAAGCCTGGTTTAACGAAAAGGTAAATCTTCTTTTCCCTTGAATCCGCTGGTTGTGAATTCTACTTGTATCAAACATACTCCTGTTTGACTGAATAACAAATCACATATTCCAGAATCTCACTTGAAGTAGTGCCTGGATTGTGATATAGTGTTTTTGTCTTTTGTTCAGATGGCAGGGTTGAACAAAGAGGTGGCCAAGAGCACAGAGGACATAGAAACATCAAGGTCACAGATTACACAGCTGCGAAACACCTTACAGAGTCTGGAGATCGAGCTACAATCTATACTCAGCATGGTGAGACACAAGTGAAATGTAGAGTGAGAGAAATTAGATACATTATTTGAAACAAGGGCAGGAAAATATATCATAAGGCTTAAAGAAAGCAGAGCAACGATCCTTTATGAAGTTTTTTTGTGCATGTTCTCAAACAGATAGCAGCACTGCAGAAGTCACTGGCAGAAACAGAGGCTACATACAGCTGTATGTTAGCAGGCTACCAGAACCAAATCAACATGCTGGAAGCTGAGTTGGCTCAGTTGAGAGCTAGCATTGAGCAACAGGGACGAGATTACGCCGTGTTGCTGGACATCAAGACTCGTCTGGAGCAGGAGATAGCCACCTACAAGAACCTCTTGGAAAATCAAGACATTAAGTAAGTTTGTTCCTTTATAAAAGTTAATGTGAGTTCAAACCAGTGAAGCATGGATAATATTATCTTGTTCAGGAATGGCTTCACTAATTAAAATTTTCTTCCTCTTACTCTTCCAGGGGTCAGTTTCAAGGTAATTGAAATCTCTCTTTGTATATTGTGGTAGGATGGTCAGTTTCACGTAGTGTATGTTGTACATTACATATAAATGACTCATTCTCTCTTGTCCCTTCAGCTGGAATCTCAAGTGGATCTCTTGTTGTCACATCTGGTGGATCTCAATCCTCTGGTGGATCCCATATTGTCACATCTGGTGTATCTCAAGCCTCTGGTGGTTCCTTCACCAGCACAACTGGTGGACCAGTGACCCAAATCAAGCAAACCACCCCCACTCCACAGCATACTTACTAAAGTGACACCATGCCACTTTGTGAGACAGTATTCAAACACATGCAGACATTTAATTTTAAATGAGTGTTGATACACAAATTGTGACATTACAAAGGAACAAGGTAACTTGTTATTTTTAAAACAATGAAAGGCACTCATTTTTGTGTTTCTGTATGTGAGAAAAACCTGTCTCTGAAAATAAAAGTACGTTCAAGAAACATTTCCTGCATGTGTTTTTTCCCCCTTCATAATACTATGGTCTAAAATTTAAAATAGTGCAAAACAGCAGAAAACAGCATATCCACCATCCTTTTACGCGGAAGTAAGCCTATGGGTGAGATTTCCAGTTCATTAGCTGCTATAGGTCTGTCTTAACATTAACTGTCTTAATCTATGTTTACAAACGTGACTATGTGAATGATGGGCTTGTGTTATTTGAGAATCTATTCAAATAAAGTGGGCTAAAAGATTTGATCATTTAACCTAATATTAAATTACTTTAAGTAGGCCTAATTTTGAAAAGCAGATATTAGATAAATATCAAAATAGCTATTTAACGTAGACCTGTATCTTAAACATCCTTGAAGAATATCAAAAAATATTATTAGGCTTGTGATTAAAAGAAAAAAAATAATAAAAATCTCACAACAGTAAAAAGCTTTTAATGCATTTTACAATATCAGTTATGCACGAGCATGGTTGGGATAGGAAATATACAATAATGTATTTAAAAAAAACCTCTAGAGCAGACACATTACTTTATTATATCCTAAGTTTCTATTTTATGAAAAATCTGTTCT
Organism: Cirrhinus mrigala; assembly: GCA_036247105.1. Taxonomy (NCBI): domain Eukaryota; kingdom Metazoa; phylum Chordata; class Actinopteri; order Cypriniformes; family Cyprinidae; genus Cirrhinus; species Cirrhinus mrigala. Next base: position 19,615,872 of record CM070017.1, read on the forward strand.
ATGAACTTCTAGCAAGCTCATGTAAACCGATTTGTCAATTCCAACATGAAAGGAGGCCAGTTGGCCAAACATTTACGAAACTACTAAATATAAAAATAAGACCGCCAGTAGGTGGTGGCAAGGCACCTAATGGCAAGATTTCCTAATGGATTAATGTTTAACTTTTTCTTTCAAAAACACAGATATATATTTAATACCCACACAACTGCTCCTTATAGACAATTGCAATTGTTCAGTCATAGTGCAGTTTGAAATGTTTGAAATGCCAGTCATTAACGTATTGTTTACTTACAGGCATCCTTCTTTTTTTGGTCTCAATTGGTAGTTGTTTTTCATCTATTTATTTATTACTTATTTAATTTAGTGCAATCCATATTAAAGTAATATACAGATAAATAAATAAATAAATAAAAATAATAATAATAGCAATAATAATAAGATAATACTTAAGGTGGTCAAATAATCTGCATACACTTTATCATCCACATTGCTAACCAAACTCAAAAAGTGTTTTTTTCTATCAATCAACCAATCAATCTATCTATCTATCTATCTATCTATCTATCTATCTATCTATCTATCTATCTATAGCTAGCTATCTATCCCAAGTTCAAGTTAAAGTGATTATAAATACTTCACATATACTACAAATATACTTGGATACAAAAATAGTAGAAAAGGACATGTATGAGAAAATAAAGAAAAGTAGACCGCTCCAGTCGCATGACATGCGTTGTCCTGTTTTACACTAATTGCTAATAGCAATAGATGCTGTTTAAGTGCAAAGATGGCAGATATTTGCACCTCAGCATTGTAGTACGTAATAAAACATATGCAGTAGCAAATGTAAATGATTATATTTATTTAAAGGATGCTTCCATACAACAGTAAAGCCTTCCCTATACCTAACCTTACCAGATAAACACTTTATTGTTAAATACCTGTGAGGTGCTTTGGTTCCACTTTTGAAATATTTCCTTTATTTGTATTGAAAATAAGTGCCTTTACAATCTGATATGTGGGAAAGAATGTGTTCAGCAAAAGGTGGATTCAAACTCTGGTTGATCGCGTCAAAAACCAGGCTATAGCTCAGTGACTAAGGGAGAAGTCCATGGATGAGCTAATATTTTAAGGTAACTGTTGTATGAAACAGGGTGGGGCTGAAAGTTGTGGAAGCGAAACGAGTAAGCTGGAGCTATTGCTATTGAAAGATGAGCGTGATACACAGCTCGAAGACAGCGGAGCTTTTATTATGCCACAGTTGAGCACTTCCTTCTGTTCATGCGTATGTGAGGTAAAACAGCACTGTTTTATCATACTTGACACATTTGAGTGTTGTGAAAATTCTGTTATAATGCTACTCTGACTTTTGTCACTTGTCTAATAAAATGCATAACATGTTAAAGTGTCTTCAGGGTTTCCATGTTTTCTACAAAGTAAAACCGGAAAATCGAGGGTGTATGACATCAGTAGGCGCGTTTCCATAGTATTTTCAATTCGTGTATCTTGAAGGGTAATGGAAACGGTCCGTTACACCGGTTAAATTGCTTATTTCTCTGGATTTAAACATTCTTGGGAACACTTGGGATAATGTAAGTACACAATTCAGCAAAATATATAAAACTGTTCTAGTGGTTTTGGGATATTTTAATAAAAAAATCTTACATATTATGCCTTTATGGTGTGTTTGACTAGAAGCAGCACTGCACAGACCAATCGGCCAGAGTGCTTGGAGTAAGGGCAGAATTAGAGACACTTTTCATCACATATGAAGTGAATTAAATGCAAGATTTGTCAAATACACAGATGTTTCAGAGACGTTTTAATAAAGCAACAGATACACTTTTCATGTATCTACTGTTTAATACATACATAAGCATATTCTATTTAAAGTGGGTCAATGTATAGTGCTTTTTTGATAAACATGACTCAGTATAACATTGCGACTACAGTTAAACTTATATAACTTTCTGTTATATAAACAGATTTGTGAGCATTAGTGGAACTTAAGAGGCTCGTTTGAGATGCATCTAGCCTCACCTGAAATTTAGGCGGGAGTATAGATGGCTGCAGTGAAATAGGTGCAGCCAAGATGGATGGTTCTGACCTTTTGAATTTAAATAGATACGAGATCAAAAGTAGATATCACATTATTCACACTGATGTGCTGTGTTGCTTATAAACATGATATAATTTCAGTTCTGTTGCTTTTATATGAAAATAAATATGAATAAATATGAATTATATTTATGGATTATCATCCATTTTTACTTTAATACAAACATGTATTTTAGATTTTTTTAGAAATATGACAAAAATCTCACACAGAGATCGCACTATCATAGTGTTTGGGAATATTCATGCATAATTTAAACACATAACCACATGATATTGGATAAAAAGATACAGATACAGTGCAGCTCAAGTAGGTATAACTACAGACCGGAGATCTCCAAAATGGGGCGTGATCTCGTTGCACAAAGACTTTCACCATTGGCTCTAGCTTCAGCCAATTATTATTGACTTACATTTCAAAATAGAACCTTATAAATGAAACATTGTTTTTAGTTGATCTAAAATAAAATAAAATATGCTATATAAATAAATATGCTCAGTGAGAGCAGAGCCCCAAAGCTTGTGGTCAGTGGTGTTCGGACTGGAGTTTGAACCTCTACTTAATGAAATCAGACTATAGAATACCCAAGACTTGTCACTCGTAGTTTTGAATGAGGAAAAATGGGTGTGGCTAGAAGGGATACAGCTCAGACCGGAAGCTAACAATGAAATTAATTGTTCTACCTATTTGATTGTGATTTGTACATGCCTGTCATGTGCCTGTCTGTCAGTGGGAGGAAGCCACGCTCTATTTTGGAGCTCCCACCCTGTTTTGGAGTTCCCACCCCCATTTAGAGATCTCCAGGCTGCAGTTATACCCTTCTCATGCAGCTGGGGGAAAGCAACTGTGCTTGACTGCACTTTTCCTAAACTGTTCATCATTTCAAAACATTTAAAGCAGGCAGGGTTATAACCTTACAGTATTCAAGACTAATTACTGTCAGACTTTCAAAATCCATCATCACTTGAATTAAGATTTTAAAATGTTATTTTAAAGCATAGCCAAAACTAAATCAGACTTTGGCATCATAGGCGGAGGGTGAACCAACTCCACGGTAAGGCTAAAAGCAGCCACACCTATTAACTACAAACATCATAAGCTCCTCTTTTTAGGTAAGAGCCAGACATGGATGTCATGTAGGCTAATAAAATATTTTTAATGGGACTGAACTTGTATTTAACATAATTACAATTTAATAAAAACATCAGAAATGTATAATTAACGTTTCATTTCCACGGTTATTCAAACAGTGAATAATTGATATACAGAAAAGGACATTATCACTAACTTTGATCTATTACGGGTTTTAAAAAAATTATCGTTATAATTATTATCGTTAGCCATCTGTGAAATGAATCTCTTACTTACATTGTACGTACATCCGTGCTTTTTTTGTTTATGATGAGAGAATTCAAGAGTACCGCACACTCAGCAAAACTGAGTTTCAGCGATGACACATCCTCTGTTTGGCCGTTGCATTCCTAAGTTCAGCAGAATCGTGTGTGATTGGTTATAATGCGCAACACTGCAAAAAACACTTTCTATTCATAATTACTTTGTTAGCAACAGACGTAGATTTAATTTGTTTGTGCAGGGACATTTTTGTCCAATTCAGGGGCAATTTTGCCCCAAGTCCCCTGGCCAGGAGACACACGCTCCGCCTATGTTGGCATCTCTTTTGAGATAGTTCTGGGGTTAAATACAGATTTAAAATCACAACAAGATACAGTTTAAAAGATATCATACTGTTTTTGAAATCAAATAGGAAATTAAACAGTCATCAAAGTATTCTGTGTCCTAAACTCCTGAAACATTTGTGCATTTTAGAGCAGTCAATGCAATGTTGGATTGAGGGGCTGTGACTGGAACCAGTGCACATTCTGGTGATAACTTATGTGTGTGCGTGTATGTCTCTCTGTATATGTCTATATACACCTTATGTGTGTGTGTGTGTGTGTGTGTGTGTGTATATATATATATCTCGAGGCATGGACTCCACCTGACCCCTGAAGCTGTGCTGTGGTATCTGGCACAAGATGTTAGCAGCAGATCCTTTAAGTCCTGTAAGTTGTGAGGTGGGGACTCCATGGACTTGTTCGGAGTTGTTTGTTCAGCACATCCCACAGATGCTCTACTAGATTGAAATCTGGGGGCATTGGAGGCCAAGTCAACACCTCAAACTCATTGTTGTGCTCCTCAAACCATTCCTGAACCATTTTTGCTTTGTGGCAGGGTGCATTATCCTGCTGAAAGAGGCCACAGCCACCAGGAAATATTGTTTCCATTAAAGAGTGTACATGGTCTGCAGCAATGCTTAGGTAGGTGGTACATGTCAAAGTAACATCCACATGGAAGGCAGGACCCAATGTTTCCCACTAGAACAATGTCAAAGGATCATACTGCCTCCGATGGCTTGCCTCCTTCCCATAGTGCAGGTGCCATGTGTTCCCCAGGTAAACTATGCACACACACCCAGCCAAAAATGTGATTCATCAGACCAGGCCACCTTCTTCCATTGCTCTGTGGTCCAGTTCTAATGCTCACGTGCCCATTGTTGGCGCTTTCCGTGATAGACAGGGGTCTTTCTTTCACTGTTAGTCCACATGCAGATACATGTTCACTCCTCCTTAGACAACCTGGTGGTCCCGAGCTCCCCCAGGAGCACCATATCAGTGCTGAACTTCAACATAGTCCACTGCAGTCCTCTAGTGTAGCAAAACAGAACATTAAGGAAATAAATATCTCTCAGATTCAGATGTAGAATAAAGAAGTTTTATTAGTTAGGAAATAATATAGGTGCATTACTCTTCAAAATAATAATAATAATAATAATAATAATAATATAGACATTTGTGACCCTGGACCACAAAACCAGTCATAAGGGTCATTTGTTTGAGATTTATACAGCTGAATAAATAAGCTTTCCATTAATGTATAGTTTGTTAGGATTGGACAGTATTTGGTCAAAATACAGCTATTTGATAATCTGTAATCTGAGGGTGCAAAAAGTTCTTAGCAATGCATATTACTAATAAAAAAACGACTGAAAGTTTTGATATATTTACGGTATAGGAAATTTAAATCTTCATATAACATGATATTTACTTAATATCCTAATAATTTTTGGCATAAAAAAAAATCAATCATTTTGACCCATACAATGTATTGTTGGCTCTTGCTAAAAATATACCCGTGCTACTTACAGAATAACTGGTTTTGTAGTCCAAGGTCACATTTAATGCATGCTTTATGACACAGTTGCACACATTCATGGTTTTAAAGGCAAAGAAAGTTTAATTTTTAGATTTAATACTTTAAAGTGGACTGTTTATGTCTACATACTAAATAAATATTAAAGTATTACACCAAATAAAATAAAATAAAATACTCAAGCTGGACACCCAAGTACTCAGGTTGATCTGTGTGACCTGTAAAAGGGTGGTGAAACTGCCACAGATGATCTCACATCACCTCAGAGTGACCCGACTTAAATTGTCTAAGGGATTTTCTCCGCTGGCACAAGACACTGGCTCATGCTCATAAACACACACACACACACACACACACAGCTTGTATACATACAGTGTGTGTCGAAAGCTTAGTTGTCTTACTGCACTCCTGCCACTGTTGTCTTGAGGATGAATACATCTCATAAGTATATACAGTTAACACACTGCCCTTAGCAGTTTCCTCACTAGGGTGGAACCTGAACACTGTTTGAACTCTGCTGGTGGTGACAGCTGGGACTGATACGAATGCACTCTCCCACACACCCTACCTCCTTCACCCACCCACAGAGTCCAGGAGCTGCCCTGAATCTCTATCTCTATAAGAGGTCAGAACTGGGCTCAATCATTTAGACAACTCTAACCGTCTCCTGCAGTGTCCTCACTGGGTTCATCTGATCTCCGTATCCATCAACAAGATGTCTTCAAAAGGACCCAAGAGTTGGGGTGGTTTGACAGCCTTTCCAGAGAAAGCCCACAGCATGTATGGAGGTGGTTTAGAAGGACGTACCCGCATCTCTTGCTCTTCCAGAGTTGGAGCACACAGTAGAGGAACTGGCGGAGGATGTGGTCTTGGTGGAGTATCTTGTTTTGGTCATGGATGTGGTGGAGGTTATGGTGAAGGATTTGCAAGGAAGGCTATTTTCAGGATTGGGACTATCAAGCGGAAGGTCATCTTGCAGAACTTGAACGACCGCCCAGCATCCTACCTGGAGAAGATGAAAGATGCCAATGCCATCATAAAAAGGCAAACCTGCGAGAACTATGAGAGGAAAGGGGCGATCACACAGAGAGACTACAGCCCCTACTGGAACATCATCATTCAGATTAGCAATCCTACCACCCACAACACCAACATCCTCCTGTAAATTCTCTGAACTGGCTGCTGATGACTTCATGGTGAAGTAAGTTACACAGTGCTGATGGATAATATATTCAGCACAACAGTTGTCAAAGTTGATAACAATAGCAATAAAATATTTCTTGAGCAGAAATCAACATATTAGAATGATTTCTGATGGATCATGTGACACTGAAGACAGGAGTAATGGTTTTAGACTAACTTAGTACTGGTGGCAGGAGGGCAGCATGTGGTTGTTATCTTCCACTGTGTTGTAATCTTCCACTGATACCATTTAAGAGAATCTTTAAAACATAATAGAGTTACCAATTCAAACTGCCACTTTATCTGCATTTATACAAGCCGACAAATAGGGACGTAATTGCGTGTCACAAGTCACATCCTATTCTTACCTATCGGTCACACACTGTTAGGTTGACAGTAGTTTAGGCTAATAACCTTTATTTAATCCCCACATTCACCACCAAAATATGTAGCAAATTAGCTCAACAGGCAAACATTTATAATTGATAACTCATTATAATGAATTATGAATTTTTTGATCAGCTAGCAGAATTAATATTACAATAAACCAACCTGTTTACCAAGCGAACACCAGAGTACAGGAATGCAAGAAGTTTTAGTATTGTTTAAGATTCAGCAGATCAACAGCCTTGAGCAAACCGTTTCTTAGTTCTTTTTTTTTTATTAGTACAGGACAGTACAAAAGAGACAGGAAGCAAAGTGGGAGAGACAGCACAATGGCATTATATGTCATCTCACTGCCCACAAGGCTATCAGCGCCGACAGGTTCTCAGTTCTAACACACCCTTTTTAAAAAAGGGGTGGGGCTACTTCATGGCTCAAACAATGAGACTAAGTTTGATACTTGCATGTCTTGCCCACTTGAATAAAAGTGTCCTGATGCAGTTTGTTGAGGCTCCAGTTGATCCTGGCCAGCTGTAGTCTGAGGATCTTTGGCATATGGAAAGACAAAGCCGCAGCCTGGCATGAACTTAGGGGTTCTTAGAAGACTTCTGGCTCAGCATACTCATCTTCTCAGAATCTAAAATCTTTTGATGTCATACCCTCAGGATTTGAGCCAATAAGGAATGGTATCTTTGGATGGAAATTTTACCATCCTTTGTCTTCTAGCAGGGTGTTTTGCATGTGAAACTGGATTAGGTGTTCAAGAGAAGAATCTTCAAGATTCTTATAAAACTAATGTGCCACAGAGTTGTGATCTTGGTTAATTAAATACTACTAAAACATTAATTCAAGGTTTCATATATAAACAAAACACTATAAAAGAACATATGATTACATAGGATACATGATTTGTGTGTCTGATCGGTCCAGATGCTCCCACCCCCCTCCCCCTTTGTTCCCTGTCCCTAATTGCACCCTAAATCATTGCGGTCTTCATCTGAGTCCACATTTTCGTGATGTAATGCTACTTTGACTGTCGGGTAGAAGGCTCTGCAGACATGCACTTCGAGGGGCACATAGCGGCCGCAAAAGGGGACGCTCGCAAGCACCCTTCTGAAAGCTAAAATGACAAACGGGACATCTTACAGTCTCGTTGACTTAACAAACACACGCTGGCTATTGTGAGTTTGCAAGACTGAAAGTGCACGTGAAGTGTGTCATTTGGGACAGGGCCCAAACCAAGCTGTATTCATGTTATCAAAACTCTGAACCATGTGCACTATCAAAATAATTAAAATAGCTACTAACAGTAGACAGCAAGCGCTTTTCTAGCATGTATGGCTTATTTCAGTAATTTCTTGCTCTCCGTTGGCAAATGACGGCAGATTTCTGGCAGAGTGGGAAAGAAGGATTTGAACGGAGAGAGAGTTTTGGATTGAATAAAATAATAAAAGAAACAAACAAAACATGGCGAAGGAGAAGTAAACAGCACAAAAAGCGCTTGGAATGATTTTTGATGAGACTTTGGAGGAGGCTGAGCAGGACTTTTTTGCATGTGATGTGTGCATCTGTATAATGTGTCCATGCGTGTAAATGTATGGGAGCATATGTACAGTGCCCTCCACAAATACTGGTACCCTTGGTAAATATGAGCAAAGGCAGCTGTGGAAATAAATCTGTCTTGTTTATCCTTTTGATCTTTCATTCAAAAAATTCACAAAATCTTAACCTTTCATTGAAGTAAAACAATGGAAATTGGGGGGAAAATCTCATTAAGAAATAATTGTTTTTCTCTAGTTCACGTTGGTCACAATTATTGGCACCCCTAGAAATTCTTATGAGTAAAATATCTAAATTTATATTTCTTAGCACACCATGGTGGAGCTAGGAGCATGAAACTGTCTAGCCATAACCTCCTGTTGCACAGGATTTTAGATATGAGAAACACAAAGGCCAAATTGTTCATCACAAGGAGTAAGACAAAACAACATAGTTCTGAGTGCAGAACAAGATTGCTGAGCTTCACAAAATAGAAAGTGGCTGTATGAAAAGAGATAAAACATCGAAAATCCCCATTTCCACCATCAGGGCAATCATTAAGAAGTTCCAATCGACTAAAGATGTTACAAATCTGCCTAGAAGAGGACGTGTGTCTGTATCGTCATAATGGATGATGAGGAGGAGACTTTGAGTGGCCAAAGACTACAAGGATTACAGCTAGAGAACTGCAGAGATTAGATGAGTCTCTAGATGGTGTGGGCCAAGGAGAAGATGATCCTGATCAGCTCCTGGTGATTCAGGCTGGGTGTCAGGTGTCCACTGGTGTTGCAGTTTCGCTGTTCCATTTTCTGCTGTTTCAGGTCATTGGTTGTTTCGGGCTGCAGGGTGTTCCTCATGAAGCCTAACCAGTCCTTTTGGTCTGCTGTCTGGGAAGACAGGCTAAGCATCTGCAACATTTTGGCACACTCGTTGTGAGATTAAGGGCAGGAGGCTAATGCAAGATCAAACAGAATTTAGAGCTAAAGGCACAGTGGAGCAGCTAGGTGTATATACAGCTAGGTTTTGCCAGGTGTGATTAGCTATTGAAGTATTCTGTTATTATTATCTTAGCTGTGGATAACAGTGTGCTAAGATTTGTGTGGGAATGTTTCCTGAAAAGGGTGTAAGCAGAGTGATGACTTAAGATGGTTTTTATTGTCAAGTTATTACTCAGAACTTACTGATGGTTCACAACAGGCTTGGTCTCAAAACAAACAAAGAAGATAAATGTAAATAGGTAAAAAGGGGTTAATGTAATTAAATTAAATACATGAAAGTATTAAAAAAATGTACAACCTACTGCTATTATTATTAAAATAAATAAAAAGAATTAAGTAAGTAATTAAAACAGGGGAAAGACCTTAAATTGGGAATAATCAATAGCATTAGTGATTAACTGTTAGCTTCGCTTTATACATCAATCTATCCATGTTTTTCTTCCCATTTGTTGTTTAATGGGTCTGGCTTCTGGTCTCAATCGCGTCCAGCTATTTATAGCTGTACAAAACAGCTTGTTTTGCTGCTTGATATCGCAAACTGGTGTGTCTTACCGTATTATTTTAATGTATTATCTTAATTATGACCACACTGGTTTGTAGTGCAAACAGTTTTACCATTTGCTTCACATTGTTAGTCCTCTCGTTATTTCCCTATAGCGGCTAATGAACTTTAAGTCACATAGGTTTACTTCCACAATGAAGAAAAAGGTGGATAGTTGGTCACAGCCGCTGCGTGTCCAGCTCCCATGGTATAAATCACTTCACACTGGATACACACAGGCTGTACAGGCTGCAAGTAAATGATGCTAACCACTAACTGCTGAAGTTATTAGGCAACTTAAGCCCAAACTGAAGAGCCGCTAGGTTGCGTTAGCTTATATAAGGTGGTTTGTTTACAATATGGGGTCACCAGGTGATGAATGCACTGGAGTTAGCGCTTCCTGTGACAAGTTGTTTTCATGGGAACTAGTGCACACCAGTGAAATTTAACAGTTTATGAAGAATGTTTGCACATTTCAAGAGTTAAAACATGGCGCTTTATACTTTCAGATATTCAAGAACTTGATGTCACATTGAGTAAAATGCAAATATGGTTTGGCATTTGCAAATTTTACTAAGTTCTTTTCTGTGAGTGAGTGCTTCCAATTTAAACAAAAGGCTTTGTGTACTTGTTTAAAAAAGGTAATTACACAGGTTGGTTGTACATTAAGCACATGTACGTCTGTCTCATCCATAAGTACTGAAGTTTCTTTCAACGAGTGAAGCACATTATCGATCACCAGGTTGCTACACTTTTATATATGTGACCCTGGACCACAAAACCAGTCTAGGTAGCAGGGGTATATCTGTAACAATAGCCAACAATACATTGTATGGGTTAAAATGATTAGTTTTTCTTTTATGCTAAAAATCATTAGGATATTACAAAAAGATCATGTTCCTACATGTTTCCTACTGTAAATATATCAAAACTTTAGTAAATTAGTAAATCAGTAATTTAGTAAATGCATTGTAATAGTAATATGCATTGCTAAGAACTTCATTTGGACAACTAAATGCAATTTTCTCAATATTTTGATTTTTTTTGCACCCTCAGATTTCAGATTTTAAAATAGGTGTATCTCAGCCAAACATTGTCCTATCCTAACAAACCATACATCAATTGAAAACCTATTTATTCAGCTTTCATATGGTGCAGGATCATGTACAGTCAAAGTTTAGATGAACGGGATCAATTTAACTTATTTATTCAGCTACATGTGGCCCAGGATCACATATACAGTCAAAGTTTAGATGAATGGGATCAATCTAACTATAATTTGTAAGGCAAAATCATTAAGGAAAATATGTCTAGGTGTCTTTCCACATGCTTTTGAGCATCAAAACAAGTAGTGCCTTTAAGTAGTGCCTGGAGTGTGATATAGTGTTTTTGTCTTTTGTTTAGATGGCAGGGTTAAACAAAGAGGTGGCCAAGAGCACAGAGGTTATAGAAATGTCCAGGTCAGAGATCACAGAGCTGTGAAACACCTTACAGAGTCTGCAGATTGAGCTACAGTCTTAACTCAGCATGGAGAGACACAAGTAAAATGCAGACCAACAACCCAAACTCCACAGCGCACATACTAAAATCACAGCATGATGCTTTGTGAGACAGTATAAAAAAAATACATTTAATTTTAAAGGAGTGTTGACACAATTTGTGACAGGGCAAGGAACAAGGTAACTTGTGTTTTTTTTTTCTTAAACATCGAAAGACACTCTTTGAGAAAAACCTCTCTCCGAAAAGGAAAGTGCTGTCAAGAAACATTTTCTACATGTGTTTTGGTCTAAAATTTAAAATGGTGCAAAGCCCATGGCAGTCACATTCTTAAAAGCAGAAAATATCAGATCACCACTCTCAGAAATTAACATATAAGGAGCAGTGTTTATTATCTATTTATTGTCAGAGATGTATTTATTTTGCAGCATAAATGAGTAAATCTTTTTTTTTTTTGCTTGTCTTTTGTGCTGCTTATTGGCCAGGAGATGCTATTATTTATCTTGGACAGACAATTTCAAATCTTTTCCAGAGCGATGCGTTATTAGAACTACTACATTTTCCCATGTTAAGATCAAGAATTGTTTTAATCTCTGATTTATATACAGACCGAGGGTTTTTCCTGAAAAAGTCTGAGTCTTGCTGTATCTCTCAGGCTGCATTGCAGTGCCTATTCACAGGCACAATCCCACAACTGATCAGCACAGAAGCTTTGACCTGCTCCATCACCAACCTGGGCCAGTGCACCCCTCCTTAGATGACCTGGTGGTCCCAAGCTCCCCCAGGAGCACCATATCAATACCGAACTTAGTGCGGACACCCGATCAACATAGTCCACTGCAGCCCAGAACCCCTGAGCTCAAGCAATCCACCAGCCTCAGCCTCCCAGTAGCTTGGATTACAGGAGCACACGCCACTGCATCCGTCGAGAGCTGAGAGTATCAGCGCTGCAACTTAATCTAGTGCTCACAGAGCCCTATAGTGTGGGAAAACAGAACAGAAGTAGTTTCGCTGTCTCTCTCAGATTCAGATGTAGAATATAGAAGCTTTATTAGTTAGGAAACTACTTGCTACTCAGAATAATAAAAATAAACAATTTAATTTAGACATTTAATGCATGCTTTATGACACACTTGCACACATGGATGGTTTTTAAAGCAAAGAAAGTTAAATTATTAATTACTTAAATTATTAATACTTAAGTTAAAAGTGTAAACTTTTGTACTTTTTCCTCATGTTTTTTTGGTCTACATACTAAATAAATATTAAAATACTGCAGAATTCACAAATTAAAGTAAAGTAAAATAAAATAAAATAAAATAAACTACTCAACCTGTACTCAGGCTGATCTGTGTGATCTGTAAAAGGGTGGTGAAACTGCCACAGATGATCTCACATTACCTCAGGGAGATACCTATCTGCCAAATCCTTCTTTATGATTATTATAATGGTAAATTTATAACATCTCCAACCTCACATGACCGGCTCAACCTCCTTTTTCTGCACTTAACTGTCAAAGGATTTCCTCCAGTGGCACATAAACGCTTGCACATGCTTGTAAAAATACACACACAACTTGTATACACAAAGTGTGTGGTGAAAGCCTAGTTGTCTAATTGCACTCCCTCCATTGTTATCTTGAGGGTGAGTACATCTCATAAGTACATTCAGTTAACACATAAATTCCTTAACACTTTTCTCACTAGGGTGGAACTTGATCATTGGTCTTTAAGTTTCAACTTTGTTGATGGTGACAGCTGGGACTGAAATGCATGCTCTCTCCCACACACACCTTTCTTCACCCACCCACAGAGTACAGGAACCGCCCTGGATCTTCATCTCTATAAGAGGTCGGAGCTGGGCTCAAAGGTGCCATCCTCGTCTGGACAACTCTGACTGTTTTCTGCAGTGTCCTCTCTGGGTTCATCTGATCTCCGTATCCATCGACCATGTCAGTCTCTGTTCGCCAGATGTCCTCCAAAGGACCCAAGACCGTGACCTCAAAGTCCACCGTCACCAAGAGTCGCGGGGGTTCGACGGTCTTTCCACAGAAAGCCTACAGCGTGTATGGAGGTGGTTTAGGAGGAAATACCCGCATCTCTTCTGCCTCCAGAATTGGAGGATATGGTGGAGGATATGGTGGAGGATACGGTTTTGGCGGGGGATATGGTGGAGGACTTGGTGGAGGTTATGGTGGAGGACTTGGTGGAGGTTATGGTGGAGGACTTGGTGGAGGTTATGGTGGAGGACTTGGAGCAGGCATAATGCCTGGAGGCTGCGTTATAAAGGACTTTCAGCTAAATGAGAAGGCCACCATGCAGAACCTGAACGACCGCCTGGCATCCTACCTGGAAAAGGTGCGCTCACTGGAGGCTGCCAATGCCATCCTGGAAAGGCAGATCCGCGAGTACTATGAGAAGAAGGGGCCAATCGCTCAGAGGGACTACAGCCCCTACTGGAACACCATCAAGGACCTGAAGGACAAGGTACAGTGATTTCTAAATGATTACGAAACAAGCAAGTTCTAGTGCAATGAAATTCTTTTGCCTATAGCATGCTGAAAAAGAGATCAAAGATCATCACTTGCTTTCTCTGAGTTTGATGATATATCCATATAAAGAAAGTCTCCACATTTATATGTGCTCTCATGTATTAAATGTTCTACCTTTCAGATTAAAAATGCTACCATCCACAACGCCAACATCCTCCTGCAGATCGACAACTCTAGACTGGCTGCTGATGACTTCAGGGTGAAGTAAGTTACACAGTGTTGACACATTCATGTGGACTTAGACAAAACCAGTTTGATGGATAAAATATTCAGCACAACAATTTTCAACATTGATAACAACAGCAGTGAAATGTTTCTCAACTTGCAAATCAACATATTAGAATGATTTCTGAAGGATCACATGACACTGAATACAGGAGTAATCGCTGACTGCTAAAACAAATCAACTTTGACATTGCAAATATAAATTACATTTTAAAACATATTACAAAATATTTTAAAAATCACAAGTGTTTATCATTTTACCGTATTTTTGATCAAATAAATGCAGCCTTGGAAAGCATAAGAGACTTATTTTAAATACATAAAAAGCAAAACTTTTTAACAGTATGTGTGTATTTATGACATTGGTGGTGTTTGAATAATTTTTGGTGTGTTTATTCCCTATGTCACCTTTCCACCAATCAGATATGAGCATGAGGTGGTGATGCGGCAGTGTGTGGAGTCTGACATCGCTAACCTGCGCCGCTTGCTGGACCAGACGACCATGGCAAAGGCCGACCTGGAAATGCAGATCAAGAGTCTGGAGGATGAGCTGGCATTTATGAAGAAGAACCACCAGGAGGTTTGTAGTAGTTTTCTGATAGATCATCTGTGTGTAACTGATCCTAAATGTTTGGACTATTATATTATAAAATATTGTATTATATTGTGGCATTTCAGGAACTGGCTGCACTGAGGTCACAGCTGACAGGTACAGTGAACGTAGAGGTTGATGCTGCTCCTCAGCAAGACTTGAACAAGGTTCTGGAGGAGATTCGTGCTCATTATGAGAACATCATACAGAAACACCGCAGGGATCAGGAAGCCTGGTTTAAAGACAAGGTAAGACATCTTCTGTCTCTTTGAATCCACTGGTTATGAATTTTACTTTGCTATCAAGCATACTGCAAGATGTCTGATTTCACTGAATAACAAATCACATATTCCAGAATCTCACTTGAAGTAGTGTGTGATATAGTGTTTTTGACTTTCGTTTAGACGGCAGGGTTGAACAAAGAAGTGGCCCAGAGCACAGAGGTCATGGAAACATCCAGGTCACAGATCACAGAGCTGCGAAATACCTTACAGAGTCTGGAGATCGAGCTACAGTCTCAACACAGCATGGTGAGACTCAAATGGAATGTAGAGTGTGAGAGATCAGATACATTATCTGAACCAAAGCCAGGAAAATATAATATAAGACTTGAAGAAAGCAAAGCAACAATGCTTTATGAAAATTTGTGCATGTTCTCAAACAGATAGCAGCACTGGAGAAGTCACTGGCAGAAACAGAGGCTAGGTACAGCTCCATGTTAGCAGGCTACCAGAACCAAATCAACATGCTGGAAGCTGAGTTGGCTCAGTTGAGAGCTAGCATTGAGCAACAGGGACGTGAGTACGCCATGTTGCTGGACATCAAGACTCGTCTGGAGCAGGAGATCGCCACCTACAGGAGCCTCCTGGAAAATCAAGACATTAAGTAAGTTGGTTCCTTTATAAAAGTTGATTTGAGTTCAAATTAGAAGAGCATGGATTATGTTATTTTTTTTTTTTTGTCCAGGAATGACTTCACTAATTAATTTTTTCTTCCACTTACTCTTTCAGTACTCAAATTCCAGGTAAATGAAATCTCTCTTTGTATATTGTGGTAGGATGGTCAGTTTCAGGTAGTGTATGTTGTACATTACACATGAATGACTCCTTTTCTATTGTCCTTCAGGCGGATCTATCACTATCTCAGGTGGATCTCAATCCTCTGGTGGTTCCCACACCATCTCGGCTGGTGGACCGACAATCCAAATCAAGCAAACCACCACCACAACACACCGTAAATACTAAAGTCACAGCATACACTCACTGTTGTGTTTTTGTATCTGAGAAAAACCTGTCTCTGAAAATAAAAGTGCTGTCAAGAATATTTGTTACGTCTGTTTTTTCACATAACACTATGGTATAAAGTTTAAAATGATGCAAAACACATGGCAGTCAAGAGTAGAAAATGTATATATCACATAGATCACCACACTCAGAAATGATCTTTATAAGGAGCAGTCGTTATTATCTATTTATTTTCAGAGTTGAAAGAACATAATTGAATATAATACGCTTATCGCACAATTAATCTATGAAAAGCCACAGTTATATTTGTGTGTGAAATATCTCGAAGGCCACTTATGAGATGAAACCCCCCAAATTAAATGAGAGTAATAGAGAGTATTTTGTGTTAAAGCTGCATCTACAATATATCATCAGTCAATACAAGTAAACACAGAATCACTTAGGTTCTGTTATGTTGTTGCTGTTTCTTTATTGTGGTAAGACAAGTCCTTAGAGAATAAGGCAAATACTCAAACATCTGAGTCTGGCTGTATTGCTCAGGCTACGCTTTAGTGTGGCATTAAGATGGAAAAATTTTAATTACTTACTTAATCTTTCCCTCCAGGTTCTGAAACATTTTTTTTAGCTTATGAGAGCCATAGCTGATGAGTGAAAATGTAATGTTATGACAACGGCAAGTCGAATTAAAGAGGATGACAGGCAGAGGAGATTAAGATCCAACCTCTGAGGATGTATGAAAACAGTCAGATGTGCCTAAGCTAAATAAAAATCATCGTCTGACCACCCTTTCGACAATATTGCACAGTGGGATGGGAGGGACAGCAGGGATACTGTATGGAAATTAATGCAGAATTAATTCAGATTTTTTTTTTTTTAAATAAAACACTAACATCATATTTTTGTCATAACAATTTTTGTTATGAAGGACATATTAAAACGTTAGCTAGTCTGAGAGCAGTGTTGGGAAGGTTACTTTGGAAATGTAATAGGTTACAGATTACAAGTTACTCTATTTAAAATGTAATAAGTAGTGTAACTTTTTAATTACTTTATTAATGTAACTACATTACATTTATTACATTCTAAATTTATAATATTTTCAACTGTAAATTATTTTGAAACATTTAAACCAGGCAGAGTTAACCTTACAGTAGCACTCAACACTGATTACTGTCGGACTTTCAAAATCTTTTTCAACAACTGGCTGGATGTACATTATCCCACTTATTACACAGCTTCTTGCCACAAAAGTAAATAATTAGACATGAATCATTGATCTGAGATTAAATATTTAAACGCAAAGCCTCGATGAAGAAATCAGTTTCTAGCAAGTGGCAAGTTCAAACTAGACAGACATTTAAGGGATACAGTGCATACAACTTTTTTTACACAACATTTTACCACATAAATGATTAAGTACTAGTACTTACAATACTATTTTGTTAGTTATCTTATAATCCATTACAGTGTACATAAAAAAAAAAAAAAAGGCAGCAGCTGCGTTTGGATGAAACAATAGAGCGAGTCCATGATACCAGAATGACAGACTTAAGAAATTGTACACATAATATTGAATTGAGCTTTAATATTTTATTATCTAACCAACGCAAAGCTTCCACCAAGAGAAACTATCACGCGTATAGCGCCGACTTAAGTTTTAAGTAGCTTTTACCAGTTGTTATCAGGGAGTAACATACCTTGGAATGTCATGACTGACCAATCAGAATCAAGCATTCCACAGAGCCATGTAATAATCTAATTTAACGCACACCCACCACAAATTCAGACTTAACACCTTTTATTTACTTTGAGATCATTCTGAGATTAAATACAGATTTGAAATCATAACAAGAAATAGTTTAATAGCTATGATACTGGTTTTGAAATCAAATGTTTGCATAGTTGTGACAGGAAACACTGGCATCTTACAATGCCTTGGAAAAAAAAACAATTAATCTTAAAAAATAAACTATATGTGTAAACCCAAGTAGGAAATAAAAACATATTAAAATACTGAATAAGCATGTGTCTTATTCTGTGTCCTAAACTCCTGAAACATTGGTGTCTCATTTTAGAGCAGTCAATGCAATTTATAAAAGAAGTCAATTAAAACTGTCACCACATATCACCACACTAAGAAATTAACTTTATAAGGAGTAGTATTTGTTTTATGAACAATTTCAGTTTTTGATTTTACTGCTAGTCTTGTGCTCCCTCTGTTGGCCAGGAGATGCTATTATATATCTTGGACAGACGTTTCACATCTTTCCTAGAGCGGTGCGTTAGAATTGCTGTATTTTGCCATGTTAAAATTAAGAATTTCAGACGTGGATCATAAGTTTGACTCCAAAATGGTTTCACCACTGAGTTTGTGTATTATAAACACACTGAGGGTTTTTCTTAATGGATTTAACAGACTATTACGAAACAAATACATTTCATTTTCTTTTGTTTGTTCAGTAGGCCAGGAAGTTATTTTGATATTAAATAGTAGTGCAAATTTTAGAGGCACACAGTAGACTATATAGAATACCACATTACAGTAAAAGGCTGCATAACTTAATTTGGCTAGTAAGGGCTTTATTTTTATAGGCAGTCTATTATTTAACACAAAAGACTGAGTCTCGCTGTATCGCTCAGGCTGCACTGCAGTGTCTATTCACAGGCGCGATCCCACTACTGATCGGCACGGGGGCTTTGACCTGCTCCGTCTCCGACCTGGGTCGGTTCACCCCTCCTTAGACGACCTGGTGGTCCCGAGCTCCCCCAGGAACACCATATCGATACCGAACTTAGTGCGGACACCCGATCGACATAGTCCACTGCAGCCCAGAACCCCCGAGCTCAAGCGATCCGCCAGCCTCAGCCTCCCAGTAGCTTGGATTACAGGCGCGCGCCACTGCACCCGGCGAGAGCTGCGAGTATCAGCGCTGCTACTGAATCTAGTGCTCACAGCGCCCTCTAGTGTACAAAGCAGAATACTAGACTGCCATCACCTGTTGAACAGAGTAAATGTAAAACTTTTTATTAAATATCTTTCGTATATTTTTAAAAATGTGTGGATATGGTTTCACCACTGAGTTTGTGTATTATAAACACACTGAGGGTTTTTCTTAATGGATTTAACAGACTATTACGAAACAAATACATTTCATTTTCTTTTGTTTGTTCAGTAGGCTGAACAAACTAGAATACTAGACTGCCATCACCTGTTGAACAGAGTAAATGTAAAACTTTTTATTAAATATCTTTCGTATATTTTTAAAAATGTGTGGATATGGTTTCACCACTGAGTTTGTGTATTATAAACACACTGAGGGTTTTTCTTAATGGATTTAACAGACTATTACGAAACAAATACATTTCATTTTCTTTTGTTTGTTCAGTAGGCCAGGAAGTTATTTTGATATTAAATAGTAGTGCAAATTTTAGAGGCACACAGTAGACTATATAGAATACCACATTACAGTAAAAGGCTGCATAACTTAATTTGGCTAGTAAGGGCTTTATTTTTATAGGCAGTCTATTATTTAACACAAAAGACTGAGTCTCGCTGTATCGCTCAGGCTGCACTGCAGTGTCTATTCACAGGCACGATCCCACTACTGATCGGCACGGGGGCTTTGACCTGCTCCGTCTCCGACCTGGGTCGGTTCACCCCTCCTTAGACGACCTGGTGGTCCCGAGCTCCCCCAGGAACACCATATCGATACCGAACTTAGTGCGGACACCCGATCGACATAGTCCACTGCAGCCCAGAACCCCCGAGCTCAAGCGATCCGCCAGACTCAGCCTCCCAGTAGCTTGGATTACAGGCGCGCGCCACTGCACCCGGCGAGAGCTGCGAGTATCAGCGCTGCTACTGAATCTAGTGCTCACAGCGCCCTCTAGTGTACAAAGCAGAATACTAGACTGCCATCACCTGTTGAACAGAGTAAATGTAAACTTTTTATTAAATATCTTTCGTATATTTTTAAAAATGTGTGGTTAGTACATTTTTAAAGTTCTAATCTCCAAACATTTAATCAAAAATGTATTTTTTTTTTAAATTGGACATACGTTTCATTCAAATTATTCAGCTGCTGTTGTTTTTATTTACTTAGTTTAATCTAATGTAATTTAGTGGTTAATCCATGAATCATTTGCTATACCTTTGGATTTTCAGCTGGTTTATATTTTATTTACCATATGTATATTTATCACTTGTACACACATTTAGCTCTCTAATTTTATTGCGGCAAACTTTGCTGTTTAAATTCCTCGAAGAAATATAAGAAATTAAGGGGCTGGGGTCTCAGATACTGGCTCCGGTTGCAGCCCTGACAGGAACCTCTGGAACCAATGCATGTTCTAGTGATTCAACATCTGGAAATTATGTGCCAGCTGTGACAGAAAACGGTGGCAACAGGACCCCCATCCATATATGTATTTTCTTAATTAATGTTACCGGCATTATTGTAAATATATTTTATATATATTGTAAAAAGTAAGAAAATCAACAGCGGATTAATTAAAAACTACACTTTTTCTTGTTCAATAAGATGGAAATCACAAATATGTCACAATAGTTATTTTTATGTATATATATATATATATATATATATATATATATATATATATATAAATATATATACATACATTTGTATATATTTATTTATATATATATTTTAAATTAGTAAAATTTGTACATGGTCCCATTTTCTCCATGTATGTGTTCACAAAATAAGCAAGTAATATCACCAAATAAGTATTACTGTCTCAAGCCAAAGTGGCAGACACTGTAGGTTTGGGAGCCTCGTATGTTTAGCTGAGGAATGGAGAGGCAGTGACAGGAACCTCTGAGCAGCTGTGGCAGAATTTTCCAAACTCAACGGAACGTGAAGTTTTAATCCAACATAAACCAATGTCATATGTGTCATATTCTGTCATCATTTCACTGTATGTAGTCTAAAGCCAAAATATGAATATTTAATAGTCGCACTGTCAGCGTGTTACTGTTAAAAATTATTTAAATGTTTAACATCGTTAAATAAGGCAGTTACCGCACATTCATTCAGCCATTTTAAACAATGGAATAATCAGTATGGGCTCGGAATAAGAGCACCAACACACAAACAAATTAGCCATGGTTTTACTACAAATAAAACCAAAAATTGCAATTGAAGTTAAACCATATAACCACAAATTAGGCAGACATTTGCACCTCAGTATTGTAGCTATAAAATATATGCAATAATAACAGAGACGAGGTGGGGGATTAGCCTAACCTAACCGATGCAGCGCGGCTGCGGAGAGCCGCTTCAACGAGTCGCAAGCATTGACTAGAGTGGCCGCTTCAGAGCAGTAACACGCCGCAGATGTGTGCAGTACAGGGGGTCGAAACACATGCCAAAGCTGCGATCTACTCCGGTTGTCACGTCGGAGCTGTAACGCACCGCAGACGTGTGCATTGTGTGGTAAGAGATTTATTCAACATAGTGTATAAGCTTCACTTATAACGGGAGTGTTTTTTAAAATGCATACACCTGCACTAGAATAGACTAGGCTAATCAGTGATGATGTTCTTTGATAATGTTAGGCTGCTTTTAGCCTTATGCTGGAGCTGGTTTCGGGCAATGAAACTAAGTATGTAAATAATTAAATAAATTGGCACGAAAATATCATGTATTGGCGATCTCGCAGGCTGAGGATAGGACCCAACACTACTGTAGCGTATTATTTACTCACCCAACCGGTTGTAAATTCTACTTTGCTGCCAAACATACTGCAAGACTCCTGATTTCACTGAATAACAAACCACATATTCCAGAATGTAATTTGAAATCACAGAGCTGCGAAACACCTTACAAAGTCTGCAGATCCAGCTACAGTCTCTGCTTAGCATGGTGAGATACAAGTGGATTGTAGAGCAAGAGAGACTAGATACATTATCTGAAACAAAGGCAGGAAAATATAGGAAAGTATAGAAAGCAGAGCAACGATGCTCTATCAGGTTTTTTGTGCATGTTTTTAAACAGATAGCAGCACTGCAGAAGTCACTGATGGAAACAGAGGCTAGGTACAGCTCTATGCTAGCAGGCTACCAGGAACAAATCAACATGCTGGAAGCTGAATTGGCTCAGCTGAGAGCTTGCATTGAGTGAAATTTTATGTACTATAATGTAACAGGCTACCGCTAGCAAGCAGCTAATCGTGTCCCTTTAGTGGCTTTGTAGAATGCATTATTTATTTTCTGTGCCTTACTAATACGGATTTACTGTTTGGGAGCATCCCTACAGTTAGTTTTATTCTTTGGTTCATTGTAATTATTTGGTGGAAAATGAAGTTCCACCTCTGCATTGTTAGTCTTTTTCTATGGCTCAGTCTCCATAGTGTTGTGATACGTCATGTTTACATAGCAGCAGTAGTGATGAAAGAACGCCCTTGAGAAACAGTTTAGAGATGAGAACTCTAAATATAAAACTTGCATTCTGATTTTGACATCAAAAGGCACAAAAATTGTTTTTTTTTTTTTTCCCATGGATTTTAAACGTTTACCTCCACTTGTTACCAGTGTTTTTCTGCAACCACTATGCGCGCACAGCTGCAAGTGACGTAACTGTGATGTCTACTCCAAATTGGTCTATTAATAAATTGTATATCAAATTTTGTCTTTTATATCACTGTCTTCCACTATTATGTCACATCAGGCTACTTTATAATGGTTTTCAGTGAGAGGAAAACAATTCAGTGTGTTGCGTTTATATTCTGGATTCATGTGCTTGCCTGTAAACTGTATAGCCAATTTAATTTGGTCTTTTTATATCACTGTCTTCATTCAGTAAGCCATGTTAAACCAGTGTTTTATAACAGGTTTCTATGGGAGAAAACCCATGTGAAACTGTGCGTTGCTTTCATATTCTGTCATATTTTGGGCTCATCTGCTCGCTTGTATAGTTTGCAGCAAAGGTATTAATGCATTAAGCTACGTCAAACGCTTTCTATAGGAGGAAAGCGCTTAACATGTAACTGTGTGTCGTCTTCATTTTCTGGGTTCATAAGCGTTTTATGGCCCTGAGACAGAAGTCACTGGCAGAGTCCCTTCAGAAAAGCAAAGAATATCTACATAGCAATGGTGAGTGTAATGTTTCAGTCAAACTGACATAGTTATTGTTCATTTTAAAAGTGCATTCAAAGGCATGCTTTTGAAAAGAAAAAGTATTGGTATGTCGGTAGTATTGAAGATACTGACCCTTTGTTTATGTACTAGATCGATAGGAAAAAACTGCATTATCTCTCACCCCTAGTGCTGCTGCTGAATCTAGTGCTCACAACGGCATCTAGTGTAGTAAAGCAGAATACTAGACTGCTATTATTTAATTTATTATTTAATTTAACTTAATGATTAATACATGAATCATTAACTATAACTTCGGATTTTTAGCTGGTTTATTATGTGTTTTGTTTACTATATGTATGTGTATTTTTATCACACGGACAGATGCCGGCTCTGGCTGCAGCCCTGACAGGAACCTCTGGAGGTGATACAACGTCTGGAAATTATGAGGAAGCTGTAATGGAAAACTTTGTGGCAACAGGAAGCTTAGGGACTTCACCTTATATGTATTTTATTAATGCATGTTACTGGTCTTGTTGTGGATGTATTTTAATAATTGTTATTTGTATTTAGTTATTTATTTACTTTTTTGGATTTTCAAACATATTTAATCATAACTTGCCCTACTTTAGATATGCTGACTTTTCTCTGCTATCATATGTAAATCAGTGCTGCAGTAAAGCTATTACATTCAGATCTGCCTCCATTCCACTACACAATGATCACTTTTTACAAGAAAATCAACAATGGATGATAACAGTGACATAAGTTGGAAATCATTCACAAATATGTTGCAATAGTTTTTTATGTATTTATTTATATCATAGTTTTTTTTTTATTATTATTTGTAAAATTTGTACATTGTCCCATTTTCTTCATGATGAATGTCACCTCCAAATAAGCAAGGAATATCATCATATGCAAGTATTACTGCCTCAAGACAAATCAGTAGATGCTGTGGCATTGAGCGAAGTCTTAAACTGTAGTGGTAAGTAGTGCAAATCAAATTTCAATTTCATTTTCATTTGACATTAATAAATGTGAAGATGCTTCTTTATTCTGTCCATATGCTATCTTAGGCAAGTCTTTTGCAGGATTTTTTTGCACTAACTTTAAATCTAATTGTAAAAGTTTGATCCTTCTTTCCTATTTCTGTAAAAAGTTCATAATATTAAAAGGTCAGTGAAACCTGAATATATCACACATGACTGAATAATAATTATTGTCCAGTCGAGAGATAATTAAAATGTAAAACGTCTATGATTTAAAGTGTGAAACAGCTCCTCCATCTGGCCATGGAATGTAGGCACTGAATATGAACGGAAAACCAGTCATTTGACACTACATACAGTAATGTCCCTTCTGTTAGTGAACAGGTTACAGGTTACAAATTTTAAAGTGAGACAATGTCATTATCTGCAGTTGAACAATTACATTATCACTGAATTCTTAATTACATAATCTCTAAATCTTTCTTTCACTGTTAGTCCACATACAGGTGCAAACACAAAGGCTGAGTCTCGCTGTATCGCTCAGGCTGCACTGCAGTGTCTATTCACAGGAGCGATCCCACTGCTAATCAGCAAGGAGGCTTTGACCTGCTCCGTCTCTGACCTGGGCCAGTTCACTTTCAGTTTCTAGTGTGAGAAAGCAGAATACTAAGTCTCTCTGTCTCTCTCAGAATAAGATGTAGAATAAAGAAGATTTAATAGTTATGAAATTGAGAAAATAGATGCTTTACTCCTCAAAATAATACTAACACTAATACTACTAACACTTAATACTTAAAAGTGGAAACTTTTGAACTTTTTACTTTTTTCTGCATACTAAATTAATGACAATTTTGCACCATTTACAATAAAATGAAAAGAAAAAAGTAAAAATAATAAAATAAAATAAAATACTCAAGCTGTGCACCCAACTTCTCAAGCTGATTCATGTGGGTGGTGGAACTGCCACAGATGATCTCACATCACCTCAGGGACATACCTGTCTGCCAAATCCTTATTTATTATTATTAAAATGGTGAATTTATACAACCTTCAACCTTACATGACTGGCTTAACCTCCTTTTTGGTCTTAGAGATTACCTTCACTGGCAGAAAACACTTGCTCATGCTTGTAAACACACAAACACACAACACAACTATACACACAGTGTGTTGAAAGCCTAGTTGTCTTATTGCACTCCCTTCATTGTCGTCATCAGCATGAGTACATTTCAGCATGAGCACATACAGTTAACACACTGCCCCTAGCGGTTTCCTCACCAGGGTGGAACCTGAACACTGGTCTTTAAGTTTAAACTCTGCTGGTCGTGACAGCTGGGGCTGACACACATGCACTCTCCCACGCACACCCTACCTCCTTCACCCACCCACAGAGTCCACGAGCCTCCCTGGATCTCCTTCTCTATAAAAGGTCAGAGCTTGGCTCATAGGTGCCATCCTCGTTTGGACAACTCTAACCATTTCCAGCGGTGTCCTCTCTGGGTTCATCTGAGCTCCGTATCCAACCACAAGATGTCTTGCAAAGGACTCAAGACCGTGACCTCAAGGTCCATTATCACCAAGAGTCGCTGTGGTTCAACAGCCTTTCCACAGAAAGCCCACAGCGTATATGGAGGTGCTTTAGGCGGGGGATATGGTGGAGGACTTGGTGGAGGTTATGGTGGAGGATTTGGAGCAGGCATATTGCCTGGAGGCTGCGTTATTATAAAGGACTTTCAGCTAAATGAGAAGGCCACCATGCAGAACCTAAACGACCGCCTGGCATCCTACCTGGAAAAGGTGCGCTCACTGGAGGCTGCTAATGCCATCCTGGAAAGGCAGATCCGTGAGTACTATGAGAAGAAAGGAACGATTGTGCAGAAGGACTACAGCCCCTACTGGAACACCATCAAGGACCTGAAGGACAAGGTACAGTGATTTCTAAATGAATATGAAACAAGCTATGGTGCAATTACATTCTTTCATATATAGTAACTAAAACAGAGATCACAGATCATCACTTGCTTCCTCAGAATTTGAGAATTTTCTCCACAT
The DNA here is from genome assembly GCA_036247105.1 of Cirrhinus mrigala. Taxonomy (NCBI): domain Eukaryota; kingdom Metazoa; phylum Chordata; class Actinopteri; order Cypriniformes; family Cyprinidae; genus Cirrhinus; species Cirrhinus mrigala. The sequence goes on from CM070017.1 coordinate 19,642,091, forward strand.
TTATATGTGCTCTCATGTATTAAATGTTCCTCCTTTCAGATTAACAATACTACCACCCACAACGCCAACATACTCCTGCAGATTGACAACTCTAAACTGGCTGCTGATGACTTCAGGGTGAAGTAAGTTACACAGTGTTGACCACATTCATGTGAACTTAGACAATGTCAGTTTGATGGATAAAATGTTCAGCACAGTTGTTTTCAACACTGACAATAATAGCAATGAAATGCTTCTTAAACGGCACATCAGCATGTTAGAATGATTTCTGAAGGATCACATGACACTGAAGACAGGAGTAAAGGCTGGCTTCCAAAACAAATTAGCTTTGACATGGCAGAAATAAATTACATTTTAAAACATATTATAATAGAAAACAGTTTAAAAAAATCAGAATATTATGGTTTTACTGTATTTTTGATTGAATAAATGCAGTCTTGCTGAGCATAAGAGACTTCTTTCAAAAACATTAATAAAACTTGCTGGTTCCAAACTTTTAAACAGTAGTGTGTGTATATTTATGACACTGGTGGTGTTCAAACAGTGATTGGTGTGTCTATTCCCTATGTCACCTTTCCACCAATCAGACACGAGCATGAGGTGGTGATGCGGCAGTGTGTGGAGTCTGACACCGCTAACCTGCGCCGCTTGCTGGACCAGACGACCATGGCAAAATGCGACCTGGAAATGCAGATCAAGGGTCTGGAGGAAGAACTGGCATTTATGAAGAAGAACCACCAGGAGGTTTGTAGTAGTTTTCCGATAGATTGCTAAGTATAACTGATCCTGAAAGTTTAAACTGTTATATTATATTATATTATACTGTGGCATTACAGGAGGTGGCTGCACTGAGGGCTCAGCTGACAGGTACCATGAGCGTAGAGGTTGATGCTGCTCCTCAGGAAGACCTAAACAAGGTTCTGGATGAGATTCGAGCTCATTATGAGAACATCATACAGAAACACCGCAGGGAACAAGAAGACTGGTTTAAAGACAAGGTAAGACATCTTTTTCCTTGAATCTGCTGGTTGTGAATTCTACTTTGCTATCAAACAGAATAATAAACCACATATTGTGGAATCTCACTTGAAGTAGTACTTGGATTGTGATATAGTATTTTTGACTTTTACTCAGATGGCAGGGTTGAACAAAGAGATGGCCAAGAGCACAGAGGACATAGAAACATCCAGGTCACAGATCACACAGCTGCGAAACACCTTACAGAGTCTGGAGATCGAGCTACAATCTATACTCAGCATGGTGAGACACAAGTGAAATATAGCGTGAGAGAGATTAGATACATTATTTGAAACAAAGAGAGGGAAAAATTTGAAAAAAAAACAAACAAACAAAAAAAAAGAAACGAAAACTGAGCAACGATGCTTTATGAAGTTTTTGTGCATGTTCTCAAACAGATAGCAGCACTGGAGAAGTCACTGATGGAAACAGAGGCTAGGTACAGCTCTATGCTAGCAGGTTACCAGAATCAAATCAACATGCTGGAAGCTGAGTTGGCTCAGTTGAGAGCTAGCATTGAGCAACAGGGACGTGAGTACGCCATGTTGCTGGACATCAAGACTCGTCTGGAGCAGGAGATCGCCACCTACAGGAGCCTCCTGGAAAATGAAGGCTATAAGTAAGCTTCTTCTTTTATAAAATCAGTGGAGTGTGTATTATATTATGTTGTCCAGGAATGGCTTCAGTAATTAATTTTTTTCTTCCTCTTACTCTTCCAGGGGTCAATTTCAAGGTAATTGAAATCTCTCTTTGTATATTGTGGTAGGATGGTAAATTTCCGGTAGTGTCTGTTGTACATTACACATTAATGACTCCTTATGTCCTTCAGCTGGAATCTCAAGTGGATCTCAATCCTCTGGTGGATCCCTTATTGTCACATCTGGTGTATCTCAAGCCTCCGGTGGTTCCTTCACCAGCACAACTGGAGGACCAGCAACCCAAATCAAGCAAACTACCCCCACTCCACAGCGCACTTACTAAAGTCTCAGCATGTTTCTTTGTGAGACAGTATTCAAACACATGCAGACATTTATCTTTAAATGAGTGTTGATACACAATTTGTGACACTCTGAAAATAAAAGTGCTGTCAAGAAATATTTCCTGGACTTTTTTCTTTTTCTTTTTTTTTTTTCTGTTTACGCACGAGAATATGGTCTAAAATTTAAAATGTTGCACAACACATGGCAGTCACATTCTTGAATGCAGAAAATATCATATAGATCACATAGATTTCCATATTATAAAAATTAACTTTATAAGGATCAGTATTTATTATCTATTTATTGTCAGAGATGTATTTATTTTGCAGCATAAATAATTTATGAGCAATTGGCGTTTTTCACCTTCTTGTCTCGTGTGCCGCCTATTGGCCAGGAGATGCTATTATGTATCTTGGATAGACATTTTGCATCTTTTCCAAAAGAATGCGTTATTAGAAGTGCTAAATTTTGCCATGTTAAAATCAAGAATTTAAGAATTAAGTTTGACTGCAAAATTTTTTCATCTCCTATTTTATCCATTATAAATAGACCGAGGATTTTTCCCAAAAACAAACAAAAAAGCTCACTGTATTACTCAGGATACACTGCAGTGTCTATTCACAGGGGCGATCCCACTACTGATCAACACAGGGGCTTTCAGGCACGTGCACAGGTAGGGCTTAACCTGTGCAGAGAACATGCCCTTTTTTGCACTTAGGGTGACCACCTGGCAACAGGGCTGTTGCGGGGGATAGTGTGCTTGCTACACAGTGTTGGGAAGGTTACTTTGGAAATGTAATAGGTTACAGATTACAAGTTACTTAATTTAAAATGTAATAAGTAGTGTAACTTTTCAATTACTTTATTAAAGTAATGTAACTTATTACTTTTAATTACTTTTTGATTACTTTTCTAAATTTCTAATATTTTCAACTGTTAATCTTTTTGAAACATTTAAACCAGGCAGAGTTAACCTTACAGTAGCACTCAACACTGATTACTGTCAGACTTTCAAAATCCTTTTTCACTTGAATTAAGATTATAATAAGTAAGGGATAATATACATCTTTATTTTGCGATAACGACTGGCTGAATGTACATTATCTCACTTATTACACAGCTGCTTGATAGATTATTTAGATCTTTCGTGTCAAAATTATTAGACACGAAACACTGATCTGAGTTATCTGAACACAAAGCTTCCATGAAGAAATCAGTTGCTAGCAAACGACAAGTTCAAACTAGACATTTTAGGGATACAGTGCAGTCATACCACTTTTCTTACACAACATGTCACCACATAAATAATTAAGTAGTAGTACTAGTTTGTTAGTTATCTTATAATCCATTACAATGTACAAAAAAAAAAAAAAAATGGCAGCAGCTGCGTTTGTATAAAACAATAGAGCAAGTCCACGATACCAGGATGACAGAATTAAGAAATTGTACACATAATATTGAATTAAGCTTTAATATTTTATTAGCTAACCAAACGCAAAGCTTCCGCCAAGAAAAATTATCAAGCATATAGCACTGACTTAAGTTGCCCCGAAAGAGTCTAAGCTGTGTAATAATTTAATTTACACAGCCACCACAAATTCAGACGACTTTTTTTTTTTTACTTATATTTTTGGGCTTTTTATGCCTTTTATTGTGATAGGACAGTAGAGAGATGACAGGAAAGAGCTAGGAGGAGAGAGGGTAGCGGGATCAGCAAAGGACCTCGAGACGGGAATCGAACTCGGGTCACTGTGAGCGCACTTGTGCTATATGTCATAACAAGATCATAATATAAATAACATCATAACAAGAAATAGCTTAATAGCTATGATACTGGGTTTAAAAATCAAATGTTTGCATAGTTTTGACAGAAAACACCAGCATCTAACAATGCCTGAGAAAAACAATCTTAAAAAATAAAGTTTATGCATAAACCCAAATAAGAAATAAAACAGTTATAGAATAAGGATGTGTCCTATTCTGTGTCCTAACCTCCTGAAACACTGTTGTCTCATTTTAAAGCAGTCATTGAAATTTATGAAAGAAGTCAATTAAATCTGTAAGTGGGGGCGAGTGTGTAAAAAAATTCAGATGTAATCCCCTTTGTAATCACTGGCATTCTCAAAAGTAACTGTAATTTAATTACATATTTTTTCTCAGTAACTGTAACTAATTACAATTACATTTATTTTGTAATTAAATTACGTAATTCCATTGCATGTAACTAGTTACTCCCCAACACTGTTGCTACACTCTAAAAACTTTGAGATTCCCTTACCAAAAAGAATATACTTCGTTTATTTTATTAGTTCAAGTATATTTTTAAGTATACTTTATCTAGTAAGTATACAATTATCAGTGTACTAGTAGTATACTTGTAAGTGTACTATTTCAGTACTTCTTGAAACTAAATTGGCCCACTCTCTAGTACATAAAAGTATACTTTTAAGTATACTTTAAGTATAACTGTAGTAAACTTTGAGTACACAACTAGTGTACACACACACAAAAAAAACTGTAAACAAAATGTTATTCTAGCTTCATGGATACTTTTTATGAACATCTGAATGTGAGTAAGTTTCATAAATAAAAAAAAAAAAAGAAAGAAAGAAACATTTTGAACAAAAAGATGAAAAAAGGCTATGAATTGGATTCAGAATGATAATCAAAATGTTAATGGAGTCAATCAACACTCCAAAGCTTGACAGTCATTATTGGGGCAGTGGAGACGAGACAGGAAGTGAGTAGGTGGGATCGGGAAAGGTCCACGAGGCAGGATTCGAACTTGGGAGACCCAAGAAACAACAGCACCATATGTTGGCGCACTGCCTACAAGGCTACTGGCGCCGACAACATTACACAGTTTTGATGCTCAGTCATTGATCAGCTGAGAAGTGCAAATTTTTTCCTTTGGAAAGTGTTCCAGTGAGTGTTCCATCTACACCTACTGTCCCTGCTACCACTGGAAGTGACACAGTACCACCACAAGATGGCACTGTAACTCCCTTGTAAGGTGCCACAATCCCAAACATCCAAACAGTCTGGATTTATAAGAACTGAAAAAAGGGGAAAGGTTTCAATGAAACAATACTTATTTGATTGTTACATTATTTTTTGTAAAAGAAGGTGAAAGTTCCAGTGTTTATTTGTAAGAAAATTAAAAAAAAAAAAAAGAAAGTTTGTTTGAGATTTCCTTATTTAGAAAATTTAGGAAGTGTAGTGTACTGAGTGTGAGACAGAACTCGGGAATACCTGTTGGCCATCCTTTTCTTGTAGGTTCCCCTGCTTCATTACTGCAGACAGTTCAGTTAAAAAAAAAAAAAAAAAGAAGAAGAAATGCCCGCCTGTGTTTAAACTCTTTATTGAGTTTATCATAAAACAAACACAACACAGCGCTACTACAGGAGCATTGTACTGATACCAAACTTAGTGCGGACACCCGATCGACATAGAACTCAAGGGATCCACCAGCCTCAGCGTCGCAGTAGTTTGGATTACAGGCACGTGCCACTGCACCCAGCGAGAGCTGTGAGTATCAGTGCATCTAGTGCTTACAGTGCCTTCTAGTGGAGGAAAGCAGAATACTAGCACCCAACAGGGGATAAGAGGCTGTATTTCTAATTAAAAACTGATCACAAATATCAATTATGTCTTAAGATATTTTATTATTTTGAATATCACTGATTAAAGGAGAAGTCCACTTCCAGAACAACAATTTACAGATAATGTACTCACCCCCTTGTCATCCAAGATGTTCATGTCTTTCTTTCTTCAGTCGTAAAGAAATTATGTTTTTTGAGGAAACCATTTCAGGATTTTTCTCCATATAATGGACTGATATGGTGCCCCGAGTTTGAACTTCCAAAATGCAGTTTAAATGCGGCTTCAAATGATCCCAAATACGATCCCAACTTGTTAAGTCAGTGATAGTCAGAAATCAGAAGGTCCCCAAAGATGTGCCCCATGAATCCAATTCAGAATGAGGTTCAGTTTCAATTCAGAAAAATACATAACATTAATGCTCAAAGATGAATCTAAGAGATGCACACCTGACAGCAGAGAGACACACAGCAGAGTTCCAGAGACTCACAAACGCTGTGTCCCAAGAATCCCCAAGTAGTGCTTTGCCACTTTGCTTATATATTCAGACCAGAACAAACAAGTTTTAAAACCATAAAAAAACTTTTACTTTGTCAGGATCCTGTGGCCCAAGGGCACACCTGACTGGAGATAGGAAAACATTCTCTATAAAAGTTTTCAGTCTTTCTTATAATATAAACGACTCCTGTAACATTAATTTTACCTACAGAATGATACTAAACATGAAAAGGGTTAAAATCATGAATTAATAACCACAACATGTCCGTCATGGCCTATGTGACTCTGTGACTACATGATTTTCATTCAGACTGATTCATGAGGCAGGAACCAATTATACGAGATCATAACCAGTCATATCTGATCATATCATGATGGAAGCATGCCTCCCACCAAACTCACTGCATGCTTTAGGGTGTTTGTTAAAATGCAGTGGGCTCGGGGTAGTGAAAGAGTTGCGGACTCCTGCTGTACTTTTACCTGCTGATGTAACTGTTGGACAGTTTTAATTTAGAAAAACAACTGATTTATATGCTTCTTATGTCATTTTTTTAATATTTGCACTGTTCTATTTTTCTATCATGATTTTTTTCCTCATCCAGTTTTTTGAGTAGGCACTGCCTCCCTTGCCTCCTCGGAGGAGCATACAAAATAAATATTAAAATATTGCACCATTTGAAATAAAATAAAAGATAAAATAAAATATACAAGTTGGGCACCCAAGTACTCTAGTTGACCCGTGTGACCTGTAAAAGGGTGGTGAAACTGCCACAGATGATCTCACATCAACTCTGAGTGACCCAGCTCAACCTCCTTTTTCTGCACCTAAGGAATTTTTTCCCACTTTGCTCATAAACAAACACACACAAAACTTGTATACACACAGAGAATGTCGAAAGTCTAGCTGTCTTACTGCACTCCCTCCATTGTTGTCTTGAGGATGAGTACATCTCATGAGTACATACACACTGCCCTCATCAATCTAGTGTTTTCAAGCATTTTACATTTATTCCAAAATAATGATTCAAGGCAAAACAATCCAAGGTAACCAAAACAATCCAAGTTTTTTTTAGCACAGTGGCTAGATTGACAAATAATCAGACACCACCCAAACTAAATATTCCCCTTTACAGTTTAATAGTAATGACTTTATGAATTTCATCACTGATAAAATAGATAGCATCCTAAATACAGTAACAAATGCAGAATCTACAGTGTCTTGTAATTCACCTTCATTCATCGCATCCAAAGAAAAACTGCAGTGCTTTACAACTACAGGACAGGATGAGCTACTTAAACTTACCACTACATCTAAACCAACAACATGTTTATTAGATCCTGTACCCACTAAATTACTGAAAGAGTTATTGTCTGTAGCAAATGAACCATTTCTCAATATCATTAACCCGTCATTATCTCTAGGTCATTTCCCAAAACCCTTCAAGCTGGGAATTATTAACCCTCTTATTAAGAAACCACAACTAGATCCTAGTGAACTGGCAAATTACAGACCCATTTCAAATCTTCTGTATATGTCAAAAATGTTGTCTGCTCAATTGTGCTCCTTCCTGCAAAAAAATGTTATGTCTATGAAGAATTTTCAAGTTTCAGGCCCCATCATTGCACAGAAACTGCACTTTGTTAAAATTACAAATGACTTGCTTCTTGCAAGATAACAGAACTATACGGGAGTTCAAGGACAGACTTTAAGATGGTTTTAGATCCTATCTGTCTGATCATTATCACTTTGTCTATTGAAACAGGGAATCATCTTAGTTAACGCCAGTATGGTATGGAGTGCTACAAGGATCTGTTCTAGGTCCTCTGCTGTTTTCAATATACATGTTGCCCCTTGGTAATATTATTAGAAAATACGGGATTAGTTTCAATTGTTATGCTGATGATACTCAACTATATATTTCAACAAGAGAAGATGAAACTTCTAAATTATCTAAGCTAACAGAGTGTGTTAAAAATGTAAAAGATTGGTTGACCAATAATCTTTTCCTTATAAATTAAGCTAAGACAGAGATATTACTTATTGGCCCAAAAACAGTACACAGAATCTTTTAGATTACAATTTGAGCAGAGCTTAGGGTAGACCTGAAGAGAAGACTCCAGACCCCAGATATCGTCCACACTACCTTTAGACCCGACCCAGTCCCTTTCTCCACAATAGGAAAGAAGTTCATCCTAGTGGAGCTTACAGTGCCTTCGGAAGAGGGGTAGGAGGAGGCATTTGAAAGGAAGTCTGAAGGCTATAAAGATCTGGTGCAGGACAGCAGGGACAAAGGCTGGCATGATTGTACCCAGTCGAGTTAGGATGCAGGGACTTCCCAGCCCAAACAGCCTGGAAACTGATGACAGACTTTGGACTGAGGGGGACAGAGAGAAAGAAGGCAATGCGAAGACTGGGGGAGTTGACCTGGCAGCCACACTCTAAAAAATAAAAATTCCAAAGGGGTGTTTTTTGCAGTGATGCCATAGAAGTACCATTTCTGGTTCCCCAAAGAAGTGAATAGTTCCTAAAAGAACCATTTTGAAGAATATTTTAAAAATCTAAAGAACCTTTTCTGCATTTGAAAGGTTCCATGGATGTTCAAGGTTCTTCATGGAACCATTGATGCCAATAAAGAACCTTTATTTCTAAGAGTGCAGGAGGGATCGTTGGTAACCATCTGATGACAAAACCTTCTGGCTAAAGGCTCCAGTCATTGCAAAATGACTGAAGGAGAAGCATCCAAGGATGTATGCTATCACATCACTCACTAATGAAGAGCAGTGATGAACTTGAACAAAAGTGTCCATTACAGAATCCATCAGGAACTGGTGCTTTATTGTTTGGTATGAGTTGTAGGGCTATAAGGGGTGTTAATTTCATTGACAAATAATTTTTGTCATGTTTTATGTAATTTTAATATAATGGCTTGTTTTGTGTCACTGCAGTTAAATCTGTGTCTATCATGACAAAAACCATAATATCCTTAATAATACTTATTTAATACGTTTGTAAATTTTAGAGAAATGCAATTTCAATTTTAAATAAATGCAGTACATTGTAACTAAACACATTAGATTTTATTTATTTTAATAAATATATAAATTTTACTAATTTATTTTGATTTAGTCGACTCTTAATCAGCTCTTAACGCCTCTTAATACTGGTTTGCCTGTTTCCTACAGAAGAAACGGAGATGATTTGGTGGTGTCATTAGTTTCTAGAAAGCCAGCCCCCTCTCTTTTAAAATAACTTTCAACTTCTGGAACTTTTTTAAAGAGATATGTTATAGTGCCAACTGGTAATCAATGCTTAGTTCTTTCATGAAACTCTTGATAGCACAGACTGATGGGTGTTAACGTAACTGATGATATTCACAGCCTTACATGACTTGGCACAAGCTGTTTGGTTTATGTTGCATACACAGCCAATGAGTTTGCACTTAATTTGCATTCACTTGAGCCTTTCGCAGCGCGCTTTCAGAGTTCCTCTGAAACCCTCCACCTTCCCCTGCTCCACCTGTATAGATCTGCTACAGGTTATTTTATATGCTATTTGTGCAGCAGCAGTTTATTTTTAATATTCACAGCATCGTATCGCCATGTGTTTTGGCAGTAGCAAGTTCCTGTACTTGCAGCAGCAGCAGCAGCAATAATCTACAACTGCAGCAATAACCAACAGCAGCAGCAATTCAGCAGCAGTGTAGCAGATCTATACTGCCAAGACCAAATACAGTAATGATTCATGATACTCTATCCGATTGGAGTGAATCATTTTGCAAGGCAGTGGTGACTGATTCGGAGTTTCAAAAAGCTCTGTTGATACTGTGTTCTTTGGTCGCTTTCTCTATATAATGTATTCATTGTTTGAATAACAGTGGAAATCAAGTCATTGCAATTAATAGGTCTAACTTACAATGTTTTTTTTTTTTTTTTCCTGGTCAACCTCCGCCTATGGAGAAAAAAGTTTTCAAAAGCATCCCCCCCTCTGTTTTTTTTTCACAAATCGCACCCTGTTCATATCCATTACCATACTAAAATCTTCCAAGAGTTGTCATGGAAGAAATGTTTTTATTACTTGAACTATTACGTCTATCTATTGCTGGGTTGAAAACTGTGTTGAAGTCAGCTGCTATTATGACTGGACAGTTGGAAAGATTTGAAATGGAGGAAAAAAAGGTTTGAAAAAAGATAGGATATCTGTGTTTGGGCCATATAGATCACCAGTTGTAACTGAGCTATTATCAACTGAAATGTTTATGCCTTCGGGATTGATAACAGTGGAATTATGAACATGACTTTATATTTTTTCATTTATTTTTACTTTTTAAAATGCATACTCCTCTTTGTTTTGTATTGTATTGGGCTGAGAATAAATTGATTGTACTTTGATGATTTAATTTGATTTTGATCTGAGTGTGATAGATGTGTTCTATGCAAAAACCATATGTCAGCTTGTAGTTTATTTAAATGATTCATCTGTGTAAGATGTACCTGTGCAAATGGCAATAAATGCAAAGAAAAGCAACCATTTAAAATAAAATACTCACCTATTTGTATAAAGGATTTCCTCTGCTGGCACAAAACACGTGCTCATGCTCGTAAACACACACACACACACACACACAAATGTGTATAATGACATGGGTACTACAACGTAAACATGGTTTATGAGGACACTTCCTGTGTCCCCGTAAAACAAAAGGCTTAAAAAACATACTAAACAGTGTTTTATGAAATTCAAAAAGTGTGCACAGTCTCCTGTGAGGGCTAAGTTTAGGTGTAGGGTAGGTGTAGGGCGATAGAAAATACGGTTTGTACAGTATAAAAACCATTACGCCTCCACTGTTTGAACTCTGCTGGTGGTGACAACTGGGACTGACATATATGCCCTTTCCCACACACACCCTACCTCCTTCACCCACTCACAGAGTCCAGGAGCCGCCCTGGATCTCCATCTCTATAAAAAGGTCAGAGCTGGGCTCAATAAGAGCCATCCTCATTTGGACAACGCTAACCATTTTCTGTCCTCTCTAGGTTTATCCGATCTCCATATCCATCCACAAGATGTCCTCAAAAGGACCCAACACCATGACCTCAAAGCCCAATATCGCCAGGAGTCGGTGTGGTTCAAAAGCCTTTCCACAGAAAGCCCACAGCGTATATGGAGGTGGTTTAGAAGGAAGCACCCGCATCTCTTGCGCTTCCAGAGTTGGATCATATGCTAGAGGATCTGGTGGAGGATCTAGATTTGGTGGAGGATCTGGTTTTGGTGGCGGATCCGGTTTTGGTGGTGGATGCGGTGGATTCACAGGAGGGGATTTTCAGCTGAATGAGAAGGCCACCTTGCAGAACCTGAACGACCGTCTGGCATCCTACATGGAGAAGGTGCGCTCGCTGGAGTCTGCCAATGCCATCCTGGAAAGTCAGATCCGCGAGTACTATGAGAAGAAAGGAGCGATTGCACAGAGAGACTACAGCCCCTACTTGAGCGAAATAAAGGACCTGAAAGACCAGGTAGAGTGCTATCTAAATGAATATAAAATAAGCCAGTTCTAGTGCAATTATAAAGTGTCAAAGTCAAGTACTGCAATTATATTCTTTCAGATACAGCAGCTGAAAAAGAGATCACAGATCATCACTTGCTTTCTCAGAATTTGAGAATTTTCTCCCCATTTATATGTGCTCTCATGTATTAAATGTTCAATCTCTCAGGTTAACAATGCTACTACCCAAAACGCCACCATCCTTCTGCAGATTGACATCTCTAAACTGGCTGCTGATGACTTCAGGACAAAGTAAGTTACACAGTGTTGAACACATCAGTGTGAACTTAGACAAAAACAGTTTGATAGGTAAAATATTCAGCACAACTGTTTTCAGAATGTACCCGTTTGAAACTTATGTATGTGTGTATTTCTGACCTTAGTGTGTCTAAACCCTATTTCACCTTTCCAATCAGACATTACCATGAACTGGTGATGCGGGAGTGTGTGGAGGCCGACATCGCTAACCTGCGCCGCTTGCTGGACCAGACGACCATGTCAAAGAGCGAACTGGAGATGCAGATGAAGGGTCTGGAGGAAGAGCTGGCATGTATGAATAAGAACCATCAGGAGGTTTGTAGACCATAATGTATAACTGATCTTAAAAGTAATATAATTATATTATATTATAGTATATTTTCTTGTGGCATTAAAGGACGTGGCTGCACTGAGGGCTCAGCTGACAGTCACAGTGAACGTAGAGGTTGATGCTGCTCCTCAGGAAGACCTGAACAAGGTTCTGCAGGGGATTCGTGCTCATTATGAAAACATCATACAGAAACACCGCACAGAACAGGAAGACTGGTTTAACGGAAAGGTGAGACATCTTTTTTCCTGAATCTGCTGGTTGTGAATTCTACTTTGCTATCAAACATACTGCAAGTCTCCTGATTTCATTGAATAACAAACCACATATTCCAGAATGTAATTTGAAGTAGTGCCTGGATTGTGTTATACTGTTTTTGTCTTTTGATTAGATGGCAGGGTTGAACAAAGAGGTGGCCAAGAGCACAGAGGACATAGAAACGTCCAGGTCAGAGATCAAAGGGCTGCGAAATACCTTACAGAGTTTGGAGATCGAGCTACAGTCTCAACTCAGCATGGTGAGACTTAAATGGAATGTAGAGTGAAAAAGATTAGATACATTATTTGAAACAAAGCCAGGAAAATGTTGTGCATTTTCTCAAACAGGTAGCAGCACTGGAGAAGTCATTAATGGAAACAGAGTCTACATACAGCTCTATGCTAGCAGACTGCCAGAACCAAATCAATATGCTGGAAGCTGAGTTGGCTCAGTTGAGAACTTGCGTTGAGCAACAGGGACAAGAGTACGCCGTACTGCTAAACATCAAGACTAATCTGGAACAGGAGATCACCACCTACAAGAACCTCCTGGAAAATCAAGACAATAAGTAAGTTTGTTCCTTTATAAAAGTTGATGTGAGTTCAAATCAGTGGTCATGGATTATGTTTTACTAACTTGTCCAGGAATGGCTTCACTGATTCATTTTTTTTTTTCTTCCTCTTACTGTCCCAGGAGTCAATCTCAAGGTAACTGAAATCTCTTTTGTGTAATGTGGAAGGAAGGTCAGTTTGAGGTAGTGTATGTTGTACATTACATATTAATGACTCATCTCTTGTCTTTCAGCTGGAACCTCAAGTGTATCTCAGTCCTCCGGTGGATCTAACTTTGGCACATCTGGTGGATCTCAATTCTCCAGTGGATCCAACTTTGGCACAGCTGGTGGATCTCAATCCTCCAGTGGATCCAACTTTGGCACAGCTGGTGGATCTCAATCCTTCGGTGGTTCCCAGCGTGGCCCATCTGGTGGATCTCAATCCTCCGGTGGATCCAATTTTGGCACATCTGGTAGATCTCAATCTTAAAAATAAAAGTGCTGTCAAAGAAACATTTCCTGCATGTGTTTTTTTTTTCTTACATAACAGTATGGTCTTAAATTTAAAACTTTGCAAAACACATGGCAGTCACATTCTTGAGAGCTGAAAAAATCATATAGATCACCACACTCAGAAATTACAGGTGTAATCCCACTACTGAACAGCATCGACCTGCTCTGTATCCGACCTGGGCCGGTTTACGCCTCCTTAGATGACCTGGTGGTCTTGAGCTGCGAGCTGCGAGTATCAGCGCTGCTACTAAATCTAGTGCTCAGTGTGCCTTCTAGTGTAGGAAAGCAGAATACTAGACTAGTCATTGAGCAGAGTTTTACTAAATATCTTTGGTATCTTTTCAAAAGTGTGAGGTAGTGCATTTCCAAAGCTCTAATCTCCAAAAAGATCCAAACATTTGGACATACATTCAATCCAAAATAGTCAATTGCTGCTGTTTTCATTCACTTTAATACATCTGACCTTTATTTAATCTAATGTAACTTAACGGTTAATATATGTATCATTTGCTATAACTTGGGATTTTTTGCTGGTTTATTCCATGTTTTATTTACCATATGTATGCATATTTTTCACATGGACAGATACTGGCTCTGGCTGCAGCCCTGACAGGACCCTCTGGAGGGGCTGTGACTGGAACTAGTGTATGTTCTGGTGATACAACATTTGGAAATTATAAGGCAACTGTGACAGAAAACTCAGGGACTTACATGTATTTTCTTAATGCATGTTACTGGTCTTATTGTGTATATATTTGTAATAATTAGGGGTTCAAGCACATAGCAGGGATTTTTATTATTATTCTCCGGTAAAACTGATTGTGCAGACCAAACCGTAAGGCCTAGAGAGCTGAAACTTGGTCAGATCGTAGTAGTGTTGCTCGCTACTCAGATACAAAGACTCACCCCAATCAGCCTATGGAGGGCGCTACAGCGATTGAAAACGCAAAACTGCTCATAACTCCTAGACTGTTTGTCGTAGACTCAAAATTTTTGGGATCCTTGGATCAAGGCAATTAATAGCCTAGAAAATCAGATTTGCTCTACGAGGTCCAGTTTTTCTGCCATTTTGAAGTAAATTCAAAATGCGAACTAGTCCTAGGTTTTTCACCCGATCGGAATGAAACCAGTGAACAGATGTTCTCTGGACAGTGAATATTAATAACTATCAAAAAAAGTTGAACTTTCAACTCACGGTAGCAAAGGGGCGCCAAAACCTTCAAAAGAGGCGGGGCCACTTTAACTAAAATGGCTATAACTCAAGAACAAAATGAGATATCTTCACCTAACTTGGTAGACATGTTTAAGAACTCTTTGGTCAAATAAAAAAAAAATTGCAAAGCTTGACCACTTGGTGGCACTATAAGAAGGGAAAAAACATAAAAATGGCTATGACTACACAACCATTAGTCCAATCGACCTGAATTGGTGTACAGTGTCTCTGTCCACAAGCGTCTATGAGGACATTCGTGTATCTCAAAAAACATGGACCAGCATGCCATCGACCAATGAAGTTTGAGTACCTATTAGACAAGGTTAACAGAGGCCGATCAGAATGAAACTCACTGGGCATGTTCAACTCATGGCCTTAAAGGTCTGTAAGATGCGATATTGCATTTTTCAAGTGCATAAATAATTGTATATTGCACAGTTTTTCACACATACACTAAACCTTCATATCATTTGAGAGAACTCCTCATACTGAGCAACTTTGCCTCAAGAACCATTGCTGTCAATCAAATCTTTCATTAAATATTCCCAATTATGTTAAAAACCTACTTTTGCAAACTAGTCTATCTATCTCGATCAAACCACTGCAGCGCAATTCTCTGGACTCTTTAGATGTTGTAATGTTGAATAATGTTGAATAATAATGTTGAATTTTGTGTCCTTTGGTTAGCTATAATGGTAAATATAAATACCCAAAACCCCTATAAACAAAAAGTTGTGAAACTCGGTGAGAATATGTGTCAAATGATTCTCCACAAGCATGCAAAGTTTCATGAAGATTGGACCATAGGTGGCGCTATAACAGTTAAAAAGCTTTCAAAAACAATATTTATATTGTAAATGACCTCAAATGGCTACAAATATTCACATATACACTAGATCTCCATATCATATGATAGATCTTCTCATTCTGAACAACTTTGCCTCTAGGACCACTCCTGTCAATTAAATTGTTTTTCACATATATTTGAGATAATTTGAAACAATCTATGTAAACTCATTCATCATATGATTTTAAGCAAGCATGCAAACTTTAATTGAGAATGGACAAAAATTACCACTATAATAGTTATAAAGAGTAAAAACACAATTTCCATATTGAACTGCCTAAATTGCAAATATAACCATTTGATGGCAGCAGAGGACTATTGGGCTAATTCAAGTCACTAACCTAGTATTTCTTAGTTTTTTACCTTTTGGATTGGCATTTACGCATGATAAAATCATTGTTACTGCATTCAAAATCACATTTTGTCAAAGTTTACAACTATATTCATACAGACATACCAGTTTTTACAATTATTCCGTATTATGATTACAGTGAAACCTAAAACTGACATATAAACTCTTAAAAGGACCTGCAGTAAGTGCTTTGTTACTTATTATTTATTACAGAAATCTATCATGTGCAATAAAATGTGTGCCAATGTGTCTGTGTGTGTAATCATGCTTAATGAGCATTATAGTTTAAGCATTTCATTTCTGTGTATGTTTGTTTGTCAGTGTATTTTCCATCATGGATGTGTTCTGGTGATATGCCTGTGATATGCTCACTTTTCTCTGCTGTATGTGAGTCAGCACTGCAGTCAAGCCCATTACATTCAGATCTGCCTTCATCCAAAACAGGGTATTTTGGGACTCCTAGTCACTACCAGCCCTGTAAGATGCTATTGCCAGTCCTGTAAGATGCTATGGCATTGTGGGAAGTTTTAAACTGTGGTGGTAGGTAGTGCAAATAAAAATAAAATTTCCATTTCATTGCACTTGGCTTTAATAAATGTGAAGGTGCCACTTCATGTATAGTGTGTTTTATTTATAGTTTGATCCTTCTTTCCTATTTCTGTTATGATTTCATAATTTTAAAAGGTCACTGAAACTATTATATTACACATGACTGAATAATAATTAATGATGATTCAGTGTGCAGACATTGGCCTTTTCCAGTCAAGAGATATTTAAAATGTTAAAACATCTATGAATTAATGTGTGAAACAGAAATATCACATATCTTCCAGAGAGAGGCGATATAGTTCCAATCAATTGACAAGACATACAGTATAGTATCCCTTACGTTAACAAACAAGTCACTGATTCTTGAGACGTGGGACAAAACATGTCCAGAAATTGAAATACTGAAACTAAATTAAAATATTTTCTATTGTAAATGGTATGGGGGAATTCTTATACAATGTATTTAACACAATCATCCCCTTCAGTTATATGAACAAATAAAACAATTATTTGTTACCTCCATCCATTTACATTCACCAGGATCTTAATATTCACATTTAAACATCTTAACAAAATTATGAGAACACATATGATCAGAATACAGATGAACCGTATTATGTATAGATATCCAGTGTGAATCTTATGTTCCCTCGTCCCGAACTTTGCTAGAATTGATGACTATCAATCAAAAGCAATATATGCTGTTAGGTCACATATTTAGTATTTATACATTATTAGAAAAATTAAACACTTTTCATATTTAATATAATTAAAAATGACTTGAAAACCACAAAAATACAATGACTTAACGTTGAATGTCAACTCTGTCATTGGTCTGTCACCACCATCAGGCAGAAAATTTTACGATGGTGACATCTGACAGTGTTGAAAAAATTTGGCATTTCTTTCACAAAACAAATAGAGTTAACGTAGTAGCCATTTTGATTTTTCTGTTGATGCTAGATGCTAGAATCTGCTTCAGGAGAATAAAATTATGAACAGTTCATTTGCAAAAACCGATGACTCGTTTTTATTCATTTGTTATTTTATTCATTTTCAAAATCATGTTTTTTATTGTGTTATTGTCACGTCGTGGTGTGCGGGGAATGAGGTGTAATATTGAGGAGGTCCAGAGCATGCACATTTATTAAACAATCCACAAAAGGAAAAGGAACAGCAGGGAATCCACACGCACGCAAAAGACTCGGAGACAATACAGACTTTGAAAGACAATACAAAGTGACTTACAAGAACCGACAACCAAACTTAAATACACAGACTTATCAGACGAGGACAGGTGTAATCGATTAGACAGTGACGTAATAATTAAAGACGGAACAGGAAAGACCAAATAAGGGCATACATGGGGAAAAACACAAAAACAGTCCACAGGGGTGTGACAGTTATCATGTTTTTATTATGTTAGTTAGCTGTATTTTTGAGTTATTATTATTCAATCAAAACAACCCAACTGCAGTATGATTGATTTTATTTGTAATGCAGAATAAAAAACATGATTCTTGAAATTTTTAAAAGACTGAGTTATCTGTTTTTGCAAATGAAGTCTTCTTATGTAAATATCATATGTAAACATCTTAATTGCTGTTAAAATTGTTCTACACAGTACCAGAAAATGGTTCTTCAGCTTGTAACAATAGCAGAACCTTTTTAGTGCTAAATAAAACCCTTTTTATAAAACCCTTCCATTAAGAACCATGCTTTGCAAATGTTATACAGGACTTTAATGGTGTTTTAAACAAAATATTTTAAATATATTATTATATTAATATATTTATATATAATAGTAGTATTATCAATATTATGTTTATATATTATTTATTAATAATGGAAAAGGAAAGGAAAGGACTTGATGTGATGTGTGCCCAAGCATGGTATCCCATACTTGAAATTTGTGCTCTGCATTTAACCCATCCAAGTGTGAACACACACCCAAAGCAGTGGGCAGTCGGAACAGTTGGGGGTTCGGTGCCTCAAGGGTAGGCGTGAGGGTGAGTTGTGGTATTAAGGATGGTAGAGAGCGCTGGACATTCACTCCCTCCACCTAATATCCCTGCTGGTGCCGAGACTCAAACCTGCGACCTCTGGGTTACAAAACCCTACTCTCTAACCATTAGGTCATGACCACCCCCACGACTATATTGTTTTTACTCCTCTGGTTTTACATAATAAAAAAACAACAACAGCATGTTGTGTAAATTAGGTGCTTTTATTTATTTGTTTGTTTTAATGACATGTGAAATTGTAGCTGTCACAGAAAGCATCTCTATAGTTCCCTTTTCTGGCCATCAGAGGGCTCCATCCATGGAGTACTAATCGGTCTTATCCTCACTACATTTCCCATACAAGCCCCATACCTTGCACTGAGCATTCACACACACCTGAACCTTATTAACTTGGCTTACTTACAGTTCTCCCCATTGTTCAGTGCGAAGTCTTGTTTTGCGAAGGTGAACATTACTGAGTGTTTTCCCTATCTTGGACTGCCTTTTGTTATTTCCCTCTCTGCCTAACGTTTTGTAACTATTACTGCCTGCCCCTGGACTTTTGCTACGTTGCCTGAGATTGTTGTGGTCAAGCCACCTCCCCTGACTTTGCCTGTCTCTGCCTCATGTCTATTTGTTGCCTGCCAAATTTTATACCTGTTCCCAGTTTATGATTCTGCTCACCCTGAATTATAGCTTTGCTTGTGTTTTGACCACTGCCTGTATGATCATTATTCAAATAAAGTTGCAGATGGATCCTGATTGTAGTGATGAATCATTACAGAAGACTTGGCCTGCACCTGATCGAGCAGCAATTTATTTTCTATCATCTGAACACCTTTACTGGGGTGAGGCTGGCCATATGAGGTCCTCGTGTCCATCTCATCCCCGTCTGGATCCCGCTGCTCGGGTGAGCGTTCCCGTTCTAGCGCTGAATGCAGATTGAGTTACTGTCCCTGTTTCCTTAACTCCCCCAAATGAATCCATTTCTGCATCAGCCATTTGGATTCTGGGGCTGCGAAGAACTTCATATCTTATGAATTCGCACAACAGCACAGAATATCGCTAATGAAGTGTCCCTCTTTCTTTTGCCAGTCAAGGCGATAGACAGACATCCTCTTGGTAAGGGACGGATAACTCACCTCACCACTGAATTCAGCATGAAGACGGGAGCTTTACACACTTTACATTTCCCTGGTACCCTAACATCTCATGGAGAGAGGCTCAGATAATCAAATGAAATGAGGTCTGCTATCCCAAATGTATACCCACTGTTACTCCACTCACAATTCAGCAAGGCCAAGGAATCCGAATTACTCCCTCAAAGACCCTCTGACTGTGCGATTGAACTCCTGCCCGGTACTACCCTCCTAAAGGCACCATATTTCCCCTGTCACAGCCAGAACCCGAGGCAACGAATGACTGTATTAATGAGGAATTTGCTAAATTTCATGCTAAATTCCAACCATCTACCTCCCCAGATTCAGCAGGTTTCTTTTTTGTGAAGAAGACAGTGGTCTTAATGAGATAAGTCAAATTTCATTACCCTTTGCCCCTAGTACCCACGGCTCTGGGGCAACGGAGAAAGCAAGAGTTCTTTACCAAAATTGATCAACGCAGCGCTTATAACCTAATAAGATAAGGTAAGATAAGATAAGATAAACTGTATTGTCCCAAAGAAAATTTGTATTGGACACATACAATTTGATATCTGCTGTTTCATACAAATAACATACTACGTACATATGATACATACAGCGACCCATCACTGCCCCTCTCACAATATACAGTGAACAACTAAATTGCACCCTACCTATTATGCAACACACCTTTAATCATTATAATCATATAGAAATTACACACACCAGATAGGAGAGAAAGAAAAAAAATTATAATTGTTGACCTCTGGCTAACTTATCATTTAATGCTTTAATGGACAGAGGAACAAAAGAGTACTTAAAATGGTTAAGCCTACACTGAGGAACTCGGAGGCGTCTTCCCAAGGGAAGAAGTTGGTACTTTGAGTGAAGGACATGAGTGGGATCTTAAATAATTTTTTGAGCCTGTCTAATAACGGTTTCTTTAAAAAGAGCCTGAAGTGTGGGATGCTGCTTAACTCCCATGATTTTCATGGCTCTCTGTGTTAGCCGTGTAATTTGCGCATTTAAGTGTACACTAAGATTGCCAAACCAGTCTGAGATGCCATATAGAAAAATGTTCTCGATTACAGCATGATAAAAGAGAAGCAACATGTTCTGGTTAACACCAAAGACTCTCAACCTATGAAGAAAACACAAATGCTGCTGGACCCTAATACAGACATTTTCCACTTGAACCCTTCATGTCAATTTATCACTGTGAATGCCCAGATATCTGTAGGAGTCCACCTGGGCTATATTCTGACCGTTAATGACCACTGGTGGTCTCCAGTGAATTTGGGGTCAAACATCATTTCCACTGTTTTCTTTGTGTTAATGGTAAGGAAATGTTTATCACACTACTGGTCAAAAATCTGAACCTCATGTTTTTAAGTAACAACATCTGATGTTCCAGATATTAGACCTAAAATAGCTGTATCATCAAAGAACTTAATCATATAAGTATTAGCAGTAATGCATGTACATTCATTAGTATATAGCAGGGGTGGCGAACTCTGGTCCTGGAGAGCCACAGCCCTGCAGAGTTCAGCTCCAACCCTAATTAAAACTCACCTCCCTGTAGCTTTTTAGTAACCCTTCAGAACTTGATTAGCTTGTTCAGGTGCGTTTGATTAGGGTTGAAGCAAAACTCTGCAGGGCTGCGGCTCTCCAGGACCCGAGTTCGCCACCCCTGGTATATAGTGTGAACAGGATGGGAGATCTCGCACTTTGTTCACATTTTCATTTTTAATCACAAACCTAACGTTACAGGACGACAGCACAGAGAGATCTCACAACCCTTACGGGACAGTGCTAACAGTCGTAGATTCAGACAACGTCCTATTCACCCTGACCTGCTGACTGCGATTCATCAGAAATTAGTGAAACCATTTAATAATAAAGGGATTGACATTCATCTGCTGCATTGTTTTTAAAAGAATATGAGGCTGTAAGGTATTAAAGGCTGAGATAAAATCTACAAACAACAGTCTAGCATATGCCCTAGGATTCTCAAGATGTTTAGTCACTAGGTGCACTAAACTGTTGACTGCATCATCAGTGCCTCTTCGATGTTTATAAGCAAACTGATAAGGATCTAAGTGTGGTTCTACTTCTAGTTTTAATTGGCTCATAATAAGCTTTTCCATGCACTTCATCACAACTTCTCTGTTACTTTCATGTTAGTTGCTATTTTCACTGAGTTCCATAATTTCTGAGTTCATAGTTTGAAAGTTTTTCTCTATCAGTCCCCTGTGATGTTCTTTTGCCTCTTTGAGCCTCTGGTTCAACTCCTTTTGTACAGTTTTAAGTTGTAAGTGATCCTTGATCTTAAATGCTTTATGTTTCCTATTAATACAGCGTTTCAATTTCTTTGTAATATAAGGTTTGTTATTGGGGTAGACTTTTACTTTATTTTTTGGAATCACTAACAGGATAAGGAGGGGTTGAGGAAGTCTCAGATGGTCATCCAATGCCAGGGAGGCTTTTGAAAAACTCAAACAAAGATTTACCACCACTCCCATTTTACACCATCAAAAAAACACCAAAGCAGATGCACTCTCACGACAATTCGAGGAGGACTGAGACCCCAAAGTGCCAGAGAACATCATTACTTCATCACTGATTGTGTCAGCCATCCAATCACTGAGATCGAGCAGGCTAATACAGAACTTGAAATTCCACCAGAATGTCTTCCAGATAAACTTTTTGTCTCAGAGACCTTCAGAGAAGGAACTATAACTCAGGTGCAGAGGTTGCGCTAACCGAAAATTGTCCATCACTGACAGAATTTTTTTATCAGGGATGGAAAAATCTAAAGGCCGTCCATCATTTTAACAGATTACACTGAGGGTGATATATTGTAAATTGCAGTATTGTAAATTTGTTGTTTTTAAACACTGTGCTGTCGTCCTGTAACGTTAGGTTTGTGATTAAAAATGAAAACGTGAACAAAAATAAAAGCAATTAAATGTGTTATTCTAATTAAAATATGAAAATAATGGGTAATAATGAAAATAATGTTCTGTCAGGGTTGGGTTGTAGGGATGAGGCAAGGACACAATAATGCAGAGTAGATGGGCTTTTATTGATAAAAATAAAACAAACAAACAAAAAACAAACCTTTTTTCCCTTATTCATTCATCACCTGTTTTGGGGTTAGGAATAGCTGTTTCCGACGCTCAAGAATGTTCTTTGGGTATTGTTCATTGTTTGTGCCTTTAAGTTGTCTGCCTTGCCTCTGAACCCTGTTCTTTTTGGTTATAATGTTTGAATTTTGTGATGATTGGACGTGGGCAATTTTTGTTGTTTTGGGATCTGATTCGATGCACGCGGTTAAAGGTGATATTCTGTACAGTTTTGGCTGGAAATTTGAGTTGTTTTATCATAAAGTCTTTAACTGATTTTCCGGGGTCCTCTGGAGTTTGTTCCGGGATGCCTGTGAAAACTAAACTGCCCCTCATGCTAACCGATTGCAAGTCCAGAATTCTGTTTTCATGGCTTTGTTTTGTGCAACAACTGAGGTGAGTTGAGTAGTAAGACTGTGAACAGAGCCCTTTAAAAATGATTTTCTTTGGTAAGAGTGTCTGTCTGTTCTTGGCTGAATTCCAAGCTGTACCGCAGTTCTTGGAATTCCTTATGTATCACTTCTATTAGCGTGTTCCTTGTATCAAGGATCCGGAAAGTTTATTTTCAATAGAGAGTTAGAATGTTGCTTACTTCTGTGCAGCATGGCCGTTTAGGTGAAGGTGTTGGATGTGTTGTACCTGCGCTGGAGAGTGAATCGGGACAGGGTCTTTTGGAGTTTGGAGTGAAGTTGACTTTACTTTTTTTGTGGTCATCTGGTTTGTCCTTGTTCATGGTTCTGTAAAGTCTGTTGTAATGTGTGTCGATAAGGTGATCCAGGTTGCAAAACCAGTGTATAGTCCAGTTTTGAAACAGGAGAAAAATACAAACCATTTCTGCAATGTACAGATGCAGTGTAGCAGTCTAGAGCTGTAATCTTGGATTATGCACCAGGTCTTTCTTATTATTTCCTTACAATGTGAAACATTACTACAATGTGTAATATTTATTTATTCTACTACTTCATAAAATGTGCAATATTACTTATTTTTCTTTTTTTTATAAACCTGACTCTGAGCCACACACAAGAATTCCAATGTACCTGTACTGTAATGTACCTGTGCAAATGGCATTAAACTCAAAGTAAAGCAAACAAACCATTTAAAATAAAATATAATACTCAAGCAGGGCACCCAAGTACTCAAGTTGATCTCTGTGACCTGTAAAAGGGTAGTGAAACTGCCACAGATGATCTTACATCTCACATCGAAAGCCTTGTCTTACTGCACTCCCTCCATTGTTGTCTTTAGGATGAGTACATCTCATAAGTACATACAACTAACACACTGTCCTTAGTAGTTTCTTCACTAGGGTGGAACCTGAACACTGTTTGAACTCTGCTGGTGGTGACAGCTGGGACTGATACACATGCACTCTCCCATACACACCCTACCTCCTTCACCCACACGAGCTGCCCTAGATCTTCATCTCTTTAAGACACAGGTGTCAAACTCAGTTCCTGGAGGGCCACAGCCCTGCAGAGTTTAGATTCTAAATTAACTCTCTAATTAACTCTAATTAAGCACACCTTATTCAGCTGAATTAAATCCTTAGGCTTATTTGAAAACTACATGGTATGTGTGTTGGAGCAGGGTTGGAACTAAACTCTTATTGGGAGTTTGACACCCCTGCTTTCAGAGGTCAGAACTGGGCTCAAAGGTGTTTGGACAACTCTAACCATTTCCTGCAGTGTCCTCGCTGGGTCCATTTGACCTCTGTATCCATCCATAAGATGTCCTCAAAAGGACCCAACACCATGACGTCAAACTCCAATATCACCAAAAGTTGGTGTGGTTCGAAGGCCTTTCCACAGAAAGCCCACAGCGTGTATGGAGATGGTTTAGGAGGAAGCGCCCGCATCGCTTGCGATTCCAGGGTTGGAGCATACCCAAAAAATTCATTGCTCAGTGGTTGCTCTTCCTAAGCTCAGGAGGCTTAGCTGAGATTCTCATATATCTCTCATTTTAGTATCAACAGCATTTCAAATCTTTCTTCTAAAATTTCTTAGGAGAAATAGAAGTAGACACCAATTGAGACATGAGAAATGTTTGAGAAAAAAAAGAGTCAAAACTGAGAATGTGTTGGAAGAAACACACAATTTTTTTCTCTTTATTGTCTTGCTGCAACCTCTATCAAGACTCCATTATTGAATTATTTTATTGCTCAGTGGTTGTTCTTTCTAAGCTTGGAAGACTTAGATTCTCATATATTTCTCATTTTAGTCTCAACAGAGTCTTAGATGTTTCTTCTAAGGAATCTTAGGAGAAACATCTGAGACACTGTTGAGACTAAAATGAGAAATAAAAACACAACTAAGACAAGAAAAAGTTCTGAGAGAAAGAGGGCTTGTTAAAACTCAATGGGCTCAGGGGAGGCAAGAAGCTGGACTTATGCTCTAAGTTTTCATCCTCTTCATCACTGGACTTTACGTGACAATGACTGAGACTAAATCAAAATTTGTTGTCAAAATTAACACTGGCTGTAAGAAGTTCATGTTGTGTTATGGGTGATTCTAGGCTGTTTCTTTGGTGTTCACTGTAGCAGATTAATACTGTCGAGAAATTAGTTGATGTCATTCTGATGAATATAATTTGCTGTAGAAATTTTTGAAAGATTTTGTTAATATCTTCCGATGAGTTGGTGGATTTCGCTGCTAAGTCCGCAATAACTGAAATTGCAGCTTTTTCTTGTTTAGGTCAATCTGATTTGCGAAATATTGACCAGATTTCTTACTATGATGAAATTCTTCTTGTCTAAGCCTATGAATCAGGAATTAAGTTTTTCTGTTGATTATTGCATTTAGTTTCAATTTGTATACTCTTCTTCTGTTGGGTTATTTATATGGATGATTTTTTTGTGAGTTTAGAATATTTTGCCTCTTAATACTGCTTTGCCTGTTTTCCACAGAAAAGATGGAGATGATTCCAGGGTGTCATTCATTGCTGGAAAGCCTGCCCCCTTTCTTTTAAAATAACTGTCAGCATCTGGATCTTTCAAAAGAGATATGTTAAAGCGCCATCTGGTAATTGGTTCATGTGGTTTACTTCGATTCTATTTTAATGTTACTGGAGAGCGTGGTCACTAATGACTATTGGATGGATCTTTAATTCGGAAATATTTGATATGGTAGAATTAATGGTGAGAAGGAAATCAATGCTGGAATAAATGATGGACTGGAGAGAAAAATTAGTTTTTTTAGCAGTTGGGTGCTGTAATCACCAACTATCGCCATGGTTTCTGCAGATTGCCAAATGCGTTTATTAGTTGAACTATTAGATCTATCTATTGCTGGGTTGAGAACTGTGTTGAAGTCACCTTCTATTATGACTGAACATTTGTAAAGATTTGAAATGAAGGGGAAATAAGTTTGAAAAAAGATGGGTCCTTTGTGTTTGGGCCATGTAGATTACCAGTTGTAATTGGGCTATTATCAACTGAAATGTTTATGATAATAAAACGGCCTTCAGAATCTATAACAGTGTTATGAACATGATTTTTTGCCAATGCTTTAGAATAGGGAACCCTTATTCACTATTAACTATGACTTTTCCCTCAATAAATTCCTAATCTGCTGCTTATTAATAGTTAGTAAGGTAGTTGTTAAGTTTAGGTATTGGGTAGGATTAGAGTAGAATGTGCTTAATTAGTACTAATAAATGGCTAATATTCTAGTAATATGCATGCTAATAAGCAACTAGTTAAGAAATCGTAAAATAAAGTGTTACTGATTTTTTTTTTTTAAATTTATTAAAATGCATAATCTTCTATGGTTTATATTATATTGGACTGAGAATAAATTTATTGTTCTTTGATGATTTAATTTTATTTTGATCTGACAGATGTGTTTCTTGCATAAGGCATATGTCGGCTTGTAGTTTATTGAAAAGATTCACCTGTGCAAATGGCAATAAACTCAAAGCGAAGCAAAGCAACCATTTAAAATAAAATAAAATAAAATAAAATACTAGGGGTCCAAGTACTCAAGTTGATCTCTGTGACCTGTAAAAGGGTGGTGAAACTGCCACAGATAATCTCACATCTCCTCAGAGTGACCCAGCTCAGCCTCTTTTTCCTGCACCTAGCTGTCTAAGGCATTTCCTCTGCTGGCACAAAACACTTGCTCATGCTCATAAACACACACACACAACATGTATACACACGGTGCATGTCGAAAACGTAGTTGTCTTACTGCACTCCCTCCATTGTTGTCTTGAGAATGAGTACATCTCATGAGCCCATACAGTTAACACACTGCCCTTAGCAGTTTCTTCACTAGGGTGGAACCTGAACATTGTTTGAACTCTGCTGGTGGTGACAGCTGGGACGGACACACATGCCCTGTCCTACACACACCCTACCTCCTTCACCCACCCACAGAGTCCAGGAGCCGCCCTGGATCTCCATCTCTATAAAAGGTCAGAGCTGGGCTCAAAAGTGCCATCCTCATTTGGACAACTCTAACCATTTCTTGCAGTGTCCTCTCTGGGTTCATCTGATCTCTGTATCCATCCACAAGATGTCTTGCAATGGACCCAAGACCATGGCCTCAAAGCCCAATATCACCAGGGGTCAGTTTGGTTCGAAAGCCTTTCCACAGAAAGCCCACAGCGTGTATGGAGGTGGTTTAGGAGGAAGCACCCGCATCTCTTGCGCTTCCAGAGTCGGATCATACGGTAGAGGATCAGGTGGTGCTAGTGGAGGATCCAGTTTTGGTGGAGGATCTGGTTTTGGTGGAGGATCCAGTTTTGGTGGAGGATCCAGTTTTGGTGGAGGATCTGGTTTTGGTGGAGGATCCAGTTTTGGTGGAGGACCCAGTTTTGGTGGAGGATCCGGTGGAGGATTTTCTGGAGGGGACTTTCAGCTGAATGAGAAGGCCACCTTGCAGAACCTGAACGACCGTCTAGCATCCTACCTGGAGAAGGTTTGTTCGCTGGAGTCTGCCAATGCCGTCCTGGAAAGTCAGATCCGTGAGTACTATGAGAGGAAAGGGGCGATTGCACAGAAGGACTACAGCCCCTACTTGAGGGAAATGAAGGACCTGAAGGACCAGGTACAGTGCTATCTAAATTAATATGAAACAAGCAAGTTCTAGTGTAATATACATTCTTTCAGATATAGCACCTGCAAAAGAGATCACAGACCATCATTTGCTTTCTCAGATTTGCAAATTTTCTCCACATTTATATGTCCTCTTATGTATTAAATGTTTTACCTCTCAGATTACCAGTGCTACCACCCAAAATGCCACCATCCTTCTGCAGATTGACAACTCTAAACTGGCTGCTGATGACTTTAAGACAAAGTAAGCTACACAGTTTTGACCACATTCATGTGGACTTAGACAAAACCAGTATGATAGATAAAATATTCAGCACAACTGTTTTCAGCATTAATAAACAATAGCAATTAAACATTTCTGGAGCAGCAAAACAGCGTATTTGGATCACGTGACACCAAAGACAGGAGTAATGGCTAAAACAATCAGCGTTGACATTGCAGAACTAAATTACATTTTTAAAAATATTACAATAAAAAAATAAATAAATAAATTACAATATTACAGTTTTACTGTATTTTTGATCAAATAAATGCAACCTTGGTGAGCACAGAAACACTCTTTCAAAAACACTGAAAAAATTTACCGGTTTGAAACTTTCAAACTATAGTGTGTGTGTATTTCTGACATGAAAGGTGGTATTCAAACAATGATTGGTGTGTTTATTCCCTATGTCCCCTTTCCACCAATCAGATATGAGCATGAGTTGATGATGCGGCAGTGTGTGGAGGCCGACATCGCTAACCTGCGCCGCTTGCTGGACCAGACGAACATGTCAAAGTGCGAACTGGAAACGCAGATGAAGGGTCTGGAAGAAGAGCTGGCATTTATGAATAAGAACCATCAGGAGGTTTGTAGTAGTTTTCTGATAATGTATCTATGTGTAACTGGTCTTAAAAGTTTGGACTATTATATTATATTTTATTATATTATATTTTATTTTGCGGCATTAAAGGAGCTGGCTGCACTGAGGGCTCAGTTGACAGGTTCAGTGGTGAGTGTAGAGGTTGATGCTGCTCCTCAGGAAGACCTGAACAAGGTTCTGCAGGAGATTCGTGCTCATTATGAGAACATCATACAGAAACACCGCGCGGAACAGGAAGACTGGTTTAACGAAAAGGTAAGACATCTTCTTTCTCCTTGAATCAACTGGTTGTGAATTCTACTTTGCTATCAAAAATATTGCAAGACTCCTGTTTTCACTGAATAACAAACCACATATTCCAGAATCTCACTGGAAGTAATGCCTGGATTGTGATACAGTGTTTTTGTCTTTTGATTAGATGGCAGGGTTGAATAAAGAGGTGGCCAAGAGCACAGAGGATATAGAAACATCCAAGTCAGAGATCAAAGAGCTGCGAAATACCTTACAGAGTCTGGAGATCGAGCTACAGTCTCAACACAGCATGGTGAGACTCAAATAGAATGTAGAGTGAGAGAGATTAGATGTTTAATGCAACAATGTTTAATGAAGATTTGTGCATGTTTTTAAACAGGTAGCAGCACTGGAGAAGTCACTGATAGAAACAGAGTCTACGTACAGCTCTATGCTTGCAGGCTACCAGAGCCAAATCAACATGCTGGAAGCCGAGTTGACTCAGTTGAGAGCTAGCATTGAGCAACAGGGACAAGAGTACGCCATGTTGCTGAACATCAAGACTCATCTGGAGCAGGAGATCGCAACCTACAAGAACCTCCTGGAAAATCAAGACAATAAGTAAGTTTGTTCCCTTATAAAATTGGATGTGATTTCAAATTAGTGGAGCATGGATTGTTATATGATCTTGTCCAGGAATGGCTTCACTAATTATGTTTTTTCTTCCTCTTCTTCTCTTAGGGGTCAGTCTCAATTAAAATCTCTCTTAGTATATTATGGAAGGATGGTAAGTTTCAGGTAGTGTATGTTGTACATTACATATTAATGACTGCTTCTCTCTTATTCTTCAGCTGGTGGATCTCAATCCTCAGGCGGTTCCAACTTTGGCACATCTGGTGGATCTCAATCCTCCGGTGGTTCCCAATTTGGCACATCTGTTGGATCTCAGTCCTCCGGTGGTTCCCAATTTGGCACATCTGGTGGTTCCCAATCCTCCGGTGGTTCCCAGTTTGGCACATCTGGTGGATCTCAATCCTCCGGTGGATCCCACTTTGGCCCATCTGGTGGATCTCAAACCTCTGGTGGTTCCCACTTTGGCACATCTGGTGGATCTCAATCCTCCGGTGGTTCCCACTTTGGCACATCTGGTGGATCTCAAACCTCCGGTGGTTCCCAACGTGGCCCATCATGTGGATCTCACTCCTCTGGGGGTTCCCACTTTGGCACATCTGGCGGATCTCAATCCTCCGGTGGTTCCCAGCGTGGCCAATCTGCTGGATCTCAGTCCTCTGGTGGTTCCCACTTTGGCACAGCTGGTGGATCTCAATCCTCCGGTGGTTCCCACTGTGACACATCTGGTGGATCTCAATCCTCTGGTGGTTCCAACTTTGGCACATCTGGTGGATCTCAATCCTCGGGTGGTTCCCACTTTGGCACATCTGGTGGATCTCAATCCTCCGGTGGATCCCACTTTGGCCCATCTGGTGGATCTCAAACCTCCGGGGGTTCCCACTTTGGCACATCTGGTGGATCTCAATCCTCCGATGGTTCCCACTTTGGCACATCTGGTGGATCTCAATCCTTCGGTGGTTCCCAGCGTGGCCAATCTGGTGGATCTCAAACCTCCAGTGGTTCCCACTTTGGCACATCTGGTGGATCTCAATCCTCTGGTGGATCCCACTTTGGCCCATCTGGTGGATCTCAAACCTCCGGTGGTTCCCACTTTGGCACATCTGGTGGAACCACCTCCACTCCACAACGCAAATACTGAAGTCACAGCATGATGCTTTGTGAGACAGTATTAAAACACATGTAGACATTTAACTTTAAATGAGTGTTGATACACAGTTTGTAACATGACAAGGAAGCTGGAAACTTGTAACTTTTAAAACATCAAAAGACACTCACTGTTGTGTTTTTGCATGTGAGAAAAACCTGTCTCTGAAAATAAAAGTGCTGTCAGTAAACGTGTGTGTGTTTTTTTTTTTTTTTTTCCACATAATAGTATGGTCTGAAATGTAAAACTTTGCAAAACTCACGGCAGTCACATTCTTGAGAGCTGAAAATATCTTGTAGATCACATAAATCACTCAGAAATTACAGGCGTAATCTCACTACTGAACAGCATGGGGGCTTTGACCTGCTCTGTCTCCCACCTGAGCCAGTTTACCTTCTTAGACGACCTGGTGGTCCCGAGCTCTCCCAGGAGCACCATGTCGATACCAAACTTGGTGCGGACACCACATCAGCACAGTCCACTGCAGCCCAGAATCCTTGAGCTCAAGTGATCTGCCAGCCTCAGCCTCCCAGTAGCTTGGATTACAGTTGCACACTACTGCACCCGATGAGAACTGCGAGTATCAGTGCTGCTACTAAATCTAGTGCTCAGAGCGCCTTCTAGTGTAGGAAAGCAGTATACTGGACTGCTATTAGCCGCTGAGCAGAGTTTTTACTAATAGGCCATAAGGTGAACTATAAAACTATAAAAAAGTGTCTAGAAAGTGATTTTCGTTCTTATGCCGTTCTCAAAATCTTATGCTGCTGGTTTTGCTTGTAACTTTATTTATATGCATCTTAGAAACACAAAATATGTGTCAAACTGACATTTATACATGTACCTACACATTTAAGACAGGTATTGGTCCATTAGTGCACTGAACTGTGAATATTGACCATGAAATATGGCAAATTTGTAAAAAATACACTTCAACTTCACAGACTGGCACCAAACAAAATTAAACATTAGACATTTAAAAAAATAAAATAAAATAAAAAAAGTGATGTTTTTTACATCAAAAATTCCAGTAGGCACTGTATAATCACAGAAAGAAAAACAACAAAAAAAAAAAGCATGTTATGGCCCAGATTGGCTGAAATAACTCAAAATGCTGCCCCGCTCCCCTTTGGTCAATTCTACAATAGATTCATTACAGCTTAAAACCAAGCTAAAATATGACACAGCACATCTTTACTCATCAGTATCATCACTATCATCAGAGCCATCATCCCATGTTTCTCTTTCCTCTGTTACCTGGGAAACATTTGCACAATTTTGGCACCAACATAAATCAGTACAAGACAGTCTTGCAGACATACAGGAACCTATTTCAGTGTCACATCTGCCCTGCTTGCAACTGCAGTAGACTACCTGCAAGACACTTTTGGGGGCAGGATTTCTAGTCATCCAGGTTGCTGTTAACTCCCCATCCTCGAGGTGCGATCCATTGCCAACGGGTGAAGGGGCACATTATACCTTTCAGAGAATGTCTCATTATGGCTGTTTGATAGTTTGCCCTTTTGCAGTGTTGGTACAGGGCGTCACTTGTCGGAGGCATGGATTGTTCTGGTAAAGCTGACGGTGCCATGCAGAATGCTTTGTGTCTTGAATCGTTCACACTTTTGGCAGATGACTGGTCATATAGGTGACACACATATTTGCAAAGTACTTCAAAGGTAGACTGGTGCAGGTTGAAACTGCTACCCAGATTTATAAATGCAGTCAGGTATTCCTTTTTTGTCACAAGCAACAGAAAATCCCTTTCTTTTTCTTTTTCCATATGATGGATGAGTCTCTCACAGATGATCTTGCAGCTGACATCGAAGGTTAGCTCATTTCTGAAAAGAAACAATAAAAACAGAAAAGACATTTTATGTTCTATAACTATTTCACAGTGACTTCTGTTTTTGTAGTATATATTGTATACATACATAGTGTTGTATAAATAGTGGCAAATTTGAAACATTTTTTTTTTACTCTTCAGAAAGAACATACATTGGTAAAAAAAATAAATAAATAAATAAATAAATAAATATAGTTTCTTTTACCTTCCCAAACCACCACACATTTTATCATATTGAATTACTGTGCAGAGGTGTGCAGAGGTGGCCCTTTTTTGTTGTTTGTTTTTTTGTTTTTTTGTTTAGTTTTGTTTTTTTTAGTTTCTGTGCACAGCCCTGGTTAACGCGTTAAACCGACAGCCCTAATGTACATATGTATATACAATGTCGGTCAAAAGTTTGGGATCAGTAAGATTTAAATGTATTTTAAATACGTTTCTAACCCTCATCAAGATTGTGTTTCTTTGATCAAAAATACAGAAAAACAATTTATATTGTTAGGCCGTATGGTGAAGCAGCTTTTCGTTTAATTCCAGTCCTATATATGGGGCACTAAATTCTTTTCATTTAAAAAAAAAGATCTATTGGTTTTGAGTGGGAAAATAAAAGTTCTCCATTTGTAATCCTGCAGTTTATTTTTTATAAGTTGTTAAAGTCAGCAATAGTTCTTTCCTCATCTAAAAGTCTTCGCATCACGCGCTTCCTGCTAGACCAATAAATCGGCAGCTCTTCGGAACGACATGTAAAGAGCAGGGGAGGAGGAAAATAGTGGAAGGAAGAGCGGCATGGGGAGATACCTCAGATGGCGATAATGATCAAGATATGGAGTATCAGGAATTAAGATAGAATAAAAGGAAAAAAAAGAGGAGCTTGGGTGATGGATCTGATTGTGAGCAAACAATTAATAAAACAAGACATATGATAAATGAAGCTGTTAAAGAGGTGGTAGAAAGAGAAATCAAAGTGATAATTACTTTTGCTAAGCAGTCAGAACAACAAGCTCATCCTATTAAATTATCGAAAATAATCGAGAACGAGATAGGAGCAGTGAAAGCTGTATCTTGTCTTAGCAATGGAAAAATAATGATTAAATGCAAGGATCAAAAGCAGAAGGAAAATATTATGAAAATGAAAACACTAGCAGGAGTATGGATAGCATGCACAGAAATAGGCAATAAAGTTCGAGGTGTTATTTCAGGAGTACCTCTCAAGGTAAGTATAGATGATATTAAAGATAGTCTGAGTGGAAGCACAGTCATCTCTGCTAGAAGACTGCAGATGTGGAAAGACAACAAAAGATGTGAAAGCATGAGCGTGATGATACAGTTTGAAGGGAATAATCTGCAGATAAGAGTAAACCTAGGATTCGTAAGCTTCTCAGTGCGAAAGTACGTACCTCCGCCTTTAAGGTGTTTCAAATGCTAACGCATGGGACATACTGCTAGTATCTGTAATGCTAATGAAAATGCGTTGTGCAAAATGCGGGGGAGAACATGAATATGGCAAGTTTGAGGAGGGTGCAGAGATTAAGTGTTGTAATTGCAGCGGAGGACATAGTGCAGCATATGCAGAGTACAAGAAGAAGCATGTGAGATACAAAAAATAAAAACAGTACAATATTTAACATATGCAGAAGCTACTCATAAGGTAAAAGGTACAGCTGAAACAAAGAGAACTAATGTGCAAGGAACCAGGACGGAATCCTATACTCAGAAAGAAGTAAATTCTGCGAGGAATTAATCAGATCAACATATTGTGATGAATAAAACTGATTTTGTGGCTTTCATTTGTGCAGTGGTTAATGGTACCTCACAAGTGGAAAGGAAATCAGACAAGTTAAAGATTATTGTAGGGTGAGCTGATAAATTTCTGAAATTAACAGGAGTTACAGCGGAGGAGGTCCATGGGATTTTGAAAGCAAAAGATGGAAATGCTGCTCTGGATATGACTCAGAGTAATAATACTTAGGTATATAATGTCTTTCCTACTACTACATTGGAATGCCAGGAACTTAATAGCAAATGGGCAAAGTTTTAAAAAACATATCATAGAAATTGGAAAGATGCCAGACATCATGTGTATTCAGGAGACATGGTTAAATAGCTCCTTGGATTTTAAGATCGATGGATATGTAGTAGAAAGGCAAGACAGAAAAGTTGGAAGAGGTGGGGGGTGTGCAACATTATTAAAGAGGGAATAGCATATAAAAGAATATATAATAACGTAATAATGTAGAATGTGTAAGCATAGAAATATTAGGAATACAT
This sequence comes from Cirrhinus mrigala, assembly GCA_036247105.1. Classification (NCBI taxonomy): domain Eukaryota; kingdom Metazoa; phylum Chordata; class Actinopteri; order Cypriniformes; family Cyprinidae; genus Cirrhinus; species Cirrhinus mrigala. The sequence goes on from CM070017.1 coordinate 19,676,902, forward strand.
GAAGGAATCCGAATTACAAATTTTTATAATCCATGTAAAGAAATAAGTAATGCTATATTGGAAGAAGTGATGGGTAATATACAGAGCAAAATTAGTATATGTGGGGATTTCAATGCACATAATGGCCTGTGGGGTAGTAAAAATACAGACAACAATGGGATAATCATAGAAGAATTTATAGAAGAACACTCGCTTGTGTGCTTGAATGATGGGAAACCTACAAGAATGGATATAGTAAAAGGTGGCACGTCGTGTTTGGATCTCACAATAATATCAGCTGCTTTTGCTGGTAAGTGTACCTGTAGTGTACTTGAAGATAATTTGGGCAGCGATCACTGGCCTGTAGTATGTGAGATTCAGAGTGCAGTTCAAAAGCAAAACCATGTTTTACTGTGTTTATATGTATATAAGACGAGCGGAGAGTAGCCTACAGAATACTAGATAAAAAAAATTAGCTACCACGAATGCATATTCAGCGTAAACATGAATGAACAATGCGACCATATAATATGAATAAATGGTAATAAATTAAGTGTATCAGCAATCATAAATAAAAGAAGACATTTCTTGGAAATATTTTACCTAGGTAACGAGGATCACTCAGTTGCTTTGTGTCAAGCTTGCATCCCAATGTGCATACTATCCATCCTAAATTCTAAGTGATAGTAGTAATTTTCAGTACTATTTAGGGCAGATGCCTGCCCTGCCATGGCTCCCTGAATGGATAGTATGCACATTGGGACGCAGGGAAACTCAAATACAGTGGACTGCTTGCATTAAGCGTCATGACCTAGTAGTAGTGAAGTAAATGCCTAATAAAATGAGAGTTCGCAGGATGATTTCAAAGTCTAGACATTTTTAGAGACAGTAGAAGACATTCTGATGTTATGAAGATATTCTGATGATTACTGTGTACAGAATTTTCCAAACTCAGCGGAACGTGAAGTTTTAATCCAACATAAACCGATCTAAGAAAGCGGTGGCTGATGATAATACGTTATTGTCTTACCACAGGGTGTCAGTGCTCTACACTAGTGGCCTAATCTGGCCTAATCACTAGTTTGTGAGATCTGATGAATGAGATCATAATGAACCTTTATTTATCTGTATTAAATATGTTAGTCATTCTGTGACACATTCTGTGTCATTATTTCACTTTATGGAGCCTAATGCCAAAATATGAATGTTCAAAGTAGTCGCACTGTCAACGTATTGCTGTTAAAAATTATTTAAATGTTTAACATCTCTGCTGAAAAAAACAGCTAAAACCAGCCTAGGCTGGTTGGCTGGTTTTAGCTGGTCATCCAGGCTGGTCTTTGCTGGTCATAGCTGGTGTACCTGTGCCACAGTCCTGACCGCATCACAGTCTTTACTTGGAGCTCTTAGGGAATATTTGCATTTATCCAAACTTGTCATCACGCAGTATACCTACACTGCAACAATGAATAGCATCGATAACCCAAAACAACATGTGGATATAACATTAGCTACTAAAGAAAATAGAAAATAAGCATGTTTAAAAAATCTCTTACTTACCTTTATGAAAATGTCGAGAGCAAACAAACATAAACTGACATATGTTGGCAAATATGATGATTTTGCATATAACTGCAGCTATCCCGGCTATCCGATGCCTTGTCTATTCTTTCTTTCTAGTCGGAGACCTAAAGTATCTTTCTTCATGGTCAGTTTTCTATCATGTAATTTAATATTGCAGACTTTAACTCAACAAAAACTTATAATTTTGAAGCAAAGGAAAAATACAGTTCTCCAACTACAGAACACCTCAGGGGCTATTCCAGAAAGCAGGTTATGTGACATACCCGGGTATGTAAGCAGATAACCTCAACTTTCGGTTCCAGAAACAGAGGTAACTTTCAGGGTATGTAAGTAGCCATAGCAACTTGCTCGCTGAAGGTAACCTGCTCCGGAGTAGGTTATGTTTCAGGGTTAGCTGAAGGTTAGCAACCAGCACATGCGTGACCATACTGACAAGGCTCCAGTGGGCGTGACAGATATATATATATAGTTGTATGATATATAAATTATAAAACACTATTATAAATAAAATATAAGGTAATATTATATTATTCTAATATGGTTATTAGATTTTTCTGTTGGCATATATAATAGTTATCTGTATAAATTATAAAACATTAACATTATGACAAGCAGTGCCGGCCTGTATGTTTGTGGGGCCCTAGGCAAGATAATGAAAATGGGCCCCACTAGTGCAAAAAACTGTCATAGAAATTTGACGAGTGAAGAGAAAGCACATAAAATGGCTATTTCAATATTTAAGCATGAATGTGTATTAATTGTAACACATTCAATAAACATATGTAAAAAAAAAAGTTAAACAAATAAAATAAAAAATAGTGCAAGTGAGATACACATGAAACACAAATAAATAAAATATATATGAAGTATACACAAAAACTAAACTAAATAAACAGAACATAAACAAAATAAACATAGGCCTTATCATAAATGATAAGAAATGTTGGCTATTCTGCTTGTTTTTAAAGATTGATTGATGATCACATGAAAACAAAAAAAAAACATTTTTGCATTACATTGGATCTGGGTCTGTAAAAAAAACATGCTAAATGTGGCTCAATTTTCCCTCATATGACAAGTCTGTCTGTGATCATGGGCATCATTGCACGTAAACAAAAAAACAAGTACTACAGCAATAAATATTATGTATAGCGGTCAAAAATCCTTTATTCCAGCACTGGAAAGATATTGTTTGGGTTCCATTTCTACCACAACTTCACTTTAATCTCTCTATCATTGATTCATTTCAAATAATTAAAAAATAGAAGAACACTGAGTTTGACGCATATGCCGCACTGTACAGCACTGGCGTGCGTTGCCTTAGTTATATAAGGTGCATGTGGCTTGAAGTTGTGCTGCGCACGCAAGAGCGATTTGAAAGCATGCAGAGCTGTTTGCGCTCTATAGTTCTTGTGTAACTTTGATTTTAAAAACGGATCTTTCTGCGCAGCACCGCTTTAAATCGAACGCCCCTAAAAATCCAATTGACAACCTCACGGCCGCGGGGCCTGTATCACCTATTGGACGGGCCGGCACTGCATCCACCCACCCATAATTAAACTTCACCACGCCAGATACGGACTGGGATGTTATGATCTATGTTGTTACCTACTCCTATCAGTTGCAGGACAGCATTTTCTTGGCATGAAATAGGTATTTTTGCAGATTTGTGTCCAGAAATCAGCATCAGGAGTAATAGATTTTGAGGAGGATATATTAATTATCTCTGAGATGAAATGAGGTGAAATGTTTAGGTTAATGGTTCGAGTGTTGATTGTTGATTGGATAGATTAAATGATTTGTAGGTATTCCAAAAAACTTTTACTCCCGATGCCTTGTTTGCGGACCAAGTAGGAAAATGAGGCCAGGTTGAAAGATGTGTTGAAGTGGTGTGATGCCCTTTTCTGCCCATGTGTGTAGGTTAAGTGGCTTCTTATTAACTGCGAAATCTGGGTTATTCCAAATGGAGGTGTATTTAGATGGTGCCATTTCGGTTCAAAAAACAAACCAAAAACGTATGAAAAATGACATAACTTAGCAGCACATGGAAGTTGCATCATCCACACAAACTGGTAAAGTAAGGAAAGCGCTAGGAACTTTGGGTTGAAGTCCACTTCCCTACATACGCAGTGTCCAATAGTTACTCGGCTTTCGGTCCAAAAACTACTTTAGAATTAGAACACAAAATTCGATCCAATATTGTCCTTTTTCTATCACTCCCCTCTTCTTCTCGCTCTTCTGCCTTAACTCCTTTCCCTTAACTCTGCCCTTGACGGTCAATTGGTTGGACAAAAGGTTAGTATTAAAAATAAAATACACATTTATAATTGATAAATGAATGTTTTAACATTACATATACACCACACAAAATAAACAATAAATAAATAAAATGAACAAATTATTTCACAGGCTACATATGGACAATTATCATCCATCATCCCATTAACTTTGGACAAATAATTACCTTGTTGATCTCCCCAACTTATATAATGTTTTGATCTTTGACTCAGCATAAAAGTGTCTTAATCCATGTGCATTATCATCAATTATGTACAATAGTGTATTAATCTATGTGCATTATCTTTTCACTTATGTCAAAAATATGATCAAATAATAAAATACTCAAGTGTGATTTGTAAAAGGGATTCGAAACTGCCGCAGATGATCTCATATCACCCCAGAGTGACCCAGCTCAACCTCCTTTTTCAGCACCTATCTGTCTAAGGGATTTCTTCTTAAAACACATGCACACACGTGTATACACTTGTATACAATAACTTATATATACACACCAGGGGCATCATAATGAGTTTTAAGGTGGGTATGCATGACTGAAATTTGGGCCTCTTTCTTCCAGAGATGAATGTGTTTTTTTCTTTTAACGCTTAATAAGAAACTGAAAAAGTAAGAAATTAAAATAATTTAATAGTTAATATTTAGATTATTTTAAGTAACACTGAAATGTTTTATTTCAAGTCACTTTTTTTAAACCATGTTTTACAAATTTTACAACTCTCGATTCCAATTTCAATACTACAGTAAAAACTTCTACCCTAACAAAGTTTAAACATTATTAAAGACATGTGAACAGTCTGTAAATAAGAACAAATGAACAAATTACTAGCAATAGCACAAATAAATAAATAGAAAAAATCTACAAATTAAAGATGCTTTGGGTTTTTATATTTGTATGTGTTCAAGCTAGGCATGAACAGATAGTCCAAAATGCAGCTGCTAGAGTCCTTACCAGGTCAAGAAAGTAAGATCATAGTACCCCAATTTTACAGTCTCTGCACTGGCTACCCATTAGGTTCCACATCAGCTACAAAATATTACTTCTTACCTATAAGGCCCTTAATGGTTTAGCCCCTGCGTACCTAACTAGTCTTCTATCACTTTGGAATAGCCTTCCTGATAACGTTCGGACACACTCTCTCTGTTTAAATCTAGATTAAAGACACATCTTTTTAGCCAAGCATTCAAATAATGCATCTCATAAACTTTTACTGCAATTATATCTGATCAAATGCACATTATTAATCTTTTAGCTCTGGTCGAACAAATCTTTCTTTGCTTGGTTAAACAGTAGCTACGCTAATTATGTTCCTGTTTGTTCTGTTTCTGCCATGGGATTGACATCCCGTGGTAACTAGGAATTCACAAGCTTCAGTCTGGATAGAGAACACTTAAGAAGAGATGATGTCAACTGCTCCGAGGACTTCAGATGATGCCAACCCTGAAACAACATACAGCACTACCGAATTTTGCTACTAATTTATAGTGTTCTTTGTCTGTCTGATTACGTCATTAATTGATCTTTACCATCCATCCCTGCCATTTGTACATAAACTTGACATAGTCACCACTAGTAAGCTACTACTAAATATATTGTAAACCTTTCATTTGCTGTAAAGTTGCTTTGCAACGATATGTATTGTGAAAGGCGCTATACAAATAAATTTGAATTGAACTGAATTGAAAATGTTGGGGTAGTCGGTATTACCAGTGTTAAGCCGTTTTTTTATAGTAATAAAAATCATTTAGTTCAGTTAGAACAGGCAGTAAAATGAAAAACTGAATGTGGCTGCTTAATGCAGTGTGCAACAGTCAACAATTTGTAATTTGGCCACATTTAAAAGAAATATTGTGAAAAAAACAGCCATACAAAATAAATAGCAATGTGTAAGCTATTTGTTCGTTAAAGCTTAAATACATAGTAAACAAATAAATATCCAAAGTCGTGATTTAGGCCCCCTACCGTCCTGGGCCCATATGCCTGGTATACTCTGCATCCCCTGTAACGACACCCCTGTGCATGTCGAAAGCCTAGTTGTCTTACTGCACTCTCTCCTTTGTTTTCTTGATTAAGGATCGATATAATCTATATCTAATATAATCTCATGAGTACATACAGTTAACACACTGCCCCTTAGCAGTTTCATCACTAGGGTGGAACCTGAACACTGTTTGAACTCTGCTGGTGGTGACAGCTGGGACTGACACACATGCCCTCTCCCACACACACCCTACCTCCTTCACCCACCCACAGAGTCCACGAGCCTCCCTGAATCTCCATCTCTATAAAAAGGTCAGAGCTGGGCTCAAAGGTGCCATCCTCATTTGGACAGCTCTAACTGCTTCCTGCAGTGTCCTCTCTGGGTTCATCTGATCTCCATATCCATCCACAAGATGTCTTGCAAAGGACCAAAGACCATGACCTCAAAGCCCAGCATGACCAATAGTCGGTGTGGTTCGAAGGCCTTTCCACCGAAAGCCCACAGTATGTATGGAGGTAGCACCTCTTGCGCTTCCAGAACTGGAGGATACGGTAAAGGATTTGGTGGAGGATGTGGTCTTGGTAAGGCATCCGGTTTTGGTGGAGCATCTGGTCTTGGTAAGGGATCCGGTTTTGGTGGAGGATGTGGTCTTGGTAAAGGATCCAGTTTTGGTGGAAGATCTGGCTTTAGTGGAGGATCCGGTTTTGGTGGAGGATCCGCTTTTGGTGGAGGATCCAGTTTTGGTGGAGGATCCGCTTTTGGTGGAGGATCCAGTTTTGGTGGAGGATCCAGTTTTGGCGGTGGATTTGGAGGAGGGGATTTTCAACTGAATGAGAAGGCCACCTTGCAGAACCTGAATGACCGCCTGGCATCCTACATGGAGAAGGTGCGCTCGCTGGAGTCTGCCAATGCCATCCTGGAAAGGCAGATCCGCGAGTACTATGAAAGTAAAGCGGCGATCCCACCAAGGGACTACAGCCCCTACTTGAGGGAAATTAAGGACCTGCAGAACAAGGTACAGTGCTATATAAATGAATATAAAACAAGCAAGTTCTTGTGCAATTACATTCTTTCCGATATAACAGCTGAAAAAGAGATCAAAGATTATCACTTGCTTTCTCAGAATTTGGGAATTTGAGATTTTTCTCCACATTTATGTGCTCTCATGTATTAAATGTTCTACGTCTCAGATTAACAATGCCACCACTGAGAACGCCAACCTCCTCCTGCAGATTGACAACTCTAAACTGGCTGCTGATGACTTCAGGACAAAGTAAGTTACACAGTGTTGACAAAACCAGTTTGATGGATAAAATATTTAGCACAACTCTTTTCAACATTGATAACAATAGCAATGAAATGCTTCTTGAGCAGCAAATCAGCATATTGGAATGATTTCTAAGATCACATGATACCTAAGACAGGAGTAATCGCTGGCTGCTAAAACAAATCAGCTTTGACATTGCAGATAAATTACATTTTAAAACATATTATAATAGAAAAAGTTTTTAAAAATACAAATTACGGTTTTGCTGTATGTTTTGATCAAATAAATGCAGCTTAGGTGAGCATAAACATCTTTTAAAAACATTGAAAAAATTGAACAGTTTGACACTTTTGAACAGTAGTGTGTATTTATTACACTGGTAGTGTTCAAAGAGTGACTGGTGTATCTATTCACTATGTCACCTTTGCACTAATCAGATATGAGCATGAGTTGGTGATGCGGCAGTGTGTGGAGGCCGACATTGCTAACCTGCGCCGCTTGCTGGACCAGACGACCATGGCAAAGTGTGAACTGGAGATGCAAATGAAGAGTCTGGAGGAAGAGCTGGCATTTATGAATAAGAACCACCAAGAGGTATGAAGTAGTTTTCTGATAGATCATCTATGTTGTATTATATTATATTATATTATATTATATTATATTATATTATAATGTTAAAGGAGCTGGCTGCACTGAGGGCTCAGCTGACAGGTTCAATGGTGAGCGTAGAGGTTGATGCTGCCCCTCAGGAAGACCTGAACAAGGTTCTGCAGGAGATTCGTGCTCATTATGAGAACATCATACAGAAACACCGCACGGAACAGGAAGAATGGTTTAATGAAAAGGTAAGACATCTTCTTTCTCCTTGAATCCGCTGTTTGTGTTTCTACTTTTCTATCAAACATACTGCAAGACTCCTGATTTCACTGAATAACAAACCACATATTCCAGAATCTCACTTGAAGTAGTGTCTGGATTGTGATACAGTGTTTTTGTCTTTTGATTAGATGGCAGAGTTGAATAAAGAGGTGGCCAAGAGCACAGAGGACATAGAAACATCCAGGTCAGAGATCACAGACCTGCGAACCACCTTGCAGAGTTTGGAGATCGAGCTACAGTCTCAACACAGCATGGTGAGACCCAAGTGTAGAGTGTGAGAGATTAGATACATTATCTGAACCAAAGGCAGGAAAATACAACATAAGACTTAAAGAAAGCAGAGTAACAATGCTTTATGAAGATTTGTGCATGTTCTCAAACAGGTAGCAGCACTGGAGAAGTCACTGACGGAAACTGAGGCTACGTACAGCTCTATGTTAGCAGGCTACCAGAAACAAATCAACATGCTGCAAGCCGAATTGGCTCAGTTGAGAGCTAGCATTGAGCAACAGGGACAAGAGTACGCCGTGCTGCTGAACATCAAGACTCATCTGGAGCAGGAGATCGCCACCTACAGGAACCTCCTGGAAAATCAAGACGCTAAGTACGTTTGTTCCTTTATTGATGTGTTGAAAGTTGATGTGAGTTCAAATCAGTGAAACATGGATTATATTATGTTGTCCAGGAATGGCTTCATTAATTAAATTCTTCTTCCTCTTACTCTCCCAGGGGTCAATTTCAAGGTAATTGAAATCTCTCTTTGTATATTGTGGTCAGATGGTCAGTTTCAAGTAATGTATGTTGTACATTACATATTATTGACATTATGTATGTTGTACATTACATATTCCTTCTCTCTTGTCCTTCAGGTGGCGGATCTCAATCCTCCGGTGGTTCCCACTTAGGCACATCAGGTGGATCTCAATCCTCCGGCGTTTCCCAGTTTGTACCATCTGGTGGATCTCAGTCCTCCGGTGGTTCCAACTTTGGCACATGTGGTGGATCTCAATCCTCCGGTGGTTCCAACTTTGGCACATCTGGTGGATCTCAAACCTCCGGTGGTTCCCAGCGTGGCCAGTCAGGTGGATTTCAGTCCTCCGGTGGTTCTCAGTTTGTCCCATCTGGTGGATCTCAGTCCTCCGGTGGTTCCCAGCGTGGCCAATCAGGTGGATCTCAATCCTCCGGTGGTTCCCACTTTGGCACATCTGGTGGATCTCAATCCTCCGGTGGTTCCAACTTTGGCACATCTGGTGGATCTCAAACCTCCGGTGGTTCCCAGCGTGGCCAGTCAGGTGGATCTCAGTCCTCCGGTGGTTCCCAGCGTGGCCAATCAGGTGGATCTCAATCCTCCGGTGGTTCCCACTTTGGCACATCTGGTGGATTTCAATCCTCCGGTGGTTCCCAGTTTGTCCCATCTGGTGGATCTCAGTCCTCTTGTGGTTCCTTCACCAGCACAACTGGCGGAGCAGCAAACCTAAAAAAGTAAACCACCCCCACTCCACAGTGTACTTACTAAAGTCACTTCATGCCACTTTGTGAGACAGTATTCAAACACATGCAGACATTTAACTTTAAATGAGTGTTGATACACAATTTGTGACATGACAAGGAGCAAGGAAACATATTTTTAAAACATTGAAAGACACTCACTGTTGTGTTCTCGTATGTAAGAAAAACCTGTCTCTGAAAATAAAAGTGCTCACAAGCAAATTTCCTACATGGTTTTTTTTTTACACTATGGTCTAAAATTTAAAATGATGTAAAACACACACCAGTTACATTCTTTTTTTTTTTTTTTTTGAGCAAGCAGAAATAAAAACACACACAGCTCAAATGTCTAAATTTCAACATATTGGCAGTAGTTCTCCCCGTACAGAAGCACAGAAGATTTCACCAATGAAATCCAAATAGCAAAATATTGGCAATGCCAGGGTCCAAATTATTTACAAATGGTTCCCATACTTTGTAAAAAATAAATAAATAAATAAATAAATAAAAAAGGTCTGTATTTTAGAATGAATTATACATGTAATGTGGTAATAGCTCCATTAACACTTTTGCCAGCCCTTCACAGAGGAGAATCTGAAATCAACTGCAAAAGAATGTTTTTCCATACCAAAAAGGTCATGACATTAAAAACCCCTCTATTAGCCACAAAAGTTACCTTACCGTTAGGCAATGCTAGTAACAATGACAAAGAGTTTAAATCTAGATCTAAACTCAAAATCTTAGTATGTTACACCAGCACAAGCAGCATGACCATAAACAATGAGTGCCAATTTCGGTCTTACATTTAAGACAAAACAGGGAAAAGCCACTGAAAAGTCATTAAAGAATAACACCCTAAGTGATTTATCGCTGCGTTATGCTGCCTCCTTAATATGTTATTAGGGGCCAAGCACCAGAGGTGCGGTGGCACCTATTGTATCCGTTGGCGTTATTATTATTCCGCTTCTTCTTCTTCTTCTTCTTCTTCTTCCTCTTCCGCCGCAAGTCTATGGCAGCCCATAGAACCGCTTGCGGGAAAGTTGTATAATTTTGCACACTGATAGAGGACAGTCCCAACATTAACCATAGCAAGTTTGGAGTCTCTAACTCAAACTCTCTAGCGCCACCACTTGTCCAAACTTTCAAAAGATTTATGCTAATAACGTTTGAACCGTAAGGCACACAACAAAAATTCTTTTTTCCTCTGATTCTTTGGCTTATGCCGAGTTGAATGGACACCAAAATTCAAAAATCGTAAGGTTTAGTTTTTTCGCTATTCTCAATTGTTCGTAAAACCTACTTTTTCGAACTCGTCCTAGGCCGTTGCACCGATTGTCACAAAAATTGATCCAGATCATCTTCAGACCATGCTGGCAAAAAGTTATGGAATTCAAGTCGATTCGTCCAGCCGTTCACGAATAACACGCGAACGAATTCTACAAAAAGCTAGCAAAAATCAATGTGAGGCTATATCTCCGTAATAGTTTGTCATATTGACACCAAACTTGGTGTGTGTTATAACAAGCATGACCTGAGCCTACCTGCAGTGTTTCGGTGCAGTGCCCCCTAGTGGTCAGGAGATACGAAAAATGGCTATTTTTCTTTATAACGTCTGAATGATTTGTCCAAAAATCACAAAACTGGTCTCTTTAGATTCGGTGTGTCATACCAAGTCGAACCATATCCAATTTTCCCATGTCAGCCATTTTGGGTGTCGGCCATTTTGAATTTAGCTTTAAAATGCTGTATCTTAAGAACGGATTAGCGTATCGTTTCGACATTAATTACAAAAATGTTCGGCACCATGCCCTGAATGTACATAAAAATTTTGGGGCCAGCGCCACCTTGTGGTCAAAAGTTATAACGAAATTTCGAAAAATGCTAATAACTTTTGCGTACATTAGCCTATTGTCATGAACCTGATGTCAAAAGATTCCTTGGGTCAAGCCGAGAACGTTGATACCCATAATGCCAATATTGGCCAAACTTCCTGTCCGCCATTTTGATTAATGTACAAAACCTATTTTTTCGAACTCCTCCTAGACCGTTATTCCGATCTTCACCAAATTTGACTCAGATCATCTTCAGACCATGCTGACAAAAAGTAATGGATTTTGTGTCGATACACGAAACCGTTTTCGTTTAGCGCATCAACGAATTTACTGGAAAGATGCCAAATTGCATCCGAGTCTGTATCTCTGCAAAGCTTTGACATATTGACACCAAATTTTATATGTGCTATTGTCACCACACTCTGACCAAGCCACATCAATTTGGTAACAGTGCCACCTATGGGTCAGAAGTAATACGCCATTCACTAAACATTAATAATGAAATTTACAAAAATGCTAATAACTTCTGTTTACATTAGCCTATTGGAATGAAACTGATGCCAATAGATTCCTTGGGTCAAGTCGAGAACATTGATACCCATTATGCCGAAATTGGCCAAACTTCCTGTCCGCCATTTTGATTAATGTACAAAACCTACTTTTTCGAACTCCTCCCAGACTGTTAGTCCGATCTTCACCAAATTGAACTCAGATCATCTTCAGACTGTGCTGGCAAAAAGTTATGAATTTCGTGTCGATATACGAAACCGTTTTCGTTTAGCGCATCAACAAATTTGCTGGAAAGATGCCAAACTACATCTGAGGCTGTATCTCTGCAAAGCTTTGACATAATGACGGCAAACTTTGTGTGTGTCATTGTCATTTCACACAGAACACGTCACATCAATTTGAAAACAGCACCACCTGTTGGTCAAAAGTGATAAGCCATTCAATTTTATTACGATTGGTTGTAATTATGATTTTTCAGCCATTTCAACTGATATTATCCTAAAATGGCTTAAGTTACTCACTGTTGTAGTCGGTCTGCTGCTCCTTGCCGTGCTTAACTCCTCATTCTGCCTCTTTTGTGCTTGGCCCCGCAATTGCTGCTTGCAGCTATATTTTATCTTTGAAGTTGTGAAACTTCAAGATCAAAGATCTGGGACATTCATTCAGACCCAGTTTTGGGCACTAGTGACCGACGCGCCTGATTCAACTTGATGCGCCCAGCTTTAGCGGTAATTTGAAGATGATCGGGAATTCACTTCTTAAAAAATTTAACCAGGTCCAAGCCCACAGTCCCTTCCAGTAGTCTGACAACTCGAGCACTGCATCTGCGTCCATGGTTTTCCAGGTTGTCAATATGGTCTTCCGAGCCATGCACCTGTTTTTCCAACACCGCTGTTTTAACATCCACGGATGAACGGCAGCAATCCTCCAATTTGCTGATTCATCGTTTGAAGTTGGACTGTTTGGTCATGTACTGCTTCATACTAATTTCAGTGTCTATAGCACACATGATATTTTCTGTCATCTTTTCCATTGCCATTAACAAGTTTGGCTCAGTTTTTTTTCTACTGAGGCCTCCATGGTAGCTTGTTCAGCCTCGACTGGACCGGTTTTTGATGTTTTATTTTTTTCTTTAGCTTCCTGGGTTTACTACTAGTCAGTTTTGCAAAATAATCTTCTAAATTCATTCTCACAATAGAAATCAGCCCTCCTGATGAGCTAGAAGGCACCTAAAAGCATAATTAAATGAAAATTTTCCGGAGTTTGTTCGAGTTGCATTTAAGCTCTACTGCGCAATATTTCTCCCCCCACAATCACATTCTTGAGAGCAAAAATATCATATAGATCACATAGATCACCAGACTCTTAATTAACTTAATAATGAGTGGCATTTATTATCTATTTATTGTCAGAGCTGTTTTTATTTGCAGTATAAATAAGTTATTTAAATAAATTATTTTTTATTTTTTGATGAACATTTTTACAATTTTTGATAAAAAAAAAAAAAGCTCCCAGTAACTTGTATTACAGATGTGCGCCACTGCGCCCGGCGAGAGCTGCAAGTAACAGTGCTGCTACTGAATCACAGCACCCTCTAGTGTAGCAAAGCAGAATACTATGTTGCTATTGCTGTTGAGCAGAGATTTCGAGAATGAGGACTCTGCAGAACCAAAAAAAAAAAAAAAGCCGTTTCCCTATTTCGGGGCATTTTCAGACCAGGATGGGTGTTTCTCAACCTCTTTACCTTATATATACTGTATATAATATTGAGTGGGCGAAAAAAAAAAAAAGAAAAAAACTGACAGAGATTGCACGTATGTGAATGTGGTAAACTACCATTTATTAAACAAAATTTTTATTAATTTGTGCGAATTACTATCTAGCTAACCATTTACAAAATGCAAAAAGATTCTACTTCCCCTCAGAGTGTGAGAACGTCAAAACAACATAGAAAGTAGTCTCGTACCTGTAAATATGATACATTTCTAGCTCTAACCAATTTATTTATTTATTTTAACTAACTTGTTCCTCCTGTGAAATGCTCACTTTTCTCTGCTTTCATATGTGAGTCAGTGCTGCAGTTAATCCCATTACACAATGCTCACTTTTTACAACAAAATCAACAAGCAATGAATTAAATGCTGCACTTTTTTCTTGGTCGACAAGCTGGAAATCACTCACAAATATGTCACAGTATTTTATTTATTTATATATTTATTTGTATTTATTTCTATATATATAGTGTTTTTAATTTGTAAAATGTGTACATTGTCCCATCATTCAATAACGTATGTGGTCACCAAATAAGCAAGTATTATCACCATAAGCAAGTATTACTGCCTCAAACCAAAGCAGCAGGCGCTACCAGGGTTTGGGGGTCTTGCAGGATGCTTATAAAATTTCCATTTCATTTGCATTTGACTTAATAAATGTGAAGCTGCTTCTTTAGCTATAGCTATGCTATCTATATACTATCTTAGACAAGTCTTTTGCAGGATTGTTTTTTTCTTTACACTAACTTTAAATCTTTCCTTTGTCTGTAATGACAACAATTTTAAAAGTTCAGTAAAAGCTGAATGTATTACACATGACATGAATAATAATTATGCTTAATGATGATTCAGCGTGCAGACATTGTGCCTTTCCAGTCAAGAGATCTCTAAAATGTTAACCATCTATCTATGATTTAAAGTGTGAAACAGCGCCTCCATCTGGTCATGGAATGTAGACACTAAATATGAACAGGAATGTCACAAATTTTCCAGAGAGGCGACACCAACCATTTGACACGACGTGCAGTAGTTTCCCTTATGTTAATAAACAAGTGCAACGCTACAAATGCCACTACTGAAAAGATAAAAAGTTTTAAAAAGGTAACAAGGTTTAAAGTGAGATAATGTCAGTATTTGGAGTTGACCAGTAAAAGTGAAACAAATTTATTATCATTGAATTCTCAATCAAGTAATTCATCTTTAAATCGTTCTTTAACTGTTAGTCCACCTGTAGTCAAAAGTCTGAGTCTCGCTGTATCGCTCAGGCTGCACTGCAGCGTCTATTCACAGGCGCGATCCCACTACTGATCGGCACGGGGGCTTTGACCTGCTCCGTCTCCGACCTGGGTCGGTTCACCCCTCCTTAGACGACCTGGTAGTCCCGAGCTCCCCCAGGAGCACCATATCGATACCGAACTTAGTGCGGACACCGCATCGACATAGTCCACTGCAGCCCAGAACCCCTGAGCTCAAGCGATCCGTCAGCCTCAGCCTCCCAGCAGCTTGGATTACAGGCGCGCGCCACTGCACCCGGCGAGAGCTGCGAGTATCAACGCAAGTGATCACTGCGTCATCTAGTGTCAGAAAACAGGGCCCGTATTTTCGAGCCCCGACTCGTGGTCTTTTGCCAATCCTTTTTTTTTAAGCTCTCCGCTCTACACTTTCCTGTCGTTCTCTACTGTCCTGTCTGTTTAAAAGCATGAAAATGACCTAAAAAACAGTTCAGACTTACATTTTAGTCTAGGACTAAGCTTAAGCCTCATTTGTGAAACCACTGGTAGGTGTTTTACTCCTCAAAATAACAAAAATAAATAATTTAATTTAGACATTTAATGCACACATGGATGTTTCATTAAAATGGATGATAAAAATGTATTTTAATACTTAAAAGTGAAATCTTCTGCACTTTTTCCTTATGTTTTTTTTTTTTTTTCACATCAGTGGGCTGCAGTGGTGTTCTGAAAGAAGGAGGCAAAAAAGGTTTTTTTTTTTTTTTTTTTTTAATGTAAATTCATGTCCCAGTCACATTTTCATGGTTAAATAAACATTACTTACACTACCAGAGTAAAAATCTATTTTGAATTTTTACATTAAAGGCAAGTCCTGCAGAGCCGAATGGCCTCCAGCTCCCCCTCTCTGGATGTCCAGCTCCACCTCTGTGTGCACTAATGGGTGGAGTTATGTTTAGGATAGGGTAAGGGGTAGGGTTAGGATGTGGTTAGGTGTCTATCTCCACCCATTACCTCCAGCGATGGGGAGCTAGAGCTGATTGCTGTTGATGTTTGGCTGTCATTCACGCTCTGTCTGCAAAGCGTTCGTGAATGAGCTGATGACGTATCCTGTCTGCACGAACAGGGTGCGCAGAGGTATGCAAAGGAAAACCATTCAAAACGCGTGAAACGAGAGTTTTGATTGGACAAACATTTCTTAGTCCTATGCCTTCCACAGAATATATAAATACATATAAATACATTTAGACCACTTAACTTAATGATTGCTATCAACATGTGAAGAGACTTTCAACCAGCATAACAAAAAATGTTTCTGAAGACAATCACCTATTGCACCTTTAACAATGTAATTCATATGATAAAACGGATAGTTCCGGTTCATGATTCTGATTGGTTGAGCCGCTTTCGAATCTGTTGTAAATTACACTACAAGCATATACACCTTTTTTACGTCTGTGTGTTGCTCGGCAACCACAACCGTTTTAAGGAACTACATTGTTTGGCGGAGGAATAATGTTTTTGTTAATATCATTATACTTTATTTGTTCTGTTTTGTGAAACCTTACAATGTATGGAATAACTGTTTTATAAAAGCAATAAGCTTCCCCTTTGCGTCATGCCTAACAACACTCCTTAGCTGTTATAAATTCACTGTAAACCATGGCTTCTTGGGGCTTATTGCTTTAGTCTATTCTATTTATTAAAACCAAGTATAAATCTCATCAGTTGAGCGTTTTTAAGTATTTTACATTTATTCCAAAATAATAAAACAAGGCAGTTACAATTTAAACAATATATTTTATTTAAAAATATATACATATTTTCTTTCTGAACTGATCTTTAGCTGTTCTTTATAATAAAACTTTTTTCGAAACATCAGTCATCAGTGCTCAGTAAATACTGGTTACAGACGAGATGTGCATTTAATTTCAACAAGCTGATTGCTTACTAAAAAACCCCCACACGTCATGTTTTTAGGCCATTTGAAGTTTGATTTTAACTTGATAAAGGAGTGATATATAAGTGTGTGAGTTGTTTACTTACTTTTTTATTAGTCTTCCCATTAACACCATTATATTGTTCATTCAGACTGATTTGCGAGGCAAGATTTATCACATGAACGAATTATAGCCAATCATCAGGGCCAGCCGTAGGCGGAATGGGCAAATGCTAGGGGCGCCAAAATCCATTTGTTTTTTTAACTAAGGTTCATTTTCCATAACTAACATTAACAAAAATAATAAATACTGTTACAAATGTATTGTTCATTGTTAGTTCGAATTACTAATACATACCTTATTGTAAGTGTTACCATTTCACTATCATCAGCTTTTTTTTAATAAGAAAATTAAACACCCAATAGTCACATACACTCCTACATTTCTCTCTTCAGATGCACTTTTGAAATATCTATAGCTATGCAGTTACTGTGCGAATGTTCAAAAGGTAGAGAATCGCCAAAAAACAAGTGAATTATACCTTTTTTATGTCATATTTTGTAATATTTGTATTGTTCTATTTTTGTATTATTTTGCACTGCCTCCCTAGCCTCCTCAGGGAAAATGTCCCTGGTCTACATGCGAAATGCATGTTAAAATATTGTCATAAAATAATAAATAAAATAAAATACTCAAGCTGGGCACTCAAAGTACTCAAGCTGACCCGTGTGACCTAAAAGGATGGTAAAACTGTCACAGATGATCTCACTGGGTCAACTTTATTTTTCTGCACCTAACTTTCTAAGGGATTTTCTCCGTTGGCATGTACATAAACACACACTCACACACACACACAACTTGTATACACACAGTGCATGTCGTAAGCCTACTTGTCTTGCTGCATTCCCTCCATTGTTGTCTTGAGGATGAGTACATCTCATAAGTACATATAGTTAACACACTGCACTTAGCAGTTTCTTCACCAGGGTGGAACCTGAACACTGTTTGAACTCTGCCAGTGGTGACAGCTGGGACTGACACATATGCACTCTCCCACACACACCTTGCCTCCTTCACCCACCCACAGAGTCCAAGAGGTCAGAGATGGGCTCAAAGGCACCATCCTCAGTTGGACAACTCTAACCAATTCCTGCAGTGTCCTCTCTGGGTTCATCTCATCTCCATATCCATCCAAGATGTACCCAAGACCATGACCTCAAAGTCCAATGTCACCGAGTCACTGTGGTTTGACGGCCTTTGGGTTTAAGGGTATGGATGATAATGATGATGAGAAACCTCAGCATGCTGTGGCAGAGACTTCTGCACCTGTGGCTTTTCCAGATCCTCAGTGGGTGCAACATTATAATCCCATGTTGGAGATTAATTTTCAAGAATTAGATTTGGAAATTAAAAAACAAGAATGTGAGGCTCAAATTATTAGGCTGCGTGTCATAGAAGGATCATGAGATTCAGTTGCGTAAATTAGATCTAGATACCTCGTTCTCAACCACCATCTATTACGGCATCCCCAGTTTCTCCTGGAAAACGTATGTTGAGTTTGGAAGAGAGAAGAGAGCTTAGTTAGTTTTGCCTGTCTATTAAAACCAGTGCCGGCCTTTATAGGTCTGTGGGGCTCTAGGCAAGATAATGAAAATGGGACCCACTAGTGTAAAAAACATTTGACGACTGAAGAGAAAGCACATAAAATGACTGTTTCAATATTTAAGTGTGAATGTGTATTGATTGTAATACATTCAACAAGCATATGTAAAAATATTTAAACAAATGATAAAAAAATAGGAGCACAAGTGAGCTTGAATAAATAGATACACATGAAACACAAATAAATAAAACATAAATGAAGTATACACAAAAACTAAACAGAACAAACAGAGCATAAACAAAATAAACATAGGCCTATTAATATTCATAAATGATAAGAAATGTAGGCTATTCTGCTTGTTGTTAAAAATTGATTGATGATCAAAAGAAAAATTTGCATTAGATATTGGATCCGGGTCTGTAATTATTTAACATAACATGCTCATAACATGCTAAATGTGTCTCATTTCTTCCTTATATGACTGTATGAGTCTGTCTGTGATCATGGGCATCATTGCATGTATAAAACAAGTACTACAGCAATAAATACTATGTATATAGCAGTCAAAACACCCTTTTTTCCAGCTGCGAAAAGATATTGGGACCCACTTTATATTAGGTGGCCTTAACTACTATGTACTTATATTTAAATTAATCATTTGATACAATGCACTTATTGTGTACATAAATGTTATTACATTGTACGTCTATTTTAAAAATACCTCAATTTCTGTAATTACATTTATAATTACACTGTTGACCCATCCCTTACACCTTAACCCACCCTTAAACCTACCCATACTACCAAATCTGTCCCTAACCTTACCTGAACCCCACCTCAATAGCAGCAAAAGTGTTTTGCAATACAACAACACAAAGAGTACATTGTACTTATATTTTTATGTAAAAACATAATAGTTAACGCCACCTAATACAAAGTGTTACCAGATATTGTTTGGATTCCACTTCTACCACAACTTCACTTTAATCTCTCTATCATTCTTTAATTTCAAATAATTTAAAAATAGCATTAATGTGTAACAAGACTTCATTTCTCAAGAGACTATTCTGAGAGGCAATATTAAGTGAATTCCAAAATATGAAACGTAACAACAAAATCTAAACTGTAACAAGAAAGGTTTTCAGACTAGCTTTTTCTTTATTTACCAAAAATTATAAAGAACACTAAGTTTGTTGTGCCTATTTGTAGGGCTGCATAATTTGGCCAGTTATTGGTCATTATCAGTATGACCAATTCTGACTATTGTTTTTACTAAATAAAACATTAGACACAACATAGGCTAATGATCATTATTGATATATTTTACAGAAAACTGCAGCATAACCTGTTAACATGCAGGAGGCCTAACTATAAATGTTTAGAAAGGTATAAGGATTTATTATAAATTATGATTAAAAATCTTTGACAAAAAAAAAAAACATAAATAAATAAAAAAATCGTATGTTTTGTCAGAAAATCTTATGCATTCAACAGAGAGGAAAACAAACTCCTCTACACTGGAGGAAAAACTTACAGAGAAGTAAGTTGTTATTATTCTTATTTTTAGCCAAAATAATGTGTTGTGAGCACACATGTATTATAATGTTTCATTCATACATGAAATCATAATATGGACATATTTTATTTCATAATATAAAATTCAGATAGAGACGTTTTTACTGATGAAACATGGATACATATCTGTATGATATGTCTAAATGTCTAAATGTTCTTCAAGCCATATCGGGTATTTTTATATGTATAAACTATAGATGCAATGCAATGCTTATCAACAGCCTTCATCACTTTATAAAATACTATATAAAATAATGATTTTGCCTCGTTCTGTGATGTGAAACCACGTGAGATCGCAAAAGGGAGTTATTTCAAACACTCATCTGATGTTATTAAATGAATTTGTAGCAAAAACATGTCATTAAAATGTTCTCTTTAGACAACAGGTTTGTAAACAGACTCAAACCCATGCGAAATCCATGCACGTGTTCTCCTGAGGTAAATTTGATTGCACGAACTGTTTTTTTTTTTATACGTTCGACACATACGCTGAATTGTACAGCCCTGGTGCGTCACCTGTTATATCAGAAGGTGGGTGCGGCTTGAAGTTGCGCTGTGCACACCGATCGGTCCATGACATTAAAGTACCTCGAAAGCGATTTAAAAGCCGTGCTTTCTGCGGTCTATAGCTCTTGCGGTAGTTTGATGTCAAACATGGATATGTCTGGATAAGTCGAACGCGCCTAAAAATCCAACTGACAACCTCGCGGCCGCTCCCCTTAAGGCGGGGCCCTAGTCGACCGCCTGTATTGCCTGTTGGACGGGCCGGCACTGAGTAAACCTGATACTTTTGAACAATTTTGTGAATTAGTTTTCCTAGAAGACTTTAAAAAGAGTGTTCCTGAAAAAGCTGTGCAGCATTTAAATGAGTAGAATGTAACCACGCTTGCAGAGGCCACTTTTTACTTGTTAGTTAAGCTGGAAATCACTCACAAATATGTCACAATATTTTTTTATGTATTTATTTCTATAATTTGTATATATTTTTTTATTTGTAAAAATGTGTACATCATCCCATTTTCTCCATGACGTATGTCATTAACAAATAAGCAAGCATTATCACCATATGCAAGTATTACTGCCTCAAGCCAACGTGGCAGACGCTACCATGGTTTGGGAGCCTTACAGGATGCTTAGCTGAGGGATTTTGGCCATGAAAGGATCTTGTGAGATCCTGATGACCATCACATGGAGCTCAGAGTTGATTGTGACAGGACATTTTGGGACTGCTAGACACTACCAAGGCTTGCCAGCCCTGTAAGATGCTATGGCATTGAGGGAAGTCTTGAACTGGTGGCAAGTAGTGATCATTTTAATAATTTTGAAAATATTACAGATGCCTGAATAATATCTTATGATGATACAGTGTGCAGACACTGGGCCTGTCCAGTAAAGAGATATTTAAAATGTTAACGTGGGAAACAGCGCCTCCATCTGGTCATAGGATGCAGCCACTGAACATGAACAGAAATATCAGATATCTGGGGATATAGTACCAATCATTTGACACGACATGCAGTATAGTATCCCTTATATTAACAAACAAGTGCAGTGCCACAAATGCCACAGCTTAAGTTTTAAAAAGGTTACAAATTTGAAAGTGAGACAATGTCATTATCTGGAGCTGAAAAGTAAAAATTTCATTGTCATTGAATTCTCAATCATTTAATTAATCTCTAAAGCTTCCTTTACATACAGGTAGAAAAGCAAAAGACTGAGTCTCGCTGCATCGCTCAGGCTGCACTGCAGCGTCTATTCACAGGTGCGACCCCACTACTGATCGGCACGGGGGCTTTGACCTGCTCCGTTTTCGACCTGGGTCGGTTCACCCCTCCTTAGACGACCTGGTGGTCCCGAGCTCCCCCAGGAGCACCATATCGATACCGAACTTAGTGCGGACACCCGATCGACATAGAACACTGCAGCCCAGAACCCCTGAGCTCAAGCGATCCGCCAGCCTCAGCCTCCCAGTAGCTTGGATTACAGGCGCGCGCCACTGCACCCGGCGAGAGCCACGCGTATCAGCGCTGCTACTGAATGTAGTGCTCACAGTGCCCTCTTGTGTAGCAAGGCAGAATACTAGACAGCCATCACCTGTTGAACAGAGTAAACTTCAAAGAAAAGAACAATGTGTGAGTTGGGTTGATGCAAAGCAATAAAGCATATACACAACCAGAATACAAAAGTAGCCTACGGTGATATTCTACAAAAATAAATAGGCCAAAAAATTAGAAATAAATAGAATGACATACAGTAGTGTCTCTTATGTTAACAAAAGTGCAACGCCACAAATGCCACTACTGAAAAGATTTTTTAAAAGGTTACAAATTTGAAAGTGAGACTATGCCATTATCTGGAGTTGACAAGTAAGAAAAAATTTCATTATCACTGAATTCTTACTAAAGTAATTAATATCTAAATCTTTCTTTCACTGTTAGGCCACATGCAGGTACAAACGCAAAAGTCTGAGTCTCGCTGTATCGCTCAGGCTGCACTGCAGCGTCTATTCACAGGCGCGACCCCACTACTGATCGGCACGGGGGCTTTGACCTGCTCCGTTTCCGACCTGGGCCGGTTCACCCCTCCTTAGACGACCTGGTGGTCCCGAGCTCCCCCAGGAGCACCATATCGATACCGAACTTAGTGCGGACACCCGATCGACATAGTCCACTGCAGCCCAGAACCCCTGAGCTCAAGCGATCCGCCAGCCTCAGCCTCCCAGTAGCTTGGATTACAGGTGCGCGCCACTGCACCCGGCGAGAACGCTGAGGATTAGCGCTGCTACTGAATCTAGTGCCCTCTAGTGTAAGAAAACAGAACGTTAGGTATTAGTTAGGAAACTAAGCAAGAATATTACACCGGTTTTATTTTTCATATGTATGTATATTTATTATGTATGTAGTGATATAACGTCTGGAAATTTTGAAGTAGCTGTGACAGAAAACTCTCATTCAACTGAAAGCTCCAGCACTGGGCCATGACAGAAACCCACTAGGAGGCCACAGCAAACAACCAGTGGGCTGCAGGATGATTTAAACGATTCGAATTAATACACTATTTTTAATTCAATGAATACATTAATAAATTAAAATAGTTTAATTAAAATGCTTAATTTCCCTACAATAACTATTGTTTCTGTTTGTTTCCCATTTTCCTTTTATAAAAAAGAAGTCGTTGACCACTGATAGAGGAACCAGGAAAAGGTAACAATAAGGATAAGATTGATTAGGTGGAAATAGTTTTTAAAGTATACACATATGCTATTATAAATATTATGCAAGTTGATATTCTGGTCATATTTTTTTTTTCCAAGCACATTTTGCTAATTCCATGTTAATCTGAATAACTACTATTAGTTTTGTATTTAATCATTTATAAGTGATATATAATTGTTAGCGAGGGCTGGAAGTGAAAATGCCTTATACTCAGTTGTGCATAATAAATAGGTTTTGTTTTGCAGGTAAAATGTGTCAGTAAAAGAGATTTAACTCACACTGAAAAGTATAAAATATTAGATGTCCATGAGAAATATGCAGAACTAATACAATAAAGAAATTGCAAAATTAAATCATGATCACTGGACAGCAAAATGCTTGTTGGGCCAACAGGGTCAGAAAAAAAAAACAGGCCAAGAAGAAAAGCCACATTAACTGTAAAAGAATTAAGAATTAAGGTGAAGTATTAGGAGTGAATCCATAAGAAACTCTTCATTCTGCACTGCCACCATTTTCCAGAACTGCAACCTACCCGGAGTCTCTAGAAGTACAAGGTGTCAGGTTCTTAGAGACTTTGCTAAGATAAAAATGACCCCTAAAATATGACCCCCACGTAATAAGAAAAACATGCTAAAGAGTTTTGAAATACATGAAGGCTTTTATAAGATTTATAGACAGATTGACAGTTTGAGAGTCACTCTTGAAGGACCAGCACCACATTGTCTTGTGCCACTCACAAGAATTTACCTTCAAGAATCTGGCAGTAAGTTTTGAGACCTCATTTTAAGTCCATCTCCAACCCTGAAAGGTTTGTCTTGCTCACTGTTGCAGCAGCTCACACCATGACCACCTCAGCACCGCCACTCTTTTCCAACTTGAACTAGAGCTGATACTTTAGGAGTCACTCTCAACCTGTCTTTCATAAAAGCTTTTCAAATAGTCTTCATGTATTTCATAGCATGTGATTCATATTATGTGGAGGCCATGTGCATCTTAGCAAAGTCTCTAAAAACCTGACACCTTGTACTTCCCCAGACTCCAGGTAGGTTGCAGGTTGTAGTTGCAGTTCTGAAAAATGGTGCTGGAGACTAAAGGGTTCACACCTAATTCTTCACCTTAATTATTAAAGTCTTTACTGTTAATATGCTTTATTGTTAACATACTGTTAAAATCTGCATTAGTTTTGAATATTTGGTGCATTTTACTCGTAAAGGAAAACCTGTGCAATAATTATATACACCTGAGTAGTACAGGTAGAAACGCAAAAGCCTGAGTCTCGCTGTATCGCTCAGGCTGCACTGCAGTGTCTATTCACAGGCGCAATCCCACTACTGATCGGCACGGGGGCTTTGACCTGCTCCGTCTCCGACCTGGGCCGGTTCACCCCTCCTTAGACGACCTGGTGGTCCCGAGCTCCCCCAGGAACACCATATCGACACCGAACTTAGTGCGGACACCCGATCGACATAGTCCACTACAGCCCAGAACCCCTGAGCTCAAGCGATCCAGCAGCCTCAGCCTCCCAGTAGCTTGGATTACAGGTGCGCGCCACTGCACCCGGCGAGAACGCTGAGGATTAGCGCTGCTACTGAATCTAGTGCCCTCTAGTGTAAGAAAACAGAACGTTAGGTATTAGTTAGGAAACTAAGCAAGAATACTACACCGGTTTTATTTTTCATATGTATGTATATTTATTATATGTACGCATGTTTCACTCATTACTCATTTTTTACTGTGGCAAACAACTGTTTGCTGTTCATATTCCTAGAAGAAATAAAAGAATTAAGAGATTGATTTCTGAGATGCCAGCCCTGACAGGAATCTCTGGAGCGGCTGTCCATGTTTTAGTGATATAACGTCTGGAAATTTTGAAGTAGCTGTGACAGAAAACTCTCATTCAACTGGAAGCTCCAGCACTGGGCCATGACAGAAACCCACTAGGAGGCCACAGCAAACAACCAGTGGGCTGCAGAATGATTTAAATGATTCGAATTAATATACTATTTTTAATACAATGAATACATTAATAAATTAAAATAGTTTAATTAAAATGCTTAATTTCCTTACAATAACTGTTGTTTCTGTTTGTTTCTCATTTTCCTTTTATAAAAAAGAAGCCGTTGACCACTGATAGAGGAACCAGGAAAATGTAACAACAAGAATAAGATTGATTAGGTGGAAATAGTTTTTAATGTATACACGTATGCAATTATAACTATTATGCAAGTTGATATTCTGGTCATATTTTTTTTTCCAAGCCCATTTAGCTAATTCCATGTAAATCTGAATAACTATTATTAGTTTTGTATTTAATCATTTATAAGTGATATATGATTGTTAACGAGGGCTGGAAGTGAAAATGCCTTATACTCAGGTGTGCATAATAAATAGGTTTTGTTTGCAGGTAAAATGTGTCAGTAAAAGAGATTTAACTCACACTGAAAAGTATAAAATATTAGACGTCCATGAGAAATATTCAGAACTAATACAATAAAGAAATTTCAAAATTAAATCATGATCACTGGACAGCAAAATGCTTGTTGGGCCAACAGGGTCAGAAAAAAAAAAAAACAGGCCAAGAAGAAAAGCCACATTAACTGTAAAAGAATTAAGAATTAAGGTGAAGTATTAGGAGTGAATCCATAAGAAACTCTTCATTCTGCACTGCCACCATTTTCCAGAACTGCAACCTACCCGGAGTCTCTAGAAGTACAAGGTGTCAGGTTCTTAGAGACTTTGCTAAGATAAAAATGACCCCTAAAATATGACCCCCACGTAATAAGAAAAACATGCTAAAGAGTTTTGAAATACATGAAGGCTTTTATAGGATTTATAGATAGATTGACAGTTTGAGAGTCACTCTTGAAGGACCAGCACCACATTGTCTTGTGCCACTCACAAGAATTTACCTTCAAGAATCTGGCAGTAAGTTTTGAGACCTCATTTTAAGTCCATCTCCAACCCTGAAAGGTTTGTCTTGCTCACTGTTGCAGCAGCTCACACCATGACCACCTCAGCACCGCCACTCTTTTCCAACTTGAACTAGAGCTGATACTTTAGGAGTCACTCTCAACCTGTCTTTCATAAAAGCTTTTCAAATAGTCTTCATGTATTTCATAGCATGTGATTCATATTATGTGGAGGCCATGTGCATCTTAGCAAAGTCTCTAAAAACCTGACACCTTGTACTTCCCCAGACTCCAGGTAGGTTGCAGGTTGTAGTTGCAGTTCTGAAAAATGGTGCTGGAGACTAAAGGGTTCACACCTAATTCTTCACCTTAATTATTAAAGTCTTTACTGTTAATATGCTTTATTGTTAACATACTGTTAAAATCTGCATTAGTTTTGAATATTTGGTGCATTTTACTCGTAAAGGAAAACCTGTGCAATAATTATATACACCTGAGTAGTACAGGTAGAAACGCAAAAGCCTGAGTCTCGCTGTATCGCTCAGGCTGCACTGCAGTGTCTATTCACAGGCGCAATCCCACTACTGATCGGCACGGGGGCTTTGACCTGCTCCGTCTCCGACCTGGGTCGGTTCACCCCTCCTTAGCCGACCTGGTGGTCCCGAGCTCCCCCAGGAACACCATATCGATACCGAACTTAGCGCGGACACCCGATCAACATAGTCCACTACAGCCCAGAACCCCTGAGCTCTAGCGATCCGCCAGCCTCGGCCTCCCAGTAGCTTGGATTACAGGCGCGCGCCACTGCACCCGGCGAGAGCCGCGAGTATCAGCGCTGCTACTGAATCTAGTACTCACAGCGCCCTCTAGTGTAGCAAGACAGAATACTAGACTGCCATCACCTGTTGAAAGTGTAAACTTCAAACTTTTAATTAAAAATCTTCGAAATATTTTTTAAAATGTGTGGTTAGTGCATTTTCAAAGTTCTAATCTCCAAACAGTTAATCAAAAATGTATTTTTTTAAACAATTAGACATACTTTTCATTCAAATTATTCAGCTGTTGTTGTTTTTATTTACTTAGTTTAATTCAATGTAATTTAGTGGATAATCCATGAATCACTTGCTATACCTTTGGATTTTCAGATGGTTTATGTTTTATTTACCATATGTATATTTATCACTTGTACACACATTTAGCTCTCTAATTTTATTGCGGCAAACTTGCTGCTTAAATTCCTAGAAGAAATAAAAGAATTAAGGGGCTGGGGTCTCAGATACTGGCTCTGGTTGCAGCCCAGACAGGAACCTGTGGAAACAATGCATGTTCAGAAATGTCACATATGTTCCAGAGAGAGGTGATAGCGTACCAATCATTTGACGCAACATACAGTTTTTTGTTTGTTTATTTGTTTGTTTGTTTAATTTAACACATAACACTCACAGTGGATACATATAACAGAGGTATTGTTTAAAAGAACAATGTGTGAGTTGGGTTGATGCAAAGCAATAAAGCATATACACAGCCAGAATACAAAAGTAGCCTACGGTGATATTCTACAAAAATAATTAGGCCAAAAAATAATAAATAGAATGACATACAGTAGTGTCTCTTATGTTAACAAACGTGCAACGCCACAAATGCCACTACTGAAAAGATACAATTTTTTTAAAAGGTTACAAATTTGGAAGTGAGACAATGTCATTATCTGGAATTGACATGTAAAAATTCCATTGTCATTGAATTTTCAATCATTTAATTCATCTCTAAAGCTTCCTTTACATACAGGTGGAAAAGCAAAAGTCTGAGTCTCGCTGTATCGCTCAGGCTGCACTGCAGCGTCTATTCACAGGCGCGATCCCACTACTGATCGGCACGGGGGCTTTGACCTGCTCCGTCTCCGACCTGGGCCGGTTCACCCCTCCTTAGACGACCTGGTGGTCCCGAGCTCCCCAAGGAGCACCATATCGATACCGAACTTAGCGCGGACACCCGATCAACATAGCCAACTGCAGCCCAGAACCCCTGAGCTCAAGCGATCCGCCAGCCTCAGCCTCCCAGTAGCTTGGATTACAGGCGCGCGCCACTGCACCCGGCGAGAACGCTGAGAGTATCAACGCTGCTACTTACTGAATCTAGTGCTCACAGCGCCCTCTAGTGTAGGAAAACAGAATACTAGACTGCCATGAAGCTGTTTGCAGAGTGCGCTTCACGGTGTTTAAACATATCCATACACAGTGTTGGGGAGTAACTGGTTACATGTAACGGAATTACGTACTTTAATTACAAAATAAATGTAACAGCAATTAGTTAGAGTTACTGAGAAAATGTTAATGATTACAAAGGGGGTTACATCTGAATTTTTTTCACACACACCCACATACAGGTTTAACTGACTTTTCCAAAATTACACTGACTGCTCTAAAATGAGACACCAATGTTTCAGGAGTTTAGGACACAGAATATGACACATGCTTATTCTTAACTGTTTTATTTCCTGTTTGGGTGTATGCATACACTTTATTTTTTAAGATTAATTGTTTTTTTTTTTCAAGGCATTGTTAGATGCCAGTGTCTCCTGTCATAACTATATTAACTGTCAAACAGTTGATTTCAAAACCAGTATCATAGCTATTAAACTGTTTCTTGTTATGATTTCAAATCTGTATTTAACCTCAGAATGATCTCAAAGTAAATAAGAGGTGTTAAGTCTGAATTTTTTGTGTGGCTGTGCTTCCATGGCTCTGTGGAATGCTTGATTCTGATTGGTCAGTCATGACATTCCAAGGTATGTTACTCCCTGATAACAACTGGTAAAAGCTAATAACTCAGACTCATCCGGGCAACTTAAGTCGGCGCTATACGCATGATAGTTTTTCTTGGTGGAAGCTTTGCGTTTGGTTAGCTAATAAAGTATTAAAACTCAATTCAATGTTATGTGTACTATTTCTTAATTCTGTCAATTTGCCACTTGCTAGCAACTGATTTCTTCATGGAAGCTTTGCGTTTAAATATTTCAACTCAGATCAGTGCTTTGTGTCTAATTATTTACTTTTGTGGCAAGCAGCTGTGTAATAAGTGGGATAATGTACTTCCAGCCAGTTGTTATTGTAAAATAAAGATGCATATTATCTCTTACTTATTACAATCTTAAATCAAGTGATAAAGTCTGACAGTAATCAGTGTTGAGTGCTACTGTAAGGTTAACTCTGCTTGGTTTAAATGTTTTAAAATGATTAACAGTTGAAAATATTAGAAATTTAGAAAAGTAATCAAAAGCAATGTTACATTACTTTAATAAAGTAATTAAAAAGTTACACTACTTATTACATTTTAAGTAGAGTAACTTGTAATCTATAACCTATTACATTTCCAAAGTACTGTCCATACACTGTCCATACAGATCAGCAATTTTAATTTAAAACATTCAACTGCTATTATTTAATTATTTTACTTAACATATCTGACTTTCATTTAATCCAACTTAATGGTTAATACATGAATCATTTGCTATAACTTTGGAATTTTAGCTGGTTTATTAACTGTTTTATTTATCATATGTATGTATATTCATCATATGTAAGCATGTTTAACTCATTACTCATTTACTGTGGCAAACAGTTGTTTGCTGTTCATATTCCTGGAAGAAATAAAATAATTAAGAGAATGAGGTCTAAGATGCCAGCCCTGACAGGAACCCCTGGAGCGGCTGTGACTGGAACTGATGTCTGGAAATGATGAGGCAGCTGTGACAGAAAACTCTCTTTCAATCTCCATGAATGAGCCGTGGCAGAAACCCACTAGGGGGGCTCAGCAAAAAATCAAGTGAGATGCAGGATTATTTAAATTGTTCAAATAGATTTTATTATTCATATAATGAATACATTAGAATAACTTAATTAAAATGCTTAAATACCAAATCTTCTCTTTATTTATATACAATAACTATTATTTCTGTTTGTTTCTCAGTTCTCTTTTATAAAAAAAAAAAAAAAAAAAAAAAGAATAAAACAAGCAGTTTTGTCCTAATTACAGCAGAAATATTGTACCTTATGTGGTAAAACCTTTGAAAATTGTTTTGGACAATCAAGTCACAACAGTTAATAACCATTGATACAGGAATCAGGATAAGATAATAATAAGGATTAGATTGATTAGTTGGAAATGGTTTTTAAAGGAGAAGTTCACTTACAGAACAAAAATTTACAAATAAGTTACTCACCCTCTTGTCAATTAAGATGTTCATGTCTTTTTTCTTTTTTCTCCAGTCGATAAGAAATTATGTTTCTTGAGAAAAACATTTCAGGAATGTTCTCAATATAGGGGACTTCAGTGGCGCCCCAAAGTTTGAACTTCCAAAATGCAGTTTAAATGCAGCTTCAAATGGCTCTAAACGATCCCAGCCAAGGAAGAAGGGTCTTATCCAGCAAAACGATCGGTCATTTTCGTAACAAATTGACAATTTTTATACTTTCTAACTTCAAATGCTCGTTGTAGCCTTGCGGGCAGCGTGCCAACATGTAGCACTGTTGCACTCCGGGCGTCCTGAGTTTGAGTCCCAGCTTGTGGACATTTTCCAATCCCACCCCCCTCTCTTTCTCCCAGTTTGTTTCTTGTCTTTACTATACTGTCCTATAGACAGTATAATAAATGTGAAAATGCCAAAAAATAAAGATTTAAAATGAAAATAGTTTTTAATGTATACACAGTGCGTGCGTAACTATTATGCAAGTTGATGTTCTGATATTTTTTCCAAGCACACTTTACCAATTCCACATCAATCTTAACTATTATTAGTTTGTATTTAATAATTTAAAAGTGATATATAATTGTTAACAAGAGCTAGAAGTGAAAAATGTCTTATACTCAGGTGTGCATAATTAGGCAGGTTTTCTTAGATAAAATGTGCCAAAAAAGAGATTTAACTCACATTGAAAAGTCAAAAATTATTAAATGCCCTTATGAAATATTCAAAACTAATGCAATAAAGAAATTGCAACATTAAATCATGTGGACAGTGAAATGCTCATTGAGTCAGCAGGGTCAGAAAAAAACAGAACCAAAAGAAGACACATGTTCACTGTAAAAGAATTAAGGTGTAACCATCAGGAACCCTTTCTCCAGCCCCACCATTTTCCAGAACTGCAACCTACCTGGAGGTTCTAGAAGTGCAGTGTGTCAAGATTAAAAAAAAAAAATCCTAAAATATGACCCCCACTTAATAAGAATAACATGCTGAAGTGTTTTAAAATACATGAAGACTGATTTTTAGGCTTTATAGACTTTAAAACATGTATTATATAATGTGTGAAACAGCGCCTCCATCTGGCCATAGAATGTAGACACTGAATATGAACAGAAATATCACAAATCTTCCAGAGAGAGGCGATGTAGTGCAACACCCAAAATGACACTACTGAAAAGATTAATTTTACTGTTAATAGTTTAATGTTAAAAAATTTTAAGAGAGACAATGTCATTATCTGGAGTCGATCAATCTTTCATTGTTAGGCCACATGCAGGTACAAACGCAAAAGTCTGAGTCTCGCTGTATCGCTCAGGCTGCACGGCAGTGTCTATTCACAGGCGCGATCCCACTACTGATCGGCACGGGGGCTTTGACCTGCTCCGTTTCCGACCTGAGCCGGTTCACCCCTCCTTAGACGACCTGGTGGTCCCGAGCTCCCCCAGGAGCACCATATCGATACCGAACTTAGTGCGGACACCCGATCGACATAGTCCACTGCAGCCCAGAACCCCTGAGCTCAAGCGATCCGCCAGCCTCAGCCTCCCAGCAGCTTGGATTACAGGCGCGCGCCACTGCACCCGGCGAGAGCTGTGAGTATCAGCATTGCTACTGAATGTAGTGCTCACAGCGCCCTCTAGTGTAGCAAAGCAGAAATGTTCTGTCTTCATAGAAAATAAATCATTAGGTCCATTGATTATAGATCATTTCGTTGCTGGAAAAATAAAATAAACCTAATGTAAAATAAATATATAAATAAATGCACACTTTTTCATTTTAATTTAGTTTAACTTGATGTGAAATAGTGAAATGGAAATTTATTAAAACTATAGATATATTTTTTTTAAAACAACAAAAATGGCAAAAACACAACCTACACAATTACTAAAACTAAAATAATCATAAAAGCATAAACTATTAAAATAAAAGAATTTAAAACATTAACAAAAGCTAGTATTTCAATGGTACTAAAATAACACTGCAGTATAGTAGCAGTTTTAATGCACTCAGTCTTCTCCATTTTATTATTGCTATTATTCTTTTGTTTTGTTTAGCCTTTCCCTTTTATTTTTATTATTCTTTTTCGCTTGTCTCCTTTTTGTAATTTTTTTTTTTTTTTTTTTTTTTTTTTTTTTTTAATTGTGTGTGTTTTAAAGCTTTGGCAATTTTGTATGAAAACTGATCAGTACTTTGAAAACTTAATATTCTTGAACTATTGTCACTCCTGTAACCTTTTGAAACAAAAAAAACACTTTGCATATTTTCACTTGTTTCTTTTAACTATTAACTATTTGCAACACTATTCATTTATTTAATTCTACTAATAATGTCCGACTGTCTACATGCAAATACCACTGGATAATTCTTTTTGTTTTTGTGAAAACAAAACTACAAGAAAGAGGAAAAATCATAGCAAAGGATAAACAAAACTACAAGCTATACAACAAAGCTCATCTGTCGGTCATGATGCTTCAGAAATCATTCTAATATGCTGATTTGCTGTTCAACAAACATTTTATTATTATTATTATTATTATTATTATTATTATTATTATTATTATTATTATCAATTTTTAAAACAGTGGAATACATTTTTTTCAGGATTCTCTGTTGGGGGGGTTTTAGAAATGAATACTTTTATTTAGCATGTATGCTTTAAATTAATTAAAAGTGATGATTAAGACATTTATAATGTTACATAAGATTTGTATTTCAGGTAAATGCAGTTCTTCTTAACTTTCTATTTATCAAAGAAAACTGGAAAAATTGTTTAGCTGTTTTAAATAATAATCAAAATAATGCTTTCAGAATATTAGAATGATTTCTGAAGGATCATGTGACTGGAGTAATGATGCTAAAATTCAACATTGAGGTCATAGGAATAAACTACATTTTAAAATATATTCAGATAGAAAACGGTTATTTCAAATAGTAAAACATTTCACAATTTTACTGTTTCTGCTGTACTTTGGATAATTATAACAAAATAATACATATACATTTTTTTTCTGAAACATCATAAACAATTTCACTACACTGAAGTGACGTTTCCATCGCATCCTGTGATCTGTTCTGTCCACTGCCATCCTCCTGACCAACAGAGGGCGCCCATGAGCGTTATAATGTCATCAAGTCCCAAAACGTTCAGGAGTCAACTCTACACCTGTAACAGCAAATTCAAAACATAACGACGTCGACTGTCCTTTCCCATGGAGTATTTTTGACAATGCACCGGTAACTCAAAATAATAGATATTTGTCAACATATCAGAGGACCTGCGTTAATTACGAATACGTTAGTTCTTTTGTGTCAGTGTCATAAAAATGACTGGTCTGTTAGCCAGCTAGCTTAATAGCTTACTTATTCTTTTGTGCAAGCTTCAGAAATTAGACATAATTTTGATTTAGAAACGGAGTGTCTATTGTACATCGTACTGTGCAAATAATTTTGTAGGGTATCCTATATTTCAGAAATTAGTCTTTGAAAGCTAACTGACTGGTTGTTTGCTTATTTTTAACAGCGCTGTTATATTCACATATAGATTTGAATGTAATCTTTTAATTAATGCTTTCACTTTTGACTGTTTGTTTATGCAACTAAAGCTTTAGTTTCTCGGAACGATCTACTTTAGGACTGCCTATACGCCTGCGAAGAAATCTTAATGAACTGTTTGGTTAAAGTATGCAGAGAACCGGTTTTCCCTGTGGACTGACAGTACATGAGCATGACCCTTGGCTGTTCGTGTGTCTGCTTGAAAATAGCGACTGAGATATTTTTAACAGCAAGCTGTTAGTCCAGATGTATGGCATGTGTCAAATGGTGTCGTTTGCAGAACCTGATTTTACCAAGTACGACATGTTCCTGGGTCAACATCTTTGTTGACCCTGGAACAACATGGTGATTAACCAATCAGATTTGAAAAAACAGTTTATAGTTTTTGTGAAGTTTAGGCTTACAATCTGTGTTTGGTGCTTGTACATTAGTGTCATTCAGCTATCATTTCCTCTGATTTTAGGGATTACTCATGGGTAAGGTTAGGTTTAGGTGTAGGGATGTGGTCAAGATTATATTTTTGGATTAAAATGTTGTTCCAGGGTCAACAAAATATGTTGACCCAGGAACACATCTAACTCAGCAAAATCAGGACGTGCGGTGTCGTTTCACAGCTATGCAAGGTTTAGATTCAGAATACCTCTGAGGGAAAAGTCTCTTGGCCATATGTCACAAGAAACGCAGAACTCCCAAATACAATAAAGAGGTGTAGAAACAAATATGACTCCGAATTTGCTTTTAAATTTAACAAGACAATACAGAGAAACATGAAGTAACACACTGAATGAAAAATGACGTTTTGAAGTAGATAATTACTTTGTTTCAGTGTAGTCTCATATCAGGTCCAGGGCTCAGTTGTTGAAAAATCAGTGCTCTAAATGTAAATGTACATAGTGTCTGTATAAACAACAAGAGGTATAATAATAAACGGAGGGTCATTTTATGTGTTTTTTTATTTATGTGAGGAAAAAACAGCACTAGAAGCAATACAAAATGTAATTTCATTTTCAATTTCTTTATAAAAATATAGACTTCTAATTGATCACTGCAAACAGTTAACTCTTGTGCTGGTCAACCGGGCCATTCTACAGAATTGGTTCAAAGTTATAGTTGAAAAAAAAATGTCATTTTCCACAAATTTTGTATGTATGCAAATTGTATAATATCCAAGGTACACATTTCTAGTAAGTTGTGCAGTTAATATTCATGTTGTATTTTCATAAAGTTTCAGAATATTTGTCCTCTCCCCAAATTTGTCACTACCAAAAAACAGTAATATATAATTTAATAAGAAGGGTTATATTGACCTATTAAGATTTTGCTTACATCTTCCTTGTAAATATATAATTTTATATTTTATTAAAAAGTTTTTAGAGGCAAATAAATAACAATTACATTTTTAACAATATTTCGAGTGTGATTTATTAAGATTTGTTGTATTTTGAATCCAATTTGTGTTTGTAAAAGACAAAAAGTTGATCATACTGATTTCATAGTTGAGGATTCATTAGTTTGAATATACATTGAACCAAGCACTAACATCTTAGA
Organism: Cirrhinus mrigala; assembly: GCA_036247105.1. NCBI lineage: Eukaryota > Metazoa > Chordata > Actinopteri > Cypriniformes > Cyprinidae > Cirrhinus > Cirrhinus mrigala. Next base: position 19,712,304 of record CM070017.1, read on the forward strand.
TTGATGTTAGACTAAAACATCCGTTTCGGTCGTAACAGCACATTTTAAGTAGTTACTGTAATCTTTTGGTAGCGACCACATCACATTACAGAATTTTAACTTGCATAGTAAAACACTACTAAAACATACTAAAATACTACAAATTTCCACTGAGTAAAGGATTATGTGTTCCCTTTTGTCACTACCGAAACAATGGTGACATGTTTCGGTCGTGACTGTTACGATACCAAAACTTCACCAACTGTTTTGGTGACAATTTTAGATACTTTTGAACCTAGCTCAAAAATGCTGATCAGCACATGGTTAGCTAGCACAGTTCTGAACAGTTGTACACATATAAAAACTAAATGTTATGGAATAACTCCCAAAAAAGTGTTTATTTATAGAAAAATGGTGTTGACATTCTTTAAAGTTACACACAGATTTTTCAAACTTTTGAACACTATCTACTCACCATGTAGCTATGAGAGAGAGAGAGAACCACTTAGGTTTCATAATTTACAAAAAAAATATAACATTTTTGAACTTCACCTTTTTAAAAAATCAAAAAGAAAAAGTATTTTGAGCAACACCATAGTCCAGTTTCTGAAGTCCAGTTTCTTTTGAACATCAGGGTTCTGATGATACTGAAATAATCTATTTTTGTGATTGCAGGGAGGTTCCAGATGTAGCTGGGGTCTGGCAGTAATGACCATGGTACTGTGCTGGGGTGGTTTGTTAATATTAGCGGTCCTATCCCGGGCCCTGGGCTCTCTGCAGCATTCAGAGGAGCCTTCTGTGCCAGATGAATGGGTCCTGCTTCATGTTGTGCAAGGCCACATCGGAGCGGGAAACTACAGCTACCTGCGTCTCAACCACGAAGGACGTATTATCCTGTACATGCAAAGCCTTAAGGGAGATGCGGATCTCTACGTCTCTGACAAGACGCTGCGGCCAAACTTTGATACCTATAAGCTTCAGTCTACCACCTGTGGCCAGGATGTGGTGGTCGTCCCGGGGGATTTTGTTAGGCCTGTTGGAATCGGAATTTACGGACATCCGTACTACATGGAAAGCGAGTTTGAGATGAGGGTGTTTTACGACCAGACGGCACTTACGGCAGAGGAAATCGAGAAAAACTCTTATTCCTCAGATGAGACTCCCGGTCAGTCTCAACACTCTCAGGGCCCTGAGGACATGATGGAAGAAGAGGAGTCCATCCTGTGGACTATTCTAATTGGGATTCTTAAGATCATACTTGAAATTTTGTTTTGATTTTGATGTTCCAGCTGCCAAAATAACACATTTGCCACATTAAACAATTTCCTCGTTTAGATCAAATGAGCAGGTTTTTTTGTTCAGAGTTTTGACAAAGAACTAGAAATGCTTTGCCTGGAGTTTTGTTCAAATCTTGAGTTGCACCATCACTGCTCTATAGAGAATCTGTACGTTTCTTCCAAAATTTGAATATGCAAATTATAAATTTGTCTGTCAAATTACGTGGCATATCAACACAATTGATTGCACTTGATATGTCAAACACAAGTTCTTTTCTGATGTTTTATTGGAGTTTAAAAAAAAATCAGTTGTGTGGTGCATTTGTTTGTCTTTTACTGACCTGGGGATGTGAAATCTAAGTTTTAAACTGCACTATGCAATCACACAAATTACCTTGTGACTAAGGTCATACGGTTGTGCCTATTGTGAAGAAGAATCTGAATCTGACTAATAAGCAGCAAAGAATCTTCTGCGCCTGTAGTTGTAAGATACAAATAAAACCACTTATTTTTGAAAATTGCTCTGTGTCCAGCATTACTTAGAATTGTGTTCAGCTTTTTATTGTGCAAATAATAAGGTGGGGTTTCCATTACAAAAAGAAGAAAAAAGAGTCAGCTAGATAAAAATGGTAATTTTTTAGGCATAGTGAAGCTTATGGTCTGTGCCTTGTAATGTTGAATTGTATTCCATAAATACTTAATTAGATAAAGCTGTATTTCTGAATAAGTCATATCATCTTGTTTTTAGTATTAGCTTTTCTTGTTTTTTTAATTTATGTAATTTTGGAGATTACATTTACAATAATGTACCTCTATATATGTAAATCTTAAAAATGACACATAGCCTATTTTAAACTTAATAAGAATAAAAGTAATATTGATGTAAAAAATAATACTAACATGATGTTATGAACAGTGTTGTGGGTAACACATAATAAGTAATCTGAGTTACATAATCGGATTACTTTTTACAAGTAACTAGCAGAACTGGGTAGATTACTTACAAATTGTAATCTCTTACTGATTCCAAATTACATGACAAAAATTGATAGATAGTAACGTAATCCAGTACATTACACATTTTAGGTAATTCAGGTAATCAGACTACTTTGATACATGATACATTTAAATCATTATTAGGAAATTAAAATACAGTTTTTAAAATCAAAACAAAAAACTTACTAAAAAAATAAATATTTTATTCGTTTACCTGCATGCCATGTGATCATAACCAAAGTCAGAGAACCAGTGAACATGCAAATGTGATCATTATTAAAATATTAATTTTAAAATCTCAGGGGCATTTTAAGTAAATACATCAGGTGAAAGAGAATCAGTTGACAAAAAAGTTTCTGAATTTGTGCATTTTAGTGTGCTTCAAAGACAAACGCTTTCCAAAGACATAGAAATACATGGTTAAAGTGATAATTCAAATAAAAATCATTGTGTTCATCAGTGGATACAATGTTGAAAAACTCCTTAAACCTGAAATGATTTTTGTAAATCAGTGGTCAAATGCTGTGTCTCCATCTGAACAATGACTGACCTTTGTGTAAATCTCCACAAAACGTGAAGACTTTGTGAATGTATTGTATATAAGCAGTAGGCTATATTAGAAGGAACATTTAAAACATGAAAAAGAGGAATTAAGAAGAATCAGTAAATTATGAATAATTTATTACTATTGTGTAAATGATATGTAATCATGTAATCCATAAAAAAGAAGCTGTAGTCTGTATGTTTAAATGTAATTTAATCTAATTACAAGTACTTAATTTTTGGAATCTGATTACGTAATCTAGATTACATGTAATCAGTTACTACCCAGATTTGGTAACTAGTAAAGTAATGCAATACTTTTTAATTTACAAGAAAATATCTGAGTTTAACATTCTCAACAGGTTCTAATGTTCAACATGCGTTTGACTGAGGTTGACTGAGAAGAAAGTATCCTATTTCTAGAATCCTAGAAAGCATCCTATTCCTTATGCAATCCAGAATGGCAGCACAGCTGAAAGGTTTGTTTTAAAATTTTAGAATTTCCACTTCATTCAGCTTGAGGGAATAAAGAAAACTTTTTATATAATAAAACCAAACAAGCAATACCAGACCAAATGAGAAAAAAAAGTAACGCATTAATACATTACTTTCCATAAAAAGTAACTAAATAATGCAGTTCGTTACTTTTTTAGGGAGGATTGTGCATTACTTTTAAAAGTAACATTCCACAACAACATTATGGATGAATAAAAGATGAGCTCTTTCATGCTTTATTTTTTTTTTTTCAAATGTACAATATCTTTATATATTTTTACACATGTAACACCTCAACAGCATGACGTTTCACATACAGTACAACAGCGATTCTGTGTCGCTCTCTAGTGCTGCTGATACGTTACAGCATCATGATCCATATAAGCAGTACTTTTAAAACATCTTATATAATAAACACAACAGGTATCCGTCATAATACCAATCCACAAGAATCAAAGAAAAACCGAGAAATAGCGTACACCACTCTATTTTTATATTTTGCAAATAATTCAGGAGACAAAACACCGCCTACGTCATATGTGAGCGACGGAAGCGTGCGCATAGAGCACACCATCACGACCTTCTGACAGGGAAACCAAATATGTAAAAAGCTGAAAATATAACGGCTGTGTTCTCAGTATTTATTTTATTTGGCCTGCATAATGTTTCGTGCTACGTTAGCGATATGTGGAAGAACTGTTGTTAAAAGGGTAAGTAGGCGCATTGATCTGCATTTTTTTTATATTGCTGTGGGTAATAACCATGTCTTATAAACGCGTGTGAATATTATGTAGATGGTTGTTCTGAAACACATTGACGGGTTAACCCACATTTTTTCCTCAAACCAGTTCATCTCATCTGTCTCTGGAGAAAGCGCACTTCCATCAAATTTGCGACTCCCGTCAAATCTCATTGGGGTCGCGCCACAAAGTAGGCAAAGCTTTGCTTATTTAATAATTGTATTTAATGTATTACTCACTGTTACTAAAGACTACAACTGTGTCTTTGAACTGATTTTGGCTTTATCCACTTTTCTACTTGCATCCATATGACAAAAGTATATCTGCAATATATCATAGTTACAAAACTGCAGCCACAGTAAAACTGTTAACTTTCTATTGTGATGTGCAAAGCTATTCAAATGACATATGGAGTGCAAGGAGAGCTTATATTAATTTAATATCGTTTTACAGTAATAATAACTTAAGCATTTAAAGTAATTTGACAGGAGCTTTGGTTTCCATGGTCATTTTTTGTCCACTGTAAATGGAACTGCAACAGTAAAAAATAGTAATTTTTAAATTTATGTGATGTATAAGTGATCTAAACATGCCTGAACTCTTGTTTCAGAGAGGGCTTCTCCGTCCGGCTCTGATCTCCCTGTGCTGCGCAGATGTGAGGCTGATATCCCAGCTCACCTGGCACCTGCTCAGACGTGGCTTGAAACCTTGGGAAATCATGACAGTGAACCCCTTGGTGTGGTTGACCTACACCCTGATGTCTTCTCAGTACCTGTCAGGTAAACCATTTAGTTCTATGAGAATTTCTAGGCTGGATATATGCAAACAGATTGATATATGATTTTTTTTTTCTATTAATAGGCTGGACATTCTTCATGCTGTAGAGGTCTGGCAACGTAATTTTAAACGAATAGTAAGTAACTGTGAGATGTACTTTATGCTTTCTGGCATTAACATGGCTCTTGTAATGTGCATTAAAGGAATAGTTCACCCAAAAATGAAAATTTGCTTAATAGTTACTTACCCTCAGGGCATGTAAGATGTAGGTGAATTTGGAGATTTGGTGAAAGTTAGCATTACATCATTTACTCACAAATGGATCCTCTGCAGTGAATGGGTGCCATCAGAATGAGAGTCCAAACAGCTGATAAAAACATCATAATAATCCACAAGTAATCCACACAACTCCAGTCCATCAGTTAATGCCTTGTGAAGTGAAAAGCTATGTGTTTGTAAGAAATGAATCCATTGAGACATTTTAAAATTCAAACCGCTGCACACCACTGAACATTTTTTTCATTGGAGGAAGCACAATTTCAAATTATGAATGTGGCTTAAAATAAAACATTTCAAACATTTCAAACATTTCATGTCAAGCAGCTTTTCACTCTACAAGATGGACTGGAGTGGTGTGGTTTATTGTGATGTTTTTATTCGCTTTCATTCTGACGGCACCCATTGACTGCAAAGGGATCCATTGTTGTGCAAGTGATATAATGCTAAATTTCTCCAAATCTGTTCTGATGAAAAAACAAACTCATCTTGGATGGCCTGAGGATGAGTACATTTTCAGCTAGTTGTCATTTTTGGCTGAACTATTCCTTCAACATGCCATCCCACTCATGTTCTATAAACTTTAGTCATATTTAATCATTGCATATGACAGTGGTATGAAAATCTGATTACTGTAGAGCCATGCAAAAGTCAAATCAAGAGCTGAAGTCAGTGGTGGAGGCAGGAAACCATGGAAACAAAAAGGAAGTGGCCGGGCACGACATGGAAGCATTCGTTCTCCACTATGGAGAGGAGGTAAGATAAAGTCTGTTCATTTAAGGGGATAGTTTTAAATTCTAAAACCTGTAAGGCCTTCGTTCATCTTCAAAACACAAATTAAGATATTTTTACTGAAATCTGAGAGCTTTCTGACCCTACATAGACAGCAACGCAATTGACACGTTCAAGACCCAAGTAGTAAGGACATTGCATGCGTTGTGGTACTCTTCAGAACGTGCAGCGAAGACTGACAAGGAAGAGAAGAAATTGTTGAATAAAGTAATTACTTTTGTTTTTTTTGCACACAATACGTTCTCGTAGCTCCATAAAATTAAGGTTGAACCACTGATGTCATATGGACTATTTTAACAATGTCCTTACTCCCTTTCTGGGCCTTGAAAATGGTAGTTGCGTTGCTGTCTATGCAGGGTCAGAAAGCTCTTGGATTTCATCAGTAATATCATTCTTTGTATTCCGAAGATGAACAAAGGTCTTACAGGTTTGAAATGACATGAAGGTGAGTAATTAAAGGAGAAGTCCACTCCCAAACAAAGATTCACATATAATGTGCTCACCCCTTTGTCATCCAAGATGTTCATGTCTTTCTTTCTTAAGTCGTAAAGAAATTGTTTTTTTGAGGAAAATATTTCAGCATTTTTCTCCATATAATGGACTGCTATGGTGCCCTGATTTTGAACTTCTAAAATGCAGTTTAAATGTGGCTTCAAACAATCCCAAATGCAGTTGTAAATGATCCCAGCCGAGAAAGAAGGGTCTTATCTAGTGAAACGATTGTTTTTTTTGTTTTTTTTTTCACTAAAAAAATACAATTTAAATACTTTCTATTCTCAAACGCTTGTCTTGCCCTGCTTTCCTTGAACTCTCTGTATTCTGGCTCAAGACAGTTTGGGTATTTCGAAATTCTCCAATAATATTTTCTCCCTCAACTTCAAAAATCATTTCAAAGTTGTCCTACATCGCTGCAGAAGTTCCGACCCAGTCTTTTCAAAGTGAACATGCAAGGAAGCTCAAAAATCCTTAACAAAAAAGGTAAAACAGTGATATAGGATGATTTTGAAGTTGAGGGAGAACATGAGATGGGAGTTTTTTGACATATTCTAAATATCATGAACCGGAAAAAACAGTCCAGGCAGAGTAAGACCAGATGAGCATTTGACATTAAAAAGTATAGAAATTGTATTATTTTTATGATCTAAAACTGATCGTTTTGCTAGATAAGACCCTTCTTTCTCAGCTGGGATCATTTACAGCCGCATTTGGGATCGTTTGAAGCCGCATTTAAACTGCATTTTCGAAGTTCAAAATAACAGTCCACTTTAATGAGAGAATTTTCATTTTTGAGTGAACTATACCTTTAAGCTTCATCTTAAATACACGGATGTATGAAACTATTGCTGCACCCACAGAATCTCTAAACAAATGCTCTACTTTCTTGTTTAGGAGGAGTAGCTCATGGTCCACGGGGACCAACCAGCTATTATTACATGTTGCCCATGAAGGTGCGAGTACAAGGGCTGAAAATTGCCTTAACTGCCAAACTGGCTCAGGTGAGGGGACTATAAATTGCTAATACACTTTTTTTTATTTTTATTTTTTTTTGTTGTTTAAATTTTAGTTGTGCCTGTTATGAATGTTTTGTTTTTTGTGTTTTTTTTTTATATATATATTTTATTTGGCTTAAGTAATTTTAGGGATTTCATTTTTTTTTTAGCTTTGATGCCATGAAGTCATTTCCACTTTTAGATTTTTTTAAGCTAAAATTTCTATTTTATTTCAGCTTTATCTGAATTAACTGTCATTTTTTTAATAGTTTAGTGAACAATAACAACACTCATGCCCTTGTCAGTAAGGGTGGCAAACTGGTTTAGTTCATAAAATTTCTGTTAAATGAAATGTAAACTAAGTGGTAGTCATTATTTCTCCAGGATTACCTTCATATTGTGGACTCACTGGAGATTCCCACTCCAGACCCCCACTACCTCCTGGACCTGGTCAAACACAGGCAGTGGGGGGATTCAGTCCTCATTGTTGACGTGTAAGTATGCAAAAGTGGATGTATATGTCATTACCAACCTGATATACATGTTTCCTTAAAGCGTTAGTTCAGAAAAAATGAAAATTCTGTCATTAATTTCTCACCCTCATGTTGTTCCAAACCTGTAAGACCTTTGTTCATCTTCAGAACAGAAATAAGATATTATTGATGAAACCTAAGAACTTTCTAACCCTGAATGTGCAGCGAAGAATGACACTGAAAAGAAAGCTGAATAAAGTCGTTATTTTTGTTTTCTTTGCGCACAAAAAGTATTCTCGTAGCTTCATAGCATTACAGTTGAACCACTGATGTCACATGGACTATTTTATTGATGTCCTTACTAGCTTCTGGGCCTTGAACATGTCAATTGTGTTGCTTATGCAGGGTCAAAAAGCTCTTGGATTTTATCAAAAATATCTTAATTTGTGTTCTGAAGATAAACAAAGGTCTTATTGGTTTATATGAGTAATTAATAACAGAATTTTCATTTTGGGTGAGCTATCCCTTTAAGTAATTTCTTCTTTTTTGTATGTATTTTAGAGGTGATGAATTCCCTCAGAACATTCTTAAGGCAACTGAAGAGCTGAAAACAGTGAATATCATTCCAGTCATAGGTAAACAAACCACACCAAAAGCTGTTGTGAAAGCACTTTTGACCAAACATAACGCATTGACACTTTAAAGATCTTTTGTGGTCTTAATACATAAAACATTATATCGTTTTGTTTTTACAGGTCTAAACGTCCACAGCATGTTGAAACACGAAAGTCTGGTTCTCACTCTGGAGGCTTTAAAATTTCTCGAAAAGAAACTGCTTTGGCACGATGTGCGCTATACTCCCCTGTATCCCTTCAAACTCCCATACAGTGACATGCCATGAACACAGCACAGACTTCAGAGTATTAAAATGTTTATTTAATAAAAAAAAACAATGATCTTGTCTCATTTCATATGTACCATGAAGTAAAAAATGTCAATATCATGAATAAATAACATTAAGCATATATAAAAGATAAGGCATAAGTGGAACAGTGTCCGTGTCAGGGATAGGAGATTTTTGTTGGGATAATGCCATGAGCTAAATCATGTCGGATCTCCCATCTTAGTGCAGAACGCTTCTTCTCTGTTGGAACCACGTAAGTGTTGGGTATGTATGTCTTCTGCGGTCTCGGCTATAGAGAAAAGAAAAACCACTCAGAATAAGAGAATATAGGCAATTCTTAAAAAAAAAAAAAAAAGTGTTCTATATACAAATATAAAGGGTAACTTACTGGTGGAGGCTGATACATAAGTTGCTCCTGAGGATAAAAACAAAATGTTTTTTTAAATAAAAGAAATTAAACTAAAATCATATATACACTACCAGTCAAAGGTTTTTGGACAGTAAGATTTTTAATTTTTTAAAGAAGTCTCTTCTGCTTAACAAGCCTGCATTTATCTGATCTGAAGTACAGCAAAAACAGTAACATTTTAAAATTTTATCATTTAAAATGACTATTTTCTATTTGAATATATTTTAAAACGTAATTTATTCCTGTGATTTCAAAGCTGAATTTTTAGCATCATTACTTCAGTCACATGATCCTTCAGAAATCATTCTAATATTCTGATTTACTGCTCAAAAAAACACTTTTTATTATGTTGAAAACAGCTGAGTAGAATTTTTTCAGGTTTCTCTGATGAATAGAAAGATTAGAAGAACAGCATTTTGTAACATTATAAATGTCTTCATCACTTTTGATCAATTTAAAGCATCCTTGCTAAATAAAATGATTAATTTCTATCATTTATATACTGTTTTAAATATTGATAATAATAAAAAATGTTTCTTAAACAGCAAATCAGCATATTAGAACGATTTCTGAAGAATCATGTGACACTGAAGACTGGGGTAATGATGCTGAAAATTTAGCTTTGATCGCAGGAATAAATTACATTCTTACATAAAATAATATATAAAGAAGAAAGAAATACATTTAACAAAAAAAACAAACAAACAAAAAAAAAAATCTTACTGTCCAAAAACTTTTGATTGGTAAACATTATTCTTTAGAAAGCAGCCACTGCTAAAAATAAGAACATGAATAAATGATACCCTGATGGCCCAGTGCAGATCCCTCCTGCTCTTCTCTCCTGGAGGTTTAAACATCTCCCAGTCCTGCTTATACTGGAAATACCTGATAAAAGATCCAAAGGCATTATAATCAGAGTCTTTATTCATTTATTTAGTTTATGTATATTAATACTGAAGAATGCCATACTTTGCAACTGGATCAGTTTTCTTCAAGTTCCTTGTGTGAGGATGATCAAAAACTGGCCGTATAACTGTGAAGAGAATTAGATTGTGTAAATTCATGATAGAAACAAACAGGCATCAACTGAAACTAGATATGAAATTAGGACTTGCATGATTTTGGAGGGGGTCGGATATCACTCTCACTGTGTGATCGTGTCTGTTGAATGGACATAATTAAGTTTAAAATTCAAAACTGTTTAAGACTGATAAGTGAAGGTGTGTGTGTACTGACCATGCCTTTGATGTATTCTTGGAAAGCACTCGGTGGTTCCTCTGTCACAGAGCTGGATCTGTCAGTATAGCTTCCCGTTTCTTCACTTTCCGAGTCATAATGCACACGAGATGCACCGATCCGCATATGGTCCAAACGCTCCTCCAACTCACTAACTGTACCTACAAAACGCAAGTGTATGATTACACATCTCAAACATACAAAATCTATAATGACATCTATAATAATCTCTAGTTCAAATGAATTTTTAGACTTTATCTAAAAAACATTTAAAAAAAAAAAAAATTGTACTAACCCCAAACTTAACAGTAGTGTTAACAGATTTTTTTTTTTATTATTATTAAAGGGAACCCCCGGTATTAAGACTTGTATGGCTTAATATAATATAAATTATGTCTCTTACTGAAATATGTAATAGAGAACTCATGAAAGATTTCTGTTATTTAAAAAAAAAAAATTCTCATTGTTTTATACATATTGTGGACTAAGAAAAGCACCATTATTTTGATTGTCAGATGGTTGCACCTGGTGAGCTACTGGCGCTACCAGTTGCTATTTTTACCTCAACACAATTCAGAAAATAAAATACTGATACGATGACCACAGCTACTGAAAGAGCTTACAGGTGGCGGTGGATACAAGCATAGGCTTGAACCAAATGCTGTACTAATGATTTTTCCCCACAAGGAGTCTAAACGCCCCCGGAAATCGAGTGAAATCCGCACTGAGAAACTCCTTCAGTGGCAGCAGCGTCATGACAAGCGTCGGCATGTTTACATTCTGCCAGATTGGCATCTAGCGTTTCTTGTCTCTGCCATTTGTAAAGCTCTTTTAGTAGCTTTGGTCTACTAAAAGCCTCAAAGGCATCAGGGCTAAAGTGGAGAGAACAAATATTGTTCTATCCTAACGAACCATACGTCAATGGAAAGCTTATTTATTCAGCTTTCAGATGATGTGTAAATCTCAATTTCGAAAAACTGACCCTTATGACTGGTTTTGTGGTCCAGGGTCACATATGGAGAAAAATCCTGAAATGTTTCCCTCAAAAAACATAATTTATTTATGGCTAAAGAAAGAAAGACATGAACATCTTGGATGACAAGGAGTGAGTACATTATCTGTCCATTTTTGTTCTGGAAGTGGACTTCTCCTTTACTAATATTTCCTGGGTTTTCTACTACATATTTCAGGAAGAGACATCATTTATGATTTACTTTTTAAACAGTTTAACACACCAAGGCAGCCAGTATAAGCTCTGACTCTGTTCTCCTTCCTCCCCTTCTTGCTGTCATCAAATCCATCATCATATTGTTTCTCCTCAGGTCTCCTTTGAACTCTGCCCCTCCTGTGCCTCAAATTAAAGGGGTGGTCAAGATTGTCCACCTCCCAACCATCATTGAAGTACCACACATTTTCAGAGCCTCCATCTTGAGTTCTTGAGTCGTTCTCTGTGGGACTCTGGTGGTGGCCGGTTTGATGGTCTTGGCTCGGGATGTCAGAAGATTGATGGCCATCACCCTCAGATCCATCATGGCTTTGATCACTACAGACCATTACATGATTACCTTCTGGCGATTCTCCAGGAGCTCGTCCATCAGTTGTTTCTAATGCTTGATTGTCTCTGAACCACGCCAGACTGCTGTCATCCTCATAATCATGAGCATCTAGGATTAATTCATTCTCCTCTTCCAATTCTCCCAAAGTACAATCGTCTCTATAATCCACTTCCTCTGGCTCATCATCTTTAGGCGAGTCTGGTCTGTACGTGCCATAACCAGAGGTTAAAATGCTTGCAGCAGGGCTGCCCAGACTTTCGTAAAAATCCTCAACATAGACGTCTCTAATTTCTTCCTTCTGCTGTACATCATCACAATCTTGTTCCTTAGTAGGTATCATGTTACAATACTCTTCCTCTTCTTTTTGCAAATGGCCACTGGCTATTGTAACATAGTCATCATCACTTGCCCATGACTTCCCGTCCTGATCATGATCTTCCTTGTCCTCAGCAGGTTCACTGAAAAACCACTCTCTCCCCTCCTCTTCCTCACTGCCACCTTTAGATACTTCCTCATCCTCTTCATCTGAATTGTGTTGTTTTTCCTTTTCCGTCCCATTTTCACATTCATGTGCTCCAAGCCTTTTCTCCTCCAGATCCTCATTGCTGAAGACATATTTTCTTTTATCCTCCTCTTTTTCATCACTCTTTCCAAGTTCTATCTCTTCATCATATTCATTCATAAAACATTGCCTCTCCTCCTCTTCACTATTTCCATTCCTCTCCTCTTCCTTACCGCTGTCAGGATTTTGGTCTGTACTATCTTTTGTGAAACAGTCTCTTTGCTCCTCGTCATTATTCCCGTCTTCCTCATTGTTAAGTTCTCTCTGTTTGCTGTTCTCTGATCCCTCACTTTCAGAGATGCTTACTTTGCTCACGAAAGATTTGCCATCATCTTCTCCCTCAGTGTCTTCACCATATTCCAGTTTATGACATATATCATCTCCTTCCTTGTCTTCTATCTCCTCGTCGTCCTCGTCTTCCTCCCATGAAAAATGACTGTTTTCCTCCCCACTTCCACCTGTGCTCTCTTCTTTGGTGAGACTCTCTTTCTTTTCCTCACCTGTACACTTTTCTTCACTTTCTGAGTCTTCTTTTGAAAGAGACTCCTCTTCTTCACTCTCCTTCACACTCACCTGATCTTTCTCACCCTCTGGATCATCACTTTGGACTTTCAACTCCTCATTTTCCTCAGTGTTTTCTCCACTGATAGAGCTTTCTTTCTCCTCACTATACTTTTCATCTTCACTCATATCCTCTTCCTCCTCACTCTCTTCTGACTCCTCTGTTTCTTCCTCTGGATTTTCTTCTTCCTTTTTGTCCTCTTCACTTGCTTCCTCTTCGCTTTCCTCTGCTTCATTTTGTTCTTCTTCTTCAAACTCTTTTCCTTTTTTCTCCTCCTCACTTTCTTTTAGTTCCTCTTCTTTCTTTTCATTCCCTTTCTGCTGTTTACACAGCTCTTCTTTCTCATCTCGACTTCCTTCTGCCTCGTCTTCACTTTCTTTTTCCTCATTTTCACTTTCTTCCGCTTCACTCTCTTGTCCTTTTCTCTCCACATCAATGCTTTCTTCCTCCTCCTCCTCACTTTCCTCTTTTTTTTCTACATTCTCCATTTTTTCTGCTTTATTTTGTTCTTCTTCCTCTTTAAGCTCTTTTCCTTTTTCCTCCTCCTCACTTTCTGTTATTTCTTCCTCTTCTTCATTTTCGTTCCCTTTCTGTTGTTCACACAGCTCTTCTTCCTCCTCTTCTTCGCTTTCTTCCTCCTCTTCGCTTTCTTCTTCCTCCTCTTCAAGCTGTTTTTCCTCATCTCCGCTTTCTTCCTCCTCCTCTTCACTTTCTTCCTCTTCCTTTTCCCTTGTTCTTATCTCTGTGCTTTTTTCTTTTTCATCATCTATGAAACATTCACTTTCTTCTTCATCTGCCTCTGGATATTTCTCCTTATCCAACTCACTCCCTTGAAACATCTCCGTCACCCTCTTCTTTTCATCTATAAAGCTTTCTTTGACATCCTTACTGTCTTCCTCAGGCTTTCCCTCATTTGCTCTGTTTTCTTTCTTAACATAGTCCCTGTTTTCCCCCTCACTTTCCTGATCTGTCCAGAAGGAGGAGGACAGAGATCCTTCATCGTCCTTGCTTTCATTTTCCCAGCGGCTGCCAAAACCTTTATACATCCTGAGGTAGATGGACAGATCTCTCCTTTAGCCCTCAGTAAGAAAATGAACTTCACTTCTGAGCCAAAGCAGATGGCTGAGAGGGAGGGGGACTGTAACTAAGAAGATTACTGGTAAGAACCTAACTGGGTTTATGCAGCTAATTGCACCACCTGGTGTATAGGAGGTTTCACTGCATGTATAAACACTACGGTTCAAATTTTTAGAGTCAGTAACAGAATCCAAAGTGCTTCTATAAAAATATTATGCAGCACACATGTTCAGTTTAATTTTACACTTTAACACACATACAATGCCGTTCAAAAGTTTGGGACCAGTAAGATTTTTTTCGTTTTTTTAAATAAGCCTCTTATGCTTATCAAAGTTATCAAAAATACAGGAAAAAAGTAACGTTATAATATTACTGCAATTTAAAATAACAGTTTTCTATTTTAATATAATTATGATTTATTTATGTGATGCAAAGCTGAATTTTCATTAGTCATTACTCTTGAGTTACACGATCCTGCAAAAAAAAGTCTAATATGCTGATTTATTATCAATGTTGAAAACAGTTGTGCTACTTCATATTTTTTGAAACCTGTGATTCTTTTTTTCAAGATTTTTTGATGAATAAAAAATTAAAAAGAACAGCATTTATTCAAAATAAAAATCTTTTCTAACAATACAAGTCTTTGCTATCACTTTTTTTTATCAATTTAACACATCCTTGCTGAATAAAAGTATTAATATCTTTCAAACAAAGAAAGAAAAAAAATTACTGACCTCAAACTTTGAACAGTAGGGTACATTGTTACAAAAAAAAAATCTTTATTTTAAATAAATGCTGTTATTTTTAATGTTTTATTCATCAAAAAAAAAAAAAAAAATTAATTAAGCAGCACAACTGTTTCCAACACTCATAATAAATCAGCATATTAGAATGATTTCTGAAAGATCTTGTGACACTGAAGACTGAAATGATGATGCTGAATATTCAGCTTTACATGACAGGAATAAATTCTATTTTAAAGTATATTAAAATAGAAAACCACTATTTTAAATTGCAATAATATTTCACAATATTGATGTTTTTTTCTGCATTTTTAATCTAATTCCATTCTCAACACTGTCATGAAACATAACCACAGGACTTACCAGAATCTTCACTATGCGTAGACTCATCACAGACTTGAGACTGACCTTGATGCTTCCTGTAAAATGAGATATCAAAATGTTTATTGCACATTTACTGCATGGATGATGTTGTTGTACTCATCAACTATCGAATCAAAAAAATTAATTTGTGTCCCCACCTTAACACTTTCCTTTTAATCATAGGCTTCAAATGAACCTGATGTTCTCTGTCAGGACTTGTTGTCTCACTACCATCCAAAACTGAGTGAAATATTTCAGAAGGTCCTTCCACTGTCTCCAGCCTGTTGGGTGCTGTGGAGGGCCGATCCGGTCTGTGAGCAACTGTGTGCCGTGAATACGAATCATAGCAGTGATTCATACCTACATGGTCTCCATAATCATCCTCGTTAAATGTGGAGGAGAAAATCTGGGTATGGAAAATATGGAAAACATACATTTTGTGTGCACAGTCACAAAATTCTGATACATTTTAGGTGCATAAAAACCCATACCTCTCTCTGTTGCCCTGCTGAGTTGTTGTAGAGAACATAGTTACAACTAGGGCCGATGTTGTTCAGTTGAACTGAGGGAGAAACACAAATTTAGCAGAAGGTTGGTTAAGTGTGTGCTCTGAAGTCACATGAAAGTGCACAGCATGAAGCAGGAGTTACCGCTCACCTTTTTCTTTAATAAGCGCAGGTGGACTTTTGCTGGAGCTGCTGTAAGATGTTGGAGAAGTCCACTCACTGGAGCTGTGACTCTTTGACTTTTCATGACGAATCAGCTGATCTAGATCTGATGGAGATTTATAACATGATAGCACTACTTTAAGGCAAAATATGTTACATAACATAAAAATAAGATGCAAAAACATACACTGATGAGACTGGCGTTATTCAAAATATTATCCCACCTTTCTTGAATTCCCGCAGTCTTTCTTTGGGAATATTTCTGTATCCAAGTGCAGCCAACTGCTGCTGGATCTCCTCCTCAGAAAAGTCTAGACTCTCCATCTTTTATAAACAAAATAAACATACTCGATATTAGTCAAATACATCGTATTTTCTCAAGGGAAAACGTCTATGTGCTGAGTGTAAACAAAGCTCAACAAAGTATTTCTTTACACTTCCTCACTGAAAGCAGCGCTCACAGTACAAAAATAAGAAGGCTGTTGTGGCAACATATAAAAGAAAACATAAGATAAATGTAAAGCAGAATTTTTTTTTCTTCTGTTTTACGTACCTTTAAATGGTCTGAATTGTTAGCTGTTGTCTTTAGTACCAGGACAACGGCGGCGGTTCCGTTTTCAAAATACAAAGACGCTACAGTAAGAATGCTCGTCAATGACAGATTATAGCGCCCTCTGGTGTATGGGAGACCGTAATGACTTGATACTTTATTAACTACAATATATTATTTATTTATTTATCTTATTTTATTTTAGATCTTTATCTGACCTTTATTTATTTTATTTATTGATTGATCATCAAAACTTACATTACCAGTCAAAAGTTTTTAAAACGTAAGATTTTTAATGTTTTTTTAAAAGAAGTCTCTTCTGCTCACCAAGCCTGCATTTATTTTATTTAAACAAAATATTTTTACCATTTAAAATTACTGTTTTCTTTTTAAATATATTTTAAAATGTAATTAATTCCAGTGATTTTAAAGCTGAATTTTTAGCATCATTACTCCAGTCACATGATCCTTCGGAAATCATTCTAACATTATATAATAATAATAATAATAATAATAATAATAATAATATAAAACCATTTATTATGATCATTATGTTAAAAACAGCTGAGTAAAAAAAAATATATATATACTGACTTCAAGCTTTTGAATGGTATAGTGTATGGTGTATGGTACAAAAGCTTTTTATTTCAGATAAATGTTGATCATTGGATCTTTCTATTCATCAAAGAGTCCTGACAAAAATGTACTTAACTGTTTTAAGAATTGATAATAAATAAATAAATAAATAAATACATAACACACACGCATACATTGCATACATACATACATACATACATACATACATACATACATGTTGAACAGCAAATCAGCATATTATAATTAATTCTGAAGGATCGTGTGACACTGAAGACTGGAGTAATGATGCAGAAAAATTTGGTTTGATCACAGGAATAAATTATATTTTAACATACATTCAAATATGTTAGCAGTTATTTTAAATTGTAAAAATATTTCACAACATTACTGCTTTTGCTGTATTTTGGATCAAATAAATGCAGGCTTGGTGAGCAGAAGAGACTTCCAAAAAAAATTCAAAATCTTACTGTTTAAAAACTTTTGACTGGTAGTGTTTAAAAAAACAAAACAAAAAAAAAAACAAAAAACAAATAGTGATTCCTTTTTATTTTTATTTATTTATTTATTTGTTTGTTTGTTTCTCTTTTGGCATAGACTTTTGTTATTTAATTTTTGTACGAAGCTGTATCTTTAAAACATTGACAGCCTGGCATAACAATTTAATTTATTAATACTGAAGCGTTTTAAAAATGAACATACAGCGATAGGATGTATTGTTTACATGCGGTACCCACAGCAGGTAGCCGGAGCCTGAGCCACGCCCATTTCACGCAAACCTTTGAACTCCTATCCAATCACCACACAGTTCCCAGCACGGCTCATGAATAAACATAACTTTTTAATACTACATCGAGAGACTGGTAGATGGTGTGGAGGTTTAGTTGGGGAATATTGACAGAACCCGTGAACCCCAACAAATCTCCTAAAAAGGACTATTTTGCCTTCTTCAAGTCATCAGGGTGACTATGGCGCACGCCGGGACTCTCCGCGCGTCCCTGCTGCTGATTTTACTGCAATTAGTCCTGATCATCTCTGCACAGGTAGGAAACAACGGCTTTCTTTTGCAATAGAGGATGAACTGAGTGGGGGTTTTGGGTCACTGTATGCTTCTTAAAATATATAATTTTAAAATACAGAGACTAAAATGTTAAATATATATAGATAGAAAAGGAATGTGTTTTGATGATATATTATTTAATAGTATGTGCTGAAGCACCGAAGAATGTTTTTCACAAATGCACATTTCTAA
The DNA here is from genome assembly GCA_036247105.1 of Cirrhinus mrigala. Classification (NCBI taxonomy): domain Eukaryota; kingdom Metazoa; phylum Chordata; class Actinopteri; order Cypriniformes; family Cyprinidae; genus Cirrhinus; species Cirrhinus mrigala. Next base: position 19,730,618 of record CM070017.1, read on the forward strand.
ACCGTATGTCGTATATTTATGTTAATTAATGCTAAGTTTCTGCATTAAATGTATCTGAATTTATAAGTATATGAGAGACAAAACATGGCTTGACATATGGAAGTTATTTTCAGTAAATTGGTCCAGGTGTGCACAGCTGTTATCATTTTCCCAGCATAAAAAGAGAGCCAGTGTGATACCTCTAACCACAGCATCAGTCACATCTACAATGACTCCATTGTTCTGAAGACTTAACTTTTGGGAATTAAGGATAAATTCAGAACGAGCGGTGTTTTTTTAAAAAATGTTTTTATTTATTATTATTCTATCTATTTTTTTTTTTTTTAGAGGGGGCCAGTTGGTCCAAGAGGGCCACCTGGACCTCCAGGGCTTCCTGGGTTTTCTGGCGTCGACGGCATTGATGTGAGTCACATATCAGACATTTTATCTATTTAATTTTTTAGAAATTCCCTGATTCCTCCGCTTACATTCTATAAACAAGGTAGATGTTTGTAGCCTTGAATAATGATTTTTATTTAAGTTATTCAGTATTTTGTATGACTTCAGGGTGAAAGGGGACCTGGCCCTGGCCCAGATGGCCCCCCAGTAAGTATTTATCTTTTTCACAACAAAAATTAATTCAGCATAGCTGAAATGATGTGCTGCAATGCATTAATCTGATGAATTCGGCAGGGCCTTGATGGAGACAATGGCAAGGATGGATTAAATGGCCTTCCAGGAAAACCAGGCGCGGATGTGAGTCTTATTGTTTATTTTTGTAAAGATCTAGAAACTGAGATAAAATCAGCTTTTTCTTTTCTAAGTAACACTTGCAGCATCAGAGCCTGTGAGTGTAGTTTGCATTGGAGGGGTCTGAGTAAAAAAAAAGCTCCTGGATGGAAAAACGAACCGGAGAGGAGAGGAAAGGGAAACAGAGAGAGCCCCATATTAGCTTCCTGATGGAGACAGAGGCCTTTTTGTATAAGTACAGAGCAGCGGGAGCTGAACTGTGTACTGGACTGAGTATTAAACCAAAGTACACCAACTCCTTTGTGGCTCCCATGAGCTTTATGATTTAGCTAGCAATGTAATTTGTATAAAAGACTTAACACAGCAAAAATAATTGTCTTGTGTTCATATGTGTTTACTTGAGAACCAGAATCTAAGATATTAAGAAACTATTTCCAAAGACTATATCATGAATTAAGTTTATTTTTCTTACATAAATCTTCTTGTTTAACGCATTAATGAAGACAAAATTGTTTTACCACAGTTCTTTTTCGAATGTAAATTTGTTGTTTATCTTCCTTAATGGACATTTAAATATGTTTAACATATTTAACAGATTAAAATATTTAATTTAACATTAATTTTTTAAAATGAATTAATTTATTTATTTTTTATTTTCATAAAATGCATCTTGGCATTGCTTTGTACAAAAAAACCCTTTTAATTATACCAAATCCACAATATATGAAGTAGATAACAATAATATATATTGTAGTTTTTTTTTTTGTATGAATGGTTGCATTGTATTATTACTGATGCAAATAAGTTAAAAATTAATTTTAAATCATTCTGTATGAATAATATGTAAAAATGAAAATCTTTTTCAATCTTTTTTGGTGACTCCCATTTGTAGATATAGATATAGATATGCTCCCTGTTTTCGTTGATATGTTTCTTGTACCTGCATCGGTCCACTGTACATATATTAGAGAAAATGTGGGCGGGGTTTGCTACTTGTCAAATTCAGGGGATTGGTAAATGTCATTTCTGATTGGTTTAAAAAAAGCTCACATTACTATGAGTTCAGCGGGTTTTAGATTATTGAATAAAATAACAGACATGTGATCTGAGAAGTGAAGTCTGTGCTCACAGATGTCTGTGTCTTTCTAAGGGTTTGACTGGGCCCCGTGGTGAGCCTGGCCCTGTTGGCCCTCCTGGACAGAAAGTAAGTTTACATTTAATAAGTTCCAATTATTATTCCACTTTTTTCCTAATAATAGGTGAAAGTGCACATATTGTGAATGGCTTGTATTGTATTATTTGAGTAAGTTAAAGAATTAACTCTAAATCATTAAAGTTTACTTTAAAAAAAAAACTGTTGTTTGACATTTATTCTTTATTAGGGTGAACCTGGTGAGCCGGGAGCAAGGGGAGCCCCTGTAAGTAAATGATTCAAATTTTCTTCACACTGAGTGAAACAAATTTGTCTCTTGTAATTTTTGTCCATTTAGTTAGTTATTATGAATAAATATGCACATATTAACAGTGACCGTCCATTATAAGATGGCTATACACACTTTGAGCTGCAAGTATTAGGTCATTTGATAAAGTTCAGGCCTATGATCTTCTAGTCCATAATGTGATGAAATGTCATATCATTGCACATCTGTTTCTTTGTTAACAGGGTGTTGGAGAGGATGGTGAAGCTGTGAGTGCATAATATTTCTTTTTATCATTATTGCATTTTTATTAGGGGAAATTGTTGATACATTGATATTTTGTTATTCAGCTAAACTTAATAATTGTTTTACTTTTTTACTAAAGGGTGCTGATGGGGAAGACGGATTACCTGGAGAGCTAGGCAAAGTTGGACCTCCTGTATGTAAACTTTTTTTTTTCATTATACACCTTAAACAATCCAAAAATAAATTAAATAGATTCATAATAAATTTGAGTGTTTGGTTGTGCTGTAAAGGGAAGTCGTGGACTGAGAGGTCCTGTTGGTGAGCAAGGACTGGCAGGGCCCAGAGTAAGTATTAATGTTTAGACCTTTATGATCATTTACTGATATCCTGTATTCATAAATGGCTATAAAACAGTATTGTTAAACTGTATTCCTTCTATCCACAGGGTCCTCCTGGAGTCTGGGATGGTAAGGAGCTGGTATGTATTCTCAAGTCTCATACCTGGTTACCTTTGCACTAAATCTTGCGTTCGCGCTTCAGATTTCTGATTGCAGTCTTTTGTAGACAACAACACATATTTGTTGTGCTATATTTGTTCAAGTTGATTGTAAAAAATTGTAGAGTATCTCCTAAATGAAATTTTATTAATAGATATTTTCTTTCTAAAAAACACTAATAAAAATTAAATTCCTTATTCCTTACCCAGACTATCCTCATGCATTTTGGGTAACAGTTGAGTTTTTTTATTTTATTTTATTTTTTCAAAAGCATTCCTATTATAGATGGCTGTTATGGAATTGCCAATTAATATTTAAGATTGTTTTCTTTTTTTTAATTTCTTTATTTTTTTAATAAATTTGGCTTTTAGTTAACCTGCTGTTAGAAAGTTCAAGGTTTAAATTTTCTCAAAACTAAAAGTGAAGAATGTCATTACCACCACAAACAATATTAAAAAAAATCCACAACATTACACTTTATGTGATTTTTTTACACAAGGATTGCTTTTCATGACAGGTTGACATGTACATTTTTTAGTATGAAATATTTTCAATAATTCAGATTGTTGTAAGTATTCTGTATCTTAACTGAAGAAATACCTTTATACATCAGTGTTACTGCTAATTGATGTCTTTGTTGTTTCTCAGTGCCCAAATGCCTGTACTTTTGGCCTGACTGGTTACACCGGTCTTCCAGGCATGAAGGTAACTTCAAATTATATTTAATTCAGTTAATTCACACTTTTTGGATGCTCAAACAAGTATTGTTCATTCTGGTGTTTTGTTCATCTTTAGGGTCACAAAGGTGTCAAAGGTGAATCAGGTGAACCAGGAAGACAAGGACATAAGGTGACAATTGCATAAGTCAAGTTTGGTGTGATTCTGGTTCTTCTCTTTGACAAATAATTAGCACAGCATAATTGTTGGAATAATTAAGCTAGCTAAGGTACAAAGATCCTGTAAGGGTGTGTAATTTTGTTTCCTTTCTCTTACATCTTACAGGGTGAAGAAGGAGACCAGGGAGCACCTGGAGAGCAAGGAGCACAAGGACTTCCTGTAAGAAAAAAAGACATTAACTTATTTAGCGTTACTCGTTTATTTCAGATTTTAGTGTCAATCAACATCTCTTTGTGTGCTTGTTTTGCTGTTATAGGGTTCACAGGGTCTCAGAGGAATCACAGGGATCATGGGCCCTAAGGGGGACAGGGTAAGGGTCAAAAGGTGTTCTTCAAAGCTAAAACAATAAAAAAGATATCTTTTGAAATAAACAAATGTAATTTCTTATCCATTAGGGACCTCGTGGGAATGTTGGCAGCCTGGGCCCTCAGGGTATCCAGGGCGCTCCTGTAAGTGGCAAAATCAAAATAACATTTTACCCTACAAATTTTTGGCTTTTAACCTCATTTTGAAATATGCATCTGTACTTAAATCCTTGAAATTAATTTACATACATGTTAATGTTGTCTTTACAGATCCTTTTTTAACGTTACGTTACATGTTGGTTGATTTGTTTTTGTTAATGAACACATAAAGTAAAACCTATAGATTTATACTGTATTTAATTTTTAAAGGGTGATCGGGGTCAAAGAGGGAAAGTAGGTGAGACTGGACCAAAAGGATCTCAGGTGAGTCTTCATACAACAACAAAACAACACATATACATACTTACCAACAGCTCAGGAAAGACTCAGTGTTTTAAATGTCTAATTTGGCTTTTTTTCTAGGGACCTCCGGGGTTGCAGGGACTTATGGGTTTACCTGGACCGAAAGGAGAGACTGTAAGTTACATGTGCGGCAGTTTTATTGATGCTATTCCATATTGTGTTATCCTAAAGTGACTTCTCATATCTTTTTTAAATGTAAAATTTTTGTGGTGTAGGGTTTGCCTGGGGTGGATGCTCGTGATGGTATTCCAGGACTGCCTGGAGTGAAGGTAGTGACTTTAATTTGTGTATGCAGAGAAAAATCATTTACATTGCTGTTTGTCTCTTTCTTAGTGATATTTATTGTCATGTTGTTTTAGGGTCTTCCTGGGAAAGTTGGCTCGCCCGGTGAGGCTGGACTTCAGGGATTTCCAGTGCGTATGACCTTTGACCCCTGGTTGATATGCAATTAGTATGCAATGATATCTACTTGTGAGATGACTGAGAATGGCTTGTGTTTTTGATCATTTCTGCTTCTTTAGGGTTTGCCAGGCATTTCAGGAGCTAAAGGCCACATGGGTGCAAAAGTAGGTAATTCAAGTGTGAATTGTTAGAGTGTATCTTCGTTCTTTAAATACTTACATTCAGCAAGTCTGCATTAAATTGACTGAAAGTGACAGTAAAGACTATTGGAATGAAATAAAAAGTCCGGTTGACGACCGGTCAACCGATGCATCTCTAGTGTCCATTAGCAGCAAAGATAACCTGTTTTATCTTTGTTCCAGGGAAATACCGGTGATCCAGGTGTGGCGGGTCTGATTGGAAATAACGGAAAAACAGTGAGTCATGTTCATCCAGTTGTTCACCACAGCTTAGAAGCCCATGTGGATGGATGAACATCCACATGGGCTTCTAATGATGTTTTGATTTCAGGGTGAACGTGGTGAGCAGGGAGAGGTGGGACCAATCGGACCAAGAGGTGGGCCAGTGAGTATATTTCCTCTTACATCATACAGTGTCATATAGAGAAATGTGTCACTTCTATAATATTCTCTTATTTTCTCCAGGGTGAGAGAGGAGTGAGAGGTCCTGACGGGCCTGCAGGCATACCAGGTGCGAGGGTGAGTTACCAGAAACTACAATTCGGTTAAACGCTCCATTATATCAATTTAACATACATGGGTGAAGCTTTTTGGTCACTGAGTAAAACCTGGAGCTACAAAGGACAGACAAAAATGTGGAAAGAGATGAAGGACAGATGAAAGATGAAGAGAATTCATGACAAATAAGACACATGAAAATGGATTCCAACAGAAATTCCAAGGATAACATGTCAAGGGTCCTGTACCAAACTTGATGTGGAAGTCCAGTCTTGTTGTATTTGCATGCACACATCTCCGAAGTCTACAAGGCTGTAGGGTGTCCACTTGTCATTTTAGGTTTCGATTAAGGTTTTTTGTGTCCTCAATATTAATTTCACAGCATATTACCCAACAACTCAAGGAGCAAAGGAGCGAAGTAGGACAACATGGAGTGAGGTTGCAATTTGGGACAGACCAAAATATTACTTTTTTGCCCATGAAACACACAATTTCATTTCACTTTGATTTCACTTCATCTTGAATTCACACTTTTAATCTTATTTAAACAAGAATATTACAGAAGGTTATATTGCAATATATATTCTAAATGGTAAATATTTTAGTTTGTACTTGAGCTGCATAAGCTATATATTATCTCATTTAGACACCCCTGTTGAATAGGGTATAAATATAACTAATATATATTTCCATACTTTTAATTAACTACATTAAGAATTGCAAACAAGTTACATTTCCAGAGCATAACATAAGAGTTAAGTTTTTTAAGGTATTTTGGAAATCTATTTTTTATCAAAAAATATAAATTTTTACTATGTTTTTAGTAGTAAAATTTTGTAAAAAATTAGACAAATATGAACAAACTCGTCAGTAAAATGCTTAAAAAATATAGATAGGAAAAGAAAATCCTATGCCATCATTTATTTAAAATACATTTATTTTATACAAAGTATTCTTCAAATCTATTAACATATTTATTGACATATCACTTAAGACTTACTGATATAAAATTATAATTAAACTTTATTTGGAATATTTCTTTATTGCATAATGAACGTTTCTTAATAATAAACTAAAACATGTTTTAAAATCACTATTAATGAGGACTGTATAATGTATAATATCAGTTTTTAAATACAAGATATTTAAAGTGTACCTGAAGTATGCTTGCAGTAGTTCCACTTTAGCATAATCAAATATACTTAAGTATATCTTTAGTTGGACCTTGGCACTACTTCTGCACAATTAAAGTGCATTAAGCACAAAATTAGTTTACCAAAAATACAATTGCAGGGTATTTTTTATTAAGCACATAAATATGTAAATGTATTTGTAGTATACTTAGCACAAAATAAATGTATTTAAAATACAATTTAGTATATTTTTTTACTAGGGTTGAGTTCTTTGAAAAATATATATATATTTTGAAAAAATGGCCTTTTGATATATATATTATAATTAAAATCTACAGATGCAAATAGATAAAGTGAAGTAAAATAAACACTTTCCACTATTCTTTAACAACACGGTATAAAAAGCTGCCCAAAATCATAAAATTGATCAGTGCATGGAAAAAAAAAAAAAAAACTATGCTTGTAGTGCCTTAAAAATAACAAAGAGGGAATAATATTAGGACCCAGTCACTCACTTGTGCCTCTTAACTTGCGTAGTTGTACTACAACACTGTCTAGATTTTCCATAACATATTGAACACAATCAGAAACATGTTTCCCTTGCTCTTAGTTCTCCAATTCCTGTCCTGTGTGCTTACTCCTTTTCTGAGGAGCTTAATAGTGCTTCAAACCGTAATGCAATCTCCTTAGAAAGCTGTGGTGAGCTTTAGTACAGTAATCGGCTGGTAGGGGCATGAATAGCCTGTTGTTATTGAGGCCTAGTAGCTGGGGGTATTTTCTTTGGTAAGGGGATATTCAGAGCAGGACGGGGGGCTGAATGAGCCCTCTGTCTTGCAGGAATTCCTTCAAGCAGCCAGCAAAGGGCATCAGGCTTAATCATAGTCCACATCCATCCACACACCTAAGACGTGCACCGCCAGCACCCTGCTCACTGAGCTGCCGACTGTGTTTTTTTAGGGCAGATGTGGTTTGTGAAGCAGCTACGGGCACAGGCCGTGTAGTGTTCATGAATTTGTATTTATTTCTGTGCGTCTGTGTGTTTATGTATTTTACAGGGAGCTAAAGGAGATCCGGGCCTTCCTGGTCTTCCAGGGCCTGCTGGCTTCATTGGGCAGAAAGGCGACAGGGTAGGATTTCAAAAGCAGAAACTGACAATTTAAAATACAAAAGAAACGATTAAATAATTTAGTAAAAGTTGCCTGTGATTAGAAAAACTTACTACCATAACACTGTATTTCACACTGTTTTACTATACTGCGCAGAGTATGAAAATGTATGCATAGAAATACATTTAAGTGACCTCCCAAAATGGCCAGAATGTGCAGTTGGTATTGCATCCCATAATGCAATTTGGGCTTTAAATAATATCGATTTCTCGATTTTATTCGATTTTGCTTTTTTACGAAAAAATATCGATTCTTAAATCCCAAGAATCGCCCTTACGAAAAAGAAGTTAATTCAAGTGTGCTATTAGTATACTTTTTTAAATTAAAAATAGGAAAGTATACTTTCAGTCTACTTTTTATGTACTTCTCAGAAATGTGCTTTATATACTTACCAGAAATATACTTAAAATGACATTTAAGTATACTTGACTTATACTTAGAAAGTCTAAATATATTTGAGCTATACTTGTGCTTTGAAAATCCGTGTTTTCATTGTTATACATGAGAGATGCTATTACACATCTTCTGTACAGAATTTCCGAACTACACAAGTGAAGAAGAAACCAAAACAGATGCTTCCACACTGTAAAAAATGCAAATACATATTTTCCATTTTACAAAACATTCGTATTCGAGTCTCAAATACTAAAAAATCCTATTTTCTTGAAACTATATAAAAACCCTTGTCAGACCAACAAAAGTACCACAAATGTTGTCCCAACTAGTCAAACACAGTTGTCTGAACATTTCATATTGTTGAAATTTTAAGGCTTTGTAAGTTCCCAGCATGCATTACAGCATGAATAAATTATCCAGTTACTGTTATAGGATTATTGTTTTGCTGTTTGCTGACTTCATTTCAACTTTTTTGTTGTTGTTTTGTCATTATTGTTAGTTATTTGTTGTACTGTGACGTAAAGATCTCATCTTTTAAATATTTGCTGATTGCCACCGTTCTTGAGGGTTGTGTATCTAGTTTTGAGGCCTAGATACAGTCAACCACTTACATCCATTCCTTGGATATCTTAATCTTGTAAAATGTTTTATAAACAAAGACAATGTTGTCTACATATTAGACTAAGTTATTCATAACGTATTGTATGTTCAGATATTCATTTAACAAAATATATACAAATTAATACCAAAAAATAGGGACATAGTATTATACTTAAAGTATGATTTAAAGTTTACTTAAAGAAAAGGAAAAAAAAAAAAACTTGAGTATACTTGCAGTATAAAACTACTGAACTATTAGTTTACTGAGACTATACTTCAAAGTGTACTAAAAATGCATAAAAAAGTATTAGTAAACTATCAGTATACCTATAAGTTCACTTTTAGTATACTTGCAGTACAAACTGAAAACTTAGATGTAAACTAGTTGTGTACTGAAAGTTTACTACTGTTATACTTGAAGTATACTTAAAAGTATACTTTTATATACTAGAAAGTGGGCCAATTTAGTCCCAAGGAGTGTTAAAATAGTACACTTAAAAGTATACTACTAGTATGCTGACATTTGTATACTTACTACATGAAGTATTCTTAAAAATATACTTGAAATATACTTAAGTATACTTAATAAAATAAACTTGAAGAATACTGCTTTTTGGTAAGGGCGATTAGTCTAGCACACCTCAGATTTCAAATTCTGTCCCTTTTATTACAACACTCGAACAATAAATACAGTTTTGGTGCTGTTTAACGTGAAGTGACAGATCGCTGTAGCGCATCAGTTCATGAGAAGCGGCGGCGTGAAGCACACGTGAACTAATCGTGTCTTTCGCTTCAGTACCAGTTTCAGCACGGAATAAGCATGAATAAATATCCGAAGGTATGTTAAAAGAATAAGTACAACTTACCAAAATCCGTATTCTGTTTCATGTAATAGCTCAATTAATGTTTTTACCGCGCAAAGACGTCAATATAACAGCTTGTAAACAATGTCACGTAATGTCACATTTACCTCAGAAAAAAAAACACATTCGGTGACCGTAAACTTAGGTTAGCTAGACAAATGAACTCTAGAGAGGAGCATTTTGCTAAATATATGCACCGTATAACGTATTCGTATTTTATTGTTCTTCAATGTCAATTTATGTTTGAATAAATCGTCACATTTTTGTGACAGCCACCATTTGATTATTTTTCAAAAAACTGCAGGAGTTCAAGAAGTATTATTATGTAATTGTAACTTTGTTATTATAAAAACTAATATTTGTATACTAATCACTTCATTTTAACCTTAATATATTATAGTAATGTAATACCAACAGCCTCTCATGTATATTTTACAGCATTAGGGGACAGATTTTTGTTCCTTGAGAAAATTTGGCATGCATTGTACCTGATATACATCCAAAATAATCTATATCGAATCGAATCGCAAGCTTATGTATCACAGTCAAATCGAATCGCGAAAAAAAAATCTCGAGTGCTGAAGCCATTTTTACACAAAAATAAATTAAAAATGCAAAATTTCTGGATGTTTGTGATAAGACTCAATTAAATATGTAAAGTGGTAAGATCACGTGACTTCTGGATTTTAGAATTCGAGAAATAAGATCTGTTGTTATGTTATAAACATTAATCTCTTTTAATGTGGATCATTAAAACTAGATTTTCTGTGTACCGATATTTTTTTCAGAAACAAGCCTCCAAAAATAAAAATGACTTGAAACAATTACAAATGAATAAAAAAATGACTAAAATCATGTTTAAGGTTGAGGATTAAAAGCTTATTTTTATCATTTTTCAGGGCGCTGTTGGTCTCACTGGTCCAAAAGGAGAGCAAGTAGGCCGACATTTTTTTAATATGTAGAATTTTAATTTTATAATGTTTAACATAAATAATTATATCGATATTATAATGCATATCATGCATGTTTGTTTAGGGACCACCTGGTGAAGAGGGAACACCTGGAGACAAAGGAGATGTTGTAAGTCAAAACGGCATACATTTTGATTTCTTTGAATGTATTAGTTATGTATTCAAGCACAGGTCATGACCCCCTTGCTGATTCTAAACTCAGTGTCCATTTATTTTCCCAGGGTGATGAGGGAGAGCCAGGCGAGAAAGGATCGGTGAGTTTGTTTTGAGAAGTGATGCTATTGTGGTCATCTCTCGAACTATGCTATGAATTAAGATAACTAAAACCTTTTAAAATGAAATTCTGTTAAATAAATGTTAACTGAAATATAAAGAACACTTTAGATTATTTTATTTCAGCTAGTTGCCAAAAGAACATTTCTCATTTTCATTTAGTTAAAATAAATAAAACTGATATAAAAAAAATTATAAAAACTAGACATATCTGAAGAAAAAAACTAATAAAGTGACAAAAACAACAAAGATACTAAAAACTATTTAGAACATATTTAAAAAAAAAAAAAACAATTCAAAATATTCATAAAACTATAATAGTATCTCAGTATTTTTAATCCATAAAATGTAAATGTTAAATATTAAATCTCCTTAAAATGTATCAGTTTTTAGAATTTGTTGTGTTCAGACAGGAAAACCAGGAGATGCAGGAAATAAAGGCCCGGAGGGTGGGCGTGGCCAACATGGACCCGAGGGCCCAGCAGGACAGCCTGGCCCGAGAGGCATGCAAGGAGACAGAGGAGTACCTGGACTGCCTGGTGGACAGGGACGACCAGTACGACTGCTTTAATTATCTTATTATTGTGGCCTTAATTGCATGACATTTTATTATTGAGTTTTATTTTTATCATTCCAACTGGATTTTGCTCTACTAAACTTGTTAGTGATAGGGATAGTTCACCCAAAAATGAAAATTCTGTCATTAATTACTCACCCTCATGTCGTTCGTAACCTGTAAGACCTTTGGTCATCTTCAGAACACAAATGAAGATATTTCTGATGAAATCTGAGAGCTCTCTGACCCTCAATAGACAGCAACACAACTGAACCGTTTACATGAAGAGGAAGCATGTGTCCTGATGCTCTCTCCACAATGGTGGTGCGGGATGGGAGGAGAATAATTGTTGAATAAAGTCATTATTTTTGTTTTCTTTGCGCATAAAAAGTATTCTTGTAATTTCGTAAAATTACAGCTGAACCCCTGATGTCACATGGACTATTTTACCAATGTCCTTGCTACTGTACGTTGTAGTTTTTGGGTGAACTATCCCTTTAAACAGTTGGCAGACCATCAGGAGTTTTACCTCAGTGTGATCTAAAGTGATTTGTTCCACCACAAACGATCTTTTCTACAGTCAATGAGAAAATATTAATAGTCTTCACATGATTTTCCTCCAGGGCCGAGCACCAACAGATGAACACATCAAGCAGGTCTGCATGAGGGTTTTGCATGGTCAGTATTTTGATATCCAAACAGATATTTATAATAGTTCGACTAATTCATTTAAATGATTGTGTTTTTCTAAATGTTCGTGCCATTTCTGGTTTCCTCACAGGACAGCTTGCCCAGTTGGCAGCCAGTCTGACAAGGCCAGAGTCGGGCGTCACTGGGTTGCCAGGTCCTCCTGGTCCCCCTGGGCCTCCAGGCCCCTCTGGAGACAATGGCTTCCCTGGGCATCCTGGAAACAGAGGACTGCCAGGTCTCAAAGGGCCCCCAGGGCTCTTAGGAAGGAAAGGACCCAAAGGTACGAAGAGACAATATTTGACTCATTGCATTTTGATGTTGAAGGTTTTTGCTGTAAACCTGCAATCACATCTACCCTGCCTGACCTCATGACGAAAATGTACCAAGATGCGAAATACATTCCCATAAGTACATATTACCGCAGTTTCCAACAGAAATGAACACTAGAGTTGGTAAAACAGCGAGCACTTGTAATCGTTTTCATACACCATTATGATTACAGTTCCATATGTTTCGCTTACCAGACGTAGCAAGCTTGCTCGGTAGCTCAGCCTTCATGGAATTTGACTTAGGATGCAGAATCCTTGGGTACGAACCCTGTAAAAAAACATGACTCACGATGAAAGAGCTGAAAGATAAGAGATCAAAAAACAAGCTACAACGGCATGCTTGCGATTGCATTTTGATGTCATGTTTGCTTTTGTTTATAATGTCGGATAGGTTTAGGCGTAGAGCAGATGGTACGCTATTTTAAAATGTCACGGAGCATTGGAGTTATAGCGCCTCTCAACAAACATTTCAAGTCAGAAATGACTGTCGTGACACGTACAACAACGTCATATAAAACATACCATATGTACAGTTTTATGCAAAAGTTTGGGAACCCCTTGCAGAATCCGATGAAAATTGGAATAATTTTAACAAAATAAGAAAGATCATACGAAATGCATGTTATTTTTTATTTAGTACTTTCCTGAGTAAGATATTTGACATAAAGATGTTTACATATAGTCCACAAGACCAAAAAATAACTGAAATTATTAAAATACCCCCCCTTCAAAAGTTTGGGAACCCTTGGTTCTTAGTACTGTGTGTGGTTACCTGGATGATCTACCACTGTTTTTTTGTTTTGTGATGGTTGTTCATGAGTCCCTTGTATTTTCTGAGAAGGTTAAACTGAGCACTGTTCTTTAGAAAAATCCTTCAGGTTCTGCAGATTCTTCAGTTTTCCAGCATCTTTTGCATATTTGAACCCTTTCTAGCAGTAACTGTATGATTTTGAGATCCATCTTTTTACACTGAGGACAACTGAGGGACTATTAAATAAGTTTCAAACATTCACTGATACTCCAGAAGGAAACACGATGCATTAAGAGCCGGGGGGTGAAAACTTTTGGAATTTTAAGATCAAGGTAAGTTGTACTTAATTTGTCTTCCGGAAAACATCTTCTGTTGCTTCTGAAGGGCAGTACTAAATGGAAAACAATTATATTTCAACAAAATAAGAGAAGTTTGGACATCTTCATCCTGTTCAAAAGTTTTCACTCTCCGGCTCTTAATGCATCGTGTTTCCTTCTGGCGCATTCCCAAACTTTTGCATAGAACTGTACATTCATCTGTTCCAGGAAAATAAACAGGACTCTTTTAGCGCCACTCAGTGGACATTTCACATCGAATATGTCCCAAAACATACATAGCGATACGTATTTCGCATATTGTGAAAATGTTCTCACAGGTACGTTTTCATTATTAGATCAGGTTCCATCTACCATTATTTGGCGAATTTTTTGGCCAAAATCCAGTCATTTCAATAGGAATCCACAATTTTTTTCACGAAGGTGAAAGATTTCTCCGCATAGATTTCGCTATGGTTTTTAGTTGGTCGAGCAGATTTGCTGTGTTTACCAACAGAAATGTGATTTGTTGAAAGTGATTTCTTTGTGACACTTGACATTGGAAAATGGACCGAAAATTCGTTCATGTGATCTCAACACAAGGCTAATAATGATTTCATAAATACCATGGTTTCAGTTTAGATATGTTTTAACATTGATGTAAGCCAGCCTGTGGCTTCCAGAGCGGCACAGCCCAACTAAAAAAAGTTATAAAACACGTCATTTTAAAACCATAACAATGCTCTAAATACCTTTCTTGTGGTTTTTACCCATGTTAACCAATTCCAGAGGGCGTTTAAAATCTATTCCAAGTGGACTTAAAAGGATAGTTAATCCAAAAACTAAAATTCTGTAATTAATTACTCGCTCTCATGTCATTCCAAATCCTAACTGTGTTCATCTTTGGAACACAAATTAGGGTATTTTTTTTTTTTATGAAATCCTAGCGCTTTCTGTCCCTGTGTAGACAGCAATGCAACTGACACTTTCAAGGCCCAGAAAGGTAGTAAGGTCATCGTTTAAATAGTCCATGGATCATCAGTTGTTCAAATGTAATTTTATGAAGCTATAAGAATACTTTTTGTGTGCAAAGAAAACAAAAATAACGACTTTCATTCAACAATTTCTTCTATTCTGTGTCATGCGCGTTTACACTAGTACCATGATGCAGTGTATCATAACTGATTATATGTGACCCTGAACAGAAAGCTTATTTATGCAGGTTTCAGATGATGTATAAATCTCCCTTTTAAAAAACTGACCCTTATGACTGGTTTTGTGGTCCAGGGTCACATATGGTTATCTACATTTTATTATCGGCATTTAGCTTTGTTTTATTCGCTGTTATTTTACACTAACCAGAACAAATCTAGGACTCATTTTTGGGATATGAAGCACCATCTGACAGCCCTAAATCCCATGTCACACTGTGAAATCTTTGCCTTCTCCTTAATTTAGGTGACCAAGGTGACAGGGGAGACAGAGGGCCCACAGTGGTGGGGCCTAAAGGTATACCTGGACCACCTGGACTCCCAGGTAAGAGCAAGGCCTACATCTAATCTAATATCCATAAGTGCATTCATCATGCCTCTGACTGCTGGCCTGTTTCTCCATCTGTTCATCCACCTATTCTCAGGTGAGCCTGGAAAACCAGCATATGGCAGTAACGGGCATGACGGTCTGAGAGGACCAGTAGGTGTTCCTGGAATGCCAGGTGTGCCCGGGCCACCTGGTCCCCCCGGCCCTACCGGCTACTGCGAGTCATCTCAGTGCGTACTTCAAGCAGTTGCAGATCCGAGGTCTGTCAAAGAGTCCAACATGAAGGGACCAGATGGTCTATGAGCTGACAGCCATCAGCGAGCCACACATCAGAGCCCAGAGTCTCTGGACAGGGAAACTTGAGAGACTAATGGAGTGACTCCCTCTACGAGGAGATTTCTGTGTCGATGGTATAGTCAGGTGTGATTGTATTTATCAAACACCAGTGTGAATTTGGATCAATTCATGCTAGGATTCCCAGTTTCATTCAGTCCCCTTTTTTTGGATATACTTTTGTATAGTTCTAATATTTCTATTAAGAATCAAAATGAACCTAAACTGCCCCAGTTATAGCTTGTAAAAAATACATGCTATAGTTTAATTTTATTTGAAAATACTTTGAATATTGAATCATGCTGTCACAACCTGGTCACTTTACACATTAAAGGCTGTTAAAAGGACTTTAAATCAGTTTAAATCAGAGGGGGTCCTAAACCTTGTAAATTTGTCAATATTGCATTGTTAAAAAATAACTTGCAAGCATTTTATTAAATCATTTTCAGGTTGTTTGAACCTTAAGAGACATTCTCAGATTTTGTGAAAATGCTTGTGGTTCTTTGCAGTGGGCGAGAGGTTTTGATGTTTAAAAACCATCTAGGAATTTTCTATATACTTTATTTATTGGAGAAAGCATTGATGTGACACGAACGGTTGTGAAAAGGAAGGAAAAATAAAAGAATTTTGATAAAGTGCTGCTTTTTTTAATTTAAAAGTTAAAACTCGGAAGAGGCGAGATGTTCCTTCAGTGTATCTTTATTGTACTCTCAAATTGGCAAACTTGTCTCTCGCTATACTAAAACATATATCCAATGATATAAATAGGTGATTTAACAGTACACATAATCAAATACCGTACATAAATCAAGTATCGAAATATTAAGTTACGCACATCAAATAAAAAGGCATAAAAATACCGCAGACATTGAGGTCCAGTTTTAAGCCAAAACACAAACATCACACTATTGACATGGCAGTAATAGGTAAACAAAGTTTGGATAAACAACAAAAAGTAGTACTCCACCCTTCAATATATTTATATAAAGAGATTTTATTTTCCTCTATTTTTTTTTTTTCCTCTATTCCTGATTTTTTTTTCTTATCTTTGAGAAACCTCTCCAAATGCCACCGAGAACTCCTCCACCAGAAGGTGTCTTTCTGCTGTAATAAGGCATTTATTTTAGATCTTTTTGGAGGCAGGCATTTATTACAGATTAATAAAAAATGCATGAAATTAGTTTTTTTTTTTAATCAAAGCATACTACGTGTTTGGCAGAGGTGGGATTTGACCAACAAAAACGTCATTGCAAAACACTAAGCTCATGTCCAAACAAGCACTTGACCTTGCTGACAGAGGTTTCTCCACAGGAAATGCATAAAACAAAGAGAAGGGAGGGGGACACTAGTAATGAAATAAGCTTAATTTTTGTAATGGTATTTTCACAGTTACCATGAAGAGAACAAACTACTTAAGCCAGATACAAACTCCCATTACACACTTGAGAAAGGCTGATGCGCAAGCTTTTACTGGATGCAGCAGTTGTTGCGGTGCCCGTTGGAATCCTTGAATCGAAGACGCATTTTGGGACGATATTTTTCCAGATAGAACAGCTGCTTGCTGTTAAATGCTCCACGGCGCTTTCTGGAAATAAAATGAAATTAATTAATATTTTCCTTTAAGAATAGAGATCACATCCTGACTTGTAAGAGTGGGCGTGACCATATGTAAATTTTATGGGTGTGGCGTCTGGTCTCATCTGCTTCCAGCTATTTTTAGCTGTACAAAACAGCTCGTTTTGCTGCTTGACATTGCAAATTGGTGTCTTACCATGTTATTTTAATGTATTATTTTAATTATGAGCAAACTGGTTTGTAGTGCAAACAGTTTTACCGTTTACTCCACATTGTTATTCTTCTCGTTATTTCTCTATAGCGGAAAATGAACCGAAAGTCTCAACCATAGGCTTACTTCCGTGTATAAGAAAAAGTTGGATAGGGTCTTATGAAATGGGTTTTATTTTTTCCCAAATTCAGTATTATTTTTTTCCAAATTTCATTTTTTCTAGACTCTGTTTTAATGAAAAAATATTAATCAAAAATATTAATCATTGAAGTCATGACACTTACACAATTTAACAGCAATTTATTAAACTAAATTTCAATTTATGAAATGGGTTTTTTTTTCCAATTCAGTTTTATTTTTACAAAATTCTGTGTTTTCCATAAATTTTCTGAATTCCATTTTATTGGTTTCATAAAATTTTCCCTAAAAATTATCTCTAATTAACTGATTTTATTTAAAAAAAATAATGTGTTATTATTTTATACATTTCTTTTTTCCATTTCTTTTTTGTTGTATATTTCTGATAAATAAATTCTAGTATATATTCTTTAAAAATTGTTTTAATAATAATTTTTAAAAATATTATTACATAAAGTAATATGTTTCTGTCACAGTTTCTTCAAGTCAAACTGAACTTTTATTTTGACAGGTTGCTGTTTTTGTTTTTTCTTAAAAGAAAATGCTTATGAAGTGACTCTCAGAGCAGTTCTAGAGATTGTGTTTATGTGTACATGTACTCATATTTTGAGGCGGCAGAGGCTGAAAACACTGCGTCACACGTGCTTCAGTATGTGTGTAGTCAACTAAACCGCGCGCCTGCGCCATTCATTCATACAGGGACACGCAGAACATTCAGGATTCATATTTAAACTTTTTTGCCATATCACATTTTGACCTACTTTTGATTTATTCATCTAAAATTTGCCAAATTCCATGACATTCCGCATTATACGGTAAATTCCATTTTTATGGAATGCATTTTCCGCATCATGGAAATCATAGGGCCTCATGACTATTATTATTATTTTCAAAAATATAAAGTTAACTCACTGTCGAATGAATTGAACAGCATCCTCATATTTCATCCCACACTCAATCAGGGCCAGAGCAACCAGTACTGGGGCTCTGCAGGAAAGAAAACAACTTAAGATTTTCATGCGAAACTCATAAAAAGCATTTTTATTCCATGTTTATGCCTTATGATAAATGCAATGATCTTGAATCCCATAAAATTACCTTCCAAGACCTGCAACACAATGTACAGCAACGCAGCAGCCTGGCTCCTCCCTAAACTTAACCCGAAGAAGGTTTAACCAATCATCGACGATCTGATTAGAGGGTGGAGCTCCATCATCAAAGGGCCAATCCTTTGTAATGGCAAAAAGCATATGAATGAGATAAGAATGGACATTTCTATTAATTTTCATGTAGGTCAATGGTTCATGTGTACTTACCAGAACCTGAATACCTTCTTTAACAACCAGGTTTGCATCATACGTGGCCTCACACACGCGAACTACCGTCGTCACCCCATATTTCTTCAGTTCCTAATAGATGGGAGGGAACATCATGTAAGTGATGTTTTGCTGTATAATAGTCTTTCCAAAACAACACTTGTGTGTTCAGGCCATTTTAACCAACACTCACCTCAATGAATTTGTGAAGCGTGGCATTAGTGGGGTTGTGGGTAATGAGGAATCTCATGTTTTTGTAAGTGATCTCCACTGGGGCAGGTCTATTCATACGAGCCATTTTTGACTTTTTAAAATAGCTTGAAAATCTTAAAGAAAAATGGGAGAAACTCTCTCCAAAAAGAAAACTTAGCAGATACAATTAGAAAAAATAAGGTATGACCCAGAGGTGGGTGGTATTGATAACAACAACAAAAAAGGAAAATCGAAAACAAAAATCCTAGAAAACAAGGCTGGTCCTCTGGTGAGAGTGAAGACGTAGGGCCGACGAGGGCAGTGAACTTCTAGAGATTTGTTTTACCCCATCCAGAACCGCCGACCTCTGTGGACGCCCGCTCACCAAGCCTGATACCGCCAACGTTAAAACTGTAACACAAGTCTCTCTTCTGATGAGGTAGCGAGGCTAGCCGTTCACTTCTCTGCATAAACGCCGTGCTGAGCCTGGCAGTAGTCGCCACTGCCCTTCAGAAACTCCATAAATGTGTGACCCAAAACACCACAGAACTGCTGCAAGGACACAAGAACAGAAGCACAAGCGGTCAGGGCACATGACTTTATTTATCTCTTTCATCCTAATTTAAAGCAGCCATTTTTCCACTTGTCTAGTTGGGCCAGTAGTTTATTTCTATTTGTCTAGGCCTATATCAATATATTATAAATTTTTTTTTTTTTGTATGTGCGATTTTATATTTACACTCATAATTTTTCATTTTTATTCTTAATTGAATTGCATATGATTTTATTATATTATTTATACTATTTTTCTATCATATTATTCATTTTAAAATTATATTAATAGTCTACATTTACACACATGAATTTTTTTTTTCTTTCTTTGTAATTGCTGGACATTACAAAGAAATCAAACATTCATGACATTTAATCAACGGTAAAACAATCACTGACAAGTTTTTAAATTTACTCTATTGCATATTCATATGCATATTTTTATATATGTATAATTTATTATTATTAGTAGTATTAGTAGTAGTAAATCTACCCTAATTGCTGGACATAATACAATAAAATACAAAGAAATTAAACATTCATGACAATTAATTCATGGCAAAACAATCACTAACTAGTTTTTAATATTAAATCCATTCTTATTTACTCAACTGCATATTCATTATTTTAGCTCAATATGTAGTAGTCTAGAAATATGATTTTAGACTTTTTTAATGTTTTTAGCTTTTAAAGTGTCTTTTTTTTCCCCCTCAAAATAATGGAAATTATATATGCATAAATTATAACTACAAAAATCATGAACATGGAAACTATCAATGTTTAGTTTTAGACATTTTTCAATCCATTCTAAGTGAGTACTGTACTACTGACACTATAAAAAAAAGTTTTGGCCATGCCTCAGAATAACAGCTATTTACATTGACAAATCATAAAAACTATGTACTGAATCATGTCATCACCAGGTGCATGAACATAAAAAAAAAAAAAAATCCATTCAGCAGCCAGTATGAATGTTCTAATCTCAAATTTGCACATTCATAAACATATGCATCCCTGTAGGATAAACTCCTGAATCAGAGTATTATTAACAGCATGAAAAGCAACAATACCTCCCACAAACAAATGACTCAGATGTGAGTCAATGTGCGGAATGTGGGTCATTGTTTCAGAGGAAACACTTGAGCAGGCGTGTGACCGCTTCAGATGGGCTGTGCTTTCTGCGAAGGCTGAAATCTTTATGTCAGTCCCGTGAGGACACACACGTGTCTCATCAGCTCTATGGGATTACCATATACTAAGCCTCTTTTGAAAATCACTTCAAAAAGACGCAACAACCATCGTGTAGTAGTAACTTAAATTTAGATGCAATTCAAATGAAAGGCGCAGATGGTTGGTTTATTATTTTTAATTGTAAAGGCCTCTATTGAGGCCATTAAAATGACAAAATGTAAATTTTATCTGAGAAACAGGTCACGGTTTGAGATGCGGTGAAATATTTGAATTCTACAACCGATGTTATGTTTTACACTAAGCAAAAACATAAATTAAAATATCCAAAACATCAGGATATGCTAATTGATGAGGAGTGACACAAAGACTTCCGCTTAGCTAATATTAGCATTAGATCAGAAAACTCAAAGATTATATTAATTTTCAACAAAAAAAGCAACACATACTATCTTTGTTAGCTACTTACTCTAATTCACTTTTAAATTTAATCGATTTAAGTGAAATAAAAGGGCTAAATGTCGTGTTTGGTTCTCAGTGATGTAGCTGTGAGGCTAACGCACGGCTAACACCGTCGCCAAGCGATTATTTCAACGACATTATAGCTGTAAATCGTAACATTTATAATAACATACACATTTTTTTAGTTTTGTTGATGTTTACATCAAAATAAAATAGCTGTATTAATGTATATATAAACTGTGGTCGACGACAAAACCTGTTTTGCTCTAATGCTAATTAGCTCACAGTAGTTCGCGATTAAGACCAAATTACACAAAAATACAACCTTAAATCCGCGTCAAAACGTAAATATGTATATGTTGAAAAGGTTGACTTACTGGAATATGCTTACTCATTGAAGATTGTAGCTTAATCATAAAGCCGCTCCAGAGAATAATTGTTGAGGTGTTTAACCATACAGCGCTGCCGTGTGTGTGTGAGGAGAATCTCCGGTAACCGGTTACAGCTGGACTCAAGAAACCGCACCCTACAACACTCTACAGCACATACAGCCTTACTCACGTTCCATCTACAAAAAATTACACAGACTTTTTATTAATTACGCCAGTTTTATGATTTATTTTTATTTACAATTTTATTATAAAACGTTACAAGATCAAGTTTATCATGAATTTAATTACATTCTAACACATCCTACAATAAATATTATAATTAATAAAATGATACTTCTATTTAAAAAGTTTATGAATAAACCATTACAAAATATCATGTATTTAATTATATTCATATTCTAAACGCATCATATATCTAAAATAAATATTTAATATTTAAATAAAATTTACATTTAAATAAAAATAATATTATTATTATTTCAAATGTTTTTAAATAAGTGGTTTATTACTTGCATATTCTAAACATCCTATAATTTTAAATTAAATTATTATTATAACAATAATACTTAAAAATGTATAAAACACTATTCTATACATTCACTTTCTAGAAGATGCCCAATTACAGTCAATAACAACAGAGACTGTGGAAAAGTATAAAGTATAAAAACAATGCCAGCAAGAATGCAAGCTGTTATCAAGGCCAAAGGAGGCCATACAAAATATTACATTTTTTTGTTATTATGTGAGAATAAAGACTATTTAGTTGTTTCAGTTTGTTATTTGCCTATAATAAATGACAATAATTGATTTAGTTTTAAACAAGTTTTTGACAGATTCCCAAAATATTTGTGTTTTGACAGGTGGTCTAATAAACTAAGCACAAATTTCTTAGACTGTATTTATTGACTGTAATTGGGTATCTGAATAAAATATAAATAAATAGATAAAGTTTTTACTAATTTTTCTGCCCTTCTTGTAAAACAGTAAAAAAATTTTTTTGAATAACAACATTATATTTATATTAACAATACATTTTAGCATCAGAAACACTACAACCAATGTAATGTTCTCTCTCTCTCGCTCTGTGTGTGTGTATGTATATACAGTAGTCAACATTTGAAGTGGATCAAAACCTTTCATCAAAGTTGTCCTAAAACCAAAACAATACCCAAATTCAAATGCTGACTACTATATATATATATATTAAAAATCTGACACATAATTACTAGAGACATCAGCAATAGTTAAAAGGTGAACATTAAACATATTATTAATGTTAATTTCCAACCTAATTTGGGTTTGTTTTGAGCAAGAAATATAGTAATTTTTAAACAATAGTTGAGTTAAATAAAACTACCCAGCTGGTTGGGTTAAACATTTAATCCAACCACTGGGTCAAAACAACCCAGTCGGTGGGTTTGTCCATATTTAACCCAGCATTTTTTTTTTTTTTTTTAGAGTGAAAGGCATGTCACTATGTATTCATTTATGTTTCCATTATAAGCAATGGCTTTGGCATTCTGTTAAATAACCTTTTAGTCAAACAACTGCATCTTTCTAGAGATTCGATGAATAATGCGTTGTGGGCTGTTGAAAACAGCTGATGTGCAGAAGCTCACAATAGATGAGTGGGACTGAACAGACTGGACGGTTCATGCATTTGGTTGGGGTGAAAGGAAGCAGATTGATTTGTGTCAGTCTCTGTTAGTCAGTTGTGTGAGCCACTTGAATTGGACCAGATGGTTATGAGTTTCCAAATATTTACATAAAAAACAGCATTATGCAGGAATCAGAGGAATCCAGAGATATGGTAAATCTAAAAATTGAAATTATTTGTAATTTTGTATTTGTTTATTTATATGTGCACAGTTGATTAAAGTAATTCAAACTTCTTCAGGAAAAAATTCCAGACCAGGTGGATGGAGGAAATATGAGTACGGGAAAAAAGGGTGCGGATCCACAAGAGAAGCGTCTTTCCTCCTCTGAATGGGACAGAAAAGGGACATCTCTACCCTTAGTACCATCAAACGTACCAATTCCAGGCCCCACAAACGACCCCATCGTTATTTCCATCGGCCCTCCACATCGTTGTCCCTCTGTTTCCAGTGGGTCTCAGTACCAGGGTCTCTCAAGAGAAGACGACCACACCAACAGACATGGATGGAGAAGGGAGAACGTCCAGTATTACCCATCAACTGCTGAGGGTGGCGTCCCCAAACAAACAATAGATGAACTTAAAAGCGTGTTGCGTCAGAGCACCCTACTCGGTGCAAAAGGCCAAGATGAAAGAAGAAGCTACCCTCCGGGTCAAAGAGTGGACTGTAAGCCAGACCAGATGCCACCTAAGAGTTTCAGCACCTTCAAGCCCCTTTCAGATGCTAGGAGATCATCCAGACTAAGAGAAGGAAGTCCTGGCTGGGATTCTGGCGGGTCTTCGACGACCGATGGACCTCCAGGGAGGTCCTCTGGTATGAGTTCGCCCACTGCTGAGACATCCCACTGGGAAGAAGCTGGCACATCACACTCAGGTCAGAAGGATGATTTATAGTTGCCTCAATTTACTTTAACTAGCTCATTGTTCATCTATCTGTCTATTATTTCATATTCCCAACAGACAAGGAGAGCTCACAGGCACTCTCTTTTGCATCTCAAAGCTTCATTTCTGACGTTGAGCGCATAAAACAGCAAATTGCCCGGGAAAACATAAGCTTTGTTCGCTTTGAGGCCACTGATCTTCATGGCGTGTCCCGATCCAAGACAGTTCCTGCTCGATTCTTTCACGTAAATGCTTCTTATTTATTTTATATATCTGAGTGGTGTGCGGTGATGTTCTAAAATGAGGAGGCAAACCCTGATAGAACACGTACATCATGAGGTCGTCTATTTGACGTCTACATTTACATCTGCAAGATGTATTTTTTAGTGTCTAATGCACGTTTCTTATCAGATGTCAAATAGACGCTTATTAGATGTCTTTAAGATGTTCATGGTTTAGCATGTATGCAAAACTGACATCTTACAGACGTCTGTCAGATATTTGTACACAGCAGATGCTTTACAGATCATGCAATCTTTAACAATCTTTATCGCTTTTGTGCTATCTGGGAAATCCTCAGTTTTTTGTTTTGTTTTGTTTTTTGTTTTATACAAATTCATGTCCCAGTCACATTTTCTTGGTTAAATAAACATTACTTACACTAAAAACAGAAAAAAAAAAAACAATTCTTTTTTATATTTTTACATTAACAATGTAATCAGTAGGCTATTCTGTTTATTAAAGCCAAGTATGAATCTAATCAAGTTAGTGTTTTTAACCAATCTGATTACTCACTAAATACTCCCACAGATCATGTTTCCATGTCATTTAAGTCTCATTTTGAAGTAAAAAAAAAAAAAATAGTGGTTATATGTAGTGTATGAGTTGTTTAACTACTTACTTTTTAAATTAGTCTTCTCATTAATGCCATTATATATTGTGTATTCAGACCGACTCGCGAAAGCGAAATGCACACAAACACAAGAGACGGGATTTATCGTATGAACCAATCACAGCCAAACATAACCAGTCATATCCAATCGTATTGTGATGCAGGCATTGCTACTTTTTTCAGTAAAACATAAAGATAAACAACTATATCCACTTTTTTCCTCAACGCAGAAGTAAGCCTGTGGATGAGACTTCTGATTCATAATCTGCTATAGGGAAATAACAAAAAGAATAACAATGTGCAGTTAACTGTAAAACTGTTTGCTCTACAAACCACTGTGCTCATAATTGAGATAATACATTAAAATAATATGGTAAGAAACACCATTTTGAAATATCAAGCAGCAACGAGCTGTTTTGTACAGTTAAAAATAGCTGGACGTGGATGAGACCAGAAGCCACACCCATAACATTTACAAATGGCCACGCCCAATCTTACAGGAAGAAAAATGTGGATATTTACTGAGAAGCAACTCTGCATAAGGAAACAGGACTTGTTATTCAATAAGAAAACTAGGTGGCACTAGGTGTGCGGTTGATGGCATGGTTGAGGCTTGTTAGCAAGACATCTAACATTGCTTACAGCAGCTTTGATGCTAGTAATAAGTTTGACTGTTTAGTGTTCTTTGTAATTGTCATATTTTTAAAAATAGTGGTAAAATACTGAAAAAGTACTTACATTACTCATTATTGACACCACAGGAAAAAGCGGTATATGGCATCCCTATGCCGAGAAGCTACCTGGAGTTAACCCTAAGCCCCAAAGTCAACGAAGTTGATCATCCGAGCGCAGCCAACTTCAGCAGTGATGTCCTCCTGGTCGCAGATCTCTCCACGTTCCAAATCCTTCCCTGGGCGGACCAGACCGCTCGTCTTATCTGTGACCCATGCACGATCACCGGAGTGCCACTGCGAACATCACCCCGCCTCATAGCCAAGCAGATGCTTGGCCAACTCCAGAGCATGGGTTTCTCTCTCCACTCGTCCTTCACGTACGAGTGCTGTATCTTCGGAGCCCCTGAACGAGTGGGACCCAAAGCTGTGTTCTTTCCTGCCACCACTCTGTTGAGCAACTACGACCTACCCTTCCTCCAGCAGCTAGTCAGGGGGATGTACTACATGGGAGTTGATGTCGAAAGCTTCTCATCTGCAAATGGACCAGGACAGATGGAGATTTGCTTCAAACCACGATTTGGAATCGACGCCGCCGATAGCGCCTTCACCTTCCGCACAGGAATCAAAGAGATGGCCAGGAAGTTTGACTACATCGCTACCTTTTTCACAGACGACAACATTCACAATTCTGGGTTGCTCTCCCATAGCCTTTGGGATGCCAGTGGCAGAAGAAGCCTTTTCCACTCAGGCAACGGAGAACTTTCGGAGATCGGCAGAAAGTGGCTTTCGGGTCTTCTCCAGCACTCGGCCGCTCTGAGCTGCCTCTTGGCTCCAGGGATTGGCTGTCGAAACCAGCTTTCCAAAGGCAAGAAGAATTCCAAGAACATCCTTTACGCCACATGCGGCTGCAACGACAACAGCTGCGCATTCAATGTGAAGGTTCATGGTGGACGGGAGACTCACATCGATAACAAGCTGGGTTCAGCAATGGCCAACCCTTATGTTGCGTTGGCAGCCACAATAGCAGCAGGACTGGACGGTATTAGACGTAATTTGAATAGCGAACAGGTTCTAAGCAAAGCTCCAGGCCAGCAGAAACAGTTCCCGATTCCTATTAAACTGGATGAAGCTTTAATGGCTCTGGCAGAGGACAGTGCGATTCGTGGTGCGCTGGGAGAGCCTTTCGTGCAGTATTTTATTGCCATGAAGCATGTAGAGATTGAGACCCAAGAGCAGGATGCCGAGAAGAACAAGGGACTTGAGTATTTTATTTAACTTCTGAATTTGTTGAATGATTTTGTGCATTTGAACCCAAGAAAATACATTTCATGACCCTTGGTATTAAAAACTTGTTAGCTTTCCTTGCAAACAAGATTTCAAAATAAAATCATACAACTGACTGATATCTGCTTCTGACCGACTGATTTCATTTACAGCATTAATGGGTCTGAATAGTGTAAACTTTAAAGCTGACTTAAACTTCAGAAGTAAAAGTGACTTGTTTTTATGAAAATATAACCTGTTTGAAGTTTGAAATTTACAAAATTGTTGAGCTGGGACCTGGAATATCAAGATGAGACAATAAATGGTTTGCACTTACGTGACGGTTTGGTCAGTTACCCGGATGCACGGCCATATTGAAGATACTTGAATGTAAACAACAGCATTGATTACACAGTTAATGTACTACTAAATATGTTGTTCTGCTAATTTATGCTGTCTAAACCACAGAAGAAAAAAAACACGTGGAAGCTACAAAATCATATAGAGAAGAACTTAGCAGGAAAGGGCACAATATTTTGACAAACTAAAGTTAGCAGGTGGTAAAGATACATATGAGCAGTATTAATTAAGATATTAGCCTAATGTTTCACCTTCCTGACCTGAAATGATAAGAACTAACACGAATGTTGTCAAGATTCTTGCACTGGAAATCCTGGTTCAGTTTGGCCAACCACAAACGCCTTTTGTTCCTCAAACAGTTTTTTCGCACTCTTCTCCTTGACTTGTTATAACTTTTGGCAGTCTATAGTACTCCAAATATTTTTCCAGCAATAATTTAGCAAAATTAGCGAGTTTTATTTGGTTCAGTATGACAAGGTGTACAGTAAACAAGCTAAAAACAACAGAACTACGTCTTTATAAACTGTCAACTCAAAAAACAAGCATTTATAGATACAAATAGTTGTAGATGTCAGGGTATTTCACAGTGGGCCATTCAGTTAGATAATTTCTCCAGCAAAAGGAAGGTAAGGAAAAGGAGCACTGACACAGACCAATAAAATTTAGTTTCTCAATATATCTCCTCCTTTCGGGTTTACATAGGGTGGTGAAATAATCCTTTGACTTAAAAATAAAGAATGTTTCCTGTCGCGATTAAGTTCCCCTGCAGTGGGCGTAGTTCTCAAAGTAATATGACACGTTGCGCTCTACTTGTATGTCTTTAAACGCTCGTTTTTTTGGGTCGACAGCTTATAAAAACGTAGTTCTGAGGGGTTTTTATTTAGCTTGTTTACTATACACCTAGCAGCTTTTAGACATTGTTCTGTTTTTTATAAATCAGAAATTAGGAGGCAGCTTCCCGCAATAAAAAAGTCAATGGAAAGAGTTGGATTGCAACGCCCCGCCCCCGGGATGGGCGTGGTTTTCAGGTTATGACGCATATCGCTCTGTCTCTATCGTTTTGATGGTTCTCTGTGGATCCAATTCTCACGCGTCACGATTGCTCGATTATGTAAGAATGCCTGCATATTATTGGTCAAACTACTTTTCTATGGAGATAAAATAGTGCCATAAAGATTTGCATGTGAAGAGTACGTGTTGTGCAAGTGTACATAAGACTGTAAGCGTAAATTAAATTTGCATGCGCAAGAGAAGCTTTGTAAAAGTGTAAATCGCGTTTCAAGCGTAAGAAAAAAAGATTTGCAGCATTTTACTGTTACTCGTAAGTGTAATTCATGTGTTGCGAAATGTTTGTGGATTTTGTTTTGGCACGATTCTCTCACTCACTGAGTTTTGCAAGGGCGAGGGGGAGGGCGGGGCCACCACTTTCTGTAGCCAATCAAATGAGACTCTCGCGGACTCCATTTACTCTTATCTGATTGGTTCAATAAACACATCACACGCCAAAACATTTATCTTCATTTAGTTCTCGCTGTCGCTCGCTTCCGGTGGAATGGTACTTTTAATGTAGACATACATTAAAAATAAAATAAAATAAAAACACAAAATAAGTTGTGTACCAGGCTGTGTGTTCATTCTGAAATTCGAGCTGTGTCGTCATCGTCCTCAACAGGCAATATATGATAGTTTACTGTAATATTGTAATTTTGATGATACCTAATACTAAAACTGCCACTGGGTATATTTTACCCGTGGCTGTTTTTTAAATGTAGCCTACATAACAGACTTTGAATAAAGCATTAAAGTCTCCCAGTCACCGACTTTTACTAAAATGGTGTAATTTACAATCCTCTAAAAATGGTTTAGAAAAGAAAAAGATCAAAAACGTGGCATTTATATTGTGCCTATATTTTCGTGCTGTCATTATCTTGCTACTTATGTATTAATTGTAACTAGATTGCTAGGCAGCGCCTTTTACTCACTGAATTAGCAGTTGAGATTCAAAAATAAAGTCAAAATTAGTAAAAGAAGGTGATTTATGGATGCTGAAGAGGTTAGAAGCAGTAAATGCCATTAGTCTGAGTCAACATCTGACGGCTCATCTGACTGTGATCTCATATTTAGATGTTTCTTTATGAAAAC
Organism: Cirrhinus mrigala; assembly: GCA_036247105.1. Lineage (NCBI taxonomy): Eukaryota > Metazoa > Chordata > Actinopteri > Cypriniformes > Cyprinidae > Cirrhinus > Cirrhinus mrigala. The sequence goes on from CM070017.1 coordinate 19,760,058, forward strand.
AGTGGCATAATACACTGAAATAAAATGTTCTTTAGGCGTATAAAAACGGTAGTCGTGCTTGGGTAGAATTTACCCGCTGGAGGTTTTTAGGTGTACAGCGACCCCTGGCGGTGCTAGTGTTAAACATGGCCTAGTATCTGTACTAGCAGCATAATTTGTCATTTATAATAACATGCATAATTTCACCTGTCTACTGATCAGGGACGACTCAAATTTTTTAACTAAAATTTGGTTCAATATTGTGAATATAACATATTTTTTTCACTTTAACATGTTATAATTTAAGGGGATTTTACAATTGTTTTTACAATTGAGTGTTAAATACAATAAACAGAGACATGGTCTGGAAAATCGTCAAATTCAGATTTATGTAGCTTTATTGTTATAGTAAAAAGGTTTTATCAAAAGTATAGCACTCTGATACTATTGTTGAGCATTGTCACGTAATGTTTAACATCAGCTATATATTAGGCTATATTATATGATATATGCATTTCAATGTAAAGCCAAACCAATCCAATAATGTTAACACCAGCTAACAATTCAGGATGAACACATAGTCTAGTCTAATGGTACACAACTTATAAAGTATCATGTTTTAATTAAGTTGTTGTTTATTTATTTATTTTAATGTACATGTACATTAAAAGTACCATTCCACCGGAAGCGAGCGACAGTGAGAACTAAATGAAGATAAATGTTTTGGCGTGTGATGTGTTTATTGAACCAATCAGATAAGAGTAAATGGAGTCCGCGAGAGTCTCATTTGATTGGCTAGAAAAAGGTGGTGGCCCCGCCCTCCCCATCACGCTTGCAAAACTCAGTGAGTGAGAGAATCGTGCCAAAAGTGTAAGCGCAGAAAAAAGAAAGATGGAGCTGTACATATCGGATTATTTCGGCAACTTTGTGTCCTACATTCACAACAAGTCATTTAGACATTTGCAACAGTCTGTTTTTTCACATACATATTGGTCCTACGCAGTCAATCTGTTTTGCAAACTGTTGTTTTCGTGTGCAAATCACTGTTCACAGACTTGCAGTGCTTTTGACCGTATTTTAGCGAAAAGAACGTGCCAAAAGTGTAAGCGCGGAGAAATGGAAGTCGGAAGAATGCAGATCGTATTTATTTTGCTAAAGCATAAAGCTGCAGTTTCACAACACATGAATTACACTTACGAGTAACAGTAAAATGCTGCAAATCTGTTTTTCCTTACGCTTGAAACGCGATTTACACTTTTACAAAGCTTCTCTTGCGCATGCAAATTTAATTTACGCTTACAGTCTTATGTACACTTGCACAACACGTACTCTTCACATGCAAATCTTTATGGCATCATTTTATCTCCATACTTTTCGTAGAGACAAAATTCTACTCAGACTACCGAAGATCCACTCCACAGAGGAGATGCCTGATTTTTATTGGCACCAACAAGCATTTGAAGGGTACTGAACAAGTATGAAAATAGAAGAACAAAGCAAAAACCTGGATCTTTCAGGCAATATAGAAATCCTCACCAGGACGTAGCTGGGAAAAGGATGACATATGGTCACCCTATTACACTAAATCAAAATTATTTCTCTGCAGGATAGTGACTCTCCAGGATCAGGATGTTCACTTTAGAAGTTTGATTATTAAAAAAAAAAAAAAGTCTTTTTTTTTTTTTTGTCATAAACTGAAATAAGAGAAATATCCACAATAGGAATCCATGAATTTCGAATATATTGTACCTGTAGCAAAGTAGAAATTTTGGAAAATGCAGGGATGTTCAACAATGCTCCTGGAGGGCTGTCCTCCAGCAGAATTTAGCTCCAACCTACCTGACTAGATGTTGCAATCCTGAAGACATGGATAAGCTGGTTTATGTGTGTTTAATTAGGGTTGTACCTAAACTCTGCAGGATCTTGGTCTGCCAGAAACAGAATTGGACACAGGGGTAACCTGCCCTGCACATTTTGTATGTCTCCCTTATCGTACATACCAAAATCTGGTCTTCCAGTCTGTACTAATGATCTGTTTAGCTGATTCAGGTAACTTTGATTAGGGAGACATACAAGCAGTGCAGTACAGGTGGGCCTCCAAAACCCTTGGGTTAGCGCAATCTGCTAAATTTTGACCTTTATAGTAGTCTTGCAGTTAACCGGTCAGTAGTCTCAGCCTCAGACATCACACCCACGGACCGCTGGCTGAACGTCTGATGCATATGCCACACAAAATTGAAAACTCTTTCGAAGTCCTCATCGGATTGGTTAAAATACAGGATTTCGGGGAGATGTGTGTAGAAGAAAACCCTTGTGTTTACAACTGTGACAATGAGCGCTTACCAGGATCAACTAAACACTGGATTTTCAAAAGTATGTGAAATATGTAGTTTGCAGCACTCTTTAAAATACGTCAGTTTTACACACAGGTCTGTTGGGGACGTTTCCACGCCCCTGAACATGACACGGCACAAAACGAAACATGATTGGTTGCTTTACCTGTCGGTCATATGGCCTCTTGGCCAGCCCTTGACCATTCAAAGTGGCCAAGGTTCCCAGACCTTCCCCCGTCGGTCTGAAGGTCTGGCTATGCAAGACTAACCGGTCAAACACTAATTAATTTATTGTCCATATTGTCTAAAACGTAATCAAATGAACTTAGAATGACCTTTTGGGACAAAAACAAATAGAGACAAAATTCAACTCAGACTACCGAAGATCCACTCCACAGAGGAGATGGCTGATTTTTATTGGCACCAACAAGCATTTGAAGGGTACTGAACAAAAACAGATAAGACAGTGGTGGCCGTTATGTGATGATTTTTGACCGACCCAACAGCACTTTAGCAACTTTCTTATCATTTGGGTGCGAAAGCATTACATAAAACACATTCTTCCTATTTTTTGACTCTATTTCAGAGATGAAAACTGGTACATTGGAGTAAAGGACTCTTCCCTCAGATATTTAACCTCACAATCGTACCAGTGATAGATTCTGATTTGTAGACTACTGCAGCAAACTAAAACAGATCTTCAGTTGATTCGAATTGAAAGACTATACATCAACTCTATCGATACTTCACGTATCTTCAGATTCTATAAGCCATAGTTTACTAGTTACTTCTTAGTAGGGGTGGGGGATCTCATGGATCTTGGCGGGGTGGGAGATCTCATGGATCTGGGTGGGGTGGGTGATTTAGGAGCTGGAGTTGGAGTGGGAGATTTCACAGAGGGAGGTGGAGTAGGAGTTGGGGACTTCACGGAGGGCGTAGGAGTTTGAGGAGTCGGGGTCTTCGCGGGCTGTGGAGCGGGTGTAGCTGGCTTGGGGGTAACGACAGGCTTTGCCATCTGTCCCAGTTTGGGCTCAGGGATGTCTTCGCCTTGTTTGTAGACACTGACTGTGATCTCCACAAATTCACCTCCGTACTTGTTCCGCACATTGATGCTGTACTTTCCAGAATCTTCCACGTACACACTTCTGATAGTGAGGCTGGCGAACTTGCCGCCCTCGAAGGTGATCTTGTAGCGGTCGTCGGATACAACTTCCTGCTCATTCTTAAACCAGGTGACCTCTGGGCTGGGGTCACCCCACACTGTGCAAGTTAGACTCAGGCTCTGCAGAGGTGAAAGGTCACAAAGTATGCGCAGATGTACTATGAATCAGTCTCAAAACACTTCATGACAACACAATTCACTTTTTAGTAAAGTAACAGATACACTACCTTCTTTTCCATAATGGTGACAACATCTGGCAGGCCACCTACCACTCTACCACGGTCTACAGAGAGTAAATGGTTCATGTAACACATTTTGAACAATATTTCCAACTTAAGTAAATCAAAATAATTAATAGGTTTCTGTAAAAATACCGTTAATTTGAAGGAGAAGTCCACTTCCAGAACAAAAACTGACAGATAATGTACTCACCCCTTGTCATCCAAGATGTTCATGTCTTTCTTTCTTCAGTCGTAAAGAAATTACGTTTTTTGAAGAAAACATTTCAGGATTTTTTTCCATATAGTGGACTTCTGTGGTGTCCCGAGTTTGAACTTCCAAAATGTTGTTTAAATGCGGCTTCAAACAATCCCAAATGCGTAAACGATCCCCGATGAGGAAGAAGGGTCTTATCTAGCAAATCGTTTGGTTATTTTCATAAAAATAGTACAATTTATAAACTTTTTAATGTCAAACGCTCATCTTGTCTTGCTCTGCCCGAACTGTTTTTTTCCGGTTCATGACAGTTAGGGTATGTCGAAGCATTCCCAACTCATGTTCTCCCTCAACTTCAAAATCGCCCTATATCGCTGTTTTACCTTTTTTTTTAAGGGTGTTTGATCTTTTTTGCATATTCACTTTGCAAAGACTGGGTCGGTACTTCTGCAGCGATGTAGGATGATTTTGAAATGATTTTTGAAGTTGAGGTAGAAAATACTGGATTGGAGTTTTTTTCGACATACCCTAACTGTCTTGAGCCAGAATACACAGAGTTCAGGGAGAGCAAGACAAGATGAGCGTTTGAGATTAAAAAGTATTTAAATTGTATTTTTTTAATGAAAATAACCAGTCGTTTCGCTAGATAAGACCCTTTTTCTTCTGTTGGAATCGTTTACAACCGCATCTGGGATCGTTTGAAGCCGCAAATAAACTGCATTTTGGAAGTTCAAAATTGGGGCAAAAAAAATCCTGAAATGTTTCCTTCAAAAAACATAATTTCTTTACGGCTGAAGAAAGAAAGACATGAACATCTTGGATGACAAGGGCGTGAGTAAATTATCTGTACATTTTTGTTCTGGAAGTGGACTTCTCCTTTAATAATAAATAGGTTACATCCATTTGTATGAAAATTTGGGTCATAATTCTGGCATCTGAACACATTCCTAAAATGATTTAATGAGATTATTTTCATTGTACAAAGCTTTACACTCCATTTTACTCCCTGAGTTCAAGTATGCATGAATACCAGATTAGAGCCCTATTAATGTTGCATTTGAGCAGTTCTCAGAAATACTCACTCTTCTCAGCAAAGGCAGCAGCTCTGATGAAAGAAAGAGAGAGAGAGAGAAAATATGAGTGTTTAGCTCTATTTCTGAGCTGATTCTTAAGAGAAAAACAACAACAGGAGTTTGTGTTAGAGAATAAAGTGAAGCAATGGAGATTCTCTTACTTAAGTCTTTGGAATTCTGCATAGGCATCAGTGTATGCTGTTAGAATGAAGGAACAAATCATAAAAGAGTCCAGGACAAATAAGTGTTTCAATGATAGAAAAAAAAAATGTTTTATGTCAAATTCAGAGCCTATAGAATTCAGTAGTCCTGTTTCCACTTGCCTTGTCCAGACAGGTCAAAGGTGCGAGAGTGTGATTTTTTCCCATCATGAATCTCAATGGTATAATGACCCTTTTCCTTATCTGTGGGCTCACAGATCTGCATCCAAGCCATCTCAGATGTGCCTCCAATTCTCATCTTCTCAGAGGAGGAAATCTTACTCTCTCTAAAGGCAAAACAGCCAAAGAAAGTCACTTAACACTGGCTATAACCCATGAATGCAACAAGTATTCCTGTCTAATTCTGTTTTGATCTCAAGCTTACATCATCCTATAATGCATTATATTATTTTATTATCATTTGATTCGTATATTCTGAGTCTGAACATATGGTTGGTCTCTTTTCATGTGGATGTACCTATGAAACCAGCTAGTTTTCATCTCCTCTGTGTAGTACTTCATGTAGCATTGCAGTCTGATACCCTCTGGTGTGCACTGAAGAACCAAGTCAGAGGCAGAGGAACCTGTAACGAAACACACAAAGCATTTAAACTACAATAGTAATACTATTCTTAAATGGATGCAGTTCATAATTTCAGCTAGTTAATAAAATAAGAACGAGAGTGTAACTAACATACCAGCAATACTGGCGATGGCGTTGATGATATCCTCAAACACTGACAAAAAAGGAAAAAAAAAAATAACAATCATGACAAATAGTGTTTAAATCTAAATTTTTATTATAATGTGCCTATAAATACACTACTGTTTAAAAGTTTGCGAACTATAATGTTTACCAAGGTGGCATTTAGTTGACCAAAAATACAGCAATATTGTGAAATATTATTACAATTTAAAATAGCTGTTTTCTATTTTATTATATTTTAAAATGTAATTTATTCCTGTAATGCAAAGCTGAATTTTCAGCATGATGCTCAAGTAACATTTCTGATTATGTTGAAAACGGTTTTACTCATTAATATTTCTGTGGAAACCATGTAAATTTGTTTTCTGTCATTAGTCCAAGTGTTAGTGGGTCAAGTTTTTTTTTTTAATAAACAGAAAACATGTAGATAAAATAGAGATAGAATAGAGAGTGCTAGTGTTAGAGGGTCAAGAGTATATTGAAGACCTTCAATATCCTAAAGATGGTGCTCGGATTGAGTTGGGCAGGTCATTAGACCAGGAGGTAACAGTTAAGGTAAAAGTCAGAGAAAGTGATTTTGTGTAAATTTGGGATGGCACTAAAATGCACCGTTCAATTTCAGAACACAAGCGTCTGGAGGGTACATAAGTCTAAGTAGTAAGAAGAGAATTGGTCCAAGAACTGAACCCTGAGACACCCCAGTAGCTAGATGTTGTGACATGAATACCTCACCCCTCCAAAATACTTTGAAGGTCTGAGAAGTCCTGTGACCTTAAACCTTTAAACAGTTAGGTAAGTATATATAACATACAAATATTAATGAAATACATATCTTATATAAAATATCGTACAGTTCCGAGAGTACCTTTGCCAGAAATATCATAGACAGAGATGTCCTTTCCACGGTCATCACCCAGTACAGCTTTGTAAACTCCTTGGTCTTTCCTGGAGAACTGTTGGGAAAAAGTAATTTATATATTGCAATTATTAATACTGCAGTTATGTTAATGGGTTATAAACTTTGATCTCCTGAGTGCTGGTTATCATACCATGGGGATCGGAAGAGAGCAAGATCCAGTCATTGGGTTTGGTGGAACATCAACAGTAATTTCTTCATCTTCTTTAAACCAGGTAAATGTTGTCTCTTTCTTCACATTGGCCAGCTACAGTGTAAACATGTGGCAAGGAAAATGATATGAGACTCTGGTGTCAATGCTAAACAGTTCTTAAATTTGATGGGTTGCATTTACCTTGCAAACAAGCATCACTGTGCAGTCATCCGTCACATGGAAAGACAGATACTCTGAGAAGTGAGGGCCTGAGAGAACCAGAATAATATAATGGATTAATAAATGAAAACTGACCACATAGCACAAACAATATTAATGAAATACAAGGATATGAGTCTGTCATTTTTGTGCTATTTATGTTGCTTCACAAACCTTGTTTTCTGATGTGCTCTTTTCTTTGGAAGTCCGCTTCCTTCAGAGCAACTTTGAATGCTAAGATTAGAAAAATACAAAGAACGTGCTCACGGAGGTTATATACTTCTGTACTTATCCTACAACTGCACTGTGACTGGACTTTTACTTTTAGACACTGTTAAGCCCTTACCGTCTCCCACAAGAACCAGTGAGCTTTGGCTCTTGGCCTTGCCATCGTAGATCTGAACAGTGTAAGTGCCTTCATTGGCCCTGGTGAAGTGCTCAATAGTCATCTGGATGATTCCAGTAGCAGCATCATGGCTGATTTTGTAACCCTAAACACAAGGCAAAATCATTTTAAATATAGTTTTAGGGTCAAATATAGAGTTTAAACCGTGACTATAATTTAAAAATAAAAAAATAATAACAACAATAGCCTATTTTTATTCATTATTTGTATTATTTATTATAATTGTTTTTTAAATAATAAAAAATTTAATTAAAGATAATAAATCATAATTGGCTAATTTTGTTTATTAGCTGTAAACATATAATTATTCGTAAAGAAAAAGAACAACAACAATAATGATAATAATAAATATAGCTGCAAGCAGCAGTTACCAGGATTCAAGTGCTTTAAGGCATTTAAGCACATATGAAAAAAAGACATTACAGATTATTTAGTAAGCCTGTAACCACCTATTTTTTGTGAATTCAGATAATTTACCATAGAAATATGATATTTTTTAATGTTTATGACTGTTACAGTCCCAGCTGTGGTCCGATCTCCGTAATACTTTGCACAGAATCACCTGTTGCAGTTTTGTTTTTAATTTTCGTTTAGGCTTTATAGACTTTTGGGTATATTTGGACAGGACCCTTTTCTAAACGACCTTCCCAAAAAGTAAATTTCAGCATTTTTTTCATAATTATTAACCTAGATAGTCCAGAGAATTGTACTGCAGTGTTTTTTTTTCCCCAGACCTAGGACTAGTTCGCAAAAGTAGGTTTCTTACATCTTCTCAATCATTTGACAAACGATTGGATTGACAGTAGTGGTTCTAGAGGCAAAGTTGTTCAGAATGAGGAGGTCTATCATATGATATGAATATTGTGTGTATGTCTGAAAAGCCGTGCAATTTACAATAGCTTACGGCCCTGAAATTTCTCACAGTGATTTCTCACAGACCTTGAGGGCCATGGGTCAAACAGGCTCACTGAGTTTCGTTTAGTTCGACCTCTGCTAACCTTGTCTAATATGTGCTTAAACTTCATTGGCCAATGGTGGCCATGTTTTTTTAGATACGGAAATGTCCTTAGAGACACTTGTGGCACTTTGGACAAAGACCAAGCATGCCAATTTTCATGCTTCTTGATAGGATAAATGGATTGAATCTGAAGCATGAGTTTTGACGCTTGAGTCTGTGACTAACAGTTTAGGAGTTATGAGCGATTTCGTACTTTTGATCACTGTAGCGCCCCTGTCAGGCCGTCTGGGGTGAGCCTTGGCGATGTTGTAGATGGTGTGAGTACTATCATCCCTCCAAGTTTCAAGTCTCTACGACTTACGGTTTGGTCTTGCTGATCAGTTTTTTACGTGAAGATCACTCTTGGCTATTCTAACAATTATAATAGTTTCAGTGCTATTTAAAAAAATTAATGGTTTTTTAGAAACACTGTCATATGTATATTATATGAGTGATTTTGGTCTGTACCTCAGAACTTGTGATGGCTTTATCATTGACGACGAATCTGTAGTTGACAGAGGAGGACAACTTAAGAGCCTGAACCCAGAAACGCACGTGACCCTTCTCCAGAATCTCATAGTTCAGCTCCGTCTTCAGTGGAACAACTGATAAAAAAAGTATAAAGAAATTCATTTAAACACCAAATCATTTTTACATGATCTGGAATCTTGTGAAATGGCAACCAAAAACATTCATGATCAATCCACAGGCAACTCACTGGGATGTTTGATGTTGTAGCTCAGCTCAAGCATTTTTTGGAGCTCTGTAAAAGAAAACAGGTATTATAGTAATTGAACTTCTTTATAAATAATTAAAAATACATATATTTAAACCCAAACCTTCTTCTTTGACAGAGTAACTGGATGAAACTCCATCTGTATCGCTCACTGAGACAGAGTAGATGCCCAAATCCTCCTTCTCAGCGTTTACAAAAGTCAGCTTAGAGCTTGACAAAACATATGGCAGCTTGTTAATTTACACCACTTTGCTGTAGAAATTCAATATGTAATGATCTTGTAATAATATATGCAACTTAGTCTCTTGACAATTTGTAAATATTTCACTATTTGATAAACTGATTGCAATTTGTATAAATCTCATTTGTACATTTTTGTACAATCTGTCGACGCATCCCTTAGAGTTATATGTAGGGGTGGACCTTAGTGGTGACGTTTTACCCAAAAATCATGTTTTTATACGAGTCAGTATAAACTCATTTGCTTGCACAATACTTACAAATTCTCATGAGATTGAGTTAGAAATTACAAAATCCACACAGATCAGACATACTGTCTTCCAGAGGATGTGATGGAGACCCTGCTTGATTCAGTGATTTCTTTGTAGGACTTGGACCATGTGAACTTAGAGGTCTCAGAAACTTCACAAGCTTCAAAGTTCAAGAAAATGTCTCCTGTCTCTTCATCCACACCACATACAATCTCCTTTGTACCTATAAAAACAAAATAACACAAGATAATATCAAAATAACAGGATTCGTACAGATACTGTAAAATGAAATTCCAGGACCCAGAAGGACTTACAAGCACTACTTTTTTATTTTCATGCACTTCAAACAGAGATCTCAATTATCAAAAAACATCTTTCAAATTCTAAAAAAGAGAAATAGATAAATAAAAATATACTGATATAACAAAATGGCAAAGTTTCTTTCTTTATTTTTTTTTCATAGATTGATGTTTACTACAGTACACTGAATCAAATGATTTGTGATCTGCACTCTGAAATTCCAATATAAATCAAATAATTCGTTATCAAAAATAATTTCATATCAGGACTCGGAATAAATTAATTCACGAAATGATTTGCAAACCCACTCCGAAGTTCCGAAAAGTTAAAGCGAACCCGCTCTGAAGTTCCGATCTGAATCAAATGATTTGCGATCCGATCTCAACAATGATTCGTGACCAATCATTTCAGATCAGGACTTGGAATAATTTAATTCACAAAATGATTCGCAAACCCACTCCGAAGTTCTGATCTGAATCAAAAGAGACACAAACCCACTCCGAAGTTCCAATCTAAATCAAATGATTCGTGATCCGATCTCAACAATGATTCGCGAACCATAATTTCAGATCAGGACTCGAGCACTGAATCAAAAGATTTGCGAACCTGCTCCAAAGTTCCGATCTGAATCAAATGATTTGGGGAACCCGCTCTGAAGTTACGATCTGAATCAAAACAGTCACAAACCCACTCTGAAGTTCTGATCTAAATCGAATGATTTGCAATCCGAATCATTAAATTAGCGAAATGATTTGCGAACCGGTTTTGAAGTTCCGCTCTAAATCAGATGATTCATGAACCGGCTCCGAAGTCCCAATCTGAATCAAATGATTCACAAACCAGCCCCGAAGTTCTGATTTAAATCAACGACTCGCGAACCCACTCTGAAGTCTAATCCACGATATGCGATTTGAAGTCCAGATCTGAATCAAATGATTCATGATCTGCACTCTGCAGTTCTGTTCTAAATTAAATAATTTGCAAACCTTCTGATCAGGACTCGGAGTGCAGATCACGAATCATTTAATTTATGAAATGATTCGCAGACCAGCTCCGAAGTTCTGATCTGAATCAAAAGATTTGCAAACCCGCTCCGAAGTTCCAATCTGAATCAAAAGAGTCACAAACCCAATCTGAAGTTCCGATCTAAATCAAATGATTCGCAGTCCGATCTCAATAATGATTTGCGAACCATAATTTCAGATCAGGACTTGGAGCGTGGAGCGAAATTAGTGATAATTAGTGAAATGATTCGCGAACCTGCTCTGAAGTTCCGGTCTAAATCAGATGATTCATGAACCGGCTCCAAAGTCCCAATCTGAATCAAATGATTCACAATTCAGCTCAGAAGTTCCAATTTGAATCAATGACATGTGAACCCATTCCGAAGTCTGATTCGTGATACGTAATTTGAAGTCCAGACCTGAATCAAATGATTTGTGATCCGCGCTGTGCAGTTCTGATCTAAATCAAATAATTTATGAACCATCATTTCAGATCAGGACTCGGAGCATGGATAGTGAATCGTTTAATTCATAAAATGATTTGCAAACCCGCTCCGAAGTTCTGATCTGATCCAAAGGTTTGTAAACCCACTTCGAAGTTTTGATCTAAATAAAATGATTCGTGATCCAATCTCAATAATGATCCAAGAACCGTCATTTCACCGCTCTAAAATCCTGATCAGAATTAAATGATTTGCGAATGAGTTTGGAAGTTCCAATTTAAATCAATGACACGTTAACCTGCTCCAAAGTCTGATTCGCGATACGCTATTTAAAGTCCCGATCTGTATCAAATTAATCGCTATTCGTGATCCGACTGGAGCATTAATTTTGCATGAAAAGACCTGTGCCTATTGAAAAAAATTTACCACTTATTGGATACAGAGATATCTAAGATAAGACAATAGATACATTGTCTTTCAATAATTTTAGCACCTTAAATACCTCTTCAGGAAAATTGCTATTTTTAAGGGTTTTTCAAGCCTTAAATTTCAAAAAGTCAAAGTCAAGTACTTTAAACACCTTATACGAACCCTGGAATAAGAAGCTGTATCTATCATTATCCACTTCTTGTAATAAAATAAAATGTGACCCCATTTGCTTTCACTGTATGGAAAACAGCTGCTCGGACATACTGCTAAACATCTTTTGTGTTCCAAGCAAGAAAGAAATACAGATTTGGAACAAGTTGTATATGTTAAAGACTGGTGGTTGATGAGTGCTTATAGTTGGTAATAATACAGTATTGCAGTTACCTGGCAGTGCTTTTGCACATACAGGATCGGACACATCTGAGGCTTTTCCAACACCTTTAGCATTCACAGCCCGCACTCTGAACACATACAACGCTCCAGTCTCTAGTCCAGCCACCTATAGATCAGTGTATATACATATGAACAATTATTCACATATCAGATTCATATCTTTATCAATGTCATCGCTAACAAAATGAGTTTTGTGTGATACCTTCAGGTAACAATGCGCGATTGGCTCAGCATTCACGGCAACAAAATCTGATGAGCCCTTTTTAGCCATGTCCACAAAGTAGCCAGTGATGGGAGCATCTCCAGCATACACAGGAGCCTTCCACTGCACCAGGATGGAGGTATCACGTACCTCCCAGAAACTAATGTCATATGCTGGGCCTAATATCAAAGACAGTGCAGTTATTATTTTCTATCTTTAGATTATAGGTCTTTTGATGAACCTGCTTTATACTGACAGTAAACAGAGTACTGACCTGGTTCAGCCATTGTCCAGGCCTCACAGGCAAAAGCTCTGCTAGGCTCAGATGGCAGGCCAACTCCGGCCAAGTTAGCAGCCTGAACCTTGAACTCATAGAAAACTCCAGCAGTCAGATTCTCCACCTGGATCCAGATGTTAAAAATACAAAACCAATCCGGGAAACACAACAAAGAGTAGTTTTTAAATCATTTGTAAAGACCATTTTCAATCCAAAGTTCTTGAATGCATATTGAGAAATATATTCATGTAGAGCGTACCGTGAAGGTCCTGTGGGCAGCCGGACTGGGGCTAACCTCCTTCCAGTCCACTTTTCCTGCCTCGCGCTTGTCCAGGTAGTAAGACGTGATCTTAGAGCCGCCCGTGTTTTTGGGGCGTTTCCATGCCAGGGTCATGGAGGATCCATTACAGTTCAGCAAAGTGATGCCGTATGGGGCGGAGGGAGTAGCTGATCATGTGCGACAGAAGGAAAAATGTTCAGAGAGATGGATAAAAGTTGTGTCGATCACATACAGTATGAGCGACTGGAGCCATTGTGGATTGAATAATAATCTGGTGCGAGATTAAATCACTGACTGCGACATTAGATTCAGTGATACTGAGAGAGTGATTGGTTACAGATATCACACACAAATTCACAAACAGCCAAGAATTTTAATGTGCCTACCATAATTGTGCCTCACATTGCAGTGACTTTACTATATATTGTGTAAAACAAGCTGATTTTATTAGGCTTTTGTGTAAAAAATCAGGAGTGGATGTGCTAAATCACTTTATAAATGGAAATATGTCATATACGTACCATACTCCACTGCCCCAACTGTAGCATAAGATAGCATAAGTGTATAAATGGCAACAACTTCAAAACATGGAACTTTATTAAAATGTTAAATTAGAAATTGTATGCGTCTACCAATTATGGTTTCTAAAAAAGTGCACAAAGTCTTTTTTTTCCATTTAAACCAGTTTGACACCTACACACAAACATATGTATATGTATGTGTACTATACATCCTCTCTATTGTTGGATACATTTGCACAGACAGCAACGCAACTGACATGTTCAAGGCTGAGAAAGATAGTAAGGACAGTGTTGTGGTACTCTCATGAACGTGTGTCAAAGACAGACACGGAAAAGAAGAATTGTTTTATTTTTTAGTATTTTTTAGTTTTCTTTGCGCAATAAAAGTGTTGTCGTAACTTTATAAAATTAAAGATGATTTTAACAATATCCTCACTACCTTTCTGGGCCTTGAATGTGTTACATTGCTGTCTATGCAGGGCCAGAAAGCTCTTGGGAAACCTCTTAATTTGTGTTCCGAAGATTAACAAAGGTCTTACAGGTTTGGAATGACCTGAAGATGAGTAATTAATGACAGAATTTAAATTTTTGAGTAAACTAATCCTTTAATATCCTACTTTAATATTCCATCACCTTTAATATTTTACTATTTATATACTCTTTAATTGGATAAATCTGCGTATTTTTGCAACTGATAATGTTTGTTTTTGCATAACAATACCTCCACACCAGTAGGTGTCAGTATAAACTACAAGATCACTGTTGTATACTGTTGTATATTTAGGGTGCCTTTAAATCAACAATGAATCACCATTTTGGATAACTAATTGTCTAATCCTAGCTTCCCTTTCCTTTATAACCTTTGTAGCACTGCTATAGAAGACACAGTGTTGAATACGTACAAAGAGCAGCATCAATGAAGAGAGGAGCAGATTCCTGTGATTCTTCACTCAAACCGTAAGCATTCACGGCTTGCACACGAAACACGTAAGTATCTCCTGGGACCAAACCATGGACCACAAACCTGACAAATGTAAATCCAGATAGTCAAGCACAATGTAAACCTACTTTCATAAACCAGTCAAAATTTCTCAAGCAATTAATAAAACTAAATCTAGACATTTCTGTGTGCATTTTACCTGGTGTGTTTGTAAGGCCTGTGGTTGCAAGGGAACCACTTCTTGGAGCCGACCAGAGAGGCATCCACATAGTAACCCATGAGGTTGGTGGCATGTTTCGGGGCCTCCCACTGTACAAAAGCAGATGTTTTGGTGTTTCTGGAAGCAACCACCTGTCCTGGGGCAGAGGGGACACCTGCACAAAGCAAAAAAACAATTTTAATAAACATCATGAAATATTTTCACAGGTTTGGGAGTGGAAATCTGCCGTGCTGAAAGTGAACATGTTATAGTGAATGCATGTGGGCTGAGGTGGGTCTAAAATACAGTAAATGTGAGGCAAACAACAACAAAGTGTCAAAGTTCTCGTGGAGGGAAACAGCGTTTAAGATCATAGTAATACTAATTTAGTGATTTCCTATTTGCAAATACAAGGCTGTGGCAACACAAACATACATACCAATGTTCGAAACAACACCTGTAAAATACAGCATGGAAGTTGTTATACAAGAAGCACTGGTAGGATATTCTGCACTGGACATCTTATTTAACACAGTTTGACATCTGACAGTTAAACAACCACAACAGCAGGACTGTTAAGTTGCAGTTTGACAGTTTGAAGAGCCTTCTTACCATAAGGGTCCACCTTTTCTATGGGTGCTGTGGGCTCTGATGGCTCACTTGAGCCATACTTGTTGACAGTGATTACACGGAAACGGTAAGATTTCTTGTCCTCCATATCGTAAACAGGGTAACGGGGAGATCGTAGCTGCACCGCAGTGTTGACTCTCTGCCAGATGTGACTGTCACCTACACACTAAGTCATGAAGAGTCACAAATGGCCATTATGAGGAGAGTTCCCCTTAAAAACCCAGGAATTATGGGAAAAACAACCTATTTACAAAATATGATGACTAGCAGTGTAAAATTACATTAGTAATGTATTAGGTTAAAATATTTAATTAAAAATGCACTTAAAGCAGGGGTAGGGAACCTTGACCGTGGAGGGCCTGTGTCCCTGCAGAGTTTAGCTCCAACCCTAATCAAACACCTGTAAACACCTGAACAAGCTAATCAAGGTCTTCAGGACACTTTTTTTTTTTCAGGGTTGGAGCTAAACTCCGCAGGGTCACTGGCCCTCTACAATCAAGGTTCCCCACCCTGACTCAAAGGCTAATACATTTATTGTTAATATCAAGGATAATTTAGTTTATAACAAGTTATGTATAAATACCTCCTCATAATATTATTATTTTTTTTTTCTTGACAATTGACTATTAAATCTAACATTATGTTTATTCTTTAAGGGAACCCCAGGTATTATGACTTGTATATGTTAATGCTGTCTCTTACTGAAATATGTAGCAGAAAACCCATGAAAGCTTTACTTTTAAAAAAAAAAAAAATCCACATTATTTTATACATATTTTGAACTATGGGGGGCACTATTATTTTGATTACATAAAATTGTTGGACTCGGTGAGCTACTGATGCTACCTGTTGCGATTTTTACCGCAACACAGCTCGGAAAATAAAATACTGATAAAAATGCCGACACTTGTCATGACGCCACAGCCACTAAAGGAGTTTACAGGATTTGGTTTAAGCCTACGCTTATATCCATTGCCACTTACAGGCTCTTTCAGTAGCTGTGGTCATCGCATCAGTATTTTATTTTACGAATTGTGTTGCGTTAAAAATAGCAACAGGTAGTGCCAGTAGCTCATCGGGTGCAACCATTTGATGTTATCCAAATAATGATGGCCCCATAGTCCAAAATATGTACTAAGTGATGTGTATTTTTTAAATCATATGAAACTTTCATGGGTTTTCTACTACATATTTCAGTAAGAGACATACTTTATGTTATATTAAGCCATGCGGGCATTAATACCCAGGGTTCCCTTTCAAATTTTTAAATTAAGAAATTTATATTATTTATTATTATTTAATTTTTTTTTGCATTATATGAGATTACAGATAAAAAAAAAAAAAAGTGCACACACACCTTCTCAATGAGGTACCACACAGGTGCCCGTCCACGAGGGCTAGGTGGTGTCCAGCTCAGAACAACATATGTTTTGTTTATTTCTGTAGCATGCACATTGGTGGGTGGATCTGGTATTGTTACATACACTAAAGAGGAATAAATCAGACATTTATATATACAAAATAATACTTTTTGCATCATCTACTGTACATAGACACTCTTATTTGCAGTGTGTTAGTAACGTGTTGAGACAACATGAATTTTTGGCAAAAAAGAGGACCTGTTTGACAGACAAAGCTAGTGTAGAGAGAACTTAAAGGGAGAGACTGTATTACAATCATTACTGTACCATTACTCAGAATATTCAGAGAATATTCTGAGTACTATAAGGGAAATAATTTTAGAAGAAAAGAAATATTAGCCAAAAATTCAGTTTGTCATATTCTGGTGAATTAAATCTTAGATTTTAGACCACACTGCAGAAAAAAAAAAACATTTTAATACTTTGAACTTTTTTAAATTGGATTAATTTAATTTAGATGGATTTAATTAATTTAACAGACTATTTCACTCATTTATTTGCTGGTTAAATTAAATCTAAGGAACACACATTTTAGGTTAAAAGCGGGGATGAAAATTATTGGTTAGCTGATTAGCCAGTTCACACGTATATTATCAAACCTCAATTATTATTATAGCTACTATTTATTCACATTTGCTCTTGTCTTCAGACTAGTCTGAGTAGCTCACATTAAATACTTTTGGGAAGTCATGCTGTAATTCACTTAAAAACTACTGTAAACAGCATTTCAATATTTCTTTTCTAATTATATATTTTATTTATTTATTTACTTACGTGACCTCATAGTAATTGGGAGATATTACATGTAATATCTTTACTTTTAAAATTAATTTGTCACAAGTCAGGACTACTTAAAGGGTTAGTTCACCCAAAAATGAAAATTCTGTCATTAATTACTCACCCTCAAGTTGTTCCAATATTGTAAGACCTTCGTTCATCTTCGTAACACAAATTAAGATATTTTTGACGAAATCCAAGAGCTTTCTGACCCTGCATAGACAGCAACGCAACTAACACGTAATAAGGTAGTATGAACATCATTAAAATAGTCCATGTGACATCAGTGGTTCAACTGTAATATTCAGCTCTTCAATAATACTTTTTGTGTGTAAAGAAAACAAAAATGCGCTGTGTTGCTGTCTATGCAGGGTCAGGAAGCTCTCGGATTTAATCAAAAATGTATTTGTGTTCCGAAAATGAACGAATGTCTTATTGGTTTGGAACGACATGAGGGTGAGCAATTAATGACAGAATTTTAATTTTTGGGTGAGCTAACTCTTTCCATACATACAAACTGTTAACCTAAATCTCGATGTTGATGAAAAAGGTCTGTAGATATGTCACGTTTTTTCTGTATTCATGATTACAATGGTCACATGCATAAATATTCTTCAATATAATGCATAAGGAAGAGCTGTCTGCCTTAAAAATAAGGTAAATGAAATGTTCGAAATCAAGGTTTATGTTTAACCCTTGATGTTTTACTAGATGGAATGAATGAATGAATGAATGAAAAATAGATTGTTAAATGTTAAGTTGTAAGGTATATGACAGAGACAGCATGCAGTTGGTTGGGTTGTAAGGATGGAGAGATGGTATTAACAGCTCAGTGAAATCTGGAATCGAATGTACCTCCTTGTAGATCCTCCTGTCGAATCGCAATGTCATATTTCCCTTCGATTTTAATCACTGTTTCAATACATAAACATAATACTTCATTCTCCCATCAGCTTGGGTGATTCCATTTGAAACACCACATATTAAACACCGGACTGTTTTTAAGATCATTAATGCAGATGCCTTTAAGCTTCTGAGTACAATAAAAGAGTTTATTTACGTATAAGTGCATCATTTGGGTTATAGCAACTTACTGTATTTGAAATGTGACACTAATAGCATATAATAAATTGCAAATGTGAAAAAAATACAGAAAGTAAAATGCACAAGGCACTTGGATCACACCTGTGAGAAAACACTCATTGTTAAATTTAGAGCAAAACATAACTGAGCATCCAAGGTGGAAAAGCATAACCCTGCATCCTGTACACTTACCGTGACTAAAGGTTGAGGTGTCTGCAGCTTTTTGACTACTGATTATAACAGTTCTTTAAATCATGTAGGTTATACTGGTCCTTTTTTAGCACAAGATACCTTTTTTGCTGATAGTTTTGTTTTTAGTCCTACCTTCCACATCACTCTCCACTTCACCAGGGATCACTCCAGAAGACATCCTAGAAGGCAGACTGATGCCATCTTTGTTCACAGCCCTCACTCTGAAGTGATAGGAAGCCCCCTCAGTCAGGCCGCGGACGGGCAGCTTACACACTTTCACAGGGGAGTCATTGCACTGGACCCAGTCCTTAGTTCCTGACTTACGTCTGCAAGATGTACATAAGATTATTTCAAATATGTCTAACATGTCTTTTTTATGTGCATTAAACTCCTTAATATTTATCTAAATAATTATTTATTTAAATAATTAATTAAATTGAAATTAATCAATAATTTAAATATTATTCGTTCTTATTTAAATATTCTTTTTTCTTAAGAATTCTACTTCTGGTGCATAGTTTTTATTTGTAGTGGATGTTCACCTGTCCACAAAGTATCCAGTGATGGGAGCCTCATGGGTGGTGTTTGGAGGTTTCCAGGAGACCAGGACGTAATCTGCGTTGACATCAGTGACTGTAACATCCATAGGGGCTCCAGGGGCCCCAGCCACTGTGGGAGTGGCATCTGTGAAACAAATATACACATATTCAAATATATATATATTTAACGCCTTAAAATGCACTATTCAAACTTAATTTGTTATAATTCATGAACGCTTTGGAATGCAAACCTAAGGTTGGACTCTTTTTTTAGTCAATCTGCAGGTTATTGCAGAAGTGGAATCATTTCAAAATAAAGTAACAAAAAGTTATAGAAGTTTAAATTTACTGTAAAGAAAATTCACTGTAATTTTTTTTATTTTATATAAAATAAACTAAATATTTTTGAATCCAAAATTGTTATAAAATTAAAGTCTTATGTCTAAATAAGTTATGTTCCAAATTTGAAGTTGATATAAAAAAAACAGGTTCCTGTGAGATTTTATTTAGGGCATTATACCACAAACAGCCAGGTGCCATCAAAACTCCACCGATTTTTTTGGATGCATTTTTGTCACAAATGTCTACATTTCTCTGTTACTATTACTTCTGTTACAAAATAACCACCAAATATGGAATCTTGAGACTCAGACCTCTCCGACGATATGTATTTTGTCAAGATTATAATTGTTTATGTTAAGCTTTGATTCTAAAAGAGATCATATATTTTGTAATATGACACTTGACACCACCTACTAAGGGGGAGGAGACTGCTAAAAGATTTTAAAGTACCATTTCCATTATAATGCAATGTCCGATTTCAAGATGGTTTTCACAGCATGAATTTTGAGGTTTATGATGATTACTAAAATATGTGAAAAAAGACAACGAAAAAAAGAGCTCCAACAGGCCCAATGGCAGGCCAGTGACACTTAAGGGGTTTAGGGGTGTATCAAAAATGCAATCAAATTGCTTTTTCATTTATTGCATGTGTTACAAATGTAATTTGTTCCCAGAACCCCTAAGGTGACGAGCTCGAAAAAATGTAAGATGACAGGAAAAATTATATTTAATTTAGTGCTGTCAATCAATTAAAAAAATTAACTGAATTATCACCTGCATCATTCACAGAAATGTTGCATTTTCACAAGAAAGTTTGGGTTTCCTTGCAAAACTTGCACTTTCTCGCAAGTTTTATATGGGAATACAAAAGTGTGACGCTTTTGTGCTCTCCCAAGAAAGTTTGTGTTTGCTCGCAAAACTTTTGCAGTCGCTCTGAAAAGTTTTTCAAGTGACGGCAACGTTTTTTCATTGGAACGCAAAAGTTTTGCAAGCAAACACAAAGTTTTTCATGGAAGTGTAAACATTTGTGAACAAAGGTGAAAGGATCAAAATTTTTCCTCCCATCTCATATTATTTTCATCCCCAGAACTTTTGTATTCACTCACTACACACTACAAAAGTTTCTTAAAGTTTCTCGATGGACAATTTTTATTATAATTATTCCTCCCATCTCCACAATCATGTTTTCTCCTAGTTATTTTAGTGATGGTTAAATTGTTATTTTAGCGATGCATCTTTTTTTCACATTTTTTTTACCTTTAACAAACAGGTAAGCGCTGTGTTCTGCAGTTCCATCCTTGGTCCAAATGCGAAGCGTGTAAAGACCCTCATCGTCCTTGTTCAGGTGAGGAAGAGTGAGCTTGGCGACCCCACCACCAATAGACATCTCAACCCACCTGGATGGTATTAGCAAAGTATCTACATACACAAATACAAAGTGTTAGTATCAGTTTAACTTTTTCAAAGCTTCTAAACTGAATGAGAAATGCAGCATCTCACCGTCTCTGTACCACATGGCCTCGGGTGGCAGGTTTGGCAGATCAGGCACCACCACCATGTTGGCCACCAAGCTAACAGACTCTCCCTCGGTACCAAACGTCACTCCAAATGACTCCAGCATGGTCACCTCAAGCTTACTGGGATGAATGCCGCCAAGAGGAGCTACAGGAAACACAATAGAAACACAAGACCGCCTATGGGTCAGATATGCACCATACCAATAAACCAAACCACTTGATATGCTTGTGCAAAATATGTTTAGATAATGTTTCCAAGTTAGATAATTTCTGTGACTTTATAATATTTTATTATAAGAAGAAGAGACAAAGACAAGAAAAAAAAAATCCTATCTTATAAATATTTTAATACTTTTAAATATTTTAAAATTTGATTAATTTCTGTGATTTTTTTTTCATAAGTTAATAATTCATATTTATTTATTTGTAATTTATTTAATTGTATTATTATTTTATATAATTACATGTATGATTTTATTAAATTCTATTATTTTTCATAGTAATATTTATTTATTTATTAATAACATTTATTAATTAATATTTAATTTGTTATTTAATTTATCCAATTTTGTTTATATTTGATTTATTAATTTTTTATATTTTTAAATATATTTACATTTATTTATTAATTATTTATCAACCATACTTCATTTACTTCAATTCCTAAGAGGTAAACTTCATCTCTGTTAAATGGTAAAATCGATTGTCTTTAATATTTATATCATTTCATATTAACTTTCACATAACAAAAGCAAATTGTTCTGTTCATAATTGTCCACAGCTCAGTTCTTCAAGTCATTTGGTCTATGAGAATAACTGGGATTTAGTAACTATAAATCCATGTTTGTTTATTGACAACGCTAGGAGGTGTTTACCACACTGCCTTCTGTTTACAAGCACAAATGAACCCTTGGAAAAATGTGACATTGTTTCCATGTCTTATCAAGGCTGTTTGCTTGAGAAGAACAGATATATATGGCTCATGATCTCAAGTAAGGTCCTTCAGACCTGGGCATCAGCCAAACAAAAGTTCCATCTCACCTAGTCCTGGCAGATAGGACAGCTCTCCTCCCCCTAGTGGCCCTACACGGAAAGACAAGCCAGGTAGATTACTAAAAGACCACAAAAAGACCAAAAGAGAAAGAGAAAAGATGTGAGGGGCAAATAAGAAATAAGACACTCACTCCTGACACAGACAGTAGCCTTGGAAGTGGCCTTTCCATGCGAATTGGTTGCCACAGCACTGTACACTCCAGAATCAGTAACGGCACATCTGCAATCAAACAACACAATTTCACAATGTAAATAAACAGATTGATGAGTGTTCTAACCAGAAATATAAAGAATTATCTTAAGTGTCTTTCGAATATATATATATATATATATTAATTAATTGGTTATGAAAAATAACACGATCAAATATTTTAACGTAGTTAACGCGCTGGCGTCTTGTATTTCATACATTTGACTGTTGACAAATATGATGCAGGGGAACATCTGCATAAATGCAGTTATACCCTAAAATTCAAGACACTGGTGCAAAAAAAATGCCCCAGTATGTGTTTTGTCTCATATTTATATATACCACATAGCACACAACATTACACGGGCAGCAAGAGCAATATGAAGCAAGTGTTGATTTGTTGTTATGCAACACATTCAGTAAATAAGAGATTGATATTGTGTTATATTTTAAACACTATATTATGTGTTTTTGCTCAATTATGCAGAGAACATAGTACCTTTAAAGCAATAGCAGAATTGTGCGTCTTCTGAATGAATCCGCGTTTTGAACGAGTCGTGTGAATCAATGATTCAAAAGCCCATTTATAAAGAGAGCCATTTACTTAATTCCTGAATGAATCAGC
Source organism: Cirrhinus mrigala (assembly GCA_036247105.1). NCBI lineage: Eukaryota > Metazoa > Chordata > Actinopteri > Cypriniformes > Cyprinidae > Cirrhinus > Cirrhinus mrigala. The sequence continues at coordinate 19,783,201 of CM070017.1, forward strand.
TGTTTGAACAATTGAATCAAATGAGTGAATGACTCATAAAGACATTTACCGCCACCTGCTGGCAGATTTCGTTTCTTACTTAGAGTATAATTTTATTTAAAAAAATACATGATAATAATAATAATAATAAAAACATTAAAGGGATAGTTCACCCCCCAAAAATTTAATTCTGTCATCATTTATTCACCCTCATGTCATTTTAAAACTTTCTTTTGTGGAACATAAAAGAAAGTACAGTATTTAAAGACTGTTGGTAACAAAGCTGCTTTGGTTTTCATTATATGAACAAAAAATACTGAGATGTTTCTCAAATTATCTTCTTTTATGTTCCATAGTTTACGTTTGTGTGTAGTAAATTTATATGTTGAATCAAATAAAATATTTCTATGAAACACAAAAGAAGAAAACTGTGATATTTTGAAGAATGTTAGTAACCAAACTGTTTTGGTGACCACTGACTTCAATTCTACGGATGAAAAAAAATAAACAAACTATTTTGGAACAACAGTAAACCATTTTAAACAGAAATTTCATTTTTGGGTGAACTATTCCTATCCCAGAAATGTCATGAACACAGACACCCACAATTAGCATTAATGATTAAGCTCTAAATTATTCAAGAAAATTAGGGTGATGCATGTAATTTCTGTGCCTCTTTCAATTATCTCAACAAAATTGAAAAATAATGACTGCATTCAAAAAGGTTTTGGTTGAGGCACTATTGCTATGCTGATTTGGTTGAAATGTTCAAAGAAACAGTCATCTTTTAAAGTTCTAAACTCACCTATTAAAATCATTAAAAGTATTAAGACTTGTGTGGCTTAATATAAAGTAAATGATGTCTATTACTGAAATATGTAGTAGAAAACCCATGAAAGAATTGCGTTATTTAAAAAATCCACATCATTTTATACTTCTTAATACCCTTTATAAGTCTTAATACTCAAGGTTCCCTTTAAAAGCACTACAGAGTCACAGTATTTTGGCTACATTATCTTACAATTGTCTGTGCATATTACACCATAAAAAAAATGAACAAATTACACACTTCAGCTTTAAAGATTAGACAAAACGTTTCATTGTCTGCTGGTGGTCATATGGCTAGTTAACAGGGTGGAAACATGCTTTCTATGTTCCTTTCAAGAACCATTTGGTACAAGTTGAGAGACTTTGCATCCAGAACATGATCTCACAGGACAGCAGTGTATTAGTCTCAGACATGCCGTGCTGTCCTTGAAGGAGTGAGAATAGAGCACCGAAATGTGACCTTCAGTCCCTGAGGACTATTTTAGAGCCACTCCTTTTCCTTTGCTATGCATAAAACATGTCTGTTCTAATCAATAAACCAGTTTTCTAATGCATTTGCATTATTTAATTTCTCTCTGAAAGTAGTAAAATATGTAACAAGCTTTTCTGAGAATGAATGAGCGCCTACGATGGCCACTGCGATGGCCTGTGATCTCTGAGAGGTGCTACTGTAATGGCGGCTGTGAGTCTTCATGGGCGTCAGGCATTCCGGGATCAAATGACGCATAGCTAAGTTGAGCAGAACCAACAGCTGAGACTTCTTCAAGATGAACCTCACTGGGACTAAATTGGAAAGTGTCGCTCTCACAAAAACTTCATTCACTTTCGCAGCCCATTACAAATGGAAAATGGGGAATTGCACTTTTCTAAACAGTGAAAGTGAATGGCCAGAGGCTGTCGAGCTACAATAATCAATATGATAGCTTTGTGAGGGTAAAGAATGAAAATTAAATAATTAATCACTGAAAATGTGGCCTTGAAAAATTTTCTTCACAGCTGTGGTCACCATTTACACTCTAAAAAATATCCTGTTAAATTTATGGCAAAAATGAAATTTATGGTAAAAAAAAAACCTGCACATATTTGCTGTCAGCTGTGGTTGCCTGACTGACAAAACACCATCACACCTTAAATAAATGCAACAAAATACCACTAAAATAATGCAATACAAACGAAATAACATAAAATGCAACTCAAAACATCTACATTACTAATGCAAAATTCTGTAAATAAAATATAAACACACTCTAACAGTCAAAAGTTTTTGAACTGTAAGATTTTTAATATATATATTTTTTAAAGAAGTCTCTTCTGCTCATTTTTATTTGATCCAAAGTATAACAAAAAAACAAAAATTTTGAAATATTTTTACTATTTAAAATAACGGCTTTCTATTTGAATATATTTTAAAATGTAATTTATTCCTGTGATCAAAGCTAAATTTTCAGCATCATTACTCCAGTCTTCAGTGTCACATAATCCTTTATTATCCTATTATTATTATTATTATTATTATTATTATCATCAGTATTTGAAATAGCTGAATACATTTTTTTCAGGATTATTCAATAAATATAGAAAGATCCAAAGATCAGCATTTATTGTAAATAAAAAGTTTTATAACATTATACACTATTAAACCATTCAAAAGCTTGGAGTCAGTATAATTTATTTTTTATTTGTATTTTTATTTGTTTGGAAAGAAATTATAGAAATTAATACTTTTATCTACTTTTATTAAATTGATCAAAAGTGATGATAAAGACATTTATAATGTTACAAAACACTTCTATTTCCGATAAATGATGTTCTTCAGAACTTTCTATTCATCAAAGAAACCTGAGAAAATTCTACTCAGCTGTTTTCAACATAATAATAATAATAATAATAATAATAATAATAATAATAATACGTGTTTTTGAGCAGCAAATCAGAATATTAAAATGATTTCTGAAGGATCACGTGACTGGAGTAATGATGCTAAAAATTCAACTTTGAATCATAGGAATAAATTACATTTTAAAAGATATTCATATAGAAAAATTTCATTTAAATAGTAAAAATATAAAAATATTTCAAAATGTTACTGTTTTTGCTGTATTTTGGATCAAATAAATGCAGGCTTTTTTTCTTTAAAAAAAACATTCAAAATCTTACTGTTCAAAAACGTTTGACTGGTAGGGTATTTGATATGTCACATACAGGGACTTTTACTGTTATAAATTACCATAAATTATAAATTCTTAGCTTTACTTGCAAAGTATTTTACAGTAAAATTACATATATTACAAATACGCATATGAAATTGCATGCAATATACATTTCACCATATATGTAGGGTAACTTACAGTTAACCGATTAAGATTTTTTTTTAAGCTTTCATATGGAGAAGAGCAGCTTGGACATTCTTCTCAATATCTAGTTTTGTGTTCCATGGAAAAAAGAAAATCAAATGGGTTTTGAAAGACAAGAGAGTGAGTAAATACTGAAACTAAGTTCTCTTGTATTGCTAATTCATTAAATGTGTAACAAAGAGAGACTTTGTTGTTTTTTAGTTGTTAGCAACTCTAGGTTTAAAATGGAACAAGGAAACAATTAGAGGCCAAACTGTAACGTGACCATGTGTGAGATCATACCTGCTAATAATCAGACTGTGAACACCATACTTGTTCTCAATTTTGTACTTTCCAGGAGCACTCAAGGGTTCAATGGGAACATTATTCCTATACCTGCCAAAACAGGGTGAAATACAGTTCAGTTATAATTAATTTTAACCAAATTAGTGAGAGAAGAAAACCCAGCAGAGACAGAAAACACTGCTTTTGTGTTGAGAATATTCAAATAACATTCCAGTTTATGTTGATGAAGTTGAAGTCAAGCCATCAAATCATTACCAAAAGCAGATTATATGAAGGTTTTGGAATATAAAAATGAATCCAAACCATTTGACAATAGGGTTGGGTTGGCCGGACACAGTGCAGAACAGCTTGACGGGAGTCTTTTCCCACACAGTGTGAGATCTCAGACTGACCAGGAAGTCGGGTGCTTTGGGAAACTCAACAGGATAATCCTTCCTCAAAGGCATCATTCCCCTCACCTGTTAAAATACAGGAAGGACTGAGTCAAATGTTCTGCTTTTTTGACTTTAACTGTATGGACAAAATAGACAACACTGTTAAAAATATCTTTGATGCTCCACAGAAGAGAGAAAGCCATCAGGTTTGGAACAAGTAAATGATGACAGAATGATCATTTTTGGGTGAACTGTCACTTTAAAGATGTTTATGATGATGTTCACCTCTCTAGTGATCTCAATATTGTCCACTTGCTCTTTTGTGGCCACTTTCATCCTGTGCAGCTCCTGCTGCAGCTGAACCAAATCTCTTCCAAAATGAGCCGCCATTCTCTGATACTCCTGCATGCCTTCAGGAGCCCTGCGCACACAAAAATTTACATTTCAAAATGCACAGGTTTAGTAATGACAGTACAGTGACACCTATCATCTGTAAATATGGAAGCGGGCTTCAGGTTTTCTCTTACACTGTCTTTAAATAGCCTTCAGAACTGTAATAGATGCAGAAGCCAATAAAATCTCACCTCTCCCTGAAGGCTGGCACTGTGTAGGCTTGTTCCGCCATAGCCTCAGTGGCCTGGACCTGCTCCTTCTTCACTACCTGAGAGCTTGATTTCCTGCCATACACATCACAACAGATTTTGAGTCATGTGACAGCAGGTGCGAGACATTTGTTACACTTCACACTTTGTACTGTTGTGTGAAGTCAGAATTTTGCCTACTTAAGGATGGATTGCATTTATTATCATAGTAGTATCCACCTTTTTCTTCCCGTAAGAGTGGGCACGACCATTTGTACATTTTATGGGTCTGGCTTTCAGTCTCATCCACGTCCAGCTAATTTTAGCTGTACAAAACAACTCGTTTTGCTGCTTGATATTGAATTGGTGTGTCTTACCATATTATTTCAATGTATTATCTTAATTATGAGCACACTGGTTTCTTGTTATTTCCCTATAGTGGATAATGAATCGAAAGTCTCACCCACAGGCTTACTTCCACGTTGAAGAAAATGGTGGATATTGTGGATTTACTATACAGTGGTCCTATTGCTTAAAATTATAAATGATGATAGCCAAGTGCCTAAACCAATTTAAAACCAACAAAACAAGACCATCCTGATCAGGAAACCATATCTGGCTGGCAAAAGCTAAGAAAGTACTTCAACCTGTCCTGTTTTTTCTTTTCTTTTCTTTTCAACATTATTTCTAACATATTTTGTAATGTTTTGCACATTAATTCTGTTTCAATTGCTTTATTAAATTAAAATAAATTAAAATTTAATTAAATTAAAATTAAAATTAAAATTAAAATTAAAATTAATTAAATTAAATTAAATTAAATTAAATTAAATTCAGTTTTGTACCATATCAACCCTAGTAAAAAGATAATATAATATGCAGATTTGTTGTGCTTTAAAGCACACTTATAGTGCTAGATTATAATTTTAACTATTTTTTTTTTTTTAATATTACATTTAATGTATATATGTTAATATAAATGTAATAAACTGCAACATCATTATTATTACAAACGTACTGTAATTAGAAATATATTTAAATACATGACATACAAATTTTTAGCAGAAATTACATTAAGCTTGACTTTTAAAGATATTTAAAAAACACAAGTAATTATGAAATTACATATAAAGATGCTCTACCTAAGTGGGTCAAAAAAGATATATATATATTTATATATATATAATTTTAAAAACTATATTTTCAAATAATATTTAGTGAAGTGTCATGAAAACATTAAATTCAGTTTGTGCTCACAGTAAGTATGTTCTTTTTTAAGTATAATTTTTCCATAATAGGAACCCTTTTAAAATGCGTTTATGTTCATGTGAACAAGTTCATTGTTCTCCCTTTTTTTGTAAGTTGCTTTGGATAAACGTTTTTGCTAAATGCATAAATGCAGAGATAAATGAACAGATGTTAAGAGGAAATGCTAAACAAATGCAGCATGTTTCAGTCAACAGCGCCAGCAAAGCTTTAGAAAAACCTGAAAATAAAATGACTAGCGGCTTTGATCATGTCTTTAACACAAAACAAATCATGATCTCATTATTTTGTTTAGAAATATGATTAAATGATCATTACTATACTGCCAAGTACCATATACTGTCTGGATCCAGATTCTCCTGTTTATTGCAAAATCTCTAACATTGGTTTTTGAGGGCCAAGTTGATTAGAGCAACAGAATCAGTCCTGTAACGTAAAGCTGATTTATTCATGCTTGTTAACCTAAACGCAATAGCCCCCACATTGAAGCGATTCTGAATTCCCCATTACTCTTCTCTTAAAAATGTCACAAACCACTTTCTTTCTTAAAAGCCGAAAGCATGAGGGGCCATGCTTCATATCATTACTGATGTTTGACATAATGTTGAATCTGTTTACAGTGCACGCTTGCTTTGCTTATACATCTTTAAGCCTGACTCTCCAATCAAGTCACTTGACCTTCGGGTCTCTTATGAAGCAACAAAGAGAGCGGCATTAGCGTAAGCGATCGCTGCTGTGCATTTAGGGAATGATCTTCCGGCCTGCTGAAGCCTCTGAGCCAAACTCGCGCCAAGGCTATCCATATGCCAGGCCAATCAAATTCAATTCAACCACATCCCATACCTTGAGTGTTGGACAACATGTTTTGAGCTTTGATGTTGCGTTTGCTCCTGCCGATAAAGTGTAACGCCCTTCGCAGGCATGTCGGGAACACTCTGAAAAAGACCTTTTGACCACACCAATACTCTTAAATGGTTCATACTGGACAAAATATACGATTAAGAATGTTAAATATGAATATAACACATCCTCACAGGCACCGGTTGGCGTTAAATTACGATTGGCTAGAAACACAAGTGTCTTTCTTTTCTTTTTTTTTAAATTAAGGTCTACATAAATAATAACTTAAAACATTTTGAGATTCCTACTCAACAATTAGTTAAAATCCAACAAATAATTTTGGCCTGTACGATCTATTGTTGCTATTGTTGGTATTGCATATTGGTTGATCACGGTTAGCATGATGTAATACTCAAATAAGTATAATACGATTTGATAATTCAAATTCTGACCTACATAATAAAATAAATCACCTTATAAACATGCGTACATTCCTAGATGAAGACCAAAACTGAATATTGTCTGTCCAAAATTAACCAGTATAATTACTGCATATCAAATACTGTATATTCCCAGAGTAGAGTTTTACTTTAGCTACTGGTTATTGTAAGCTAGCACCAAAACCACCTCTCCTCACATTCCAGTCCATCAGCAGCTCCATGAGCTCAAGTGCATCGCATTACAGGCAGAAAGTGAAAAGCTGACCTCAGAATAACTGGCACAACTTATAGACACAAACATCTCAGAGCTACAAAAATATAAGTGAGAGCAAAAGAATCTGAGAAAAAACCCTTAGATTTGACCTTTGACCTGCACATAATGTGACAGGCTGCTATGACGTGCTATGATAAAGTCTCACGAGGAAACAAACAAACCACCAAACTAAACGATTTGTGCAATTTAGCAACTTTGAAAAGTACTTAAAAGTACATCAAAATCCATTAGAAATCATTTTTTGGAAGTAAAACATATTAACATATGGAAGAATCAAAAGTTAACGCAAACATTTTTTTAATTAAGCTACCTAAAGTCCAGAATCACTTCAGCTCTAGACACCAGAGCTTTTCAGTGTTCAATAATATCTCATGGCAATATTCAATTGAAAACGATCATGTGAAATACACCCAATATGATCATTTTAGAAGCGTACTTGTCCCAATACATATCTGTTAACAGATTAATAAAATAAAGCTGCACTTACCCCAAGAGAAAAGAAGAGCTTTGAGTGTTGGAAGAGCAGCCTGAGAGCAGTTGGAAAGCTCCTGCTGATGGAACAAAAATAATGCGCTCACTTAGGGAATGCCTTCACTCAGCCACCCCATGTAAGGATAGTCTTAAGACTATATATAGCATTTACCTCAATTTTCAGACCATTTTACCAACTGAAAGAGGACAAGACGACAGTTTTAGTTTAATGGGGGCAAATGCTCATTTATTTGTTTTTTATTCATTTCATGACTCTTGAGACATACAGATAGAATAAAATAGGATTTTACCTGGAAGCACAACCTCTGAGGGATCGGCATTGGGAAGTTGTAGCCTTGCATAAGTTCTCAAACTTTAGAGAGAAGCACTTTTTCTACAACGTTGGAAACTTTGGGTTTAAGTTCGGTTCTTTCTTTGAATTCAATTTAATTTTGAAAGATGCTTCACTTTTTGTAAACATTTTAAAAGGCCTTGAGTTGATGTCAAGACAAGTGTTTTTAATCATTTTTTACATTTTTCTTTCAAGTAGAAGCAACTTCCAAAAGGATGCTGAAGTCGGCGTCCTAGGAGCCCTTTTTAGGGTTTTAATCTACTCTCCCTCCCTTGACCTACAGTTGCCAACATCTATTTTTAACAGGAGATAAAACAGAGAGAGAGAGAGACTGTAATTGACACCCTGCAGTTACAGTACTGCTGTATAAGTCATTAACTAATCAATACTGTGTGTCAAACCAAGCCCTGTCGATGTAGAGCAAAAACTAGGAAAATCAGGGGGCAAAAATAAAAGAAAAAGTATATTTCATGAATACCTGAATTTCAGAAATTAACCAAATAAATAAATGGGATATTTATTGTATAAAATGTATTTAATAAATTATTAATATAATAAAACAAAATTTGCACATTATTGGCAGCAGCACAAGGTAAGTATATTTTCACCTGGTAAGACTTTACTGTTAATAACAGTGCAACATTTGCAACAAATCATTTCGTAATTATGCCTCTTATCTACAAGTTAAACCCAGTTTAGACTACACAATTTATTTTGTCAGTTAGGACAGTGCGATTTTGACTCCTAAGATCTTGTCATGTTGTAAACAAGAATCATGTCAGTATGGAAGGCCAAATGGTTGAAAAACACGTGAATTTTAAAAGGAGAAGTCCACTTCCAGAACAACAATTTATAGATAATGTACTCACCCCCTTGTCATCCAAGATGTTCATGTCTTTCTTTCTTCAGTCGTAAAGAAATTATGTTTTTTGAGGAAAACACTTCAGCATTTTTTGCCATATCAGAATCAGAATCTTTTTTTATTGCCAAATATGCTTGCGCATATTAGGAATTTGTTTCAGTGTCATTAGCTTCCGGTACACAAAGACAGCAACAACATACAGACAATAAACATGAGAATAAAATACACATATGTAAATATAAATAGACAAAACTTAGAAAAATAAGATGAGAATAGAAAGATATATGGTGCCGAGAGTTTGAACTTCCAAAACGCAGTTTAAATGCAGCTTCATATGATCCCAAATGCGTTGTAAATGATCCCAGCCGAGGAAGAAGGGTCTTATCTAGCAAAACGATCAGTTATTTTCATTAAAAAAATACAATTTAAATACTTTTTAATCTCAAACGCTCGTCTTGTCTCACTCTCCCTGAACTCTGTGTATTCTGGCTCAAGACAGTTAGGGTATGTCGAAAAACTCTGATCGTATTTTCTCTTTCAACTTCAAAAATCATTTCAAAATCATCCTACATCGCTGCAGAAGTACCAACCCAGTGTTTGCAAAGTGAACATGCAAAGAAGATCAAACACCCTTAACAAAAAAGGTAAAACAGCGATATAGATTTTGAAGTTGAGGGAGAACATGAGATTAGAGTCTTTCGATAACGGTCATGAACCGGAAAAACACAGAGGTCGGGAAGAGCAAGACAAGACGAGTGTTTGACATTAAAAAGTATATAAATTGTATTATTTTTTATGAAAATAACTGATTGTTTCGCTAGATAAGACCCTTCTTCCTCGGCTGGAACAATTTACAACCGCATCTGGGATTGTTTAAAGCCACATTTAAACTGCATTTTGGAAGTTCAAACTTGGGGCACCAAATCAGTCCATTATATGGAGAAAAATCCTGAAATGGTTTCCTCAAAAAACATAATTTCTTTACACCTGAAGAAAGAAAGACATGAACATCTTGGATGACAAGGGGGTGAGTAACGTTACATTATCTGTAAATTGTAGTTCTGGAAATGGACTTCTCTTTTAACACATCAACAACACCTAGAATATACGTATTTATTTATAATACACATTATAAACACATATTTATTTATAATACACATTATACGCATATTTCACACGTTAACAACGTGCTGTTGCGCATATTTAACGCACTGATCTTTTTCACACGTAAACACGTTAAATACAGCGTTAAATACGTGTTTTTTACGTGTTAAAATTCACGCGTTTTTGAACCATTTAACCTTCCATCGACACCTTCATCGCTTGCCGTCTTTAACGACGTATATGCTGTCTTTGATAAGGTACCATGAACGTAAACAAACAATGGCTACCAAACATCGTGTTTTGCTCTGTCTTGTCGTCAGAAAAGCCCAAAAAGAAAGAAAACCTCACAGTGGACACACATCTGGATTGCGTGAAGAGGACAGTATGGACTGTCAAAAAGAACCGAGGTAAAATAGTGTTTATTTAACCTTTTTTCCCCACTCTGTTGCGGTAGTCCGGGAAACAGTTTGCACGATTTGGTCAGTTACCCGGATGCGCGCCAAATTGACCATAATATGGTGCGTTGAGCGCACATGAACGCCACGAAATTTTCTTTGAGTCCCGAGTTTCCAAGATGGGGGCGTGTAAGTGAAAAAACATAAGTAAGTAAGTAAGAACATCCCAGGAGGATTTGAATGCAGCATATGTTAGCAGTACTCTGATGTGAACAACAGCATGGGTTGCATGGCTAATGTACTACTGAATACATAGTTCTGCTAATTTATGCTGTCTAAACGATGGAAAAAAAAACGTGTGGAAGCTGCTAAATCATATCCACCTTATTTTTCAATGCGGAAGTAAGCTGTTTTCTGGTAATGTGTTAGACTTCCTGTTCATAATCTGCCATAGAGAAATAAGAGAAGAATATTGAAGTGCCGTAAATGGTAAAACAGTTTGCACTACAAACTGTTGTGTTCATAATTAAGATAATACATTAAAATACTATGGTAAGACACACCAATTTGCAATATCAAGCAGCAAAACGAGCCGTTTTGTACAGATAAACATAGCTGGACGCAGATGAGACCGGAAGCCAGACACATTCAGATTACAAACGGCCGCTCCCACTCTTACGGCAAAAATAAGGTGGATAGAGAAGGACTTAGTAAGCAGGAAAGGGTGCAATATTTTGCTGCCAATATGGCCGACCGATGATGCGTTTGTGAAAACGCTTTATTGTTGCCATAGCTTCACGAACGCACATCTGTATCCAGCGTAAACAACATAGCAGCAGTGATTGTAATATATATTTGCTTTTGACGCAAAGTGACACTCGCATTCAGCTTATTCAAGTGATCAGCCGTTAAGCAGCTGAACGGCAGTAGGCGGGGCCTATGATGAGAAGATGACTATTCGTCGATGTCTTGCTTTGGAGGCAGTGTTTATGCAAATGTTTATGTCCAGGTGACGTCACCTTGCACCTCAAGTCCAAATAAGCCAGTTTTGGAGCTTGATTAAATAAATGCTTTGTCTATAATGATGTTTTAATAGTACAAAGACCTTTTATACGGCGAAAGATCAAGGCATATTTGATTTCTCATGTTATGACCCCTTTAAATAATACATTTTGCCAGTCTGGGTATGTACTAATCCAGCTTCAACACAATGAATACTGCAACTCAGCAACTAAACTATAAAGCAATTTGACACTATGATCGAAAAACATGTCTATTAATATTTATTAACAAAGACAGGGACATATAATATTAGAAGACAAATTGTTTTATTGAGCATCTGCTGTGGTGAAAACAGAGGAAAGCTGATATGTAATCAAATCAAAGACAAGGATAACAAAAGATTCTGAAAAAAAAAAAAATCAATTTTTTTTTTTTTCTTAAAAAGCAGCGTTCTCTTTAGTGAAAATTTTTGGGTTTACAATATATTACCTTAAAATCCCAAAGCATCTTTGGTGTAGTTGAAAAAAAAAAAAAAACAATCAAGAGCAACAAGAAAAAAAAAAAGACATTTACAAAGCATGTACTAATTAAAATTGTGTAATTTGTGTTCAAAGTTAGATTCAAACAGCTCATTAAAGTGCATCAGATCTCAGTAGTTTGAGCGAATTAAGCATAAGAGTGCATAGATATTGTCTCTGACTGTGTCAACTCTCATTTTCTCATTAACATCTTTTACAGCACTCAGTGCACTACATTTACTGTGTTACCATAAGCTGTTATACAGCACTTGGATATTACTGTAATGAAGGCAAACAATGCCATAATGCCAGGAGAAGTACATGATACATCAACACAGGAAAATAAAACACTGGAAAAAACACCATTTTGGCAAGTCTAAAAGGAATGTTCTATTTACTGCTGACTAATATCTATGAAAATTTCAAAGAGTGGCATTCAGAAATATATATAAAAAAAAAAAAACCCACGAAAATAAATTATTTTAAACGAAATAATACAGTTTCGGGATGCTTCACGTTTTGTTAAAATCACATCTTTAAAAGGTAAAGAAGAAAAAAAAGTCCAAAACATACATTCTTAAAACTTTCCCAGCTCTATGCGCAAGTAAATATTCAGTGCTGCTCAAGAGGAGTGAAAAACCCTGAACTGATAACATCAAGAGAAGCCAAAATAACACAGTCAAATTTTTATAGTACGGTAAGTACCTGCAGTCCTCCCATTAAAATATACACAAGCATTTCAGACATCTTAATTTAAACATTAAAACCCTTCAAATAATATCACTCCTGTTTTATTTTACACAAACTGTCGAGATGTCTAAGGTGAAAAGTAATAAATAATCTTAGTTTGAACCACTGAAGCAGGTGTTGCTGTTGATGTCATAGAGGAGTGCTTGGAGTAAAAGGCACATTATAGCTACCGTGTCATTTGATGTTATTCAGCTAAGCTGTTATTCATCATCAGTGATCATCTTCGCACTGTCCGCGTCATCAAAGTTGCGCCGGTAGCGTACTGTCGAACTGAAGCGATGCTTGTTTTTATGGTAGATGATGAAGGGGATAGTCACAAAGATGCAGATGAGTAGAATGATGAAGAAGACCAAAGCCACTGGGCTACCTGTATCTGCACACGCAATATCCAACATGTCATGTCATTTCACTTTGTTTATTTCCAATAATGTTTATTTTTAAAGCATATTAATACTAATATTACACACTCTCACACGTATAACATTTTCTATAAATATTTGTAACACTGTTAAACTGGAAAAATTAAACTCCTGCGTTAACGTGCTGAGTTCGACTGCATATATATATATATATATAAACTTTATTGTACATTATTATTATGATTACATTTTAGATTTATTGCATATTATTAACAAGTACATATATGTTATGAGACATTTTCAAGGTGAGAAATGTTGAGGACTCACTTTTTGTTTATTTCCAGTAATGTTTATAAAGTATATTATATTATATTATATTATATATACACACATAATTTATAAAGTATATATTAAACATTATTTGAAATAAATATTATATATATAGTTTTTTAAGAAAATAAAACTTTGTTTAATTAAAAACATTTACAAAATAAAATTATAATATAATTACTTAGCAAATATACTGTATATACACTACCAGTCAAAAGTTTTTGAACAGCAAGATTTTTAATGTTTTTTAAAGAAGCCTGTATTTATTTTCTCCAAAATACAGCTAAATTAGTAATATTGTGAAATATTTTTACTATTTAAAATAGGCGCTTTCTATTTGAATATATTTTAAAATGTAATTTATTCCTGTGATCAAAGCTGAATTTTCAGCATCATTACTTAAGTCTTCAGTGTCACATGATCCTTCAGAAATCATTCTAATATGCTGATTTGCTGTTCAAGAAACGTTTCTTCTTCTTCTTATTATTATCCATATTTAAAACAGTTGCGTACATTTTTTTAAGATTCTTTGATGAATAGAAATAGCCAAAGATCAGCATTTACACAGGAATCAATAGGAATAAATAAGAAATACATAAAATATATATTCAAATAGAAAGCGGTTATTTTAAATAGTAAAAATATACTTTGGATCAAATAAATGCAGGCTTGATGAGCAGAAGAGACTTCATCGAAAAACATTAAAAATACTTTATTGTATATTATTATATAGTATTTTATATTGTAGTATTGTAGTATTTTATATTGTTACAATACTTTTTTTTTTTTTTAACCATATTTTATATTATTACCAGTGTATGTTATGAGACATTTTCAAGGTGAGAAATGTTGAGGACTTACGGGCAGGTGCTTTGCAGACGATTCGGCTGCGGCTGTTCGAGCAGCTTGTGTGGGTCCAGGTGCCGCTGCTAGACACCATGACTGCGCAGATCTGCGACACCTGTAGTGATGATTGTGACCTTGAAGTTGCATTCCATCTAGAGAAGTCCAGTTCGCTGCCATCATACCAACCCGTGGGTTTACCTTGTGTAAAGATTTACAAAGATTAACAGAACAGAAATAAGTCTATGAAGCCTCTTGTTTTTTGTAAACATTTCTATTTTTACGCTGTGTCATTTAAAGATCCATATTGCCATGCATTACACAACTATTCTGCTTTTCATATAGTGTGACTGAAGGCAGATTAAATCATCATTTCACCTTTGGCATCAACGTTGAGTGCCAGCCACACTCGGCTTGTGATGGAAGGGTTGTTATTTATGTACTCCGAGACAAAATCATTCTCTTCTTTACTCTTGATGGTTAAAAGCTTGGAGGATGAATCTGCCAGTTACATGGGAGAAATACAGTAGTTAGACACTTTTAGGTTGTTTTTAAATGGTTTATACAGTTTTTAGTGATTATATCAGGTTTGGATTTGGAACAGTTTAAAATGGAAATACAGTATGTAAAATGCCACTTTTCATCTGATGCTTATTGCACAGAAAAAGACTGACTTTTAAGAGCAAGAATATTTTGTGCTAGTATTTGAGTTTTTTTCAAGTTGGTTTATTATCATGGTAATGCAAATTTCAAATATGCCCCTAAATGGAAGTTTTGGTTGGCTGCATGTGTATTGTTGTACGTATCTAACCTTCAAATTGGACGTGATGCAAGGTGAAACTTTAAAATTATTTTTTTATATTTAAATTACCCCATGATTTACTCACCCTCAAGACATCCTAGGTGTATATGACTTTCTTCTTTCAGACAAATGCAATTTGAGTTGTACTGAGTTGACTTGTACTGAAAAATGTCCTGACTCCTCCAAGCTTTATAATGGCAGTGAATATGTGTTGAGATTTTGAAGTCCAATAATGTGCATCCATCCACCATAAAAAGTACTCCACATGACTTCTGAAGTAAATCAATGCGTTTGTGTAAGAAAAATATCCATATTCACTTCAGAAAGCCTTCATTAACCCTCCGAACCCATGTGGAGTACTTTTTATGATGGATGGATGCACTTTATTGGACTTCAAAATCTCAACAGCATTCACCACCATTATAAAGCTTGAAAGAGCCAGGACATTTTTAATTTAACTCCGAATGTATTCGTCTTAAAGAAGAAAGTCATATACACTTAGAATGGCTTGGGGGTGAGTAAATCATGGGGTAATTTTTATTTTTGGGTGAAATATTCCTTTAAAAGACAGCAATACAGGACATGGACACTCACCCAGATCCTGACATACGTTCTTGGCAATGTCCATGGTAAAAACAGAGTAGTTGTGTATGTTGAATGCATAACAGTGATCTTTAAAAAGGACCCATGAAGAGTGATCATCGTTCTTGGGACAACCACTGTTGGACTGAGAAGAGAGTTGTGCACTAGTTTCTGGAAAAAAAAATTAAATTTATAAGAACCAGTCTGAGTTTGAGCTTTTCAGAACAACAGTTGTGTTTGTGTTGCATCATTGTCTTACTCTCATTGATGTGGTTGTAACAGATGGCCCCTTCTTGGGCTGCATGACAGTTGACGGCCGTCCAGGTGCCTTTGGAGTCCACAAACACACACTTTTCCTCAGAATCACGGCCGTCGTTGACAAATCCATCTGGTGTGAATTTTACCGCACTCCCATCTGACCACTCAAACGGCCATCCGCTTACCTAGAGAAACATCCGGACAAATTACATGACTATGACAACATCAGAAGTTTAGCTTACAGCTATTAGTTGCGATTATTTATTTCTATTATGGCACAAAACTGTGTACATCTTGTTTGGAGAGGCCGATCCACAGTGAAAAGCCGTCTCTTTTGGCGATCAGTGCCATGTTGTCGTTAGTGGTTTTGTCAGGAATGCTTGCAAGATGGCCTCCGTTGCGGCCACACTCTTGCATTGCCTGATACCAGTCCATTCTCTTGGCCACCCGACGGTAACTTATGCCATCCGGAGTCTTAACGTCAACCACACCCTTCATAAATTCGTCTTTGGGATCTGTAAAAGACATTTATGTAAGTTTATAAATAAAATTTAAAATAAGGTCTTTTTCGAGTCTTTTGGCTAATATTTATATAGGCGTAGGGAACATACACTACCATTTTTATAATGAAATTAATACTTTTATTCAGCCAGAATGCATTAAATTGATAAAAAGTGAAAATAAAAACATTATAATTATTTCTAATCTATTTTAAATTTATAAAGATTTCTATTCCAAATAGATGCTGTTCTTTCCTGAAAAAAAAAAAAAAAAAAAAATTATTAATTATATATAATTATATATATATATAAACAGAAAACCATTACCTAAAATTGTAATAAAATTTCAGAACATTACTGATTTTAGAGTTTTTATTTTCCATTATTTATTTATTTGTTTGTTTGTTTTTCCTGGAGTGTGACAAATACATTTTGCAATAAATAAATTATATACAATATTTACATTTTATTTCAAATAGTTTGTATTTTAAGTAAGGCTGGCAAACGATTAATCGCAATTAATCGCATACAAAATAAAAGTTTGCGTTTGCCTAATATATGTGTGTATACTGTGTGTAATTATGTAGTATATGTAAATACAGGCACATTCATGTATGTATTTAAGAGAAATATGTTATTTATGTACAAAATATTTTTATTTATATAATATAAATTCTATAAAAATTATAATAAATACATATACTTGTAAATATTTCTTAAATATATACATGAATGTGCTTGTATTTATATATACTACATAATTACACACAATACACACACATATATTAGGCAAATTCAAACTTTTATTTTGTATGTGATTAATCACGATTAATCGCGATTAATCATTTAACAGCCCTAATTTTAATTTATTTGAGGTGATGAAAACCACATGCTTACTAACGATAAAAAATATAAAATATGTTTTAGATGGATTATAGCATGTCAGACTTCTTTCATGTCATTCCAATTACTCATTTTGCACTTTATGGCTCAATAAAAATATTTTTGTAAAAATATATTTATACCTAATGAGGAAAACAAACTGAAACTCATGGGTGATGGTTTACCATTTTCAATCTTGCACACCACAATACTCCGCTGTTTGAAGTGAGTGAAATAACGTGGATTTGTTATTATTTCCCACTCTCCGTTTATGTTGAGGCCAACCATGAAGGGCTCTGTGAAGTTTGGTCTTTGACCATATTTCCAGTTGGAGAACTGCACATTGCTGCCATCTAGCCACTTCTGCTGCTCATCTAAACCAAACACATCATACAGGGCAAAAATGAACAGCTTGTTGATACTTTCTTACTGTCTTTTCACATAAAGGCTGAAATACACTACTTGACTTTTGCCAAAAATTTCCCCCCAGTTTTCAGTCTTAAAGTAAAACTCCACTTTTTTTGAAAACAGGTTCATTTTCCAACTCCCCTATACAAATGTGTTTTACCATTTTTGAATCCATTCAGCCGATCGCCAGGTCTGGCAGTAGCACTTTTAGCATAGCTTAGAATAAATCACTGAATCCAATTAGACCATTAGCATCTCACTATAAAGTGACTAAAGAGTTTCGATATTTTTCCTAATTAAAACTTGATTCTTCTGTAGTTGCATTGTGTACTAAGACTGGCGGAAAATGACAAGTTGCGATTTTATAGGTCGATATGGCTAGGAACTATACTCTCATTCCGGCGTAACAATCAAGGAACCTTGCTGCCGTACTATGGGTGCAGCAGGCGCAATGATATTACGCAGCCGTCAACTCTGCTGGCTGCAACTCTGCATCTACACAAACTTAACTTTCAGGTGCTGCGTAATATCATTGCGCCTGCTGCACCCATGGTACGGCAGCAAAATTCCTTGATTATTACGCCGGAATGAGAGTATAGTTCCTAGCCATATCGACCTAGAAAATCGCAACTTTTCATTTTTCCGCCATTTTTAGTACACGATGCAACTACGGAAGAGTCAAGTTTTAACAAGATTAAACTTTAGGAAGTGATCATCTTACCTTTCTTGTTTTTGCTCATTCCCAGCCACACAAACATCACCAAGTTTTTGAATGGCTGCAACTGCTGTCTGATGAACTCATTCTCCGCCTCATCACGGATAGTCAGGATTTCTCCAAACCCAGCTAAAATGCAGACAAGATTACTATAAATGGCCATGTGCAGACTGTAGCTAAATTCAGCTGTCAATTTACCTTTTAATGCTTAATCTTGTTCTGTACACACAGCGTAAATTAGTGGCTTACAGAAAATGTAGGTAGTGACAACCACATTTGCAGAAATTCAATGCGGTGGGTACAAAAACAAACAGAACAACTAAGAGCAAATAAGAACAAGCCTATAATAAACTTAAAGGGAACCCTGGGTATTAAGACTTGTTTGGCTTAATATAACATAAATTGTCTTTTACTGAAATATGTGGTAGAAAACATAAATTTAAAAATTTATGTTATTTAAAAAATACACATCATTTTATACATATTTTAAACTATAGGGGGCGCTATTATTTGGATGACGTGAAATGGTCCCTCTCACTGAGCTCCTGCCGGTACCTGTTGCTATTTTTAACCGCAGCACAACTCGGGAAATAAAATACTAATACAATGCCACACTGTGTGGCTTTTGGTTGTAATTTTGAGTTGAAAGGCGACCAGAGGAGCGATAAGAAGATGAGACTTTTAGTCTCATCTTCTTATCGCTTTGAGGCTTTTAGTAGACCACAACTATTGAAAGAGGTTACAAATGGCAGAGACAAGAAACGCTAGATGCCATCCTTGTCATGACGCTTGCCACAGCCACTGAAGGAGTTTCTCAGTGCAGATTTTGACAGGTGTTTAGACTCCTTGTGGGGAAAAAACAATGGTATGGCATTTGGTTTAAGCCTACCCTTATATCCATTGCCACCTGTAAGCTCTTTCAGTTGTTGTTGTCATCATACTAGTATTTTATTTTCCCAATCAGGTAGCGGCAGTAGCTCACTGAATGCAGCCATTTCACTTCATCTAAATAATGGCACCCCCCATAGTCCAAAACATGTATAAAATGATGTGGATTAATTACATAACATAAATCTTTCAGTAAATAACATAAATAAGTCTTAATACCCGGGGATCCCTTTAAGTCCAAACGTGTTATCTTAGAAATAAGCTACACCTGCCTACTTTATTATCTCTATAAAACAAATTGCTTGTAAGGTGAGGCCAAACAACAAGCCTAAAGATGCTTAATAAACATCACTTATAATAAGTGGAAATGACAACCCTTAATGGAGAAGTTCACTTCCAGAACAAAAATTTTACAGACATCCAAGATGTTCATGTCTTTCTTTCTTCAGTCGTAAAGAAATTATGTTTCTTGAGGAAATCATTTCAGGATTTCTCTCAATATAGTGGACTTCTATGGTGCCCCCGAGTTTGAACTTCCAAAATGCATAGTACAATTTATATATTTTAACCTCAAACAACTTGGTGTAATCCAGGTCAAAACCCCCTTCTTATTTTCTAATTGTAATTTTTTTTTTTGGAAAATAATCGTTTTGCTAGATAAGACCCTTCTTCCTTGGCTGGGATCATTTAGAGCCCTTCGAAGCTGCAGTGAAACTGTATTTTAGAAGTTCAAACTCGCGGGCACCATAGAAGTCCACTATATGGAGAAAAAAAAAAAAAAAAAAAAGTAAAGTTTTCCTTAAGAAACATCATTTCTTTACGACTGACTAAAAGAAAGACACGAACATCTTGGATGACAAGGGGGTGAGTACATTATCTGTAAAACTTTTGTTCTGGAAATGAACTTAAAAAGTGCACTTTGCAAAGTAGCCTTCCATTCATAATAAAACAACTTTTGACGGTTTATTTAAAATCACTGAACATAACCATTCTTTGGCTGCTGTAATATTACTTTGGTCAAAAATAGCAAATACCAAACATGTACGATTGCAAAATATTGCTATAGATATAATCATCACAGTTTCAAGAGTGAGTTCTGTTGTGTACACACACAAAACAATAATTTTTGGGTTTTCACTACTGTACTGAAATGCAGTTGTCACTCCTGAAATTTTACAGTGTGGCCATTGTGAAATTGAGATATGACTTCTGGTAATGCTCATTAGAAATCATTAAACATAGGCTTTTATATAACATTGACCTGACAGGAAACTCAGCAGAAAAAGAAACATGAAACTTGCTGTGTCCAGTATTTTAAAGGTACCAGATATGATCCATCCATACCAAGAGACTTGCAGATCTGCTGCTGATTGTTTTCGTTGCTGGCCCACCTGGAGGCCCCCAGCAGTAACGTGTAGCAGTTCTTCCTAAAGTGGAACCAGTTCTGTCCATTACTTTTGTGAGGACATTTAACTGAATCTACTTCAGGCGTGATGGTCTTCTCTATTAGGAAAAAAATGCATTTTTAAGCAAAACATGTAACAAAACGATGAAAAGCACAGGGAACAGTTAGCACTTAGGAACTGAATCCTCACTGTGTGGGATGTGGCAGATCGCTCCTGAAAGCTCTTTCTCACACTCGGTTGCTTTCCAGAAACCGTCAGTGTCCAGATACACACAGGCTCCTTTGGTGCCGTCAGAGGTCCAGCGGCTGAACTCAGTGTGGCTGTGGTCTGTCCAGTGGTAGTGCTCCCCTTCCTTGATTAAAATAATAATAATAATAATCAGGAATGATCATGACACTAAAGTGTGAACATTCGTAAGTTTGGAGTCAGAAGGTTTTTTTTCCCAAACAAATTACATTCATTTTTTATACAGTGGCATGCAAAAGTTTTGGAACCCCTTGCAAAATCTGTAAAAATGTTTAACAAAATAAGAGAGATCATACAAAATGCATGTTATTTTTTATTTAGAACTGTCCTGAGTAAGATATTTTACATAAAAGATGTTTACATACACTCCACAAGGCCAAAAAATAACCCCCTTCAAAAGTTTGGGAACCCTTGGTTCTTATTACTGTGTGTGGTTACCTGGATGATCTACGACAGATTTTTTTTTGTTTTTTTGATGGTTGCTCTTGAGTCCCTTGTTTGTTCTGAACAGTTAAACTGAGCACTGTTCTTCAGAAAAATCCTCCTGCAGATTCTTCAGTTTTCCAGCATCTTTTGCATATTTGAACGTTTTCCGGCAGTGACTGTATGATTTTGAGATCCATTTTTTCACACTGAGGACAACTGAGGGACTCAAACACAACTATTAAAAAAAGGTTCAAACATTCACTGATGCTCCAGAAGGAAACACATTGCATTAAGGGTGAAATGCCAGGGTGTGAAAACTTTTGAACAGGATGAAGATGTCCAAATTGTTCTTATTTTGTTGAAATATATATATTTTTTCTATTTAGTACTGCTCTTCGGAAGCAACAGAAGATACTTAAGACAAATTACGTACAATTTACCTTGATCTTCAAATTCAAAACATTTTCACCCCCTTAATGGCTCCTAATATGTCGTGTTTGCTTCTGGAGCATCAGTGAATGTTTGAACCTTTTTTTTAATAGTTGTGTTTGAGTCCCTCAAGTGTGAAAAGATGGATCTCAAAATCATACAGTCACTGCTGGAAAAGGTTTAAATATGCAAAAGATGCTGGAAAACTGAAGAATCTGCAAGACCTGGAGGATTTTTCAGAAGAACAGTGCTCAGTTTAACCTTATCAGAACATACAAGGGACTCATGAACAACCATCACAAAACAAAAAAACAGTCGTAGATCATCCAAGTAACCACACACAGTATTAAGAACCAAAGGTTCCCAAACTTTTGAAGGGGGGTATTTTAATAATTTCAGCTATTTTTTGGTCTTGTGGACTATATGTAAACATCTTTTATGTAAAATATCTTACTCAGGACAGTACTAAATAAAAAATAAAATGCATTTTGTATGATCTCTCTTATTTCGTTAAAATTATTCACATTTTCACAGATTCTGCAAAAAGTTACCAAACTTTTGCATGCAACTGCGGTTCCTGTCCCAGGAAAATACAGTTTGAGGGAAATAAAAAACTTTTTTTAAATTGTAATAATATTACACAAAATTGCAGTTTTTACTATATTTTTGATCAAATTAATGCAGCCTTGGTGAACACAAGAGATTTCTTTGAAAAGCATTAAAAAATGTTAGCAACCCCCAACATTTAAATGGTACTGTATGTCGGTGACTTAGAAAGCATGGAGCATGTGATCTTTACTCACGTCTTCACTGAGGAGTCCAATCCAGAGTGGTTGTTTTCTCCGAGAAACTTCAACTGTGAGCATTGCTTGGACATATGCATCAGGTACGCTGGCTAACTCCATATTTAAGCTCTGGCACAACTGAAGAGCCTCCGTCCATGTTAAATTGTTTTGCTGTACCACCCTGAATGTATGATTATGAACCGTCAAATTATCCCTAGGTGCAGGGCTCTCTGGTTTATCTGGGGAAATTGTCAGTTGGTTGTTAATCAACAGAACACTATTTCATATAACATACAGATGACTGGGACACTCGCTGATGGCTCGTACCTGCATAATTCTGGCAGATGGTGAGATTCTGACGGTCAGAGCAGGTGGTATAGTCCCAGCTGCCAATCATGTCAGAATGATCATCATTGTACATGTAGGCACAGAGCTCAACGGAATCCTTTTCAAACGCCTGCCGTGCAGAAAAAAAGAGAAACCCTCAGATTAAGTGCATCATGCTAACACCATGGCCAGAAAATGTTGAAAAGCTTCTGAAATTAAAAGTAAAGCCAACTGAAAACAAGATACGGCATATGGGAGATGAAAAACTGTATAGGAAGAAAAAAGTTTCCCACAATTTTTTATTTTGCATTAGAGTGACTAGAGACTTAGTTCACCTAAAAATGAAAACATGTACGATGCATATGACTTTCATTCTATCATCAAGAAAATAAGGAGATGTTTTGAGGAATGTTCATGAAAATGAGGGCAAAGGCTATCAAGATCCAAAGATGCACTTGTATTTTTGTTTTCAACTTATTTTATGACTTCGGAAGATCATTAGGAGTAGGATTAATCTATATTATAATGCTGTTTTCAAAAGTCTGGTGTTGGTAAGTTTTTTTAATGTTTCTGAAATAAGAAAGAGTATTTATCTGATTAAAAAATATAGTAAAAACAGTAATATTGTGAAATATTACAGTTTCAAATAATGAATTTTAAAATGTAATTTATTTCTGTGATCAAAACTGAATAGTCAGCAGCCATTACTCCAGTCTTTAGTGTATTTTACTTTAATACATTAGTAGTATTTTTGTGAAAACTGATTTTTTAGGGATTCTTTGATGCACATAAAGTTCAAAAGAACAGCACTCATTTATTAAATAAATAAATAAAAGGAAAATTAAAGAAACAATTCACTTATTTTGCAAACTCTTTACCAGCAAATAAATAAATAAAGTTACAACTGGTTAACTGATTAAAAAATAAATGAAATAATGAAATCAAAAATAAGAAAGAAAAGAAACAATTCACCTTTTCTTGCTACATTTTTTGCAAGAATCTTATTTGTAGCAATGCAAATTATTAATTTTTATATACTAATACAACAAGAAAACAGTAATAATTGAATAATATTATTCTATAATGCAGTAGTAATATAAAATAATAAAACAATATAATAATTTAGAAAATTAATACAGTTCATAATATATATATATTTAACATTTATTTTAATTAGGGATTCAAGCGCAAATCTTTTGTAACATCGTAACGTCTTTACTGTCACATTTGATCACACATTTGATTTGATCAATTTTCATTTTTGGGTAAACTAGGGTGCGTTTATGTGTTGCAAGTTATTGCAAATACGTGAGGAACAAAACAGTTCTTTGTATAATCTATAACGTGGCACAAATGCTGCTGAAAATCCAGTGCTTTGGACCGGATCTTCAGATCTTTGTGGTCAACGATATAACTTCCAAGACTTTTTAAAGCAGATGGACACTTGCATTGATGAATATGGGTCGTAACTGGCCATGCAGGAGAGGATTGAAGTTCAGATATGTAACTGGCGTGTTGTCCACCCACTGAGTGTCATGAAGCTTGATCTTTAGGCCGATCCAGACTCTCTGAGGTTGTCCGGGTAACTGTGGTAACAGTGTAGTGACGAAATCTAAATGGAGGAAAGATGCACAGGACAGACAGAGAAAGAGAGATTCAACTGACATTACTAAGGGTACTAAGCATGAATAAATGTGTTTTATATTAAAATGTGTTCTCTATGGATTTTAATAGTATATTAATTAAACACACCCTGTTCAACCTGGTCAGATATGGTGACCAACGTGCCTCTCAGACTTTGGCAGAACTCACTAGCTTCTTTGAAGCTTTGGAAATAAGACTGGGATAAAATCGTGTAGCACTGCAAGACATGCATACAATGAAGTCATTAACAAAAAACATTTGTTCAAAGTTCAAGAGATGTGACTGGCTGTGTGTGCATGTCCGACCTTGTCTCTGAAGTGATATGAATTTCCCCCACACGGGGAGCCGACCGGATGCGGTTCTGGGGTTCCTTTCTCCGCAGAAGTGACGTTCAGGGTCTCGCACACAAACGGCTGTCTTTCATTACAGTTGCTACGAAAACCTACAGAGAAAAAAAAATTAAAGAGGATCAACTGCTGATGTCAGTTTAGAGTCAATTGTTTTGTTTTCTTTGCAGCCAAAAAATATTCTCATGTTTTATAACTATCATTATGGTTGACCCACTGTTGTCACATGGACCCACAGTGTCCTTACCACCTTTCTGGGCCTTGAAAATGTCAGTTGCATTGCTGTCTATGCAGGGTCAGAAAGCTCTCGGATTTCATCAAAAATATCTTAAAGGGGTCCTATTATGCTTTTTCGCTTTTTGAATTTTAGTCAGTGTGTGGTGTGTATGTTTGGGCACAAAAAAAATCTACAAAGTTACAAATCTCAAAGTCCACTCCAAAGGGAGATATTTCATTTTTTAAAAATCCTTTTTCAAGAACTACAACGAACGGCTCCTTTGGACTACAGTGTTTGTTTATGTTGTCACAACACAGTCCATTAGAATATCATTAAAATAAATCCCGCCTACAGAAATTTGAGTGGTTGGGCGTTGGGACGAGGTGGGGGATTAGCCTAACTTTAGGGATGCAGTGGGGAGAGCCGGTTCCACGGCAAACCACGGCGCTGCTGGTATAAACACAAGCATTGACTAGAGTGGCCGTGATCAGCACTGGTGGCTGTGTCGGAGCGTAACACACCGCAGATGTGTGCAGTGTGTGGTAAGAGATTTATTCATCATACAGTGTAGATAGCTTCACTTATAACATGAGTGTTTTTAAAATGTATAAAGTTTAGGGGTGTAACGATACATGTATTTGTATCGAACCGTCACGGTACAGGCATCTCGGTTCGGTGCATGAGGCCTTACAACGAATACAGGCAATTCACCCTCAATCCAGAAGGGGGCGCCCGCAGTAATCCAACTCTGTTGGATTACTCAGAAGAACAACGAATGCCAGAAGTTGCGCACTTGAAAACAAAGCCCACTAGACAGTGACCATGTGCTGATTCTGAACGCGTCTCTCACTGACAAAGGAGTATAACGTTACTTTAAGGCTTGCGCACTCAACTGTCTGCGAAATGGAGCTTTGTGCTCTTGTGTCCTACCTCTCTCATTCAGCACAAATACAAATATTCCATAATAGCTACATATCTGCGATGCATTCAAATGCTAAACTATTATTTATGTAAATTATAGGCTTTGTACTTCAGTTGCGTTCTAACGGTGACACATAAGGTGGGCGTGCTGATGTTCACTGTGTTTTGTTTTGATAAAGCACCAACTGCGCTGTCAAATTAGCAGTGCTATGTGCCTGGAACTGATATGTTTTGTGTTTGTGTGCGCCAGGCGTGATTACTTCAACTTTCCTCATACCAGCAAAATCAACTGAAACAAAAAACAAACAGAATGTCACTTTCTGCCATTTGAGTTTCCTTTCCATCACAAAACTGAATTGAAACTCAGCAAACATAGGCTACGTTACATGCTGCACAGTTTTTTTTCTCTTTTTTTCTCTAGTTATCAGTTAACTAAATTAAATATATGTCAAGTATTTTTTCCTTGTACGGATATATGTACTGCAGATTTTATAGCCTATATGTGAAATTAATTTGATATAATATTTAGCATCTTCACATGTAGGTGGAAAAACACTGTAATGTGTACTACTGTCTGTTTAAAATAAATGAAAAGAAACCTAGCATGTTTTTTTTTTTTCTGTTGTACCAAAATCGTATCGAACCGTGACCCTCAAACCGAGGTACATACCAAACCGTGACATCTGTGTACCGTTACACCCCTAATAAACTTGCACTAGACTAGTCTAGGCTAATCAGTGATGATGTTCTTTGATAATGTTAAATGTTCTTTAGTTATTTTCTGTAGCTGCTTTTTGAATAACTAAGGAAATATAAGCATTATAATTAGTAACTTACAGTGTTTTTATTCAATTGTTGTCATGTTAAGTACAAATTAAGTCATATTAAAAATATTAACTGTTTTTAGCCTTTTACTGGAGCTGGTTTTGGGCAATGAAATTAAGCATGTAAGTAATTTAATAAATTAGCGAAATAATATCATGTATTGTTATCTCGCAGGGTGCCGATAGGACCCAACATTACTGTAGCGTCAACTATGCCTTAATATATCCTTGACTATAACGAAGCAGATGGAACTTGCTGCTTTGGCAAGGGGCGTGGCAGTACTGAAACATCGTAAAAGCTGTTCGCCAATCACAACGCACTGGAACAGCTAACCAATCACAACACATTTCGTTTTTTGGAAGGCGGGCCTTTATCAAACCTGGAACTAATCAAGCCATTTGTGCCAGGCTGGGAAGAAAGGTATTGTAATAATGGAAATTATGTAAAACATAATGCGTTTTTCGAAGCACTAAGCATGAGAGCATGTTCTAGTACATCCCTAAAACAAAATTAAGACTTTGAAAAAGAACATAATAGAACCCCTTTAATTTGTGTTCCAAAGGCGAACGCAGGTCTTACGACATGAGGGTGAGTAATTAATGACAGAATTTACATTTCTGAGTGAACTATCCCTTTAATGTTTTATTAAATTTATACTGTCACTTTGTTCAGCTAGTGGAAAAACATGTAAAGCATTGGTCTCAAACGCAATTCTCTCTGGAGCCTCTGCACAGTTTAGCTCCAACCCTAATCAAACACACCTGATCCAGCTAATCAAGGTCTTCAGGATTAGTAGAAATTTCCAAGCAGGTGTGAGTTGGAACTGGTTGGAGCTAAACTCTGCAGAGCTGCGGCCCTTCGAGAATTGAGTTTGAGACCACTGATGTAAAGGTTGAGTGAGTCATGGGTTTTTTTAACATTACTAGGAAATTCATCAGAATCAGTGATTAAACTTCTTCAAATGAAAAACAAGTCAAGCTGCTCCAAAACAAACTGAATGATGTTGAAATTACTTTCAGGAATCACAATGAGACTTTCATACCGGGTACAAATGAGATAGGAGTGATAGAGGGGCACCTGCCCAGAAATGCTGAATGATAGTAGTGCATGTGGCTAAGCCTGCAAAAAAACACACACACACACACACACACACACACACAGACACACACATACCAATAAATGAAATCCAGATAAATAAAAGAGAGGTTCATGGTTATTATTGTGTTCTTGATGAGATTTGGATAAGGTATGAAAAAGCAGAACTTACATGTAGGGAACGTGAGGACCAGGGTAACGAAGATCTGCCCACCACTGTACAATCTCTGTCCCTGAATGCTACAGATAATTAAAAATAGATTAATTACTGGCTGAATAATCATATACTTGCTCATATTAAAGGGTTAATTCACCCAAAAATGAAAATGCTGTCATTAAATAGTCACACTCATGTCGTTGCAAACCCTTAAGACTTTTTTTTTTATCTTCAGAACACAAATTAAGATATTTTTGATGAATGGCATGGGTGTTGTTTCTTACAGTACTGCCAGCAGAACATTAAAAAAGAAACAAGTAATTGATTTTAATTTTTGATACACTAATATATAAAAACTAAAAAAAAAAAAAAAAAAAAGTTATGCGTTTTTGTTTCAATCTACCAATAATAATGCACATAGGCTATTGTTTTTATAGATACAAACACATGCAACAGGTAAAATGGCATGCTCAGTTTTGTATTTAAGATTAACTAATCATTATTGAGATGTTATTTTAAAGCTATTTATTTAATATATAAAAATTAGCTGTAAATTTTTATATCTGATTTAACAGCACTCAGTTCAAAAGGATAAGTTTTATTATTCAAAATAAAATCATATAGTAATTACTACTGTTCAAAATGGGAGTTTGGGGCCAGTAAGTTATAAAAAATAAAAATAAATACTATTAGCAAGGATGCTTTAAATTGATAAACAATCTGTTTTCAACAGTTCAGCGTTGACATTACAGCAGTTAAATTTTAAAATATAGTTAAAACAGTTATTTTAACATTTCACAATAGTATTATTTTTGCTGTATTTTTAATCAAATAAATACAGCCTTGATGAGCTACTTCTTTCAAAAACATTAAAAAGCTTACCGATGCTACATTTTTGAACATTAGCTTGTTTATTGGACAGCAGTGTATCACTTTTTTAAAAATGTTAAAAAGTTGAATTCATAAATTTTTAAATAACTTTTAATTATGTTTTAAATAATAACAAATGAAAAATAAATAAAAGTAAAAGAAAATTCTAAATAGTTTTTAGAGTAATGTTCTGTGCAATAAATGTGATTTTTTTTTATGGCTTAAATATGTTTTATGCATTTACTTGTCAGTATGTGTAGGCCTCATTTTAAGACGTCACCAACATTCTGTTTTGACAGTCTTTAATTTAAAAAGTCAGACCTCCCCAAACCCCCTGTAATTCAGGGTTTATAAAAACATCTGCCCCCTCTGGTACCTCAGAAAGACGCTCCTGTAGGCGGCGCACGGCATTAAAGGTGTCAGGTGAAGCGAGTTTACTGCTGTTGCTGCTGCAGTACAAGACGGCCTCCTCAAAGGACAACTTTGGCTCTGTTACAAACCAGAACTCCTGGCCGTCTATAAACACTGATGTGTCATGGTGCCCTTCTGTTAGCAGTGAAACACAAAACATGTCAGTGATTTCACAAAAAAGTACATAATGCATGACATACTTGGGCATTTGATTTGAAATCTATGCTCTACCTGCGTTGTACCATTCTGGTGTTTTTGGTTTATGACCTAGAGAATGACAAAAAGACCATGAAATCAGCATATGTTTTTTGTTAAAAACACGTTAGCTAGGCTCACGTGGCTTCAAACCTGTATGCTGTCAGTTTTTTTTCATGGAACACAAAAGGTGAAATTCTTAACATACTTGTAGTTCTTTTACAGTACATGCAATTACAATGAAGCATACACTTTTCAAACTCATAAAACTGCAAAAAACACATTTCCACAAATTTGTTGTTTGCAAAGTAAATATAGAATTTATATACATAAGTATTAAAAACTGAAAACTTTAAAAAGGCATTTGGTGTTGTTTACCTCGTGGTATCTGACACACCCATTCCAGTTTGGCGTCGCAGTGAAAGGTGCTGGGATAAAAAGACCGTGGAGCAGCATTATGAAACAGGAGGTAGAGAAACGGCTTATAGGCTCCTTTCAAAGTCTGATGATACAACACACAGACAAAAAAAAATAGCAATAAATGATTACAAGCTGTTAAAATTCAAACACCATTTGGTTCCTACTGTGTAACATCTACTATTCTATAATCAATGTTTTTTGTCCTTATTATTGTCTGTTTGATATGGAAGCCTTTTTGAATAAAAAAAATAAAAGGTAATTGCAAGTTTTTAATCTCACAACTGACTTTTTTCCTCACAATTGCAAGTTTACATCTTGTAGTGCTGACTTTTGTTTTCAGAATTGCGATATAAGCTTGCAGTTCTAACTTTTTTCTCAGAATTGCATTATATGAACTCGTAATTGCTAGTTATAAAGTCAGCAGTGTGTAATATAAAAAAACAAGAAGTCACAATTCTGAGAAATAAAGTCATAAATAAAGTTTTTAAAGAGGTCATATGATGCGGTTTCTTGTTTTTCTTTGTCATTGGAGTGTTGCAAGCTGTTTGTGCGTATATAAGATCTGTAAAGTTCCAAAGCTTAAAGTCTCAAACCCAAAGAGATATTTATTATAAAAGTTAAATGAGAAGTCCACTTCCAAAACAAAGATTCACATATAATGTACTCATCCAAGATGTTCATGTCTTTCTTTCTTCAGCCGTAAAGAAATTATGTTTTTTGAGGAAGACGTTTCAGGATTTTTCTCCATGTAATGGACTGCTATGGTGCCCCGATTTTGAACTTCCAAAATGCAGTTTAAATGCAGCTTTAAACGATCCCAAATGTGGTTGTAAACAATCCCAGCCGAGGAAGAAGGGTCTTATCTAGCGAAACGATCGGTTATTTTAAAAAAAAAAACACAATTTAAATACTCTTTAATCTCTTTTTAACCTCTTTAAAATCGGGGCACCATAGCAGTCCATTATATGGATAAAAATGCTGAAATGTTTTCCTCAAGAAACATAATTTCTTTATGACTGAAGAAAGAAAGACATAAACATCTTTGATGACAAGGGGGTGAGTACATTACAGTGCCCTCCACTAATATTGGCACCCTTGGTAAATATGAGCAAAGATGGCTATGAAATTAATTCTGCTTTGTTTATCTTTTTGATCTTACATTCAAAAAATTCACAAAATGCTAACCTTTCATTGAAGTAAAATAATTAAAAGTGGGGGGAAACTTACGTTCTGAAATAAATGTTTTTCCTCAAGGCATGGTGGGCACAATTATTGGCACCCTTAGAAATTCTAATGAGTAAAATATCTCTGAAGTATATTCCCATTCATATTTGCATTTATTTAACACACTAGAATGACTAGGAGTATGATATTGTCCAGCTATGACTTCCTGTTTCACAGGATTATAAATATGAGGAGCACAAATGCCAAATTCCCTTAATCATCCATCACAAGGAATAAAACCAAATAATATAGTTCTGATGTGCAGAACAAGATTTTTGAGCTTCACAAAATAGAAAGTGGCTGTAAGAAAAGAGCTAAAGGATTGAAAATCCCAATTTCCATCATTTCCAATTCCAATCAACTAAAGATGTTACAAATCTGCCTGGAAAAGGATTTGCGTCTATATCGTCCTAATGAATGGTGAGGAGGAGAGTTTAAGTGTCCAAAGACTCTCCAAGGATCACAGCTGGAGAATTGCAGAGATTAGTTGAGTCTTGGGGTCAAAAGACTAAAAAATAAAACAGCCCCTGCATCACCACATGTTGTTCAGGAGGGTTTTAAGAAAAATCATCCTTGCTCATCCAAAAATAAACTCCAGCATATTCAGTTGTCAGACACGACTTGAACTTCAAACAGGACTGGCTTCTGTGGTCAGATGAAACTAAAAAAAAATAGTTTTCTGGCAGCAAACCCACCAGATTGGTTTGGTACAAAAAGTACCCCATGCCGACGGTTAAATATACTGCTGGACCTTTAATGTCGTGGGCTTATTTTCCCGTCAGGGTCCTGGACATCTCGTTCAGATACATGGCATCATGGATTCTAGCAAATACCAACAGATAAAATATCTAAATCTGACTGCATCTGTTAGAAGTTCCATAATGAGCTGTGGTTGGATCTTCCATCAGGACAATGATCCAAATCAAACATCAAAATCAACACAAAAACGTGTCACTGAGCATAAAATGAAGCTTCTGCCATGGCCGTCCCAGATGCCTGACCTGAACCCTATAGAAAATGCATGAGGTGAACTGAAGAGAAGAAGCACCAGCATGGAGCTGGGAAACTGAAGGATCTGAAGAGTTTCTGTATGAGGGAATGGTCTCTGATCTCTTGTCAGGTGTTCTCCAAACTCTTCAGGCATTAAAGGAGAAAACTCAGAGCTGTTATCTTGAATAAAGGACGTTGCAATAATTGGGTGCCAATAACTGTGGTCAACATGAACTAGAGAAAAACATTTATTTCATAATAAGATTTTCCCCCTGCTTTCCATTGTTTTACTTCAATGACAGGTTAGAATTTTGTGAATTTTTTGAATACAAGATTAAAAGGATAAACAATGCAGATTTATTTTCACAGCCACCTTTGCTCATATATTAATGGAGGGCACTGTATATGTGAATCTTTGTTTTGGAAGTGGACTTCTTTAAGACTTTAAGAAGCCACGCCTTCCTAAAACGGCTCGTTCAAACACGCCCCCACATGTCTATGTCACGGTGTGGGTAGATTTGCATAACACCACCCGTAACTATTATTCTCACTGTAGTATTGTTGCAGCTGCCACCATGCTGGGGAGACGCTGTGTGTTTCATTGCAAAAGCGACAGTACTTTGTTTAGTCTTCCAAATTAGGACACAACTAGAAATCAGTGGCTAAGTTATATTTCTAACACTGTTCCAGAACAGTACAATCCAAATATTTGAGCGGGTGCTGCGCATTTTATGGAGGGCTGTTTCCTGAACCTGAGAGAGTAGCCTACAATGGCAGCTGTACACAAAGGGTTTCTGACTCACGGCCTGTAAGTACCTTTTCATATTTAAAGAATTTGCTACCGACTATTCAAACGTGAGTTTCGAGCAGTGTAGAGTAGTGCTTGTCCTTTGTCGTTTCTACGATCACAAATGCAGGCATGGTGTTATGTTTACGCGGTGCAACGCAACACAACGCGTAAAAAGATAGTATTATTATAGTTATGTCCCCACTGGATGCAACAAATGCCTCGTTTATAATGGGTTTTATTGTTTTTTTCTTGTCGCACCACAACATGGTAAGGGACGTAAAATTTCCATTACACGCTTGAGGTATTCGGCCAATCACAGCACACCGGATAGCTGGCCAATCAGAGAACACTTTGCTTTTCAAAACTATGAGCTTTGTAAAATTTAAGCGTTTCAGAAAGGCGGGGCAGAGAGGAGCAACAATAATGTACAGTATGTGGAAAATAACATTTTTTTAAACCTTAAACCGCATAAATACATTGCATTACGCCAAATACACAAAATAATGTTCTTTTTAGCAACATCATATTACCCCTTCAAAAGTTTGTATCTCGCAATTCTGACTTTTTCTCAGAATTGTAAAATTGTAATGCGCAATTCTGTGGGGAAAAAAGTCAGAATTGAGAGATAAAAAGTCACAGGCAGAAATGGGCTTCCATAGTTTGATGCCTCTGATATGTTTTTGAGTGTTTGAATCCTGTTTAATGACAATCTATCGATTTGATTTACCATCTCTCCCTACTTCCAAATAGAAGGCAAAGGCCATATGTAGGTCATGCTGTGACTATTCTAGATTTCCGATTATTGATTGGCTGTTAGCTGCTAACAGCAGCAGGCTGTTTTGTCAATTACTGTCCCATACCAACATTTACACGTCTAAATGAAACAAATATCAACTACATACACCACTGTGTAAAAGTCT
Organism: Cirrhinus mrigala; assembly: GCA_036247105.1. NCBI lineage: Eukaryota > Metazoa > Chordata > Actinopteri > Cypriniformes > Cyprinidae > Cirrhinus > Cirrhinus mrigala. The sequence continues at coordinate 19,817,088 of CM070017.1, forward strand.
TAGACCATTAGTATTTTCAAAAAAAATGTTTCTATGTTTTGCTGTAGTGTGTCAGTAGAAAATGTACCAGTTGACCAGTATACTGATCTCATCATCATTCAGTCCGTCTGGAATGACATGAAGAAAAAGAACAAACTGAGACAAACTAAATCCAGAAGAACCGTGGCAACATCTCCAAGATGCTTAAAGAAACCCACCTGCAAAGCTACAGTACTGTTAAAAGTTTAAGCCACTTGTGTAAAAATACTGTAAAGTGAGGATGCTTTTAAAAAATTATGTCAATTTACTTGTATTAACTAACTCAAATCAACATTTGGTGTGAGCACCCATTGCATTTAAAACAACTTTTGGATGGTGATGAGATCAGATCTCTGATCTGAAACAAAAATCTCACTAGATTATTACAATTAATGGCAAAAGGAATGTTTAGTGAAGTAAACTGACATTTCCTACTGACATACTACAGGAAAGAATAGAAATAACTGGCTTAAAACCATTTTTTTCTAGAGAAAATAATAATGGCCTAAGATTTTGCACAGTAGTGTACATTCACTATATGTGTTTTGTTAAAATGGAGCGTAAAAAGGCATCTTATGATTTACAGCGGGAAATAGTCAAAGTCTCTGTGACATTACATTTCACTTTAGTGTTTATGATTTTTGTGATCAGTTATGCACATTATAGTGTTTAATATTACATTTGAGGTTCTTTAGATTACACTTATTGTGTTATTTTAGTGTTTTATATCAATGCTGAAGAAGAAATTAATCTTGTGTGCTTACTGTGAAAAAAAAAGTCACAGTCAAGTGAGTAAAGTTTTATGACTTGTAATGATATGTTTTATAAGACTGGACCAGCCAGACTAGCATGTTTAGTTTTGTGTGCTGTTTGTTGAGATAACATTGTGTAATAATGCAGTGTTGTGATGTTATGAGCAGTCAGAGGTCATGCACTGAATGGGGGTCATGTTTACCATACCTTAAAGGCAACGCAATCTCTGTTGTAGGCATCATCTTCGTTGAATTCCTCAGGAAAGATCATCATGGAGACCTGTTACAAAGCAACAAAAACAAATGACAAACACCTATACATTTCACACATTAATTTTAGTCAACCAAGTACTAATGAAGCAACGGATGGCTCCGATCACAACTCAATGATGTCTTTATTTTGTTCAGAAAACATCACATGTTAGTGACTCACCGGGCGACCGTCACTCCACTCCCAGTTGTTGAAGTTATTTGGATTTCGGCGATTTAGTCCCACCCAGAAAAAACGGTTATCGCTGTAAGGGAAACACAATTATAAGTCAATAAATTATACAGCATTTGGTTTTGTGTGGGTATGTGGGGTAATATGATAATGGGAGTCCTATCTGTATTGTCTGTACCTGATAGAGTCTCTCAGGATGAAATGTAACATTTGCATATCACTAGCCTCGGTGAAGCTGGGCAAATGACCACCTAGTGCCTGACAGAATCCCTCCGCCTCTTCCCATGAGCGCTTCCTGGTCAAACGCTCCCCGTGAAAAACCTGCAGACGCATTGCAACAGAGGCTGATTAGATACAACTAGAAATTGTCTTGACTTACCTCCTACTGTTTTAAAAGAATACCAACTTAACACGCCTTGTAACAGTAGCTCAGGCCTTCCCTCGAGACCCATCCTGGTGCGCAGGAAGCATTGGGATTGGGTACAATCGGATCTGGGGTGGGTTTGACCATCGATTTAATGGATTTCTTACAGATATTGCCAGCTTTGAACAGAGTGCAGTTCTTAACAGCCCACTGGCCCAATGGATTCCCGGTAGACATCACCACACAGCCACCAACGAAAGCTGAAACACATATTCACATTTGAACTTAAAGGAGAAGTTCACTTCCAGAACAAAAATTTACAGATAATTTACTCACCCATGTACTCACCCCCTTGTCATCCAAGACGTTCATGTCTTTCTTTCTTCAGTTGTAAAGAAATAATTTTTTTTTTGAGAAAAACATTTTATGATTTCAATATAGTGAACTTCCATAGTGCCTGTGAGTTTCAACTTTCAACTTCCAAAATGCAGTTTAAATGCAGCTTCAAAGGGCTCTAAACTTCCTCTTCAGCAGAGGAAGAAGGGTCTTATCTAGCGAAACGATTGGTTATTTATAAAAAAAAGATTTACAATTTATATACTTTTTAACCTCAAATGCTCATTTTATCTAGCTCTGCGTGAACTCTGTGCATTCCGGGTCAATACAGTTAGGGTATGTCGAAAAGCTCCCATCTCATTTTCTCCTCTAACTTTAAAATCGTCCTACATCGCTGCAGAGGTACCGACCCAGTGTTTACAAAGTAAACATGCAAAGAAGGTCAAAAAACTTTACCAAAAAAGGGCTAGACAAGACGAGTGTTTGAGGTTAAAAAGTATATAAATTGAATGAATTTTTGTAGTAATTATCCAATCGTTTCGATAGATAAGACCCTTCTTTCTCTGCTGGGATTGTTTAGATCCCTTGAAAGCTGCATTTAAACTGCATTTTGGAAGTTAAAACTCGCAGGCATCATGGTAGTCCACTATATGGAGAGAAATCCTGAAATGTTTTTCTCCAAAAACAATTTCTTACGACTGTAGAGAGAAAGACATGAACATCTTGGATGACAAGGGGGTAAGTAAATTATCTGTAGATTTCTGTTTTGGAAGTAACTACTCCTTTAATGCAAAATCTTTTGAATTATGGTATTTAGGAAAAGTTAGGAAACGATTTTCCCTTCAAGTAATTGATATTGGTTTACCAAGGAAAAAAAATATGGGGATAGTGCTCCCTAAAAATGAAAATTCTGTTATTAATTATTCACCCTCATGTCGTTCCAAACCCGTAAGACCTTTGTTCATCTTCATAACACAAATAAAAATATTTCTGATGAAATTTGAAAGCTTTCTGACCCAAAAGACACGTTCAAGGCCCAGAAAGGTAGTCTGGATATCGTTAAAATAGTCCATGTGACATCAGAGTTTCAACCATAAATTTACGAAGCTGCGAGAATACCTTTTGTGTGCAAAGAAAAATAAAACCAACAACTTTATTCAATAATTTAGCAGTCTTCAATGCACGCTCAGGAGAGTAACACGACGCAGGAGCCGGCGTTTTGATGTAGAACGCCCATCTCTCTTAGTTTATAGTCTGTATATTCTGGTTCAAATAAATAAGTTTGGGCAAAAAACTACAAGATATCTTCTCTGTCAACATCTTCAGACATGTTGTGGTACTCTCGTGAATGCATGCTCAACTTTAAACTGTTGAATAAAGTGTTTATTTTTGTTTTCTTTGTGCACAAAAAGTATCCTCGTAGCTTCATAACATTACGGTTGAACCACTGATTTTAATGACGTCCTTACTACCTTTCTGTGCATTGAACATCTCAGTTGTGTTGCTGTCTATGCAGGGTCAGAAAGCTCTCAGGTTTCATCAAAAATATCTTAATTTGTGTTTTGAAGATGAACGAAGGTCTTACGGGTTTGGAACGACATGAGGATGAGTAATTCATGACAGAATCTTCATTTTTGGGTAAACTATTCCCTTAAGTCTGCATTTGTCTAATAAAGAACTGTATTAGGATATTGAACAGAGTCAATCCCATGATGGGAATTACCTGGTTCTGACCATTTCCAGTTGGTGTAAGTGACCCGATCTGCCGTTCCATCCTGACTAATCCACTGGTACTCCCTGGAGCCTTTAGTGTCCTGTAGCCCCGTCCAGAAATACAACACCTCAGTGCTGATATGTTCTTTCAGAAGACTGTTAATGAAGGCCTGCTCAAATCTAGAGAGAGAATTGTAAATTAGAAATTAGTTCTGTTAATGGCTCACTATTATAACTAATCATACTTGAGATATTTGAACAAAACCCTAAAGTGCACTGTATGTTCTAGAAAGATGATGCTTCATATCATGTGTGCTATTCCATTTTTGAAAGATCAGACTTAAAGGTGAAGTTCACTTCTAGAACAAAGCTTTACAGATAATGTACTCACCCCCCTTGTCATCCAAGATGTTCATGTCTTTCTTTCTTCAGTCGTAAAGAAATTATGTTTTTCGAGGAAGACATTTCAGCATTTTTCTCCATATAATGGACTTCTATGGTGCCCCAAAATGCAGTTTAAATGCGGCTTTCAAACGATCCCAAATGTGGTTGTAAACGATCCCAGCTGAGAAAGAAGGGTCTTATCTAGTGAAACGATCGGTTATTTTCATAAAAATAATACAATTTATATACTTTATATAAATTTTTAATGCCAAACACTCGTCTTGTCTTACTCTGCCAGTTTTTTTTCCGGTTCATGATAGTTAGTTTTTTCCTCCAACTTCAAAATCGTCCTACATCACTGTTTTACCTTTTTTTGTAAAGGGCGTTTTCTTCTTTGCATGTTCACTTTGTAAACATTGGGTCGGTACTTCTGCAGCAATGTAGGATGATTTTGAAGTTGGAGGAGAAAATGAGATGGGAGTTTTTCGACATACCCAAACTGTCTTAAACCGGAATACACAGAGTTCATGCAGAGCTTGTCAGTTTTTTTTAGAAAATAACCGATCATTCCGCTAGATAAGATCCTTCTTCCTCAACTGAGATTGTTTAGAGCCCTTTGAAGCTGCATTTAAACTGCATTTTGAAAGTTCAAACTCAGGGGCACCATAGAAGTCCACTATATGGAGAGAAATCCTGTAATGTTTTCCTCAAAAAACTATTTCTTAATGACTGAAGAAAGAAATACATGAACATCTTGGATGACAAGTAAATAAATACTAAAAAAAAAAAGATATACTTCTCCTTTAAAGGGATAGTTCATAATGGCACCTAGGGTGATGCAGAGAAGATGAAATTGTTGAATAAAGTTGTTGTTTTTGTTTGCTTTGCACACAAACAGTATTCTTATAGTCTTGTAAAATTACAGATGAACCACTGATGTCACATGGACTATTTTAACGATGTCCTTACTACCTGGGCCTTGAACGTGTCAGTTGCATTGTTGTCTATGAAGAGTCAGAATGCTCTCGGATTTCATCAAAAATGTCTTAATTTGTGTGCCGAAGATGAACGAAGGTCTTACGGGTTTGGAACGACATGAGGGTGAGTAATTAATGACAGAATTTTCATTTTTGGGTGAACTATCCCTTTAAGTGATACTATTAACTGTAAGTGTATAGTTGTTTGTTTCATGCTGATCCTATGGGTTGTAAATAAAATATATGTTAACAGATACCTGTTATTAATGGTGATGTGGCAGCTGTTTTTATAGAACACCAGCTCCGTGTCCACTTTATAGCAAGCGTCGCCATGTCTCTTCCAATTCTAGAGAGGAGAATAAACAGATGTCTGCTGATTCATGAATCAGATTCACACCTGGAAACTAAATTAATGGCAATAACAACAACACAGCACAATAACAAGAACAAACGTGAAGCATTTCCACTAGTGCTGTCAAAATTAACGCGTTAAAGCAAACAATACATTTTTCCAGTTTAACAGTGTTTAAAATGAGATGTTGTCAGGCCATATGTCAGTAAAAACTAATTTTCCTGTCCTGTTAGCCCTTATACTGTGCTTGTAGCACATGCTCTTCAATTGCACAAACATGGTGGCATGTGTTGTAGCCTGTATCATTTCATATTAAAGCGTGAATAAAACTACAAGCATGGATGTCAGATCTTCGTCATGTTTAGCAGTGGCAGCTCTTAAAGTAACAGCCGCCAAATAACCTAATAACCCAGCTGCTGTGATGTCTGTTAATCAAAGAACAAAAGAAAAAGAGGAAAATCAATAACTTTTGTAACTTTAAGGATTCATCTATACTTGATTTAGAATTTAGTGTTTGATAACTTTATTTTTCTGTATATATTATTTCTATATATTTCCTACTTGCTAAAGGGCACAGGTAAATAATGGGTTTATGTGAAGATTGTTTCAAGTTCACTTAAAGGAGAAGTCCACTTCTAGAACAAAGCTTTACAGATAATGTACTCACTCCCTTGTCATCCAGGATGTTCATGTCTTTCTTTCTTCAGTTGTAAAGAAATTATGTTTTTCGAGGAAGACATTTCAGCATTTTTCTCCATATAATGGACTTCTATGGTGCCCCAAAATGCAGTTTAAATGCGGCTTTCAAACGATCCCAAATGTGGTTGTAAACGATCCCAGCCGAGAAAGAAGGGTCTTATCTAGCGAAACGATCGTTATTTTCATAAAAATAATAAAATCTACATACTTTTTAATGCCAAACACTCGTCTTGTCTTACTCTGCCTAAACAGTTTTTTCCGGTTCATGATAGTTAGGGTATGTCAAAAAAACCCCATCATGTTCTCCCTCAAATTCAAAATCGCCCTATATCGCTGCTTTACCTTTTTTGTTAAGATGTTTGATCTTCTTTGCATGTTCACTTTGCAAAGACTGGTTCTATACTTCTGCAGTGATGTAGGATGATTTTGAAATGATTTTTGAAGTTAAGGGAAAAAATACGATTGAAGTTTTTCAATATACCCTAACTGTCTTGAGCCAGAATACACAGAGTTCAGGGAGAGTGAGACAAGACGAGCGTTTGAGATTAAAAAGTATTTAGATTGTATTTTTTAATGAAAATAACCGATCGTTTCGCTAGATAAGACCCTTCTTCCATGGCAGGGATCTTTTACAACTGCATTCGGGATCGTTTGAAGCCGCATTTAAACTGCATTTTGGAAGTTCAAACTCGGGGCACCATAGAAGTCCATTATTTGGAGAAAAATGCTGAAATGTTTTCCTCGAAAAACATAATTTCTTTACGACTGAAGAAAGAAAGACATGAACATCTTGGATGGCAAGGGGGTGAGTACATTATCTGTAAATTTTTGTTCTGGAAGTGGACTTCTCCTTTAAATTAGAAGTTGTTATTTGTTCAAGTCTAATAAATGTTAAAATTGATAGCTATATGATTATACTGAAATGTTAAATGGCTATAGTCAGTGGTTAAATATTAGGAAAAAAAGAACAATTTCCTAGAGACATCAGTAGGTGAGTATCAGTGATAAAAATGGCATTAAACAAATATTAAAAATATACTGTCTTTATGTTGTTTCTTCATTCATTTGAAAATTGAATGGGAAATCATTGCAAGTTACAGTGAATTGTTCAATAGTGACTCTCTGTCATGTGTCAGTGATGGTGACTCACCCCGTCTGGAGGGCAGCCTTCCTCTGGGGCGCTCTCATTCACACTTCCCTTCTTCATACACATGTAAGCTCTGTTCTTGTCACAGTCCGACACAGACCATGTATGATGCTGCAAACATGCATAGAGAAATTAGAGCTGTGCTAATATTCAGTTTATGTGATATTGCTTAATTAAAATCTGACATGATAAAACACACACACATACCTCTCCTGCATAGTACACACAGTGGGTGGTATTTGGTAGAAGTGGTGGAGGTTGAGCTCTGGCCCAGTATGTGAAAGACACCGGTGCTTTATTGGCCCATTCAAAAACTGAGGTGGTTCCATCCCCCGAAAGACCAATCCATACTTCAGTTTTCAGATCTGTCAAATATAAAGTCATAAAACAAATAAAGTCAGTACAAATGTATGACACTGTGTATATATATATACTTATATAGCATATATAACTTTTTTTATTTAGATTAACATTAATCATAATCATTTTAATAGATGATCTAATTGAATCGCCTTGTACAGTGTTTACCTGAGTGAAAATGTGTGTGGAGCATTTCAATATCATCTAAACTGTGGATGCTGGCAAGCTGAGAGTGAATCATTTGACACATGCCCTGAGCTTCATGCTGGGACAGTTTTGACTCTTTTCCACTGTGGAGTTTATAACAGAATCCTTTCCACCCAATCCAATCATCTTCACACACCGTGGGCTTGTATACCTCCTTGACTGCTGAAAGGAGAGAGAAAGTGAGACTGTGCTGTGAAAATGAGGGAAAAAAGAAGGAAAACAGAACAATAGGGCAAAATCTGACCTGTACTCTCACTGTCTTTTTCATTCTTCATACAGATGAAAGGAAGCCGATGTTCACACGTCTCTGCGCCGAAACGCAGCGGCTCCTTCAGAACCCCACAGTCCTCGTCCGACATAAGGGATCTGATTGGGATGCCTAACAAACATGCCACATGACACAAATGTGTACACTTTATGTAAACTGTGCAGGTAGTAACAGAATATATACAGAACAGTGAATTCATTTTTTAATTTTTTACACATTCTTTTTCAGAAATCTCATTGTATTTACTGTTTCATGGACATATGTTATATATAGAATTTCAAAACTATTATTAGTATTAACCCTAAATTTGTTTTTTATTAAAGTGTATTTCTTTTTTTATTAGTTTAACAGTGTACAGTAAATACAAATTACTGTAAATGCACTTGAATTAGCATATTAGATGGAGTATTAAAAGACATTTATTAAGATATTATGATTATCATAAATGTTTTTTTCTCTATTAGCTTCATTCAAAATACAATAAAATATGGTTCATTCATATAAAGACTTAAATGCACCACTTCTATGGTGGTTATGTTTTTATGTCCAAATGTAAATTTATTTTGATATATTTTAGTGGCCACAATAATCTCAGTAAAATACATTATTTTTTGAGGTTTAATTTTTTTTTTAACGCCATTGAGAATTAAAATGACCATTTAGAGTCTATTATTTTATTGTTGATCGCATAAGAGTTGGAAAATGAGTTTATATAGGTTTAATTAAAACCAGTTAATTAATCAATAAATTGACAATTAATATGGTTACTCAGGACCCTATGAAATCATTTTTTTTTTTTTACACAAATATTGTTTTATTTTTTTTGTGCATGAATTTTACTGCAATTTTCTGTTTACATTTTTCTAGACTCTGTTTTAATGGTTAAATAAATAAAAATATGAACCAAAAAGCACGTCTGAGTAATTGAAATGATGAAACTTACACAATTTAACAGCAGCTATTAAAATTTTAACAAAATTAAATTTTTAAGGCCCTATGAAATACGTTTTATTTTTATCAAATTCTGTTTTGCATTCATTTTCTGGATTCCTGGATTAAATTTTAATAATCAAAAGCATCTCTAATTAATTGATTTTATCCAAAAAAAAAAAAAAAAAAAAAGTATATAGACTGCCGCTCAAAAGTTTTGGATCAGTAAGACTTGTGATGTTTTTTTAAAGAAGTCTCTTATGCTCATTAAGGCTGCATTTATTTGATCAAAAATACAGAAAAAAAACAGTAATATTGCAAAATGTTATTACAATATAAAATAAAGTTTTTTTTTTATTTTAGTATACTTTAAAATATGATTTTGTCCTGTGATCCAAAGCTGAATTTTCATCAGCTGTTACTGCAGTCTTAAGTGTCACATGACCCTTCAGAAATCATTCTAATATGCTGATTTATTATTAGAATTTTCAATGTTGGAAACAGTTGTGCTGCCCAATATTTTTTGGAACCTGTGATTCTTTTTTTCAGGATTCTTTGATTTATAACAAGTTAAAAAGAACAGCATTTATTCAAAATATAAATCTTTTCTAATAATGTAAATCTATGCTATTATTTTTATTAAATCAACACATCCTTGGTGAATAAAAGTGTTTAATTTCTTTCAAAAAAAGAAAGAATAAAAATGTACTGACCCCGAACTTTTGAACAGTAGTGTATATTGTTAGAAAACCTTTAGATTTTAAATAAATGCTGCTCTTTTTAACCTTTTATTGATCAAAGAATCCAGAAAAAATTTATCACAGGTTCCAAAAAAATATTAAGCCGCATAACTGTTTTCAACACTGATAATAAATGAGCATATTGATTTCTGAATGATTTCTGAAGGATCATGTGACACTTAAGACTGGCGTAACAGCTGATGAAAATTCAGCTTTGCATCAGGGAAATAAATTACATTTTAAAGGATATTAAACTAAAAACCACTATTTTATATTGTTATAACATTTTGCAGTATTACTGCTTTTTTCTGTATTTTTGATCAAATAATATTTTTCAGAAAAATACTGTATTTTGTATTTACATTTTTTCTGGTAAATAAATTCTGGTAAATATTTTTTTTTTTTTCCTGGTAAATATCCCTTAAGAGTGTTTTAATAATAATTTAATAATTTTACTACTAATAATAATTTTATTAGTAGTAGTACTACTTTCATTACAGTAAATAATATATTTCTGCCAAAGCTTCCTTCAATTTAAGCCAAACATTTTAATTTTGATGGGTTGCTGTGAAACCTTTAAGTTTCTGTTTGTAAATGGTATAACGATATATCAGAGCAGTTCTAGAGATTGTTTATGTGTTCATATACTCATATATTGAGGCGGCAGAGGCTGAAAACACACAAACGTCACGCGCGCTTCAGTATGTGTGTAGTAAACAAAACCACATATCTGTGCCATTCATTCACACGCACACACAGAACACAAATTAATATAAGATAAGAGAAAAGAGACACGCAGAACATGGATTCATATTTAAATAGCAGCTTAACATTCGCAGACACTAGGCCATATCGTGTTTTAATTTAACTGTACTGACCTACATTGATTTATCCCAAGTAAACATTCCGCGTTATACAGTAAATTCCATTTTTATGACTGTATTCCACAATTCTGTATTTTGCGTCACAGAAATTATAGGGCCTTAGTTACTGCTCAAGTAACTACTGATGCCATTACAATCTAAAAACAGCTTAAGATTACATTACTGGAGTAACTTCTCTAACATTGTATGCAAATCATTTGAATAAAAAGTGTTTATAGACAATTCATTTCATTGACACCACACACACACACACAGGGTGAGGAGAGACAAACCACCCACATCAACACAGCTGACCAAAACAGAAACAATGCTGTCATCACAGAGACAGATTCTGCCTGTGTCTGCTGCATAAAGATGCCATTCAAGTCATCAGTTTGTTACTCTAGCAAAACAACTATGCTTGTATGCCCATACTGCCACATTAACAGCGAAAGAAATGTCATTGTCAGTTTCTGAACAGCAGACTTGTACTAAGATAAGCAAGATAAGATAAAAGAACTGAAGATAAGAGAACTCGTCTTCCTTGATTTGCTTAACCTAAATCACTGAAACTGAATAGCTGTCACGTCATAAATGTAATGTAGAAGTAGGACACCACAGACGATGACACAGCACCTCTTCCAGACATTTGCCAGTTAAGTAAAAATGACTAAATGTTCTTTTTGTGGTTGATCGTTTTAAAACAGAAACACAAGCAATAATCTACTATAAGATTCTTTATAAAACACTGTCTGGTTGAAATCACCTGTTTCCCAAGGGGCAAAAGATAAAGCTGATCCATCAGACCACTGCCAACCCTGCATCCAGTCCAGATGGTTCAAGCCGATCCACAGCTTGCTTGGCAAGTCTTTCTGAGCTTTAACTGCAGGGGGAAGGAGATAAATAATTAATCAAATGCAGTAAAAATAAAAATTTAGCTGTGATTTAAAGCTGAAATGTGTAATTCTGAACCAAACATAATTAGTGTTTTCAAACAGGTTTCTCTGATACTCCCACCAGCTGCCATTAGTTGGACAAACTGATAGCCCCGCCCCTGAACGTATGCTATTGGTTGAGCTAGTGTTGCTATGTCTGCAACAGAGCAATGGTTGGAAAGTGCTACAAAGTCAAGGAATTGTCAGGGAAGCCATCCTGCTAATGGCCCACTTGTAGCTGTCAGTCCACATTAAGCTGGAATAGGAGAATGCATTTGCCTTCTAAAAACATTACAATGCAGTATTGATGATTATGTGTGGAGATGCATAGTAGTTTTACAATCCTAATGTGCATGTGGACAAACTGCAATCTTTAATACAGTGATAAAGCAGCTAGGGTTGGGTTCTGATGGTGAGGCAAGATTTCTGATGGATATCTGACACACTAAAAATGTGGCTACGGAGTGAGAGAATTAGTATTTTCAGCAAGAACATAATAAATTCATCAAAGCTGACAGTAAAGACTTCAATTGTCACAAAAAACAAAACAAAAACAATTTTAAGTAAATAATAAACTACGTTGACCGGGTTTACTTAATTTTGTTGCGGCCACAAGATATCAACTCGTAGGAACATGATAACATGTTGTGGCCACGAGATATTAATTCATGGGAACGTCATATGTTGTGGCCACAAGATCATTTTGTCGAGGGAACGACATCCTTATGTCTAGCCATGCGATGTGTAGCCGTGGCCTCGAGATTCTATGTTGAGGAAATGACATTCATTTCTCAAGGCCACGGCTTCTTATGTTGAGGGAACCACATATTTTTCACGTGGCCACGAGTTTAATACGTAAACAAAGCTGCGTGACCATAGTAACCCGGGAACAAGATGGAATTATTTATGTTTTATTTTAATGTTTAATGTAATGTTTGTATATTATTATTATTATTATTATTATCGGTATTATTATTAGCCTATTATTATTGGTTATATTTTCATTTATATTTGTTTTTTCCCTTCATTTCGATCTCTTTAGTTAAAGTTCCTTGTAGTCAAATTTTTTATCCCTTAAAACTGATCATCAAAATGACATTTAAATGTTTTTTCTTGTGAAAATAATTTTCTCATGCCTTAAAACGGCTTGAACGTAACTCTACCCCCCTTGCCTCATTTACTATACGCGGATCTATGAATATGCAAATGAGCCCCGCCCCCACGTAGTCACACCACCAGCCAGAGCGCCCTGATCCACTAACTGTAGTAAACGCGATATAGACCATTTCGCTAGATGTAAACAACACTGGTCCAGAAGCACTTCCTGTTATTTTGTTTTTTATTTTTTTTTTAAATTCACATATACAAATACATCTTAAAGGTGCTAATGTAACATTTTCATCCACTCAAATGTTATGTTGGTTGTATTTTTTTGTGATGTTTGTGTAAAGCTACAAAAAAAGAAACAGGAAGTGTATCGGGACCAGTATGTTTACATCTAGCGAAATGGTCTATAATGGCGAAACATGTTTTTACTAGCGGACAACTACAGTGGATACTGTAACATTTGTTAAAGTTATTTACTTGACGATGTAGTGCCCTCAAAATACCTTGAGGCTTGAATGCAGCCTAGTTTGTGATTCCAGTTCGCGCCCGCGAGCATATGCGAGTGAAGTGCAGACGGCAATGCGGGAGAGGTGCGTCTGACTCCGGCTACTTTTACACTGTTGCCGCGGGTTATTTTTCAAGTTCGCGGTTAGCAACTAGCGGTTGTGCTCTATTTAATGCTCTATACGCTCTATTTAATATTTGGTTTGGTGCTGATAGTCCTATTGGTATATTTTGCATGCTAATGTTAGGAATCTATCCTTTGACGTGATTGGTTACTTAGTTTGTGACGTAGCAAAAAAGGGCTGTTTCAAACTGCATTTCTGGGACAGCCTTTGGGAAACTAGTTTTAAGGAGAAAATACTCAGATACAGTGGCGCCTCCAGAGATTTTTCATAGGGGTGGCCAGATGGGGCCACTTAAAATCTTGGGGTGGCACACCAAAACTATAAACCATAATTTTAGAATTTTTATTCCTAGTGTTGTAGTAAACCGGCCTGTAGAAAACTATCAGAAAAACTTAAGGAAAACTCCTACGATTAATACTGGCACATGATTAGTATAAAAGCATATTAAAAACACCACATAGACAAATAAACAACATAAAAATCTTGATTTTCACTGAAAGGGGACTTTAACGTTCTGAATGTAAATGCTTGACAAGAAAGCTTTGATTATGCTATATGAATGGAATTTTTACTGGAATGCAGTTAAAAGGTTGAATTTAACATATATCTCATTTTATTTGAGCTAATAAATAGACTAAAATTATAAATACTATATAGTGTTTCATTAAGGAATGAATAATTCACGCAGTTTCATTTGCAAATGAAAACACGCTCATTTTTACAATAATTCATAAAGTCAGAACTTTATTGGCATAATTGTCCTTTAACCTTTAAACTGCATTCCAGTAAAAATTCCAGTCAGTTGGCATAATCAAAACTTTATTGTGGAGCATTTAAAGTAGGCTAACATTTACAATCAGAACATTTAGTAAAGGGAAAAAATGAATATACACAAATATAAAAATATAACCAATAATAATAATAATAATAATAATAATAATAAAATTTAACGGAAAAAAGACAATCAGTTAATGGACTTACATGACTGTGGGATGAATAAAAATATTTTCTTGGAGGCCTATTTTATTTGATGTACTTTATGTAGAATTTATTCATGATAAACTTTTTAATGCAGGTTTGTTTACGCATTAAATTCACAGCCACAATAAAAATATGTTGTTCCTCAACATAAAAAGTTGTGGCCACGAAAAATGGATGTCAATCACTTAACACAGGATCACGAGGCCACGACTTCACATCACATGGCTAGACATAAGGATGTCATTCCCTTGACAAAATGATCTTGTGGCCACAACATAATATGACGTTCTCATGAGCTAATATCATGTTTCTTAAGCATCAAATCAGCATATTAGAATGATTTCTGAAGGATCATTAGACAATGGAGACTGGAGTAATGATGCTAAAAATTTAGCTTTGCCATGGCAGGAATAAAATACATTTTAAAATATATTCAAACAAAACACAGATCTTTGAAATTGTAATAATATTTCACTGTTTTTACTGTATTAAAAAAGGCTGTGATGAGCATAAGAGACTTCATTAAAAAAAACAACAACAGACAAACAGACCTCAAACTTTCAAAACCTCAAACAAACACTGCTGTTCGAAAGTTTGGGATTATTTTTAATGTGTTTTTTTTTGTTTTTTTTTTTAAAGGAATCTCTTCTGCTTATCAAGGCTGCATTTATTTGATAAAAAATAAAAATAAAATTGTAAAATATTACAATTTAAAATAACGATTTTGTATTTTAATACACGTTAAAATATAATTTATTTCTGTGATGCAAAGCTGAATTTTCAGCATCATTACTCCATTCTTCAGTGTCACATGATCCTTCAAATAAAATGTTTAAAAGTACAGCATTACAAGTCCTTACTGTCACTTTTTATCAATTTAACACATCCTTACTGAATAAAAGTATTAACTTCTATCAAAAAAGAAAGTAAAAAAATCAGCTATATCAGCTATAGTGATCATAACACAAAAAGATCAAAACAAAAGTGAAAATAAGAAGTAGGTCTTACAGTACTGAAGCTCTTGAGGGCTAGACACGCTTAGGAGATCTCCGCCTTGACTACGGCAGGCATCCCGCGCCTCGTGCCAGGTCACCACCGCTGTGGAAACGACCTGATAGCATCGTCCTTTCACTGGGCCGTTCTCCCATAAAGTAGTACATCCTTCCACTAAATAAAAGAAAATGGGTAGGGGGTTAGTTAAAGTTTTTCATTATACAGACCTCCATCTGTTTGTCTCCTGCCCTACTTGAAGCATATGCGATTCTTTTATTCTGTCTCTAACCTTTAAAGTGTTGCAATCTTTTCCATGTTTCTTAGAAGTCATATTAACAGGAATGTGCAACAAACAGGGGTAAGAGTTAAAAAGGCTTTGCGAGAACAGAATAGCACAGAAAGGGCAGCTTAAACCAGCATGAGCTCCACTTAAAACCTAGCAGGTTAAGAAGGCCAGTATGGCACTTGTGGGGAAACAGTTGTACACACATTTTATTATATATATATATATATATATATATATATATATATATATAAAATGTTTGTACTTAATAAGCCAATATGTGCAGAAAATAAATAAATAAATAAATAAATATTTATGCAAAAAATTGTTGAAAATGTGTGTTGAAAGCTGAAAGCTGTTATTTCAAGTATTAATTTTAAATAATTAATTTAAAAAGCCAACGTGTGCTTAAAATAAATAAATAAATACATTTGTTTTCTGCATACATTGTTTTTTTTTTAATTAAAAAAAATGTAATTGTAAATTAAACAACTTCTTCAACTTTTAATTTGAAAAAAATCCTTCATTATTATAATAGAATTTTTTAATTACTATTAGATAAAACAGTTTCAGAATGTTTCGGAATTTTGTAAAATGAATCACAAGTGTACTTTGTCCTTTCCAGCTGCTCTCTGGGAAAAACCCCAGTAGCTGTTGAGGGATGTAAACCTTACCATACTTCAGACAATTGCCCCACTTCTCATCTTGATCATAGTTTGCTGTGGTGGAACACCAGTCCAGCGTCTTGTCTCCAGTGTCAGGCAGACAGTTGTGGTGCCAGGTCCCATTGTAGAGAAAGGGGAACTCACAGGGTGCCCCGTTAGAATTCCCCCCGCTTGTGTGCATTCCTGACAGACAGAGGCAACAAGAATTAATACTGCTCGTGAGTTTATTTAGCTAAATCTAAAATTCCCCTCTGACACATCCTCAATGGAACAAATGACTCATAAATAAAAATAAAATGTTCCCCACGATAGAAACATGGGGTAGATTTAGTTTTAGAGTGAAGATAATAACAACCATATCTAATAAAATGCAGAGATTGATGAATGAATGGCAAAATCTCTCATCTCACCACATAGATTCTTTAAATCACCATTCACTACAGATTGTGGAAGCCCTGAGTAGTAAATTAATAAATAATTACTATATTACTAAAATAGGAACAATCGTTAAAAGAATCTTTATTTATACGGACTCAAACACAACTATTAAAAATGCTCCAGAGGGAAACACAATGCATTAAGTGCCAGGGGGTGAAAACTTTTGAACAGGATGAAGATTTTTCTTATTTTGTTGAAATATATTTTTTTTTTTTTCCATTTAGTACTGCCCTTCAGAAGCAACAGAAGATACTTGCATGTTTCCCGGAAGACAAATAAGTACAATTTACCTTGATTTTCAAATTCAAAAAGTTTTTACCCCCCGGCTCTTAATGCATCGTGTTAACTTCTGGAGCATCAGTGAATTTTTGAACCTTTTTTAATAGTTGTGTTTGAGTGCCTCCAGTGTGAAAAGATGGATCTCAAAATCATACAGTCACTGCTAGAAATGGTTAAAATATGCAACAGATGCTGGAATCTGCAAGACCTGGAGGATTTTTCAGAGGAACAGTGCTCAGTTTAACTGTTCAGAAAACAAAAAAACAGTCGTAGATCATCCAGGTAACCACACACAGTATTAAGAATCAAGGGTTCCCAAACTTTTGAAGGGGGTTATTTTAATAATTTCAGCTATTTTCTGGTCTTGTGGACTATATGTAAACATCTTTTATGTAAAATGTCTTACTCAGGACAGTACTACATAAAAAATAAAATGCATTTTGTTTGATCTTTCTTATTTTGTTTAAATTATTTACATTTTCACAGATACTGCAAGGGGTTCCCAAATTTTTGCATGCTACTGCATGTATATATATAATTATATAAAATTATATAAAATAACAAATAAAATGAAAAGTAAAAAAGTAGTCCTAAAAAATGAATCACAATTTTCACAAAAATAATAAATTGCATTATTATTATTATTATTATTATTATTATTTATTTATTTATTTTTATTATTTTTTTTTTTTTTGCTTTTCCATTACAGGAATTAATATTAAATTATTTTAAAACAGAAAACAATTATTTTAAATCGCCTTAAACAGCCTTGGTGAGCAAAATACTTTTTAAAAAGCATTCTGAATGTATATTTTAACTAAAAACAGGAACATATACAAAAGTCAATTATTACTTTTGTATATTTAAGCTAAAAACAGGAACATATTTAAAGGTAAAAACAAAGAAGGATTTATCAGACAACGTGTCTGACAACCACATTCTGCCCATGTGACAAAAAATGTTTTTTTTTAAATGTTTACCATCAGAGAAATAGATTCACAGAGAAACTACTGTTAGTAGTTGTTGATTAACTAATGTTGACTATTGTTAAAAGAAAAACAGAAAGTAATTTCACTAGCCGTTTACTGCCAGATATGAAGCAATCATTGTGTTATTAACCTGTATAGGCAGGTGTTTTCCATAAACTGTATTGCTACAGTCACATACAACGACAGCAGTTGTTTAACCAAAACTCAAGACTCTTCCTGTAGGGCAGAGCAACTGAAAGCAGATGAACTGGATGATCTGAACAACTGTTTAACCACAATACCGCATCCCTCATGCAAGCTTGTGCAACACAAAGTAAACCGCACAACAAAAAACGCAGAAATGTGTGTGCCGCATGTATCCATTGTGTAGTGACAGGAATTTTTTTTTTGATAATAAACTTATTTTTGGATCATCAGTCATCAAAGCTCTGTAAACACTGGTCACAGACGCAGTGATGTGCCTTTAATTTCACAAAGCTGATTACTCACTAAAAAACACGCAGATCATGTTTTAATTTGAAGTTTGATTTTGACTTGACAAAGTGGAGATATGTAAGTGTGTGAGTTGTTTACTTACTTCTTTATTACGCCGGTTTCACACTGGATGCGCAAGCAGAGCAGAGGCAGTGCAGAAGCGGTGCGTATGCAGGGTGTGAGCAGCATGTGCCCATTGTGCTTTCACACTGGCAGCGTTTGTCGCGTGCAACTGAACCGCAGCTTGTGTATTGCAAATACAGGCGAGTATCGTTCATTCGGTCACACTTTTCAGGTGTTCTCCGACAACTGTCTGTCATTTGCTTTGATTTATGATATAGGCAACATGTGATGCGGCCGTGTTCCCCTCTGTCCCACACACACATGCATATAACATGCTATACCCAGGTAGTTTACAAGATAAAAATAATCTTAAAGTTAGTAAGTGCCTCTAGTTTTAATAATGTAAACAGGCCTTTTAAGCTTGAGCAATAACAATAAATTATTGAATACATTTCAGACAAAGGTCATCTTAATGATTCCCAGTTTGGTTAATTGTATGTAAATATATGTAAAAGTAGGATATTTGGGGTAAAAATCGCCCCTGCTATTGGGGCTAAAAGGCACAATAGTTTACAAGATAATTAATAGATGACTGACTTTTCCATTTGTTGACATGACATAGATTCAGGTTAGATTCAGAAGGTAAATATCACATATTATGTATAATATTATAATACATAATATATACATATACATTATATTATAGAGATAATCACCATGTTTATAATGAAACCATCATATTCAAAAACATATTAAACATCATTTATAAAAAAATATCATTTGTTGTTACTGCTGTAAATCTATATTAAATTATTATGCGATCTCCTTCAATGCTTTTAGAGTCTTCACTTTTAAAAATGATTTTGTTTCTTTATATAATGACAGTAGCCTATTTATTGATTGATTGATTATTTTATCAAAATAAGCAGAAAATAGTACAAACTTTGCTAACGCGATTGTTTTGAACAAGTATTAACTTAATATTTATTAATAACATTATTAAAAAAAAAAAAAACAAAAAAAACATTATTTTAGCTAAAGTAGGGCCCACACTGGTGAGCCTTTTACCCCGTGTTTGTTAAACACGAAACAGGCAGTGTGAAACCGGTGCTAGTCTTCCCATTAACACTATTATATTGTTCATTCAGACTGATTCACGGACGCGAAACGCGTACATCACATAAGGCGGAATTTTTCGCATGAACCAATCACGGCCGATTATAACCAGTCATATCCAGTCATCTCACAATGGAGGCATTGCCTCCTCTCACATGACTTTCCCTCATTCATTCTCATCCCCACCAAACTCACCACACGCTTTAGCGAGTCTGTTAAAACTCAATGGGCTCAGGGGAGGTGAGAGAGATGCGTACTCCCTGTTGTAACTGTATCAGCTGGTGTCACTGTTGGATAATTTTACTTTAGTGATTTATACACTTTTTATGTCATATTTTTAGGGCTGTAAGTTTAACACGTTAACTTAGTTAATTAGTTATGAAAAAATAACGCGATAAAATATTTGAACGCAGTTAAAGCACTGGCCCCACCCCCAGACCTGTACATCATCTTATATTTCATACAGTTGACTGTTGACAAATATGATGCAGGGCAACAACTCCATAAATGCAGTTATGGCCAAAAATCTAAATATTGGGGCAAAAAATGCCCCTGTATGTGTTTTGTTTTTATATTTATATTCATCACATAGCAAGAGCAATATGACACAATTGTTTCGATTTTGTTTTTGATTTTGTTCCGATCTATAACGAGCTTAAAGATAATTTTATACATCAGTTCAGTAAATAAGAAGTTGATGTTGTGTTATTGCTCAATTTTGCAAAGAACATATTACCTTTGAAGCCATAGCAAATTGTTGCATGTCTTCGAGCAACACAACGGTGTTTAGTTTCTGAATGAATCCACGTTTTGAACAAATCATGTGAATCAATGATTCAAAGGCCCATTCATAAAGAGAGGCATTTACTTCATTCCTGAATGAATCAGCCATTTGAACGAATCGAATGAAAAACTCAAAGACATTTATGGCCACCTGCTGACAGATTTAGATTTAAAGTATCATTTCATTTTAAAAAAAATCATAAAAATAAAAACATTTAAGGGATAGTTCACCAAAAAAAAATGTAAATTCTGTCATTTACTCACCCTCATATCATTTCAAACCTTTGTTTTGTGGAACATAAAAGAAAGTATTTTGAAGACGTTTGGATGTTTTGGTTACCAATGACTTATTGTAAGAACAAAAAATAAGATGTTTCTCAAATGATCTTCTTTTATGTTCCATAGTTTACTCTAGGCCGTTGCAGCCTAAATGTTTGTGTGTAATAAATTCTATGTTGAATCAAATAAAATATTTCTTTCTAAAGCTATGATTTGTAATGTCTACCTGATACTTTCTCATTTAACACAAACATAGCTTTAAATAATCGTTTGTGAGTATTTTCACAGTCAAATTTATTTTGCGATTAATTAGATGAATTAATCGATACATCATGTAATTAATTAGACTAAAAATTTTAATCAACTGACAGCCCTAAATATTTTGTAATAATTGTGTTGTTTTATTTTTGTACTATGAATTTCATTAATCACTCGTTTTTTTAAAGAAACACTACACAGCGACACCAGCAGGTAAAATTACAGTGTGTGTCTGCGTCTCTCTCATCTCCCCTGAGCCCATTTAACAGCCCCCCTAAATAAATGGAGGAAAGTCACGTGAGAGGAGGCAATGCAGCCATCATGATTGGATATGAGGGGTTATGTTTGGCTGTGATTGGTTCATGCGATAAATCCCGCCTTATGTGTTCATGTGTATTCCGCGTTCACAGAACAGTCTGAAAGAACAACATAATGGCGTTATTGGTAAGACTAATTTTAAAAAGTAAGTAAACAACTCACAAACTTGGATATAACCACTTTGTCAAGTCAAAATAAAACTTAAAGGGGTCCTACTACGCTCTTTTACAAAATCTTGATTTTTTTTGGGGGTGTACTAGAACATGCTTTCCTGCTTGGTGGTTTGAAAAACACATAATTTACATTATTAAAATACATTTCTTCCAGCCTGGCGCAAATGGCTCGATTAGTTCCGGGTTTAATGAAGGCCTGCTTTCCGAAAAACTAAATGCGTTGTGATTGGTTAGCTGTTCCACTGCGTTGCGATTGGCGAACAGCTTAGATAGTGTTTCACTACTGCCACACCCCTTGTCAAAAAGCAAGTTCCCTGTACAACTGTTAGCACAAGCTAGATTTAAGTGATTCTTACGTTTTAAATATGGATATTTTTCTTTCAAAAGCGCATCAATTTGCTACAGGAGGCCTTTATGAACCCCCCGGAGCCATGTGAGGCACTTTTTATTATGGATGGATGCATATTATTGGACTTGTTTTGGACTGATGAAGAGAAATACCCGTTTACGCCGTTCTAAAGCTTGGGAGTGCCAGGATAAATTTTAATATAACTCAGATTGCATTCGTCTGAAAGAAGGAAGTCATATACACCTAAGATGCATGGAGGGTGAGTAAATAATACGCTACAGTAGTCTTGGGTCCTATCGTCAGCCTGCGAGATCCCGCCGCACTGTGGCTCGTTGAAGCGGTTCGACGCGCTGCATCGCTGAAGTTAGGCTAATCCCTCACTTCCTCCCTACCCACTAACCAACAATTAAATTTTCTGTAGGCGGGATTTAATTTAATGATATTCTAATGGACAGCGTTGTGACATCATTGCATGCGGAAAACAAGCGCTGTAGTTCTTAAAGAGAGATTTTTTAAAAACAAAATATTTCCCTTTGGAGTGAACTTTGAAATTCGCAACTTCGTAGATCTTTTTTATGCCCAAAGATACACACCACATACTGACTAAAATTCAAAAAGTGAAAAAGCATAATAGCACTCCTTTAAAATGGCATAAAAACATGATCTAAGGGAGTTTCTAGCAAGTAATCAGCTTTGATGAAAAAGTTAACTATTAAAAAGAACAGCTGTACATAAGTTCACAAATAAAATATATTGTTTAAATTATTACTGCCTTGAGTTATTCATGCAGAGTCTGCCAATCAGAGATCAAGAAAATACTTTTTGTGAGCGATAAGTGTCATCTTTTATCTAAAGATACTTATTATGAGGACAACAACCCTGAACAACCATTCTCAAAAGCAGAATGGTTAATGCATCACCTTTTCTGGGGTTTGTACCTATAACCATTCAGCCACCTGCCCACAGTGTGACCTATATGTATGTACAAAAGCGTCATACTTCGATACGGCTGCTGACAGATGTTTTCCGAGCTCCCTCCTCTTTTCCAAGTGTCCTGTCCATCCCTCTTGGCGGTTATGGAGTTGTTAGTCCCAACGCTGAGTTTCATTTGGTATTCCGTGTAGATGATGTCCTCGTAGCACTTCCAGCGCAGAATCTCAGTGGAGTCGCAGCTGAACAGAGTCACCATTTTGGAGCGCACCTCCAGACCCAGACACATAGACGATTCCATGTGGAACAGCCTGTGGGCAGAACCCCACTTCCACGAGACGGCCGGCACCGACGAGCAATCTCCCAACTTCAAGGCTCCACCCTGGACCAGGAGGCATTTCCCACTGCTATTGTGCTGGATAGTAAACGTGTCATCTCCTGTGTAAATAAAACAGATTGTTATTTGATAAAATTACATCCTGCATGAGATGATTATCTGAGAGTAAATGTGCTAAACCAAACACTGTCATATGTCAATTCAGCCAACTTTGCCATGTGCTTCAGATCACCGTTTTAACAAAATCAACAGATATAATTAAGATCCAAACATCCTTATATGCCCTTTCACCAAGACTGTTCGGAGACCACGTGAGAAAAAGATTAAGTTTCAAAAAGATACAGATGTGCAGAATCGTTGTTTATACAGCAGTGTGTTTTGGTTGAAGCAGTCTTGGAGTGCATTTAAATAAACACTGGATTATTAACCGGTATTTCTCTCTTGCCAAAGTGAAGTTATTTTCCACCACGTCTGATATGGTGTCAAAGTTTTGTCATAATAGTGTCTGTACGCTCCTTTGCACTTTGTTGTTTAGAACAACAGGCAGAAAACAAAGGGCTCTTTGAGTCATGCAGTGCTCTGGTGAGGCTGGGCCGTCACTGCAGCTCCAACAAAACAAACACAACATCAACATTTCTCGGAAGAGAATGGCTGAAGTTTTTTTGTTTGTTTGTTTATTTATATGATACAAAATAACGTGTGCATGTTATAAATCAATGTTATATTCAGTAAATAAGTAAATCTTATCCATCAAAAAATGTTGTTAAATAATATAAATAAATGCTTGTTAATAATATTTGATTGCAGATTTTTACTCAATTATAATACTACAAACTGTATTGAATTATGTATATCAAATTATGTATTAACACTTTATTATATAAATAACAGGAAATCCTGAAAAATACATGGCAAACCTGAAATCTTGAAGGGAAATATTTTAACGTATAACACATATTTTATTCCATGTATTTGATTTATGAGAATATGTATATACTGTACATACATTTAATTACATAATTACATTTTGATTTAAATTAAAAATTCATTATTATTATTAAAATTAATTAGATTTAGAATTACACAATATAAATAAATGCTTGTTAATATATAATTTGATTGTAGATATTTACTAAACTATAATACCACAAATAGTACTAAATTATGTATATCAATTATGTATTAATATAAATAATATAGCAAATCCTGAAAAAACATGAAGGCTTGATGAAAACAGTTTGATGTAAAATACATATTTTATTTCAAGTAATAAACTGTATATTTATATATATAATAAAATGTAATTGATAAACTATAAAAAATTGAGATTTATACATCATTTATAGTTTGTTAGGATAGGACAATATTTGGCCAAGATACAACTAAAATCTAGAATCTGAGGATGCAATAGAGAGAGAGAGAAAATCTCCTTTAAAGTTGTCCAAATTGAGTTCTTAGCAATGCATATTACTAATCAATAATTCAGTTTTGATATATTTACAGTAGGAAATTTACAATATGTCTTCATGGAACATGATCTTTAACTAATATCCTAATAATTTTTGGCATAAAAGAAAAATCGATACTTTTTACCCATACAATGTATTGTTGGCTATTGCTATAAATATACTCGTGCTACTTAAGACTTTTGTGATCCAAGCTCACATATTTGATTGTAGCTATTTACTAAATTATAATACTACAAACTGTATTGAATATGCTGTATTGTATATATATTAACTTACATTAAATTATGTATTACCTTAATATAAATACATGGCAAACCTCAAGGCTTGAAGTTTGATGTAAAATACATGTACAAATGTATGCACATGAGGCAGATATGGATTTGTTTCATCATTTGAAGACTTACGGCAAGAATTTGTGTAATGCAAATGGCTGAAAGTCTTTCTCTCTCTCTCTCTCTCTCTCTCTCTCTCTCTCTCTCTCTCTCTCTCTCTCTCTCTTTCTCTTTCTTTCTCTCTCTCTCTCTCTCTCTCTCACACACACACACACACACACACAAATATAACTGAAATATGAGGACGTGTTTTGCAGGGGGCGGATATGAGCCATGATCTACACTGAAGCAATAATTTGGGTTAATATTTCAGTGCTGCCATAAAACGGTGTATATTGATTCCCAAACAGTGGCCATGATGACCGTCTAAACATGTGAACCGCACACTTGAACCTGTCCAGACCCACAAATTCACACATATAAACTGCTAACCCTTCACGAGTGTATTAAATGCTTCAGAACAGCTCGCATACATTATATAACCAACTCAAACAACCTGCTTTCACTCCCTCACTAACGCTGGCTGATAGGACTTTCCCCATCAGACTGGCACGGAGTTGTTTTAACCTTTTAAAGTTTTAAATTTCAGGATGGTTCGGTAATAATTGTATTAATAGCAGTTAGTCTAACGTTACAGAGGTTATATACCATTATACACAGAACAGAAAGGCAGACTTACCGTTGTTTACAGATGATACGCAACTTCCTAAATGAACTGCGCTTTCTCCCGCAAGTAGGAATATTAAAGTGTAAAACAACTGCTGTGTGCTCCAATCCATAATCAGAAATGTAAACAACAGCTCCTAAATACAGTCATACGTCTCTTCAGACTACATATGTTTGTCCAGGCCGGGTTTGAGCTCTCTCACGCTGTAAGCGGCAGAAAATCCCCCTTGATGTTTGCTTTAACACTCCTGAGACATTTGTGTTTCTGTTTATTGCTACGCGGACGACCCGCTGTGGTTGGTCAGCTGTCAGAGACGTCATAGCGCAAATGCCACGCCCCAATATGCAGTGCCGTTATTGATCGTGTAGTGACATTGTGCGTCTCATCATATCCTTTCTGTCTTCATAACAACATTGGCTATATATATATATATATATATATATATATATATATATATATATATATATATATATATATATATATATATATATATATATATTATTATTATTATTTAATTATTTGATTGTTTAATTTAATTGCATTTATTATTATTTAAAGAAGTCAGTAAAAAGAGGTTTAAAATAATTAATATTCAACTATTTTATTATTTAATTTAATTGTATTTGTTATTATTTAATATTAATTTTTAAATATTATGATAACTTTTTAAATTAATTTTAGTGTGGGGAGTCAGTAAAAAGAGGATTAAAATAATCATTAATATTCAATTAATTGATTATTTAATTTAATTGTATTTATTATTATTTAATATTAATTTTTAAAAATTATAAGAACTTTTTAAATTAATTTTAGTGTGGGGAGTCAGTAAAAAGAGGTTTAAAATAATAATTAATATTTAATTATTTGATCATTTAATTGTATTTATTATTATTTAATATTAATTTGTAAATATTAAAATAATGTTAATAAGTTTTTTCAAATTAATTTTAGTGTGGGGAGTCAGGTCAGTAAAAAGGTTTAAAATAATTAATATTTATATGTTTGTTTATTTAATTTAATTGTATTTATGATTATTCAATATATATTTGTAAATATTATGAACATAATCAGTAAAAAGTGGTTTAAAATAATTCACATTTAATTCTGTTATTTAATTTAATTGTTTATTATTACTTAATATTAGTTTTCAATATTTATAATAATGTTAATAACTTTTTTTAAAATTAATTTTAGTTTGGGGAGTCAGTAAAAAAGAGGCTTAAAATAATAATTCATATTCACTTATTTGATTATTTAATTTAATTGTATTTATTATTACTTAATATTAAATTTCAATATTTGTAATAATGTAAATAACTGTTTTTAAAATGAAATTTAGTGTGGGAAGTCAGTAAAAAAGAGGATTAAATAATAATTAATATTCAATTATTTGATTATTTAATTTAAATGTATTTATTATTATTTAATATTCATTTTTTTTAAATATTTATAAAAATGTTAACTTTTTTAAAATTAATTTTAGTGTGGGAAGTCAGTAAAAAAGAGGTTTAAAATAATTAATATTCAATTATTTGATTATTTAACTTAATTGTATTTATTATTGT
Source organism: Cirrhinus mrigala (assembly GCA_036247105.1). Taxonomy (NCBI): domain Eukaryota; kingdom Metazoa; phylum Chordata; class Actinopteri; order Cypriniformes; family Cyprinidae; genus Cirrhinus; species Cirrhinus mrigala. The sequence goes on from CM070017.1 coordinate 19,844,052, forward strand.
TTAATATTAATTTTTAAATATTATAATAAAGTTAACTTTTTTAAATTAATTTTAGTGTGGGAGTGAGTAAAAAGAGATTTAAAATAATAATTAATATTCAATTATTTGATTATTTAACTTAATTGTATTTATTATTATTCCATATTAATTTGAGTAATAAAAATTATAATAATGTTAATAACTTATTATTATTGAATGCTTTTATCCCCCAATTCTGGACTGTTTGTCTGTGACATCATGGGTTGTTTTTTTTTAGTAGTATAGTAACACTATATCGTAATTTGTGCAGTATTACATTATATTTTATACGAGACTGTTGGACTTTATTGTGCTGTGTTTAATGTTGAGAGCTAGTTCCTCCTAAGAACAATGTCTCACAGATGCCTCGGAAACTTCAATTTATTTTGGCTGGTTGGTTTTGCATAAAATTAGCCTGTGCTTAATATAATGGCTTTTCAAAACAGAAGTTGCAAAATAATTTTGTGGTTTGTTATAATTCAAAGTGTTTGGTTAAAGTCTTAGTTCTCTGCTTAAAAGTCATAGTGAGTTCGAACTTCTTTGAGTCAAAAAGAGTTCTACAGAGTTTTTAATAATTTTTTTTAATGTTGAAAATACATTTGGCCACATTAAACTCATCATGTGTTCTCGAAAACTACAGAAACAAAACAACTCTCAAAAGTTACACTGACAATTTTACCATCTTCAGAAACAAAACTGCTAAACATCACTAAAAAGAACAAAATGTAAACTGTGACATAACACTATGCAAACCTTTTAAACACAATCACACATACAGTAAAACACACAAATCCACAGTCTTACAGTAATATGAAATAACCTACTGTATATTAGAATATAACTGCTAATCAAAATTTATTATCAATATATGAAATCTGTGTCAATGATTAAAACAAAATTAAAAAACAATGAACGCTTGATTGTCTTGCCATACCACAATCACACTCATTACCACAGAAAAATCACCAAATATACAAGACGGTTTCATACTCATGGCTTATTGGAAAGTACAGAGGGGATTTCTGAAACTTAAATGTACAGTCTTTGTGTGTGTTCCTATTCCCAAAAATTTCCAGAAACAATAGATGATTAATGTTCTTCATTCACATTTTGCGATAGAATAAATTCTTAAATGAACCATTAATAATTTCCATTAGCACAACCAGTAAAACCCAGAGAAGCAAACACAGCCGAAATGAAGATGCATTTTTTAAACCACAAAACATGAATCTGAAGTGCATCCGTGGCCTTTATTACAACAACACGGCTCCGTTACTCTGGGAGCTGTGCAAAAAGTAAGGTGCATATAAAGAACAAACATGTAATCCTAGCAAACACACTTCAGATCAAACCAGATTCAGATATCAAAGGAGAGAAAACAATACTAAAATAGAGTTGTAATACTGATAACACCACCAGCAGTGCAAGGTAAACATTTAGTCATGGCCAAGCTGTTCTGCTTTGCTTTGGTGTTTAGTGGCTTATTTTGGATATGCCGACTCTTTTTGATAGTAGTTTATTGTTCTAACCAGAGTAAACTACTTGTGAGAACAAGCATCCTGCTATAGATGAACTATTAATAGACTTCAAAAGAGCAGTTCGCCCTGGATAGAAGGATCACAGAGATCCAAAAGTTGCATTGTTTAACAGTTGCAAAAGTTGAAGCGTAAAGGCCTGTTCACACCAAGGACGATAACTATTAACCTTATTTTTGCTGCAAGAGCGAGTCTGGCTTCCAGTCTCATCCAGCTGTACAAAACAGCTTGTCTTGCTGCTTGATATTGCAAATTGATGTGTTTTACCATATTATTTGAACGTATTATCTTAATTATGAACACACTGGTTGGTAGTAACAAACAGTTTTACCATTTACTGCATGCTGTTATTCTTCTCATTATTTCCCTAAAGCGGCTAACAAACCAGAAATCTCACCCATAGGCGGAAGAATAAGGTGGATAGTTATCATTCTTGGTGTAAGCGGGGCTTAACACTTAAAAGTCAACATGAAATTACACCGACAACCTCTTTTGCTTTCGTAAAATAATGGATGTTTCAAATTGTTACCCGTTATTAAAAGTGTCTGCTCCATACAACAGTCTGCAGTCAATTGTGAATGACTCCTCCCCTCCTGACACACTGCCAGCCAACCATTGGTTAAAATGAAAGTGGCCTTGATGATGTCATCCAAAAAGGAATTTGTTTCAGAGGTGGAGCAAGTTATTGTATTTTGATAAAAGACTGCAAAAAAATTTTTTTTGTGCTCATTAAGACTAGGAATGCGTGTTGAAGGTACACACAGCATTTTTAGGGGTTCAAGCGCATAGCGCTGTCAGAATGGTCATGCATCAGCAAGCTCCACGTAAAAGTGATTGTGCAAACCAAACCGTAAGTCGTAGAGACTTGAAACTTGGAGGGAAGGTAGTACTCACACCGCCTACAATGTGACCAAGGTTCACCCCAATCGGCCTGACGGGGGCGCTACAGCGAACAAAAGTACATAATTGCTCATAACTCCTAAACCGACAGTCACAGGCTTAAGTGTCCTATGTTGCATTTTTTGGGAAGTAGTCCTAGGTTTTTCGCCCAATCGGAACCAAACCAGTGCAGAAAGATTCTTTGGAGAGTCAGTATCAATAATTATCAAAAAAAGTTGAGCTTTCGACTTACCGTCACAAAGGAATGCCAAAACGTTCGGAAGGGGCAGGGCCACTTTTGGTAAAATGCCTATAACTCCTGAACGGAATGAGGTATCTTCGCCAAGCTCAGAACACTTATGTAAGATTACCGAAAAGAATTGTGGAGTTTTGCCACTTGGTGGCGCTATTAGAGGAAAAAAAAAAACATAAAAATGGCTATAACTGTGCAACCATTTGTCCTGTCAAGATGAAAATTGGTGTGCGCAGTCTTGGTCCAAAGTGCCACGAGTGTCAATAAGGACATTTGCGTATCTCAAAAAACATGGCCGCCATTGGCCGACAAATTTGAGCACCTGTTAGACAAGGTTAACGGAGGCCGATCGGAATGAAGCTCGGTGGGCTTGTTTGACTTGAGGCCAAAGTTCTGAGAGAAATCTGAAAAAATTCCGGCCACCGGGGGCCATCATTGCATTTTTCAAGGGCGTAAAATGATTGTAGGTTGCACGATATGAATATCGAATATGTGCGATATTCATATCATCTGATAGAACACCTCATTCTGGACAACTTTGCCTCTAGAGCCACTGCTGTCAATCAAATTATTTGTTAAATGATTGAGAAGATGTCAAAAACCTACTTTTGCGAACTAGTCCTAGATTTTCGCTCAATCTGGAAAAAAACACTGCTGTACAATTCTCTGGACTCTCTAGGTCAATAATGATCAAAAAATGTTTAAGTTTACCCTTTGGGAAGCTATAACGGGGTTAGAAAAGGGGCCTCTTCAAATTTACACAAAATCCTATAAAGACTAAAGAAAAACTCAAAAAAATTACGAAACCTGGTAAACACATGCGACAGGTGGTTCTAAACAAACATGCAAAGTTTTAAGGTGATCAGACCACAGCCGGCGCTACAACAGTCATACACGTTAAAAAACATGATATTTCTATGCCAGATTACCTGTATTTGCCCAAAATTATTTTTTTCAATCATTAATTTAAGGTGGTTACAGACTTGCCTAAATGCCTTAAAGCGCTTGAACCCCGGTAATTGCTGCTTACAGCTATATTTTATTTATGTTTTTGTTACAAATACTTATTAGAATACTATTTATTTCTTTAGATATATACATCTTTTAATGAGAATAAAAATACTGAGTGTACCTTTAAAAAATGAAAATTTTGTCATTAATTACTCATCCTCATGTCATTCCAAACCCGTAAGACCTTCATTCATATTCAAAACACAAATTAAAATATTTTTGATAAAATCCGAGAGCTTTCTAACCCTGCGAAGACAGCAACGCAACTGATACGTTCAAGGCTATTTAAAATAGTCCATGTGACAGTGTTTCAATCGTAATTTTATGAAGCGTCATAGTAGTCTTGTGAATGCACGTCGATGACTGACACAGAAGAGAAGAAATTGTTGAATAAAGTTGTTATTTTTGTTTTCTTTGCGTATTTTAATAGCTTCATAAAATCACTGTTAAACCACTGGTGTCACATGAACTATTTTAACATTATCCTTACTAACTTTCTGGGCCATGAACGTGTCAGTTGCGTTGCTGTCTAAAAAAGACCAAAAGGTTCTCTGATTTCATCAGAAATATCTTGTGATCCAAAGATGAACAAACACGAGGGTGAGTAATTAATGACAGAATTTTCATTTTGGGCTGAACTATTCCTTTAAGAAAGTAAAGAGGGTCAATTTTGATTTCCTGCTGACTTTAAGCCCTGTTCACAAAAAGACAAATGTTTGGTGCAAAAGTGTGAACAGACCATAACACCTTATCAATACTAAACCACACTCAACAAACAAAACCGTTTGCCCCATTTGAACTTACATATAGAGGAATTCTGTTGTTGTCCTGAATATGAGACAGAGTAAAAAAAGCCCCATTTCTCACTTCATAAAGAATATCCCTTTCATAATGCTTTAAAATGTACTGTTGTGGGGCTCTTTAAGACCTGTATGTGCACAGCATCCTCCTGTAGCTACAGTACGGACAGACAACTCGATTATCATTGCTTCTGCAGTTTCCCTGACTGAACGAACACACTCTCAAGCAAAACGCAAACGGAAACATGCAACTATACGCGCACACAAACACACGCTAGTCCCCCGCTTGTGTCTCTAGGTCTGGGAGTAAAACATTGTCATCCTGGTCATTCTCTAGGGAACTTGTCTGTCTGTAATATGCGCTGCCAAACGTTGGAAGCCTTAAGTTGCACAGAGAGTTTCTCTTGTAAAGAAGCCACAATGATCCAATCACCACAGCAAACAGCGCAATGGCCACCAACGCAGCTGCCGAGATCACACCTTGGTGCAGACCTGAAAAGAAAATGACACAGTTGAGTTTCAGTACAAGATGAAAGCTTTCAAGTACAGGTTTTATAAATATCTCCTATTTTGCAATGTTTCCTTATCAGTTTCCAGTCACTGAAGGTAAATTACGAAGCAATTTGTTTACACTCAGTTTTGAGGAACTGAGAGTAGAGCATTGTGAAAAAGCTGACGGAGGAGAAAGGAAACGTATGAAACATTGTCACTTCTTTAAAAAGTGTGATTCACCAGGACTATTACTGATGTTCAAAAAAATATTCTAACCTTTCAATGGCTCCACTTCTACTTCTTTGATGGCACCTGTGATGCAAAGCAAAAGATCTGAATAAAGATCTGAGGAACTACACAGCATAAGAATTAACCAATCAAACGTCGCCCTCAGCTGTGATTATCCAAACCACAGAAGAAAGTAGGTCAAATGACATTAGGGTGGGTAAATGATGACCTCTACATCTGTGTGAACTATTCCTTTAACGGATACTTTGTTTTGCAATTTGTAAGTTGGTACACAAGTGATACAGAACATTTATTGACTGCAACAAAGTCATGTTGCCACTTTAAGGCCAACAGTCATTTTCTGGTATTGTTATCAGAGGGCTGTACTGAGCTTTCGCTTGTGGTTTGTGGTCATGAGTAGGGATGTGATGGTCACAATGACAACCGCACCACCACGGTGGTCGGTTGCAACCAGAGATGGAAAGTAACGAAGTACAAATACTTCGTTACTGTGCTTAAGTAGATTTTTCTGGTATCAGTACTTTACTTCACTATTTATTTTTCTGACTACTTTTTACTTTTACTCCTTACATTTTTACACAAATATCTGTACTTTATACTTCTTACATTTTCAAACCAGGCTTGTCATTTGGCGGATCACCATTCGATAACAAATCTCTAATAAATCATGGATCGCTTAGGCCCCGATCACGTGTTTTTGCAGTGTGAGGCGCCTTTTCTGAATTGTTTTCTATTGGCAGTGAGCGTTATGCACGCTGTTTATGCGCCGCAGGCGCCTCGTGTTTTTGCCGGAGCGCTCTGAGTGCCTGAAGTTGAAAAAAAAAGCAACTCTGAGAAGAAAAGCGGCATATGTCATAGCAGTTTTTTTTCATTGTCCAATGAATGAATGGAGAGGCGGGCCTTCCATTGTGGTGACGAAAGATCAAACATAGGCTGTGATCAAATCGCTGCCTGCCTCTGGCCACTTGGTCGTGCTTTAAAAAGAAAAAACCTTCATTTAACAAACAAAAAATGTTCCAAACATATTTCTAAATTAACTTTATAAAGAAACAAAAAGAAATATAACCACGTTCCTACTAAAAACAAAACTCAATTATTTTAATGGATGGAACAGTGTAATGGGAAAGAGAGAGGAAAGACTCCAGTCAAACTCGGGCCAGTAATTTTGATGAGGGTTGGGTGAGGTTGTTACAAATTTATGCAACAAATGTTTGTTTAATATTTACCATTCTATATATATATATATATATATCTCAACACCGCGCCACCGACAGTAGTTGGTCCATTACCGCCGTGGTGAAAAAAATCTGTCACCCTCACAGCCCTAGTCATGAGGTTAAAAATTATGGCTTTTACCTGTTGAGGTTTTGCAGATGAAGCCCAGTCTCTCAGTGCAGTCGGCTAACTGCCACACAGCATCTGAAACCCGCAGAGTTACGCATGAATCAGCCCTCATGTCATTGGCATCTGGTGCTTTGGAGCGCCAGTTGGTGTAATGAAGTGGTGAGCCATCCAGTCGCGTCAAAGCGTCGGCTAAAATAAGCAGTTTGGTTACTTGTCTCAAATACATGAGGACATTTTCATTTTTCACATAAAACTTTCAAAGAATTACATAACATAAATGAAATAATAAATATAAATAAAAAAAAAATATATATATACACTATAAAGATAAAAAGAGAGATAGACAGATATGACATAATATAAATAAAATAATAAATGTAATATATAAAAGAGAAAGAGAGAGAGAGACATACAGACACACAGACAGATATGTATTGATGAATAAGTACATTTTCATTTTTCATATAAAACTTAAATAAATAAAACAATTAAATCTAAGTTCATATGTGTATATATATATATATAGTGTTTTTATGTAAATAAATATATTATTATATATACTATTTTTATTGTATTTATGTAAACATAAACTACATATATAACTTATATTTACATAAATACATCTATAAAAAGATGAAAAAAAATACATATAAATCATTACATTTAATTATATTAATTACAAAATAGAAAATAAATAATTATTAAATATAAAATTTAATTAAATAAAAATTATATACAATTTATATATATTTCTATATTTATACATACATAATTTTATATCTCAGATAGATGCATAAGGACTTCATCATTTTTCATATAAAACTTTAAATAAACATAAATAGAATAATAAAAATACTATTAATAATAAAAATGCTATTAATAATAAAAATAATGTAAATAATGTCAATAAAAAAATCTAAATTCATATATATAAATATAGTTTATATTTACATAAATACACTTATAAAAAGATAATGTATATATAAATTATTACATTTAATTTATATTAATTATTTCTTAAAAAGTAAAGAATAAATGATCATTAAACAAAATTAAATATAAAATTAAATTAAATATTAAAAAATAAAATATATAAACAATTTATATTATATATATATATATATATATATATATATATATATATATAATATAAATATATATATATATATATATATATATATATAAATTGTATATATTTATATCTCAGATAGACAGATAGATGCATAAATTACTATAAATATAAATATTGTAAATAATATAAATACAAATCTAAATTCATATATATATATATATATATATATATATATTAAATACATTTATAAAAGGACAGATAAATAATGTATATATAAAAAATTAAATATAAAATAAAAATACTGTCATTTTATATATTTATACATACATAAAATCATATCTCAGATAGCTAGATAGCTAGATTGATAGATGATAGAGAAGTATATGTATAAATTAGGGATGCACCGATACTGAGCTCCCGTACTCGTACTCATACTCCTTAAAATGCCCCGATACCAAACGCCGATACCACACAGCAGGTGACAAGTGTGTATTCAGGCAAAGAAACACCGACAACAGAACAACAGACAGCAGAATGTAGTCATTAGAGATTAAGGATGTCTATGAAGTATATGTATGCAAGTAATATAATGTTAAACATTCAGTATCAACGCTTGCATAGCTTGTATAGTGGATTGAGCGTGCGACAGCGATGCAGAGATGCATAGGCTTGTCAAGTTAAGATCCCGCCCTGACATCACTGGAAAGTTTGTAGTTCGGTCGGATATGTCAAAAACAAGTAAGTAAAGCAATGCACAAGTTATTTAACGGGAGAGAGAGAGAGAGAGAGAGAGAGAGAGAGAGAGAGAGAGCGACAAAGAGAAAGAGAGAGAGCGCGCACTGTTGTTGCGTGATCTTTATTGATAATGATACTGAGTGAATGCTCTCGACACATACATCCATCAAATACTTTTTCTTCAAACTTGCTAAAATACCAGCCTCAGCCCAATCACAAGTACCGGTACTTACATAGAAACCTATACATCTGAGCCTGATAAAAATGCATTTTTTAAAGAAAGATGTCAGATGGATTTAGCTGGTTTTGCATCTGAACTCTTCAAATAATAAACAAAATTTATAGAGGCATTCACTATAAACATCATTTATGTTCTACCTTAAGCAGATACAACTGTACGACGAAAGTGAAACTAACAGCCTGTGTGAAATGCGCTAGGCTGTACTGTACTTGAGCGCATTGCGCATGTTTTGCTTGCTTCATGAGTGTTTCTGCATTATTTGAGTCTCTTCAGATTATAGGCCAAATAGCAGCATGTTTCAGATGAAAAAAACACGACCTATATTTCTATAAATATCAGTTAGGACATTGTAACCAGGGGTTCCCTGCATTATTACAACAAAACGCCTGATTACAGTACTGAGCTGCTGCAATGGAGCAGTTTAATTATTACATTAAATTAAATATAAATATAAATATATAAATATAAATTACATTTTTAATTAAATTAAATTAAAGATGATGTACCATAGAGCAAAAAAAAATAAAAAATTGAACAGTGAAAGTAACAAAACACATTTTAATGGGCATAATTAAGTGTAAAAATAAAAATGACTAAGGGATATATAGTCAAAACAAAAATTATTCAGACACCAGATATACATCACCTAAGTTTTTATTTTATTTTATTTTATTTTATTTTTTACTTTTTTAATAGTGGGTGTAGGACACAGTTTATGATAATGCAATACTGTGAAAAATATCTGATAATGTGAGAAAAGGTGTCTGAATAAATTTTGGTTTGACTGTATCTATTTGATAAATGAAATTAACCAATTAACATTATACATATTCTTTTAGTTTCTGTACCCAATATTTTACAATTTACTGGTAAATTTTAAAATATCGGTATCGGTACTCGGAATCGGCAAGTACCAAAAATAAAAGTATCGGTATCGGGCGAGTACTGGAAAAAGTGGTATCAATGCATCCCTAGTATAAATACATTAGGACATTTTAATTTTTCACATAAAACTTTAAATAAATATAAATTTAACGGGAGAGCGAGAGAGAGAGAGAGAGCAACAAAGAGAAAGAGAGAGAGTGTGCACTTTTGTTGCGTGATCTTTATTGATAATGATACTGAGTGAATGCTCTCGACACATATTATACGTCCATCAAATACTTTTTCTTCAAACTCGCTAAAATACCAGCCTCAGCCCAATCACAAGTACCGGTACTTACATAGAAACCTATACATCTGAGCCTGATAAAAATGCATTTTTTAAAGAAAGATGTCAGATGGATTTAGCTGGTTTTGCATCTGAACTCTTCAAATATTAAACAAAATTTATAGAGGCATTCACTATAAACATCATTTATTTTCTACCTTAAGCAGATACAACTGTACGACGAAAGTGAAACTAACAGCCTGTGTGAAATGCGCTAGGCTGTACTGTACTTGAGCACATTGCGCATGTTTTGCTTGCTTCATGAGTGTTTCTGCATTATTTGAGTCTCTTTAGATTATAGGCCAAATAGCAGCATGTTTCAGATGAAAAAAACGTGACTTATATTTCTGAAAATATCAGTTAGGAGATTGTAACCAGGGGTTCCCTGCATTATTACAACAAAACGCCTGATTACAGTACTGAGCTGCTGCAATGGAGCAGTTTGATTATTTCATTAAATTAAATATAAATATAAATATATAAATATAAATTACATTTTTAATTAAATTCAATTAAAGATGATGTACCATAGAGCAAAAAAAAAAAATTGAACAGTGAAAGTAACAAAACACATTTTAATGGGCATAATTAAGTGTAAAAATAAAAATAACTAAGGGATATATAGTCAAAACAAAAATTATTCAGACACCAGATATACACCACCTAAGTTTTTATTTTATTTTATTTTATTTTTTATTTTTTTACTAGTGGGTGCAGGACACAGTTTATGATAAGGCAATAATGTGAAAAATATCTGATAATGTGAGAAAAGGTATCTGAATACATTTTGGTTTGACTGTATCTATTTGATAAATGAAATTAACCAATTAACATTATACATATTCTTTTAGTTTCTGTACCCAATATTTTACAAATTTACTGGTAAATTTTAAAATATCGGTACTCGGAATCGGCAAGTACCAAAAATAAAAGTATCGGTATCGGGCGAGTACTGGAAAAAGTGGTATCGGCGCATCCCTAGTATAAATACATAAGGACATTTTAATTTTTCACATAAAACTTTAAATAAATATAAATTTAACGGGAGAGCGAGACAGAGAGAGAGAGAGAGAGAGAGAGAGAGAGAGAGAGCGACAAAGAGAAAGAGAGAGAGTGTGCACTGTTGTTGCGTGATCTTTATTGATAATGATACTGAGTGAATGCTCTCGACACATACATCCATCAAATACTTTTTCTTCAAACTCGCTAAAATACCAGCCTCAGCCCAATCAGAAGTATTGGTACTTACATAGAAACCTATACATCTGAGCCTGATAAAAATGCATTTTTTAAAGAAAGATGTCAGATGGATTTAGCTGGTTTTGCATCTGAACTCTTCAAATATTAAACAAAATTTATAGAGGCATTCACTATAAACATCATTTATGTTCTACCTTAAGCAGATACAACTGTACGACGAAAGTGAAACTAACAGCCTGTGTGAAATGCGCTAGGCTGTACTGTACTTGAGCACATGGCTCATGTTTTGCTTGCTTCATGAGTGTTTCTGCATTATTTGAGTCTCTTTAGATTATAGGCCAAATAGCAGCATGTTTCAGATGAAAAAAACATGACTTATATTTCTGAAAATATCAGTTAGGAGATTGTAACCAGGGGTTCCCTGCATTATTACAACAAAACGCCTGATTACAGTACTGAGCTGCTGCAATGGAGCAGTTTGATTATTTCATTAAATTAAATATAAATATAAATATATAAATATAAATTACATTTTTAATTAAATTAAATTAAAGATGATGTACCATAGAGCAAAAAAAAAAAAATTGAACAGTGAAAGTAACAAAACACATTTTAATGGGCATAATTAAGTGTAAAAATAAAAATAATTAAGGGATATATAGTCAAAACAAAAATTATTCAGACACCAGATATACATCACCTAAGTTTTTATTTTATTTTATTTTTTTATTTTTTTTTACTAGTGGGTGCAAGACACAGTTTATGATAATGCAATAATGTGAAAAATATCTGATAATGTGAGAAAAGGTATCTGAATAAATTTTGGTTTGACTGTATCTATTTGATAAATGAAATTAACCAATTAACATTATACATATTCTTTTAGTTTCTGTACCCAATATTTTACAAATTTACTGGTAAATTTTAAAATATTGGTATCGGTACTCGGAATCGGCAAGTACCAAAAATAAAAGTATCGGTATCGGGCGAGTACTGGAAAAAGTGGTATCAATGCATCCCTAGTATAAATACATAAGGACATTTTAATTTTTCACATAAAACTTTAAATAAATATAAATGAAATAATAAGAATACTAAAAATAATACAAGTAATGTAAATAATATAAATAAAATTCTGATTTATAATGTTTACATTTATATAAATACACGTATAAATAAATAGATAAATAATGTATATATTAATAATTAAATCTTAAATATATAAATAATTCAGACAATTTTTTTATCTTGTTTTCATTTTTCACATAAACATTTCAGCTAATATAACTAAAATGAATAAAAATGTAAAATATATATATATATTTACTTATATATTATTTATAATACAAATACATTTATAATATAAATGCATATCAATTAAATATTCAATATTTAACATCACAGCTCTTACTGTCAGTGTCGTATAAGATTCCTAGCCACAAATTCTGAGGCCCCCGGTAATGAGGCGACATCTCTTTAAGGAAGAACCGGCTCTCCTCATCATCTTGAACTGTCATAACATCTGAATAATTTCCTGAAAAAAGGAAAAACTCTTGCTTAGATATGCAAATACATCCAAGGCTGATCCAAGCCACCACTAGGTGGCACTCTTGTTCCAAACAAATTTAAAATGCCTACCCTTCTTTTTACAGTGGTTTCTAGCTTCCTCCAAGGTCATCTTCAATATAACTGATTCAAAATAATAGCAGCTCCCACGAAACTTCACCCAGGTCTCAGGACAAACCACTTCATAGGAGAAAGCTATGCTTTCTGTGGGAGGACAAACAACTAGTCAGTTTCCAACAATGTACAATTGATCAAATAAAACCAAAGACGGAAAGCAAAAGACTCACTCGGTATGTAGCATACCGCTCCAGATAACAGCATGTCACATTCAACATCTTTCCATCGTCCGTTAACATCCATGGACACGCAGCCTCCATCTCCCATGGGCCCCTCTGGGTAATAATTAGACACTTCCCAGTAAGTGAAGGAAACCTCACTGCCGTCAGACCACTGGTAAGACTTACCATCCTATGAAGGTAGAGGGCGCTCTTGTTTAATACACAAATGTAACACATCAAAATACATCCCAGTGTGATTTTAAAGACGCCTCACATCTGTGCTGTACAATCCGATCCAGTGTGGAGCTTCAAGCCTGTTGACCAGCACAGTGAGATAGGCCTGATGAAACGGGTCTGTGATGCTCACAAGTGCCGCCCCTTTCTCCAAACATGCTTTCTGGGCCTGGTACCAGCTCAGGTTGCCATGGATGATACGGTAACTGTGGTTCTTATATTCAGACGAGTCCAGAGAGGAAGCAGTATAATAGGATTGCGTAGGACGCTTGGTGATGTCTGAGATAAAGTAGTCAAGCACCGATGTTAAAGACTGATGAAAGGAATAGTTCACGCAAAAATGAATCCAAGATGTAGAAGAATTTGTTTTTTATCTGAACAGATTTAGAAAAATGTAGCATTACATCAATTGCTCACCAATGGATCCCCTGCAGTGAATGGGTGCCATCAGAATAAGAGTCTAAACAGCTCGTAATAACATCACAATAATCCACAAGTAATCCACATCACTCCATTCCATCAGTTAACACCTTGTGAAGTGAAAAACTGCATGTTTGTAAGAAACAAATCCATTATTATAATGTTTTTAACTTCAAACTGCCATTTCTGGCCAAAATATGCCACTTCAATCCATAATATTGACTTCTCCAAAAGAAAAGTTGTCTTGTCTGAATCAGGAGAGAAATATGCACAGATCAAGCAAAGATTACAAGTGAAAACTGTAAGAAAACAAATATGTCAGTGGATTTTGTTGTGACTTTCTCACATGGAGGCAGTGGTGTAAAGTACCTGAAAGCTATACTTAAGTAAAAGTACAGATTTCTTACCAGAAAATGACTTTGGTAGAAGTTGAAGTCACAGTTTAGAATCTTACATAAGTAAAAGTCTTAAAGTATGTGATATTTATTGTATATAAGTACAAAAAGTATTTTTTTAATCTTAAACATACTTAAGTATTGAAAGTAAAAGTACAAGTAAACGCAAAATGGAAAAGAAGCAAATAAATATATATATATATATAAAGGTTCATACACAGCTTGAGTAGCAAGATTGTGTTCAGTTTTAACTCTTTCTTCCATTTTGTATTTTTGGGTAAGTATAAGAAGCACTTCATCCGGTACTTAGTGTCTTTCACTCCAACATAAGAAAACATTTAGACATTATAGCATTTAGATGCATTTACCCAGTTTAATGTATCTCAGAGGGGACATGGATGCATTTAAACTGTAGTTACAGATGCATAAATAGGCCTAATGTTTTGTTTTTAACATAAAACGTTGAATACTGATATTTGAAATAATTTAAGACCTGAAAAAAAAACAGTCGAAATGTGAAATTATAACCGCCAGTAGGTGGCAGTAAGTGACTGTTAACGAGTGAGTCATTGAGATTCAACCGATTCATTCAAACGGCGCATTCATTCAAGAACAAAGCATTTGACTGTGTTAATAAGTGAATCACTGAATCATTTTTATCAACCGATTCGGTCAAAAAGATGATTCATTCAATAAGTCAACAGCGTCCATTGCTCAGAGACGCAAAACAGTGCTGTGATTTTTGTTTGGAACTATTTTCAAAAGGCAAAATTGAGCAAAAACAAGCAATATCATCTTTAAATATGATATTGCCTGATTATTAAATGTGTTATATGTTAATATCTGCAGAAAAAACGGTGCTCAGTTAACTATATTAAATTACAGAAATATAAAAAGCATTTTTGTCGTCTACAATTTAGAAAGCCTGGAATTTTAAGCTTTAATAACGCAACATGCGTGCACTCTGTGTGTGATTTGGTGATATAGCCTACTTCATAATGTCAGATCGCACATCATTACAACAACACTTACTATATTATCGCAGAATACTGTATATCGCACACCTCAGACTCGACTTCGGTGGAAAATTAATCATCTGCGGTTGTGTGCGCACTTGTTTGCACATGAGCAGTTTTTAGGAGTCTAACTTGCAAGCGCCAGACCACTGATTCGTCAAACCTGCTTTCCTGCAGTCCGTGTTATTCTGACTTCTGACTATTTTGTAGTAAGTAACGATTATGGAAATGATTCGGAGTAAAAGTATACATTTTAATTAGCAAATGTAGTGATGTAAACAAATTGCCTGAAATATAAAAACTCAACTAAAGTACAGATACTCCCAAAAAAGTACTGTAACGAACTACGTTACACCACTGCATGGAGGAAGAGTTACTATAGATTATAAACACATATTTTGGCCAGAAGCAACGGTTTTGAAATGAAAGTGCCTTAAAGATGGATTTGTTTCTTAGAAATACACAGCTTTTTGTTTTACAAGGCATTAACTGACGGACTGGAGTTGTGTGGATTACTTGTGGATTATAGCAATGTTTTTATCAGTCATTTGGACTCTCATTCTGACTGCACCCATTCGCTGCAAAGAATCTGTTGGTCAGCAAATGATGTAATGCAAAATTTCTCCAAATCTGTTCTTATGAAGAAACAAACTCTTCTACATCTTGGATGGCCTGAGTAAATTCTTAGCAAATAGTCATTTTTAGTTGAACTAAGTGAGTAATAGATAATGACGAAGACAATATAAACGTAAAAATAAGAGGAAATGTGTATCTGCAATTAAACAATGGTCAATGCCAATGAATTAAAAACACCTCCAATATTGTTAAATTGATCTTACCTTGCGGCTTCTGGCACACAAACCCATAGACATTTTCAGTACAGACGCGATCTTGCCATAGCCCTGTCACACGAAAGTTGTGACTGTTTGACAGGTAAGTACACTGAGGTTCCTCAGAAGATCTATAATTAGTTATCTGCACATACACACACACAGAAAAACATTTAAAGGGGACATTAGATGCGAAATTCAATTTTACATGGTGTTTGCATATAAATGTGTCTTAGCAGTGTGTGGACATAACCATCCTACAATGATAAAAATCCATTCACTCCTTTTTTTAATCTGCAAAAAACCTAAACAGTATCAACTATCAAGCGTTTTGATTTTCTGAGCAGTATGACATCATACTGCTCAGGCCCTGCCCACAACCGCTGATGGACTGTCCCATATTAACATATTTCCCCCTCAGCTGATTGTACGCTGTCCTCCATTTTCTCTGCGCTTGAGCAGCTGTAGCAACAGTAATGTCTCATAAGCGATGCTGATACTGTAGTTGGATGTAAAAGTGAACATAAGAGTCTTCATTTTCTCCTGACAATGCGCCACTGAATACAGAGAGGGGTGGGGTGAGCAGTAGCTCATTATCATTTAAAGAAACATGCACCGAAGCAACTCACTGTGAACAGAACTGTTTTTGACAACGTAAAAGGGTGTTATTTTACACGACCACTGAAGAATTTTAACTAAAGTATGTTGCAGACATTTCATAAAGATCCTAAACAATCATACCAACTTGTGGAAAATGGGCAACCAATGTCTCCTTTAAAAACCGTGCTAAAATCAAACTACATTTCAAATATATTAAATCCTGAATCTTTATACCTCCCAGTTATTATAGCTGACTGGCTTCCCGTTGCTCCATTTGGACGAAAAACGACCCTGTGCACCAATCCAAACCCCGGCTGACCAGCCACGAAGCAGCATGACGATGTAGGCTTCAATCCAAACATTAAAACCACAAAAATGTCAATACAAAACAACATGGGAAACTCTAATATAATGAAGATGTGATCTTTACCTTGTTCAATTTCGTCCTCTATGGACACTAGAGTTCCCTGATAGGATGAGCAGATGGATTGAGCATCCTGCCAGGTTTTCCCATCTTCCGGACGGGTTGGGAGATACAGAAACAGACACTGGCAACCATCACAAACAAGCAATTCTCAATGACAGAATAAAACACAAGAACCTACATTAAAAAAAGACCATATTTGAAGCCAATGAATAGAAATGTACTCTATGTAATAATTCTGGTGTGAAACTCATCTGAATTTATCAATTAATGAATTGTGATTTATTAATGAGAAAAGGCATGAGCCTAAAATATTAGCAGTTAATTGTTATAATGTTTTTACTGAAAAACTTTTGTGAAAAAGTCTGCTTTATATTTTTTCCTCATGATTAATGAAGGAAATAACTAAATTCTGTTACGTAATATGGCCGCAAAACATTTCAACAAAAATATGCAATATTTCAAATTATCTCAAAACAAAGAAACATAAATGAATAAATAAACCTTGCGTCCATAGTAGAACCAGTTTTCTGGGCAGCTGCCGACATAGTGAGGCTCGCGTGGTTCCTCCACTAAAGACACCGTTCTGCGCTTGCACACGTAACCATGTCCATCTTTACAGTTTCCTGTGGACCACTGACCTGCACAACATTGTTGATAAGCAGTGTTTGAGCATACCAGATAATGGTACTTGTGTGTGTTAAAGTGATAGTGTGTACATATATTTACCAGATTGAGATGACATTTGGATGCAGTTTTGGCCAGGCTTCCGGTAAAATCGACCATTTTCCCAGTTCTCATAATCCAAAGCGGATCCATCAGTCCAACTGCAGAAAGTAAATA
The DNA here is from genome assembly GCA_036247105.1 of Cirrhinus mrigala. Classification (NCBI taxonomy): domain Eukaryota; kingdom Metazoa; phylum Chordata; class Actinopteri; order Cypriniformes; family Cyprinidae; genus Cirrhinus; species Cirrhinus mrigala. The sequence continues at coordinate 19,861,697 of CM070017.1, forward strand.
CAAATCCTAAATCTTTCCCTTATTATATATAACTATACTAATGAGTAAATAAATGAAAAGTCTTTTTTTGGCATCTAATAATATCGTAAAAGACATATGGTAGGCACCTGAGACCATTGTGACCACTGTTAGCAGACAAACCAATCCACCAATATTCAGAGCCCTAAAACAAAGACACAAATAAACATGCCCTTTTTATATAAATAAAAGGGTAATGCATTACAAGTAATGCAGATTACGTAATCAGATTTTTGTCAAGTAAACAGTAAAGTAACGCATTACTTTTAAATTTACAAGAAAATATCAGAGTTATTTTTCAAATAAGTAATGCAAGTTTCTTTGTTTTCCCATTTATTGACTGACAGCTCTCCTGTCCCCATGTTGACGGAAATCAGGAGTAAATGTAGAGGCGTTGTGTGTGCTATGTAATCATGATGCTTACTGTAGCTCTAGACTAAATGTGACTAAAGTTACTCATCTCACTTGCACAAAAACAGTAGTATCTCTCGAAATGAATAAAAATTGTAAAAAAAAAAACTCAGAATATGAAGTAAACCTGCAATAATTAAAAATTAACACAAATAAATTGAAATATCCAATTTTATTAACCAGTGTCTTTGCTGCTGACCCAATTCAACCATACTAATAAGCAAGAATTACTTTAGATAATCGCTGAAGAGTGTTAACCTTTCTTCGCTTATGTTCTACTGTACAGACATGGATTTACATTTCATTCAGCCAGAGGTTGATTCTTTTCATTTTTTTGTGAAAAGGCTTTTACATTTGCCAAAAGTAGTAGTTTTTATATGTACAAACAAGCAAACAAGCAAGCCCTGCTCAGATTTAAAAAGTAACTCAAAAGTAATGTATTACGTTCCATAAAAAATAACTAAGCAAAGTAATTCGTTACTTTTTTAGGGAGTAACACAAAATTGTAATGCAATACTTTTAAAAGTAACTTTGCCCAACACTGATACACACACAAAATATATTGAAATATGTAGGATCCATAAGATGCTCTCTTATGCTCACCAAGGCTGCATTTGTTTAATCAAACATATTGTTATTAATATTATTATTATTAATAATATTATTACAGTTTAAAACAATCATTTTCTGATTTAATATAATTTAAATTGCAATTTATTCCAATTTATACACAGCAGCCATGAAAGGATTAGTTCACTCCCGAGTTAAAATTTCCTGATAATTTACTCATTTCCATGTCATCCATGATGTTCATGTCTTTATTTCTTCATTCGAAAAGAAATGAAAGTTTTTAAGGAAAAGATTCGAGGATTTTTCTCCATATAGTGGACTCAGGGCTCAGCACGATCCTAGTCGAGGAATAAGGGTTTTATCTAATAAAATTATCTGTCATTTTTTAAGAAAAATACAAATTTATATACTTTTTAGCCACAAATGCTTGTCGTGCTCTGCAATGCGCATAAGCAACTTCACGCATTACGTAATCACACTGGAAAGGTTCACACAAGGTTTTTTGTCTGTGTACTTCAGTTCAAAAAGGCAGGGTAGGGCAAAAAACTCCATCGTATTTTCTCCTCCGACATCGTTGTTTTACCTTTTTTGTAAAGGGCGTTTGACTTTTATTGGCACGTTTGATTTGTAAACAATTGGTCGGTACTTTCGCCTACAGTACGTCACGTGTGACCTTTCCAACGTGACTACGTAATGTGTGAAGTCGAGCTAGTGCAAGACGAATACATTTTTATTTTTTTAGAAAGTGACTGATCATTTTGCTAGATAATTTCGCATGGGATCGTGTAGAGCCCTTTGAAGCTGCACTGAAACTGTAATTTAGACCTTCAACCTATTGGCTTCCATTGAAGTCCACTATATGGAGAAAAACCTACAATGTTTTGCTCAAAAACCTTAATTTTTTTTCGACTGAAGAAATAAAGACATGAACATCTTGGATGACACAGGGGTGAGTATATTATCAGGAAATTTTAATTCGGGAGTGAACTAATGCTTTAATATTTTTGCGGAACATTTTGTAAACAATTTTGTCAGGATTCTTTCATGGATAAAAAAGTTCAAAAGAACAGAATAATTAACTTTTTTAATATTACACATCTCTTTACTGTCATACATCTCTTTATTGTAATGCATCCTTGCTGAATATAAGTATTTATTTGTTTAAAAAAAAAAAAAGGTAGTATATATAAATAAATAAATAAAAGAACCTTGTTAATGCGTTCTCTGATAAAGTCCAGTTCCTCGCTAGAGTGAACAGAGAGCAGATCAGCGCCCATCATTTTACAGGCGAAGGAGACGGACTCCCAGGGAAATGGCTTACTGGCAAAGTAATATTCAGCTCCATGGGAAAACACCCACGGCTCATGTTCTGCACCATAAACACAAACAAGTGTCATCAACATTATTAGTGAAGATAAGCCTCTATAATATTTAGCTGTATTGTACTTACGGTCGCTGTACCAGTACGGCTTAACCAACTCCACACCTGAGGAAACCGAAACTCATTTCAACAAATGTTGTTTTGCTCCAACAAATGTACATAAACAATTCATTGAACATAACTTCATCCAACAAAATACAAAACAATTAAATAAAAATATTACTTGAAACCTGTGTGAAAATTTAAAGGAGAAGTTCACTTCCAGAACAAAAATTTACAGATAATTTACTGACCCCCTTGTCATCCAAGACGTTCATGTCTTTCTTTCTTCAGTCGATAAGAAATTATGTTTCTTGAGGAAAACATTGCAGAATACACTCTTAAAAATAAAGGTGCTTTAAAAGGTTCTTCACAGGGATGCCATAGAAGAACCATTTTTGGGCCCACAATGAACCATTCAGTCAAAGGTTCTTTAAAGAACCATCTTTTTCTTACCTTTTTATAATCTGAAGAACCTTCTTTCACCACAAAGAACCTTTTGTGAAACAGAAAGGTTCTTCAGATGATAAAGGTTCTTTATGGAACCATTTAGACAAAAAAGGTTCTTCTATGTCATCGTGAAGCACCTTTATTTTTAAGAGTGTATAGTGGACTTCAATTGTGCCCCTAAGTTTGAACTTCCAAAATGCAGTTTAAATGCAGCTTCAAATGACTCTAAACGATCCCAGCCAAGGTAGAAGGGTCTTATCTAACGAAACGATTGGTCATTTTTGAGTTTTGAACATACTGAACCGGAAAAAACTGAGTTCACACAGACTTAGACAAGATGAGTGTTTGAGGTTAAAAAGTATATAAATGGTCAATTTGTTGTGAAAATGACAGATCGTTTTGCTAGATAAGACCCTTCTTCCTCGGCTGGGATCGTTTAGAGTCATTTGAAGCTGCATTTAAACTGCATTTCGGAAGTTCAAACTTGTAAATTATCTGTAAATTTTTGTTCTGGAAGTGAACTTCTCCTTTAAGAATGTCTAATCTGGTCTTTTCAGCAAGTTGATAATGCATTTTTCACACAAACCTCTAGGGACCTTGCAAATCCATTCATATTTGGAGTCACACGAGTGAGGCGTGAGAGTGTTTGTGAGGTCACTGTACACAGCACACATGTGAGAGTCCGCTTCATTCATATCCTCAATGAACGACGTCACCACCTGCAGAACGGCATCATGACAATTATTTAACAAGCTGATGAGCATGTCTTCCATGATTTTCTGTCTCTCTATTTGACATGTAAATAATATATTCAAACACATTCAAATCACATGACTCCCTGCTTTTTTTATCTGGCTTTTTTTTTGTTTTGTTTTTGTTTCTTTTGTGAATTTTTACCGGTGTACCATCGGACCACTCCCAGGCTCCGTCGGACCGAGGGTTTCTCTTAGTAAAGCCCACCCAAAACCAGCGACCCTCTGTACTGAAAACAGACAAAAAATAAAAGGAAGAAGAGAGAAAAATAAATAAATGAATTAAAAATACAATTCAGAATTGCAAAATAAATTCCAAAACAAGTTACATATAAGCCCACCTACATACACTACCATTCAAAACTCTGGGGTCAGCAAGATTTTTTTTTTTTAATAAATAATACCTTTATTAAGCAATAATGCAGTAAGTTAATCGAAAGTGGCAGTAAAGACAATTATGTGTGTTACAAAATGTATCATGGTTTCCACAAAAAAAAAAATTATATTGAATAAAATATATTCCGTTATTTGAAATTGTAATCATTTTTCACAATATTAGTGTTTTACTGATTTTTGACCAAATAAATGCAGCCTTGGTGAGCATAAGAGACTTCTTTCAAAAACAAAAAAATCTTACAGTCCCCAAACTTGTGAACAGTAGTGTATAATCCGCCAACTGTGGTGGGAAGACGTGTAAACCAACCTCTGGAACATCCTGGAGAGGAGATTTTTGACAAAAACCTGATCTTCATAGTGATGGAAACTGGCTAGATCAGCACCCAAAGCCCGGCAGAAAAACTGAGCCTCAGTCCAGGTGCGATACATCAGGATCTTCTCACTGTGATACACCTAAACAACAAACAGAACATGATCCTACAGACATGAACAGCAGGAACTTACCAAATAATGGGTATTACATGATTATATACTCTCTGTATTACCTTGTAACAGTGAGACAGGCCTTTGCGGCTCTCCCATCCTGTCGGACACGGTGCATTCAGATCTATGTGTGGCGAAGGCATCAGTGTGTCATGGTTACCGCTCACTTCCTGTTTGCACACAGCCAGGGCCTTAAAAGTGTGACAATTTTTCACCTCCCAGTGACCCAGAGCCCGACCTCCAGACATCACCACACACCCTCCTCCAATCACTGCAGACACAGGAAGAGAGATGGTTAATTAAATAAAGAGCTTTGAGTAATTAATGCCAGAATTTTCATTTTTTGGGTGAACTGTCACTTTAAGGACTTACCAGGCTGGTGTCGGTTCCAGTTGGTGTAGGTGAGGGCTGCTGACGAGCCATTCTGGGTCAGCCAGCGGTACTCGCCGGTTTTGTTTTGGTCCTGCAGAGCTGTCCAGTAGGATCGGGAGTCAGAATCTCCCATTTCACTGATCAGGCTGTTTAGAAAGGCCTGCTCAAACCTGCCGAAGAGAAACCACACGCTCCGATTGTGATTCATGTGTCTGCCTTTTTCATGTTGTAACGTCTTAATTATCCCTGTATAGTAAGCATTTCCTGACTGCTTATTTGAGGCTAACCCTATGAAACATATTTGCTGGTTATTCCAGGTGGGCTAATGCTACTTTCAAGTTCTCCTGGGAAGGTCCATCAGATACCGTTTAAAAGCAAAGCATTAAATTAAATTGCATTAAATTGATCAAAATTGAAAGTAAAGATATTTCTGTTTGTAATTAATTGCTTTTTTTTGTTTTGTTTCCTTTTTTCTCTATTAACTCTATTCAAAGAATCATTAAGCAGCACAACAGTTTTTACCATTAATAATAATAAATATTTAATTAGCAGCAAATCAACCTATCAGTATGATTTCTGAAGGATCATGTGACACTGAAGACTGAAGCAATGATGCTGAAAATTCAGATTTGCATCACAGAAATAAATTACTTTTTAAATTATAATTAAATAGAAATCATTTTTTTATTGTAATATTATTTATATTGTAATATAATATTATTTTTAATAAAATAAATGCAGTCTAAGTGAGCATAGGAGACTTCTTAGTTTTGAACAGTAGTGTAATTTGTAAATACAATGTGCAAGTTCAAGTACTTTTTTTAGATTATAATACACTAGGTAATTCCATACTTAATGTTTTATTATTTAGTTACCATACTATTGCATTCATTTACCAAACTAGTTACAGATACTTAATTGATGTTTGGCTTTTTTTTTTTTTAAACCTGCATGTAGCCTCATACACCAGCTTAATTAAACTACCAGTCAAAGGTTTTTGAACAGTAAGTTTTTTTTATGTTTTTAGAAGTCTCTTCTGTTCACCGAGCTTGGATTTATTTGATTCAAAGTACAGCAAAAACAAAAAAAAATTACCTTTTAAAAAACTGTTTTCTATTTGAATATCTTTTAAAATGTAATTTATTTCTGTGATTTTAAAACTGAATTTTTATCATCATTACTCCAGTCTTCAGTGTCACATGATCCTTCAGAAATCATTCTAATATGCTGATTTGCTGCTCAGAAAACATTTATTATTATTAATATAATGTTGAATTTTTTCAGGTTTCTTTGGATCAGAAGAATAGCATTTATCTGGAACAGATAAATCTTTTATAACATTAAAAGATTTGTATTCCAAAAAAAATTCTATTCCCTACCCTCCAAAAATGTGGATATTTCTATTCATCAAAGAATCCTGAAACTACTCAACTGTTTTAAATATTGATAACAATAATGATAATAACAAAATGTTTGTTGAACAGCAAATCAACATATTAAAATGATTTCTGAAGGATCATGTAACACTGAAGACTGGAGTAATGATGCTAAAATCTTGCTTTGATCATAGGAATAAATTACATTTTACAATATATTCAAATAGAAAGCAGTTATTTTAAATAGCAAAAATATTTTAAAAAATTACTGTTTTTGCTGTACTTTGGATCAAATAAATGCAGGCTTGTTGAGCAGAAGAGACGTCTTTAAAAAATTAAATCTTACTGTTCAAAAACTTTCGACTGGTAGTGTATATATTGTATATATGCATAATAATAACAATTTTATATCATATGTAATATGTTTTTAATATTATTCTGGCAAGCTTTATATCTATCCTTCGCCAACAAAATGCATAAAAACTAAATTGTCAACATTCACAGTCACTGCTTTCTCTGATCAATACCGACTAAATTCTGTCCTGGCATTTTTGACATACCTGCTTTCTACAGTAACAAGAGGAGATCTGCAGTAATATCCTTTCACTGCATCCTCAAATGTCTGCTCCTGATCTGTGATTTTATAACACCAGTTGTCCTTCCTCCTCCAGCCCTGCATATACACACAACACAAAATATAGCTAAACAGATGCTTTGACTGACACACAAATGCACTATTATTAAAAAGGACAAAGAATTGAAAGAACACACCATGCTGAAACAGATATACCAGCTTTTTCTCAAAAACTCAGATTGTTATGATTTGTATTGTGCAGCATAGGTTTTATATGGCATATGTAGTTATGTAAGAAGTAGTAATTGCAAAATGCATTGTATCACATCTCTCTAAAACAGTAATATACTTTTCAGGTTTTTTTAAGTTTTTTATTTTTTCATCATTTGAAATGTGCAGACATTTATAATATTCCAAAGTCATATTTACCTTTTATTTGTATACTACATTTCCCACAAGCTAGTAGTTTCAGATTCACTTAAATAAATCAATTTAGACTTTGCATTCATCATAAATGTTGTTTACGTTTGTTTAAATGTTGTTTTTATTCATATTTGTTTAAAACCTCTATTTTTCATTCCTGTTCAGTTCTGAATAGTTAAATTTAAAGGATTTGTTGTGAAGTAAGGGCAACTAAAATACATGTTTACAGTGTTTATAATGTTTGTAAACATTTAATTTTATTTAATATAAATTTTAATTTACATTATTTCTGAATGTAATAACAAACGGAATTTATCTGTGTTTTTCTCTCTCAAAAACACAATTATAGTCATGTATGATTTCTAGAAAATACTGTTTATTTGATACAACTCTTAGTATAAATAGTGGATAGTTCATTGTAAAAGCAGGCAATTTGGGATGCAGCATTGGCTGTAATTCTCTAGTGGCATCTGGCTGTGTTTTTAGACCTGCCCTCAATTAACCCCGAGTTCAATGGCCTCAATTTGGTGTCCTTCATATAACCTAAACCAGACTAAAACATGCATTTTAACAGGTACAAACTGACACAACCGCTTAGCTCATGTTCAACAATTTTAGTCAAGTTCAAGATTTGGGTTAAAACTAATGTTAAAGGGAAAGTGTATATATAAATTCTTCGCAATTTGACACACATTTGCCTTCGGTAGAATAAAAACCATTTCAGTAAACAGTAAACGGTTGCATACAATACAAGCTGAGTAAGTGTGGATGTGACACATGCATGAGCGTGTACTGCCACGTGTGCATCTCTAAAAATGCCCTTACTCTGTTTAGTCACATTCTCCCTTCTTTCAGCCGTCATGTTTCATAGGCAGTAAAGAACTGATCTGAATCAGTTCACTGTTCTCAGGCTGTGACCTGCTCTCACCCTCGCTGACGGCTGCTCCATCCTCCAGACGCATGGCCTGTCTGCCCGCCTCACCCCACACAAATCCCATCTCAAGCACAACCAGTCAGAAATGCAGGAAAACAGTTGGAACAAAAGTGGCAGTAATGAGACGGGAAAAAGCAGTTGGCGTTTTTCCCCTTTTTTGACTTCCACTGAATCATTGCATTTTATTCATATGTTTCTCACTCAGTGTATTTTGAATGACATGGTAAATGTGTGTGTGACTGCAGTGGGGAACTTTTGTTTTTTTTGTTCTTCTTCTGCTTTTATTTTGAAATGTGAACTTCAGTCATATTATTTTGGTAGTGTTTACTTTATCTACACAATACTAGCAGGTCACTTTATCAATTATTAATGCGTAACAAAACAGGAAAAAAATCTGCAGATAATGCTGGACAAACTACTCCAAAATGTAGCTAGTAAGGGTTTCTATTAGCTAAGCTAATAAATTATAGGAAAGTATTCTTATTCACTTACTCTCTTTCATAAAGTAAACTAAATTAACTGTTTGAATGATTCAGAGTGAATGTAACCAATTGAGATTATTCATTATATGAATCATTGAATAGAGCCGACTCCAAAGAATGATTCATTTGTGAACTGACATTAGTTTTATTTTAGTATCATTTATATACTATGGAAGCTTGTTTCTGCCACTGAATAAATATAAAATGTAATAATTGGGAATTTTTGTCTCAGAACTGATATAAACTCATAATTATGAATTATGAAGTCAGAATTGTGAGATATAAACTTGCAACTCTGAGAAATGAAGTCAGAACTGCGTTGATATAAACTCGCAAATGCGATTTATAAAGTCAGAACTGCTAGATATAAACTTACTCAGAATTCTCAGAATTGCTGGATATAAACTTACAATTCCGACTTTTTTTTCTCAGAATTGTGAGTTTATATCTCACAAGTCTGACTTTATAACACACAATTGCAAGTTAATAATCAGAATTGTGAGATATAAACATGCAATTCTGAGAACATACAGTATCAGTCTTTTTCCCCCTCAAATTTTGACTTTATAACTCACAATTGCTTTGTATCTCACAAAAGTCACAATTGAGAGAACAAACATCAGAACTGTGAGATATAAACTTGAAAAATACGAATTCGCAATTTTTTTTATCTCGCAATCCTGGCTTTTTTCTGTGAGTTTTTAATCACGCAATTCTGAGAAAAAAGTTAGATTTGTGAGTTTATATCACGAAATTCTGACTTTATAACTCGCAACTGCGAGTTTATATCTCACAATTCTAAAAAAAACCAAGTCAGAACTGTGAGATAAAGAGTTGCAATAACCTTTTTTTATTCGGTGGCAGAAATGGACTTCCATTAATATTTTGAAATATTTTTATTTATTTATTTTTTAGTTTTTTGTAAAAGTTCTATTTTCATTCCTTTTTTAATATATTTTGTTTTTGTGTTTATACTTAAATATAGCTTTAAGTTTTTATTTGAGTCATTTTAGTAATTTAACATTTCAAGTTTTTCAAATAATGTATTTTATTTCAGCTTTATTTCAAATTTTTCGACATACCCTAACTGTCTTGAACTGGAATACACAGAGTTCAGGCAGAGCTAGACAAGACGAGCATTTGAGGTTAAAAAGTATACAAATTGTCAATTTTTTTTTAGAAAATAACTGATTGTTTTGCTACATACGACCCTTGTTCTTCCTGGGATCGTTTAGAGCCCTTTGAAGCAGCATTTTGGAAGTTCAAACTCGCAGGCACCATAGAAGTCCGCTATATGGAGAGAAATCCTGAAAAGTTTTCCTCAAAAAACATATTTTTTTTTTACGACTGAGGAAAGAAAGACAGGAACATCTTGGATGACAAGGGGGTGAGTACATTATCTGTAAATGTTTGTTCTGGAAGTGAACTTCTCCTTTAAAGTAGGGGATAATTTGCGCTGCTCTTGATAGATTGCGCTGGTCATTATGGAAATTATCTGGTTGTCTGTGTTCTTTAATGTGCGCATTGTCAGTAAATCACATGCAGAATTTACCCCTCCCATCTGCACTTTTACGGAATTGTGCTCTAGCACTAATTTGCCCCGTTTAGTAAATCTGGTCCTATGTCTGTTGAAGTACGCTCTCACCTCTGGGCATCCTTCATCCCATTCTCCAGTAGGATGCTGGGGAACAAGACCTGACACCTTACAGATTGCTGCATGCTGCTCTTCACAATCCTCAAACTGCCATCGGCCCTCCTAAAACACACACACAATGAGTCTTTTATCAAGTACGGAAGAAGCTCAAAAAAGGTCAGATCAGTCATGTGACCTGGTGGATGCCTTGACCTCTGTGGTTTATTGCTGTGACTAACTGGTGGCTGTGCATCTGATTACCTAGGATAAAGCTTTCATGCAGTGACTGTCTCTGAAATCAGATCTTGCCATTTTTAACTTGCACACAGCTGCTGTCTGATTTATGGACACGTGCTTTCCTTCTGACCACATATTGTATGCTTGGTTTATGACTGATCTCCGGCCTCTGATCTCACCTTCCTGTCCGCTGTAACACAGATTCGTTTGTCGTCTTGCCGATGGGAAGGCTCCTGGGAGTACCAGGATGTGAACGTGATGGGAGTGCCGTCTGACCACTGGACTGTTGAAAGTTTGGCCTCCTTATGCAAGCCGATCCACACCTTAGAATTGGATCCTGACACAACCAACATATCGTTATCACTGTAACTTCAATCAATGACACAATAAAGTGAGGAATATTTAATTTCACTTAAATCCAGCCAACCATTGGAGAGCAGTTTCGGCAGCAGTTCCTGTTGGGAGAGGGAGTGGACGCTGACCAGTTCTGCCCTGAAAGCTCTGCATGCACTGGAAGAGCTGTCCCAGCTCGACTTCTCATCCAGGTACCGGTAACAAAACCCATTGTGGTCCAACCAGCCATTAGGACAAATTGTTTCCCTGTACTGCCAGTTATCTTGTAGACAAATAGACAGAGAGAAGATTTAAAATATTTAAAAACAGATAACACAGCATAGAGTACTGTTTAAAGGTTTGTGGCTAAGATAGCTGCTTCCAGGATCCCTTAAATCTTACCATAAGACCTGGAAACCTTTCTTAGATTACATTAACGATTTACTTCGTTCTCCTGATGCTAGCGCTGATATGCTATAACAGAATCCTAATGACAGGAATTTTTGTCTATTTATTAAAATTTTAATTTATTTTTATTTAATTTATTTTTTCTTCTTTCCCTATACAGTACATGGTTTTAATTTATTATATTATATTATATTATATTATACTATATTATATTATAATATATTATATTATATTATATTATATGTAGGATCGTCACCCGGAGGTTAGGTTGGAAGATACTTATTGAAGAGAGGAATGTTTGTTTGTTTATAATTTTTCTCATTTAGATTTCTTTTCTCTTTTTATTAATATTTTAATTTATTTGTATTTCTTCCCCTCTTCCCTTTATATACATGATTTTAATTTATTATATTATATTATATTATATTATATTATATTATATTATATTATATTTAGGGCCGCCATAGCTGGGGGGAGGTTAGGTTGGAAGATACATATTGAAGAGAGGAATGTGTGTTTGTTTATAATTTTTCTTATTTTGATTTTTTTATTAATATTTTAATTTATTTGTATTATTTTTCTTCCTTTCCTTTTATATACAGTTTTAATTACATTATATTTTATTATATTATATTATATTAATTTGTTAATTATTTATTTATTTATTTAATTTTTTTTTTTGAGTCTGAGGGTTGGGTTTAAACTGAGACAATCTGTAAATTTTGACTTTTCATTGAATGTACCATTTTGTATTCCTCTTGTTAAACACCAATAAAAAGATTCTTTGATGAATATAGAAAGCTCAAAAGAAGCCTTTTTTTTAATTATTTTTTATATATATATAAAATAATAATAAAATAAAATTCTATAGTATTTTGTCTATAAAGAAATAAAACCTGATTCTGTGATATGATAACGACGAAATGTTTGAATGAAAGTCCCTAACATTATATTGCTCTTCAAATAGTAATCCTAAAAGGTTAAATCTTTGTCCTGCAATTAAAACACCAATAAAAACCCACTAATACTGACTAGACCTGATTAAAATATTTTTTTGTTTTAATCAAAAAATATTGGTTTTATATTAAAAAATAGGTAACACTTTACAATAAGGTTCTAGTCATGTTAATGTATCAACTAACATGAACAAACAATGAACAACACATTTATTACTGTATTTATTAAGGTTTGCTAATGTTAGTTAATAAAAATACAGTCATTCATTGTTAGTTCATGTTAATTCACAGAGCATTAACTACTTTTAACAAGCTTAACTTTTGATTTTAATAACGCATTAGTAAATGCTGAAATTTTCTAAGATTAATAAATGCTGTAGAAGTGTTGTTCATTCTTAGGTCATGTTAACTAATGAAAATATAGATATTTAAATAGGTAGGTAATGATTTAAATCAAGCCATCTTCATAGAATCAAGCCAGTCTTCTTATATTGTTGTGGACAACCCCAACCCAACCCCGACCATTTCTATATTTTCGCATGCACTGTGAGAAATCTGTGTGTTTGTGTGTTTTTGATAGCCAGGGCCAGGAGTTCAAACTCTAGATGGGACACAGCTGTTGTGCATTTGAGCAAAACTCAGGACATGCCCAAGTTCTTCTCCTCCAACCAATCACAGTCAATGTCGACCATCATGGAAACACTAATCATCAGTCTGTATTTGACAGTCGACTCATTCCTTCAATAATGAGCACTGGAAAATGACACACGTTTTATGTAATACTGGCTGTTACAAGCTTAAACTAGACCAACCATGAGAAAACTAGGTGAACAGATTGTCTGGGGAAAAGTCAGACATGTTAGGGAAAAACACAAAGAGCAATTAGAAACGGATGGGTGGTGAACAAAAAAGCTGGATTCAAGAAAGGGAAAGATGAATGACTAGTTAGATCACTCATCTCTTTACCAAGAGGCTCGGCGTTCCGGCTGTGTTTGGTGGTTTTCTTGCAGATGTAGGGCAAGGCTGACTCACAGGACAGACTCTGCCAGGAACCCTGCGTAGAGTTAAACACCCCACACTGCTGGTTATCCTGCACCGGCGTGGAGGTCAGATCTGGACAGGAAGAAATAATGAACAAACAGTGAACAGACAGACAGAACCAGCTTTCAACGTAGAAGTCAGATGTGATGAGAGTGATTGGATTCCTCAGGCCATCTTGAGCTAAATATGCAATTGGGATGAATACGTATCTTCAGAAATATTAGTCAACCCAATTCCGAACATTGTAAATCTTTCATTCACTCATGGAATGTTCCCAAATGTGTGGAAATTAGCTGCTGTAATTCCTGTGTTTAAAGGAGGTGATCGCCTATCCACCTGCAACTACAGACCTCTTAGGACTTGGACGGTGATTTCCAAGGTGGCTGAAAAACTAAATGCAGAACAAATGATAAATCATTTAAACAGCAGTGCTTATCCTTTACATCCACATTAGTTTGGTTTCCACACTAATCACTCAACAGATGAAAAAGTTATTGTTGGATCGAGGAGAGACTCTGAGTGCTTCGATACCATAAATCATGGACTTCTCTTACCTAAATTGAATACATTTCACTTTTCTGTAGACACCATGAAAGGAAAAGTTAACTTCCAGAACATAAATTTACAGATAATTTACTCACCCCCTTGTCATCCATTCATGTCTTTCTTTCTTCAGTCGTAAAGAAATTTTGAGGAAAGCATTTCAGGAATTATCTCTATACAGTGGACTTCAATGGTGCCCGCAAGTTTGAATGTCTTCAAAGGCTTCAAAGGCATCCCATCTGAGGAATAAGGGTCTTATCTAGTGAAACGATCGGTTATTTTCTTAAAAAAGTGACAATTTATATGCTTTTTAACCTCAAATGCTCATCTTGTCTAGCTCTGCATGAACTCTGTGTATTCCGGTGCATGACAGTTAGGGTATGTCAAAAAACTCCCATCTCATTTTCTCCTCCAACTTTAAAATTGTCCTACATCGCTGCAGAAGTACCGATCCAGTGTTTACAAAGTGAATGCGCAAGGAGGGTCAAATACCCTTTACAAAAAAATGGTAAAACAAAAGTGTAGGATGATTTTGAAGTTGGAGGAGAAAATAAATTGGGAGTTTATCAACCAACCCTAACTGTCATGTCCACTATATAGAGAACATTCCTGAAATTTTTTCATAAAAAACCTAATTTCTTTACAACTGAAGAAAGAAAGACATGAACATCTTGGATGACAAGGGGGTGAGTAAATTATCTGTAAATTTTGGTTCCGGAAGTGAACTTCTCCTTTAAATGGGTAGAAACATATTTAACACATTGGACTTAGTGTGAAGAATCATCAATCAGGTGTTATTTCCTTTTCAGTAGGTGTCCTGCAGGGTTCGATCTTGGGCCCACTTTTATGTTTTCTGTATGTAAATGATTTGTCAAATGTTTGTCTCAATTCCAGCTTCCAGATGTATGCTGATGACGCTGTACTTTCAAAATGCAGTTTAAATGTGGCTTCAAACGATCCCAAATGCTGTTGTAAATGATCCCAGCCGAGGAAGAAGGGTCTTATCTAGTGAAACGATTGGTTATTTTCATTTTAAAAAATACAATTTAAATACTTTTTATTCTCAAACACTTGTCTTGCCTTGCTCTCATTGAACTCTGTGTATTCTGGCTCAAGACAGTTAGGGTATGTCAAAAAACTCTGATCGTATTTTCTCCCTCAACTTCCAAAATCATCTCAAAATCATCCTACATCACTGCAGAAGTACCGACCCAGTCTTTGCAAAGTGAACATGCAAAGAAGATCAAACACCCTTAACAAAAATGGTAAAACAGCGATATAGGATGATTTTGAAGTTGAGGGAGAAAATACGATCAGAGTTTTTCGACATACCCTAAGTGTCTTGAGCCAGAATACATTGAGTTCAGGGAGAGCAAGACAAGATGAACGTTTGACATTAAGAGGTATATAAATTGTATTATTTTTATGAAAATAACAGATCGTTACGCTAGATAAGACCCTTATTTCTCAGCTGGGATCATTTACAACTGCATTTGGGATTGTTTGAAGCTGCATTTAAACTGCATTTTGGAAGTTCAAAATCTGGGCACCATATCAGTCCATTATATGGAGAAAAATGCTGAAATGTTTTCCTCAAAAAAAAAAAATTTTATGACTGAAGAAAGAAAGACATGAACATCTTTGATGATAAGGGGGTGAGTACATTATCTGTGAATCTTTGTTTTGGAAGTGGACTTCTCCTTTAATTACAGAATTTTCTTTTTTGGGTGAACTATCCCTTTTATAGGTAAAACTGCCCATGAAGAACAAACTTTTCAATAACATAAGCCAAACGTACCTGCGGTATAACTGACAAGAGCCAAAGGAGAACCATCAGACCACTGCCATCCCCCCTGTTGACTGAGATGGTTTAATCCAATCCAGACCACCACACCCATATCTGAAAGTCTTCCTGGTGGAACACAATAACAACAGTGACACACCAATGAAATACTTGAAAGCAGCCATGTTATGAAACGTTCAAACTAACTCTTTCCAGTCAAAATCACTGGACTACATAAAAAATAAATAAATAAATATTTCAATATCATTTCAGTATCACCAAGAATATCATTTGAGTGTGTGTTTACCTTTGATATAGCTCTGTTCACTGGACTGTGTGATGGACAGAAGACTCCCACCCTGTGCTTGACAGGAAGTAAGAGCTTGACTCCAGGTGAGGATGGAGTACAAGTTAAACTGATAACAGGCATTCAGCTCTGGATGGCTCTCCCAGAATTCATTGCAGCCTGACACTGAACAAAAACACACATATACAGGCTCTGTTTGGTTCCTTTACTTACTTACTACATACTCAATATACACTACTCTGCAAACGTTTGAATTAATAGCATAAAATCCCCAATCTTTTGAACAGTAGAAATGTATACAGAAAAGTAAAAATGAATTAATATGTGGTTTTACCCGAACTGGGGCAGAAGCCCCATTTCTCATCTTGATCATAGCGGTTCGTGGTGGCGCACCAGAGGTGACGGTCCTCTCTGCCCTCAGAGGTACAATCCCAGAACCATTTATTGTTGTATTTAAAGGGTATGGAGCAGGTCAAGCCATGGGAGTTTCCTTGTAGTGTGTGGATGTCTGTCAACACCAAGAAAACAACAGTTGTAGAACAAATAGAAGCTGTATGACTGCAGCCACACCAAATAAACCTCATCAAACAATCCACTGAATGCAATTATTTAAAGTAGTCAACCAAAATGGGACTTCAGTCATCAATACAAATATCTAGAGAGCAGATGACTGCAGTTTAGCTTTTAAGTTTTAAGTAATGTGGTGTGACTAACATGCAGAAGTATGCAGGAAAAAAACATAAAATAGGGAATTATATCATACAGAGGTCTCTTAATTTTTTTTTTTTTTTTTTTGAATAATGCTGTTTTACTTCTGGTTGTAAAATGTACGTAGTGTGACTCCCCAAAAAACGTATTGCATGTGATTTAATCATATATATATATATATATATATATATTTTTTTTTTTTTTTTTTTTTTTTTTAATGTATATAGGGTTGAGTAAAAAAAAAAATTGATTTCTTGATTTTAATTGATTCTCATTTTTACGAAACGATATCGATTCTTAGAATCCCAAGAATTGATTAGTCTAGTCTGTTTTCAGTTAACGGAACATTGTAGCTCACCTCCCATCCAGTAAATTAAACAAAGCTTTGTGCTTTGTTACTTCTGAAATGAAACAAAGTCTCAGATTTCAAATTCTGTCCATTTATTACAGTATTCAAACAATAAATACCGTTTTGGCGTTGTTTAATGTCGAGTGACAGATCGCTGTAGCGCCTCTCCTCTGCTTTAATACCAGTTTTAGCACGAAGTAAACATGAATAAACATTCAAAGGTATATTTAAAAGAAAGAGTACAACTTACTGAAATCCGTATCCTGTCTCATGTAATCGCTCATGTTTCAACCGCGCAAAGACGTCAGTATAACAGCTTGTAAACAATACGTCATGTAACGTCACGTTTACCTCAGAAATAAACATATTCGGTGACCATAAACTTGTTAGTCAGCTAGAATAATAAACTCTAGAGAGGAGCATCTTGCTATGCACCATATTACATATTCACTATAATTGTTACTGTTCTTCAATGTTTGATTTATGTTTAAACAAATCCGTCAAGTTTTTATGGCAGCCAACATTTAATTATATATATTTAAAAAAAAAATGAATTTGAGAAGAAATATATTTATGTAGTTGTAACTTTTATTATAAAAACTAAGAGTGTAATTTAAGTGTTTGTATACAAATCAGTTAATTTTAACCTTCAATAATATATAGTATTGTAATCAATGTTATAGCATTAGGTGAGAGAATTTTTCTTTCTACTCTAAATTTGTCACCTACTCTACCTTATATATATCCAAAATAATCTATATTGAATCGGAAATCGAAACCCACGCTTGTTGAATCAAATCGAATCATGAAATTTGTGTCAAAACCCAGCCCTATATATTTTTCATATATAACATTATATAAATTATATATACACTACCAGTCAAAAGTTTTTGAACAGTAAGGTTTTTAAAGAAGTCTCTTCTGCTCACCAAGCCTGCATTTATTTGATTCAGAGTACAGCAAAAACAGTAAAATTTTGAAATATTTTTACTATTTAAAATAACTGTTTTCTATTTGAATATAATTTAAAATGTAATTTATTCCTCTGATTTCAAAGCTGAGATTTTAGCATCATCACTCCGGTCACATGATCCTTCAGAAATCACTGTAATATCTGATTTGCTGCTCAAGAAACATTTAATATTATTATAATTATGTTGAAAACAGCAGATTTTTTTTCAGGTTTCTTTGATGAATAGAAAGTTCAAAAGAACAGCATTTATCTGAAATAGAAATCTTTTGTGACATTATAAATGTCTTTAACGTCACTTTTGATCAATTTAAATCAATTTATATTTTTCATATATTTGGGGCAAGATGCTATGTGTTTATATGTTGTAAAATCAACTATTTTTTTAATGACAACAGTTATTACTCATAATATAGCCAATCAGAATCCACCTGATTTTAAAGCAACAGGCACGTTTATAATGAACAGAATGTTATGGCCCATTAGTGTGGACAGTAATATAGTCATCATTATCGTAATCTTTATAGTTGCTGTTCTTAGTATGACTGGGCTTTTAAACTAGATTTTTAATTTTGCTTTATCGCTGATCCTAGTTTTAAAAAATATGTGTCTAAAGATATCTTGCCTTCATATGGGTAAGCGCACGGCCCTTCCCCGGCCGCCCCGTAAATCCTCCACTGCTGCACTGATGTGGCCCTCCTCACCACCACCACTTTGGAGTCCACCACTGTTAGCTTATTATTCATTGCACCGTACAACATGCTGCCCCCACAGCGCCACCACATGGTTGGGAGGGAAACGTCGCACTCAAAGACACCCACATCAGGCTGCACTATCTTGGTTGCATTGATCCCTAGACAACGATTGGTGCCCAAATTGTAAAGACGGTGCCGGGAAACCCATTTCCAAAGCAGGGCAGCAGACGGGGGCTCACAGCTGGTCAGAGATAGACCGGACGAGTCCGCTGAGAGGCAAAGCTTCTGCGATACACTCTCCAACTGAAAAACACCTTTACCTGAGACACACAAACACAGATGCACAACAACGTTACACATGGCAGAATTGGTCATATTTTCTTGTCGTACCAAATACACTTGGGAGATGTGAGGCCCAAGGGCTTTTTTTTTTGACCAGTGGGAAAAGCCTTTCTTTAAGGGGTATTATATAGCCATTTACATGCAGAGCCATGTTAGATTATAATGGCAGGTGATATTGGAGATTCGAAGGCATTCAGAAGCACTGAGGTATCAGACAGGTCTGATTATGCAGCGAACAGATAGAAAGATAGAGCTGCTATCTCCAGTTTCACCTCCTACAAAATGGGGCTTAATATTTCAGAGTTCTCAGAGCCGACAGGGCTGAGGGTCTTTTGTGGGCGTTGACACGAAAGAGTAATTGAAGATACAGGCCAAAGACAAAGATATTCTCAAACAGTCAAGCACACACACAGAGTATTGTCAAACTTCAAAGGGAAGTCACGCATTATCCTCGCCATATGGAATATGCTAGAAAGTAGAGGGAATTCTTGTCTGGTAGTGATCATTACATGCTCTTAAAATGGAAAAGATTAGACTGTTGTATTATTTAGGGCTGTCACTAACGATTATTTAGGTAATCGAGTAATCTAAGGCGGTCGCGATTCGTCGATTCTAGTCGACTATTCCATTTTTTTTAAATCTTCGATTTCATTTTGCCCGCGTAGATTAACCGGAAAAACACCGGAAGTGGCGCATTTCACGGACGATAATCGTTAAAGCCCATTATTAGACTGTTTTCCGAGGCTACATGATATATTAAACCCATTTAAAAATCATAATGAAGCATAATTGTAAATTCATAAACGCTATTCAGTTAAATAAATGTATGCGATGCAGGTTTAATTTATGTACTTTATTTACGTGCGTGTAAGTTACATATGTGCCTGTCAGAGGGCTCGGTTCACAGAAAATGCTGCTACACAAACTGTTATTCATTTACATGCGTTTAGCCTCTCAAACTCCATCTCTGCATGTTTCTGTGAGTTTGGGTTTATTATAACGTTCATTTGATAACACATCGTGAGCCATTTCCTCTGATTTTTACGGTAAATCATTTGTAAACCTAGGCAAACTCAGGAAAATACTTCAGTATCTCAATATGCTAACTGTTCATCGCGATTTCAAAATAAAAGCTCAAACCCTCACTCTGAGTTTACATGTTTTGATGTCCATATATTCATTAAATTACAGTGGCTATAGCATTTCTGTAGCAATTAAATGGCCACATATTAAAGATTATGTGGACATTTGAATTAAATGATGTTTTATAAATATTGAACCAGGATTAAATCACGCAATAATTGTAACAATTGTCAGGCGGTTGGGGCCCTCTGCAGGCCGTTCAATAAAACCATATGATTTCTTGCTTTTGGTACTTTGAACTAATTATTATTGCCTCTCTGCTATTATATATGTGTGTTTAAGTAATTTTAAATGATACTGTTCACTTAGATTTATTTTGATTGACACAAAAAATTATTTATAATTATAGAGTCCTATGAAATCTGTTTTATTTCCAAATTCAGTTTTTTTCCATTTTATTTTTTTCTATACTCTGTTTTAATGGTCAAATTAAATTGTATAAATCAAAAAGCCTGTCTAATTAATTGAGTTGTACAGTTTATTTTTACCAAATTCAGTTTTCTATTACTTTCTGGATTCCATTTTAATGGTTCCATTAAATTTTAATAATCAAAAGCGGCTTCAATTAATTAATTATTTAATTAATATACTTGTATAATTGATATAATTATTTAAATAATATAACTATTTAAATATATATATATATTTTTTTTTTTTTTTCCAGAAATACTGTGTATTTACATTTTTCTCCTAAATAAATGTTTGTTTGTTTTTTTTTTTGTGGGAAATTGTTTAAATTAATCGATTAATTGATAAATTAGTCAATAGATTAACTGATATAAATATAGTCATTAGTGGCAGCCCTAGAGTAATTAGTTGAACAATAGCTTTAAAATTACTTAAAATACATAACAGCAATAATTAGTTCAAATAAAGTGTCAAAAGCAAGTAATCATATGGGTTAATTGAACAAAACTGTTAAAATACATATTGTATTATAAACAATAGAGCTAACGTACATTACGCATTATAACAAATGCCTGCAGAGGGCGCCAACGGCCTGACGGTTGTTTTTACACTTTACAACGTAATCTAATCCTTGTTTCATATTGACTAAACATTTAAGTCAAACGTCCACTTAATCTTTAATATTTTGCCATTTCTTTACGACAGAAATCCTATAATTTCATGAAAATGTGGACATCAAAAGGTGTAAACTCAAAGAGAGGTTTTAAACTTTTATTTTGAAATCGCGATTAACAATTAGCATATTGAGAAAGATATTGATGTATTCTCCTGTGTTTGTATAGGTTTATAAAAGATTTACCTTACAAATCTGATTAAATTGTTCCCAGATGAACGTTATAATAAACCCAAACTCACAGGGATATGCCAGCACTCAAACTGAATCGAGAAATCGTGCTATTGTAAACGTTTTTTATTCATACAATGAAAATCAGTAGGATCCAGCATTGTTTTAAACCCCACTCTCTTTAATTGTACGAACAAAAACAGTGGAAACACTCTTTAAAATATCTTCTTTTGAGTTCAAGTCACACAGTTTCATTTTTGTGTGAAAGTGTCCTACTTTACCTGCATTCCTCCTACTTCTTGAATTTGTTCCACGATCTTAAATATCTCAGTGACAGATTAATTATTGCTATCTGAGATCATAAAGCCCTCTGGAACTTTAAGACCCAAATGGGCCATGTAGAGCATGTTGTTACGGGTCTGAGTGACAGTGTAGGTGTGTGTTTATGTATGTGCTAACCTCAGCTGACCTTGTTTATAACCAGCTGGGTGTCTCACAATGCTTGTTCCCAAGTAACGCACTTAATGATAAATGCATACCTGGAATGCAATGCTAGTCGCTTTGGATTAAAGCATCTGCCAAATGCATGAATATAAATGTAAATGCACTGGGACTGTAACGAATCAGGCCGTTGGATGAACTTCAGAAACCCACTGTGTCCGTCAGCGGGGGTCGTACTTGTGACATTCCGTTTATTAGAGGAGAAGTCATGCAGTATACTGTATGGCTTGAAGGGATAATGTGGACAACATGGCAAAGTGTGGAATCTAACCTCTAGATCAATCTGTCCATCAGTAGTGATAGATGGTTGAACTGTGTTATATACAGAAGGTTGTAAATTTACTTTTTTTTAATTGTTTTTCTAGCAGTGGTTTTGTATTTTAAATGTAATATAAACACTAAAACCACACTATATTCTACCAAGATGACCTATATAATGAAGGTAGATGTTAACTGAAAGGTCAAACTGCGTATTTACAAAGAGTTACACTACCAGTCAAAAGTTTTGGAACAGATTTTTAATGTTTTTTAAAGAAGTCTCTCCTGCTCACCAAGCCTGCATTTATTTGATCTAAAGTACAGCAAAACAGAACAATTTTGAAATATTTTAATTTTTTAAATATAACTGTATTCTATTTTAATATATTTCAAATGTAATTTAGTGTTATTTCAAAGTTTAACTTTGCAACCATCATTACTCCAGTTACATGATCTTTCAGAAATCATTCTAATATTCTGATTTGCTGCTTAAAAAACATTTAGTATTACTATTATTATTATTATTATTATAACAGCGTTTATCTGAAATCTTCTGAAACATTGTAAATGTCTTTATCATCACTTTTGATCAATTTAAAGCAACCTTTAAAAATACTCTATATTGATAATAATAATAATTTAAAAAAATGTTTCTTGAAAAGCAAGTCAGCATATTAGAATGATTTCTAAAGGATCATGTGACACTGAAGACTGGAGTGATGATGCTGAAAATTTAGCTTTGATCACATGAATAAATTATATTTTAAAATATATTCAAATAGAAAGCAGTTATTTTAAATAGTAAAAATATTTCACAATATTACTGCTTTTGCTGTATTTTGGATCACATAAATGCAGGCTATGTGAGCAAAAGAGATTTCTTTAAATAACATTTAAACTCTTAATG
Source organism: Cirrhinus mrigala (assembly GCA_036247105.1). NCBI lineage: Eukaryota > Metazoa > Chordata > Actinopteri > Cypriniformes > Cyprinidae > Cirrhinus > Cirrhinus mrigala. The sequence continues at coordinate 19,884,724 of CM070017.1, forward strand.
TTCAAAAACTTTTGCCTGGTAGGGAACGTTGTCACATCATTAACTCATCACAAAAAATAAAAAATAAAAAAAATAGTGGCCAAAACAATAATTTGATATCTCTGTCGTTGTCATAAATGTTTAACAATTTACATTTACCAAGTCAGATTTAATTGTGACAAACATACTATGTCTGGGTCATGCTGTTCCAAAGGTCAACGTGTGTTCAGTATCTTTTTTGTTTTTACTTGTTGTAACTTACTTGTTTTTAAAGTAAATATTCTTTAGTTCAATGTGTACTTTTTAACCGTTTTGTCTGAACCGTCTCTGTTGTGTGTCATGTGATGAGCACCCGCCTATCGATTTGTTTGTGTGCACTAAACTTTCACTAAGACAAGGGCAGCAGTTGTGTACGTTTTTAAAACACATTAGTAAACGTGTTCAGCCTACTCTCCCGTTTGTGACTGAAATAATAGTCTGTGCAGGGTGATCTCAGACGAGCAATGACACACCACGGCCAGTCTTTCCCAGAGAAGAGCTAGACTATGCGCTCTACATACTAATGTAATCTGCAGAGCACAGCACACTTCATCTACACGACAAACTCTTGATCCTGACCATACCCACACGCTTGCCACAGAGGAAAGTATCGTTTCATACAGACAGTTATGTCGCCCAGGCCGATGGCACTTACTGTACAGTTCGAGAAGTTGAGTTTTGTTCCAAACTTCAGTTTTGTCCGACACTTCCGCCGCAGCACAAGCTGACTTGCTGACATAAAACAGCATATAAAGAACATAAAGCGCTTCATGGAAGCGAATACGAAGCGTTCGAGTGTATCCTCGCATTTCCTCTGGAGATGAGCGCGCCGCATAGACCGCTGCCTGTTTTTCTCCACACTTTCCACAAGTTTTGCGATTCTCTACGTCACTGGTCTCACTATAGGGCAGTAAAAGGCAAAATATTCCTCTCCTCTTACAGCCCGTCTGCTTTGAACGCGACGCGACCAAATTCGAACGCTTGCAATCGGATGCGTTGTTGATGCGTTCTCGCGTCGCATGCGTTAAGTGTCTGCAAATCGCTTATTTTGTAATCAGGCATTTGGCTAACTAAAGTAATGCAATAATTACATTAAATGCTTCATTTATGCAGATTATATCATGCAGATTATGTTTTTAACTAACTGCACTGCAAAATGCAACACAGAAGCTGCATCTGAAGTGATTTATATTCCACGAAATAGCGTCATATATGCATTTACACAGGAATTACACTTTCAGAAATATGAAATCAACGTTTTAAATAATAAATTATCAACACTTTAGATCACACAACAACCTTGACTTGGCTGCGTAAAGACGCATTTAGAGAAAAATAATGTGAGACTCAACATTGTTTATGGAAAACCGTCAAATATATTACAAAACAGAAGTAGACAGACTTTTTTAAGATTTGATCCAGCAAAAACATAACCACATCTAATTACAAAAGGCTCAGCCTTAACTAAACAATTACAAACATCTGTCACAAATACCTACAGAAAAACATTATTGTAACAACCACAAGAAACAGTAAACATAAAACAAGAAGATCCAGTGTTGCCCAGATTTAACAGTACCTTAGCACTTTTAGCAGCACAACACATTAAAAAAATTAATTAGTTTTTAAAATAAATTGACTGCCAGTAACCAGCCCCCAGTTTACAAGCACACAATTACACACACTCACACAAACACACACACACACAGTGTTCACTTGTACAGTACAAGAAAATAAAATAAAAAGAAAACAGTAATCGCTCCTGGTGAATAGAAGCCTACATTCTGTGTTTCAACACACCAAGTCGGTCAGTAGCCCTAAGAAATATCACTTTTCTGCTGCCCTGCGCTTTTGTAGGTCACATTTTTAAAGGTTGACGTCGAGCTCCTGAAAAGAGGATTCGTGCCCTGCGGATAAAAGATAAACAAAAACACAATTATTTAAAATAAACTGGGCCTTTAACACATTCAAATGAATAGGGAATTCAGTGTAATGCTCTTCTGTTATCATACCGACTGCCATTTCGCTTTCGCCTTCTCTGCCTCAAACTTGGCAACTTCTTTCCGGTCATGGACAGAAACAAGAAACTTCCAGATCACAAGGAGCGTAATGCCAATGATGAGGACAGACATGCACACGCCCAGAGCGATCAAGGGTGCGTTTGGCGGCTCAGGGCAGTCTGTAGGATAATTATGCACAAACAGTTAAAAAAAAAAAAATTACAAAAAAAATCTATATATATATTCTAATGTATAATGCCACAAAGTAGGAGCTCAACTCTACAGGTCTGTGTATAAAAAAAAACCTCTTACCGTAAAGCTTGGGGTTGTAAATGATGCTGCCGTAATCACTGTCCACCAAGCTGAAAGACAGTAGACAGTTGTCCTCACTCTGTAAGGTGCACAATGCTGCCCGACTCTCCTCAAAATCTGACAATAAACATATTACATTTACATTATGCATTTAGAAGATGCTTTGGTCACAGTTCCTCAAAATATATTATTCATCACTGTACTATTCACCAATTCCCATAAATATATGCCAAATCATGCATGTATAATATTACCTCACTCAAAAACTCAGACAGTGTTTTGTGTCTTTTAATTGTCTCCCAGTCAGAGCGTATTGAGCCAGCCTCCACAGCACCAGTTGCCTTGTGATCTCAGGGTTCATATAATGGGCTGATTTTGTATAGACACTCGAGGGTTTTGAAACCCAGTGGGCCCTAACAATAGGCTCTCCACACAACAAGCTAAGTAGCATGTCTCCCTTTGTGAAGTGTCAAGAGGGCCGATATAAAGTTGTCTGCTTTGAACGTGCGTGTATAAGTACATTACGACAGATTTTGAGGTTTTGAAAAAAATAAGCATGGAAGTATATATATGGCATGCTGATTTAACATTTAATCCTCAAAATGTATTAGTTTAGATAGACCTATCTGAAAAACCTTTAAAAAATGTTATTCAAATATTTTATTTTTATAAATATTTCACATTAGTATTTTTGATTTAATATATTCATTTATCCTTTTGCTTATAAGTAACACTTGGAGTGTTTACTTCCCTTCAGTAACCAAATGTTTTACCTATATCAGTTTGTTAGTTTTTGCTGTATTAAAAAAATATTAATTTTTAAACATGGTGGCAGTTTCTAGCTTCATCTTTGCGGCAATAGTTTTTATGGGTCCAAAACCACCTTGGGTGTGCATGATTTTCTAATAATTCAATGGCCTGTCATCAATTAATCCTTACATAATGTAATTTATTGTAATTAATGAAACTATAAATGCATTCAAAATAAAACAGGTATGAGTTGGCTGTGACTTATGGATGGTAAATGTAGTGCTTTTATAGCCTATACAGTGTGTGCTGCTGTAAAGACTAGGTTTATCCCTCACATTTCTTATATATAAAACCCAAAACACACACTGCCACATTCAGAGATAAGAGGTGCATTTTCTGCTCTTAAATTCCCATTCACCAAGATACCTAATGCTTTACCCCCACCCTTGAATTTATACATTTACTATAATAATGAATAAAGTCAAGTCCCGCCCTATAATTTTTCACATTCTAAAACCCGTTTCACTCTGAAATATGTCACAATACATAAGTCAGACATAACTTCTGTTACATGACTTTAAGTTTGCTAAGCAGAGCACGACACTAATTATGAGATGGTGTGATGATTAAAATCAAAACTGCAAGATCCAATAAAGGTTTGCTTTTCTTAAATTTCAATTGACATTGAAATTAGACTAATTTTAGACTAAGGTGTGACTCTAATATTTATTAGACACTAGTATCTTTTGTTACTAGTTACTAGTACTAGTAAGAATTGTTACTAGTAATTAATGCCTTATTCTACATGACCTTATTCTACATCCCTAATCCTACCCAATACCTAAACAATTAACAACTAATTAACAACTACCTTACCAAGTATTAATAAGCAGCAAATTAGGAATTTACTGAGGGAAAAGTCGTAGTTAATAGTGAATAAGTGTACCCTATTCTAAAGTGTTACCGAAATAAGTACAGTATCTAATAATAAGTACTAGTATCTATTTCAAAGGTACTAATATCTAAAGAATAACTAGTAGCCCACAAATAAGTACTAGTACCTAATAGAAGCCATTAAAGTAACTAAAAATAAGTACCATATGAAAAGAGATATTAGTACATATTATAGATTAAATGTTAAAACAGCTTGCCATAGAAAGTATCATAAAATTGTCTATAATATACAGGTTTAGAAGGAATATACAGGTTTAGAATGACATGAGGTAAGTAAATAATGGCAAAAAGTTAATTTTTAGCTATACTGTTTCTTTAAAAAAGGTGTAAATTAAATATAACATTTTTGCTAAATAAACATGTACCCCACTGACCATGTGACCACTGATAAACGGACACTGTGGAGAACAAAACAATGGATTCTGACCTGTGGAATTGCTGACAGTGGCATGTAGGGAGTTGCACTTTACAGCACACTCGTCCGACGGGTCTTTAGCTTTGAGGTAACACTCCACACAAGACCTGCGGGACGCATAAAGACAATGTAAAAAAAAAAAAATTGTCAGCCCCGCAGAGAGTTCGTCTCAAGAGGAAGCTTCATTTTGTGTTCTTTGTGAGTGCTTTTCCCAGAGCTGATCTCTCTCATTTTCAGTCTCATTCTCTCTGTATTGCCCTATCACGGAGTCAAATGACCCGCAGGGTGACAGGACCTTTAGTGGGAAGGAAATGCAATACTGCAGAGCTGCCACATGCCTTTTGATGCTTATATATGCCCTCTGGAAATGAGTAGACAAGAGGAAAACTCTGACCACCCACACATGAACACAAGAGTCATGAAGAAAATACAAAGAAAGGTAGGGAGGTGAAGACATGTGGTGCAAGGAAAGATGAACAAAAATGTCAAAAAGAAAAAGGAAAATGCTTTTTTTTTTTTTTTTTTTTGGGCAACATTTGATAACTCACAATGATTTAAACTAGATTGTAGCCTAAATGCCTGTTCTTCATGAAACTTAGTTTCAGTCACAGCTGCACATGCATGTCTTTACCTGGGTAAGCTGCAGATATCTCCACAGGTCGGGCATCTTTGGCACCACTCTCCTGAGGCTCCGGGAACGGTGCACTCGCACTTCCCACACACACACTTGCCCCGTCCGCTGCAGATTGAACCATCCGGAGCCATGCATGAGTTGTTGCTGGTGCTGCAGTTACAGAACTCTCCCATCCAACCGCTGTGACACACGCACTCACCACAGTCACACTCCCCATGACCTAGAAAATTAATATTTTAATTCAGCAAGGAACCATTAAATTGATCAAAAGTGACAGTAAAGACATTTATAATGTTACAAAATATTTCTATTTTAAATAAATGCATTTTTTTTTTACTTTCTACTCAAAAAATCCTGAAAAAAATGTGATTGTTTAGACAAAAGAATTAGTTTAGAAAATTCAGCTTTGAATCACAGGAATTACAATTTTAAACAGTCATTTTAAACTGTAATAATATTTCAGTTTAAAAACTAAATTAAAAACTATAATAAAAACAAAACAAAGCCAATAAACTAAACAAAAATAAACAAAAAAAAAAAAAAAAAACTGAGCGAAAGTGAAGGTAAAGACATTTATAACACAAAATATTTCTTTTGTAACAAATACATGCATTTTTTTTTACTTGCCACTCAAAGATTCCTGAAAAATATTTATCACAGTTTCCACAAAATTATCAACATGACTGAAAATAAGAAATGTTTCTTGAGAACCACATTAGCATATTAAAATGATTTCTGAAAGATGATGTGACGCTGAACACTGGAGTAATGATGCTGAAAATTCAGCTTTGCATCACAGGAATAAATTACATTTTAAAACATTAAAATAGAAAAGAGTTATTTTAAATTGGAATAATATTTCACTATATTACAGTTTTTACTGTATTTATGATCAAATTAAAGCAAGCCTTGGTGAGTATACGAGGCATTAAAAGGAAAATATAAATAACTGAATAAATAAATAAAAATTAAACATTTGGTTTGTAATTATTAATAAAAAATTGTTTTTGTCAGTTCTTAACTTTGTTATTAATTACATTATATGCTGATTAACTCATCAAAATAATAGAATAATCAATGACCAATATTTGCTGAAAACAGCATTTACCTTAATTTTATTACCATAATTTAACATTGCACATTTAAGGTAGACAAAAGCTTCAAACTTAAATGTACCAATGATACGAAAATTTCCTATTACAAAATTAGTTCATTTTTGACCCTTTCAAAAATTATTTATCACACTTAATAATTATGATAACTGACAGCCCTAAAGTAAATAAAAACCTTGGTCACACTTTAGTTTGGGGACCAATTCTCACTCTTACTTATTAATAGTAAGTAATGTAGTTGTTAAAGGGACAGTTCACCCAAAAATCAAAATTCAGTCATTAATTACTCACCCTCATGTCATTCCAGACTTGCAAGACCTTCGTTTACCTTCATAACACAAATTAATTTTTGCTTTCTTTGTGCACAACAAGTGTTCTCATAGCTTTAGAAAATTAAGGATGAACCACTGATGTCACATGGACTCAGGTCAAAAAAAAAACTCTCAGGTTTTAATCAAAAAAAGATGAACAAAGGTCTCTTTCAAAGGTTTGGAACGACATGAGAGTGAGAAATTAATAACAGGATTTTCATTTTTGGGTGAACTATCCCTAAGTTTAGGTATAGGGTGGGATTAATGGATATAAAATATGGTCATACAGAATAATGCATCAATATGTGCTAATGAACTGTAAATATACTAGTAATATGCATGCAAATAAGCAACTAGTTCAAAGTGAAAAACTTTTACCAAAACCTCACACAGCACACTTGTATTTACATGTAAATATATATAAACATGGGATGTTAAACCCTTCCGCCCATGTCCTCCTGAGTACAGCAACTGTTTTGGCAATTATCAGCGTGTTATTCTTTCATTAACATTCCACAGTGCGAAAGCAGATCAAATATCCCTCCCATTCTGTCAGCACTTTTTTTTCCTCCAGTCAAATCTTGCGACAGGGTTACACTGGGTACTGACCTCCGCAAAGCTCTCCTCTAAACCTGAGGCAGGAAAAGTTGTCGCACTCGCAGTACGGCCCGTACACACGTCCGAAACTGGACGGGTGGCACACACACTGTCCGCAGAAACACTCGCCGAGGCCGTTGCACATCTCCTCACCTTCATGTGCCCTGCCACACACGTAACCATAAATTAAAACAAGTCTGCGTGCCTCGGAGGAAACACTCCATGGTGTTTGTTCTCACCTGCAGTCACTTATTTGTTCTTGTCCCTCTGTGCACTCACACTTCGGCCCCACGAAACCTGGATTGCACACACAGGCGCCGCACTCCAGCGCCCCACGTCCTCGGCTGCAGTAGGTGCTGTTCACTTCAGGGGTTTGATGGCAGTCACACACGCACTGAGACTCCAGTTCGATCTCCAGAGCATCTTGGAAACCCACTGGCCGCAAGGAAAACCTCCGTGGACCGGCAAGACAGCCTTTTAACTCGACCGTCACATTAAAAGATACCTGTGTGAGAAATGGTGTACAATTAAAACTCTTTTTTACAGAAATCAGGACATATTGAGCAACATACTGAGCAAATATTTTCAAAACATGTACAACTAGTTCAGCAAGGTTTGTTTCTAAATGTCAAGCGGTTTGATTTGTTTAAACACATGAAGCGGTTACGTGCAGCACAATGAGAGCATTGACTTTAATAATATCATATTCACGGCATTATATATCATACTTGCGTGTGACATGTTTGTTATTTCATAGAACAGATGCATGCCACGTGATTTTTTTTTTTTTTTGCTTCAGTCCTGTTTTAGTCTACTAGGGAAGCAACTGAAGAACTGACCACATCACCAGCTTTGACATTGGAGCAGCTTTTATGTCCAGGGATGATGGTCCCGTCCTGACAGAGTGCTGTGAAGGAAATCTGCAGACCCTCAGTGTTGCCCAGAACCTCAAGATCGATCTCTGACCTCAGTTCCTGTTAATCAAACAACAGAGACGTAACATCCTTTAATGTGTGAAGAGTGTCATTTTTTTTGTTTTAATTTATAAACTTTCCTTTCCTTTGAACAACAATAAAAAACAAAAATTAAAAACACAAAGAAACAAGAAACAAAAACTACACATAAACCAAAACAAACGGAAAACAACAAAAACAAACAACTAAATTAAAAACAAAAACATAGAAACGAACAAAACAACTAAAAAATTACAATAAAAACAAACACAAAAACAAAGCAAAACAAAATGCAACATAAAACAAATAAAAAAGAAAGCAAAACACACACACACACACAATTAAAACAACAACAAAAATCAAATCTCTGACCTTAGTTCCTGTCAATCAAACAATAGACATATCACGTCCTTAAATGTGTGAAGAGTATAATTTTTTTACGCTTTAGTTTATAAACTTTCCTTTGGGCTAGTCATTACTAAAAAAAAACAAAAAAAAAACAGCTAAATCAAAATAAACAAAAACAAAACAAAGCAAACAAAAATGCAAAATAAAAAACAAAAGCAAAACACAAAAAAATAAATTAATAATCAAATCTCTGACCTTAGTTTTTATGTTTTAGTTTATAAACTCTCCTTTGAGCTAGTCATTAATAAAAAAAAAAAACAAAAAAAAAACAGCTAAACCAAAATAAACAAAGAAACAAAAAAAGAAAACAAAAATTAAAAACAAAACAAAGAAACAAAAAAACAAAAACTAAGCTAAACATAAAACCAAACAAATTGAAAACGACACAAACAAAAAAATTAAATAAAAATAACAAAAGGGGAAAAACAAAAAAACAAAAAAACAATAAAAAAAAAAAAAAAGCTAAACACAAAATAATACAAAAATAAATAAATAAAATAAAACTTTGACCTTAGTTCCTGACAATCAAACAACAGACATATCATGTCCTTAAATGTGTGAAGAGTATCTTTTTTTTGGTCAAACTTTATTTCAAGGTCCAGTTCTTGCTATTAACAGACCATTAACTATGACTTTTGCCAGACTTTTTTCAGTCATTACTAAAAAAAAAAAAAAAAGCTAAACCAAAACAAACAAAGAAACAAAAAACAAAACAAAAATTAAAAATAAAACAAAGAAACAAGAAACAAAAACTAAAAGTCAAAGCAAACTGAAAACGACACAAACAAAAAACTAAATAAAAATAACAAAATCAAAAGCAAAAGTAAAACAAAAATGCAAAATAAAAAACAAAGCAAAACACAAAACAAATTTAAACAAACCAAAAAAAAAAAAAAAAAAAAAAGGAAGAGTGTGAAGAGTATAATTTTTCGGTCACACTTTATTTTAAGGCCCAGTTCTCAATATTAACAAACCATTAACTATGACTTTTACCTCAATAAACTACTAATTTATTTTTTAAGTCAGAATACACAAAGGTTAGGGAGAGAAAGGCAAGACGAGCGTTTGAGATTAAAAAGTATTTAAACTGTATTTGTTTAATGAAAATAACCGATCATTTCGCTAGATAAGACCCTTCTTCCTCGGCTGGGATCGTTTACAACCGCATTTGGGATCGTTTGAAGCCACATTTAAACTGCCTTTTGGATGTTCAAAATTGGGGCACCATATCAGTCCATTATATGGAGAAAAATCCTAAAATGTTTTCCTCAAAAAACTATTTCTTTACAACTGAAGAAAGAAAGGCATAAACATCTTGGATGACAAGGGGGTGAGTACATTATACATGAATCTTTGTTTTAGAAGTGGACTTTTCCTTTAAATTAGCAGAGCTATGTAGGAAATCATGTTTAGTGATCATTATATAATGCTGCATTTAATCAGAATCCAGTATTTCTTAGATCTGGCTATTAAAAGCAGAACTAAAAAAATTCAATAATGTTATGTAAGTGTGTGGTACACTGTTAGATGAAACAGCTGAGGAGCTCATAATGTGTCTTGATGACTCATGTGCCGAGTCAGCAATATGAGCACACCAGGTGCCAACACGTCCAGAGCGACGTTAGACTGTCAGCTGCAATTCACATAGTCTATTCTAGCCGATTTACTAGGGTCAATAATACACTACCATAGTGGACCTGTGTCAGGTAGGTTGGGATGTGCAGCGCTCAGGTAGTTTCTGGAGGGGTGTAATGAAAATTAGAATGCAGGTAGAGGTAAGAGAGAATGGGGGATGGAGAACGGAGATGAAGAGATCAAACAACAGCCATAGAACGAGTGCAGACACGCTCTGTGAACACAACGATTCTCAAGAAAATGAGCAGAGGGGGTTGTGGAAATGAACAGAGTAGATGCATATCTGCAAGAGAAATAACTCTCTCATACTCAATGTTTAATAGGTAATTTATGCAACTGACTTATAAATCATTTGATATCTGCTTTTTCACATTTCCTTAATGATTAGCAGTGTGTGTGTGTGTGTATAGGACAACTCAGAATTCATATTTTTTTGCTGTCCTCAGTGATAAGCTATTGCAAATTATTACCAAAAATTGAATGAAGTTTTTTCTTAAAGGGGTCATCGGGTCAACTATCGTGGGTTTATAAACTATCGTTTATAAAATAAATGCTCTGTGTAAAAAATTTCAAACTGCTCATTTGCATACCGAGATGGTTGACAGCTGTCAATGCACAATGACCATTTTAGATCAACTTACTATAACACCGTATAAGATTTCCACTCAAAATTAAAGCATAAATATCAACCTTATTTTTCCCATTAAAGCGGGCGTGGTTATTTGTAAATTTTACTGGTCTGGCTTCTATTTTTAGCTGACAAAACAGTTTGTTTTGCTGCTTGGTATTGCAAATCGGTGTATTTTACCATATTATTTCAATGTATTATCTTAATTATGTCCACACTCATTTGCAGTGCAAACAGTTTTACTGTGTATTGCATGTTGTTGTTCTGATTCTTATTTTTTTTTTTCCTGTAGCGGCTAATGAACCGGAAATCAGGCCCATAGGCCTACTTCTGCATTGAAAAATAAAGTGGATAAGATTTCCATATGAAATGAAAGCATAAATCTAGGCTACACAAAACTACGCAACCCGCCAAAATAAAATCTTGCTGATTTTAGGTTTTAAAAAAATGCTGAAAATTCATCTCAATATAAATTTGTAATTCTAAGAAATAAAGTCACAATTATATTGGTAGTTATAATTATATTATAAGTTTGTACCTCACAATTCTGACTTTTTTTCTTGCAACTGAGAGTTTATTTCTTATGACTTTTCTCCGAATTGTGATATAAATTCGCAATTGCACGTTATAAAGTCTAATTTTGAGGGGAAATAAAAGACTAATATGTTCTCAGAATTGCAATTGCATGTTAAAAAAGTCAGTATATAAACTCACAATTCTGAGAAAAAAAGAATTGTGAGTTTATAGCTTTTTTAATTTTGACTTTATAACTCTCAATTGCAAGTTTCTTTCTTCTAATTATGAGAAAAAAAGGCAGAATTGCAATATGAACTCAATTCTGAGAAAAAGTCAGAATTGAGATATAAACTCAGAATTGTACGTTTATATCTTGCAATTTTGACTTTATAACTTGTAATTGCGAGTTTATATCTCACAATTCTGAGAAAAAAATTCAGAGATTTAGAATTCAGAATTGTGAGTTTATATCTTGCAATTTTGAGGAAAAAGTCAGAATTGTGAAATATAAACTATATTCTGAAAAAAAAAAAACCTCAGAATTGCAAGTTTATTTTATGCAATTGTGACTTTATAACTCACAATTGCAAGTTTACATCTCACAATTCTGAGGGAAAAAAAAAAAAAAAAAAAAATCACAGTTGTGAGATATAAACTCGCAATCCTGAGAAAACAAAAGTCAGAATTGTGAGTTTATATCTTGCAATTCTGAAGAGAAAGTCAGAATTGCAAGATATAAACTCAATTCTGAGAAAAAAAAGGCAGAATTGTGAGTTTATTTCTTGCTATTCTGACTTTATAACTTGCAATTGCGAGTTTATATCTCACAGTTCTGAGAAAAAAGTCAGAATTGCGAGACGTAAACTCGCAATTACGAGAAAAGAAGTCACAATTGTGAGATATAAACTCGCAATTCTGAGGGAAAAAAAATCTGAATTGTGAGTTTATATCTTGCAGTTCTGATTTTATAACTCAATTGCGAATTTATATCACAATTCTGAGTTTATTTCTTGCCATTTTTATAAGTTTATAAGTCAGAATTACGAGAAAAAAAGTCCGAATTGTGAGATAAAAATTTGCAGTTACCTTTTTTTAATTCAGTGGCGGAAACAGGCTTCCATAATTATCACACTTTATTCATTATTTTGTTTATTTTATTTCAAAAATTAACTAATAAAGTGCAACAAAACTATTATTACTATAATTAATTATTTTATTTTACTTGTATTTGAAGGGTCTCACTACTGTATGTGCAGTGTGAGCACCAAACCAAATCTTCAGGTGCTCTTACGAGAACCAGATCGAAAAAATGTACATGCACCCCTGCGATTTTATATATACATAAATATATATATATATATATATATATATATATATATATATATATATATATATATATATATATATATATATATATATTATTAATGTATACAGTATATAATGTGTATTTTTTCTGGCTTGTTTTAAAAATATTTTTACAACAAATTCTCATTCTTTCTAATGCATTGTTTTTCAAATGTATTTATCATCTGCAGTAAGAGCCAGGAATTTTGCAGACAGAATTTAAAAGCTTTTGCTGGAAAATGATGCATATTGATGTAAAATATTAACCCATTTTAACTGATGCCTCCAGAACTATCAATAAATCACTCACAATTTAAAGAAACCTCATGTATGTTAACCTCATGTATGTTCTCGTTAGCCTACTAAATAACATTTCCTTAAAATCACCAGAATTTACAAAAAGGCCACAGAAATCCAAATGCTCAAATCTGAAAGCTTAAAAAACACATGCAGGATCATAAAAGTAAGACTGCTGGCCTAACAGGGCCACTTCCATCATTCGACTCTCACATTAACCTTGTTACACCGAGTCTTGTGAAGACTTATGTGTTCTTGTACCTTATATGAGGTCATGATGAGTTCCAGAATGTTCCTTGAATCGGTTGCCAACACCCCCACAGTAGCACCAGGAATCAGCCTCGCATAATTCTATCAAGAAGGCAGAAGAAGGTGGTTAAACATCAACTCCAATCTCCTGGAGAGTATCCACAGAATTTGAGATGTGGGAGAGCGATAAGGCAAAAGAGAGGGATGACGAACAAAAAAGGAGAACTCCGAAAACATAAAATATTTGTGTCATGAGAGGTCGGTCTGGGTGATGTGATAAAGACTGTGTTTGAACATGTTGTAAAGAGAACTGAATACACCAGTGATTCATGCAGTCTATTCACACACTGATAGATCTTTCTTCACAGGTCTTCTCGGGTTCCATTTACACAGAAAAACACATGCCTTTTTGTTTGCCTCATTGTAGCCTAAAATGAATAAACATGAGAGAAAAATCCCTTGCTCTTTTCTCACCTCATAGTTCTGTTTCTGATTGTCAGTCACAGCGAATATAAGGAGGATATTGTTTTCAACCAATTTGTCAACAAGCTGCCCTAACGTTGGATATTCCTAAACATAGATGAGAAAAGCACCAAAAAACACTCAGTCAGACAACAAATTCACAAAAATACTACAGGAGACAAGACGTAACTGCAATGATTAGTTAAAAAGGCTTTATTCAATTAATGTAATTAGAACTCAAAATAAACATTGTTTTTGGAGTTTGTAAAGGAATATTCCAGGTTAAATACAACTTTAGTTCATATATAAATTATATATAAACATATATATATTCTTTGTGAAAGTTTCAGTTGCTGTACGTTTAAGTATATATATTCAATTTGATATTAATACTTTTGCCTATTTCCTACTTTTGCCCATTATATTATATTCTATTATATTACATTATACACAAATTCTATGTATGCTTTCGTTTAATAACTACGGTAATAAGAACTGCAATACAAATAAAACAATTAAAAATAAGATAAATTATAAAACACTATTATATTACATTATGTTATAATATATTTTAATAAATAAATTACAAATTCTGTGTATGCGTTCATTTAATAAATACCGTAAAAAAAGTTGCAATAAAAATAAAACAATTAAAAATAAAATACATTATAAAACACTATTATAGTACATTATATTACATTACATTATTATTAAAAAGTACAAATTCCATTTATGTTTTTATTTAATAACTATAGTAAAAAAAAGTTGCAATAAAAATAAAACAAAACAAAAAAAAAAAATTATAAAACACTATTTATTATATTATATTATATTATATTACATTATAAGTACAAATTCCATGTATGCTTTCATTTAACAACTGCTATAATAAAAGACCCAATAAAAATAAAACAATAAAAAATATCATAATTATAAAAGATGTCATATTATATTATATTATTATATAGAGTACAAAGTATGCTTTCATTTAATAACTACCATAATAAAAGTTGCAATAAAAATGAAACAATGAAAAATAAAAAAATTCTAAACACATTTAAAAATTAAAAATGAACAAGAATTATGATGGGTTTTTTTGGGGGGTTTTTTACAATAGTTTTAGTAGTAACATAGCATGTCACACCACAGAAAATTATTTCATGTCAACTACCAAAATGTTTATTAATGTAAATGCACACTTATATCACTTTTCCTTTTGCTTTTAGAAACTTTTACGAAATTTCTTTTTTTTTTTCTAGTGCCATCAATGCCATCTTTGTCAAGCAGACTCCATATTTAGTTTAATGCAAATGAAAGCAAGGCCGCGAGTGATTTACGTCCAGTCTGTTCAAAGGGTTTATCCTATTGTTTATCTTGGTGTTGATCGTTCAACCGATGAAATACTGAAAATGTGTTTCCAAAAAATACATCTATTCCTCACAGCCTCTTTTTTTATTTGTATCAAATGAAAAATGACTGTTGAGGTTAACTTTTATTTATCGTAACCCGGAATATTCCTTTAAGTGATCCAAATGTCCTGATTACTCAGGAACTGAAGCTGCAGACTTCACCTTACCAGATGGGCAGTCATGGAATACTCATTACGGTCGTCCAGGTGACACTCCCCGTCATTCGGGACAACGATGCCAGACATTTTGCTGTCCATCCCAAAATGAGAATCCGCATCACTCACAAACACCAGCAGCTTCATGGAATCGTTCTGCCACCCAATTCTGTCCTGGATTGAGAGGGAGATTTCCAGAAATTGAAACAAAATGTCATCTAGGGCTGTCACTAAGAATATTTTGGTAATCGAGTAATCGGTCAATTATTTTGACGATTTTTTGTAGTGATAAAAATAGACCCAAGTGAATAATAGCCTTTAAAAAGACTTAAATACATATATAATAGCAATGAGGCAATAAAAAATAGTTCAAATAAAGTATCAAAGCAAGTAATCATATGGTTTTATTGAACAAAACTCTTAAAATACATAATACATTACAAACAATAGAGCTACATTATGCATTATAACAAATGACTGCAGAGGGCGCCAACCGCCTAACGATTGTTTTTACGCTTTACTACGCGATCTAATCCTTGTTTAATATGGACTAAACAACATTTAAGTCAAATGTCCACTTACTCTTTAATATTTGGCCATTTCTTTAAGACAGAAATGCTATAGCCACTGTCATTTCTTGAATATGTGGACATCAAAACGTGTGAGGGCTTTGAGCTTTTATTTTGAAATCGCGATGAACAATTAGCACATTTAGAAACATGACGTATTCCCCTGTGTTTGCGTAGGTTTATAGAAGATTTACCTTACAAATCTGATGAAATGGCGCATGTTTTGTTCCCAGATGAACGTTATAATAAACCCAAACTGACAGCAACATGCAGAGATGGAGTTTGACACCCTCCACACGTGTGGAGCAGCATTTACCGTGTAAGTAACCTACAGGCATATAATAATTAAAAGCGCATATATTAAACCTGCATCGCATGTATTTATTTAATTAAATTGTGTCGTTTTAGCATTATGCTTTATTATGCTTTTTAAACTGGTTTAATATCATGCAGCCTTGGAAAACGGTTTAATAATGCGTTTCATGGATTATTCTCATCCGTGGAATGCCCCACTGCCGGTATTTTGCCGGTTACTCCACAC
This sequence comes from Cirrhinus mrigala, assembly GCA_036247105.1. NCBI lineage: Eukaryota > Metazoa > Chordata > Actinopteri > Cypriniformes > Cyprinidae > Cirrhinus > Cirrhinus mrigala. Next base: position 19,900,993 of record CM070017.1, read on the forward strand.
GATTTTTTAAAATCGAGTACTCGCGTTGAATCGAGGAATCGTGACAACTAAGATGACCAGATTTCTGAAATGAAAACTGGGGACATTACCTAGTTCAGTGGTCAAAATATCACTTAAATCTCATTTGTGATTATCTACAAATTAGAAAATGAGGACAATATTGTTTTTGATTTTTAATTGTTGTGGTTCCCATATATTAATATCATAACTGATAATAATTACAGTGATGTTTGAGAATCAAACTTACCATAGTTTTTTGTTTTCATACAATAGTAAGTATTGCAAATAGCAAACATATCAAAACAGTAGTAGGCCAGTATTATTCCAAAGTAGCTTTAGAAAAACACATTAAAAATAAAACAATAAAAATGAGAACATATGATAAATAAAACTGTATTTAACAAATATGTTATTTTCAAACTGTATTTAACATTTTCACAACTGTGAGTACAACAGTTACAACTTTTTAATTTTTATGTTTGTGCTTTTGGAAATAGATATTTTCTATCCCTAATCAGGCTTATTATTTTGCATTTTAGGGTAATTTCGACCACAAAGCATGTGCTTTCTGCAAATGTAATTGTGCAAGTGTAACCAAAGTCCCTTTAAGGCCCTTTAAGGCAAGTCATTTCACTCGGCGGCTATCTTTGAATCACCTCTCGGGCATGCAAGTGCAGCTCCTATATCTTTGAATGGGGAAACATAAAATTCTCCAAAACTGTTCATCAAGCTTGCGATGAAATTTCATATTTGAAATCACCAATGAAATCGGACAAGAACTGCCTCATAAATACTGTTCCTTATGCTCCAATAGCGTTAAAAAAAGCTTTTTTTTCATGCTAAATCAGTGTCCTAACTACACGCGACACGACGTGCGATAAAAGGTATCTTTTCTATGTTAACCAGAGTTCGTCCCGCGACAGACGAATTTACTATTGTAGAAACGGTTTCTATTTCTGCGACATTGCGGCTGGAACAACAACATACAACCTATGACATTTATAATCTCAGGTACTTATTATGTGCTAAGTGCTAATGTGAGTTTGAATATCATATTGCGTGATATTTATAGCCATACTGAAAGCAACAATACATAATTTATCTCAGATCTTTAAAATAAATTTAACCAAACATACAGCCTAAATTAAAACTGCAAACTCAGTATGAACCAACAAGTGTTTTCCATGACAAAAATGGTGTCAGTCACTCATTATGTATTTTTATTCATGTTAAAAAGGTTTAATATTGATGAATTAGATCATAAACCTGTCCATTTCGTTGGGAGTGCAGTGCACTTCTGCACTTCCCGAATAGCTGTGATATTTCAGTGATTCTGTCACGTTGCTCTGTCAGTGTATTTGCGGGTTGTTTTGAACGTGCTGTAGAACAGGGACATTTCCGGAGACAGCTCCAGTCAGGGACAGGACACCAAAAACCGAAAAATGGGGACATCTGGTCACCCTAGTGACAACCCTAATGTCATCCCTCCATTAAAGCAAAGTCTGTGGAAACCGACTCACCCCGCACACGGCTGCCTGCATGATGGCGTCAAAACCGCCCTCTGGCACGTCGATGTTCGCCGATACCTGCTGCTTTGAGATGATCTCATTAAACTTCTCAGTACTGCTTGTTAGCGACAGAAGATGTCTGTATCCAAATGTGGGAAGACATTCATAATCAACACTCCTGCAAAGGAGAAAGTGATAAAAATGGGTTTCTATTGTCTGAAATGGATCATGGCTCAATTCTAAATGGGAGATGATGTCATGTGACCTAACTCGCTGATCTCAGCGGTCATAAATATGACTGGTTGAAATTAAATCACACTTTCCCCCCACTGATGTCCCATTCATCTTACTTCTCAGGTTTATACTGGCAGACCCTTTAGATATGGCTAAGGTGGTGTATTATGGGAATCACCTGCAGGGATTGGCCAACTCTTCGTGTGTTATCTTGATAAAAGGCAGAACTGGTTTCTCTACAAAGGAGCCGAATCCTAGTCTGAATTTGCTGGTAAGCTTAGACATCTCTCTGGAGAGCGTCGAACCCAAGTCTTTGATCATTTTCAGATCATCGAACATAGATGCCGACAGGTCCATCAGGTAATAAATGTCCACCGGATGGTCCTCAGGTTCCTGCACTTGCATCTGAAAGGTCAGCTGACTTCCTGTGGAAGAGAAATGACAAATAAAGCTCAAGATTCCAGTGTGGTACAAATGTTTTCCAAGTCAGAGTGATCTTCAGCACCCACTATAACCAGTAGACATTATGTAGTTCGTCTATAGTTGGTTTTCTGTTTCTGAATGACTAAATCTTTCTAATCTTACCATCAGGGGAAGTACCTCACCAGCAGAGGAGCAGATGTGGGTAGAGAGAAACATTTTTTGATTTTCAAATCTGTGTCACCCATTTATGTACCTGGCCTAAGCTGGAGGCGCATCTTCTGCGGTGCGATGTATGAAACGTTAGTGAGCCCGGCGCTCTTTCCTAAGCCTTGATCCTTTAGCACTTTGACGTTCGTGACGGGGAACTCCACAAATTCGCCGGAGCATCCCTTCTGAAGAAGAGCCTCTGGTGTGTCGCATCTCTCGTCGATTGAGAAAAAGTCGGTGAAATTCTAGATAAACAATCATTTGAATTATTATTGGTAACACCTGAAAAATGAAAATTACCCCATGATTTACTTACCCTCAGGCCAGTGTTTATGACTTTCTTCTTTCAAACAAATACAATCAGAGTTATATTAAAAAAGGTCCTGGCTCTTCCAAGCTTTATAATGGGAGTGAATGGGTGTTGAGATTTGAAGTCCAATAAAGTGCATCCATCCATCATAAAAAGTATTCCACACTGCTCTAGGGGTTTAATATAGACCTTCTGAAGCGAATCAATGCATTTGTGTGTCCGTAATCTCTAGCTTTTGTTCGTCACCGTGCTCAAATAAGGATGTTTTTTTTACACAAACGCATCGATTCGCTTTAGAAGGCCTTTATTAACCCCCAATGGATGCACTTTATTTTGCCTCATAATCTCAACAGCCATTCACTGCCATTATAAAGCTTGGAAGAACCAGGACAACTCCAATTGTTTTTGTCTGAAAGAAGAAAGCCATATAGACCTAGGATGGCCTGAGGGTGAGTAATTCATGAGTTAATTTTCATTTTTGGGTGAACAATCCCTTTAATTTGATAGTTAATAAGATAATAAAACAAAGATTACTGGAGTAAGATTATACTCTTTTAGTCCTTCTGCTTTAAAATTTCACATTATGTCAAAGAAAAAAACAACACTAATGTCAACAATTATTCAAAATAAGCAGACTGACAATAAGACAAAAGATCGCTTAAAAATACATTTCAGTGCATGTGCCTTTTAATTAAAAACCGGATGTGAAGAAATTTACTAGCACTGTTGCTACAGTATATTATAAAGTATTATGAAAATTCTATAATATATTATTAAAATATATTTAAAAACATTTTTCATTTCATATTTATTTATTTTTGGGGTGAACAATCCCTATAAGAAAAGGTTTGTTCCAACACATTCTGAGTAATGTTGAAAGCAAAAGCATTTGTGTTACCTGTAGTGTACACCAGGCGCACTGTGGTCCCAGCTGCAGACACTCGTCACAGGAGAGAGCGTTAAATTGAGAACACGTCCCTGCGCACGACATAGCACAGCGTGGTTTGTGGATGCGGTTCGCTTTTCTCAGTGCAACAAAGTTTCTCATGCAACATCAAAACCATAGAAAGTCAGCTGATATTTTTTTGCTCTCTGCCAAAAAGTAGAAATAAGCTGCAGTACATGCACGTAAAGAGAAACAACAACTTGATTTAAGAATCATTTTTAGTGTACTTAGCAGACTTAAATCAAGATTCTTAAATCAAGTTGTCGGTTTTCATCACATGCATATGCAGCTTACTTTACTATTACAGCAATATACACTGAGGTCTTTTTAGGTGAAACTAATAAACATAGCAGGTGAGATGGACTGACGCATTTGTGAGTTCAAAACTGCTTACACTAGAAAAAGAAAATAGGTTTGTGGTTCAGTCTCATTCTTGGTCTTCCCAGCATGCACTGGGGCATAAATGATAGCTCTTTTTTTGGAATGTTTAACATTTTTATACATAGTATTTTTGATGTTAAGTTTGTTTGTCATGTTTAGTAAGCTGTCTTGTGATGTCAGGATGACTTTGTTCCTGACCAGTTAACTGTATCAAGTTTTAAGGTCTGCATGTGGCATTTGAAAGTGATTAATATCTTGTCTTAATATGATGAATATTTATATAATTATGTGACAGCAACAAGAACTTTACTCTATTTACATAGCTGTGTTTCTTATGAAAAAAAAAATAAAAAAATGAGATGAAGCACGTAATATTAAACAATCTAAAACAATGTTAAATGTTAAAGGTAAATAAGAGAAACTATCTCCACAGAACATTTAAATCATCCAAATAGGTATTGTTATATTGATGCAGATATAACTTATGATGCAAAATAACTTAATTTTTTAAAACAAATATACTTTGAAATAATTAAGTAAATAGGCTAAAAACCGTGCAAACTTTTAACTTCAATTGTTCTAAATGTTAAACAAGTTTAAAGCCGGAATTAAAAGCTGAATGAGGAACGAAACTGCACGCATGTACTGTATGAGTGTGATTGATCAAAATTTGCCTAGTCTTACCTCCGACAGTGCCGAGCCAGAAGTGAAGGACAAGGTAGAATAAAACAATCCCCATTAGTCCTCACGGTTTCTGAACACAGGAGAAAAAAATACAGTTCATATTCTCACACAAACAAACGCGGGATGCGATTATGTAGTGCGAGCAGGTCTGAGCTCACCTGGACAGACAGACTCAGCGCCTGCGCTTACCTGCCCAACCTTTATATGCACTTCCGTGCAAGCGAGAACACAACAGGTAAGTCACTCTCTCACACCGGCAGGTATCGCACACAAATACATGTGTCACAACACAACAGCCTCCCTAACGCGCTTGAAATCACGATTATGAGTAAGAAATACACTGACTTACTAGAGTATTTACACACTAGTGGTCATTTAGATATTTTATTAAGCGATAAAATTATGACTAAGTACTACCTTTTTCTTAGTCTAGACATGATCAGGTTTGTGTAATATATTACGTGTTAGTGTGGCACTTTTTATGGTAATGTGGCGTTTTTTACTCACATGTCTTTCTCACTTCTGCAAACACGGTTTATGTGGTATAGTTGCGCCATTGAGAGTGAGACTAGCTATATTAGTTCGAAAACTGGGAAATAAGCTAAACGTATATCGAACTGTTCGCTTTCTAAAATAAAATCTCAGTGTCATTAAATTAGATAACAAAATGTGGAATCAAATGGCAACAAGAAGTCGTCGGTTTAGAATTAAATTCTAAAGCAATATATAATTTGTTCAAAACGAAGATGAAATGCATTTAGACTCTGGTTGTAAAATATTAGTCTTACATGGTCATACGTTTGTTAATGCAGTGAACTTCCCCTTGTTAATTGGACTCCTGTGTAAACTTAAGGGAAACTGACTTCCTACATTCACTAAAAATCACCCTGGGACTAGTTAAACATTACATAATGAATGCGGCTAAGATATGTAAAGTTCGTTGTAAAAACAAATGGAGCCACTTGATTTATTTATTGTTATTTACAGAATTCAAATACTGTGTATCCACCTTATTTTTGCCGTACGGACGCGGTTTTATGGTTCTGGCTTCCAGTCTCGCATCACGCTATTTTTAGCTGTACAGAAGTTCGTTTTGCTGCTGGATATTGCAGATTGCTGTGTCTTACCATATTTTTTCAAACTGTTTTACCGTTTAGTGCATGTTGTTAGGCTGTTCTCCTCGTTATTTCCACGGCTAGTGAACCGGAAGTCTCGCCCATAGGCTTACTTTCGCGTTGAACAATAATTTGGATATGTAATAGACAATATGTAAATGAGCGTTCACAGCATCAATTCAGTGACTTTAAGTGTACCTGACTTGTCTTTTTTGAAATTCCGTATAAGTTTTTTTCTTTTGTGACCCAAATGTTTGTGTTAATCGCTATAATCGCTAATCTTAAAGACATTTTTAAACAAAACACGAAAGATTTTGTGACATAGTGTACGCTGACTGAGCTGTTGTGGTTACTGAAACATATAATTTACTTACATGAATTATTAAAATGGGTCAAGCTTTAATTAGGGGGAGCCAGGGTCACGTTAACCCCCATAATTCACACCCAGACTAACACTGAATAATCACTGGAGGCCCCCAATTCACTTTACGGATGGTTGCTAGTAAGAAATCCTGTTTGACTATCCTGTCAAGGCATCACGAGTGCTTCACTGTTTAAATTCCCGTTGGCAGTCGCCCATAACATCACATTTGCGCATAAAATATCACCTGTCACTCATGTCGCCACCTCTAAAAATGAATGATTTGTGGTCACATTTCTCCTGCAAATAGCTGTCAGTGTGAATGACACAGAAATGTTTATCTGTTCTTTCACTGTTTAGTTCATACATTGTTATACAGTATTTATCTCAACACTTAGCAGTAATTAGGAATGAAAACAAACCTTGAGCACACAAAGAGGTTAACCTCAGGCCATGACCCTCATATGAATCATATTTATCAGTACGTTACGATAGGTATCAAAGACATTTATAGATATATATATTATATATTACAGATATAATACAGTTTACTTATGTGCTTTTAAATTATATTACTTTCACTGACGCATATGTTGGGAATCAGTTCAGTTAATATCTTGTTTTCTGCAGTTCACTCTCATTGGGTGACCTTTTGACTTTGTTTTTATCCACGTATTGCCAAATATCCATAGGGAACGGTCTGATTCTTCAACAAAGCCTGCGGGAATCCCCATGGCCTTGAGTAATATTAATATTTGCTGAGTGTGGTTGCATGTGACACATTCCTCTCTACATGGCTGAAAACAGGTGTGTGTGTGTGTGTGTGTGTGTGAGCCACGCCTGGCTGTGAGAAGCTGTGACTCAGTCTCTGTCTGAAACCACAGAAAGACATATATAGATAATACAATGTCAATGTTTAACTGGTCAGATTGTACAAAATGAGCTCAGGACATTGTTTCATATTTCAAAATAGTGACCAAATGTAATGATTAACATCCAATCATAAATTGTTTGGATGGCCACCAATGTGAACGAGTGGATGAGGCTTCGCAAAAGATTTTATTGTTATTGAAACAATAGATTAAATAATGGGTTGTTTTCATTTTTACAACCGTAATTCAAGGTCAGCATGGAAATATTGGAGCTGAGATGTTGCTCTTTTATAACCTTAGGCTTAATAGACTTCACTGTCAGAAAAAAAGGTACAGATCTGTCGCTGGGGCGGTACCCTAAGGTACAAAGTGAAAAGGTACAAATATGTACATTTAAAGTACTAATATGCACCTTTAAGGTACCAATGTGTATCTTTAAGGTACCAATATGTACGTTCAAAGTACTAAAATGCACCTTTAAGGTACAAATATGTACTGTTTAGGGGTATGTAAGGTACAAAGATGTACCTTTTCACTTTTGTACCTTAGGGTACCGCCCCAGCGACAGAACTGTACCTTTTTTTTCTGAGAGTGTTGGTTATATATCATTTAAAAGTATCAGCTTTGTTTGTTCTAAAATTCCTTGCCATCTTGGCAAACACTTTGAGACATTGTTGAAATGTCTTCTGAGGAGACTTATGTGAAATTACTGGGGACTTTTTTTTACTACAGAAGTTTGAAAAGCACCGTATTTAACCACAGATCTCCATTTGCTCTGCATGTAATCTTAACCTAAAGGTTCAAAGATTGCATTTTTACTTCCTGAAGTGTGTATCTGTGACAGTAAGATATACAAGAAATATATCTGCCTAATTCAAAAGTAAGCATCAGATTGTGTCAATTTATATTTGAACTTAATTATATTCTGTGTATATTTTATGTGATATTAGTTATATCTTTCAAATGTATATGTGTATTTGTAATCAACTACTTATTTAAAATACCTCAGCTTCAAAATCAAGAACAAGGATGTGCCACGCAGGATCACATGATCATAAATGGCAAAATTCATGACCAGTGACCTTCATACCTTTCACTAACAGATTTTTGAAATAAATTTAATTGAACACTTCTATTCAGAACATTTGGAATTTACCTTAAATGTAAGAAAGGAGTCAGAAAGAGAGACATGTCAGGTGCTGGTCAGCAATTAAGACCATAAATCAAACTTTTTGTTTCATGTCTCAAGTCTAAGACCATTTTTTCAATTATTAGTCAAGACCAACTGAAAATATGGTGTTGGACTCCGACTTGAGTCTAAATCTGTGATTTCCCGTGATATTCTCCCCTCATAACATAAACACGCCCCCTGTATCCAGTCCTATCCCTGTTTTATATCCCATCCTATCCCTAGTCAGACATATATCCCATCCAACTCCATCATATCATATATATCATATACTGTGCTCTTCTGTCCTGCAGTTTATTATTATCCCATCCCATCCTGTCACATATCCTATCCTACCCAATCCCATATATCACCCTGGCCTATCTCAATCCTGCCATATTATATATCCTAACCTATCCCATCCCATACTATTCTATTTCACATCTGTACCTGTACCTTTTTTTCTGACAGTGTATCATGTCCTATATCCCCTCCTATGTATCCTATCCTATCCTATTGTAACCTACAGATATATCCTATCATACTATATCCTATCCTAATTTATCATATCCTATATCACATCCTACTTGTTAGATCCTATCCAATCCATTCCTATCCTGTTCTATTATACCATATTCTGTCCTAATCTAGCATATTCTGTCCCATCCTATGTATCCTATCCTACCCTATCCTAATCTATAATATCCTATATCACATCCTATGTATCCTATCCTATCCTGTCCTAACTTATCATATCCTATATCCCATCCTACCTGTCAGACCCTCTCCTTTCCTATTTTATCCAATCCTTTTATACCATATCCTATCCTTATCTATCATATTCTGTATCCCATCCTATGTATCCTATCCTTTCCTATTCTATCCTATCCTATCCTATCCTAATCTATCATATTCTGTATCCCATCCTATATATCCTATCCTTTCCTATTCTATCCTATCCTACCTATCCTATCCTATCCTATCCTATCCTATCCTATCCTAATCTATCATATTCTGTATCCCATCCTATATATCCTATCCTTTCCTATTCTATCCTATCCTACCTATCCTATCCTATCCTATCCTATCCTAATCTATCATATTCTGCATCCCATCCTACACTCTCAGAAAAAAAGGTACATTTCTGTCGCTGGGGCGGTACCCTAAGGTACAAAAGTAAAAAGGTACATCTTTGAAAATTTTAGTATTTTGAACGTACATATTGGTACCTTAAAGGTACATATTGATACCTTAAAGGTACATATTAGTACTTTAAAAGTACATATTTGTACATTTTCAATTTGTACCTTAGGGTACCGCCCCAGCGACAGAACTGTACCTTTTTTTCTGACAGTGTATATATCCTATCCTTTCCTATTCTATCCTATCCTAATCTATCATATTTTGTATCCCACCCTATGTATCCTATCCTTTCATATCCTATCCTGTCCTAATTTATCATATTCTGTATCCCATCCTATGTGTTCTTTCCTGTCCTGTCCTGTCCTGTCCTATCCAAATCTATCCTAATCTATCATATTCTGTATCCCATCCTATGTTTCCTATCCTTTCCTGTCCTGTCCTATCCTAATCTATCATATCCTATATCTCATCCTATGGTTCCTTTCCTATCCTGTCCTATCCTATCCTATCCTATCCTATCCTATCCTATACTATTCTATGTCCCATCCTATGTATCCTGTCCTTTCCTGTCCTATCCTATCTTATCCTATCCTATCCTGTCCTAATCTATCATATTCTGTATCCCATCCTATGTTTCCTATCCTTTCCTGTCCTGTCCTGTCCTATCCAAATCTATCATATCCTATATCCCATCCTATGGTTCCTATCCTGTCATATTCTATATCCCATCCTATGTATCCTATAATTTCCTGTCCTATCCAATCTTATCCTATCCTATGGTTCCTATCCTATCCTGTCCTAATCTATCATATTCTGTATCCCATTCTATGTATCCTGTCCTTTCCTGTCCTGTCCTATCCTATCCTATCCTATCCTAATCTATCATATCCCATCCTATGGTTCCTATCCTATCCTGTCCTAATCTATCATATTCTGTATCCCATTCTATGTATCCTGTCCTTTCCTGTCCTGTCCTATCCTATCCTATCCTATCCTAATCTATCATATCCCATCCTATGGTTCCTATCCTATCCTGTCCTAATCTATCATATTCTATATCCCATCCTATGTATCCTATCATTTCCTGTCCTATCCAATCTTATCCTATCCTATCCTAATCTATCATATTCTGTATCCCATTCTATGTATCCTGTCCTTTCCTGTCCTGTCCTATCCTATCCTAATCTATCATATCCTACATACCATCCTATGGCTCCTATCCTATCCTATCCTATCCTATCCTATTATACCATATCCTATTCTAATCTATCATATCCTATATCCCATCCTATCTATCCTATTCTATTCTATCCTATCTTATCCTATCATACTTTGTACATAAAAATTAGTTTAGCCTTAATTTTGACATTAAATTTGAATTGGTTTTCACTTTTTAAACTGCTCAAGAGCCATAAAAACAATTATCAAACGATACAAACTTTAACTTTTTCCCTATTACAGCAGATCAAATTCGGACACTCCGGACACCTTGCTCAAAGCACATTTTGGCTGTATCAGATTGGAGTAACTCACCCCTGGAGGCCTCGGCAGCTAGCATGCTGTCCTCTCTCTCAATACCAAAACCACAGCAGCAAGTGGGAAACGGCGGTACTGGAGTATGTGAATGTCTGTCCGGCTAAAAGAGTGTGTCGGAAGCAATAGTACGCTCAAACTATCACAGCAGCTTTATGGAGCATGACGCCTGCGCTCCCTTCCTCACCCCCTTTTCTCAAATACACACACACTTTTCTGCCTGAATGACGGCAGCAACTGGAAGACTATACACACACACATTCACACACACACACAGCATGAAGCTTCTTCATTAGTGAGAGAGAGACTGACAGGCCAAATGGGCATGTGTGACTGTGGATTTTGTTGAATGTGTGTGTGCGCAGCATGTAGGTCAGTGGGGTTTTTCTGTTGTCTGACAGACAACGAAACTCTGTGGCAAGTAAAATCCACCATTATTGTCAGGTGCTTTTTTTAGTTTAGTAACAGGTCTTAGCACGCCCAGTATGTGTGTGTGCCTCAGGTTTTGCCTGCATTGGGGCCTTAAAGAAATATTTCATGTTAAACACAGGCTCTGCGCAGAGAATTTTGTGACGTAATGTCGATTACCACAGAAATGAATTGTGATTTGTCTCTCTAAACAAAAGCCTAAAACGACTGTGAAAATGATTTCAACACACTTGCAGCTTAAATAATACTAATTGTTATAATAATGTAAGTGCTTTGATGATTCATAAGCTTCACATTTCTCATTTAAATCCTCCAAAAATTGGCCCCCTTCATTTTACATTGCAAGTGCCTCAAAGTAGCCTGGATTTTTGCTTTTTTAAAAGAAATCATATTAATTTTTGGGGTAATATATATTATGCCATCAATTGAGCTTATATTCTTTAATTTAATGTCCCAATAAGGACGAATCAACTACAATGAGGAAAGCAGCCAAGGGTTTCCATTGCTTTCTAAAGATACTAAATTACATTTTAATGAAAATTTAAAAACATAGACACCATTCTGTGAGGGTTAAGAGATAGAAAACTTCCTTAGCTCAGTGTAAAAATGACTGAAGTCAGTAGAAAGTCCCCACCGTGCTAGAAAAACAAGTGTGTGCGTGCGTGCGTGCGTGTGTGCGTGTTGGAGGGCTGCAGTCACACTCACCAGAAATGAATGGCACAGATTCACTCCTCATACTTCCTCACTGAACTATGAATGGAACGTGAAGAAACTGAGAGAGAAAGAAAAGAGAATGAGAGACTCCAAGGGAAAATGTCTCTTTTATATAAAGTCAAAGGGAAACAATGTGGGCAGTGAGAGCTTTGTGGTTTTACTTTTTCACACAGACACACACACATATAAGACTTCAGAAGAATTACAGACCTCTCAATGGTTTCATAATAAGATAATAATCTTACAATCATTCAAAGCAAAACAAGATCTTGACCTTTACACAAGCCTTTTAAAAGGGGATGACCACTTCAGCTATCCTCACAAGTAAGATTTTGACACATTGGTGAGAGCATTTTATTACTACAAATCTAACAAATCAAACCCTGAACCAACCCCATTAAGAAAACTTCATTATTTTGTTAAATAAAATAATAAAATAATATGACAAAATTGCTTAATTACATTATTTACTAGGGATGTGACGTTTACTTAACCTACGATGCGATGCGAATCACGATATTGATTTCATGATATGATTTTCTCACGGTTTTTTTTAACAAAATGAGACATATTATAAATAAAAAGGTGTCCTTTTATTATTTCTTAGACAAAATGTTGCACATTTCTTTTGTGAAATTCAAATATATCAAAAGAAATACTTGTCAACTGAAATTTCAAAACAAATCCCAAATCCAATATATAAATAATACAAATAAAATAAATATCTTCATATAAACAATCTAATGCTTTGCCTGTGCTCTTTCTATTCAAATTAGAGGCAATGACTGCATTTATATATAGATCCATAAAAATATGCTGCATAGTTTTGATTTAAATTAGATTCATTTTAATTTGTTTATTTTATTCTATTTATTTTATTTTAATTTTAATGTAATGTAATTTAATTTTTAAATCTAATTTAATTTAAATCTTATTTTAATTTAATTAAATTTAATTTAATTTTTTAAATTATTTGTATTGTTTATAATATTTTATTATTTTAATTAGTTAGAATTTTATTTTAATATTTTAATTTCAGTTTATTTTTCATTTCATTTAAATTTTATTTTATTATTTTAATTATTTTTAATTGTATTGTATTTTTAATTTCATTTTTTTTTTATTTAATTTCACTTCATTTTTAATTTCATTTAAATTTTATTTTATTTTATTATTGTAATTATTTTTAATTGTATTGTATTTCTAATTTATTTTAATTTCATTTCATTTTAACTTTTTAAATTTAATTTTTTAATTTAATTTATTTTTTTATTTTAATTAATTTTAATTGTATTTTATTTTAATTTTATTTTATTTTATTTTTAATTTAATTTTTTAATTTTTTATTGAATTTTAATTTAAATTATTAAATTTAATTATATTAATTTAATTCATTTTTTTAATTTAATTTATTAATTTATTTATTTTTATGCAGATATTGCACACTGCAATTTTACCCCCGACATCTAGACAAAACCACAAACACGCACATATCTCTTATCTGGCTGGTTTAAAATGCCATCCAACACAAATAGCTTTATAATGAACTTTGGCATTTCAAATGTTTTATTTCAGGAATAAATAAAACTAAAAATAAATATAACAGCAAAATCAGTTTTGCTCTTTGACTGTGACAGTCTCTTTCCATCGTGGGATTCAGCATGTGGGTTTTGACTGACAGGGCGCTGTGGTGGTGGTGGTGATGGCAGTATTTAAATTGAAAAAGTAAGAGATATATCTCCTGTCTACATAACACACACACGCACACACACACACACATGTTCAAGCACAGACATGTAGCCTATACATCCACACATACACTCGCACATACATGCATCTAACCTTCACACTCCCACCAGGATACAGGGTGTGTGTCCTCTCAGCTGTCTGGGGGGAGGAAAAGAAACAGGTGTACATGCTATTAAATGTGAGTTTGTCATTAATATAGATCAAGAAACCAACGTCTGACAGAAATCATAAGAAAAACAGGAAAGACAATGACAGAGAGAGAGAGAGAGAGAGAATCAGAAACTGAGAAAACAACTACCACAGACACGCTCTCATAGATTAGAGTTTGAGTCTGTGGTAATTAGACAGTGGAAAACACACACACACACACACTGAGAAAGAGACACATGCAAGGTGCCTGTGAGTCTTAGACATAATCTCAGGGATTTATGATAAAACCCTGCAGGCTGATATTACAAAGGGCCCATCGGCACGACTGCTTTCAGCTAAAGAGGTGCAAAGAGACATTTCAAAGAGATGACAGTGAAATGTAGAAGCTACCTAAATATAAACAGAAATGTACTTTCAACGATAGTAAAGTTTAAAATCAAGGCAAAAGTTTAAAATGCTAAACAAATGTGTGTGCTCAGCTGAGATGCTAAGTTTTGTGGCCTAAGCTCTAGCGCCATCTGCTGGTCAATGTCAGTAAGACAATTCTCTTAAAAAGATTTTTTAGAACGTTCTCTTTATAGTTATAGTTATCATTATCAGTCTTGGTGTGAACGACCCTTTAGCATGTTTTTTTTAGAGTGTAAACTCATAGGTGGGGGTAGGTTGGGGGGGTGGCGGCACCCACTGGCAGACGAGCCAGCAGCAGAATATATTCATATATTTCGATCTTCTGAATCGCTTACTTCATGGGTTCAGCTAAGGTTCCTTTAAGCCAAGTAAATCAGTTCATTTGGCAGCCATATGCAATGCCCATCAGGCAGCTATTTCAAGCCATTCAAGTACAGCTTGACTGCAAAGTGAAGTTTTAAAGACATTTTCTAAATCGGAAATATAATCTGACCACAATGTCATGAAAAACTGTGGTACTTCAACTCAAGTTATGCAACAATCTAGAGAAAACAAAGATGTGATTGGTTATTGTAAATCTAAGATGCCTCTATTAACAAGACAATTGGCTTTTTTAACTGCCAAGGTACAGCTTTCTAATTTCTTTTATTCACTGTACAAGCGGACCATCATGTCACTATCCGCTCTCTAGTTCAGATAACTGTGGCCACTTTCTAAGTTTGGAAAGTCTCACTCTTTAGCCTAATGAGGCAGGTGAGTCCAGGGAAACAGCCTGACAGTTTCTCTGAGTAGTTTCAGTCTCTCTCCCCTTTCCAGACACAACAATATTAAACTACCAATATAGTTATTACTGATAGTATATGATTATACCTTTCCACGCATCTTTGCCCTTATACCTTGCGCTGTTGCACCAGTTGCTCTTTTCAGGCCAGCAGGGCTTCATGCCTTTCCTTTAGCTGCTTGCTTCATTTAGTTTTTCTATTTTAACGTCCTCTTCTTTTGGTTGTTGTACGGCATGGAAACTTCTGTACACATTTTCCTGAAAGGAGATAAAGGTTTACCAATGATATTAAAGTCTGTTTTACACATTATCCATTTATATCCATGTAGTTGTTTCAGAAGGTTGCCTTACTTTCAACATCTCCTCATTTTCTAATTATTACCACCTGAGTTTCTCTGTCTTTTTTTAAAGGGGTCATCGGATGCTAAGTTCACTTTTTCATGTTGTTTGAACATTAATGTGTGTTGGCAGTGTGTGTACACATTTACCCTATAATGATAAAAATCCATGCAGTGGTTTTTAATTAATCTGTAAAAATAATATTCCCTTTTTCAAATCGAGCCGTTCTCAGATGCCTGTCGTTGTGGCGTCACACCGACAGAGGCCGCTCCCACGATAGCTGATTGACATGAAAGTCTTACCACAGACCAGTTGTAACAGTCCACCCTCTTTGTTTCAATGACGGAGCATTGGATGTAAGAGGATGTAAGTTAGACAAGAATATCTCCGATTGAGTGATTGAGGTGTTGTGTTGCTGGATGTAACAATGAACCATAGTAATCGTCATTTACTCCCGACATCTGAGCCGCTGAAGATGCAGTGGATTACATTTGTGAAGGGAATGCGCCTCCTGATCTACATATATCCGTCTATGTTAGCGCAAATCATTTGTGATCCAGCTTCACTTACGACAGAAGTGAGTATAAGGGTTTTTTTTTTATGAATCTTTGCGATGGTCTTTCCTAATAATGTGCTAGTTAGCAAGTTTAGCGGCTAAAGTAAACATGCTGGTCAATCCACAGAGAGAAGAGATGGGCGGGGCGAACAGAGCTCATTTGCATTTAAAGCAGCCTCTACTAGAATGAGATGATTTTTGCAGAGCTCATTTGGCAAGGTAAAAAGGGTGTTTTTTTTTATACTACCACTGAGAATTTTTAACCAAAGTATATTATAGACTTTTCATTAAGACCCTAAAGAATCATATCAACTTGTGGAAAATGGGCATCCGATGACCCCTTTAAGATTTTCTTCTCTTTCTCTCAAGCACTCCCACCTCATCTGCAACTCCTGACAACAGCACATTTGAGACAGAGCTCAAAAACACTACAATCATTTAAAAATAAATGTTCGATATAATTTTTATGTGCCAAAAGCGGAACGAAATAGCGCGACTCATTTGAATCGCGCCACACGGACCGTTTATCCGCTCGGACCAAAGTTTAAACTGCCGCGCTGCGCGGGCTCACTGGACAAGATGCATTTATTATCTAGATGTGGCACGGACGCGCTTGGAAAAACCGAGCGCGTCGCTTCCGTAATGAGCGTAGCTGCCGCGCGCCTACATTTGAAATAACGAACTTGAACGCGCAAAAGACGCGATATGTGAACGGCTCCGTCACGCGAGCGCTAAACAGCGCTGTGAGATCCAGTGTGAAACACTTGAATTCAGCGATGAACACAAATGACTCTGTGATTCAAACTAGTTTAAAGCTGTGTGCAACGAGACAGTCAGAAGGCTTGTCAATCTACACATCGCCATCATTTACCATGGATTTACTGTAGTAACACTCACTGCACCATGGTATTGTGGAAGCAATGTGGGATATTCACATTGCATTTTATTACAGAAGTAATGGTATATGATTATAGTATGTGTGTATTTGTGATTAAGCTATAGCATGTGTGCATTTATACTGAATGTTTTTAGACTACCGTTTTTCATACAAATAGGCTACCTATAAAACCATGTAGTTATATTTTTACCATGGGACTGAGGTACCATTATGTGTGGTTTTAACTCTGTTTATCATGATTTAAAATGTATGCTTGCTACTATGGGAGACCAATGCTTATAAAAAAAAGGGTCAGAATAACTTTAACCATAGTAAAACTGAGGTTGCTACAATTTTTACAGATGTTACTGATTGATAATGAACAAAAAAATTACCTCTGCATCCTCAAGCTACTATCAAATGTGCATTTCTAAGAAACAAAAAAGTGATATTATTATTATTATTATTATCATTATCAGACAACCCAAACCCTGTTTCTTGATTTTAAACAATATAACTTATTAGAGCATGCAGAAATTAATTTTTCTATTTAGATATTTATTTTGTTAAAGAAAATTAATGATCTGGTTTCTACAACTTTTACTTTGGAGCAAAAATCTGACATTAAACTTGAAACAAATAGAGATTTGACATTTATCGTGATAATTATCGATATCGACTGATATGAAAAAAGTTATCGTGATAATTTTTATGCCCATATCGCCCAGCCCTATATATATATATATATATATATATATATATACATCCACATTATCTTGAGCTTCCAAGTGCTCTTGATATTTTTTCCCGACCCGAGTCCTTCTCCAACTCTTTAATACATCTGAAAGATTCAACAATCTCTGAACAAATGCAATTCACCCTGGCCTGAACCACCTCCATCCGCCCCAAACAAAGCTAGGGCTAGACTTTAACGACTTCACTGAAACTCTGAAATCAGTGGCCATAACAACGGCACATGAATGCTTCTAACAAAATAACGGTTTTTAGGTGTAATATGTACTCACGACGTAAGCTCTTCTTCAAAGATGGACCAATAGTATTCCTCCCAATTGACATTCATCTTTTCAGCTCAGCAAAGTTCCGTACACCGTGGACAAACTTTCTTCGCCTGTTTTAAAACATTTAAAAAATACCCAAAATCACCGCTCCGTTTTTCAGTGCTGTTTATGTTCAGTTGTGCTGGTGTTGACATAGCCTAATAATGTTGCTGTGTGAATATGTGTATTTATTTATATTAAGAGGTATAGAATTTTTTTTTCAACCAGTGTTATATATCCTACAATCATTATTTGTATATATTTACACATTTTCTGGAATATGGTTCAGTAGTCATCTCTATCAAACGTACGCTATAAACAGATATAAGGCACTTTCAGAGACGTGTTAAGCGTTTTTTTCCGCTTCCGATCGTGCCAGCATGCACTTTGGTGTCTGCAACCAGCCAAAGTCCCTTTGAACCAGCTCACCAGCTACTGACAGTCTAGTGTTCTGTTTTCCTACACTAGAGGGCGCTGTGAGCACTAGATTCAGTAGCAGTGCTGATACTATTGGCCGGGTGCATCATCTTTTAATCTTTTAGATTTGCATCATTTTTAAAGTTTACATAATTGATTCTGTTACATTCTTATTTAATATTGCGAAGCTGCTTTGAAACAATCTGTATTGTATAAAGCGCTAAAAAATAAATAGGTGAATAAATAAAGGTCACTTTAGGATGTGCAGGTCATTACATCATTTTCCTTACTGAAACATTTGCACATTAAGCGATGTCTCAAATCTCAGCAGCTTGACTACTGTTATGATTGTTAAAAATTAATATTTTTACCATGAAAAAGATATTTAAAACCCAGTTTGAAATGATTGACGGCCTTTTACATTAAATGTTCTCTCCTGGGGGAATGACCTGACCCACTCAATCCGAGCAGCTGAGTCCTTAGCCATCTTTAAGAATCGGCTAAAAACACATCTCTTCCATTGACCCTCGAACTCTAACATTCTCTATTCTAATTCTGTTCTTTAAAAACAAAAACAAAACTAGCCCCTTTCAGGCTTGCACTTTATTCATTTACTAACTACTTGTTTTCTAATACTAGCTTATCTGTTTGTTTTTCTTTTTATTTATTATACAATTAACAAAAAAGAGGCTCTTCAATTTCTTCAATTATTACATTAATACATATTTAATAAAGAACATATGTAAATGAATATAAACAATTTGTTATATGCTTTTATATGCCCTTTTCATTACAGGAGGTTTTTCTTCCCAGTGGAGGAACTGTGAGGAGAGAGGTTTTTTTATTGGAGGGGGTTGGAGGAATGTCTTTTCTTCTTGGGAACTGAAGAAGGCAGTAGAGGAGCTTTTGTATTTTGCTGAGAAAAAAAAAAATCCATCTGTTTAAATTTGATCTTGTCTTGAATGTGACATATTTTTCTAAAACAGATTACAGTAATAGATCCGCTTGTGAATAATGGTATCAGAAGCAGCACTGATGGGATGTGCAGGAATAGAAACACATCAGTTGTGTACATTAACATGACAGTACTATTGTGCTTACCTTGCAAAAGCTGTTACTTCTTTTGCTAATTTTAGCCTCTCCATGAGTAAATCCTGGATTCTGAACGTGAACATGAGCATCTGGAGTTATATAAAATTAAATTTGATTATTTCATAGTTTGATTATTGAATTACTTTTGTCTGGTCTTGAATCACAGAAAGAAGCTATACAATTAGCCCAGTCTTATTTTGCCTTGGGACATGTCTCTTTTCTCCTATTAAATACATTGTCCAAAAGTGAGCACTTCTACTTTGCCACCTCACAGGCGTGGCATATCAAGATGCTGATTAGACAGCATGATTATTGCACAGGTGTGCCTTAGGCTAGTTTTGAGGGAGCGTACATTTGGCATGCTGACTGCAGGAATATCCACCAGAGCTGTTGCCCGTAAATTGAATGTTCTTTTCTCTACCATAAGCCGTCTCCAAAGGCATTTCAGAGAATTTGGCAGTACATTCAACCGGCCTCACAACCGCAGACCACGTGTAACCACACCAGCCCAGGACCTCCACATCCAGCGTCTTCACCTCCAAGATCGTCTGAGACCAGCCACCCAGTCAGCTGCTACAACAATTGGTTTGCATATCCAAAGAACTTCTGCACAAACCGTCAGAAACCGTCTCAGGGAAGCTCATCTGCATGCTCGTCATCCTCATCGGGGTCTCGACCTGACTGCAGTTTGTCGTTGTAACTGACTCGAGTGGGCAAATGAAAACATTTAATGGCGTTTGGCACTTTGTAGAGGTGTTCTCTTCACGGATGAATCCCGGTTTTCACTGTACAAGGCAGATGGCAGACAGCGTGTATGGCGTCGTGTGGGTGAGCGGTTTGCTGAGGTCAACGTTGTGGATCGAGTGGCCCATGGCGGCGGTGGGGTTATGGTATAGGCAGGCGTATGTTATGGAGAACACAGGTGTGTTTTATTGATGGCATTTTGAATGCACAGAGATACCGTGACGAGATCCTGAGGCCCATTGTTGTGCTATTCATCCACGACCATCACCTCATAATGCACGGCCCCATGTTGCAACGATCTGTACAGAATTTCTGGAAGCTGAAAACATCCCAGTTCTTGCATGGCCAGCATACTCTCCAGACATGTCACCCATTGAGCATGTCTGGGATGCTCTGGATTGGCGTATGCAACAGCGTGTTCCAACATTCCACAGGCCACAATCAACAACCTGATCAACTCTATGTGAAGGAGATGCATTGCACTGCGTGAAGCAAATACTGACTGGTTTTCGGTCGTTTCGTCAGATAAGACCCTTCTTTCTCGGCTGGGATCCTTTGAAGCCGCCTTTAAACTGCATTTTGGAAGTTCAAACTCGGAACACCATATCAGTCCATTATATGGAGAAAAATCCTGAAATGTTTTCCTCAAAAAACACAATTTCTTTAAGTCTGAAGAAAGAAAGACATGAACATCTTAGATGATAAGGGGTTGAGTACTTATCTGTAAATTGTTGTTCTGGAAGTGGACTTCTCCTTTAAAAGGTTAACTTACTCCACCCCAAAATGAAAATTTTGTCATTACTCACTTACCCCTATGTAGTTTCAAACCCGTAAAAGCTTCGTTTGTCTTCGGAACACAATTTAAGATATTGCATGAAAACCGGGAGGCTCATGACTGTTTGAGGTATGAAAGACATCGTCAAAATAGTCCATCTGTCATCAGTGGTTCAATCCAAACTTTATGAAGCGACGAGAATACTTTTTGTACGCCAAAAAAAAAAAAAAAAAAAAAAAAACGATTTTATTAAACAATTCGTCTCCTCCACGTCAGCGTAGCGCCATTTTAGAGAGTATCCGCTGGACGTAAACTGCGTACGCCCGATACGCTGTTTTCATTCAAATCAAAGCGTAAATATACCAAGAAAACGTATCCGTGTAGTGCGGCTGATAGAAGGGCGTACACAGTTTTACACTGAGTGTCATGGAATGTAGTTTTGTCACTTTGTCATTTTGTCACGGAATGTAGTTTTAAGAGGTTTTCAGACGATTGTGTACTTGTTTATAGTTCAAATATGCATTTCGGTGATAAAAAAATAACGTCTATTTAATAAATTTGCTTCGACGTTTTCAGACATGAGAGCTTCGGATCGTCAGCGGCCGTTCTACACTCATGAATCCGCCCGAGAGCGTCTCATTTCGGCCAGATCTTCTGGAATTTACCGCTGGCTCTGATGTCTCTGTAGTGGTTACAGATGAAATATAATTCGTTATGGGTAAATCTAACGGTAGTCTTTGGTCTCGGTCGGCGGCCGAATCACAGCCGTGCCGATATACAGCCATATCTCAAGTCTTCTTGTGTGATATTGCTCATATATTATATTATAGGTTTAACAATATGTATTTGACTAATAACATGGTTTGGAAGATGGAGTTTTTTGCACTCTGATTAATAACATAGTAACAAATAATAACAAATCGATAAATCTGTTTTTAAGTGTAAAGTTGCTGTGAAATGTTATGATGGATATTTGTATTGTCTCAAGAATTTGTTACATAATTATTGTCCGTTCCATGAAAAGGCTATGCATCCCATCATATACTGTGAAATTACCCATTCCTTAAAAAAAAAAAAAAAAATCAAAAAAAAAAAAAAAAAAATCACAAGATTACAAACCAAACCCAAAAACAAGTTTGAGCTCTTTTAATTCAAAAAATCTTTTCTTTTCACAACAGAAAAAAGGAAATAAAAACAAATTCTGGACGTGCAAGTGGCAGGTGTTCAATAGAACAATTTTCTTTAAAAAAAATCAGTATCTCAACAACAGTCCTGTGTTTATACACTGCGTGAATGATTGCTGTTTTGAAACGTTTATTCTGACATCTGAAATAAAGACTGTATCTCTCCAATGAAACTACGACGTGCTGCTTTTTGACACACGTTAGTCACTGTGATAATATTTCACTTTGGTTCTTCAGATTAGGCCTCTAAGCATGGAGAGGCTACAGCGAACTGAAAATAAAATTCCAGAGAAGGTAGTTTATGTGGATTTTTGTAAAAAGACCAAACAAATGCAGGAAAAATTACACAAGCCTCTCTTTTTTTGCTGCACCTATCAGGAGGAGAAATGGACAAAAAAGAAGAACATAAAGAAATTCTCCACACAATCAAGCTCAAAACATCACAATGCAATGTAAAAAAAAAAAAACACCAACAGAAAGACATACTGATACAAAACATAGATGTTTCTTTAAAGAGGAGGACAAACAGACGCATTAAAGATGAAGTTCTGCACGGCACCAGCTCCCGAGCCGGCGCTTTTACATCTGATTGGCCAGGATAGACCTGCAGCCCGACCAATCAGACAACAGATACAACTCTGAGGTAGATCAAAGGCCAAACTGACCTGTACATCTAAATTCACAATCACACACAGACACACACAAATCTGCTTAACTAACCGTATGACAGACAGAAGAAAGGCTTGTTTACAACCGCGTTAGGAAACTGGGATCAAGTCTTCCCTCCGTCCAGCTGCTTGAGATGTTCATGTGTCCACACTAACGAAAACTAAATTAAAGCTGAGAGCCAAGATTGACAGAAAAGACACAAACTACCATTCAGTTTGACCAAAACCCAATGCAGTAGTCCATACTATTGTGTTCAACAGAAAGCAGAAAAGGTCTTTGGTGGAAAGTGTCATAGTTGCCTTGAAGTTTCATATTTGATTATTTATTAAATTGTACGGACGAATGCTTTAATTACATTATTTATTCAGAAACATAGTGGTGTTTCTCTTCGGAAACGTATTTTTGAAAAACTGTGCTACTGTATGTTTAAAAACGTATCTGTTAGGCCACAAATTTAGGTTTAATCTACATTATAAATGCCATTATTGACACTTCAAAGATTTCGAGAGAGCAAAAAAAAGAATAATCCTTAGCTACTCTGTTAAATTTATACATCTCTTGCTTTCTACCTAAAGAAACATTGCACTTCTGCCTTTTTTTTTCTGAGCATCAAACAAAATCCTGATGTGTTCTGTTAAAAAACAAAAAAAATAAATAAATGGCACTGAAAATAAAATCGCAATCATCCTGTGAACAGAAGGAACAATGTCAGCTTTCCCAAATCCACAATATCCCTTTTATTAGCCCCACCCACAAACCTCATCTAGCTTGATCCCACCCACTCATATCACTAAACCCCGCCCACCCGCATCTCAACATCCACTTCTACATCTACCGAAAGACTTTACACATGGATTCGATGGAAAGAGGATTCATCCACGAAAGACACGCGATCCCTGAAACAAACGTGTTTGATTCAGAGCGACATTAAAAAAGGAAACAGGAAAGCCTTTGCTTTGAGAGACAGGAGCAAGGACCAATAGCCAGCAAGCGTTGCATCAGTCATTCTAAACCCCACCCACCTTATTTAAAAGGTCAACATCTAATCTACTAAAAAGGCAAAGAGTGGAAGACCAAAAAAGCAAACAGAAACCTCTTCATTTCGACTGCAACCACAAAAAAAAATTGTTTCATTTGTCTGTTTGAGAAACAGTCCATAAAAACGTAATAAAAACCATATTAAAAAAAACAAAAAACATCATGCATCGAAAGGTGTCTCATCACCATTATCATCATCACCACTCAACATTACTCACAGACATGGTCTGTGCTAATAGTTCTTGGTAAAAAATAAGCATTTGTCGTCATCTCCTTCCTCATTCTAGCAAAATAAAACTCTGCTCGCCTTCCGCTGTCCATAGTTGGTGTAATATTGCCTTGTCTTGGTTTCTTGGAGAAAATGTTTGCACAAGAGTCTTCTGAGGTTTCTTGTTGATTTCTTCTAAGCAGATGATTAAATCACGGACAAATTTTCTGCAATGCATGAGCGTTAGTTCCTCTCTGATGTCACTTCCTCTAAAAGAAAGCAAATGTTGTTACGGTTGTAACACTCAGCAGACTGTGTCTGGTTCTGACCTCAGACAGTTAACCTGTAACAAAAAAAACAACAAACACTGAACATTATGGACATGAACCTGGCATAATTACTCAGTCTCATGTCGTTCCAAACCCGAAAGACCTTTGTTCATCTTCAGAACACGAATTAAGATATTTTTGATGAAATCCGAGAGCTTTCTGACCCTGTATAGACATCTACGCAACTGACACGTTCAAGGGTCAGAAAAGTAGTAAGGACGTCTTTAAAACAGTCCATGTTGTGAAGCTACACTAATACTTTTTGTTTTTTTGCATTCTCGTAGCTTCATAAAATTATGGTTGAGCCACTGATATCATATGGACTATTTTATCGATGTCCTCACTACCTTAAACATGTCAGTTGTGTTGCTGTCTATGCAGGGTCAGAAAGCTCTCGGATTTCATCAAAAATATCTTCATTTGAATTCCGAAGATGAATGAAGGTCTTACGGGTTTGGAGCAACATAGAGGTGAGTAATCAATAACAGAATTTTCATTTTTGGGTGAACTAACCCTTTAAAGGTAATTCAAAATCATTTGAGGACTCAATTTAATGGAATAGCTCACCCAAAAACAAGCATTTTTCTTCTGTGGAAGTAAAATTATTTTGGGGCTGCCAAATTCCAAATGTGTCAAAAAGTTGTGTAAAAGTTCATACACACAGTATGACTTATGTGCTTTATTTTTCTAAAGCTTTGTGTATAATTTAAGCTGCTGTAACTCTAAAATCTCATTTAAACGGTGTGTAAATTAAACCAGGTTTGATGTCAATGAGACTACTTTTTTTTTTTAGCAATTTAATGTTTACTATATGGAAGAAAGCACTGTCAACATTCTATAACTACTTTTGCGCTCAAAGAAGAAAGTCATATGGATTTTGCAAAACTAAAGGGTGATTAAACTGAACACTGACCCACATAAGAATAAAAATATAATTAATATTATTAAATACCGTTTTATTGCTTGTTTGGTTGGAAAGGGTACGATGAAGGATCCGAAGAGGACACATCTTGTGGCTGTACACCACTTTCCTGCTAAAAAAAAAAAAAGACCATAGGCAGAAATTATAAATCTGAATTTCAGTGACATCCAAAAATATTAGATTTTGTGTGATTTTCTGATTTTAAAAAATATCTAAATATACTCAAAACGAGATCAGTCTGCTTGAGGCAAAACTGTGTGATATTAAAGGATTTGTTCACTCCAAAATTAAAATTTCCTTTTATGTCATCCAAGATGTTCACATCTTTCTTTCTTTAGTCAAAAAGAAATTAAGTATTTTGAGGAAGCAATAGCCAAAAATACACTATATGGGTCAGAATTATCTCTTTTTTTATGCCAAAAATCATTAGGATATTAAGTAAAGATCATGTTCCATGAAGATATTTAGTAAATTTCCAACTGTAAATATATCAAAACTTAATTTTTGATTAGTAATATGCATTGCTAAGAACTTCATTTGGACAACTTTAAACGCGATTTTCTCAATATTTAGATTTTTTTGCACCCTCAGAATCCAGGTTTTCAAATAGTTGTATCTCAGCCAAATATATCATATCCTAACAAACCATACATCAATAGAAAGCTTATTCATTCAAAGTAAATCTCAATTTCAAAAAAATTGACTCTTATGACTGGTTTTGTGGTCCAGGGTCACATATGGTGGACTTCAGTGGGGATCAACGGGTTGAAGGTGCAAATTAAAGTTTCAATTCTGCGACAATATCGTAATTGTTATTTTAACGTATATTGCAAAAAACAAACAAAACACGCATATATTACGTGATGAAGTCTGCTTAAATTAAAATGCATTTAGAATGATCACAAAATTCAAGATATGGGGGCAGAAAATGTATATATTTAAACCATTTCATATAGTTAAACTATCAACATCACAAGAGCGCCGTTTTTCCTTCAAAAATCAGCATGATTACAAATGTGATATTTATTTTTATACAGTTCATTAAATAATAAGTTAATATCAAGAGACTTACGTTTTAGTCATCATATTGGCTGTTTTTGCTCTATCTCGCCAAACAAAATCACTCGAAACAGCACTGTTTTGCATCTTAGCGCAACATGACGGTGTTTCGTTTTTGAATGAATCAACCGTTTAAATGATTCGGTTCAATCGCAATGACTCACTTATTAAAAGTGACTTGCTGCCACCTACAGGCGGTTTTAATTTCACATTTAAGATATATTTTCATTTTTTAAATAATTTCAAATATTAGTATTCAAAGTTTTATATTTAAAAAAAATCAAAACATTATTTATGTATTTATGCATGTTAAAGCATTCCATGTCTCTCTGAGCTACATTAAACAGTGTGTAAATACATCTAAATCACACTTCAGATGCAACTTCTGCAAAGATGAATTTTGTTGATACTGATTTTATTTGTTTGGTAACAGCCTAAATGTATTATTATTATAACTGACCAATTAAACATAAGAATTTGACTCAAACAATGATTCACACTTTTAGAAAAAAATAGCTTTATAAAGGTAAAAATGCCCATTAAAGGTAAAAATCAATTTAATATGAAGAATATCAAAAAATTTAGGAGTCAGCTGTCCACGGTAGTCCTTAAGATATCAGCACAATAACACACTCAGCAAAATATTGTCTAATTATCGTTAGAGACATTCTTTTTTGTCAATATCGCACACCCCTAGTTTCAATGCAGCTTCAAAGGGCTCTACACAATCACAGCCAAGGAGTAAGAGTTTTATCTAGCAAAATGAAACGAAACGATCGCTCGTTTTCTAAGAAAAACACAAATTTCTATATTTTTTAAAAACAAATGTTCTGCGATGCGCATTACGTATTACGTAATCATGTTGTAGGGTAGGGCAAAAAAACTCATATTCTCATATTCTCCTTCAGCTTCAAAATTGTCTGACATTGTCAATTTACCTTTTTTTGCAAAGGCACATTCACTTTGCAAACACCGGGTCAGCACTACATCGTGTGTGATCTTTCTAACGTGATAAAGCAATGCGAAGTCGAGCTAGTGCAAGACAAGCGTTTGTGGTTAAAAAGTATATAAATGTGTTTTTTTTCAGAACCAATCCTTGCTCCTCGGCTGGGATCCTGTAGAGCCCTTTGAAGCTGCACTGAACCTGCAATTTAGATCTTCAACTCATTGCCTCCCATTGAAGTCCACTATATGGAGAAAAATCTTGGAATGTGTTTTCTCAAAAACCTTAATTTCTCTCCGACTGAAGAAGGAAAGCCATGAACATCTTGGATGACATAGTGAGTAAATTAAAAAATTTGTATTCTGGAAGTGAACTAAACCTTTAAGCTACAACTGTACCAACATCTAGACAATTCAGAAGGCTATAGCAGCCTGTCACTGATAGCCTGAGTGTGGGACTGACCTCAGGAGGGATGGCAGCGGGCTGAATGTGGGCATATTGAGGGATGTAAGCTCCTGGCATTGCTGTGTTGGCAGGAATAAACTGCAGGAAAGCAGAATGATGTGGTTTTATTAAAAACACAGGTGTTAATATTACTTATTAATTAGCATATAGGCTTGTGCCATATATTAGCGCAATCTGTGTGAGAGGATCGTACGGTTGCGGTGCCTCCCAGAGAGAGATGGCCCATCTGCTGGGTGAGGGGAGCCAACATAGCGGACGGCTGCAGTGACATAGGATGCTCCATAGAGGGTGACAGAACGGCTCCCTGAATCAAAAAACACAGAGTAAAACAATCATATTTGGCAACTGCACAGAAAGAGCGAGAAATCCAGCTATTAATATACGTCTGCCCTAAATAACAGACATTCTGCCCACAACAGAGCAAAAACAGGAAATACACACACATCTTTCTGATTCGTGTTAAGCAGTATTGTTTATGAGTCATCTCCTGTCTGGAAGAAGATGTGAATAAAATGAGAGATACAAAGAGATCAAAGAAAGGAAAAGACAGAACATTTCGGTCTTACCGGGTGTTGCATGATGTAAGGCTGATGTGGCATCCATGAAGGATTCTGTACCTGGAGACACAAACACAGATGTTAGAAAGGAAGCAGGTGCTGGTCAGAAACACTCACGTCAACACAACATGACCGTGAAGATCAAGTAGATGAAAAAGAGCAGTACCTGGAATGTAGAGATGGGAGAGATGTACGGAGACACTCCAGGCTGAGCCATTAACCGGTTCCCCATGGCATAAGGAGCAGCATAGTACCTGTAGCATCAGGATACAATGTTTGTAAATGTCTATACAAAATGTGCACATCATTTTAACTATTTAATGGCAACTGCACAATAGCTATTGTTTTTATGCGCATTTTGAAGTACTGCATCAGAAACGACTGATGGAAACGCCAAAAAAACAATCCCTTAATTCGCAAAAAAAGTTGTTACAATCGCATTTGCGACTGAAAACTACTGCGTGCGACTAGAAAAAAAATATTCAGGAGCACAATGTGTGACTGACCCAATCAGCATATATTTTTTTAGCGCTGAGGGGAGCTTCAAAGGTTTTTCTACATGTTTTTGCAACGCTGAGTAATGTATCACAGACATATCTCACGAATCCTTTCATAAACAAAGTGTAGAGAGAGTGTAGATAAGAGATTCATTGTGCAGTGTAGAGAGCTTCCTTGATTATAATGGACCTTTTGTGGGATGGCGATGAACTAAGATTAGTGACAACTTTTAATGATTTTTAGGGGAGTTTGTAAACGAGATATTGATTTAATACAACAGTTAAACAAGTTAGTGACTTACATTGTCTGACTATAACGCTATTGTCCGATTTCCCTTTATGACGTCGTCAAAAATAGTCTGAAACAAGTCACAACTGAGCCGCTGCGCATCTCCATTCAAACACAGCGATGTTTCGTTTATGAACGAACGTGCGTTTTTAAACAAATCTAGTGTGACAATGATTCAATTTCCCATTCATAAAGACAGTAACTTCATTTATTCCTGAATGAATCAGCCATTTGAATGAATCAAATGAATGAATGATTCAGTATTTAAATCAGTGACTTGCTGCCCCCTACTGGCAGATTTTGTTTTAATTTTAAAGTATCTTTTCAGTTATTTAAATCATTTAATGTTTCTATATTCAAAATTTTATATTTAAATTTAAAACATTAATCTCAACGTGAATTTACGAATTTGATTGCACTCATGCCACCTCTGAGCCTCATTAATCATGAAGATACACCTACAAGCCACTTTTGTGTTCGTCTGTGCCACCTCTCTGGTACAAACAAATTTTGTTGATACTAATTTCATTTGATTGGTAGCTTATTCTTATTTTACTTGTCCGTATTCTGTTGTTTTAATTAGAAATTTTAAAAAGCTTAAAAATAAAATTTCACATAAAAGATGACATACTTGTAATAAAGTTAGAAAAATGCCATTACAAAGGTAAAAACAAAATTCCCCTGTAAATCACTTTAAGGAGTCAAATATCACCTCGAAATAGGAAGGCAAATTTTTAATCAGATTTAAGTTAGGAGCACAAGAGTTCCTAAAAAGAAAAGTAAGTGTAGAGCCCTGCATTATATATGAAAATTATTATATTCAGTGGCTTCTCCTATATATCTCAAAATGATATTTTGTGCACAAGTTTGGATGGAAACCTGGCTAATGTACAAAAAATGTCTGAACATTATTTTTCTGCATAACACATAGAATCCATAAAATAGGGTAGCCAATATAAATGAGCAATTGAAGCTATGTTAAAGCTGTTCTTACCCATTCTGAAGGGCGGTACTGGGGTCATAGGTCAAGGTCATTCCACTCTAAAGAAAGTAAAAGAAACGTTGAGCATTTCAGGCTTCATACACATCATAAAGGCAGTTTTACTTTACAGTTAAAATGTCAATAATTATTGTTAACTATAATACAATGGTTGGAAACTAAACAAAGTGACATTCAATGTAATGTAAAAATGGCTCATTAG
This sequence comes from Cirrhinus mrigala, assembly GCA_036247105.1. Classification (NCBI taxonomy): domain Eukaryota; kingdom Metazoa; phylum Chordata; class Actinopteri; order Cypriniformes; family Cyprinidae; genus Cirrhinus; species Cirrhinus mrigala. The sequence goes on from CM070017.1 coordinate 19,931,329, forward strand.
CTTCAACCCACAAATACACACCCATACACAATTATAAACAGGACTTACTAGTCTCACCTCGGCGTCTCGTGTCCAGGTTCGTCCGTTGGGGACATATTTAGCCTGACTCTGTCTCTTCTTCTGCCCGCCGTCAGCAAACTTACACAGCAAAGGCTCTGATGCACCTGTAACGCACACACATTTCACTTTCAGTACAGTACAGACTATATAATCTCTAGCCTACATATGGACTATATATGCATTGTAGAAAATACCACAAGAATATTGTGCTGAACACTCACCCAGCATCCCAGAGGAGGACTTAATGAACTTCCCGTTGAAGTGAGAGATCACGGCATCGCACTTCTCTGTAGATTCCATCCTTAAAATAGAGCGAGACAAAGAGAGAACTTTACTTAAGACATCCAGATCATCTGACACCATGATAGGTTCACACACAAAATCAGTACCCAAATCTCACTGACCTGGCAAAGCCCACTCCCCGGCTCACTCCGTTAGTGTCACGGAGGATTCGGGTGGAGACGACCTGTCCAAAAGGTTTGAGGAGGTTCTCTAGCTCCTGCTCATCCATGGACACAGGCAGGTTGGACAGGTACAGGTTAGTCGGGTCCTGCTCCTGTTGCTGTATTCAGAAAACATAAAACACAAGGCATAATATTACGTTATTATGCATCCTTCATGTGTCTTTGTAGTAAAAGTGTAGTAACCATGGTTTTTCAGCATATTGATTTCCATTTGAATAACCACAGTTTTACTACAAATACCATCGTTGAATTTACCGCTGTCACAATTCCTCAATTCAATATGAGTACTCGATTTTAAAAAATCCTCAGTTACATTTACAGAAAAATACAGAAAGTGGTGCATTCCTCAGATGAGAATCCATTAAATGCATTATTAGACCGTTTTTCAAAGCTGCATGGTATATTAAACCCATTTAAAAACCATAATAAAGCATAATGCTATTGTCAATTCACAAACCCATGATTCAATTAAATAAATATATGCGATGCAATGTTAATATATGCACTTTATTTACATGCACGCATGTTACGTGCGTCTCAGAGTGGCTCAGTTCACAATAAATGCTGCTCCACACAAACTGTTATTATTAACATGTGTGGAGTGTATGAAATTCCATCTCTGCAATAGTTTGGGATTATTATAGCTTTCATCTGTGAACGCCTTTTCATCAGATTTGTAAGGTAAATCATTTATAAACCTACACAAACACAGGAGAATACATTGATATCTTTCTCAATATGCCAACCGTTCATTATGATTTCAAAATAAAAGCTTAATCCATCAATCCGAGTTCACACATATTCAAGAAATTACAGTGGCTGTAGCATTTCTGTTGTAAAAAAATGGCCAGATATTAAAGATTAAGTGAATATTTTAATTAAATATTGTTTGGTCAATATTAGAACAAGGATTAGATCATGCAGTAAAGTTTAAACTGTGTGAAAACTGGCAACCTTGATTTGAACAGATTTGTTCAGTAAAACGATATGATTATTGCTTTTGATACTTTATTTGAACTAATTATTAATACCTCATTGCTAATATATTTGTATTTAAGTCATTTTAAAGGCTATTGTTCGCTACAAAAAATGAGTTATAATTATCCACTCATCAGAATAATCGACCATTTGCTCGATTACCAAGATAATTGTTAGTGACAGCCCTAGTTGAACTATGATTAATATAGCAAAACCATGGTTACTTTGGTGTTTCCATTGTTTAACTATAGTAAACATGTTAACATTTTTGGTTTTATTTGTAGTAAAACCATGGTAAATTTTTGGTAAAGGGTTCAGCTGATAACAGTTTGAGGCTTGACTGAGTCCAAAGACATAATCTTAAATGTACTTTATGTAAATACTCAAAGTAAACATTTGTTGTTCTGTTTTTTTTCTGTTAGCTTGAAAGCTAACCTAATGTTACTAACTGATTAGTCTGCTATAGTGTAGCATGCTGCAATTCATATATTTAAATAACTACATACATCACATTAAATTAAATAAACTACAAATGGTCAAATTAAACATTTTTCATGTCTTTCAGATAGCTAACTTCTGCATACTGCTAGGCGATTAGCCTGTCAGCTTAGCATACTGTTGGTATATGTAATTAAGTTGGCTTGAAAATGGCAATCATGTTAGTAACATGCTACCAACTTGCTAATCATGCTAACAATATGCTAGCAACTTGATAACCATGTTAACAACATGCTAGTAACATGCTATTAACTTGCTTATCATGCTAGTAACTTGTTAATCATGCTAGTAACATGCTACCAACTTGCTAATCATGCTAACAACATGCTTGTAACTTGATAATCACGTTAACAGCATGCTAGTAACATGCTATTAACTTGTTAATCATGCTAGTAACTTGTTAATCATGCTAGTAACTTGCTAATCATGTTAGTAACATGCTAATCATGCTAACAACATGCTAGTAACTTGATAACCGTTAACAACATGCTAGCAACATGCTATTAACTTGCTTATGTAATTAAGTTGGCTTGAAAATGGTAATCATGCCAGAATCATGCTAGTAACTTGCTAATCATGCTAACAACATGCTAGTAACAGGCTAATCATGCTATCAACATGCTAGTACATGCTACAAACATGCAAGCAAAATGTTAGTAACTTGCTAATCATGTTAGTAACATGCTACCAACTTGCTAATCATGCTAACAACATGCTAGCAACTTGATAATCATGTTAACAACATGTTAGTAACATGCTATTAACTTGCTTATCATGCTAGTAACTTGTTAATCATGCTAGTAACATGCTAGTAACTTGCTAATCATGCTAGTAACATGCTAGTAACTTGCTAATCATGCCAGTAACATGCTACTAACTTCCTAATCATGCTAACAACATGCTAGTTACTTGCTAATCATGCTAGTAACTTGCTAATCATGCTAGTAACATGCTACTAACTTCCTAATCATGCTAACAACATGCTAGTTACTTGCTAATCATGCTAGTAACATGATACTTGCTAGTCATGCTAACAACAGGCTAAAAACTTTGCAATCATGGTAGTAACATGCTATTTACTTGCTAATCATGCTAGTAACATGCTAGTAACTTGCTAATCATGCTTACAACATGTTAGCTACTTTCTAAACTTGCTAATGGAAACCTTCAAACTACAAGCTTTTAAAACTACTTCAAACTTTCTGGCTAGGCCTTTCAAGCCAACTGAGAGTTTGTCTATGAACTTTACTATCTAGTTAAATTATGTCATATGTCATTATTTTAAAGAAAGTGAGTATGTCAAATGTTTTCTTTTTCAGTTAAAACTTAAAATCTAACCTTTACCCTGCTAGGTTAGGTTAAATGGCTGACTTGCAAGCTTACAATAGCTATCCATGGCTGATTCATCTAGTTCCTTAAAAATGAAAAATGACAGAAAACCATTTTGTGGTGTATATTACATCATATATCTAAGTATAATACAGAAACTGTAAATGGTCAAATTAAACCTTTCTGACTGATTAGCATGATTAGCTGTCTGTGATTAATTCTATGCCCTAAAAATGACAGAAAATCACTTTGCAATGTACTTAATGTAATCATGATAGTAATGTATTTAATGTGTTTAAATTATGTCACATACCACAGTATATTACCAACTATAAATGCTCAAATTTAACATTTGTCATTCTGTTTATTTAATATTATGTCATTTAGTTTACAAGCTAACCTTAAAGCACTAGGTAATTAGCATGCTAATGTTAAAGCGAAGAGAAGAAATTGTTGGATAAAGTCTTTTTTTTTTTTTAATCACACAAAAAGTATTCTCTTAACATTATTGTTAAACCACTGATGTCACATGGACTATTTTAACGATGTCCTTACTACCTTTCTGGGCCTTGAACATGTCAGTTGCGTTGCTGTCTACGCAGGGTCAAAAAGCTGTCAGATTTCATCAAAAATATCTTAATTTGTGTATTCATCTTCTGTTACCTATAAAGCAACACCATCCATGTTCATGTTTGAAGGGTGAGACCTTCAGGCGGTTTGTACTCTGTCTGTGCTGCGATGTGCTGCTTGAGTACTTCGTGAAAAAGCCACAATACAATCCTGTACTCGTCTCTCAGCTAACAAGGACACATGATACGCTACAAGCTGCATTTCAATCTGACGTTTGATTGGCTGAATGCAGAATCTCAGCTCGCTATTCTAGATGCCTCAGCAGAAACGAGGGCGGGCCAAGATAAGACGTCAACATTCCTCAACATGTATGCGTCAAACATGTTTACACAGCACACAAGTAACGGGGAAGTGGAAGAGTAATTTGCTGACAGTAGGGAGGAAGAGGAAAAAGAGGGCAGATTAAAAATTGAAGATGCAGGCAGAAAACGCCCAGCAGAACCTCGGAGAAGGTCACTGCAGGATTGTTACACACATACTTCTCTGAGGCACAGAAATACACAGGGAATGTATGAGTGTGTGTGTGTGTGTGGCTGGACGAGAAAAGGAAGAGAGGGAACAAGGAAGAAATGCACATGAAAAGAGACCGGAGGTTAAATTTTAATGTTTCAGTTTAACATTTCCTGATTCGTCCTAACAGACAGGTCATGAACCAGCTACTTGGGAAAAGGAAGTGATGTCATTAATGAATGACTTACCTTGGCCATTTGAGCCTGAACTCCATTGGTCTTTAGTGCTGCGACGGCTTTTTGCGCGGACACAGGACTGTCAAAATCCACAAACCCATATCCTACAAAGAAAACACAATGCATTACCACACATCTAATCTACAACTAACCACTAGACCAAACACACATCTTAACACACATTTTAATCAAATAAAATGCAGCCTAACATATAGTGTGTATACACACACAACCAGTCAAAAGTTTTTGAACAGTAAGATTTTAATTGTTTTTTAAAGAAGTCTCTTCTGCTCACCATGCCTGCATTTATTTGATTCGAAGTACAGAAAAAAAAACAGTAAAATTTTAAAATATTTTTACTATTTAAAATAACTGATTTCTATTTGAATATATTTTAAAATGTAATTTATTCTTGTGATCAAAGCTACATTTTCAACATCAGTACTCCAGTCACATGATTATTCTGAAATCATTCTAATATTCTGATTTGCTGCTCAAGAAACATTGTTATTATTACTATTATCATCAATATTTAAAACAGTTAAGTAATTCTTTGATTAATAAAAAAGATTCAAAGATCAGCATTTATCTGAAAAAAAAAATGTTTTGTAACATTAAACACTATACCAAAAGCTCAAGCTTCAAAAGCTTGGAGTCATATATATATATATATATATATGACTCCAAATGATAGAAATTAATAAGCAAGGATGCTTTAAATTGATCAAAACCGATGATAAAGACATTTGCAATGTTACAAAAGATTTTTACTTAAGATAAATGCTATCATTTGGAGTCATATATATATATATATGACTCCAAATGATAGAAATTAATAAGCAAGGATGCTTTAAATTGATCAAAACTGATGATAAAGACATTTGCAATGTTACAAAAGATTTTTATTTAAGATAAATGCTGTTCTTCTGAACTTTCAATTCAAAGAAACCTGAAAAAAATTTACTAAGCTGTTGTCAATATAATAATAATAAATGTTTTTTGAGCAGAAAATCAGAATATTAGAATGATTTCTGAAGGATCATGTGACTGGAGTAATGATGCTAAAAATTCAGCTTTGAAATCACAAGAATAAATTACATTTTAAAATATAAAATAGATCAAATCAAATAGAAAGCAGTTATTTTAAAGAGTAAAAAGTTTTCAAAATTGTACTGCGTTTTTTTTTTTTTTTTTTTTGCTGTACTTTGGATCAAATAAATGCAGACTTGGTGATTCTTTAAAAAACATTAAAAATCTTACTGTTCAAAAACTTTTGACTGGTAGCGTGTATATATTTACACGCACACACACATACACACACACACACACACATACACATAAAATATGAGAGTGTTAATTGTAATAATAAAAAGTGTAAGAAGTGCAAGAGTAAAATTACATGACAAACCTTTGCATTTGTTTGTAGTCTTGTCAAGAATGGCTTTGGTGGACACGATTTTACCATATCTGTTTACAGAGAAAAAGAGAGAAGTAAGCACAGGATCAGCCCATGAGTCAGTCAATGCGTCAAATGACACAACAGCACAGGAATTCATGACCTGCAGGACATGAAACACAAGATCTACCATAATCCCTGAGCTGAGAAAAAAAAATAACACCACCCAAAAGAGCTCTCGAAGTCTGGTTGAGACACATTTAATTCTGAAACAAAGAGTCGCTTGTGACAGAATCATCGACAGACACTTGATGCCGACAGCCCAGGTGCTTTACAGGGTCACTGTGTGACAGACGAGGATTGAGCTGCTTTAATGGAGTGTCCATGAGAAACCTGTTATTACAGCACACAAATCACCACGGTTCAAAGGAAACGCTTGTCTAGCATACACACGTGTGTGTGTCTGTGTGAGAAAGAGGAAAGGAACTCGCCTTTAACAATGTAGTGAACCAGGGATAAACAATGAATGGTGAATGATCTTCTTTGCATTTTTCATACATTTATATACACCATTTCAAAAAAAGCATATGAGACCGTACAAATTATGCTACTGAATTGCATTTCAAACAGTACTATGTTACACTGTTGTGCATATGACATCATCAGGTTGTGTCCAGTATTTTATATTTAAATTCTGAATAACATATTTTTTGGAAGTCTGATTAAATAATAAGTCAAGAAAGCAACAAAACGGTTTATTTATCTAACTTATTTGTGACAGTGCAATGTCACTACAAATGTAGTAGGTCCTACGAGCATTTAATGCATGCAGGATATTTACATAGTAGTAAGCACTTTACACATACACTTCCTGTTGCATAAACAGTATGAGTAGTATACTAGCATGCTACTGCAGGGCCCTATGATTTCCGCGATGCGGAAACAATCTCTAGAACTGCTCTGAGAGTCACTTCATGAGCATTTTACTGTTTCTTTTGAGAAAAACTACTGCCATATCATATTAGGGCTCCACAATTAATCGAATTTGTAATCATGATTACAATTACAGATGCCACAATTATGTAATTCTGTAAATTGTGATAATAAAAATTAATAATCGCAATTACAATTTCAAGGGAATAATCGTCAATTTTGTCATAATCGTGCAGCCATATATATTCTATACAAACAGAAACTCAAAGGTCTTCACAGCAACCCTTTAAGGTAAAAGTTCAGTTTAACTTGAAGAAATTGTAACAGAAATATATTCCTTAATGTAATGATACTACTAATAATAAAATTATTATTAAAACAGTATTTTTTTATGAATATTTACCAGAAAACGTATATACCAGAATTTATTTAACAGAAAATTGTATACACACAACACAGTATCGCTATATTAAATAATATATTTTAATTCGAGATGGTTTTCATTATTAAAATGTATTGAAACCATTAAAATGAAATTCAGAAAATTAATCCAAAACACATAATTTGGTAAAAATAAAAAATAAAACATTTCATAGGGCCTTAAAAATTTAATTTTTGTTCAGCTTTTAATAAACTGCTGTTAAATTGTGTAAATTTCATGATGTCAATTAATCTGAAATGCTTTTTAAATAATAAAAGTCTAGAATTTTTTTTATTAAAAAGGAGGAATCAGAAAAATTAAAAGGGAAAAAATTTAAATTAAAAAAATTAAAAAATAAAACCAATTTCATAGGGCCCTACTACTGCGAACACATTCAATGTATTTCTTTACTATTTTCGATTATGCCAATTTTTCATTGAAAAGATGGTGAAGGGAAGAGACAGCGAGAGAAAAGGAACATGGGATTTCAACAAAACGTAGGACTCAAACCCTGAATTTTCATTATCATTATCCCAGTCTTCAGAGTCACATGATCCTTCAGAAATCATTCTAATACGCCGAATTGCAGCTCAAGAAACATTTCTTAGTATTAATGATGAAAACAGTTGTGCTGCTTAATATTTTTTTGGAAACTAAAACATTTTGTCAGGATTCCTTAACGAATGGAAAGTTCAAAAGAACAGAATTTATTTGAAAAACAGAAACATTCTGTAAAATTATAAATGTCTTTACTGCCATGTTTGACCAAATTAAAGTGTCACTGATGATTAAAAAATAAATCTCTGACCCCAAATCTTTGAACCGCTACACCACAGCTTCGATATGACTGCGTTTCATAGACCCAAAAATAAACGTATTCACATGCCGGCTTAGATTTATTGACGTCTCTCTCAGGAAGGCTGTGCAGGAAGGAGCCGTGACAGTAGTGCTGACTGGGAAAGTGCTGTTTTTCATTCACCTTCAGCGACGGCTTCTTTTCCAAAGCTGAAATTTAAATTCACTCATATATTTATAATCCTCTTCCTGTGTCATTAAAACTCTGGCTTAGATGAATAAATATTTATTCAGGGTGACGTTTAGCAGAGCCGCACAGGCAAACACTAAACAACATTTTGGGGGCGCGTGTCGCAAGGGAGGGAAAAGCGGAGCCAATCGCATTTCACGCACAGATCACAAGACTCCACGCGCCAGAGGACCGTGCGACCTTGGCCTTGACCCATGCGCTCTGGTGGGGAGGCCCCATTTCCTGCCCCCACCGGCAGAATTCCGTCAGCAGCTCCCAGAGCGACGCTGTTTTTCAGCGGATCAAGGCAAATCAATCTGCGGCTATACTCTGAACGGTCACTCTCTGTGATTAAACCGACTCCGGAAAGCAAGGTTAAGATGTCACCGCAATACCTCAAAGCTGAACTGACACATTCCTCATGGCTTTAACCAAAATATATACAGGGTGAAGTCTATAGTATTGCGTCTAGTTATGATGTACATATGACCTCAGCTTCACTTTTAGCCAGGATACAAGCCAAGAGGATTATGGGCCCCCCATCTGACTCTTTACAATCAATTTGAGGGATTACCATGGCGATGACTGGTCTCCCGGGGGCAGCGATGGGTAAATTAACCCACAGTGGGAATGTCTGAAAGGAATACACACGGGATCAAAACGCCTCTGCACAAACAAGCACTCTCACGTGGATATAAACGCATGCATATGCGTTAAACATATAAGATGACGAGTGACAAAGTCCGTAACAGCGTTAGCAAATCTTCCATTGTGTTGAGCAGGATGAAATTAGTAACAGTCGTCTCGCAATATTTTAGGGAACTAAGCAACGCACCAATGTTTTGAAGCGAAACCCCTGACAACGTCTGCAGATCCAATCCACTTGCGACTTCCTGCTCTAGTAACTGCTGAATCATAGCTGCTGGCCTACTACTGCAGGCAGAGCAGCTGTTATGAACCAGTGGATCTCAAACAGACACTCATTAGTGTGTGTGTGTGAGGGAAGAACTTGTGTAGAACAACCAGATGAGAAAATAGCTCATTACTCATTCATTGAAGTTCACTGAATTAAAATTTCCTGATAATTTACCCACCCCCATGTCACCCAAGATGTTCTTCTGTTGAAAAGAAATTAGGGTTTTTGAAGAAAACATTCCAGGATTTTTCTCCATATAGTGGACTTCAATGGGTTGAAGGTCCAAACTGCAGTTTCAATGCAGCTTCAAAGGGGTCTACAGAAACACGGAAAGTATATAAATGGTTTTTTTTTTTTAGAAAATGACTGATCCTTTTGCTAGATAAGACCCTTATTTCTTGGCTGGATGGACTTTCAACCCGTTGATCCCCAACTGAAGTAAACTATTTGGAGAAAAATCCCGGAATGTTTTCCTCAAAAACCAGTGTTTCCGCCGGCATTAAATTAGGGGGGCGGCCCGCCAGATCACAACAGACGTCATTTCCTACAGAACAGGTCCATACCTTGTTCTTTTATTAAACAAACGAAATTGCCTTATGTTATTTATTTATTTACACAACGGCATGTCATTTCTGTCTCTAACGTTACGTGGAAACGCGTCTACAATTTCTCCTCCGGTAAAACGCGGACGGGATTGTGGAGTCCATTCATAAAAACGGATTTATTCTATCCACAAGTTTCCTACGCCCCATGAGGCCTTGCGTCAAAAGTGGGAGCGTCTCCCGGTTCAAAGTAAACAAGCGGGAAGTGACACTCATTTATTCAACAGTTGACAGGAGTGACGGGCAAATGAAGCCTAGTGAAGCACCGAGACTTTCCTCTGACTGTTTCGGGAAAAGATTCAAAGCTTCTAAAGTGTCGAAAACAGCGCGATCTGGTGGTTAGTAAAAAATAAAGCAACCAAAAGCCTGTGAAGCTCCGCCGGAGGAAGCATTCACCACAGTTTCCATAGATCGATCCATGTTATATGCACAAATAAAAGCCTAACCGTCGGTGTGTTTGTTTGTTTAATTTCTGACTCTGATAAATTAATTTACCCATTGAACAGTACCATTAAATGCCAGTACAATATCAATACGAGGTAACAGAAGAATAATGTACACATATATTAATCGCATATGGCATATATTTAATTTTCCTGAAATCATTTGTATTCTTCATATTACTTGTATGACTGGGTATTAAAAAATGTAATTATTAAATAGGTCCCAATGAAAATGTACTGGCAAAGTAAGATCTGGGGGTCGAACATTAGGACACGCGAAGTGAATCGCGCACATGACTGGACAGAAAGTGAGACTTTTACGAAGGGGATTTCTACCTTAACAAGCCTCGAATCGAGGCTTCATCTGGCATACCCTTTAACACAAGGTCTGATGTCTCGGTTCAAATGTCATTTCACTAGTTGACAGTCAGTCTAGATTTAGCGATCCAAACTTGCTAATGATGTGGGAACACAAATTCGAAAAGCATATGTTGTCCATAAGAACCTAACATTTCTCATAAAGGTGTGCATCTTTACAAAGTAAACAATAGCCTAAAAAACACTTAGCCTCTTCGCTAACTAGCACATAAAATACCATTGGTATACTACGTCCGCCGCCTCACCGGAAGTTGTACCCACGTTCTTTTTTACAGTAGCGCCCCCAGGAAACTTGTGCAGAATTCGTCAATTTTTGGATTAATACATAAAAAGTACGTCTCTCACTTAAATTGAATCGCGATATGCACTAGTGTCTGTGAATATTAAACGGCAAAAAGACGGTTTGAATCCTCCATGTTCCGCTTGGCTCTGTATGAATGAATGGCGGAGACGCGGCTTTGTTTACTATACAAATACTGAAGTACACGTGACGCTCGCGGTCATTTTCGGCCTCTGCGTCTCATTATATGACGACACAAACGCATGAACTTCATCTCCAGAACTGCTGTGAGAGTCACTTCATGTAAATTTTACCGTTTCATTTGAGAAAACTTTCATCATATCATAGTGTATACACACAAAAACTAACCGGCAACCTGTCAAAAAAAAAGTAATGTTTAACATGTACCAGAAATGTCTTGTATTACTTTTTAACAGTGCAATGTAGGTGTTTAAATATTCCTATTTCTGGCCAATTTAAATAAAACAATTAAATGCAGAAATTATAATAATAACAGAAATAACACACACAAAAAAAAACTCTATTTGTTTGGCAGCAAATAAAATAGTTTAATTTTAATTTCATTAAAAATAAATAAATGTTTAACACCTGTATTTGATTAAAATTAAAACACAACAATTTCTGGAAAAAAAACAAAACAAAACATTGTATGGCCCTATTGTTCAAAATGCTGAAATTGAGATTTTTCGACTTATTTTTTTCACTGAAATAAATGTTTTTGTTATTACACAGAGAGTAAAGTATCGAAAAAAAAGCACCGTACTATACCGTTGGTATCCCCCAACGGCCTAATGTAAACTATGGAACATAAAAGATTATAATTTAAGATGATAATGACAATTTTTTTTTGTTAATATAATGAAAGTCATGGTAACCAAAACAGCCGTGTTACCAACAGTCTTCAGTATACTTTCTTTTATGTTCCATAAAATAAAAGTTTGACATGAGGGTGACTAAATGATGACAGAATTTAATTTTTTGGGGTGAACTATCCCTTTCATTTTTTTATTTTTACTATTATTTTTTTGTTTGTTTTTGTTTTAATTAAATGATAATCTAAATAAGAAACTAAATCTGCTAGGAGGTGGTGGTAAATGTCTTTATGAGTCATTCACTCATTCGATTTGATTTGTTCAAACGGCTGATTCAATTAGGAATGAAGTAAATGCTCTCTTTATAAATGGGCCTTTGAATCATTGATTCATACGATTCATTCAAAACACAGATTCATTCAGAAGCTAAACACAGCTGTGTTGGTCGGAGACGTGCAACAATTCTGCTATGGCTTTGTTCTCTGCAAAACTGAGCAAAAACACATAATATAATGTTTAAAAATTTAACACAGTATCAACTTCTTATTTACTGAACTGTTGTATAAAATCACATTTAAGCTTGTGATAGATCGGGACAAAATCAGCACTCATCATATTGCTCTTGCTGCCTGTGTGATATCGAGTGATATATATAAATATATAAATACAAAACATATACAGGGGCATTTTTTGCACCAGTATCTTGAATTTTAGAGTTGTTGCCCTGCATCATATTTGTCAAGAGTCAACTTTATGAAATATAAGACGATGTACAGGTCTGGGGGCGGAGCCAGCATGTTAACTGCGTTACAATATTTTAATCTCATTATTATTTCATAACTAATTAATTAAGTTAACGCATTAAACTGACAGCCCTAATAAATACTAAACACTTAAAATAAATAGTAAACAACGTCAACATGAGATATAAACAGGTAAGTTCCGAAAGTAAAAATCCTCTTTAATTTTCTCCTTAGAGGAATTTGTTTTTAACAATAACTTTGTTAATAAAATAAGACAGACCTACTGTCAGTTTCAAGGTTGTTAATCGATGGTATTTGCTTTTGTTATTACTTTATTTTAACTTATTTTTTGGAGAATTCCTGGTGGAAAAGTACATTATTATCACTCCCATGAAGAGCCGTGCATGATGTAAATGAGTAAGTCTCCCTACACTCGCATACAGCTTAAATATTTGCATACATATGCATATTTGGAAAAAAACATGAATTATGTTATTTCTTTATACATAATCAACATCTTTAAATCAATAGTTTTTTTTATGTCTCCTTGTAGATTAAGTTTCGAAACAAAGTTTCCAATCTTGTAATTCAGCTCATAGCTGGTTGGTTTGGTTCATGGCTCATAACTTCTAAATGATTCATCAGTGCATATCATTCCAAACAATAAAATGTTTGTCTTTGTATTCTTTACTTGCTCTTCCTCTGAAACAACTACCCCTTTTTAGCTGATGTCACCAGTATCTATTATATGTGTGTGTGTGTGTGTGTGTGTGTGTGTGTGTGTGTGTGTGTGTGACCCTGGACCACACAACCAGTCTTAAGTCACTGGGGTATATTTGTAGCAATAGCCAAAAATTATTGATTTTCTTTTATGCCAAAAATCATTAGGAAATTAATTAAAGATCATGATCCATGAAGATATTTTGTAAATTTTGAAAAACTTAATTTGGGCAACTTTAAAGGCAATTTTCTTAGTATTTTGATTTTTTGGCACCATCAGATTCCAGATTTTCAAATAGTTGTATCTTGACCAAATATTGTCATATCATAACAAACCATACATCAATGGAAAGCTTATTTATTCAGCTATATATATGATGTATACATCTCAATTTCAAAAAATGTACCCTTATGACTGGTTTTGTGGTCCAGGGTCACACATATATAAATATAAATATAAATATAAATATATATTATAATATTGCAAATAGGTGTGTCATACCATATTATTTTAATGTATTATCTTAATTATCAACACTGTGGTTTGCAGTGCAGTTTTGCAGTTTACTGGACATTACTATTCCTCTCCTTATTTTACTAGAACGGCTATTTGCCTGTTTCGCCCATAGGCTTACTTACGCTATTAAAGAATAAGATGGATATAGAAAGTATAAAAAGACATCACTTATTTGGGAAATAAACCAGAACGGAAATGCACAATAAATTCAGGCATTGCATTATGGGATACCATGTCAAAAAAATAAAAACTTTACCTAGATAACAAGTAAAATTGGTTTTCATGTTGGATTGGATTTCATGTTGTCTTTAATGTCAAAATTAGATAATGTGACAGGCTATAATATCACTGACATGAGTGAGGTGGTTTTAACTGGTTATTAGTGGTATAGTCTTGAAAAAGCGGATGTTTGCGGGGTAAACAGGGGCTCATGAGGGTTTATCCCATAACTTGACCTAATTCTGACAATCTTGCACGTTCAAGCTGTTAACAGACACCAGCCCTGCTGTGCTGCAGAATCTCACAGCAAGAGGAAAACGGAACAGACACTGTATTTATTTCCTTGAATGTACATCCAAAACTCTACCTGACATCACCAGTGATTTTGTCACGACATAACAGCAGATACTCACGGCTGGCAGAGTTTGACCAGGTCGTGATCGGTGGTTCCTGGCGGTAACCCGCGGATGTAAAGGTTTGTTTTGCTGAGTTGCTCCCAGCCGGTTGTGCTGCTGCTGCTGCTACTGCTGTTGTTGGTGCTGCTATTGGTGCTCGGGCTGGGCGGGGCCATAGGCAGGGTGGGCGGAGCAACAGGAGGCTGTCATGGGAGTGGAACAAAGATTTCATTGATTTGACAAATGGAAATGCGCAGAAGATGACATCACGTAATGGCTGCACTGAAACACGAAAATAGCGACTTCCAAAACAAACCACGGACAAACTTCTCTTTCTTCTGCAGCACCGAAATCTATATGAAAGAAAATATCCAGACTAATAACGTAAAAAAGAAAACACCCCCTCCCTCCTCAAGCTCCCTTCAAACACGCCGTGGCAGGGCGACTTCATTCGTCACGATGATATCTTTAACTCTATCTGTAGTAAACTGGTGTTATTATTACACAGTCAGCCATCGCCAGCAAGTCTGCCCACATCCACAGCTCCCTACAGTCTAATTCCCGTTAAAGCGGAGCACAAACAGGCCTAGAGGCACAGTCACCCCTTCGACTCTCATATCAGTCCAATCTACGCATTCTTCTAGAGCTGAATGTGTTTGGATTATTTCACTGGATGCAAGCCCATATAACTCTGGAGAAATTCCTAATGCGGCATCAGTTCCTTTCAACGCCTGCCACACGGCTGTGTGCAATGATTAAAGGGATAGTTCGCACAAAAATTAAAATCATGGCATAGTTACACACCCTCACGTCGTTCCAAACCCATATGGCTTTCTTTTTCCTCAGGGGGTCACAAAAGGAGATGTTTTGAAGAATGTGCTGGCTGCTCTTTTCCCCTCAATTACAATGAATGGGGTCGGAAGCTTTCAAGCTTTTCAAGATCGGATCCATCCTGACAGGTTACTAAGAGATTCAGCTGACCAATGAAATCAGCTGTGGGGAGAGGTTTGCACTTGGGGGGAAAAAACATGCAAATCAGATGAGATTCGTAACCAGATCAACCAGTTAAAAAATTTTACCGATTTGTAGGCAAACTATTTCTTAAAAGGATAGTTCACCCTCATGTCATTCCAAACCCATAAGACTTTTGATCATCTTCAGATCACAAATGAAGATATTTATGATGAAATCCGAGAGCTTTCGGACCCTGCATTGACAGGAACTTTTTGTGCGCAAAGTTATTTAACAATTTCGTGAACGCGCATCAGAGACTGACACGAAAGAGAAGAAATAGCTGAATAAAGTTGTTGTTTTTGTTTTCTTTGCGCACAAAAAGTATTCTCATAGCTTCAGAACATTACGGTTGAACCATTGATGTCACATGGACTATTTGAACAAAGTCCTTACTACCTTTCTGGGCCTTGAACATGTCAGAAAGCTCTCGGATTTCATCAAAAATATCTTAATTGAAGTCCCAAAGATGAACGAAGGTCTTGCGGTTTTGGAACGACATGATGGTGAGTAATTAATGACAGAATTGTCATTTTTGGGTGTGCTATTCCTTTAAGACAATAAAAAATGTTCAGATAATTTGGTGAGATATGTGAAATGTATGTGTTTATTCATCTTTTAGTGCTTCTTGTGTATTCGGGTTGGGGTTTGAGTGTGACTCAAGAGTCTCATTACCAAACCACAGTACCAAACTCACCACAGAGGCATGTTCATTCATACAGCGAGTAGCGTTTTTATCCATAAATCTGCTTTAGCAAAGAGGAAGGAATGTTTTCCAGAGAAAGATCACATGATGCAGGAGCGCTCTGGGATACAGGATGTGTGGGCCTCTTGCACACCCCGAGCAGCGGCCACCACAGCCCACATCACTGACTCACTTCCTGTTTCTTAGTCATTCATTAAAACGGCTCCATTTCTCCCAGCCGTCACAAAATGGCTGCCTGTTAAACATCAGCGGCTGATTGTTCACAGAACCAAATCACCACAAAGTGACGGCAAAACCTCAAAACGACAGACGCTGTTAAGACAGTGGCTCTGACTGAAACTGCTGTATGAGAGGGCATGTGAATATGTGTAGGTGTACACCTGACTGTAACTCTGTTGGGTTAGTGGGAGTTCTCTGTTTCTGACACACTGACCCATTTTCACATGAGCAACTCGCACACTTGTGCGCTGAGGTGAAACTGGACGTGGCCCCATAAGCTTGTTAGCGCCCATTAATTACCGAGGCAAGAGATCTAGCCACTTTTCCATCCACAACAACATGAAAATCAAATGCTAAGTTAGATGCATGACTTAGAGGAAGAACTTGTCAGAAAAAAGCTGAGGAGCTCAAGTAGCTCATCCACAAAATGAAATGAGAAAGGTGAACAGGCTGTCAAACGACTAAAGGAGCTGATCATTTTCACAAATTTTCTTCCATCTTTTCACGTTCATGACTAAAATCCAAAGCGCTGTATAAAAAGTACTCGAAGAGTCGGGAACATGTCCAGTTTTATAATTGGGAAAATAACAAAGTCATGGGAAGGGTAACTAAGACATAGAAAAAGCAATGGGAGAGGGAGAGAGGGGGGGTCACATTCAATATCCAAGCCATCTCTCATACATCGGCGTGTCCCTTGGGTCCTGAGCTATGCGCTCTAGTCATCCTAGACCATATGGTTCCTATAAACTGTGAAATCCTGAAGCCCATTAACTTCTGGTGCCTCTATCACAGCCATCACTCTGAGCTCCACCACAGGAGTGCCTATGCAAATGCATGTGTAAATGTGTGATTTCACGCAGAGCGTGCATGTGTGCGTATGCACGACATCCATAAATTCTCACATTTACAGATTTGGAATGTATAAACAAGCAATGTTTAAATAGAATTCTGCAGGCCACACCCTCTGCTGGCCGACCAATTGCTGGGAAACATCCTATTAACTCATGAATATTAATTAGGCAGAGATTCTTCAGAACACACCCAAGAATCTCCTGACACAAGTTGCCATGGGAGGCTTTCACCACAGGCTTCTCTCATCCTCATCTCCCTTCACTCATTAGCCCGTATGCTAATATTAATCTTTTTAAAAAGACAGTAACATTAATGAGATTTTACAAGAAGTGCAATATGACAGGAGGAATTCACCAAAGAACATGTATGTGATAAATGAGTGTTAGTAAAACGAAATGACACTTCATTACATGTCTCATTTCTATTTCTAGGTTCTGTGACATCCCAAAGCAGGAAAAAGACACTTCCAGTTCCGTCAACAGACTTTATAAATATTACATTGTGCAAGTGCAGATGGTGTTGTGTAATACACCAAATTAACATAAAGGGAGAAGGTTAACATCCAAAAAGGCCTAATTACAAAAGAACTGGTACAAAACCGAAAACAGTCGCATCTAGACCACATTTTTGGCATCATAGATGCATGTATCATTTTTTGTCCATCATAAGCCCTGTTTCGAATAAGCAATGATGAAAAACGCCGTACGCGCTCTTAAGTGCTGTCTAGGTAGGCAGCGCACCAGATATTGAGACACCGCCGCTGGGCGCGCACACGAGCAAGAGGAGTTAAATACATTCTGTCCCAGGTAAAGGATCTTCTGACCCGCTGCGAGTCCATCCTGTAGTCTTTAACATCACTACCCTTGCAATGTCTCACTTTACCTACCTGCTTTCGATATGACGGAGTTCTCAATGGGTTGGCCGTATTTGCGAAGATCATCCTGTATTCCCCTGTGTTATGTGACCCAACGATGAATTAAAAAAAAATCTACTCTCAAAATCAGTTGATATTAGGTTACAGTAGAGAGCTGTAAATTTTCCACATCGCACGCTTCAATGTTGGCTTCGGAGTGAAGTGATAATCCGTGCTGGAGCAGATAGAGATTTCTGCTAAATAAAAACCAAGCTCTTGATCGATGGTTTATTCCCACCTTGGCTCGTCCGACCAGTTTCGGTAAATCGCCTGGTTCATTGATCTCGGTTCTGTTGCCCGCAGCGAAGACCCACCTACTGAGGAACGATCCATTCTGCAGTCAGGCGGCAGGGTGGTGACGTATCTAATTAATCGTACGTGAGGCGTCTTTACGACAAACACAACAAAATTATACGCGTACATGAAATATTTACGTTTAGAAAACAAACATTTTTAAAACTCTGACCAAAAAACAGACACAAAACAAGTAATCTTTTGTTAGCGTCAAACGTTTCCCCCTACACGACGTTTGGTTCTATCCCGCACGCATGCAACACATTCCACTACCTCGCCATCAGATCCCATCTACAATACACACAGCAGACTGTCCCACTATGGCCAGGGTGGAGGTCCATGCATACAGATACAACCCAATTAACAACATTTTTTATATTTGAATAATCGACATTTGCTTATACAACCAGTCAAAAAATTTTGAACAGTAAGATTTTAAATATTTTTTTTAAAGAAGTCTTTTCTGTTAGCCTGAATTCATTTGATCCAAAATACAGCAAAATCAGTAATATTTTGAAATATTTATACTATTTAAAATAACTGCTTTCTATTTGAATATATTTTAAAATGTAATTTATTCCTGTGATCAAAGCTACATATTCAACATCATTACTCCAGTCTTTAGTGTCACATAATCCTTCAGAAATCATTCTAATATGCTGATTTGCTGTTCATAAAACATTATTATTATTATTATTATTATTATTATTATTTTTATTATTATTATTATCAGTATTTAAAACAGTTGAATAATTTTATTTTTTCAGGATTCTTTGATGAATAGAAAGATCCAAAAATCAGCATTTATCTGAAATAAAAAGCTTTTGTAACATTATACCATTCTAAAAACACTATACCATTCAAAAGTTTGGAGTCAGTATATATATATATATATATATATATATATATATATATATATATATCTATATATATATATATATATATATATATATATATATATGGGAAATAAATTATAGAAATGAATACTTTTATTTAGCAAGGATGCTTTAAGTTGATCAAAAGTGATGATAAAGACATTTTTAATGTTACAAAAGATTTCAGTTTCAGATAAATGCTGTTCTTCTGAGCTTTCTATTCCTCAAAGAAATCTGAAAACATTCTACTCAGCTGTTTTCAACATAATAAAAAAAAATTTGAGCAGCAAATCAGAATATTAGAATGATTTCTGAAGGATCTTATGACTGGAGTAATGATGCTAAAAATTCAGCTTTGAAATCACAGGAAAAACATATTTTGAAATATATTCAAATAGAAAACAGCTATTTTAAATAGTAAAAATATTTACAAATTTTACTATTTTGCTATAACTTGGATCAAATAAATGCAAGCTTTGTGAGCAGAAGAGACTTCTTTAAAAAACATTAAAAATCTTATTTAGCGTAGTGTATTTAAAATAAGTTTCACATATAAAGAAATTAATAGCACTTTTAAGAAATGTGATTAAAAATATGTTTTGTTCTGTTTACTTAGTGAACAGGTCAACACCTTATGTCACTGCCATTTTGATATTAAGCAAACAATTTTTTTTTCATCCAGAACGGGGTTCATAAATTATTCCAAACCATTTATACCACTACTATTGCTAAATGACCTCCAGCTACTGTACACCCAAACAGAACTTATTACATATTGAGTGCTTAAACTAACTTTCTAACTCTGATAGAAACGGACAAATGTCCTGTGTGGTATTTAATGGCAGGGGGGTGTGAACTAGTTCCCTCTTGCAACAGTAATAACAAGGCTGAAATGAAATGACACCTCCTAGAGGGTTGCCTAGGGCATGTCTTATCTACTTTTTGTCATGGTAATGTTCCTCTGTAATCACATTTCACAGCTTATGTACCGATTCAAGGAACACCTAGTGTTATTCAATGACAGTTTGCAATTTGGTGCAGGATAGATATATTAAATTAACCGAAATGCCACACAGGTGTTTGAAAGGGAATGAGAACGTGTTTGAGCGCTCACTTGATTGAGCTTGTTAAGTTGGTCACCTAGTTTTAACTGGGTTTCATGCCTCTGTTGTTGAAAATCAAAAGCAGCATGTTTTTTTCCCTGGGTGTCACGTAACAGTTTGCATGTTTACTCTTTAACCAAAGCTGTTAGAGTGATATTGCTAATTGTTGGTGCCCAAAGAACTGTTGTGGACTGAGAATGATTTTATCTCATCGCACACCCTCTGAGTGTGATTTCTAGCTCCACTCGTGGTGCGAGTGTGTGAGAGTTTAGTGAGGCAGAAAGCCAGAGTGAATCAGGGTAGAGGCCAGAGCTCAAACTGATTATATGCATGCGGAAAGCAAAGCGTATGAAAAGTGTGATGGAGGGAAGGACTAGGAAATTATGGTTCACCCAAAAATGAAAATTCTGTAAGTAATTACTCACCCTCTTGTCATTCCAAACCCGTAAGACCTTCGTTCATCTTCAGAACACAAATTAAGATATTTTTGATGAAATCCAAGAGCTTTCTGAGCCTGCATAGACAGCAACATTTCACGTTCAAGTCCAAAGTAGTAAGGACTTTATTAAAATAGTCCATGTGAAATCAGTGGTTCAACCTTAATTTTATGAAGATAAAAGAAGGCTTTTGTGCACAAAGAAAAAAAAACAATAGCATGTTCACAAGAGTACTACGACACATGCATCTTTCATTATATTAAATGAAGAGTGCAATGCAAAGAAAAAAGGTGTTTTTTTTTGTTTTTTTTAAAGGAACTTGCAAATTGGCAGCCTATAGTGCATTTTATTTGTGTTCCCTATCGGAATCAAACCTACTACCTATAAATAAAAAAGAAGAAGAAAAAGAAGAAAAAAATATATGAATGTTTAATAAAATTTGAATTGCATTTAATAAAATAAAATATTAAGTAGAATGTTTTGATAAATTATTGCATATTATATGATTTAATAAAAGGTTGTTATTAAATAAAATAAATGAAAATTATGTTGTTATTATTATTATCAAATACATTTTTAATCTTGATTAATAAAATATATTATTAAAAGAGAACTCCACTTCCAGAACAAAAGTTCAAAAAAATAATTTACTCACCCCCTTGTCATTCAAGTTGTTCATGTCTTTCTGTCTTCAGGATTTTTCTCCATATAATAGACTTCATTGGTGCCTTGGTTTTGAACTTCCAAAGTGTAGTTTAAATGCAGCTTCAAAGGTGCTCTAAATGATCCCAGCCGAGGAAGAAGGGTCTTATCTAGTGAAACGATCGGTCATTTTTTTTTTTCAAAAAATAAGTACAAAACCTTGTGTAGCACAGGCTCTAGGATGCGCGTCAACGATGCTACGAATTAGTGATGGATCGTTCTTGAACGATTCGTTCATTTTGAACGAATCTTTAATGTGACTCAGTAAGAACGAGTCATCTCGGGGAGTGATCCGTTTAGTCGCGCATGCGCAACATCCTATTAGTTTCTGTACTGGAATTAGTTCACCTGTTTTGAGTCTTTGGGGTTTTCGAGTCGTTCGTTCATCTTATGGGGCTGTCACGTGATGAACGATCGACTCAAACCTGAAAAATTGTCAGATAAGAGGTGAGGTGAGCTAATCATAGACTAAAGACCCAGATAAACAATGAATTAATCTTTTCTGTTTCTTATAGCATTATAGTTTTGTCTTGTTTGTAGTGTGATCAACGTTTGTGTAAGCAGTAGATGTGTTAGGGAAGTAACACATAACATTTTAATTATATTTTGCTAAAATGAATGAAATGACTTCTAAATAGATTCGTTCATTTTGCTGAACGAGACTCAAAGGTCCGAGTCGGTAAAATGATCCAAGCTTTCCATCACTACGAATCACGTCTAAGTTCATCGTCTGTGTATTCCGGCTCAAAAAGGTAGAGAATGGCGAAAAACTCCATCTTATTTTCTCGTACAACTTCAGAATCGTCTGACATCATCATACCTTTTTGTTTGTAAACAGCGTTTGACTTACTTGCACTTTCTTAGTCTTTGCGTGTTCACTTTGTAAACACTGGGTCTGTAGTTCTGCGAGACCTTTCAACATGATTCAATAGTACGTAGTGTCGTGGACACGCATCCCAGAGCCTGTGCTACACGAGCTTTTGTGCTTAAAAAGTATACAAATTTTTGTTTTCCAAAATAAAATGACTGATTGTTTCGCTAGATAAGACCCTTCTTCCTCGGCTGGGATCGTTTATAGCCCTTTGAAGCTGCATTTAAACTACATTTTGGAAGTTCAAAAGCGGGGCACCAATGAAGTCCATTATATGGAGAAAAATCCTGAAATGCTTTCCTCAAAAACCATAATTTCTTCACGACTGAAGACCGAAAGACATTAACTTTTTAGATGACAAGGGGGTGAGTAAATTACTTGTGAATTGTTGTTCTGGACGTGGAGTTCTCCTTTAAGTAATACTTTTTAGGTGATCCTGACAAGTCAATCTGACTTTCCACCACTGACCACAGAAACAACCAAAAACCACACCAATACTAACCAACATGCCACAGTCAACTTGACAGCCCCTGCTGTTAACATAGAAACAAACCACAACTTACAGAATGCATGTTTCACTACTTGATTTTAGTTGTATGCTTAAATGTCTAGAAAAAAAGCCTGGCACTCAGTTATGATTTACCAATAGCAAAATAAGTAAATAAAATAACAAAACACTTTTAGGGACTGTCTATGAACTGACTATCATATATTATTTACGTCTCATCAATCTTTGTTGTGTGTCATTATTGTCTTTTGGGACATTACAGGTGCAAAAGGCTGCATTAAACAGAGTTTAATATTGACTCTGCAACGCTGAGCTCTGCTGAATGGATTTCAATGAGTAAGTATCCACTCACACACACGACCTCTGCTGTGTACAAGCCGTTTTAACCACAATCTGCACTTATATCATAAGACCAATATGTGTGACCTTTTATAGCATCTCATTTGCTGCCTAAGCAAGAAACATGGCTTAATAATTCCCGCTGTGATTAGTGTCATCTGTCAGGGCGTATTGTGAGTCTAAATCATGCAATTAGGCAGTTCTTTTCACCCCAGTGTCAATTAGGGGACTTGATGTACACAAGCTCTTTTAAAGTGCTTGAAAAGACAGCCATGTTCTGTATTCTCTGTTTCGAGTGCCCGGGTTCAGTTCAGCTAGGTGGCTTTTGTTCGGCCCGGTCAGGTCTCCATTGGACAGATGAAGGCAAATTCAGCCCAGGCTTTGTATCTCTCCAGGGGTGAGTGCCTGCGCAGCACAGGGTCAGTCACTGAACACCAGAGGTCAAACAGAATGAAGCCCAGCAGTCCATGAAGCTGTAGGGGAAAATTCAATAGGTCAACAGAGATGGGAAGGGAGAGGGAGAGAAATTGAGAGGTAGAAAGCTCTGATTCAGCATTGTGGGAGGTCATTGAGGAGAATCAGGTAGAACAGCAGATTGTGTCTGTAACAGTCTGTTCAGAGTGTCACTTTGGCAGGTGAGCCTTTGGCTTTGCAGTAGCTGCCGTATGCAGCAGTATGCAACAATATGGGTGTTTTGATTAATATGCAGAAAAAATATGATTTTTTGTGCTTTCTGAAGAAAATTGAGTGATGCTAAGGTATATACGTACACAGTGCCTTGCAAAAGTATTCAGACCCCTGTTTTGTTCCTGTCTTATGTTAAAGGGTTAGTTCACCCACTTAACCTCATGTCGTTCCAAACCCGTAAGATCTTCGTTCATCTTTGGAACACAATGTTTTTAATAATAATGTTTTTGATTTAATCCGAGAGCTTTCTGACTCTCCATATACAGCAACGCAATTGCCACCTTCAAGGCTCAGAAAGGTAGTAAGGACATCGTTAAAATAGAAAACAAAATTAATGACAAGATGATCGAAGGTCTTACAGGTTTGGAACGACATGAGGGTGAGTTATTAATGACTGAATTTTCAAAAAAAAAAAAAAAAGGCTGCATTGAAGGTTCACAAAAGCATGTAGCCTCCATTATTTTAAAGGAGTAGTTCACTTTTAGAACATAAATTTACAGATAATGTACCCACCCCCTTGTCATCCAAGATGTTTGTGTCTTTCTTTCTTCAGTCGTAAAGAAATTGTGTTTTTTTTTTGAGGAAAACATTTCAGGAATGTTCTCCATATAATGGACAACTATGGTGCCCCTGAGTTTGAACTTTCAAAATGCAGTTTAAATGCAGCTTCAAAGGGCTCTAAACAATCCCAGCAGAGGAAGAAGGATCTTATCTAGCACAACATTTGGTTAATTTCTAAAAAAAAAAAAGACAATTTATATACTTTTTAACCACAAATGCTCATCTTGGTCTAGTTCTGCGTGAACTGTTTGTATTCCTGTTTATGACAGAATAGGTCGAAAAACTCCTATCTCATTTTCTCCTCCAACTTCAGAATCATCCTACATCGCTGTTTTACCCTTTTTGGTGAAGGGCGTTTGATCTTCTTTGGATGTTCACTTTGTAAACACTGGGTCAGTACTTCTGCAGAGATGTAGGACGATTTTGAAGTTGGAGGAGAAAATGACATGGGAGTTTTTCGACCTACCCTAACTGTCATAAACAGGAATACACAGAGTTTACACAGAGCTAGACCAAGACAAACGTTTGAGGTTAAAAAGTATATAAATTGTACTTTTTTTTTTTTTTTTTTTAGAAAATAACCGATTGTTTCGCTAGATAAGACCCTTCTTCTACGGCTGTGATCATTTTGAGTTCTTTGAAGCTGCATTTAAACTGCATTTTGGAAGTTCCAACTCTGGGGCACCAAAGAAATCCATTATATGGAGAGAAATCCTAAAATGTTTTCCTCAAAAAACATTTTTTTTTGCGACTGAAAAAAGAAAGACATGAACATCTTGGATGACAAGGGGGTGAGTACATTATCTGTAAATTTTTGTTCTGGAAGTGAACTACTCCTTTAATGGAAGAAGTTTGGAACAACCAGGACTCCTAGAGCTGGCCATCTGGGGGCTTTGGTTAGAGTGGTGACCAAGAAGCTTATGGTCACTCTTGTTGAGCTCCATGATCATATATGGAGATGGGAGAAACTTACAGAAGGACAAACATCAGTGCAACGCTCCACCGATCTGGGCTTTATGACAGTGTGGCCAGACTCAATCCTCTCCTCAGTGAAGACACATGAAAACACACCATGTATAAAGGAAACCAGGCACTGCTTATCACCTGCACAGTAGCATCCCAACAGTAAAGTACGGAGGTAGCAGCCTCATGCTGTGGGGCTGTTTTTTAGCAGCAGGGACTGAGAGACTCATCAGAGTAGAAGGAAAGCTCAACACAGCAAAATATAGAGATAGTCTTAATGAAAATCTAGTCCAGAACATTTGACAGAGGGTTCACTTTTCAACAGGACAGTGCTTATGGTTTACTCTGTGAATGTCCTTGAGTGGCCAGAGCCTGGGCTTGAACCCAGTTGAATATTTCAAGAGAAACCTAAAAATGTCTGTCAGCCCTCATCCAAGCTGATAGAGCTTGAGAGGTGAAGAGGTGAGGAGAAGAATTGGCAGACAATTTCCAACGGCAGATGTGCAAAGCTTGTCGCATCATACCCGAAACGATTTGAGGCTGTAAGGTGCTTCAACAAAGTACTGGGTTAAGGGTATGAATACTTATGCAATGTACTTATATCAGTTTTTTGTTGTTAATAACTTTGCAAAGCTGTCACAAATCTGTTTGTAATTATGGAGTGTAATGATTATTTTGGTAATCGAGTAATCTGTTGATTATTCTGACGATTAATCGGGTAATCGGATAATTATAATTAATTTGTTTGTAGTAATAAAAATAGACCTAAGTGAACAATAGCCTTTAAAATGACTTAAAATACTTATATAATAGCAATGAGGTTGTACATTACACATTATAACAAATGCCTGCAGAGGGCGCCAACGGCCTGACAATTGTTTTTACACTTTACTGCGCAATCTAATCCGTGTTTAATACTGACTAAACAACATTTAATTCAAATGTCCACTTAATCTTTAATATTTGTCCATTTCTTTATGATACAGCCACTATAAGCTTCAGCCACTGTAATTTCTTGAATATGTGGACATCAAAACATGCAAACTCAGAGTGAGGGTTTAAACTTTTATTTTGAAATTGCGTTGAACAGTTAGCATATTGAGAAACATGATGTATTCTTCTGTGTTTGCATAGGTTTATAAATGATTTGCCTTACAAATTTGATGAAATAGCACACTTTGCATTCCCAGATGAACATTGTAATAAACCCAGACTCACAACAACATCCAGAGATGGAGTTTGAGATGCTCCACACACGTAAATGATAACAGTTTGTGTAGCAGCATTTACTGTGAATGAAGCCGCTCTGAGACATACATGCTCTTACGTAACCTACACACATGTAAATAATTAAAGCGCATATATTAAACCTGCATCGCACATATTTATTTCATTGAACACAGCGTTTGTGAATTCTTAATAGCATTATAGTTTATTATGATTTTTAAATGGGTTTAATGTGTGGAATGTGCCACTTCCGGTATTTTGCCGATTACTTGACACAGGCAAAATACAATCAAGGATTTTTTTAAAAAAATCAAATACTCGAATAGAATCGAGGAATCCTTGCAGCACTAGTAGAGTGCAGACCGATGTGAAAAAACCAAAAACAAAACAAATTTAAAACAGTTATAAAATAGGGCAGCAAAATAAAACATTAAAAAAATGAAGGGGTATGAATACTTTCACAAGGCACTGTATCTTTTCAGTTGCAAATTTCTTAAAAATAAAAACTGAAATTATTAGATTGCATAAGTATTCATACCCTTTTGTAGGACATTTATATTTAGCTCAGAAGCATTCATATCACTTGCACATGTTACTAGTGCGAATTAACCTGTGGCAAATTCAATTAAATGAGTATGATTTGAAAAGGCACACCCTTTTAATAAAAGGTCTAACCACTGAAAATCATGGATATCAGAGCAAAAACCAAGCCCTGAGGTCAAAAGAACTTCCTGTGAGAAACAGGATTGTGTCCAGAGTTCAGAAAAAAATGAAAAAAAAAAAGGCTGCATTGAAGGTTCACAAGAGCATGTAGCCTCCATTATTCTTAAAGGAGTAGTTCACTTTTAGAACAAAAAATTACAGATAATGTACCCACCCCCGTGTCATCCAAGATGTTCATGTCTTTCTTTCTTCAGTCGTAAAGAAATGATGTCTTCTGAGGAAAACATTTCAGGAATGTTCTCCATATAATGGACATCTATGGTGCCCCTGAGTTTGAACTTTCAAAATGCAGTTTAAATGCAGCTTCAAAGGGCTTTAAACAATGCCAGCAGAGGAAGAAGGATCTTATCTAGCAAAACGCTCAGTTAATTTCTGAAAAAAATTACAATTTATATACTTTTTAACCGCAAATGCTCATCTTGGTCTAGATCTGTGTGAACTGTGTGTATTCCTGTTTATGACAGTTAGAGTTGGCTGAAAAACTCCCATCTCATTTTCCCCTCCAACTTCAGAATCGTCCTACATCGCTGTTTTACCCTTTTTGGTAAAGGCCGTTTGATCTTCTTTGGATGTTCACTTTGTAAACACTGGGTCGGTACTTCTGCAGAGATGTAGGACGATTTTGAAGTTGGAGGAGAAAATAAGATGGGAGTTTTGCAACCTACCACTGTATATTTCAGAATGCTGGTTCCTTTGTCAGCAGCACCACACATTTACGTTGAATAAACTGTTGGATAAACTCATTATTTTTGTTTTCTTTGTGCACAAAAAGTATTCTCGTAGCTTCATATCATTAAGGTTGAACTACTGATGTCACATGGACTTTTTTAAGGATGTCCTCACTACCTTTTTGGGCCTTGAACGTGTCAGTTGTGTTGCTGTCTATGCAGGGTCAGAAAGCTCTCAGATTTCATCACAAATATCTTAATTTGTGTTCTGAAGATAAACAACGGTCTTCCAGGTTTGGAACGACATGAGGGTGAGTAATTAATGACAGAATTGCAATTTTTGGGTGAATTATCATTTTAAGTATGAGCAATATAAATTATTTATTCACGAAACCAATAATGATTGTTTCCAAACAAATTTCCTAAATGCTATTCCCGTTCCCATCACTAGTCAGTCAAATAGGAAGTCCCGCCCTAAATTTACATCATTGCTGGGCCAGAACAAAAAGCAGTGTGTTAAAGCACCACAGACCCACAGTGTTCACACTTTTCAGAAAGTCAACCTAAGAACAGCTTTAGTCATTACATTAGTAGATTATTTACAATAGTTTGAAAAAAAAAAAGGTTATACATGGTCAGATTTATACAAAAAAATGTACTGATGCATAACCATTAAACACACACACACACACACACACAAAACATGCACAGAATCATGTGGGTGTTCAGTCACTTCCTATCCAAAAGTCATGTGTTTTAATATGCATTCCTCTTCCATTACACACAGACACACACACAGACTTTTCCCCACAGTTACAATGCTGCAAAACAAAGCAAAAGTGGCCCGTAGTGACTGGGCTGCTGCCGTTGCCATGCAACCGCCCAAACGGAGTCAGTAAACACTGTTGAGTCTGCGTGCAGTGAGAGTCTCGGCTCTTGTGTTTGTGCAATCCCCTGTTGCGTTCGCGTCCTTTTCCATAAATTTGCAGGGCTGCACAAACAACAAGCACGCTATGCTAACAGAGTTCACTCACAGGTAAACTCACTGCAGCACATTCACATATACATACAGACTCGCGTACATTGGAGACGCTTGACAATGGTGTATTTTAAAGGGCCGGTGGCCCCTTTCAAGGCCGCGGTGTAGAGAGTCAGAACGCTTGGCTTTATGCCCAGACACAAATAGAGTAGTTCAGTGAACATGTGCTTTATTTCTCCCTCTCTTTCTCCCTCTCTAATCTCCCATGACACACTCATGAATGGCAGCAGGGGAAAGGTCAAGCCCACAGTATAAATACACAACTTTACCTGACACATAAAACGACTTAGACTTTAATTTACCACTCGTAGTTTCCATTAAACAGCCAATGGGAAAATGTAAGTATGCATGACCGCAAAGCAATAATCTTTTCCACATGATAAAGATCAGAGAAGAGCCAAACACGTCATTTTTACGTCTTTGAGAGGCAGATCTCTTAATTAACTAAGGAAACAAGGATGAGACTACACAGTGAAAAGTTATGGAATGTCATTTCAAAAATATTTTGAAATGTTTTAGTAGTTCTTTCCCTTATTAAAGGGATAACTGACGAATACATTTGGAGTTATATTAAAAATTGTCCTGGCTCTTCCAAGCTTTATAATGGCAGTGGATGGCTGTTGAGATTTTAAAGCAAAATAAAGTAAAACGAAAGCAAAACGAAACACCGGTCATGAATTAGAAGAACTAAACAAGGATTTGTAAAGAAAAATGTTGGAGGATTTTGCTATAAGCCAAGAGGAGACTGTTTTTTCTTTGCTGTAAACAAAACTAGGTTCTCACGAGACTAGCATAGAATTGACTAGCACCAGAGCTTACGCTACACGTACATCTTACGTCATCCGCTGGGAAGCCACTCTCTCATTATTGCGCGTACGACAGTTAGCGGAAACTAGAGATGACGGGTAATAAAGTTTTAAATATGGATATTTTTCTTACATAAACGCATCGACTTGCTTCAGAAGGTCTTTATTAACCCCCTGGAGCCATGTGGAGTACTTTTTATGATGGATGGATGCACTTCACTGAACTTTAAAATCTCAACAGCCATTCACTGCCATTATAAAGCTTGAAAAAGCCAGGACATTTTATATATATATATATATATATATATATAACTCCGATTGTATTTACCTGAAAGAAGAAAGTCATATACACCTAGTGTGGCTTGTGGGTGAGTAAATCATGGGGTAATTTTTATTTTTGGGTAAACTATACCTTTAAAGGAAAACTCCACTTCCAGAACAACAATTGTGACCCTGGACCACAAAACCAATCATAAGTGTAAATTTCTCAAAATTGAGATTTATACATCATCCGAAAGCTGAATGAATAAGCTTTCCGTTGATGTATGGTTTGTTAGGAAAGGACAAAATATGGCTGAGAGAAAACTATTTGAAAATCTGTAATCTGAGGGTGCAAAAAAAAATCAAAATACTGAGAAAATCACATTTAAAGTTGTCCAAATGAAGTTCATAGCAATGCATATTACCAATGATTATTAAGTTTTGATATATTTACGGTGGTGAATTTACAAAATATCTTCATGGAACATGATCTTTACTTAATATCCTAATCATTTTTGGCATAAAAGAAAAATCAATAAATTTGGTCCATCCGATGTATTTTTGGCTATTGCTACAAATATACCCGTGCAACATAAGACTGGTTCTGTGGTCCAGGGTCACAATTTACAAATAATTTACTCACCCCCTTGTCATCCAAGATGTTCATGTCTCTCTGTCTTCAGTTGTAAAGAAATTATGGTTTTTGAGGAAAGCATTTTAGGATTTTTGTCTAATGGACTTCACTGGTGCCCCGATTTTGAACTTCCAAAATGCAGTTTAAATGCAGCTTCAAAGGGCTGGAAGAAGGAAGAACGGTCTTATCTAGTTTCCCAGGCTCATCGTCTGTGTATTTCGGCTCAAAAATGTAGAGTATGGCAAAAAACTCCATCTTATTTTCTCCTACAATCGTCCGACATCATTGTATCTTTTTGTCTGTAAACAGCGTTTGACTTACTTGCACTTCCTTAGTTCCGCCTACATTCCGTGTGACCTTTTGACGTGATTCAATAGTACGTAGCGTTGTGGACGCGCATCCCAGAGCCTGTGCTACACAAGCTTTTGTGCTTAAAAAGTATACAAATTTTTATGACCATTCGTTTTGCTAGATAAGACAAATTAGGTGTTTCCACACATATGGAAACATTGAGAATTTGAGAATTGTGACATTGAGTTTCTATCTCACAATTCTGACATGCATTTGCAAATTATTAAGTTGAAATTGTGAGATATGAACTTGTAATTCTGAGAACATATCATCTTTTTTTCCAAAAATTGGATTAGACTTTATAACTCGCAATTGCGAGTTTATATCTCGCAATTCTGAGAAAAAAAGGTCAGAATTGCAAGCTACAAACTCGCAATTGCGAGAAAAAAAGTCAGAATTGTGACATAAAATGTTGCAATTGCCTGTTTTCAGTTTTTATTCAGTGGCAGAAACAGGCTTCCATAGTTACACATAATCAGAGCTGAATAATATTGTTTAAAGGAGAAATTCACTTCCTGAACAAAAATTTACAGATAATTTACTCACCCCCTTGTCATCCAAGATGTTCATGTCTTTCTTTCTCCATTCGATAAGAAATGATGTTTCTTAAGGGAAAAAATATTAGGAATTATCTCCATATAATAGACTTCTATGGCGCCCCCAAGTTTGAACTTCCAAAATGCAGTTTAAACGCCGCTTCAAATGACTCTAAACGATCCCAAGGGTCTTATCTAGCAAAATGATCAGACATTTTCGAAACAAATGACCAGTTTATATACTTTTTAACCTCAAACGCTTGTCTTGTCTAAGTCTGTGTGAACTTTTTTCCGGTTCAATAGGGTCAATACAGTTAGGGTAGGTCAAAAAACTCCCATCTCGTTTTCTTCCCCAACTTCAAAATCGTCCTACATCGCTGCAGAAGTACCGACCCAATGTTTACAAAGTGAACATGCAAAGAAGATCAAACACCCTTTACAAGCTATGTAAGACGATTCTGACATTGAAGAAGAAAACGAGATGGTTTTTTGACATACCCTAACTGTATTGACCCGGATTATACAGACTACGCATGTGCATCGTAGAGACGAGACAAGACGTGCATTGGAGGTTAAAAAAGTATATAAAATGTCAGTTCGTTTTGAAAATGACCGATTGTTTTGCTAGATAAGACCCTTCATCCTCAGCTGGGATTGTTTAGAGCCATTTGAAGCTGCATTTAAACTACATTTTGGAAGTTCAAACTTTGGGGCACCATTGAAGTCCGCTACATGGAGAACATTCCTGAAATGTTTTTCTCAAGAAACATAATTTCTTATCGACTGAAGAAAAAAACACATGTCCGTCTTGGATGACAAGGGGGTGAGTAAATGATCTGTAAATGTTTGTTCTGGAAGTGGACTTCTCCTTTAAACCCATGGACTTGAAAATTTCTTTTAGTTTTCTATAACCCCATGACCTATTCTGATACATAAAGTCAATGACCGCATGCTTTATCTCATTCCTCTAATAACTGTGATACCACAGGAAAACTGCCGCTGTGCATATTTTATATAATCTAGTTCACCAATCAAAATGTAGCCTGTGACAGTAATTTCTAGTCCCTTGAGAGCAGAGAAGAGCTTTCTGTCAAGAACCGAAATTATAAAAACACACTTGTTAACACACTCAACCACCATCAAAGTTCACAGAACTGAACTTTTCCTGTACATGGTGTGCCTCAGTCAAATCTACAGATATGTGTTCCCAAGAATGTTGATCTGGAGATTGAACTCATTCACCATCTGATATACTGCCTATTTTGTAGACAGAAAGTGTTTCAAAGACAAACTGGATGAATTTTGCTTGTTCTCAGATCAGTGTTATCAGCTGGAGGTGCTTTATGTCTGACGGGCCGGATCATTTTTCATGAAGGGGGGTAAATAGCTTATATCCGACTGCGGGGATGTTCTTGCATCGCCTCTTTAATTATTCAGTCTGAGAAAACGATCCATTTGCCCAGTCAAATCCTGATACGGAGAGCCGTACGACCACATGCTGTACATTTATGGCACATCTTTGTTGGCTCGTGTTCAGAGGCCTTGCCTGAAAATGCTGGAGCTGCTTCTCTCTCTTTTTTTGATTTAAAACACTGCGGTTTGGAGTTTCTCCGAAAGCAATTGATCTACAGCAATTCTGCTACATTAAACATGCATGAATTTTAATGACTGATCTGAGCCAGGCGAGCGCGTAACAGTAAAGGCTGTTTAGGCGTATTGAGCCAAGAGAACTGGATGCTTTTACAACCACCATGTCCTAAAGGAAACGGTTGTACTCAGCTGAAAGCAATTTAACATACATCATAGGCCTGACTCATTCGCTTCTCATAAATGGGGACTTAAAATATGTCTTGAAAATAAAGTCTGGATTGTTAAAGGCAGCAGTCATATACTTTGTAGGCATGGCGCCATCGACATACGTTTTTGTTCAACGCGGTATGGAAGAAAACCCTGCGAATCGCAACACAAGTTGTCCCCTGAAATGTATGTTATTTTTATTCAATTTCACATTATTTTTTTTAGATTGTAGAGGTCAGCAAAACCTGAACTGCGGCTATTTTGGGAGCTGAAGAACAGGGTATATTTCACCGTGAGCTCTGGGTCCGCGTCATCTCAAACCCCATTGCTGAATAATAGATGGGATGTGCTGTTCTCTTGTTCCCAGAGGAGCTTCCTCTTCCCTCAGGCCCACTGCGATCACCTACTGGGAGGCTCCTGAACACGGTTCACTTACTGGCCAAATGGATCCCAGTCACCGCTGATATCCCTTTTTACTGCTCCAAAGACCCGGTCAAACCACACAAACTGTGCTGGGTTGGACGGAAAAGAGAAATGGGGCTGTTTGCAGCTTGGGAAAGAGCATTATTAGTTGTAAAAAGAAAAAGACGTCCCGTAAACTGGCGTTTCTTCAACTATGAGAACTTCTGACCCTGTGGATTTTTAAAAAACAAACGCTAGTTTATCACTACAGTCACACTCTAGTGGATTTAAATTGTCTGTATTAAAATGCATTGCATGTAATGATGTATTTAAAGGGATAGCTCACCCTAAAAATGAAAATTCTGTCATTAATTACTCACTCTCATGTCATTCCAAACCTGTAAGACCCCCCCTGTTTATCATCAGAACACAACTTAAGATATTTTTGATGAAATTCGAGAGCTTTCTGAACCCTTCATAGACAGCTACGCAACTGACACGTTCAATGCCCAGAAAGGTAGTAAGGACTAGAGGTCGACCGTTATTGGATTTTACCGATTAATCGACCGATAGTTTTTAAAATGGATACTGTGGTGCTCTACTATTTAAAAAAAACAAAAAGCAGCCTACTGAACCATACTTTGTAAATGAATAAAAATATTAATATTAATTATATGTTGATCATTACAGTTAGTTCATTGTTCATTAATGTTAACAAAAGCAACTAAAACTTTTAAAATATATGAGCAAATGCTGAAATTAACACACTCTAACAAGGAAAAATACTTCTATTCTACAGCTTTTATCAATCTTAATGTTACAAATGGACTCGTATTGTAAAGTGTTACCATTACATCAACAATCAAGCTAAAGATGGCCATCTTTAAATATCTACACAAAGGCCACAGTATTGAAATTGCATACAAATGACAACAACTGAAAGTCATAATTTATGTAAATTAATATAAATCCCTTAAACGCAGTAAATATTGAAATTGTTTAAAAAATTGTTATCATGGATTTCAAAAAGTGTAATAAATGTATTAATGAATATTTTCAAATTTACAGTCAGTATAGGACTAAAAGGATAAACTAATATAATAACAGGGTAAGATAATAAAAAATACTTTAAAAAATTATATATATTTTATATACTCCATATATAATTTTATATATATGTTTATAAACTCCATATATAATTTTTTTAAAATGTTTTTAAAGAAGTTGCTTATGCTCATCAAGACTGCATTTATTAAATTAAAAATCCTGAAAAAAGAGTAATATTGTGAAATATTATTTTAATGTAAAATAACTGCTTTCTATGTGAATTTATTTTGAAATGTAATTTATTCCTGTGATTCAAAGCTGAATTTTCAGCATCATTACTCCAGTCTTCAGTGTCACATGATCCTTCAGAAATCATTCTAATATGCTGATTTAGTTGTGTGGCTTATTTTTTTTTATTTATTTATTTTTATTGGAGCCTTTTCTTTGATTCTTTAATAAATAAAAAGTTAAAAAGAGCAGCATTTATTTAAAATAGAAATCTTTTGTAACAATGTAAACTACCATTTAAACATTTGTGGTCAGTAAATTTTTATTCTTTCTTTTTTGAAAGAAATCAATATTTTTATTAAACAAGGAGGTGTTAAATTGATAAAAAGTGATAGCAAAGACTTTATATTGTTATAAGAGATTTATATTTTGAATAAATGCTGTTCTTTTTAACTTTTTATTCACCAAAGAATCCTAAAAAAGAATCGCAGGTTCCAGAAAAATATTAAGCAGCAAAACCGTTTCCAACATTGATAATAAATATTATATATATTAGATATATTAGAATGATTTCTGAAGGATCATGTGACAAGACTGAAGTAATGGCTGATGAAAATTCCGCATTGCATCACAGAAATAAATTACATTTTAAAGCACATTAAAATATAAAAACTAGGGCTGTCAAATGATTAATCGCGATTAATCGCATACAAAATAAAATGAAATTGAGTTTGCCTAATATATGTGTTTGTACTGTGTGTAATTATTATGTATATATAAATACACAAATTAATGTATATATTAAAGAGAAATGTTTTTTTATATTTTCATTTATATATAATATAAATTATATAAATATTATAATAAATACATATACTTGTAAGTATCTCTTAAATGTATACATGAATGTGTTTGTATTTATATATACATAATAATTACACACAGTACACACACAAACTCAGACTTTTATTTTGTATGCGATTAATCGCGATTAATCGTTTGACAGCACTAATAAAAACATTATTTTAAACTGTAATACACTCTCAGAAAAAA
Organism: Cirrhinus mrigala; assembly: GCA_036247105.1. Classification (NCBI taxonomy): domain Eukaryota; kingdom Metazoa; phylum Chordata; class Actinopteri; order Cypriniformes; family Cyprinidae; genus Cirrhinus; species Cirrhinus mrigala. Next base: position 19,967,607 of record CM070017.1, read on the forward strand.
AGGTACAGTTCTGTCGCTGGGGTGGTACCCTAAGGTACAAAAGTGAAAAGGTACATCTTTGTATCTTACCTACCCCTAAACAGTACATATTAGTACCTTACATGTACAGTTTAGTACCTTCAAAGTACATATTGGTACCTTAAAGGTACATATTAGTACTTTAAAAGTACATATTTGTACCTTTTCACTTTGTATCTTAGGGTACCGCCCCAGCGACAGAACTGTACCTTTTCTTCTGACAGTGTAATATTTTGCAATAATATTTTTTTTTCTGTATTTTTGATCAAATAAATGCAGCAGAAGAGACTTGTTTCAAAACCATTAAAAATCTTTCTGATCCAAAACCTTTGAACGGCAGTGTATATGATTATACTATAACAAAAAAACAAAATAAATTGAATTAAAGCATTTTACTGGATTCCAACGGCTAAAAACCAGAAGACGGTTTGATGCCTGTTTCCTCTCAGTGTTTTTTTTCCCTGTGGTTTCCTTCCTGTAATCTGATCTATGAACTTTTACTCTTAGCATTCCAGGAATGACCCCCCCCCCCAACACCACCACCACCACCAAAACACACATCCTCCACCGCATGTCCGTGACGAAATTCTCCACATATTGACCGAATGACTCACATTCCAATCGCTTCCACATTGGCGAACTACGATAATGCTGTTCTGATCCAGAGCAGCTCCATTAGTGTGCCGAGCCACATAACACGCCGTTTTTAGAGGCCCAGACTCTAATGCAGCAGTAACATGATCGCAGAACGCAAGCTCTCTCGCATATTGAGCCAGTTTGGGGCCGATCTGCAATCTTTAGTTGTAGTCTTAAGTCTTATCTCCAGCTGGCCAGAGGGGAAAAGCTGTAACGGGATCCCGTCCTGCAGGAGAAGGGTGGGTAGGTGGGTGGTCGGAGAAGCTGGAGGCATTTATGACCGAGGGGGCCGAGGGGTCTGAATGAGCCCCCCCTCGCTGGATTTGTGCTTAAGAGAAAGGGAGTGTGTGTTTGGGATGGGGGGGGGGGGTCATAGCGCATTACTGACATACCAGTGAAGAGGTCTGGTTTTCACAACCGTTCCCATCTTTTCTCGCTCACACACACACCCTTCCCCCTTTTTCTCATGCTAACTGTTGTATGATATCTTCCACTTACTCTCCCCCCATCAGCAGTTTATGATTGCTTTTAACACATTCCTTGCATGTGCTAATGTAAGATCACTTTCACATGTTTAAACTCGTAATCTCTGTCAGTAACAGAGATGAACCCGTTGGGTGAATGACTAACACGCATGATGGAGTCTGTGGTTATAGAAGCGCTGTGTTTCTCACGTTTGGCGTTACGGATTGCTGTCTCACAGCTGTATCGTATCACTTCTTAAGCACCGAGAGACACGGAGAGAGGAGAAGTTGGAAAAGGAAGTGCTGTTCTAGGTGAAGGGTCGGGTTTGGTGTTTTCACATGCTACATATCCCATGTTCTCTCTCCCCCTTGTGATGTTTGAGCATCTTGAGACAGATCTCCTCATTCTACACGCATGTTAGAAAACATTTGTGGATCACAAGACTGTTTTGGTCATAGCAGGGTAAAACAAAGCTAATTTGCTCAATGCTAACTTAATTGTGCATTGTTAGGAGAGTTAAGGATGTATGATTTTCAACTTCTAAAAGAAGAAGGAAGTGTTTCCCATATTTTTGGTAATGTCAAAGGTTGTGTGTTCAATCAAACACTTGTATATTGTGGCTTTATTCAATCCGCTGCTTGGGGGATGCTTAATTAGCATAACAGAACACATGGGTTTGTATTTGCGTACTTGAAGTTGCACTGGATAAAGGTATATAAAAAAATTATAAATGTTTGCAAAAAAAAAACAAAAAACCCTCAAATATAACACTGACTACATTGAATGCAATAAGGAAATGCATGGCTTCATGAAGTGAATTTACTGACTGCTAAGGGCATGAAACCATTAAAATAAAAATAAAAATTTCTGTTATTCTGATGCCCTCAGCAGTCAACAACTTAGTTGTATTTAACTGTAGTAAATAAATTCTATTATTGTATAACAATATTAATAATAATAATAATTATTATTATTATGATTATTATTATATAATTAATATATTTATAAAATACTATAATTTATTATATGATTACATATTATATTATTCTATAAATTTATTTACTACAAGAGTGATATTTGAAAACCACCAATAATAATAATAATAATAATAATAATAATAATAATAATAATTGTTATTATTATTATTATTATTATTATTATTATTGGTTTCTCTCTTATTTTTTGCTCTCAGCAGTTAACAGTGTGGTAGTATTTAACTGTAAATAAATTATATTATTGTATAATAATAATAATAATAATAATTATTATTATTATTATTATTAATATATTTATAAAATAATACAAATTATTTACCACATTAAATACAATAAGAGTGACATTTGGAAATCACCACTAATAATAATAATAATAATAATAATAATAATAATAATAATTGTATTATTATTATTGGTTTCTCTCTTATTTTTATGCTTTCAGCAGTCAAAAAACGTTGTTGTATTTAACTGTAGTAAATAAATTATATTATTGTATAACAATATTATTATTATTAATAATAATAATAATAATAATAATAATAATAATAATAATTATTATTATTATTATTATTATTATGTAATTTATATAGAAATAATAATTATTATATAATTATTATTATTATATAATTAATATATTTATAAAATAATACAATTTATTTACCACATTAAATACAATAAGAGTGACATTTGGAAACCACTAATAATAATAATAATAATAATAATAATAATAATAATATTGTTATTATTGGTTTCTCTCTTATTTTGATGCTCTCAGCAGTCAAAAACATGGTTGTATTTAACTGTAGTAAATAAATTATATTATTGTATAACAATATTAAATATATAATAATAATAATAATAATAATAATAATAATAAAATTAATATATTTATAAAATAATACAATTTATTTACTACATTAAATACAATAAGAGTGACATTTGGAAACCACCACTAATAATAATAATAATTTTATTATTATTATTGGTTTCTCTCTTATTTTGATGCTCTCAGCAGTCAAAAACATAGTTGTATCTGTAAATAAATTATATTATTGTATAATAATAATAATAATAATAATAATAATAATAATTATATTATTATTATTATTATTATACTATTATAATTAAAAAAAAAAAAAAAAAAAAAAAAAAAAAAAAATATATATATATATATATATATATATATATATATATATATATATATATATATATATATATATTATAAATTATCACAATCCCATTGAATTACTGGCATGAAACCATCAAAGAGAGACATTTGAAAACAACTAAATAATAATAATAATAATAACAATAATAATAACAATTATTATCATTATATTAATAAAATAATATCATTTATTTAATACATTATACACAATCACAAAAAGCATGCAGTGAATTACTGGCTATTCTAAGCATGAAATCATTAAAGAAAGATACCAACAACAACAAAATGTATTATTATTATTATTATTTTGAATAAAAAGCATGTTGATACCATGTTGATTTGCCACAATGTCCTGCAGAGCTAAATCTCGGCCCTGAAGCAAAAGCAGTTGAGAACCACAGAGTACTTTCTCTGAAGGCAATTTCTGAATGATAAACAGGAAGAGAGGTTGTCAAGCCTTATCGACAGGTGGTTCTGATAAAGGCCGAGGCTCAGCATAACCGATTCGATTAGCAGAGAGATCCATTTCCACAGGAAGTCATCCTACACCTCTCACTATACCACTTCCTGTTGGGGGCTGTAGCAGAGGAAGCTGCTCGAGTTTCACATCAGAAAGAGTTTCACGCAAGAAACCGATATCGATCTAATCTAAAGAAGATTTAAAGGCTACAAGGCTTCAGATGATCACATAGCATGACTAACAGCTAGCAAAACTGCATGCGATGCTCTGAATTGGGTGTCGTATTTGTGTCACACCCCATATCTCTCTCCATGGGAGGTTTCAGCGGGTGCTGCCATCCTCTGGAGAACAGTTCGTTTTTGCCAGGACGAGAGGTCTCCTTTGAACTCTGCCCTGGGGTCATGCTTGACTCTCATATAAGCGCTGAGTCCTGTGGGGATAATTACTAGAACAGACGCCTCAGCAGCCGTGGAAACACTCAGGAGCTCCGCCGTGATTGGCGGACGGGCTGAACTCTGACCGGCGGAGAGTTTGTTGTGAAGCAATTAGTGATGTAATTCTAAATATGTCCTAAAGAGTATTTTTAATCAATTCTGAACCGTTTTAATAATTGTTATTGTAATGCGCCAAATGATACGCTCGTACGTAATAATGGTAGGGTTTTAATTGAATATGGAAACACGTTTAATTACATTTTCAAAGTAAGACGTACTGTGATGTACTTCATGAATATTAAATAATGCAATTTCACAGCCAAAAAGCAGTTGCACTATTATCATAAAATGTTGTTTCGTGATATTTTATATGCATAAAAAGGTTTATGCGAACAAGTGTTTTTATTTCAAGCCCAGAGTTCCCCCTAGTGGTTCTTGGGAGTTCTGCAGTTGATGTGTAAAACAGAAGCTTTTTAAAAATGTTTTTTTTATATATATATATTGGTGCATTAGTGTTGGGGAGGAACTACTGCATGTAACGGAGTAACGTGATTTAATCTGTTACAGTTCCTGAGAAAAAAAAAATGTAATTAAATTACAGTTACTTATTAAAATGTTAATGATTACACACACACATACTACCAGTCAAAAGTTTTTAAACAGTAATATTTTTAATATTTTTTTAAGAAGTCTCTTCTGCTCACCAAGCCTGCATTTATTTAATCCAAAGTACAGTAATATTTTGAAATATTTTTACTATTTATAATAACTAAAATAGCTTGTTTTCTGTTTGAATATATTTTCAAATGTAATTTATTCTTGTGATTTCAAAGCTGAATTTTTAGCATCATTACTCCAGTCACATGATCCTTCAGAAATAATTCTAATGTTCTGATTTGCTGCTCAAAAAACATTTATTATTATTATTATAATGTTAAAAACAGTTGAGAAGAATTTTTTTCAGGTTTCTTTGATGAATAGAAAGCAGTATTTATTATCAGAATTGAAATTATAAATGTGAAAGATATTTCACAATATTACTGCTTTTGCTGAACTTTGGATCAAACAAATGCAGGGTTGGTGAGCAGAACATTAAAACATTAAAAATCATACTGTTCAAAAACTTTTGACTGGTAGTCTACATTAATTGATTCCTTTCCTAAATTGCACTAAATGCTCTAAAATATGAGACACCAATGTCTTAAGAGTTTAGGACACAGAATAGGACAAATGTGTCCTACGTGTCCTTTTTATATTTGGTTTTATGTATATGCTTTATTTTTTAAGATTAACCGTTTTTTCCCCAAATTGTTAGTTGCCAATATTTCATGTCATAGCTGTGCAAAGACTTGATTTCAAAAACAGTATGATTTTAAGTATTTAACCTCAGAACGATCTCAAAGTCATCTTAATTCTAGTGATGAAGGATTTTGAAAGTCTTACAGTAATCAGTGTTGAGTACTACTGTAAGATTAACCATGCCTGGTCTAAATGTTTGACAATGATTAACAGTTGAAAACATTCATTAGAAATTTTGAAAAGTAATCAAATGTAATCAGTTACATAAAGTAATTGAAATAGTTACACTACTTACTGCATTTTATATGGGGTAACTTGTAATCTGTAACTTATTACATGTCCAAAGTAACCTTCCCAAGACTGATTATTAACTGATCATATGAGCTTTATGATCTTTAAACATCATATATAATGTAGTAATTTTAGCTAATAATGTCAAAAGCTAAATTCTCAATATAACACTTCGTAATATATTACATAATAATAAAATGAAAATGTCTGTGTCTGTGTGTGTGTGTCTGTGTGTGGCACAGAGAAATTCTACCTTTAATGTGGGCTCTGTATTGGCTAAAAGTGTAGAAGCTGGTCACTAAATCTGTAAATTGTGTAATAATTGAGTAAAGGGAAACGCATTAACTTATTGACAGCTCAAGTCTTCCATCTAGTGGTTATTAGTCATGGCATCACAGAAGAGTTCCAGAGAGCGATGTAAAATATGCGCTATGTTGATCTGCGCATGCCCAGTAGCCACAGCTGTACGCCTTCTAGCCTTAACCATGTGACACACGCAATGTCACTTGAGTTGAATGGCGCTGTTGCGTCAGGAAACTGTCCCGTGGGTGACAGTTGAGAATTGAATGAGACTACAGAGAAAACTCAGAATATTTCTCAGATATAAAGCTGTAAATTAGATGGAGGTCCATCATGAGCATCTATCTATCTATCTATCTATCTATCTATCTATCTATCTATCTATCTATCTATCTATCTATCTGTCTAGATAGGATGTTTTCTTCTGCTCAACAAGGCTGCATTTATTTGATTAAAAATACAGCAAAAGCAGTAATACTGTAAAATATTTTACTATTTAAAATAACTGCTTTCTATTTGAATATATTTTAAATTGTAATTTATTCCTGTGATCAAAGATACATTTTCAGCATCAATACTCCAGTCTTTAGCGCCACATGATCATTCAGAAATTATTCTAATATGCTGACTTGCTGCTCAAGAAACATTTTACTATTATTATTATTATTATTATTATTAGTAGTAGTAGTAGTAGTAGTAGTAGTATAAACGTTTAAAACAGGTGACTACATGTTTTCAGGATTATTTGATGAATAGAAAGATTAAAAAATCAGCATTTATCTGAAATAAAAAGCTTTTGGAACATTATACACTATACCATTCAAAAGCTTTAAGTAAGTATCATTTTTTTCAGTATTATTTTTTGGGAAAGAAATTACAGAAATTAATATTTTTATTTAGCAAGGATGCTTTAAATTCATTAAAAGTGATGATAAAGACTTTTACAATGTTACAAAAGGTTTCTATTTCAGATAAATGTTCTTCTGAACTTTTTTTTCATCAAAGAAACCTGAAAAATTCTACTCAGCTGTTTTCAACATAATAATAATAATAATAATAATAATAATAATAAATGTTTTTTGAGCAGCAAATCAGAATATTAGAATGATTCCTGAAGGATCATGTGACTGGAGTAACGATGCAAAAAATTAAGCTTTGAAATCACAGGAATAAATTACAGTTTAAAATATATTCAAATAGAAAGCAATTATTTTAAATAGTAAAAATATTTCACAATTTTACTGTTTTTGCTGTATTTTGGATCAAACAAATACATTGGTGAGCAGAAAAGACTTCCTTTTTTTCTTTTCTTTTCTTTTTTTTTTGTTTTTAAAACACAGTAGTGTATGGAAAAATATTTTACTATTTAAAATAATTGCTTTCAATTTGAATATATTTTAAATTGTAATTTATTCCTGTGATCAAAGATACATTTTCAGCATCAATACTCCAGTCTTCAGCGCCACATGATCCTTCAGAAATTATTCTAATATGCTTATTTGCTGCTCAAGAAACATTTTACTATTATTATTATTATTATTAATAGTAGTAGTAGTAGTATAAATATTTAAAACAGTTGACTACATATTTTCAGGATTATTTGATGAATAGAAAGATTCAAAAATCAGCATTTATCTGAAATAAAAAGCTTTTGGAACATTATACACTGTACCATTCAAAAGCTTTAAGTCAGTATCATTTTTTTTCAGTATTATTTTTTGGGAAAGAAATTACAGAAATTAATATTTTTATTTAGCAAGGATGCTTTAAATTGATCAAAAGTGATGATAAAGACTTTTATAATGTTACAAAAGGTTTCTATTTCAGATAAATGTTGTTCTTCTGAACTTTTTTTTTCATCAAAGAAACCTGAAAAAATTCTACTCAGCTGTTTTCAACATAATATTAGTAATAATAAATGTTTTTTTTGAGCAGCAAATTGGAATATTAGAATGATTCCTGAAAGATCATGTGACTGGAGTAACGATGCTAAAAATTAAGCTTTGAAAGCACAGGAATAAATTACAGTTTAAAATATTTTCAAATAGAAAGCAGTTATTTTAAATAATAAAAATATTTCGCAATTTCACTGTTTTTGCTGTATTTTGGATCAAATAAATACATTGGTGAGCAGAAAAGACTTTCTTTTTTTTTTTTTTTTTAAAAAAAAAAAAAACACGGTAGTGTATGGAATTAAATATACTAAAATATCTAGCGCTAAATTCTCATAACTATTTAAGCGCTCAACGGACTTTTATTTTGAAAGTCCAATCTCTCCGTCCTGTATAACCCTGTTGTGGTACGTTTCACGGTGGTAATTCTGGCTGATTCATTGTAGTCGGGCTGAAACTCAGCAGGCACACAGATATTTTCTCTCTCTCATTACACAGGTAAATAAGTAATGCACGTTTACTATAATAATATAGTTATTTATGGCGTATTGTACTGTGCGAGAGGATGTTTCTTTGATTAAACACTCTGTAGTATGTTGTTGAGTGATGTATTTAGCCTCTGTAGCATTATTAGCCTTTCCTAGAGTTGTTTTGAGATTAAATGAAGTTAAAAAATGAGTAAAATCAAATTATATTCTCCTATTTTATAACCTATTTTAAATCTAGAAATAATTGTTTTCCCGTTGTTTATGTGCTCACAAACCACACAAGTGTAAGTGTAAAGAGCACCATGCTAAATAGCTTAGCATGTTAGCAGTCTGAGGTTTGACAGTGAATTAAAATCATCTGTCTGATTACAAAAAAGCTCTTATTTATGTTAATTTTACGGTTGACATTTTGGAATGTTTTTATTAGTTACAGTTTAAAAATAGGCCACAAGGAAATGTAGTTGTTTTAAAATACATACAATGTGAATATTCATGAATCAGCAGCATTCATAAACGTGCCCAGGTCTTTTAATATGAAACGACTGACAGGTTTATAAACTAAAGGCTAATGTTTGTTTATGTGTCTAGATTTAAGAAATGGACCGGCTTTTGAGGCTTGGAGGAGGAATGCCCGGACTCAGCCAGGTAATATTTTCTGAGATTTTGAAATATATGTAATAAACATGGTGTTTTGTATAGCATCTACTGTGAGTGACAGCAGCCTGCAGTCATTAGACAGCTGAATGCTGATGATTGCATCACACAGCATATATACACTGATGTTTACTGCACCTGCCATCAGTGAGATACTAGGAAATATTTACTGATTATTTCCATAGTGCATTTGCATTTGTCTTGTTATTGGTCTATTTTTGACATTTATAAAGGTTATAAAAAGGTTATCTTTAAAGGTGAGTGATTTTACAAAAAGAGAAAGGTTCAATTCTAAGTTAAAGAATAAATCTGGTTAAATTTAATTAAAAGGGCCCTTAAATAGAAAATACACCTGTATACTAATGTCCAAATATTTTGGGCTCAGTAATATTTATTTATTTAATTTTTTTTTTTTATAGAAGAAGAAGAATTTAATATTTGTATTTCACAAGGATGCATTAAAAAATGACAGTAAGACGTTTATAATGCTACAAAACTTTAAATTAAATTTGTTTTTTGGCTTTAAATTTATCAAACAATACAAAAAAAAAGGTCAGTTTGCACAAAAATATTAAGCAGCAATATGTTTTCGGAAATGTTGAAATAAATAAATTGCATTTTTAAAATATATTAAATTAGAAACTGTATTTTTAAATTGTAATATTTCACAATATTACTGTTTCACTTTTTAGCAAACAAATGTAGCGTTTTTTTTTTAAAACATAAAAAAAAATCTTGGCGACCCAGAACATTTGAACGGTAGTGGATATAATTAAAAACTAAGACTATTTTGTGCTGAAAACTAGCTGTGAAAGCTCATTTAAGCAGTTTTAGCCGACAACCAGCTTAAAAAGTTAGTCACCTTAATAACCAGTCATCCGTCTGGCTTGGCCAGACTTTAAGATTTTGCGTAATGGTATTTGCATTACTGTAAAATTTTCCTGTTAGTGAAAATCCCTATGCTAGAAATTTTTTTATGAACTTTATGTGAGCATAAATGTGTCAGGCGGTAAGCAGATAGGGTGCTTTTTTTGGGTGATGTTTTTGAGAGGGATGGTGGGATTATAAGAGTGTCTCTCAGCTCTCTCTGCCAATTAACACTTCCAGTAACAGGCTGCCTCCCTCTGATTCACACCCCACTCCAGAAGTCAGCACGGAAGAGAGCGAGACAAAAAAGTCGTGCTGCTTTTTAGACTCCCATTTCTGTTTACAGCTGCTTATGCTTCGTGTTTAACAGTTAAGAATATTTCACACAATATTGATTGACATAAAGTGTTGATTGGATTCATATAGATTTTTTTCAATCCTAGTGAGCTCTGATTGGCTGTTTGATGTTTACACATATTTATATGACCTTATGTTTGTGTATTTGATGATAATTGTGGAAACATGACAATTTCCCAAGGGTCATTAAATCAGTAAAAGACCAAGCTGATGGATAGATATTGCAGGATATCTCTTCATCCATCTGTTTATCAAGCATCCCCACAGCATCAATCCTACACTTTAGGTGTCAGCTGTCAATCAAACCATGCTGGTAGTCGGCACCTCTCAATCTATATACGTTTCCTGCTCCCGCACCTCTGTCCAGATCTCCTGCTACTTTTAATTTTTTTCTTCTCCTCTAACAATGATACTATATTCCTTCCTCCCCAGGATGACTTAAAATATTTAAGCGAATAAGTAATTATTAATATTTTAAAAAAAGATTAAAAAGAACCACCCTTTTATGGCCGTTACATTTACTGCATTTGTTTAGAGATTTATTGCATTTTTTTACTATCACATTTATCAGTCTTTAAGATCCGCCAGTCGCATTCGCCTTCTGTTGCCTGTATTAGTAGGTGATTTAAAGAGCTTTGTTAATAAGCAGACTAATTAACGACCCTGTTGACACCTGGTATTAACATCCATTTCAAATGTGTCAAGGTTTGGCTCTCTGATTTTGTAATTACATGTATTACTTTGTGTCACTGCACACTTATGTCAAATATGCTTCAGATGTTTTTTTTTTAAACATGTATCTAGCTAGGTTTCCATCCAAACATGAAGCAAATCTTGTTAAAGTTGGCAAAAAAAGAAATATGATGTGAATTAGGTGCATTTCCATCAAGTTGATTTCATACAGCTGATAAGTTATGTAGGTTTAATGTTTGCTACATCAGAATTTATTTGGCAAATGCATTTCCGTCTTCCATTATTTGCATTAACCTTTTTTCGCACAGGTCGAAAACAACCTAAAGTGAGCGTAAAAACTTTAGCGCTAATTAATTAATTAATTAAAACTAAAAATGGGCATTTCCCTCAAATTATTAAATTGGCATTTTCATCATTTGTTTCTGGTGCAATACTTGTGATGGAAACGGCTAATTTCTCTCAACATGGAGACAGGAGAGATTACAGTGAACACATGGGAAAACAAAGTAACTTACATTTCATATTTGAAAAAGTAACTCAGATATTTCATTGTAAATCTAAAAGTAATGCTTACTTTAAAGTAATCTGATTACGTAACTTATTTTTAATGCATTACCTTGAACATTGCTGATAACTAGCTCGTCTCACCGAGGGATGATATTTGTGGCAAGCCGATTTTACTTTTAATAATTGCCAAGATATGTATTTTTTATATTAACAATTCAATTTCACTAGTTAATCTTTGATAATATTTAGTAAAAGAAATGTTTTTAATTTGTAAAATATGAATGTTTGAATAAATCTGTTATGAAGACAAATTTTTACGAAATACAGTTGAGGTCAAAAGTTTACACCTCCCTTTCAGAATCATTAAAAATGTTAATTATTTTACCAAAATAAGAGGGATCATACAAAATACATTGATTATTAAGTACTGACCTGAATAAGATATTTGACATAAAAGATGTTTACATATAGTCCACAAGAGAAAACAATAGCTGAATTTATAAAAATGACCCGATTCAAAAGTTTACATCCCGTTGATTCTTAATATTGTGTTCTTATCTGAATTATTCACATCTGTGTTTTTTTTTTTTTTAGTGATAGTTGTTCTTGAGTCCCTTGTTTGACCTGAACAGGTGAACTGCCTGCTGTTCTTCATAAAAATCTTTCAGGTCCCACTAATTCTTTGGTTTTTCAGCATTTTTGTGTATTTGAACACTTTCCAACAATTGCTGTATGATTTTGAGATCCATCTTTTCACACTGAGGACAATTGAGGGACTCATTTAACTATTATAAAAGGTTCAAATGGTCACTGATGCTCCAGAAGGAAAAAAAAAACAAAAAAAACAAAACATACATTAAGAGCCGAGGGGGTGTAAACTTTTGAACAAAATAGAGATGTGTACATTTTTCTTATTTTGCCTAAATATCATATTTTTCCATTTAGTACTGTGCTTCACAGGCTACGGAAGATACTTACATGTGTCCCAGAAGACAAAATAAGTTAAATTTACCCTGATCTTCAAATAAAAAAGTTTTCACCCCTCTTCATGCATCGTGTTTCCTTCTGGAGCATCAGTGAGTGTTTGAATCTTCTGTAATAGTTGCATATGAGACCCTCATTTGTCATCAGTGTGAAAAGATGGATCTCAAAATCATACAGTCATTGTTGGAAAGGGTTCAAATACGCAAAAATGGAAAACCAAAGAATTTGTGAGACCTAAAGGGTTTTTCTGAAGAAGCAGGCGGTTTAATGATTCAGGACAAACAAGGAACTCATGAACAACTATCACCAAACCGAACAAAAAAAACACAGCTGTGGATCATTCAGGTAACAACACGGTATTAAGAATCAAGGGGGTGTAAACTTTTGAAACGGGTAATTTTTTTTTAATTCAACTGTTATTTTCTCTTGTGGACTATCTGTAAACACCTTTTATGTGAAATATCTTATTCAGGACAGTACTAAATAAACAATAACATGCATTTTGTATAATCCCACGCATTTTTTCCTGAAAGGGGGATGTAAACTTTTGACCTCAACGCCATGCAATTGAGTTGTATACAGGCATTTTATATGAGTCTGATTATTACATCTGAAAATAAATAACTGCCGTATTGGCAGATATCATTGTGAATAATCAGCTATCATTTTTTTTATATCGGTGCATTTCTAAAAATGACTAGTAAATGTTTTTACTAGTTAAAATAATGTTTTTGTCTCGTCATCCCTCATTGAAGAGGTTTGACTCAGGTGGACTGAAGTGTAACTGTGTGTGTTTTCTGTAGGGCCCTCCCACAGATGCCCCCGCTGTGGACACAGCTGAACAGGTGTACATCTCCTCACTCGCCCTGCTGAAGGTCAGTATACACATGATTTTTCTCTCACACACGTTATCCTTTACACCTGTTCTTGCACTGTGCAAAATATAGTGCAACTGTAATGGTTAATTTCTTCTGGTCTGGTTTCCTGTGGGTGTATGATTAGACTAATTTGAGGCCAAAAACATTATTTTTGCCCTGTGATTGGTCAGTAACTGTCTGATACTTGAGATATTTAAGAATATTTAAGAGCACAAGCATTAAATCAAATGTCTTTATTTTCAGAAGAAGCATTTTAGGTTTTCCTCTCTCAATCCGTGTCTTCGTTTGTGTGTTTAGATGCTGAAACATGGCCGTGCTGGTGTGCCCATGGAAGTCATGGGTCTGATGCTGGGAGAGTTTGTAGACGATTATACAGTGCGTGTGATTGACGTGTTTGCCATGCCGCAGTCAGGAACGGTGAGTGAAACAATAATATACGCTTAACTAGATAGGCACCTTCTAACAACTAGAGGTGTGCGATATTGACAAAAAAAAGAGACATCTAAATATTTTGGGGAATTTTTTTTTTTTTTTTATTAATTAAACTATATTTTGCTGACTCTGAGTGTGTTTTTGTGGTGGTACTTTGGCTGGTTTATATGGAAGCCTGTTTTCACCACTGAATTAAAAAAAAAAGGTAATTGTGACTTATCTCACAATTTGGACTTTTTTCTCATGATTGCGAGTTTACATCTCACAGTTTTGACTTTTTTTCTCTGAACTGTGAGATACAAACTATAAATTCACAATTCTGTGTTAGAATTACGTGATAACTTTTTCTCAGAATTGCGACTTTATTTCTCGCAATTTTGAATTAATAACCTGCAATTGCATATTATAAAGTCAAAATTGTTATATATCATATCAGTCATATATATATATAACACATCAGTCTTTTTTTTTTTTTTTTTTCCTCAATATTGGATTTTATAACTCACAATTGCAAGTTTAGATCGCACAATTCTGAGAAATGAAAGTCAGAATTGCATGAAAAGTCCAAATTGTGAGATATAAACTTGCAGTTGTGAGGAAAAAGTGAGGATTGTGACATACAAACTCGCGTTTGTGAGGAAAAATTCTAACTTGCAATTCTGACTTTATAACTCGCTATTGTGCAATTTTTTTTCGAGTTTATATACATATATTTAGGGGCCAAGCACCAGAGGTGCGGTGGCACCTATTGTATCCGTTGGCGTTATTATTATTCCGCTTCTTCTTCTTCTTCTTCTTCCTCTTCCGCCGCAAGTCTATGGCAGCCCATAGAACCGCTTGCGGGAAAGTTGTATAATTTTGCACACTGATAGAGGACAGTCCCAACATTAACCATAGCAAGTTTGGAGTCTCTAGCTCAAACTCTCTAGCGGCACCACTTGTCCAAACTTTCAAAAGATTTATGCTAATAACGTTTGAACCGTAAGGCACACAACAAAAATTCTTTTTTCCTCTGATTCCTTGGCTTATACCGAGTTGAATGGACACCAAAATTCAAAAATCGTAAGGTTTAGTTTTTTCGCTATTCTCAATTGTTCGTAAAACCTACTTTTTCGAACTCGTCCTAGGCCGTTGCGCCGATTGTCACAAAAATTGATCCAGATCATCTTCAGACCACGCTGGCAAAAAGTTATGGAATTCAAGTCGATTCGTCCAGCCGTTCACGAATAACACGCGAAAGAATTCTACGAAAAGCTAGCAAAAATCAATGCGAGGCTATATCTCCGTAATAGTTTGTCATATTGACACCAAACTTGGTGTGTGTTATAACAAGCATGACCTGAGCCTACCTGCAGTGTTTCGGTGCAGTGCCCCCTAGTGGTCAGGAGATACGAAAAATGGCTATTTTTCTTTATAACGTCTGAATGATTTGTCCAAAAATCACAAAACTGGTCTCTTTAGATTCGGTGTGTCATACCGAGTCGAACCATATCCAATTTTCCCATGTCAGCCATTTTGGGTGTCGGCCATTTTGAATTTAGCTTTAAAATGCTGTATCTTGAGAACGGATTAGCGTATCGTTTCGACATTAATTACAAAAATGTTCGGCACCGTGCCCTGAATGTACATAAAAATTTTGGGGCCAGCGCCACCTTGTGGTCAAAAGTTATAACGAAATTTCAAAAAATGCTAATAACTTTTGCGTACATTAGCCTATTGAAATGAAACTGATTTTGATAGATTCCTTCGGTCATGCTGAGAACACCGATACCAATTTTGCCAATTTTGGCTGAACTTCCTGTCCGCCATTTTGATTCATGTTGAAAACCTACTTTTTCGAACTCCTCCTAGACCGTTAGTCCAATTTTCACCAAATTTGACTCAGAACATCTTCAGACCATGCTGGCAAAAAGTTATGGATTTTGTGTCGATACACGAAACCGTTTTCGTTTAGCGCATCAACGAATTTACTGGAAAGATGCCAAATTGCATCCGAGGCTGTATCTCTGCAAAGCTTTGACATATTGACACCAAATTTTATATGTGCTATTGTCACCACACCCTGACCACGCCACATCAATTTGGTAACAGCGCCACCTGCTGGTCAGAAGTAATACACCATTCATTAAACATTAATAATGAAATTTTCGAAAATGCTAATAACTTGTGATTGCATTAGCCTAATGTAATAAAACTGGTCTCAAAATATTCCTTGGGTCATGCCGACAACATACATACCAATTATACCATACTTGGCCGAACCTCCTTCCCGCCATTTTGATTAATGTACAAAACCTACTTGTTCGTACTCCTCCTAGACCGTTGATCGGATTTTCACCAAAATTGAGTCAGATCATCTTCGGACTGTCCTGACTCAAAGTTATGGATTTCGTGTCGATAGAGTAAACCGTTTTCGTACAGCGCCACTACAGATTTTAGGCTTGATGCCAAAATGATTCTGAGGCTGTATCTCTGTGAAGCTTTGGCATAATGACACCAAAATTTGTGTGTGTCATTGTCACCTCACACAGAACGCATCACATCAATTTGAAAACAGCACCACCTGTTGGTAAAAAGTGATAAGCCATTAAATTATATTATTGGTTGTAATTATGGTTTTTCAGCCATTTCAACTGATATCATCCTAAAATGACTTTGGTTACTCATTGTTACAGTCGGTCTGTTGCTCCTTGCCATGCTTAGCTCCTCATTCTGCCTCTTTTGTGCTTGGCCCCGCAATCGCTGCTTGCAGCTATATTTATATCTATTATAGTCAGAATTGCAGAATTCTGAGAAAAAAAGTTTGAATTGTGAGATGAAAAGGTCGCAATAGTGTTTTTTTTTTTTCCATGGATAAAAAATGCCACACAAACCACCAGTAGGTGGCGGGAAGTCCCTGTCTTAATCAGTAGTTCATTGAATCATTCATTCAAATGATGTGTTAAATGGCTGATTCATTTAGAAATTAAGTGTGATGGTCTTTACAAATGGAGAATTGAATCACTGACTCAAATGATTCATTTAAAAACAGATTTCTGCTCCAGCTTTGTTTTTCAGCAAAATGTACATACATACATACTACTAATACTACTACTAAAATTATTAAAACCTTATTTTTAAGGAATAATAATATATTTCTTCAATGTTTTAATTGTTATGGTAAATCCCCTTTATTTGCCAAAGAATAAAATTAGTTTAATTTTCATTAATTAAAAGATAAATTATTTTTTTTCATTTATCTTTATCTTTATGCCCTTATTTGATAACCAGAAAAATGCAAATACACAAAACAAAATTTCTGAGAAAATTAAACATTTCACAAGGCTATTGTAAGAATAAATGAAACTTGTTTTTATGCATTCAATCAGACATGCTAGAACATAGAATTTGGTAATAATAAAACATAAGGTGAGCAAAAATAAAACATTTCATAGGGCTCTAAACATGTAATTTTTGTTAAACTTTTAATAAATTGATGTTAAATTGTTTATGCCTTTAGTTAATTAGACGTGCTTTTTGATTAATAAAATTTAATTTAACCATTAAAAAGGAGTGCATAAAAATTGAAATGGAAAAAACAGAATTTGGAAAAAAATAAAATGGATTTCATAGGGTTTGAATCTTGCGTCTAAAATGTAACTCACTCAATATTAACTTTTTGTTTAACTGTTGTATAAAATCAATGTCACTTTTGTGATTGAGCTCATTCAGGAAAACAATCTTGCTTGTGTGAAATTACTTAACTATATAGTATCTAACAAAAATATATATAAAAAAAAAACCAGCTACACAGGGATATTTTTTGCTTTCATAACTTTATATGGACATTCTAACGTATTCTGATAGGCTTTGTTGCACACACTGAATGCTTTTGGATTCTGTGTTTTTGTTTTTTGCATAATATCAGCTCCCACCTTGTTAAAACGACACTTACGATTTTATCATAGATGATAAATATTCCTGGCTATAGTGTTTTTTTTCCTATTCAGTTGTTACTGTATTTCAAAAGATATCTCATCAATTTAAACAGCAAGCTCTAGTTTGTTTCACACTTCACTCTGTGTTCACCTGTGCTCTTATAGTGATTCTGGATCTCTGTTCTGTTGACAGGGTGTGAGCGTTGAGGCCGTGGACCCTGTTTTTCAAGCCAAGATGTTGGACATGTTAAAGCAGACGGGAAGGTAAGAGCATGGTGAAAACCTAACTACTGTTCTGAGATGAAATTGCCTGTCAGATTATGAGGGTTTGTGATCTCGGTGTGTCGTAGGCCTGAGATGGTGGTGGGCTGGTACCACAGTCACCCCGGTTTTGGCTGCTGGTTGTCAGGGGTGGATATTAACACACAGCAGAGTTTTGAGGCGCTGTCGGAACGCGCTGTCGCCGTGGTGGTCGATCCCATCCAGAGTGTCAAGGGAAAGGTAACGGACCATAAACATACGCATACAGCCATTTCAAAAGGAGTAGGTCATTATTTATAAGTAATTTCATTTTGAAGGTCACCTGCTCCTTACAGATGTTACCGCTTCTCACACATGATTTAGAAATTCTGAGCTCATTCTTTTCTTCTGTATATGTGAATGTGCGCTCACACTTCCTGTCAGAGTGTGAGAGTGCCTGGATGTCTGATTTTTTTTTTTCTTGTCTGTTTGCTGCTGTGAGCTCTATTAGCACCCTCTGAACCACGTGAGATGGTGTGAGGACTCCATCTCTCCCATCAGCCCTGGGTAGGGGGATGGGGACAGCAAGAGGAAAGGAGCATTAAAAAATGAACCAAAAGAGAAGCAAATGACATGCAGTGCAGATATACTCATTATTCATTAAATGCCCTAAACAAAGGCATTTTGATATGAGTTTGTATGATTTTGGAATTGTTTTTAAGACTCTTATTATCTTATTATGCTCATCAAAGTTCCATATATTTGACCAAAAATATAGAAAAAAGTAATTTTATGAAATTTTGCAATTTAAAATAACCCTTTTCTCTTTTAATATACTTTAAAATATATTTTCTTTCTGTGATGCACGGCTGAATTTCATCAGCCATTACTCCAGTCTTCGGTGTCACATGATTCTTTAGAAATCATTCTAATATGCTGATTTATTATATCATTTTTAACAGTGTAAGTCTTTACTATCACTTTTTAGCAATTTAACACATCCTTGCTGAATAAAAGTATTAATTTCTTTCAAAGAAAGATGTTCTTTTAAACTTTTTATTCATCAAAGGATCCTGAAAAAAGTATCATAGGTTCCAAAAAATACATATATTTATTGTTCAAAAGTTTGGGGTTAAAACAATAAAAAAAATTAATGCTTTTATTCAGTAAGGATGCATTAAATTTGATTAAAAGTGACATTAAAGAGATTTCTAATTATTTATTTTAGTTATAAAATATTTCTGTTTTTAAATAAATTCTGTTCTTTTGAATGTTCTATTCATCAAAGAATCCTGAAAAAAAATGTACAAACACAAATAATATGCAGCATATTACAAGTAGCAAATCAGCATATTAGAATGATTTCTAAAGGATTGTGTGACACTGATGACTGGAGAAATTATGCTGAAAATTCAGCTTTGACATCACAGGAATAAATTACGTTTTAAAGTACACTACCAGTCAAACGTTTTAAGACAGTAAGATTTGTAATTTTATTTTTTCTTCTTTTTCTTTTTCTTTTTCTTTTTTTTTTTTTTTAAAAAGAAGTCTCTACTGCTCACCAAGCCTGCATTTATTTGATACAAAGTACAGTAAAAACAGTAAAATATTCTTAAATATTTTTACTATTTAAAATAACTGCTTTCTATTTGAATATATTTTAAAGTGTAATTTATTCCTGTGATTTCAAAGCTGAATTTTTAACATCATTACTTCAGTCACATGATTCTTCAGAAATCATTCTAACAATCTGATTCGCTGCTCCAAAAACATTTATTATTATTATTATTATTATTATTATTATGTTGAAAACAGCTGAGTAGAATTTTTTCAGGTTTCTTTGATGAATCCAAAGTTCAGAAGAACAGCATTTATCTGAAATAGAATTCTTTTGTAATATTATAAATGTCTTTATCATGTCTTTATAATTTCTTCTCCCCCAAAAAGAATTATACTGGCTCCAAGATTTTGAATGATATAGTGTATAATGTTACAAAAGCTTTTTATTTCAGCTTTTTATTTCTTTTCGTCAAAGAATCCTAAAAAAAAGTGTACTCAACCGTTTTAAAAATTGATGATGATGATAATAATAAAATAATAAAATGTTTCTTGAACGACAAATTAAGCATAATTAAAAAAAAAAATAAGTATAAAATAAGCATATTAAAAGGGTAATATTATATTAATTATTAAAAAATAAGCATATTAAGAGGATTTCTGAAGAATCATGTGACTGGAGTAATGATGCTAACAATTCAGCTTTGAAATCACAGGAATAAATTACATTTTAAAATATATTCAAATAAAAAAACAGTTATTTTAAATAGTAAAAATATTTCAAAATTGTACTGTTTTTGCTGTACTTTGAATCAATTAAATGCAGGCTTGGTGAGCAGAAAAGACTTCTTTAAAAAAAAAAAACATTTAAAAACTTACTGTCCAAAAACTTTTGACTGGTAGTGTATATTAAGACAGCAAACAGATATTTTAAATTGTAACAATATTTTGAAATAATACTATTTTTACTGTGGTTTTCCCCAATTAAATGTAGCTTTGGTGAGCATAAGAGACGTCTTTGTAAAACATGACAAATCTTATTGACACCAAACTTTTAAAAGGTAGTGTACAATTATTTTTTTTATTTATTTTTTTTTTTTTGGAGAGTCATTGACAAATAATATCATTTATTTACGATATCTTTACTTGATATATCTGAGTCAGGGATGGAGACAGCATTTGAGCATTTGACCTGAAAGGTTTGTTTGTTTTCCATTTTAAAATATTCATATCCCACACCTCCAGAGTATCATTGAGTCTGGTACGAGTGGTTTAAAGAGTGTGTTCTGAGTTCTTTGTGGTGTCAGCACTACACGTTCGGTCTGTCTTTTTCCTGTGCTTGACAATAATACATCACACACTCACACCGCACATCTCGGCAGAGGGAACATCCCCTTCAGCACAGATGCGGGACACTGCAGGATTTTACACCACTTGGTTCAGTCAGGATCTAACGAGTCCCCAGGGTTCAGGAGGTGTTTCTTTGTATATGTGTGCGTGATCGCTATTTTCTACACAATCCGCTCCCTCCCATATTTAACACTCTTTTGTATTACTCATATACCATTGTCTACACAGATGTCTTTTGTAGCTAGTCTGGGAAGTTTTACCTGTTCATATGCTATGATCGTACAGTCTGAAATCCTGAATTTGTAGAATCACAGTGGAAAAAACTGGCCCTGACTAAACTGATAGTAGATAAGAGGTTTATATCGTCACCTCTCCTCCATTATGTATGTGTGTGTACATGACTGTGATGTATCTCTGTGACGGATGCTCTGCTTTACAGTTTTCATGTGGGCAGGCCTGACCTGTGTGTGAGCTCAGGTGTGCTGTTGTCGCATATGTGATGTGACGGCACAAAGCATTAGCTATTGTTGCAAAGCCTGTACTCTCTCTCTATCTTTTATTCCTTCGGGTTAGATCAGATTTTATTTACTGGTGTCCTGACGTTCTCTAGAAACAGAGTGAGGTTGCTTTCCAGCTTCCGTAATGCATATACATTATGTTTCTAAACCACTGATTTGCTGCGGTGAACGCCACTTTTTATTTTTCCTTTCCAGGTTGTGATTGATGCTTTCAGGCTAATAAATGCCAATATGATGGTACTGGGTCACGAGCCGCGTCAAACCACTTCTAACCTGGGACATCTCAACAAGCCCTCTATTCAGGTGATATATTTTATGTCTCTATACAATAAATATTATATATATATATATATATATGAAGAGTTCAGATGCAAAACCAGCTAAATCCATCTGACGTCTTTCTTTAAAAAATGCATTTTTATCAGGCTCAGATGTATAGGTTTCTAGGTAAGTACCGGTACTTCTCATTGGGCTGAGGCTGGTATTTTAGCGAGTTTGAAGAAAAAGTATTTGATGGACGTATAATATGTGTCAAGAGCATTCACTCAGTATCATTATCTCATTTTTGACCGAGATGGCTTTTATCTGGTTTTGCATCTGAACTCTTCATATATTATTTGTATTATTTATTTGTATTTTAATAAGAGTTGTTTCTCTTGTGCAGGCATTGATTCATGGGCTCAACAGACATTATTACTCAATTACCATCAACTACAGGAAGAATGAATTGGAACAGAAGGTTTGAATTTGTATATAATGCAGGGTCAGAAATTAACTTTTCCATTAAGGGGCAATATTTGCCCCCTGGAAATGCCAGGGGCATTTTTTACATTTGTGGGGGAGTCCACTTCCAGAACAAAAATTTACAGATAATGTACTCACCCCCTTGTCATCCAAGATGTTCATGTCTTTCTTCAGTTGTAAAGAAATTATGTTTTTTGAGGAAAACATTTCAGGATTTTTTTCCATAGTGAACTGCTATGGTGCCCCGAGTTTGAACTTCCAAAATGCAGTTTAAATGCGGCTTCAAACGATCCCAGATGCGGTTGTAAACGATCCCAGCCAAGGAAGAAGGGTCTTATCTAGCAAAACGATCAGTTATTTTCATTTTACAAAATAAAATTTAAATACTTTTTAATCTCAAATGCTCGTCTTGTCTTGCTCTCCCTGAACTCTGTGTATTCTGGCTCAAGACAGTTAGGGTACGTCAAAAAACTCCAGTCGTATTTTCTCCCTCAACTTCAAAAATCATTTCAAAATCATCCTACATCACTGCAGAAGTACTGACCCAGTCTTTGCAAAGTGAATATGCAAAAAAGATCAAACACCCTTAGCAAAAAAGGTAAAACAGCGATATAGGACGATTTTGAAGTTGAGGGAGAATATGAGATGAGAGTTTTTCGACATACCCTAACTGTCATGAACCGGAAAAAAACAGTTTAGGCAAAGCAAGACAAGACGAGCGTTTGACATTAAAAAGTATATACATTGTATTATTTTGATGAAAATAACCATGAAAATAACCCTACTTCCTCAGTTGGGATAATTTACAACCGCATTTGGGATTGTTTGTGGCCACATTTAAACTACATTTTGGAAGTTCAAACACGGGGCACCACAGAAGTCCACTATATGGAGAAAAATCCTGAAATGTTTTCCTCAAAAAACATAATTTCTTTACGACTGAAGAAAGAAGGACATGAACATCTTGGATGGCAAGGGGGTGAGTACATTATCCATAAATTTTTGTTATGGAAGTGAACTTCTCCTTTAATCAGTATTTTAAACTGTTGTCAATAACTGTTTAAAATGGTATCTAAATTATCCATGTAAAAAACAGGAGCTCACAGGGCTCCAATATGACAAAAATCATTATTGTAGATTATTGTTCTTTGTATTGCAATGATGATTATTAATATCAATATAGAAAAGTATATAAAAGTTTTTGTTTCGTTCTGGGTGTCACATTCTGGCTTCACAGACAAATGTGCACAAGTTATGCAAAAACTCTCTTTATAATCACTGAAGCCACGAAATTAATGTTTTATTTACATCGTATTTGCACTGCGTGCACTTGACAGCTCCAGCGTTTTCAGCGCTGACTAATTTAAGCGCTTCTGATTGGCCAACGCATTCCTACGTTCAACAGAAACATTTCTGATAGGTTAAAAGGCACAACGCTGCACAAAACAGCATGTAAATCTGATGCAGTGTGAGCGAATCTAAATGTAATTCTGTGAATTGACCATTTTTGTTCATTTTCACATTTTAATTTGATCATGACCGACTTAATATGTTGTTTAATTGTGCTGGAGCATTTATTCACCCTTTGTCTTGAATTTCTGACCCTGTTGTAACGTTTAAACATGCTTTTCATTCTTCATTTGATGTAACTAGACAGTCATAGTGTTTGTTTGTGTTTAGATGTTGCTGAACCTCCATAAGAAAAGCTGGATGGAGGGTCTGACCCTGCAGGATTACAGCGAACACTGCAAACTGAACGAGACCATTGTCAAAGAGATGCTCGAACTGGCTAAAAACTACAATAAGGTAAAAAAAACAAAACAAAACAAAACAAAAAAAAAAAAAACGCAGGGACATGCTAAAATGCAGCTGGACTATATTTTATTTTCTGTATTTTTTTCTCTATTTTATGTATTATTATTGTTTTTTTTAATCTTTTTTTCTTTTTGGTTTTGGCCCTCAGGCTGTAGAGGAAGAGGACAAGATGACTCCTGAGCAACTTGCCATTAAGAACGTTGGAAAACAGGTTATTGGTTTCTTCTTGTTTCTATCTTTATATTGTTGGCTGTTATTGTATTTATTGTAAAGTTTGTATGTGACCTGGCATCTCATCAGGTTTACAGGACTTCATAGACCTGCTATTCTCTTCTTTTTGTAGGATCCCAAACGGCATTTGGAAGAGCATGTGGATGTTCTTATGACATCCAATATTGTGCAGTGCCTCGCAGCAATGTTGGACACGGTTGTGTTCCAGTGATTTCCCTCTCCGTCTCTCTCTGTCTGTGCATAAATGTTCATATTCTACAACTGTTTTGTCTTTTTAAGAAATAAACACAAAATTCCAGTAAAATTTCATTGTCTTTTTTAATGGACATCAAGGAAAGTTTGCACATGTGAAGGAAAAAACAGCTGTTAATCTCTAACTATCCAAGAAATATTTAATTGATTCATTTACAATGTTGATCTTCAATTATTAGAAAAAAGACATGTAATGTAGTTTCAGTGTAAATCAGTTGTCCTTGCACTTCCCCTTGAAACTTCAGGCTCAGAGGGAGATTTTCAGAGAACAACACTGAAACACCTTATTTAAGATGACAGCACTTCAGGAGAACGCTAAAGTGAGCATCAGTGTGAAATATTTATTTGCACGCTCGGTAAACATGGTTGTTCCTGTCTAAAAGGTTTCACTTGATTTTAGGAATATTATGAACTCACCTCTTTACAGATCTCTAATTCTATCCACCTTATTCTTTAACGTCGAAAGTATGCCAATGGGTGAGACTTCGGTTCATTAGCCACTAAAGGGAAGTAATGTGAAGAATAACGTGCAGTGAATTGTTAAAACGGTTTGCACTACAAACCAGGGTGCTCATAATTAAGATAATGCATTAAAATAATACAGTAAGACACCAATTTGCAATATCAAGGAGCCAAACGAGCTGTTTTGTACAGCTAGAGCTGATAAGACCGGAAGCCAGACCCATCAAATAAAAAAAAATGGCCATGCCCACTCTTAGGGGAAGAAAAATACATTTCTAAATTGGTTCCTATATATCAAAATGCATTTTCTCAGCAATTAAGCAAATATTGCACAGTTACAAGGTGATATAAGATTGTTATGCGATAATAACTGACTAGCTGTTAATTGTTTTATTTGTGACCACCCTGGTCTTAGATTGCATCGGTATATTTGTAGCAATAGGCAAAAATACATTGTATGGGTCAAAATGATCGATTTCTCTTTTATGCCAAAAATCATTAGGATATTAAGTAAAGATCATGTTCCATGAAGATATTTCCTATCGTAAATGTATCAAAACTTAATTTTTGATTAGTAATATGCATTGCTAAGAACTTAATTTGGACATCTTTAAAGGAGAAGTTCACTTGCAAAACAAAAATTTACAGATAATGTACTTACCCCCTTGTCACCAAAGATGTTCATGTCTTTCTTTCTTCAGTCTTAAAGAAATTGTTTTTTTGAGGAAAACATTTCAAGATTTTGCTCCATATAGTGGACTTTGAACTTCCAAAGCGCAGTTTAAATGCAGCTTCAAACGATCCCAGCAGAGGGAAAAGGATCTTATCTAGCGAAACGATCGTTTATTTATTTATTTATTTATTTATTTTTTGTTGTTAAAATTTATATACTTTTTAACCTCAAATGCTAGTCTTGTCTCTCTCTGCGATGTGCATGAGCAGTCTGTGCATCTCTGGTTCAAAACAGATAGGGTTGGTCGAAAAACTATTTCAAAATCATCCTACATCGCTGCAGAAGTAACAACCTAGTGTTTGCAAAGTGAGCATACAACGATTAAACACCCTTAACAAAAAAGGTAAAGATGTAGGACAATTTTGAAGTTGAGGGAGAGCATGAGATGGGACTTTTTTGACATTCCCTAAATGTTATGAACCTGAAAACAAAACAAAACAAAAAAAAAAAAAAAAAACAGCTCAGGCAGAGCAAGACGAGAGGAGCGTTTGAGGTTAAAAAGTATATAAATTGTATTTTATTTAAATAACCGATCGTTATGCTAGATAAGACCCTTCTTCCTCAGCTGGGATCGTTTGAAGCCGCATTTAAACTGCATTTTGGAAGTATAAACTCGGGCACCATAGCAGTCCACTATATGGAGAAAAATCCTGAAATGTTTTCCTCAAAAACCTAATTTCTTTACGACTGAAGAAAGAAAACATAAACATCTTGGATGACAAGGGGGTGAGTACATTACTTGTAAATTTTCGTTCTGGAACTTCTCCTTTAAAGGCAATATTCTCATTATTTTGATTTTTTTTTTTTGCACCCTCAGATTCCAGGTTTTCAAATAGTTGTATCTCTGCCAAATATTGTCCTGTCCTAACAAACCATACATCAACGGAAAGCTTATTATTCAGATTTCATGTGAATGTATAAATCCCAGTTTAAAAAAATGACCCTTATGACTGGTTTAATCCCTTCCACAATGGACCAATTACATAAGTTACTTAGCTATAATGTAACACGCCTTCCTCTATTTTAAGTTCTCTCATCTGGCACTTTTTACCCATTATACATTTTATTAAAGTTTTATGCTCACCTTATATATTAAAATAAGTAGTAGGAAAAGCTGTAACACTGTTTAACGCAAATTTCTGTGCTAGTAGCATCAAGCCAAATTGCAAAAAATACTGCCTATTAATAAATAATAATAGATTAATAGTTTATAATAGTATAAAAATAGTTTCCGAACGCTTCTGAAAACAATAGCAAGACCTTTTGACAAATAGTCGCTATAGATTTTTGACTGGCTGACAAGGTTATTTTAATGACAGTTTTCAGGTAAAAGGGCCAGTTTAAACACTGTAACCTTCTCCACAAGCGCTTACAGCCGCTTTAATGCTAATCTAAATGTAAATACCAGCCCGTTCTGCTGTTATCAAACGTGGAGCAACGTCATTTTCCTATATTAAGCTCTAACAACCTGGCATATGCAGCAGAGGGCATGAACAACCAGTCAACGCAGCATGTCTGAGGTCTGAACCCAGGTTGAACTCCGAGAACTTTCTCACTGAGTTA
Source organism: Cirrhinus mrigala (assembly GCA_036247105.1). Taxonomy (NCBI): domain Eukaryota; kingdom Metazoa; phylum Chordata; class Actinopteri; order Cypriniformes; family Cyprinidae; genus Cirrhinus; species Cirrhinus mrigala. Next base: position 19,994,807 of record CM070017.1, read on the forward strand.
TGCACCTGCAGCAACTTCCCTCACCGTCCGCACTGGCCAACAAACCGGTGAGTGTGGACAATGATTTCACGCACATCATCGCCGCGGGGGGCGACTGCGTCTCCTCCTCCGGTGACACCCTGGAGAACGAGCCACCGTTGAAAAGACTCTCCACAGGGATGGGAAACCCCTCCAGCGCTCTAGACTACGTTTCCGCGGCACGGGATGAGAGTGAAAGTGCGGACAAGAGTAATTTGCCTGAATCCAGTCAAGCGCGGACGGATTTCGCCTCGTCTTCTGCCATGTTCTCGTATTCTGGGCAGCATGTGATGCCCGCGCTCCCGCCACTCTCCAGTCACTACATGACACCTCACCCGGTTATCAGCAACGGGCCGTACAATGGGCTGAGCTACGCGTACTCACAGCCCTACGGACAAACTTACACAAACGCCGCCGTCTATCCACTCGCCTCGGTGCCCGGAAAAGCTCAGGTTTACCTCTGTAACCGGGCGCTGTGGTTTAAATTTCACAGACACCAAACAGAAATGATCGTTACTAAACAGGGACGGTAAGTCTACTGCATGGTTTTAAAATGTATGTTCATTTTAAGTTTGAAAAAGTGACTATCAATAGAATGGACCTTTTGTTTAGAATTTTGGATGGGCTGATTTGTAATATTCTAATTTTATTTGTTAAATATTTTATTAATGTCAATGTAATAGTTTTGTAAACCATTAAATTGTTCATTTTTTAATAAATTATTATTTTGGAAAAGTAATTGTTCTAGTTCAAATTATTATTTAAGCGGATAGTCTATTCCAGGTATTGCAATGTGTCGTTGAATTTTCTTTTTCTTTCGCAATATTTATTTTTAATGTATTAATTATATTTTAGGCTACTTTTGGAAATGTAATTTGTTGTTTCGGTTCGTTTTTTCTGTAGCCGGATGTTTCCGTTCCTGAGTTTCAGTGTTTCTGGTCTTGACCCGACGTGTCATTACAATATCGTTGTGGATGTGATTCTGGCGGATCCGAACCACTGGAGGTTTCAGGGCGGAAAATGGATTCCCTGCGGCAAAGCGGACACTAATGTTACGGGTAAACTAATAATCGACTGCAGAAGAATTTATCATAAAGCTTTGCTCCGTTTTCCAAAGCGCAAGTAACCAAATTTATAAATACACTTAAAAAACTAAAATATTAATATACATAATAGTCTATATCTTGTATAATATAATGTTTGTTTTCCGTTTTGATAGTATTTAATTTTTTTTTTTTTTTTGAAGGAAGCCGAGTGTACATGCACCCGGACTCGCCAAACACCGGCGCGCACTGGATGCGTCAGGAGATCTCTTTCGGAAAACTGAAGCTGACGAACAACAAGGGAGCTTCCAGCAACACTACTCAAGTGATTTCTAATTTCATTTTCTCTTCACATGACACATGTTAACATCCAACTGATTTCAGCTGGCACATAAAAAAATGACACAACTATTAAAATGACTTTGAAGTACAATCACCAATCAATTTTATGTTAACGTGCCATTTTTTTACCTTAAAGTGCCATTTTTTAAAAATTATTCTGTAAAAAGTTATATAAACATTACATAACAAGGGAAAAAAAACAATTTTGTATTTGTTAAAGCCAAGTATGTATCTCATCAAGTTAGTATTTTTAAGCATTTTACATTTATTCCAAAATAACAACTCAAGGCAGGAACAATTTAAACAATATATTTCATTTGTGAACTTATATTTAGCTATTCTTTTTAATAGTTTACTTTTAACTAGGCCTATTTTTGACTTTTGATTATCAGTCATCAAAGTTCGAAGGTTTGCTTGAATGGTTAATGTATTACTAAATACGTTGTTCTGATAATTTATGCTGTCTAAACCACAGAAAAAAAAACATGTGGAAGCTGCTAAATCATATAGAGAAGGACTTTGTAAGCAGGAAAGGGTGCAATATTTTGATGAACTAAAGTTAATGGTCGGTACGTACTAGCAGTATTCAGATATTAGCCTAATATAATAATTTAATATTTCACCTACCTGACCAGAAATGATAAGGACAAACACGAATGTTGTCAAGATTACTGCCCTTGAAATCCTGGTTCATTTTGGCCAATCACAAAAGCCTTTTGTCCTCAGACAGTTTTCTGCAATCTTCTCCTTGATTTGTTAAAACATTTGTAGTATTCCAAATATTTTTCCCGGTCCGACCGATTAGTACAGCCCAAAACGTGACAATAGTTGACCATTTTCAGGAGCAATAGTCAGCAAAATATGCCAGTTTCGTTTGGTTCAGTGGCATTGTTTACATTCAGTGCCGTTAATATGGTCGACTGATGATATGGCGTAAAAATAACGAAAAAATAGTCACAGACACAGATTTAGCCTACTTTAAATTTCACTAATCTTATTTTTTATTTCACTAGTCTTATTTTGACTTAACAAAGTGGTTATATCTAAGTGTGTGAGTTGTTTCCTTACATTATTAAATTAGTGTTCCCAAATTAGTGTTCCCTTTAACTGCATTATATTGTTCATTCAGACCGATTCGCGAACTTAAAACGCCACAAACACAAGAGGCGGGATTTATTGCATAAACCAATCACAGCCGATCATAACCAGTCATATCCAATCAAATCGTGATGGAGGCATCGCTGTAACTTTACCTGCTGGTGTCGCTGTTGGACAATGTTTCTTTAGAAAAACAAGTTATTTATACACATTTTAATCTTATATTTTGTAATATTGGTGTTATTTGTACTACGAATTTGTTTCTCATCCAATATTTTGAGGAGACACTGCCTACACACACACACACACACACATAGATTCTTGCATTTGTGGTTTACTGGGACTCTCCATAGGCGTAATGGTTTTTATACTGTACAAACCATATTTTCTATCGCCCTACACCTACCCTACACCTAAACCTAGCCCTCACAGAAGACTGTGCACACTTTTTGAATTTCATAAAACACTGTTTAGTATGTTTTTTAAGCCTTTTGTTTTACGGGGACACAGGAAGTGTCCTCATAAACCATGTTTACGTTGTAGTACCCATGTCATTATACACATTTGTGTCCTCATAAACCATATATACCAGAACACACACACACACACACACACACAGACATTCTTTATTATAGCCACCTTATTTTTCTCCTTATTTTAGTACATTTAATGTATCTGGCTTCTGGTCTCATCCGCTTCCAGCTCTTTTTAGCTGTACAAAACTTGTTTTGCTGCTTGATATTGCAAACTGGTGTGTCTTACCATTTTATTTTAATGTATAATCTTAGTTATGAACACTATGGATTGTAGTACAAACAGTCTTACCATTTACTGCACTTCGTTATTCTTCTCGTTATTTCCCTACGGCGGCTTATAAACTGGAACTCCTACACATTACCAGAAAACAGTTTGCTTCCGCATTGAAAAATAAGGTGGATACAGTTTGTGAAGTTTCTTGAAATGGCATGTTTTTTTTATGTTGACTCTTTTTCTTTGTCTTTCAAGATGATCGTTCTGCAGTCTCTCCATAAGTATCAGCCGAGGCTGCATGTGATTGAAATAAATAAAAAGAGTGGAGATGAAGATACGAGTGATCCTGATCGAGTACAGACTTTCACCTTTCCCGAAACGCAATTTATAGCTGTCACAGCTTACCAGAACACAGATGTGAGAACTGATCTGTCACTGCATACATTTACATTTACATAACAAATGTAATATGAACTGATTTAATTAATATGTTTCTTTATTTCCTCAGGTGACACAACTAAAAATTGATCACAATCCATTTGCCAAAGGATTTCGGGATAATTATGATAAGTAAGTGCATTTCAATGCAAATTAATGCACTGATAATTATTTCTCTTGCAGGTTTTCAGATTTGAATTTTAATTTTGACTCAACTGCAGAAATTAACATGATCTATTTTAAATTTAGTTTAAATCAAATTTAATGTAATAATAAAATCAACAAATAACTTTATTAATTTATTTATTTATTTATTTTTTTTACAATTTTCTAACAACATTTTAATTTGTGGTACTTTATATTAAAATTTACATCTGTATGCAGATTTCACACATAAATCGGTACATATGCATGCTTAGTGAATGAGACCCACTGTCACTAACATGGACATACTAATGTAAAGTTTGACCTAATTTCCTCCTGGTTTGTTTCTTTCCGTCTCCAGAAGTTACAGTGGCTCTGACACAGACCAGTTGACCCCTACACCCTCTGACTCCCCACACTCTCAGTTGCTGCCTGGCTCACAGTACGCAATGACAAGCTCTTTATTTCAGGAGCAGTTTGTCAACAGTTACACAAAGTCCTGTTTTCCAGCTCTTACCTCTGACCCTGGCACTGCTGACCGAACGCTTACCTTTACTAGTCTTGCGACCGCAAACCAATCTCAAGAGGGCAGCACAACCTCCGGGCAGCGCTGGTTTGTGTCTTCCACCGCTGCTCCATCATACGAAACCGATATTAACACAGCAGCTCTGCTATCTTACGCCACATCTGGAGTGAAAGGTCTGCCTTTCACTAGTGGTACTAGTAGCAGTTTGGATTACTACAGCAGTGTCGCTGGATGGGATTCACAGGGTTTGCTGGAGAACAGCAGTAAGGGCATCTCAAATCTGCCTGGTTGGATTCTAGATGCGACTCTTGAAAGATCAACACAGTTGAATTACATGCATGAGGAGGATCGAGATATGTTGGAAATAGACGGATCAGCTCTTGGAGTTTCTGAGGAGCTGGAAGGTAAAGATGCCATGGATTCGACATGGACCAAAACTCAGTCTTCCATTAAATCTGTCGATTCCAGTGATTTAAGCATTTTGGAAGAGGCTCAGCTTAAAAGTCCTTCTGTCAATCCAGTTTCAGATGTTGCAAAAGACATGCAAGTCAAGGCCAAAGATGGGATTAAAGAATCTGACTTACTTTACTTCGAAAATACAATGTAAACATGCCTGGGCTGGGTGTGCAATTAAATGTTAATATAGAAGTAACATTATGATGATTATTTATGTATAAAGCATTTTTTTTTCATGTTACACTGCACTATTGAAGAGGATTGAGTACTAACGTCTCCAACTGTCTAAACTTGATGTATTTGGCAGTTGTACATAGCTGTATTCTTTTTCAGTTATTATATTATAATTATTTGTGATGGTGGTAATACATATAAAAAAAAACATCAAGACAAACATGTCAGTGTTTGTTACAACAAACAGTCCCAATATAATTAATCTTGATAAATTAATATTAGCCTAAACTCTAATTTTGTTTAATATGGAAATGTATTGATTGTGATCCATCAAAACAGTATCTTGATTTTTTTTTTTTTTTTTCCAAAAAAAGTTCTTTTTTGGCTTAGATGCTTATTGTGAAACATCCACCTTATTTTTGCCGTTTAGGCGTTGCCGTTTGTAAATTTTATGTGTCTGGCTTCCGGTCACATCCGCGCCCAGCTATTTTCAGCTGTACGAAACAACTTGTTTTGCTGATTGATATTGCAAATTGGTGTGTCTTACCATATTATTTTAATGTATTATCTTATCTTATCTTATATTTTGATCACACGGGTTTGTAGTGCAAACAGGTTTACCGTTTCAGTTTCTTCTCGAAATAGTTTCTCCTTATTATTTACCTATAGCAGCTAATGAACCGGAAGTCTCGCCCATAGAGTTACTTTTGCATTGAAGAATTCGACGTTTTTTCAATTCTGAAGTAAGCCTATGGGTGAGACTTCCAGCTCATTTGCTATAACGATTCAGGAAATAACACCAGGAATAACAATGTGCATTAAATGGTAAACTGTTTGCGCTACAAACCAGTGTGTTCATAATTCAGATAATACATTAAAAAACATGGTAAGACACCAAAAAACAGCTCAAAATAGAAGGTCTGCACTTACGTCACAATTTGGTCAGTTACCTGGATACGTGGCCATATTAGTACTACTCGGATATAAACAACAACATGGATTGCACGGTTAATGTACTACTGAATACATTGTTCTAATTTATGCTGTCTAAACCATGGAAATAACATGTGGAAGCTGGTGAATCATATAGAGAAGGACTTAGTAAGCAGGAAAGGACACAACCTTTGACAACCTAAAGTTAATAGGTGGTAAAGGTGCATACGAGCAGTACTGATTAAGATATTAGCTTAATATTACACATACCTGACCAGAAAAGATAATAACAAACATGAATGTTGCCCTGATTCTTGCCCTGGAAATCCTGTTTCAGTTTGGCCAACAACAAACGCAGTTTTTTGCACTGTCTCCTTGATTTATTATAACTTTTGGCAGTCTATAGTACCCCACATGTTTTTTCCGGTCCGACCGATTAGTACAGCAAAAAACATGACACAAAAATTGGCCGATTGATGACGTGTTGTGAAAACACTCTAATGATCCGGGAAATAACGTGAAGAATATTAATGTGCAGTAAACCTAATACTGTTTGCACTACAAACCGATGTGTTCATAACTAAGATAATACATTAAAATAACATGGTAAGAAACACCAAATTGCAATATCTAACAGGAAAAGGAGCTGTTTTGTACAGCTAAAAATAGCTGCCACGGATGAAACCGGAAGCCCGACCCATAACATTTACAAATGAGCGCGCCGTTCTTAAGAGAAAAAACGGCATATAAAGTGGATAGAGTATGTTATTGTGAAATTATGACATTCTGCTGGTGTCAGAATGTTTGTTGTAAAGCCTATAACATTGCAGATGCTGAGTATATAAATAAATCTCCTACAAATCGTAACTTAAATTATGGTTTACATTAGGTTGCTTATTTACTAACATGCTAGTATTTGAATTAGCCTACAAGATTGCGGGTTGGTGTGAGTGTATTGAAATACTTTACAACACTGACACCTAGCGGCGAATACAAAGTCGTACTGTCGAAAGATGTCTATGTAGGCAGTTCACCAGGTTTTTGGAACACCGGTTGTGTGTCCTTGACCTGGAGGAAGGAAATAATAGTTTAATTCTCCCATAAGCAATGGGATTAAACACGGAAGCAGAATCTATAACTAAATACTGCTATAAACTCTCTTAGTGTACATTACAGTGAAAGGATCAAGAGAAGAATGAAGCTCCTTCAGCAGCTGTTGAACCAAAAATAACCAGAGACCACCTTCACAAAGCAACCCTGCCGGCTAAAGCATATATTAGTATTTTTGACGCATTTCCTACATAGATAAATACATACATAATAAAAAAAGAATACAAATAAAGTTAACTCAAAATTGACATTTTTGACATTATTTTCTCACCCTCAAGTTTATTTTACATTGCACGCTTGGTAGAAAATGCCACTGGTTTTTGCTTTTGTCTGCTTTGTATGGTGTTTTTCTTTTTTGCCCTTGAAGATTTTACAAATATCTCCTTTTTGTGTTCCACAGAAAAATAACAGAATATGTATATCAAACCTCATAAGGGTGAGCAAACAAAGAAAGTAGAACTATTCCTTGAACTATTTCAGTACAAAGGTATATTCTAGTTGTTTATATATATATATATATATATATATATATATATATATATATATATATATATATATAAATTTTAAATTAAGTAGCACGGGTATATTTGTAGCAATAGCCCAAAATACATTGTATGGGTCAAAATTATCGATTTTTGTTTTATGCAAAAAATCATTAGGATATAAAGTAAAGATCATGTTCCATTAAGATATTTTGTAAATTTCCTATCGTAAATATATCAAAACTTAATTTTTAATTAGTAATATGCATTGCTTAGAACTTCATTTGGACAACTTCAAAGACAATTTTCTCAATATTTAGATTTTTTTGCACCATCAGATTCCAGATTTTCAAATAGTTGTATCTCGGCCAAATATTGTCCTATCCTAACAAAGCTTATTTATTCAATTTTCAGATGATGTATAAATCTCAATTTCAAAAAACTGACCCTTAATACTAGTTTTGCGGTCCAGAGTCACATATAATATATCACTAATAAAATGCACACAAGGTGGCGGCAAAGGAACAGTTTGTTGGCTACTTAGTTGTTGAAATACAGCAGTAAAGCATTACATGCACTGTACAGTATGCCTTTGATGGTAGAAGCTAATGTGAAAGCGGGTTTATAGAAAATTATTTGTCTTATATATGAAGAGATGAACATTCCTCTAGTTTTAGGGTTAAATAACGTAGAAATATCACTGAAAGCTGTGAATGTTCACTTTTTACATTTAATTGTTTAAGACGAGGCAATGTTAAAAACTCGTTTTTTTTTTTTTTTCTAAATCATTTTGTTTAAATTGTTCGCGCTGGCTATTCGGGTATAGATCTATCTTTTAAATATAAATCCATCCTGGCACGTACCCTAGTGTGCCATTGAACATTTCCACTGTTACTGGCCAGGAAAAATAGATACAGTTGATGTTGTAACAGCATGCCCAATAGTAGTCATGTATTCTGATACTGAAATCTTTATTTGGGTTACTTAATGCATACAATTATTTAAATATATATTTTTTGATATAAAAAAAACAACAACACTGCAAGAGAAAATACACACGGTTTACTTAAAAACGTATAGTTAGTGAAACAGCCCATGTGACAACTAGCCCCAGTGTCTCATTGAATTCTACAGAGCTTATCAGCCTAGCTACTATTTCCAAACAATAAAATGTGAATATATTTAAGAAATCTGTATCATTGAAGGGCTATTTAATACATTTTTTTTGACTAAATCCAGTTTATTTAGACGTTAAACCTGAAGAAAATTTTTTGTTAACAATTCTCACATTTCGTCAACCGAAGCCTCAAGTATCCTTGTGTCTCTAGAGGGTTTCGTCCATTTATCTTACACATCCCGGTGGTTTCTGTTAACTCACGTGCTGCCGGTCGCAGCTGCGTCACGCGAGCGCGAATGACACGCTGAAGGAGCGCACGCACGGACGCGCGCACGAGTGAAGAAAGAGCGAAAAAACCAACGGTTACTACATCGCTGCTGAAGCCGCGTCAACATACATGACATTTTCTCTACGTTCCTAACAGTATCTTAGAGAAGATCTTTCACAGACGAACAAGACGGTATAAGCCAAAAATTCAGGGATGGATGTGAAAGACCAAGGAGCGCAGATGGAGCCGCTGCTTCCTGCGGTAAGAACCTGTTTCATCTTTCATTTGGGTCTTTCAGTGGAGGAACAATGACATGATGCTGTTGTGTGTTGCGGAAAAGGGGTTTTGGTGGTTCGAGGCGCATTGGGTTGGAGCCTTTTATGGCTATCATTCACCCACCACCATTGGAAGACAGTGTGTTTTAATTATTCATGGCACCGTTAATACAGACTCATTTACTGCGAAAATGGCTTCACGTTACATGGATACGCCGTTTGTAGTGTGACCAGGTTCACACCGGCTTGCGTGGATTATGCATTTAATTATACACCTTTAGTAGTGTATAATGACATACAGTATGGGGTTTAGACGCATACATGTGCGTTCAGCATTCTCATGAGTTGCCTTCATCAAATTTCCCCTCAATGTGATGAGGCCTTCACTTGTGACATTTGATTTCACCTGTTCACCTAATTTACTATGCTTACATTTATTGCCATGGGTATTTAGGGTTAGGGAGGCCATATATAAAAGTTTAAAAGGATAGTTCCAACATAGCCTTATTGGAAAAATGAGCCTTCACCTACATTTAAAACTCCAAACAAGTAAAGGGATAATTGACCCAAAATTACAATTCTGTCAATAATTACTCACCCTCATGTGGTTCCAAACCTGTAAGACTTTGTTCATCTTCAGAACACAAATTCAGACATATTTGATGAAATCCGAGTGCTAGACAGGAACACAGCTGACATGTTCAGGGCCCAGAAAGGTAACGTTAGTAAGGACATTGTTACACTCTAAAAACTGCTGGGTTAAAAACAACCTAGCGCTGGGTAAAATATGGACATACCCAGCGATTGGGTTGTTTTGACCCAGTGGTTGGGTTAAATGTTTAATCCAAAATTCTGGATAGTAACCCAACCGCTGGGTCAAAACAACCTAGTCGCTGAGTATGTCCATATTTTACCCAGCGCTAGATTGTATTTAACCCAGCAGTTTTTAGAGTGTAAAACTGTAAATTTGTCAGTGGTTCCAACATAATGTTACAAGAAAGTTACAAGAATATTTTTGCGAAAAGTAAACGGAAAAAGAAAACAAAAAAAATGGCTTTATTCAACATGCGTGGCGGAGATTGACACAGAAGAGAAGAAATTGTTGAATAAAGTCATTATTTTTTCTTTGCTCACAAAAAGTATTCTCGTAGCTTCATAAAATTACAGTTGAACCACTGATATCAGATGGTCTATTTTAATGATTTCCTTACTAGCTTTCTGGGCTGTTTAAATGTATCAGTTGCATTGCTGTCTATGCAGGGTCAGAAAGCTCTTGGATTTCATCAAAAATGTCTTAATTTGTGTTCTGTAGATGAACGAAGGCCTTACGTGTTTTGAACGACATGAGGGTGAATAATTAAGGACAGAATTTTCATTTTTGGGTGAATTATTCTTTTAAAAACACCCAACAATGTTTAGTCATTTTCACACGATTACAGGGCAGATTATTGATTAACAAATACTTTTTCTGTTGTTCAAAACATTTTTAATATAGTGCTGATTTGTATACTAATACATTTTGACATTTGCATCACATATCCAGGTCCATATGTATGACTGTTCTAATTTTGTAAACTTGCTCGGTAGCTCACCCGGTACGGTATTGAATTAATCACAAATCATGATAAAAGAGCTTAAAGACTTGTATAGGGCCATATTAAATACGTTTTATTTTTTCTCAAATTCCGTTTTATGTTTTTCCAAATTCCGTTTTTTCAGTTTGAATTTTTCTGGATTCAGTTTTTTTCTGTTTTAATTTTTCTAGACATTGCTTTGATGGTTAAATGACAAAATATTAATCAACAAGCATGTCTGATTACCTGAAATCATAAAACTTACACAATTTAACAGCATTTTATTATAGGTTTAACAAAAATGACATTTTAAGTCAGCATGAAAGATGTTTTTTTTTTTTTTTTTTTTCTCAAATTGAGTTTTGCAAGTTCTGTGTTTCCCATGAATACCCTGGATTCCATTTTAATGGTTTCATTAGATTTTAATAATAAAAAGCATATCTAATTAAATAATTTTAAAAAGAATTATTTATTTATTTATTTTATGTTGTGTATGTACATTTGTTGTGTATTTACATTTTTCTGGTAAATAAATTTTTTTTTTATGGTAAATATTCCTTAAAAATAATGTTGTAATAATAATTTTAATTGTAGTTATAGTACTATGATTATTCATTACATTAAGTAATATATTTCTGTCATAGTTTCTTCAAGTTAAACCTTTAAGTTTCTGTTCGTATGATATGATGATAGTTTTTTCTCAAAAGAAATGGTAAAATGCTCATGAAGTGACTTACAGAGCAGTTCTAGAGATTATGTTCATGCGTTCATGTACTCATACATTAAGGCGGCAGAGGCTGAAAATACTGCGAGCGTCACACACGCTTCAGTATGTGTGTAATAAATGAAACCGCGCATCTGCGCCATTCATTCACACAGAGACATGCAGAACATGCAGGTTCCTATTTAAATAAAAATGTTTTAAAAATATCTTCTTTTGTGCTCAGCAGAAGAAAGTCATACACACCGTAAAAAATAAAAAACAATTTGTTGAGTCAGCTTAAAATAATTTGTTACCCTGCTTCCTTAAAATGTTAAGTTCAGTCAACTAAAATAAGTTTAGTCAACTTGAAATGTTAAGTTGTACTAAATAACAACTTAGATATTTGTGTCTGCTAAACTTAACAGATGGGTAAGTAACCCAGCTGCCTTAAAATTTTAAGTTGATTCAACACAAATATCTAAGTTGTCACTAAGTATAATGTAACATTTCAGGTTGAATAAACTTTATTTGAGTTGACTGAACTTAAAATTTTAAGGCAGCCAGGTTACAAATTATTTTAAGTTGACTCAACAAATTGTTTTTTACAGTGCAGGTTTCGATTGACATGAGGGTCCAGAATTGTTTGAATATTAATCATCAAAACTTTAAGGGTCATGTGGTTTACAGCCCAAACACCTGGATTAATCGCAGCATATTTCATGGCTTTCCCAGCCTGTGTTTCATAATCTGTTGATTAAGTGACCCCAAAACAAGCAGCACTCTCTAGCCTCTTACTGTAATTGCTCTTCATCCATGTAACAAGAAAAAAAATTGATTGAATCAACCCAAAAAAGCATCAGCCATCTTACCATGGGCTTAGAGCCAGGGTCTCTGCTCCTTCATCGCTGACAGTTTGGTGCTGGAGTTGAGAAGACTTGGCCCACATCCTATTGATTCTGCCATCCGTTCAGTATTCAACTAACACACACACACACACACACACACTCACTCGGCTCCTTAGAAGATATTCACAGCTATACACACTGTGTTTGTGGTTGCATTCCTATCTAATTCCTTAAACGTGCACATTTCAAAGGTTTCCAGACGGTGCTAAGAGCTGTGTACTCTTACAGATTCCTTAAGTACAGTTTGTGGATATGCAGCACTTTGATCATTTGAACTTTATCCATGTATTAAATGCATAAAAAAACAGGCTTTCAGTACAGCGTAGTGCAAGACAAAAAGCAGATGCTGACCTCGGAAATACACCAAGAGAGTAGTAGCATTGAGGAATGGATTGGAAGTTTCCATTCAAATTACAGGCCAAAATCATGACCAGGTTGTCCATAACATGGATAACACTTTTTATGAAGTTTTCAGCCTCTTCCGCCTCAATATATGAGTACATGAACACACATGAATCTTCATATCATATACAAACAGAAACTTTAACATCTTCACAGCAACCCGTCAAAATAAAAGTTCGGTTTAATTTGAAGAAACAGTGACAAAAACAAATATTACTAAATGTAAGGATAATACTACTAATACTACTAATACTAATAAAATTATTATTTAACAGAATTTTTTTTAAGGAATATTTACCAGAAGAAAATTTTACCAGAATATTTACCAAAATGTAAAAACACAGTATTTCTGGAAAAAAAACTAAATAAAAATAAAATAATATATTTTTAATCTCAATTAGAGATGCTTTTGAATCTGAATTTGGTAAAAATAAAACTTAATTTGAGGAAAACAAATATTTCACACGACCCAAAAATGCAGTTTCTGTTAAACTTTTAATAATTTGATTTAATTTGTGTTTAAGTTACGTTTCATGATTTCAATTAATTAGGCATATTTTTTGTTTAATATTTTTGAATGTAACCATTAAAACAGAGTTTAGAAAAATTGGAAAAAAAGTGGAAAAATTATGTTTTTAAGTAATATTTACTAGAACAAAATATTTAACATAATTAATTTACCAGAAAAATGAAAAAACAAAAAACAGTATTTCTGAAAAAAAAAAAAAAAAAAAAAAAAAAAAGTTAACTCAATTAATTAGAGATGCTTTTGATTATTAAAATTTAGTGAACCATTAAAATGTAATCCAGAAAATGAATGGAAAACACAGAAAAATAGAACTGAATTTGAGAAAAAAATTCATAGGGCTTTAAAAATTTAGTTTTTGTTAAACTTTTAATACATTGATGTTAAATTGTGTAAATTTCATGATTTCAAATAATTTGACATGCTTTTTGTTTAATATTTTTTGATGTAATCATTAAAACAGAGTCTAGAAAAATTACAACAGAAAGAAAACAGAATGCACAAAAATGAAAATGGAAAACATTTTTTTGAGGAATATTTACCAGAAGAAAATATTTACCAGAATTTATTTACCAGAAAAATTTAAAAAACAGTATTTCTGAAAAAAGGAAATAAATAAAATAATAATATTTTTTTATTAACTCAAATAATTAAAGATGCTTTTGATTATTAAAATTTAATGAACTATTAAAATGGAATCTAGAAAATTAATGGAAAACACAGAATTTGGTAAAAATAAAACTGAAATAGAGAAGAGAAAAAAAATTCACAGGCCCTTAAAAAAATATAATTTCTGTTAAACTTTTAATAAATTGCTGTTAAATTGTGTAACTCTCATGTTTTCAATTAATTAGACATGCTTTTTGTTAAATATTTAGTTTTTTGTTTAATATTTAGTTTTAATTTAACCATTAAAACAGAGTATAAAAAAAAAAAAAAAACGGAATCCAGAAAAATTTAAGCAGAAAAAAAGGGAATTTGGAAAAAAATAAAACAGATTTCATAGAGCCCTAGTTAAACGTACTTTTTTTCTTTTTTTTCCTCTGATATTTTATATGGCATAAAGGTTGAAAAACTGAACAACAAGTTAAAATGGTTGCAAAATGCTGGCCAAATATACAATTTTAAAAATAAGAATGTGATTCTTGTGATCTTTTGGTTGAGCTGAGGGACAGATTGAACACATCGTCACTGGCAGAGATCCAGCGGTCGGTTGAATTGTTTCTGGTGCGCCGGTTGAATCCACTGGGCTGGTACATTTCAGTGTAGCTCTCAATGTGAGCTGAACCGATGCCAGTGATCTGAGTCCCAGAGGGCCTTTTCTGACCATCATAAGTCACTGCCCGCTTAGCTGCAGCTGGTGCCCTGAATGCTGATGTGTATGTGTGTGCAAAGCAGGTCAAAGAAGAGTGAATAATCTTTGTCTATCAGCCTTAACACGGAAATTAGTACATATTTTTTATTCTTAAATTTGTACTGTTCCTTCTTCATCTGATCTTCAGAATCATGTGTTCAGTGTTTAATCTTTCAGGACCTCATAAAATCCAAATGAGAGTTTTGTGGCTTTTAGTGCATGCCTGTTAGCATTAAAGCCATTTATATTTTAGTAAAACTTGACAAATTTATCCTTCTATAAATATACACTACAGTTGCTCACTTTTGAGAGCTAAAATATGGATGTGGTTATCTATATAAGCAATATCACACGAGCAGACGTGAGATATGGCTGTATATCGGCATGGCTGTGATTCAGCCATAGGCACGAGGGCGCTGGCCGAGTGCTGTACGTAATAACAGCGTGCCAATATACTGCCGTATCTCATGTCTACTCGTGTGATATTACGTTTATACAACAGTTTGACGGCACAAGTGTGTACATAAAACATAAATAAAATAACAACGAAGTGACTTTAACATCCCTACTTCCACCACAGATTCAAATCATAGTTTGACAGTTGAACAGCTGAGCCCAGGCCTCCGTTACTAATTCCAAAACATCACTTTAGAACTAGTAATGGAATGTTGAGTTGCTTCATTGAAAGCTTATTGTATTATTGCAGTAAAAGCTCACTGTATTATATAGAGTATTACAGGGCTCGAAATTAACTTTTTTACTTGGTAGCAGTGGTGCTCCCAAATTCAAAAGTTTGGAGCACCAAATAAAATTAAGAAGCACCACAACTGTCCCATCCTGATGATTAATAGCTTCACCAGTCGAACCTGATCCTGAATTCTTTACCACACGCTTCTTTTTAGTAATGCACTGATCTTGATTCTTCATGGCCGATTCTGATTGCCGATGCTTTACAAACAAATTGGCTATTTTAATAATTAATTATTGCCTTAAGAAAGGGACGAGAAAGAAAGAAAATATGAGTACATGAACAAGATGTTTATTTTTTCTATTACAGGTCCAACTAGCTATTTAAATTAGAGGCAACCGCTGCATTTTTAAACTTAATCCACACAAAGATGCTGCGTGCGTGAGCCGTTTCTAAATTTAAATTAGATTAAATTTCAGTATCTGAAGCAAAAACAGAAAGATCTGACAGACTTTAGCTTTTAGGGATGCAACAATACAGTTAGTCCACGGTTCAATACGTACCTCGGTTTTTAACCACGGTTTTTCGGTTCGGTTCGGTTTTAATAGCTTGCCACATCAGTGCCAGTGTTTTTTTGCATCTAATTAACAACAAAATAATTCTGTAAACATCTGTACACTGGAAAAAGAGTGGATTATTAAATGTCTGCTTAATATTTTGAGAGAGGTATTATTTTTCCGATTTTTACGCAAAATAGGATGGGTTTCATACTGGACGCCAGAGGGCGCCCTTGAGCAGAAAATTCATATATGCGTCAAATAAGTAGCACTGATTACGTTCTGTTCCAGCTTCTCTAATACGGATAAAGGCATAACGTTAAACGTTTTGAATGATGAAATGTAAGGAGAATAAACACTCATCTGCAATAATATATGGTTTATTTATGTTCTTCAAGCCATCTCGGGTATTTTCATAATGATATTTGTAAGCCATAATCGACGTACAGTGTAGAATATATTGTCTGCCTCATTCTATGATAAGAAGCCACATCAGATCACAAAAGGAAGTTATTTCAAACTATGTTTTATTTCAGACTGATGCTGTGAAGTAAAAGTAAGTTATAATGTTCTCTTTTGTTGGACAACAGGTTTAGAAAGGCTTATCATTGCATGTCATTAGAATGGAAGATGCATGGAAAATGGAAAACCGAAAAACCGCAATTCACAAGCGCATATTGAACTGTGGATGTTGTACCGAACGGTTCAATATTATATCGAGTATTGTGACATCCCTGTTAGCTTTGTGAAATTATGCGACATAAAACACCTGGGCCAAACCACACATGGAAGATAACTTACTCCTGTAATCAGGCGCTGTTTGACGGGCTTTTTATTTATTTTTTTGAGTGTGGATGCTTCAAATGTAAGCGCATGTCAGAACAGCACGCAAATGAAATGTTTAAGAGGCAAGGTTTAAAGCACATGTAAATAATGTACTTGTGTGGTCACAAATAAGTGCAGTGTTTAGTGAGTGGAATTCTGCTGCTGAGTAAACATTTGGTGTGAATGTATGTCGCATGAGACGGAGGCACCAGAACTGCAACCGATAGAATGTGCGTTGTAGCACGATAGGCTTACTTTATTTTTTCAATAATAGCAGATCGTAGGGATATTTTAATCGTCAAGAATCAAAAATGTTCATATCGCATACCCCTAATTGCAATTCAGTGCAAATCTGGAACAGAAATTGGTTGAAAGAAAGCATTTGGAGCAACAACCGGCCGGTTCCGAGTTCCAACAGAGCGCAATGTGAGTGATTGACGGCTAATATCTAAAATTTGCATTAAAGCCAAAAATGTAAAGATGAAGTTTAATTGGTTATGTAAGCTAATGTTGGATAGAACGGCTCACTGTATCAGCTCACATCAGTCATATACTGTGGAGTACTTGGCGAAAGTTTTGTAAAGAAATGAAAACAAGTCGCGCCACAACAGCTACTCGCGCTCGCACAAATGCTCCCAAATATATTTTGAGGTCGCACAGATTAAATTCCGGGAGCATATCAACCAAAACGGTCGCAATTTCGAGCCCTGTATTATGAGAGAGAGAGATGGACTGAGCGAGTGTGATTAACGTACCAGCATTCATTCTTCAGATCGGTCTCTCCACAATAAACATTACTTTGAATATCTGCTGAGGGAAGCATTATCTTTGTCGTAACGTTAATATCCTTTCATCTGTTAAGGGTGATTTTGCTGCTCAGTGCATTTGTTCGCTGCATCAAGCTGTTGTTGAAACTAAGGCTACTTCTACATTAATCTGGATACTTTTGAAAACGGAGTTTTCGTTTTAAAGCGCTCTCCGTCGACACTAGCGTTTCTCATCCACACTGAAACATAGGAAAACGTTAAATTCGCCATACTGCGCATGCGTAAAAACTTGCTGAGATGATACAGACGGAACAGACATAATATGTTTTCATGCAATTCTTGGCAGGATCATTTTATTTAGGGAAATATCTCATCATTCACTGACGCGTCCATGTCGTGCGCTCTCATGTTTGATCTAAAAAGTAGCTGCCCTCACATTTAGCTGCAGGAGTCAGGACAGCAACAGTGAGTACATTTTCTGTCATCTTTTTAGGACTGTAATATGAAGAGTGTACAAATACATCCTAAGCAGCAGTGTGAAGATGAATAGCACATAACAGCCACGTATTAGTGCGGACATGGCCTAAAAATACCTTCCGTTTATAGCCTTTATTAATTTTCAATGTAAAGGTCTTTACTGCTCACTCGCTCATAAAAAGTCTCTTTTCGACATCTAATGGCAGAACAATGTAACTAAAATCACCATCACGGACACGCATCGTTTGTCAATACTAAACACTATTTTTAAAATATTATTTATATAAAATATTATTTATTGAATAATAATATTTAATAAACAACAAAAACAGCCATCAAAGAAGTTGCTAGGCAATTCAGTCAAAAGCACATTGGCGTTCTGATATACAGCATTGAATTTACATAAACATGAGATTTTGCCAAAACTATCTTCTCTGGAACAAATAATAGATTAATGAGATCAAAGACTGCCCGTTAGATTTACCCAAAACGAATTACATCTCATGTTTAACCACTACAGAGACATCAGAGTCAGCAGTAAATTCCAGAAGATCTGGCTGAGGTGAGGTGCTCACGGGCAGGTTCATGAGCGTTGAACGCCCGCTGACGACCAGAAAGAACTGTTGTATAAATATATAGATAAAATATAGATTTTTTGGTAACACTTCATAATAACTTTAATTATTGAATCATTAACAAACATTATATAATGATTAACAGTTCATCAGTTAACCCTTTAACTGCCACTCCCGTTTTTGAACACAGACATAAAAATGCACTATCCAGACTTAAATTTTTATAGTTCATGATTGAAAACATTTTGTAATATGATTTTGATGTACATTTTCCGTAGTAATGCAATGTCTGATTTTAAAATGCTTTTCAAAGGATGAATTTTGAGATTTTAAGTTTTGAACTGATATATAATTTCTTATGATTTCTAAAGTGTGATAGGGAAAAAGGCAACAAAGAAAATCTTTTGTGACAAAGGTCAGAACTCATGTTATTTTTTAAATTGCACTCTTGAAATATATTAATTATTACTTTCCTACATAATTTGTAACACAAAAATATGGTAAAATATCTATTTAGGCCTTTCCAACGATATATAGTTTGTCATGATTGGATTAGGATTTATTTGTAATATGGTGAAGTGAACTTAGGCATCTCACAGGGTGGACGGTGGCAGTTAAAGGGTTAATATATATTCACATAGCTAGAAACATTGAATAATGTGCTTGTTAATGTTTACTGATAAACTAATAAACTTTACCTTATGATCCACAGATAATTATTTCATGTACATAAAAATGGCTACAAATGTCATTAAACTTTTATTTCATATAATTATGCACTTCTTGAAAGTCTACAAATGATTTTAACAAATGTTATACAGTGATTAAAAGCTTTTGTTAATGCACAACACTTTTGCCGTAGGTGTGATATGGGTCAAGTTAGGTTTGATGGTATGGGTAGGTTTAAGTGTTGGTTAAGGAGTCAGAAGTGTACAGGGGTCAGTTTGATTACTATAAGGGGATGCAGTATTTTCTTGAAAAATTGATTTGTTTTCTCCTGCTGATGTATGATTAAAGGAATGAATCTTGTTTAATGATATACTAATAAACGCACTTTATGTCAAGAAAAAAGAAACAGAAGCAGCAGTTTTGAGTGAAATATTTTTAACACCGTTCAGCTTGAAAAATTAATCGCCTGCTTTAACACACTAATTTTGACAGCACTAGTGAATATATTAACTAATGCTCTGTTAGGCATTATATGTTTGTTAATGATTTGTTAATGAAAGTTATTATAAACACCTTTTTAAAATAATTATTAAGATGTGTAAATTCACATGCATTCAAGGCAAACATATATTATACATAAACACATACAAATATATTATTTTTTTTTACATGATGGTTACACCAGATGACATTTTTAGAGTCGTTAAATGTCAACATTTTATGAAAATGGTACAAAAGTTTTTCAAAACCACATGAAACCAACAAAAATACTAGTTTATTAACCCTCATGTTGTTAAAAATCCTTTACCTATTTTGGATTTCATGGTCAAAAATGACCAGCCTACAAAAAAATTGCTTATAAATTTCTTGATGCTATATTATTATCAAATATTGGATTCTATTTTTTCACTGACTTATTTTTGTTCAGTTAGCATAGGAAATTTTTTTTTTTTTTTTTAAACTGTCTAGGTTGATCTGAGCTCATGCACCTCAGTTTTTACATGAAAATCCACAAATAATTAGAGATGCACTAATTGCAATTTTCTTGGCCGAATTTCAGATTTTTTTGTAAGTGTGACCTGCCGATACAGATTTTTGCCGATTCCGATTTTATAATTGACAGCATATACAAACAAAAATATCCACCTTATTTTTCAATGCGGAAGTAAGCTGTTTTCTGGCAATGTGTTAGACGTCCGGTTCATACTCTACCATAGGGAAATAACGAGAAGAATATCGAAGTGCAGTAAACAGTAAAACAGTTTGCACTACAAACCAGTGTGTACATAATTAAGATAATACATTAAAATAATATGGTAAGACACACCAGTTTGTAATATTCAAGCAGCAACGAGCTTTTTGTGCAGCTAAAAATAGCTGGAAGTGGATGATACCGGAAGCCAGACATAAAAAGTGTACACATGGCTGCACACACTCTTATGGGAAAAATAAGGTGGATATACTTTTTTTACAATGCCAAAAAATTTACATAATAAAAAATGGTTAAACATTACAATTCCCCCAATCTAGACTAAATTACAAATATTCTCTATAAATGCATTTACACAAATGCATTTAATAATTTTAATGTTTTAAATATTTTTTAAACATACAAATAAGAAATGTTGTGAAAAATGCAATGATACTTTTAAATATGAAACCAAACCATCAGTAGGTGGCAGCAAAAGACTGTTTTAATGAGTGAGTCATTTAGTCTTTATGAAGGGGTTTCTGAATCATTCAAAAACGTGGATTCATTAACGAAACACCGCTGTGTTGCTCTGAGACATGCAGCAGTTCTGCTGTGGCTTTGATTGGAACTATTTTCTGCAACAAAATTGAGCAAAATTATTGAAGTACTATTGTATAAAATCAGTGTCACACTGCAGTCGTGTTGATATTTGGGGAATCATATTGGTCGTGCAATGTTGTGTACCTAAATCATATTATAAACATATATATTTTTTCTACCGCAGTATGCATCTGTAACTTTCCGTGAGTGCTGTTGCGCTCATTTGTTTTGTTTTCTGCACAAGTCTCTCTCACATACTCATTTTAAGCTGTGCAAGCTTCGTCTGTCACGACATAAATACATTATCAGTCGCCAAAACTGAGTTGCATAAACTCAGAATAGTATCACAAGTGTAACAAGGTGGGGAAAATTCCAGTAAAGTACAAAAAATGATTAAAGTCTGTAGGTTTTAGTCCAATGTAATAATTTATTAACTAGCATTTTCAGGAAAAAAAGAAAATTCTCTCTGGGTCACAACATTAGGTTTAAAGGTGTTTAAATGTTTCATATGCATATGCTTTAAAAAAACAATTGGATGAAGGTTGTAAAGGTCTGAGCTCTCTCTGACTGTAATGATGTGTGTCGTGTAAATACTCAGTGATGATGCGAGTGATTTTATTGCCTTTCTGCTCCTCTGCAGGTTCAGAGTCCTTCTAGTGATAACGGGGTGAGTCCTAGTTTTTCATTTCCTCTGTTACGCATTTCACAGCATGCAAACAATGCAGTGGACTTTGGATTTAATTACTGTTTTGTTTGAAAGAGTGAGCGACTGTCTGGTTTTCATGCATCCAAATGATGCGATTCATTGTGACTGATTGTCATTCAATTTTTAATGTCTCAGTGTGAGACTGATGGCGCTTGACTGGATGTTTGTAGGCACGTAGTGAAGCTTGTCACTAACTGTTACTTCAAATCTCCATCCACAAGCTTTTGGTCACGAGGAGAGATATTGAGATGTTTTAAGCACCAATCTTTGTTTAGTCTAGAGCGACTGTGAGTCTAAAGAGAGAGAGAGAGGACAGCTTGTAGTGTTGGTCGTATAGTGAGCTGGAGAAGAGCCAGTGTGAGCAGACGGCGTGACCGGGGGAAGCATGCTGCTCTGGAGGACAGAGAGCTCTAAGACCTGTAGGGAACCTCAGCCTGCTACATGTCTCTATAAGCAGAGATTTACAGGACTGCATGCGTGATTCATCACTTTAATAACCAAACACACCCTGCTTAAAAGCCCGAAGTGCTTGTGGGAATGTCAGCATCCAAGAGCTGGTTTGTCAAATGATGCGCCTGAGAGGTTTGCTGGAAGTGTGGATTCTCATGAACGTGTAAGTTGTCAAAAATGAATGTAAATATGATTAGACATGTGTTGATCATAGATATATAGTATTCACCCAAAAATGGAAATTCTGTCTTTAATTACTTACCATCATGTCGTTACAAATCCGTGAGACCTTCATTCATCTTCATTCATGTGCGACGTCACGTTTTACAGGCCCCGTCCACAACTGTCGATGGACATTGCCATATTAGCCGAGATCCCGCCCTGAGTGAGCCGCACACAATCCGCCATGTTTATCTTCACACTAGAGCATTTAAAAGCAGCATTCAAGTAAGAAGTGTGTTCTTATTAAAGCTATTATTCACTTTTTATTCGACGTTATTCACTCCAGAGCAGTGAGTGATTTTCTGCTTTTATTTTATTGTTTGGGTCTTAATATTAACAGTATACTGAATATTACGCTGATGACACTTACTACACAGATCTAATATAAACGTGATTTCTTTCAGCTGTTTAACTTAACAGACATAACCGACTGTGTTTTTGTAATTTGTGCGTTTTGAACATTAACTTGTGTGTGAAAGAGAACTTAGTTTAGTACTCGCATGCCATGTGACAGCCACTTTCTGTGCACGTGCTTCGGATGTGTGCGCTCAGAAAAACGTATATCAGATGTTTAAACTTATATGGCTTTACAACACACGTTTTCAGCACGATCTATCTGTCTGTATCTTTCTGTGTGTCTGTCTGTATATCTATCTATCTTTTTTTTTTATTCAAATATATTTAAACAGCACTGCACAATCCAAAAAAAACATACAATAACATACAAACACATAAAAGCCAGTTTCGCTATCCACATTATTAATAATTCAAGAATTACATACATTTAAGGATATTAAATTCTACCTTCAACCAATTTTTCTAAAAACCCCAGTATCATCTTCACACAAACAAATAGGAAAAAAAAATATAATAATAAATAAATAAATAATAATGATATGTGAAAATCACTTCTCTAATCTAAAATAATTAATAAAAGGTGACCACAATTCCAAATAAGAACTAATGTTCTTCCTAGCTATAGTCGATGTCTGTTCCATTACCATGTGCTCAAGTAATAGATTCAGCCAATGATTAATATTTAATGATTGTTTAGCTTTCCAATGTTGAAGAATAGCTTTTTTTTTTTGCTAAAATCAAGGCAATATAAATCAGCTTTTCATAATGGGGCGCAACATCTATCCCCAAACCTACTCACAACAAACAAAAGGATGGAGAAAATGATATTTCTATATCAAGTAACATGCAATTTCTCTATAACCCCCAACTAAAAATTCTGAAAATGATTACAGTACCTTAAGGAATGGAGGTAAGTATCTAGACTCCCATGATTACGCTGAACACATATGGGTGAATTAGTTAAACCCATTTTATAGTTTCTGTGTTGTGTAATATGTACTCTATGCAAAGTCTTATACTGAATAATTTGTAAATTAGAATTAACAATCAAAGAAAAATTATTTTTACAAATATGTGTCCATATATTAAAATCTATCTATCTATCTATCTGGCTGTCTATCTGTTTGTTTGTCTGTCTGTAGGCCTGTCTGTTAGGGGTGTAATGGTACACAGATGTCACGGTTCGGTGCGTACCTAGGTTCAGGGGTCACGGTTCGATACGATTTCGGTACAACAGAAAAAAACCCCAAATCTACTATGCTAGATTTCTTTTCATTTATTTTAAACAGACAGTAGTACAAATTAAAAAAAATTTCCACCTACATGTGAAAATACTAAATATTATATCAAATTATAATTTCATATATAGGCTATAAAAAATGCAGTACATATATACATACAAGGAATAAATACTTGACATATATTTAATTTAATTAACTGTTAGACAAGGGGGAAAAAAACTGTTCGACACGTAACGTAGCCTATATTTGCTGAGTTTCAGTTCAGTTTTGTGACAGAAAGGAAACTCAAATGGCAGAAAGCGATATTCTATTTGTTGATTTTGCTGGTATGAGGAAAGTTGAAGTAATCACGCCTGCGCACACAAACACAAAACATATCAGTTCCAGGCTTCTAGCATTGCTAACTTGACAGCGCAGTAAGTACTTTATCAAAATAAAATACAGTGAACCAAACATTAGCGCGCCTGCCACTATTAACAAATTGTAGTTTAGCATTTGGATACATTGTAAATATGATAATATTATGGAATATTTGGATTTGTGCCGAATGAGAAAGGTAATGTTAGAATACAAGAGCACAATGCTCCATTTTGCAAACAGTTGAGTGCGCATGCCTTTAAAGTATACTCCTTTGTGACTGCTGTCGTCCGTCCGTCCGTCCGTCCATCCATCCATCCATCATCTATCTATCTATCTGTCTATCTGTCTATCTATCTATCTGTCTGTCTGTCGATCTATTTGTCTGTCTGTCTGTCTGTCTGTCTGTCTGTCTGTCTGTCTGTCTGTCGTCCATCCGTCCGTCCATCCATCCATCATCTATCTATCTATCTATCTATCTATCTATCTATCTATCTATCTGTCTGTCTATCTATCTATCTATCTATCTATCTATCTATCTGTCTGTCTGTCGATCTATCTGACTATTTGTCTGTCTGTCTGTCTGTCTGTCATCCATTGGTCCGTCCATCATCTATCTATCTATCTATCTATCTATCTATCTATCTATCTATCTATCTATCTATCGATTTATCTATTTATCTATCTATCTATCTGTCTATCTGTCTGTCTGTCTGTCTGTCTGTCTGCCTGTCTGTCATCATCAGTCCGTCCATCATCTGTCTATTTATCTATCTATCTATCTATCTATCTATCTATCTATCTATCGATTTATCTATTTATCTATCTATCTATCTATCTATCTGTCTGTCTGTCTGTCTGTCTATCTATCTATCTATCTATCTATCTAACTGTCTGTCTGTCGATCTATCTGACTATTTGTTTGTCTGTCTGTCTGTCTGTCTGTCTGTCGTCCATCCGTCCATCATCTATCTATCTATCTATCTATCTATCTATCTATCTATCTATCTATCTATCTATCTATCAGTCTGTCTGTCTATCTATCTATCTGTCTGTCTGTCTGTCTGTCGTCCATCCATCCGTCCGTCCTCATTCGTACTCATTTAAACTCATCTATCTATCTATCTATCTATCTATCTATCTATCTATCTATCTATCTATCTATCTATCTATCTATCAGTCTGTCTGTCCATCTATCTATCTATCTGTCTGTCTGTCGTCCATCTGTCCGTCCGTCCTCATTCGTACTCATTTAAACTCATCTATCTATCTATCTATCTATCTATCTATCTATCTATCTATCTATCTATCTATCTATCTATCTATCTATCTAACTGTCTGTCTGTCGATCTATCTGACTATTTGTTTGTCTGTCTGTCTGTCTGTCTGTCGTCCATCCGTCCATCATCTATCTATCTATATATCTATCTATCTATCTATCTATCTATCTGTCTATCTATCTATCTATCAGTCTGTCTGTCTATCTATCTATCTGTCTGTCTGTCTATCTGTCTATCTGTCGTCCATCCATCCGTCCGTCCTCATTCGTACTCATTTAAACTCATCTATCTATCTATCTATCTATCTATCTATCTATCTATCTATCTATCTATCTATCTATCTATCTATCTATCAGTCTGTCTGTCCATCTATCTATCTATCTGTCTGTTGGTCTGTCTGTCTGTCTGTGCATTGGTCTATCAGTCTATATATCTATATCTTTTTTAATTTAAATTTAATTCCGGATTTTAATTTAATTTTAATTTAGTCATTTTTTATTATTTATTTAATTTAATTCACATTCAATTCTGAGGGGCACATAAATGGAAAATTAAGAATTTTACATGTAGTATTTGGTTGTGTGGTGGCAAAATCTTAAAATTGATCTTAGTAGAACAAACAACTTAATGTAAAGAACCCCTAATTTTATAAACAACTAGCTATAATTGTCTCCTAAAATAAAACAGCAGTCTGTGTGTCCTTAAGCAGCTAAAGGTTAAAACACTACATTTCCCATCATGCATGAGATGCATTAGGATGTTGATGTTTTAGCTGGAATACTGGAGAGGAGGGAGCTCAGAGCTGCACACACCATCCAAAACACTCACACACAGAGCGTGAATCACCGAGCACGCGCGCTCACACAGCCCGAGCTCAGATACCAGTCCACGCAGCCAGTGATGTCGGCACTCTAATCTCCGCTCCCATTGGTGGACGGACGCCTGTCAAACACAGGCTGCACGTCTCGTTCTCAACAGTTGGACAACACAGCCCCGGCGAACAGGGTGACTGCCGTGTCAGAAGGGGTAGCGCGGCGAGAGGTGCGCAGAGGAACCTCAGCTGCTCTTTAGTGCGTCCTCTCCGCACATTTGCTCTCCTTGGGATAAGGAACGGTCGTCGGGACTCGCTGCAGACAGCATGCAGCACAGATCCTCGGAGAATACTGGCTTTAACTGTCAGGTAGGAGGATGGAGCGTCCCGAGAGCCGGCGTGTCCTTGAGGGTGTTTGTGTGCATCTGTTGAGATGTGGTTGATTCAGCATTGAATTCTTGTTATATAATGGTTAAAGATGTCTTTTTCATCCCGGTTGTTAAAGGTGCACCTTTATCTTCTCCTACACTCTTTCACTCAACCTTCCTGTTTGCGTGTTCTTGGAGCTATTTTGGTACCTCCTTCCCACGGTTTCTCCGTTTCTCGTCTTTTCCTCTCTCTCCTCGTGTCCTTTTCATCTTTCATCTCTGAGGGAAAGAAATTGTATCTGGTTGTCGGAGGGAAAGAATCTGGTTCAAACTGAGCTTTAGAGCGAGTGTGTGCAAATGCGCATTGAGGACATAAATAGCAATTTCAGAGAGGAAAGATGAGGACAGCAAGGTCAAAGGAAGAAAATATTGTAAATTATTATAGGGTGATGATGCATGATGCTTTAATTTTGAATTTTAATTATGCTGATGAGGCACGGGCTGTTTGTGGGAGCGTCATGCAAGTGCTCGCCGCTTTCGGCTCTCTGGAAGGATGCTGATGCTGATCCTTCCATTGCCATGGTAACCACAGCCATCTGTAGGGATCAGTCCCGCCGCTCTCGACCAATAGAACGGCTCAGATCCCATTCATCCCCCCTTAGCCGGTTCAGCCACCCCAATAATCCCTTCTCGCGGTTGTTGTTGCACGATCATGCGGTTTTGAAGACTTACATGCAGGGAAATCTCCAGGACAGACGAACAGAGTGGGTGAATAACGTGACCGATGGCTGGTGACACAATGTTTAAAAGGTCTGGCGTCGTGATCCGGCGCTGTGCTGAAGAGTGATCTTCCATGGGGAAGACTGCATGCAGCAAACGCACGTTATCATTTAATAAAGTTTCATAGGCAGAACTGGGTCACTAGGTAGTGTGACCCAGAAAACTGCAGAGCTTTGTGTGCTGAAGAAGATTAACAGGAAGTGATAGCGTTTTGGTTTACAAAGGCCTGTTTACAGCAAATCCAGTGTGACTAATAGACACACAATTATAAAATGACCAAATTGTTTTTGCACCAAAGTGATTCGTACTGATTCTGTGGTTGAATATTAAACAATATTGTTCGATATTAGTGTTATTTTAATATTGTTTGTATAGTTTTATTAATAATTTGAATCAGCTTTTTTTTTTTTTTTTTTTTAAGGAAATGTGTGTGTTTTGTCATTTTTATTAGATCTTTAAAAAATTCTAAATAGTTTTGATTGAAGTAATGACAGATTTTTTGTATGAAAGCCGATTTGCACTGCTCCTATTGTTGAATATTTAATATTCGGTTGATATAGGCTGAAATTAGTGTTCGTTTGTTTTTTATTTAATTAGTGTTATTTTGAATTAGCTTTATTTTTTTTATTATTTTAAATGTATTTTTAGGAAATTTGTTATGTGTTGTTTTTTCATTAGATTAAATTCAATTCTAAATAGTTTTAATTTATAAAAAATGACAGAATTTTTGAATGAAAGTGATTTGTACTGCTTCTTTTGTTGAATATTTAACGATATTTGTCAATATTAGTGTCATTTTAATATTATTTGCATAGTTCTATTAATATTTTTTATTATATTTCATCTGTATTTTTAGGTATTTATGTTTGTAATTTTTATTAGATTAAAAAAAAATCTAAATGGTTTTAATTTTAAACAGTTACAGATTTTTTGTATTAAACCGATTTGTACTGCTTCTGTTGTTGAATATTTAACGATATTGGTCAATATTAGTGTTATTTTAATATAATTTGCATAGTTTTATTAATATTTTGAGTTAAATTCTAAATAGTTTTAATTTATAAAAAATGGCAGAATTTTTGAATGAAAGTGATTTAATTTTTGTTATTATTTTTATTTTATTTTTAGGAACTTTATGTGTATTTATTATTTTTATTAGATGAAAAAATCAAAATAGTTTTAATTTATAAAAAAGGACAAATTTTTTTTTTGCACCAAAGTGATTCGTACTGCTTCCTTTGTTGAATATTTAACAATATTGGACAGTATTAGTGTCATTTTAATATTATTTGAGCGATGAATTAATTCGAATTAATATTTGATATTAATTTTTAGGAAATTTGTTATTTTGTATTTTGTATTTTTATTAGATTTTTAAAAATTCTAAATTGTTTTAAATTATAGACAGTTACAGATTTTTTGTATGAAACCATTTTGTACTGCTTCTGTTGTTGGATATTTAACGATATTGGTCAATATTAGTGTTATTTAAATATAATTTGCATAGTTTTATTAATATTTTGAATGAGGTTAGATTGTTATTAATATTTTTTTTTTAATGAAATTTATGTTTTGTTATTTTTATTAGATTTTTTTCAAAAATTCTAAATAGTTTTAATCTAAAAAATTAAATTGTACGAAAGCTATTTGTACTGCTTTTGTTGTTGAATATATATTTGACGATATTGGTCGATATTAGTGTTATTTTAATATTATTTGCATAATTTTTGTAATTTGCTTTCATTTTTAGTATTTTTTTAAGACATTTGTTATGTGTTTTGCCATTTTCATTAGATTTTTTTTTTAATTATAAATAGTTTAATTTATTTAAAAAATGACCTTTTTTTTTGCACCTTACCAATTTGTACTTCTGTTGTTGAATATTTACAGATAGTGGTTAATATTAGTGTTATTTTAATATAATTTGCATAATTATATTAGTATTTTAAATTAGCTTTCATTTTTATTATTATTTTTTGTTTTTAAGAAATTTGTTGTATTTTTGTCATTTTTATTAGATTTTTAACAAAAATTCTAAATAGTTTTTTATTTATAAAAATGACTAAATTTTTCTGTACCAAAGCAATTTGTACTGCTTCTGTTGTTAGATATTTAAAAATATTGATCAATATTAGTGTTGTTTTCATATTATTTGCATATTATTAAAGATAAATAAATAAATAAAAATGAATCTTTAATTCTATATTGATTTAATCAAATTTTTTTTTCATTTCAGTTTAATTTCAGTTAGTAATTTTACTACTTAAACGTATCAGTTAGTTGCAAAGGAAATAAATAAAATCAATTTCAGTTACCAAAAATATTTTTAATTGTTTTAGTTAACAATAACAACATGTTGTTAATGTGCTCGTTCCTCCTGTTTTTACATAAAGTTAGCAAATCTCAAAATGAATATTCATTTACTGTACATTATAATGTTGTGATGTCTAAATTCACTTGCAGTTTTTGGCATTGTATTTTTAATTAATTTAGACAAAATAGTATGGAATTCAAACGGTTAACTGAATCAAATTAAAATAATTATGGGGAAAAATATGTCTTTCATAATAAATCAGTTAATCAATAATGTCCAGAATAAATCAGAGTTACCATTTGGATTTGTAGTGAATATGACTTAAAGCCCCCGTGACATTAGAACCTACTCACTCCCAACTTCCTGTTTTTAAAAGGAAATACATCAACAAAGGACAGAAATCCCCACTCATTAAGCCATTTCATGGGATCTTAAACTCAACGTTTGTGTGAGTCACCGTTAAACTTCCGTTGTATATTTATGCTGCACTTTCGAGAGAACATTGCCTGAAGGAGCCTCCAGGCCCTCAGCTACAGTTCAGCTACAGCTGACTGGACGTCCCTCCTCAGAAGCGATTCTGTCTGCTCTGATTGCAGGAGTGCGAATCATTAGTCCAGGAGTATCTGATCTTCTTTCATCTCCTGCAGACTCTTCTAGAGTTGTATTATTGTACAAATCCCAGCACAGTTCTCAGCTTGTTGTAGTTTGCTGATTACTCTTCGCATTAAGCTTCTGAGCGTAAAGCGATCCGGCATCAATCTCCTAAAGTCTTAAAGTCGCTCATTACACCTCCCTCACTCAGAAAAGCAGAAAAGCAACATCCGTCCCTCACCATATATATATGACCTTTTTATCCACTATTAACCGTTTCCATAAGGCCGTTATGATCTAATGCTGGATCTGATGTTATCATAAAAACATGCATTTGATGGATTACACATCCTCACGTCCTCATAATGCCTCTTTGTCTCAACGCAATCTGAGTTTTGCGTTATTAGCGGAAAGAGTTGACCGAGGTCTCCTTAGATGCAGACAGAGGACTTTGAGAATGCTATCAAGGCTGAAGAATGAAGATGTTAGTGTAAATTCAGACTATAATTCTTACTGGAAAAACAAAAGAGGCTTTCAGAGCAGGAGCTCTTACTATTCAGTCTGCTGTCTGATGAGATCCATTGCTATTCAGGAATGTAGTGTGAATATACATGTGCATGCACTTCTGCAGAGTTAATGGAGGCTGTTTAAAGAATACGAACTGTTCTAGCACTGGAATTTCCTGTACGATGTCCAATCTACCAGGAAAAACGGCTCTATAATCCACAGGAGTAAAATATATGGAAGCTTAATGCACTCACAACAACATTTGTGTTTTGTTTATGTTGATTTGTTTAGTTCAATATCGTTTGAACTAGTGTTGCACTATATACCGGTACTTAAAAAGTAACACAATACCCTGCTTTTGAAAACGGAACGATTCAGCATTTTACTAGTACTGGTATTTTAAAAATGCATTGTAATAAGAGCCATATTTCTGCGTGTCTGTCATTAGGAAATTGAGTAAAGATATTCCATGAAGATATTTTCTAAAATACCTCCTGTAAATATTTCAAAACGTAATTTTTAATTAGTAGTATGCATTATACATAACTTAATTTGGACAACTTTAAAGGTGATTTTCTCAATATTTTAATTATTTTGCACACTCAGATTCCATATATTCAAATAGTTGTATCTCAGCCAAATATTGTCCTATACTAACATCAATGGAAAACGTATTTTTTTCAGGTTTCAGATGATATATAAATCTCAATTTCGAAAAATGGACCCTTATGACTGGTTTTGTGGTCCAGGGTCACATATAATAAAGACCCTAAAGTAGGGCCCGATTTTTCTCCCAAATTCCATTTTATTTTTTTCCATATTCTGTTTTTTTTTTTTTGTTTGAATTTTTCTGGATTCCATTTTTTTTTTGTTTAAATTTTTATCAACTCCTTTTTAATGGTTATATTAAATGTTATTAATCAAAGAGCGTGTTTAATTAATTAAAATCATGAAACTTATACAATTTCACATCAATTTAATAAAGGTTTAACAAAAACGACATGTTTAGGGCTCTATGAAATTTTTTATTTTTTTCTCACCATATGTTTTATTGTTATCAAATTCTGTGTTTTGGCATGTCTAATTATTTGAATGCATACTTAATTTATTCAAATTTATTCTTAAAATAGCAGTATGAAAAGTTTTTTTTTTCCCTCGGAAATTCTGTGTTGTTTATTTAAAATGTTCTGGTTATCAAATGAAGGCATAAAAACTTAATTTTATTTATCTTTTAATTATTGAAAATTAGGCAAACTGTTTTTTGGCAAAAAAAAAAGCGGGAATTTACTATTAAAATTAAAACATGGAAGAAATGTTGTGTGATTATACCCTAAAAATAATGTTTCTTTCATTTTAGTAGTAGTAGTAATAGTAGTAATATATTTTTGGCACGATGTCTTCAAGTTAAACCAGACTTTTATTTTGACGGGTTGCCTTGTCTACCTTTACATTTTTGTGGTTAAATGATATGACGCTAGTTTTCCTAAAATGGAACGGTCAAATGCTGAAATCATCGCGAGCATCACGAGCGCTTCAAGGTGTGTAGTGAACATAACCGCTGGTCTGCTCCATTCATTAAAACAGAGACATGCAGAACATGCAGGATTCACATTTAAATGGCATTTTTGCAGCGTAATATTTACAGATATTAGCCCATATCGCGGTTTGATTTAAGTGTAATGACCTACTTTTGATTAATTCATTCAAACTTTGGCAAATTCCGTGACATTCCGCTTTATTCAGTAAATTCCGTTTTTATGACTGGATTCCGCGATTCCATCTGCGTTTTCTGCATCATGGAAATCATAGGGCTCTACTAAAGGTCTTCACAGCAACCCGTCAAAATAAAAGTTTGGTTTAACTTTACAGTCAGAAATATATTAATACATTACTTAATGTAAAGATAGAACTACTACTACTACTAATAAAAATATTATTAAAACAATGTTTAAGGAATATTTACCAGAAAAAATATTTACCAGAATTTATTTACCAGAAAACTGTAAATACACAACAGAGTATTTCTGAAAAGAAAGTAAATAGCCTATAATAAATTAATTCTTTATCAAATCTAATTATCATTTATCAATTCATTAGACATGCTTTTGATTATTAAAATGTAATGAAACGATTTAAATAGAATCCAGAAAATTAGTGAAAAATAGAGATTCACAAACAATGAATTTGAGATTTTTTTTTTTTAATTTTTTGTTAAACTTTTAATAAATTGCCATTAGATCCTGCAAGTTTCATGATTTCAATTAATTAGACATGTTTTTTGATAAATATATTTGTTTAATGTAACCATTAAAATAGAGTTTTGAAAAATTAAAATAGAATTTAGGAAAAAATAAAACAGATTTCATAGGACCTCTTTATTTCATTTGTGTCTTTGTTTTATTGAAGTTGTCCTTTAGTTTGTTACTTGCATCTAGGTTCTTATTATTAATAACAAAGATAAAATAACAAAAAATGACTGTCATGATATAAATTGTTGTTGTGAAATAAAATGACTATATCATGAAATAAGATTTGGCTTTATCCTTTAAGCTAACTTACCAATATAGCAAAGATCTCTGCATACCTGTAGGCATGATAGTTGTTCACCATAATCCTATGTAGTGGCACTGGCATGTGATTATTATTATTTTATTTTATTTATTTATTTATTTTTTTGGTAGTATTTTTAGTTCAGTATTAGTATTGTGATGTATTGTATCGAAGTCAAACTTTTTGGTATCGTGACAATACTAGTTTGAACAAAAAAAAAAAAAAAAGAAACATGCATGTGGGTAGGACTAGTACTATATATCTCGTCAGCCACATTCAGGGTGTCCCGTCTGTGAAAGTGTCTTCTTCCGTCGTTCCTCTTCTGCTTATAACAGTGGCCGCCTTTGTCGTTGTTAAATGGGGCATGAGAGGACAGTAAGAGGGTGACACTGGAAAGGATGAAGTGCTGGAGATACTCTCCGGCTGCTGGATTAAGATAGGCAGCTGTTATTTTCAGGTTCAGACGTTGGACGGTTGGAATCTCGGATCGTGTGGTATTTTTTTAAAGGGATAGTTCACACAAAAATTTCAATTCTATCCTTATTAATTACTCACCCTCATGTCGTTCCCAATAAGTCCTTTGTTCATCTTTGGAACACAAATTAAGATGTTTTTGATGAAATCTGAGAGCTTTCTGACCCTGCATAGACAGCAATGCAGCACGTTCAGGGACCAGAAATGTAGTAAGGACATCATTAAAATAGTCCACGTGACATCAGTGGTTCAACCGTAATGTTATGAAGCTATGAGAATACTTTGTGTGCACAAGAAAAACAAAAACAAAACAACTTTATTAAACAATTTCTTCTCTTCTGTGCACAACCAGACAAAAAAACATGTATTAAAAATGAAAAATATGCTTAATTTTGATTTCATGCTGATTTCTTGTTGATTTAAGCAACATTCATGTCTGTAAGGCTGTGGAAATGCTGTGTTTGTTTGTGTTTGTGGAAGACAGGGAGTAGCGTCTGTTTTTAAGTATAAAATCAGGTCAGGACGGATTTTTGTAAATATTTAATGGAAAAGCTGCAGTGGGATTCAGTGGCTGTTATAGTGAATCTCTTTAATTTGCCCTGAAACTGCACTCACACAGTTATGTTCAGTATTCAGATGATTTGTGATTTTGCTAGGGCTGATATACATATATAGGGAAGGGCAATATGACCAAAATCTTATATTACGGTATGAGTAATTTTAATTTTACAGTATTTTTTTTTTTTCTTTAAATAAGGTCTTTATGATATCAAAATGTTTAATACCATAAAAATTTTATCATTCTTGTCACCAGTGTCAATATCAGAAGAAATACTAGCCTAAATAAAAAAAAAAAAAAACTAACCAAAGCTCACTGAAGACAAGTAACCAGTCAGTGATTAAATAAGAATAAGAAACTTATTACAACCAGTAGGACACACACACACACACACACACACACACACAAAATACAGTAGAACAAATAAATATGAAATACTACTAGGGTTGTAACAGTTTAAATTATTTGTGGTTTGGTTTGTATCACAGTTTTAGAGTCACGGTTTCCATAGGGTTAGGTACAGGGCTCTACGCTTGCTTTTCTTTAAAAAATGTAGGAGCACAGTCAAAATTTCAGGAGCACCTTCTAATCAATAATCAAAAAATCTGATAAAAAATTAGCCTTCCTCTTACGAGGTGATATTTGACTCCTTAAAGTGATTTACAGGGGAATTTTGTTTTCACCTTTGTAATGGCATTTACTTTATTAAAAGTCTTTTATGTCAAGTTTTTAGAAAATTATATTTTATAACCTTTTTAAAATGTCTAATTAAACAACAGAATAAGAACAAGTAGAATAAGTTACCAATCAAATGAAATCAGTATTAACACAATTCATTTGTACTACAGGGGTGGCACAGAAAAACACAAAAGTGGCATGTAGGTGTATTTTCATGGGTTTAATGAGGCTTAGAGGCTACATGAGTGCAGTCAAATTCATAAATTCATGTTGAGATTATTGTTTTAAATATAACATTTTGAATACAGAAATATTAAATGATTTAAATAACTGAAAAGATACTTTAAAAATTAAAGTAAAACTGCCAGTAGGTGGCAGCAAGTCACTGATTTAATTATTGAATCATTCATTCATTTGATTCATTCAAACAGCTGATTCATTCAGGAATAAAGCAAGTGACTCTCTTTATAAATGTGAAATTGAATCATTGACTCACTAGATTCCTTTAAAACGCACGTTCATTCATAACGAAACACCACTGTGTTTGACTTGAATCAAACTATTTTTGATGACGAAACAAAGCAAAATCAGGCAATAGTGTTATAGTCAGACAATGTAAGTCACTTAATATTAACTTCTTGTTTATTTAACTGTTGTATTAAATCATATCTCATTTACAAACTCCTTTAAAATCATTAAAAGTTGTCACTCATCTTAGTTCATCGCGATCTCACAAAGTTCCATTATAATCAGTGAAGCTCTCTACACTGCACAGTGAATCTCTTATTTACACTCCTTATACACTTTGTTTGTTTAACACATAGAAACCTTTGAAGCTCCCCTCAGTGCAAACAAATAAGCTGACCGGGTCAGTCTTGCTGTTGTTGTAATGAAGACTGGATCGCAATTCATATGTGAATCGTTTTTCCACACTCGCCACCAACTGGACAGGGGTGGCAATTACAGCTACGATTTTACTATAGATCACCCTCAGTGTAATCTGTCAAAAGGACGGACAGCCTTCAGATTTTTTTCATCACTGATAAAAAAATTCTGTCAATGACGGACAATTTTCGATTAACGCGACCTCTGATTTATATGTATCGTATATATACATAGTGTACGTCCAACAAATACTTTCACTTTCAAACTCGCTAAATCCCAGCCTCAGCCCAATCAGAAGTACCGGTACTTAGGTAGAAACCTATACATAAGAGCCTGATAAAAATGCTTATTTTAAAGAAAAACGTCAGATGGGCTTAGAGGCTTTTGCATCTGAACTCATCTGAATATATATATGTACAGAAATTATTCATGCTCCCTGAACCAATTGCAATTAATTAAGAATTAATCGATTTGCATATTATGTAAATCAACTGCCAGCCCTAGTTTTTTTGCATAAAAATAAAATAAATACAGCTCTAAATTGCTCTGCTCTGTATGAAACCCACATTTAAAAGTGACCCCAGTCCCTCCCCCACCCCTGTGCTGCATGTGTGTATGTAAATGTGTCCACATGTGCGAATCTGCCTCATCATTATTCAACCCGAGCAGCCGCGGTCATGTGACTGCTTAGGCTGAGAGGGAGCGAACGACAGAAGGACTACAAAGAGAGGAATGCAAAGAGAGGAAATTCATAAAGCAAAAACAAAGTGTGAAAGATTAAGGGCTGATGAACGAGGAAGGGGATCTCAGATATAATGTCACACCTCAGCTGCAGACAGGAAGCTGCTTATTAATATAAAGAGAATTAGGCCTGCAGGACACACTGTTAGCTTTCATTAGTGAGGTTTGAACACACAAGGGGGGTGCGAACATGTGTGAGTGTTTTAATATGTTTGCACAGGTGTTATCTTTATCAAACAGTGTCTACATTTTTTCCCCCTCCATGTCGCTATGTGTCGTACTAATGATGTGTGTGCTAGACGTGTTAATGAGTTATCAGAATATCTGTGTGCACATGTGTCCTTCATCTCTCCTCCAAGAACAAGATGGAGAGATTAGGTCTCTTTTTGATGACATCACAGAGACTGAATGGAGCTTCCCATGAGCCTGCTGGGCTGAGTTGCCATGGTAATCTATATAGATCACCCTGGATTCCCATTTATGGTTTCTTTGCAGGCATGACTGTGACCACACGCACACACACGCACGCATCACAGCTCAAGAAAATGACTCACCTTGGCAGTGATGCTCTGAGATTGTTTCTTTTATTAGACAAGCATCACTATTACGAATGCTGTGCTTTAACACTAGAACATTCGGTGCGGGCTTGCATAGTAACTGCATAGCAACTCAATAAAAACACACACAGGAAACCTAAGGCAGTCACATTAGTACAACTTAAGTGATGATTTGCAGGCAAAGAGTTGATGTCGCTATTGATCCATGTGGTGAATTCGCATTCAGTTGCGCTAAATTGACTCTGGTGTGAAAAACATGTCGCAGTATTTTAGATTGCACAGTTTCTATAGAGATAACAAGCTTCCCGCCGAATTTGCTTTCTAATTAGCTCCTGAGGAAAGTAATAAAGCTGCTAAATAATACTGAATGGATGCTAGGAGTCGTTTTCATGATGTAAGCTCGACTGATGTGACCTGGTAGAATTAACGCTACATTTGATTGACATACTGAAAACCACTCGGAACACATTAGCAAACCACATAATAACATAGTAAAAACCTCTATGAACACCTTAACGAATGCATAGCAACCGGTGTTGTGGGTAACACATTACAAGTAATGTGAGTTATGTAATCAGATTACTTTTTTTCAAGTAACACAAAAATATCTGAGGTACTTTTTCAAGTAAGTAACACTAGTTACTTTGTTTATCCATTTATTGACTGACAGCTTTATGTGATTATGTGAATATGCATTTACTCATCTCACTTGCACAAAAACAGATTCAGTATTCCTCAAAATTAATAAAAACAGTGAAATGCAAACTTGAATATGATGTATACCTGCAATAATTAAATATGTTAAATAACACAAATATCCGTGACGTCACTTGTAGGTTTCTGAAGAGCATTTTTGAAGCCTAAAGTGGGCGGAGCTGACCGCCGTCATCTTGGCAGTGTGTCACAGCGTGTCACTCCCGGATAATCGAAAATGGGCAAAAAGGCAGGATGTGGGTGAAGCTGAGGTGCCTGGTTGCTAAAACCACACCCGCCTAACTCGACAGTAGTGACAGTAATGCTGCCATGAGAAAAGCCAAGGAGAAACCAAGGCAGAACACAGTATAACATCAGTTACCGCACTTTGACTTTGTTTTGGAACGCTCAAATTGAATTACGGTGCTCTGCATTTGTTTAGCCGTTCATCAATGTTACTGTGCCGCCCTGGAGTTATACACTATGCTGCCTTTGCTTTACTGTCTATTAAAGTATGGCGCGTTTAAATGACGGTGTAGCCTAACTTGTGTACTTTCATACATCTGCCTGCACTTCATTAGACAGACAAATGAGATAGATCGCGATCTAACAAATTGCTCCATATAACAAAGCACTGTAAGCAAGCAACGACTAGATAACTTGGCAATAATAATTAATCGTAGATTATCTTTAATGTTTTTTTTTCCT
Organism: Cirrhinus mrigala; assembly: GCA_036247105.1. NCBI lineage: Eukaryota > Metazoa > Chordata > Actinopteri > Cypriniformes > Cyprinidae > Cirrhinus > Cirrhinus mrigala. The sequence continues at coordinate 20,033,624 of CM070017.1, forward strand.
TTTTATAATGCAGATTATTCACTCTGTGCCAGCTGTCAGTCTGGGGCTGCCCACTTCTGCACGTGTGAGGACTCGAATGCCGTGTCAGCGTAGCATGTATTACACATAAAATCAGTAAGAGTTAGCAATTAAGTCCCTTTCCTACCTTTTGTTGTAACTCGATAAAATCTGAGGTTTTCACAGGGTATGATGATTTTCTGTAGGCACTATATCTTTAGCAACGAAAGTGAATGAAAGTGAATAGCACATGACAGGCACAATACTGGTATAAACATAAATATCTATTGGTGCAATATGTGTCACACACAATGGCTTTTTCAAATTTATCCACTTTATATGTATATAGTGTTTTTAAAGAACTCAGTTTTCATTGACAAAAACGCTGTCTTAGTGTTAGACAGAAGGCCAAAACTGAGAGAAAAAGGTGCGTTTTCAAGCAAAAACATATTAGTGTGGACAAGGCCTTAGCAGTTTATTGGCACCAAGCACTGCTAGCATTTTTAGAGAAATTAAGAGTGATGAGTGTTTCATCCATGTGGGATGAACTGTTTAAAGGGTTAAAGGAATAGTTCGGCTAAAAATGACAATTTGACGTTAATTTACTTAATTTTTAGCTGAAACTGTGGTCCTTGGTGATTCATAAACTGCAAGTCAGTGGCTTTGAGAATTAAAAAAAAGAATATCAAAGAACATAAAATGAATACTTGTGGCTCTTAATGATACATTGAGGTCTTATGAAGCGAAACAATTGGTTTGTGCAAGACGTTGAACATTACTTTCAGCAGGAGTGTTTCCTCCAAGGGGGCAAGGGAGGCAATGCCTCCATTGCGCTTTAATTGGATATGATCGGTTATGATTGAATGTGATTGGTTCATGCGATAAATCCCACCTCTTGTTTTCGTGTGAGCTCTCGGTCTGAATGAAGAAAATGATGCCCTTATTGACTAATTATAAAGTAAGTAAACTTATTATAAAGTAAATAAACAACTCTCCCCCTTAGATGTCGCTGCTTTGTGTCACATCAAAATTAAAAACATGAAATGGCCTGAAAACGTGATGACTGTGTCAGTTTTTAGTGAGAATTCAGCTTGATTAAATGAAAGACGTATCTTTGTGCCTGTGACAATGTTTACAGGGCTTTTATGACGATGACCCAAAAATAAGTTGACTATTAAAAAGAACTGCTGAACATCAGTTCACAAATAAGAAATGGACAAGTTCAATAGCCCGCCTAGTTGGCAGAGGCTATTTACACTAACTCCGCCCACCAACGTGTGATTGTGAGAGTCAGCATTACAAAAGAAGGTCGTTAAATAACAGCTCCAGTGGCGTAGACGGTAAAGTATCATTTTCGAGCCAGGTTCGAATCCGCATTTGCCGAACTTTGTTTATATATGCACTGTTGTGATCGAGCCAAACAACCCTGCAGCATATGCTGGCCTCTCCTATGATCCCCTGGGCTCCCTCACGTGGATGCTCATATGTATGTGTAGGATGTTCCAGTGCATAATGATAATCTCTTCACATGTGATCCGCATCTCATCTGGCCTAAAAGCTCCTAAAGACTTGTCCTTCTCTTGATAGAACCCTTAATATCATCCCTCCATAATGCCATCGTTCTTTCTCCGCTCAGGTACAGGCGGATCATCTCACAGTCATCTATGCCTTTAAAATGAATTGGTCTGGTTTTGCTGAGGGCTGTAGCCAGATGTTACTCTAAAGACGTGTAACCGATTATGTGTGAGTGGTGGTTTACCCTGCTAAAGCGTATGAATGAGCACTCTGGATCTGATCTGGATTCAGAGCCAAAGGCTAGTGAGACTTTGGCTTTACAAGGGACTAAAGCAATGTCATTTATGTTCTGAGGAGAACTAGCAGCAGGCCACGTTAGTTGTCATGGAAACTGTCTGCTAAGGTTAAGTTCAGGCAGACGGCTGCTTATTTTGGGATGTCATCCATTGGTGGTGTGAGTGGGAATGAGGGTCTGTCTGTTATGGCCTCAGTGCTGCATGTAATTAAAGTAAATTTATAAAAACACTTGTAATTTAACAAAAAAATCTCATGCTATCAGAGAAATAAATTACCTTTGCAAATATATGAATATTAATAATAATAATAACTGTTTTCTGTTTTGCAGAGAAACGATGAGGAAGCCGTGCTGGACAGGGGTGGGACTCGGTCCATGCTCAACACAAATTTTGAAAAAGAGGAGTTGGAAGGTAATTTTAGCTTTTTAAACACACACTTTAAACCTGGAGTCAAACACACTGCCTGATGAACTATTAAAATATATATATATATATTTTTAAAAAACATTTATTTAAATTGATCATATCAGCACAATATATTTGTTTATTTATATATTTATTCCATTTTTTGCTTTTTTGTTGTGTTGCATGTAACTCAAATCTTAAAAACCTTTCTAAATCTTAGCTAAAATTGCAAAAAAAAAAAAAAAAGAACATAAAAATTAGGCTAATAAGTGAATTTTTTCAGGACTTTCAATAATTATTAATATTAATTATATTAATTATTAATGAATGAATTATATTGATTATTGATTGATTATACTAATTCATTACTAATACTAATACTAATATTAACTGATGTTAATTCAACATTAATTCAATAAATAATATTTTTCAATAATTCAATTTTGACTTTGAATAATTATTGAATAGACTATTATACATGTTAATTCAGGAATTTGACTGAGAAGGTCTGTTAATTAAGTAAACCATACACTTTCTTCTTTTAGGCCTGAAAGTTTGAAAAGTGTAGAACCTTTCTAGCTTAAATTGCAAAAACATAACATAAAAATAAATAAGTGAATTTTTCAATTATTATTTAATAATTATTAATATAGTAATAATAATTATTAATATAAATTATGCACTAAATTTGTGTTATTTGATGGATTATGAAAGCTAATGTTATCTACCCAATAGAAATTAGATGCTTTCTCTTTTTCTTGTGCTTATAGTTTTTGGTTACTATCCCAATATTAATTATTAAAGCAGCATAAAGTTGAAACATTATTAGGTCCAGAAGAGGGTGTGTTGTACACCATATTTGCTTTTAACAGACATTTGGTATGCTATAAACACAAGCTCTCAAACGTTTTGTAGAAGGGTGCCCTAATTTTCAGACAACGGAGGAGTAGAGAGGAAATGAATCTGCTGTTTGACATTAGCTGTTCTTAGTCCTGAGGAAATATTCCATTTAGAGAAACATTTCATTCCAGCTCCTTCACACACACACACACACACACACACACTTGGAGCCAGAGAGTGTCTGTGCCTGAAGAGCCTCTTCATTTCATCCTCATCTTAACTTAACCCTTGAGAAGACCCCCAGTTGCAGAGAAGTGTCAGTCTCTGCCATTTCTGTCAAGATAATGTACTCATGTCTTTCTTTCTTCAGTTGTAAAGACATGTTCTTTGAGGAAAACATTTCAGGATTTCTCTCCATGTAATGTACTTCTATGGTGCTCCCGATTTTGAACTTCCAAAATGCAGTTTAAATGCAGCTTCAAAGGGATCTAAACGATCCCAGCCAAGGAGGAAGGGTCTTATCTAGCAAAACAATTGGTTATTTTCTAAAAAAAAATTACAATTTATATACTTTTTAACCTCAAATGCTCATCTTGTCTAGTTCTGCATGAACTCCGTGTATTCCAGTTCATGACAGTTAGGGTATGTCGCAAAGCTCCCATCTCATTTTCTCCTCCATCTTCAAAATCGTCCTACATAGCTGCAGAAGTACCAATCCAGTGTTTACAAAGTGAACATGCAAAGAAGGTCAAACACCCTTTACCAAAAAAGGTAAAACAGCGATGTAGGACGATTAGTTTTGTTTTTGATGGGAACGTGCCAACGAATACACAAAAAAATGGAAGAGGGGGGCGGGGTGAGCAGTAGCTCATTATCATTTAAAGAGACATGCACCGAAACAGCTCGCTGTAAAGAGATCGATTTTTGACAAGGTAAAAATTCTTGAGGAATTTTAACCAAAGTAATGTTCAAATATTGAGGGTACAATTTGGCGATTTCTAATTATATCAGAATGCAGGATGCAGGATCACTGATGTAAAAGAAAGTGATTCAGCTTTGTATGAAGTACCACATGGCCACACAAACCCACACCTCAAGGCTGCTGGGGGAAGATATCAGCGAAGGTAATGAGATAAAAACACACGTGTGTGTGTTTGCCTCAGCCCTGGAGGTCTTTATCACTTATTTAGAGGCTAAATTGCACGACTGAGTGAGCCAGTGAAACTAAAGCTCATTAGAGTGTGTATCTCTAAAAACTGAGACGATGGTGGTATTAAAAACTGATGAGGTGATTCAGAAGACGCAGTCAGCATGGACCATATTTCTATATGGAGATCACATGCTCTGCTTTGATCACCATCTGTCTGTTTCACACACTTAAGTTGTGACGTAAAAGTCTGTTTTGTGGCTCCTGCTTCTCTGTGTCAGTGCCCAGGGCTGGAATCACACACGCACATGTATGTGCTCTCTCTCTTCCTGCAGACACACACTGTCAGGCTGCATCTCAGTTAAGAGAGAGACAGAGAGCTGGAGGGACAGAGAGAGAGAGATGGATTTAATGCTATAGTTTAATCTTAGACTGTAAACAAGAACAGAAACACAAAGTACAGAACCGCCGAATCTGATTATATGACTGCAGGGATTGGATCTTGCACAACAGAACATCTGCTGGACACTTTAAGATGAAGGAATAAAAGAAACATTTCTCATTAAAGGAGCAGTTCACCCCAAAAAAAACATTTTGTCATTATTTGCTGACACTCATGTTGATTCTGTATAGATATTTAGGGGCCAAGCACCGAAGGTGAGAAGGCACCTCTTGTATCCGTTAGATTTCTCCGTATTATTCTCACTCCGTCTCTTCCGCTCTCAAGTCTATCTCAGCCCATAGAACAGTTTTCGGGAAAGTTATGAAATTTGGAATGCTGATAGAGGACAGACTCAACATTAACCATAGCAAGTTTGGAGTCTCTAACTCAAACTCTGTAGCGCCACCACTTGTCCAAATTTTCACTCATGTTTATGAACCGTAATGTCTAGAAGGAAATCCTTGGGTCATGCCGATTCTAATGAACACCGGAATGTAAAAATCTAACGGTTTAGTTTTTCGCTATTTTTAATAGTTTGAAAAACCTACTTTTTCAAACTCGTCCTAGGCGGTTTGTCTGATTTTGACCAAATTTGGCTCATCTTCAGACCATGATGGCAAAAAGTTGTGGAAAGAAAGTTGATTAGTCAATACGTTCTTGAATAATGTGTGAACGAATTTGACAAAGAGCACGCAAAAAGGATGTGAGGCTATATCTCTGCAACGATTTGGCATATTGACACCAAACTTGGTGTGTGTTATAACAACCATGACATGAGGCTACCTGCACAGTTTCGGAGCAGCACCACCTAGTGGTCAGGAGATATGAAAAATGGCTATTTTTGATTATAACTTCTGAATGGTTTGGCCAAAAATCACAAAAATTGTGTTTTTACATTCAGTGTAGCATGCCGAGTTGAACCCAGTTTTTCCATATCAGCCATTTTGGGCATCGGCCATTCTCAGTTTTGTCGTAAAATGCTATATTTTACTAATGCATTGGCGTATCGATACGAAACTCAGTATGTGTGTTTAGCACCATGCTCTGACAGTACTCAAAAAGCCACCTTGTGGCCAAAAGTTCTAAAGACATTTTTAAAAATGCTAATAACATTTGATTAATTTGGCCTACTGTAATGAGAATGATCTCAATATATTTCTTGGGTCATGCTGAGAACATAGATACCAATTTTGTCAGCTGAACTTCCTGTCCACCATTTTTATTCATGTTGAAAACCTACTTTTTCAAACTCCTCCTAGACTGTTGGTCCAATTTTCACCATATTTGGCTCAGATCATCTTCAGACCATGCTGACAAAAAGTAGTGGATTTTGTGTCGATATATGAAACGTTTATGGTTTAACACATCAACGAATTTGCTGGAATCATGCCAAACAGTTGACGTATTGACACCAAACTTTGTGTGTACCATTGTCACCTCACACTGACCACGCCACTTCAATCTGGTAACAGCGCCACCTATTGGTCAAGAGTGATAAACCATTCATTAAAGGAGAAGTCCACTTCCAGAACAACAGTGTACAAATAATTTACTCACCCCCTTGTCATCCAAGATGTTCATGTCTTTCTTTCTTGAGTCGTAAAGAAATTATGTTTTTTGAGGAAAACATTTCTGCATTTTTCTCCAAATAATGGACTGATATGGCGCCCAGATTTTGAACTTCCAAAATGCAGTTTAAATGTGGCTTCAAACAATCCCAAATGCGGTTGTAAACAATCCCAGCCGAGAAAGAAGGGTCTTATCTAGCGTAATGATCAGTTATTTTAATACAAATAATACAATTTATTTACTTTTTAATGCCAAACGCCCATCCCATGTTCTCCCTCAACTTTGAAATCGTCCTATATCGCTGTTTTACCATTTTTGTTAAGGGTGCTTGTCCTTCTTTGCATGTTCACTTTGCAAAGACTGGGTCGGTACTTCTGCAGCGATGTAGGATGATTTTGAAATGATTTTTGAAGTTGAGGGAGAAAATACGATTGGAGTTTTTTGACACACCCTAACTGTCTTGAGCCAGAATACATTGAGTTCAGGGAGAGAAAGCCAAGACGAACATTTGAGATTAAAAAGTATTTAAATTGTATTTTTTTAATGAAAATAACTGATCGTTTCACCAGATAAGACCCTTCTTCCTCAGCTGGGATGATTTACAACCTCATTTGGGATCGTTTGAAGCCGCATTTAAACTGCATTTTGGAAGTTCAAAATCAGGGCATTAAATCAGTTGCTCCATGCCAAGCTTAGCTCCTTATTTTGCCTCTGATTGTGCTTGGCCCCTTAATTGCTGCTTGCAGCTATATTTTGTTTAGAATGTTTTTGTGATAACTCGCCTCTTCTGTTTGTCCCTGGCAGGCCACCGTACCCTTTACATTGGAGTGCATGTACCTCTGGGTCGGAGGTCACACAGACGGCATCGTCACCATGGACACCGCCACAGGAAGAGGTCACGGGAGAGAGACTCTGGAACCGAGGATGGGAGAGAATCGCCTTCATACAGTAAGACTGTCAGGATAAATAAAAAATTGAAGGAGTCCAAAAGAACAGAGATAACAAATGAAATCTCTCTCTGTTTCTCTGTAGCAGACACACCGTCTCAGCGCGTACAGTTCCTGCTGGGAATGGAGGATGACGAGGAACACATTCCTCACGCTCTCTTCACCGAGCTGGACGAAATCTGCCTGAAAGAGGGAGAGGATGCGGAATGGAAAGAGACGGCCAGGTACAAATGCACACACAATATGAATACACAAATAGGCAGGGACAGTTAAGGAAAAATAGAATTGTGAGAAAATTATCAACGTTATATTAGTACAACAAAAAATGGATATTATATATATGTAAACTGTTCTACAATGTGAATGTATTTTTTTTTTTATTATATTGTTATTAATATAATAAGTTACCAATATTATAGAAATAATAATTACTTATTAAAATAGTAATTAATATTAATTACTCTTTAAATGTTACTTAGTAAAATTAATAATATAATAAATAACGGCATATAGTTATAAAATAGAACTGTTTTATATTAAATATGATAAAACGTTACATATTATTAATGGTTTTTATTTATATATTCTAAATCCATTTATAATTAAAATGATTAAACATGTAAATTTATATTTTTGTCACAATTCTAGCACAGTATTATAGTATAACATGAATGTATTTTGACCTACAAAAAATAATTAAAAAAATTAATATTAATTATTTTTTAAATATTACTTATTAGTATATATACAGGGGTTGGACAATGAAACTGAAACACTCGCCAATATAGTATTGGAGGTTTCATGGCTATATTTGCGCTGTCTGGTGCCCAATCTTCACTTATTGTACATTACACCAGTTAGAGCAGAGTGTAAAGTTTCATTATGTGCACCCAATGGTTCAAACATTGTACCTTGAAGGTAGTGCTCTGTATCAGGATAATAATGCACCAATACACACAGCAAGACTGGTGACAGACTGGTTTAATGAACATGAAAATTAAGTTGAACATCTCCCATGGCCTGCATAGTCACCAGATCTGAATATTATTGAGCCACTTTGGGGTGTTTTGGAGGAGCGAGTCAGGAAACGTTTTCCCACATCAGCATCACATAGTGACCTGGCCACTGTTCTGCAAGAGGAAAATGGCTCAAAATCCCTCTGGCTGCTTTGCAGGACTTGTATTTGTCACTCCCACGATGAAATGATGTTGTATTAGCTGCAAAAGGAGGCCCAATATCATACTAATTGTGATCTAAAACCAGGTGTTTCAGTTTCATTGTCCAACCCCTGTATATATATATATATATATATATATATATATATATATATATATATATATATATATATATATATATATATATATGTATTATGTTTAATGATAAAATGTAATGTTACATATTATTAATTATTTCTTTATACTCGAAATTTATTTATTATGACAAAGATTAAAAATGTAAAATTATATTGTTATCAAAATTATAGTGTAGGATTATAGTGTAACATAAATTTATATTGAGCTACAAAAATAATTTATAAAATTAATATGAATTACTTTTTAAATATTATATATATTTATTATATATATTATTAGATATTTTCTATTATATAAAGATAGTAATAAATAACTATATACATAGTTACAAAATAGAAATGTATTATTAAATATGCTAAAATGTTATGTTAAATATTATAATTTTTTTATTCATTTATAGTATAAATATATAATTAAAATGACTTATAATGCAATATTATATTAGTATCAAAATTATAGTAGTGTTATAGTATGAACTACAAAAATAATTTATAAAAATTATTATTAATTACTTTTTAAATATTACTTATTAAAACAATGATATATATATATATATATATATATATAGTTCTAAAATAGAATTGTATTATAGTAGATATTATAAAATATAATGTTACATATTATTTTTTATTTATTTATTTCATAAATATATTATTAAAATGATTGAACATAAAATTATATTATTATCAAAATTATAGTATGGTATTATAGTATAAAATGAATGTATATTATACTACAGAAATAATTTAAAAAATGTATTTTAATTACTTTTTAAATATTACTTATTAAAATATAATAATGTAATAAATAACTATATATATATAGTTATAAAATAGAAATGTCATGTTAAATATGAAATAATGTAATGTTAAATATTATACATTTTTATATATTTATATTTTACATTTATTTATTATTAAAATTATTAAAAAATGAAAATTATTGTTATAGTATAGTATAGTATAGTATAAAATGAATTTATATTGACTTAATATATAGTTATAAAAAAGAAATATATTATTAAATATAATAAATCAAAAATCAAAATTATAGTATTTTATACTATAAAATAGTATAATATTATAGTAAACATAAATTTAAATTGAACTAAACAAAAAAAGTCCAACACACACCACTACAAACACTGTCAGAAACAAACAGCAGAGTGAGATTACTACAAAAAAAAAGGGGTTTCAAGTCATTTGTGGTTTGGAATAGCAGTCAGGCTTATATCCATTACAGCTAATGCAATACAAGTTTGTGGTATTGAGAAAACTAATTTAATAGTCATTCTGATTCACTCTCTCTTTTTTCCCACTCTTCCCCTTATCTTCTTTCTCCTGTCCCCAATTTGTCTGTAGATGGCTGAAGTTTGAGGAGGATGTCGAGGATGGAGGAGAGAGGTGGAGTAAGCCATATGTGGCTACTCTTTCCCTTCACAGTCTGTTTGAGCTGCGGAGCTGCATCCTCAACGGCACCGTCATGCTGGACATGAGGGCCAACTCACTGGAGGAGATCGCAGGTACGATTGTTCAACATTGTCCAGACTAGATCTTCTGAAGGCCTTCCTCGCAGATCCAAAGCAATGAGCATTTTAGTCACTAGGATGAGAAGGATAAAGACTGAAAATATTAAAAGTATATATGATCCCTAAATGTATTTACTGTCGCTTTTGATCTATGTGATGTGCCCTTGCTAAAAAAATGAATTAAATTTGATAGTGTACATGATATATGATTTGCTTTATTGTCTTTTATTTTTTAAGATATGGTTTTGGACCAGCACGAGATGTCAGGTTCTTTGGGAGAGGAGGTGAGGAAGAAGGTCCGAAATGCTCTCCTTAAACAGCACCACCATCAGAACCAGAAGAAACTGGCTAATCGGATCCCCATCGTACGCTCTTTCGCAGATATCGGCAGAAAGCAGTCTGAACCGCACTCAATGGATAAGAATGGTACTGCTCCACATGCTCCAGCAAATGCATTGCTCTACATTTGCCATGCATCTGTCTTATTTTCGTGTTTGATTGTGTGCCTGTCTGTGTATCCCAGCTATCATCACAACCCATCCGCCCCCCAGTCTCCTTTCCTCTCTCTGGTCTAGGTTCAGCCACAGTGTGAGAAACAGACAGGTGCTCTTATGTCCAGCCTGGTCCCTCCACTGTCCCAAGTGTCTGTCAGCTCCTCATAAACCCCACACATGCCCTTCCGCCCCTCCTGTTCCAGCTACCCCCCTCATCCGACCCAAAAAAACCCATATTCCCTTCAGCAAGCGACTAAGCCCGCCAAAAGGCTACCACGTCATCCCTACCCTCGACCTTGAAGAAGAGCCACCATCAGGCAATATGATCATAGATTCACCTGTACTCTAATGGTGCGGTCACATTAGCGAAATTTTGAGAGCAAAAAGGGTCCAAATTCAGTAGAGTAGCAATGTATGAAGCACAGCTGACACAGAAGTCAGCTTTCTGTTGGTCAGTGCAACAAATTTATGTGACCAACTTAAATCTGATGCAACATCTGGGTGAGAAATTCCTGAGCATGTGGATTCCTATTATTTTGCTTGCGAAAAATTTGGTGAACAGCACTAAATGTGACTGTACCTTAACACATAGATATGGAATATCTAGATACCGCATTCGGATGATACCATGTCAGTTCATTTGCATATGCTTAGGAGCAGATCTTGGCTTTTCCAATATGGTCGACTTGCAAATGTATCATGGTAATCAGCAACAATTTATGCAGTCATTTAGGTATTCCATATGAATTCTCTAACTAACAATAAACTTGTCCTTAGTGTGTCATTTAACCACTTAGCTTTGCATTTAACCATATAGGAAGTAGTATTAGGAGTTGTAGTAGACTTAAATATCCAACCTCATCTAATTGTTTCTTCACTACTTCTAGATTTAACTTTTAAATTCAAATTAGATATAGACAATGCTAGACGGTTTGTAATTGACATCCTTAAAGGATTATTTCACTTTCAGAATAAAAAATTCCTGATAATTTACTCTCCAGTGTCATTCAAGATGTTCATGTCTTTCTTTCTTCAGTCGAAAAAAAATCCAAGGTTTTTGAGGAAAACATTCCAGGATTTTTCACTTCATATAGTGGACTTTAATGGTGATCAACGGGTTGAAGGTCCAAACTGCAGTTTCAAATGCAGCTTCAAAAGACTCTAAATGATCCCATATAAGGAATCTTGAGGGTCTTGTCTAGCGAAACGAAAAAAATTGTATACTGTATAACCACAAACGCTCATTTTGCACTAGCTCGGTGATGTGCATCCGCGACTTTTACGCATTGCGTAATCATGTTGGAAAGGTCACAAGCGGTTAGTTCTTCGTCTGTGTACTCCAGTTCAAAAAGGTAGGGTAGTGCGAAAAACGCCATCTCATTTTCTCCTCCAACTGCAAAATCGTCCAACATTGTTGTTTTACCTTTTTTGCAAAGGAAGTTTAGGCCCCAATATACTTCAAAATCGAAGAACAAACTGATGAACTATGACTTCATTTTGAACAAAATCAGGCCGAAACAAAGTTCGTTTTGAGTTGGTTTCCGCAGTTCGAAACAGCTCACCAAAGCAAACTTTCTGGGGGAGCTCGTTTTGGCTCCTAAACACCTTTGAGCTACCATTGGTGGTGTTGGCGGTGGCGATTACGCAATTGGTGGGTGTGTTTTGGAACTCGATCTGGAATTCGACGTGCAATTTATTTTATTTTTTTCCCAGTTTGTTTGTCATTCAGCGGAGGTCAGACAGTAGAACAACATCACCAGTCACTAGCAACATGAATACACAGTGTTGAATAGCTGAGCTGGTACAAATGTATCCGCGCCTGTACGACCGCTCACAGAGAGACTTGGAGAAGGTATTTAATTCCTAGAAAGAAATTGCAACGAAGCTTGGTGTCAATTATCTAGAGTTATGCAAAGCAACGTGAAATGAATGAAAAGAAAGAGTGGAGATAAGGCGACAAGTACCAAATGACGTGTTTCAAATAAATGTTGTTACACAGTACTGCTGCTAGGGATGGGCGGATCGATCCTGAAGTATCGATACTTTCGATACTGACGTTGTATCGAAAGGATCGATCCTAACATAATAAATATCGATTTCTAAAGTGCATTTATAACCATTAATTTAATTTATTTAGCAAGAAATTAGAGTGGCATAAAAATAAGCTTATAAGAGGAGCAATATACTATTAGCGAATTATTGTGTAGGATAGAATTTCCTGCTATCGGAACCCACGCAAATGCTGAAAGACAGAACTAATCAATCACAGATAGCGTTCGCTGCTGACGCTACGCTTACAGTGCTTGTTCAAATAGGGCAATAGAAGCAGCAAACTATTTATAACAACGTAATAATCAGAAATTATGTTTCTTGAGGAACAAATGATATTAGAATGGATTTATGAAGGATCCTTTGACAGGAAGACTGGAGTAATGATGTGAAAATTCAGCTTTTTCCCACAGCTGCTTTTTAAATTACAATTTTCAAAATATAAAATAGAACATAGTTTATTATAATAGTTATATTTCCCATTATTGCCGTTTTTGCTGTATTTATAGTTACATAAGTTTGCAGCCTTATTTGTTAGCATGTTAAAAGGACAATTAACAAAAATCGTACTGACCTCAATCTTTTGAACAGTATAGTGTACATGTAAGTATTTATTTAATTAGTTAACTATTTGTGCTAAAGTTCACCTTTAGGGGTACAACAGGCCTGGAGCTATTACAAAAAATTAACCATGGTTTTACTACAGTAACCAATTTACCACATATTTGTAGTAAAAGGCAGTAACAACAAATTTACCATGGTTAACACTTTCTCTCTCTTCTTTCAGCTTGCTTCCTTTTTACCATGGTTAACACTACAGGAAAAATTATTTCGCCTTAAAATTTGTCGCAAAAATCATTGTAATAATAATTAATAATGCTAATAAGATTTCATTTATTTTTATTTTAATGTAATTTAGTACTTCTGTAACTCTCTGGTTGTTTTTGTACTATTTGCTACACCTTTCTACCTTATCTACCCTTTAATGTGTGTGTTACTTGTATGGTAGTAGTGTGCTTCTGGCTTTTAGGGTTAGAGACGGTGCTCCTTGGAGGTTACTGCCCAGTAAAAGAGCTAAAATACAATTTTGGTTCATTTCATTTATAGACTTTCCAATATAATGTTAAGTGTGGTTAATTATCTTGTTTTTATTCTTTTTAATAATTTAAAGTCAGTTTAGTTTAGAGGTATCGGTATCGTATTATATCGACGCTACGGGGCTTGAAAATATCGGTATCGGATCGAAAATAAAATAAGAGGTATCGCCCATCCCTAACTGCTGCTGCTGTTGTTTTTTCAATATGCAAACTTGAAAGGTATTCAGTACATGAAAAGGCAAAAGAACATACTGTAATAAGCCTGTGTTTTTATCAAAATTAAATTATGACACCACATAAAATATAAAAAGGTGTAATTTGCCCAGTTTAATAAAATAAACAAACAATAATAAAATAAAGTAACGGGTCTGTGTTATTGAGATGACTCCAATATTTTTTTTTTCACATCATGCGGAAGTTTTCAGACTATGAGACATTCACACATCCCATAAAGGACTGATTATGAAAATGGAATCGTTCTTTTGTATTGCAAGCATGATACTTGAATCTGAACTGCTGCTAATCATTATTCTTTTGTCTATTATCTTCTGACCCCTGGTACCCGCATCACACCTAGGCACAGCATCATTTCATCGTTGTTGTGTTTTAAGAAAATGCACAAGTGGCGTAACTCTACACCCCGCCTCACCCAGTATACCGTCGCTCATCCTTTTCGAACTTCTATTTGCCCCCAAATGAAGTACGAAAACGAACGTGAAGTATATCGGGGCCTTTTGACTTTCTTTGCACGTTCGCTTTGTAAACACTGGGTCTGTACTTCTGCCTACGTCACGTGTGACCTTTCCAATGTGACTACGTAATGTGTAAGGTCAAGCTAGTGCAAGACAAGCATTTGTGATTAAAAAGTATAGACGTTTTTTTTTTTTTTTTTGGAAAATTATCGTTTTGCTAGATTTGCCTTATTCCTCGGCTGGGATTGTGTAGAGACCTTTGAAGCTTCATTAAAACTGCAGTTTGGACCTTTATTGATCGTTGATCCCCATTGAAGTCCACTATATGGAAAAAAAATTCTGGAATGTTTTCCTCAAAAACCTTAATTTCTTTTCAACTGAAGAAAAAAAGATGTGAGCATCTTGGATGTCATGGGGGTGAGTAAATTCTCAGGAAATTTTCTGGAAGTGAGCTAATCCTTTAACATGGTTTTAACCAGGTAAGTGTGCTTAGGTCTTTATTTCAATGACTGTAACATCACTGTCTTTCTTCAAAACGATCAAATCTGTTTTTGTATGATGGTCTGTTATTTATATCCTCTGTTTTGTTCGATTTCTGCACTGCTTCCAGGTCAGATGGTGTCTCCTCAAGCTCAGCCCACTACTACAGAAGGACGTGCGGATGGCAGTCGTGAGAACAGTGCTGTCGACTTCAGCAAAGTAAGAATCACATTCCAGATAGTAGTTAATTTTAGTCTGGAACTTATATATACAGTACTGTTAAAAATGTTGGGGTCAGTAAGCTTCTTGAGCATCAAATCAGCATATTAGAATGTTTTCTAAAGAATCATGGGACTCTTTGATTGATTGATGGCTACTGAAAATCAATACATTGAATTTTAAAACAGAAAGCAGATATTTTAAATATGAATAATATTTCACATGTTTTTTTGTGTCTGCAGATAGACCTCCACTTCATGAAGAAGATCCCACCAGGAGCTGAGGCATCCAACATCTTGGTGGGTGAGCTGGAGTTTCTAGAGAAACCTGTGGTGGCCTTCATCCGTTTGTCCCCTGCTGTTTTGCTCAATGGCCTGGCAGAGGTCCCTATCACTACCAGGTAAGAGCTGAGAGATCTGTGGACAAAACTCATTAAACATATAAATGTCTCTGTCGTTCAAGTTCATTTTATAGAGTGGTGTGCCTCAGAGTTCGCTATTGAGTCCTTTTGTCATTTTTCAGATTTCTCTTCATTCTGATGGGGCCAATGGGAAAAGGGCCTCAGTACCATGAGATTGGCCGCTCTATTGCTACGCTCATGACAGATGAGGTCAGTAGTATGGATAACACTGTGTTTATTTCTATGCATGATGATATACTATAGGCAGCAGGCTCTTATGTGAATGTCTCTTCTCCAGGTGTTCCATGACGTGGCTTATAAAGCAAAGGATCGTTCTGACCTTGTGGCAGGAATCGATGAGTTTTTGGATCAGGTCACTGTGCTGCCACCAGGCGAGTGGGATCCCACCATCAGAATAGAGCCGCCCAAAAACGTACCCTCACAGGTAACCCATTTCTCTATGTACTGATTCATCATGAATGCTGGAATTAGTGATGCACCGAAATATCTGCAACCAAAAATATTCAGCCAAACATTTCTGGTTTTGAGTGAAACAATCATCTCTTCATCTTTACTACTACTTATTAAAGCACAGAATAAACATAAATGAACATTAGAAGGTATGTTGAAAGAAATAGTACAACTCATGTCATGTTACATTTGCCTCAGAAAAACTGTTCAATGTCCATAAACTCAAGAGTAAGCTAGAAAAATAAACACTACAGAGGAACATTTTGCAAAATATTTTAACTACTGTATATTACATGTTTATTCATTCATTCATTTTGACTTACTATGTTGTCTTCATTATTCAATTTATTATTCAGCTTAAATAAATCTGTCATGAGCACTTTTTTTATTATAGCTACAATAGAGTAGAAACAATAATATAATTATATAAACACATAATTAAATATAAAAATTAATATAAACGTGCAGTTAGTGTCTTATGTGCAATTTAAATGTTTATATACAAATGTTACATGATATATACAGTGTGTGTGTGTGTACTGTGTATATTTATATTTATACAACAGTTTCTGGTCCTCGAATATGATTGGCTGGGAGGAGCACAATATTCTAGTCATATCAATCAAAACTCATACCGTTCATATCAAAACTCATACCGTTTCACTGTTTGTATCACTCTGTTTGCGGTATTTCTCACAGCGAGTTTCATGGAAAACACCCAATCCATGTTTTGTGTCACAGAATGTAGTTTTAAGAGTTTTTTAGTTGAGAATGGCTGAGAACAGCCTTACCCTGGCCAGTTCTTTTAGAATTTGCCACTAGTTCTGATGTTTCTATAGTGGTTAAACATGAGATATAATTCGTTTTGGGTTTTGGGTAAATCTAACGGGCAGTCTTTGGTCTCATTAATCTATTATTTATTCCAGAGCAAATAGTTTACAACAAGCTTTCAATGAAGCAACTCAACGTTCTTTCATTACTAGTTCTAAAGTGACGTTTTCTAATTAGTAACAGAGGCTTGGGCTCAGCTGTTAAACTGTCAAACTGAGAGGGTTTTTTAAGACACTGTTGTTGTTTCTTATGTATTTACACACTCGTGCTGTTGAACTGTTGAATATAAACACAATTGCACACAAGTAGCTGTGCGATATGGCTGTATATCGATATGCTGTGATTATCTACGGCCAAATCACAGCCGTTCTGATATATAGCTATATCGCACAACTACTTGTGTGATATTGCTCATGTATATTACAAATACACACACATACATGTATATACGTCATGTAAACAAAAACTTTTGTATGCGATTAATCGCGATTAATCGATTTAACAGCCCTAATACAAATGTTCTTATATCTGCTTGTTGATTATTTACTACATTTTATTGCTAAATTGATTATTAAATAAACTTTATTTTCAGTTTTGGTTTTCAGCTAAATGAAAACTTTAATAGGATACTTGTACCTGTATGAGTTTCTTCTGTTAAGCACAATAGAAGATATTTTGAAGAATGTGGAAGAATAACCAAACCAAGTTGACGGTAGCCATTTACTTCCATATTATGGAAGAAAAAAATACTATGGAAGTCAATGGCTACCGTCAACTGTTTGGTTATTAACATTCTTCAAAATGTCTTCTTTTGTGTTCCGCAGAAAGAAACCCATACAGGTTTGGAGCAACATGAGGATGAGTAAACAATTAATTTTCTTTTTCAGGTTAACTATCATTTTAAGATCAGTTTCTGTGTATTTGGTAAAAAATTCATTTTGGTGCATCACTAACTGGAATAGACATCATATTCTTATCTCCGGTCTGAGATCAGTGGTAATGTTGATTTTATGTCTCCATCTTGCAGGAGAAACGGAAGGTTCCTCCTTTGGCCAATGGAGGGGCTGATCTGGGGGAGGCTGAGGAGCACGGAGGCCACGGAGGACCAGAGCTACAGCGCACTGGGAAGTGAGTAATCTGTAAAAATGTACTGTCCGTATACTTTAATGTTTGCAAATTATGTAAACCCTCACGTCGGAGACAGACCTGGATCTCTGAGGTCTCATTTTATTCAAATCTTTAGGTTTTTTGGTGGTTTTTTTCGAGACATCAAGCGTAAGGCTCCTCACTACCTATCAGATTACACAGATGCCCTCAGTCTGCAGTGTCTCGCCTCCTTCCTTTTTCTGTACTGCGCCTGCATGTCTCCTGTTATCACCTTCGGAGGTCTGCTGGGAGAAGCTACAGAAGGACGCATAGTGAGAACACGTTTATATATGCAAATGCACTTTTATATGTGATTAAGATGTGACTGATGATATATGTTCTTCCCATTTCTCTCTTAGAGTGCAATAGAGTCTCTATTTGGAGCCTCTATGACAGGTATAGCGTATTCTTTGTTTGCTGGGCAGCCCCTTACTATCCTGGGCAGCACAGGGCCTGTCTTGGTCTTTGAGAAAATCCTCTTCAAATTCTGCAAGTGAGGCTTCTTTGATGTGCACTAAGTATTTTGAAGTATTTCAGTCAGTTCAGGGGAACTCATTTTTATTTGTGTTCTTCTCCTTAGAGAGTACGGTTTGTCCTACCTCTCCTTACGTGTGTGCATCGGTCTGTGGACGGCCTTTTTCTGTCTTCTGCTGGTTGCCACAGATGCCAGCTCGCTGGTGTGTTACATCACACGATTCACAGAGGAAGCCTTTGCTTCCCTCATCTGCATCATCTTCATCTATGAAGCTCTGGAGAAACTCATTCATCTGGGCGAGACGTACCCTTTCAACATGCACAACGACCTCAACCAGCTCACTCAGTACTCGTGAGTACTGCCACACATATCAGTGTTTCTTAAAGGGATAGTTCACCTGAAAATAAAATTACTCACCCTCAGGTCATTCCAAACCCTTAAGACCTTTGTTCATCTTCAGAACACAAATTAAGATATTTTTGATCCTGCATAGACAGCAATGCAACTGACATGTTCAAGGCCCAGAAAGGTAGTAAGGACATCATTAAAATGGTCTCATGGGTTTGGAATGACATGAGGGTGAGTAAAAAAATGACAATATTTACTTTTTGGGTGAATTATCCCTTTAAGGTCACAGCCCTAATTCAGTTGTATGTGTTAAAGTTATCAGCGTAAAATATTGTGATGTATACATGTGTGTTTTGCAGGTGTGTGTGCACAATGCCTAAAGAACCCAGCAACGCCACACTGAATTACTGGCAGGAAAAAAACATCACTGCATCTGAAATTGACTGGTTAGGCCTAGATGTAAAGGTGAGTGTGACTATTAGTGCATTAAAATACTCCTGGGAAGTTTGTAATTACAAGTTGAGTGTTGTGCATGTCAGGTGCATTCAAGCCACTTTGGTTGGAGTGTGATTTTGTTTTTTTGTTTGTTTTTATACAATTTAATAATGTGCTATAAATTGAAATGCTATATATTGTATTGTAATTGTACAATATTATGGAATTTTGTATATGCGGATAGTTTCATTGTAAATGAAAAAAAAATCATTCTTTTAAAGAGTTTTAAAGAAGGTTCAGAGTTTCCCACTGGTAATTATGACTTTGTGGTGGTGTTTATGTGCATTCAACTTTAAAACATGACTTTAACACACCATATGGCTGTGTTCCAAATGCAAAACTTGTATGCTGAATACTGGTTTAACATTAAAAATAGTGCTAGAAACAGTATGCATTATGCAGTGATAAATAACTAGAGCTCTTAAGCGATTAAAATTTTTTATCTAATTAATTACATTTAATTTATCTGATTAATCACATTAATAATGACACATTAATTTGGGCTGAGAGATTACCCCTCAAAATATAGTCATTACAGTGTCAAATGAGAAAAGCATCGAATAGATATAACAAATAAATGGCTTTACAAAGCAATAATCTGATTCATCACAGAAATTATTACACATATAGTTACACTGAATAACATTTGAAATATATATATTTTTTAAATGAAATGATTCTCTAAATATGAAACTACAGCTGTAGGTGGTGGCAAGTAACTGTCTTAAAGAGATAGTTCACCCAAAAATGAAAATTCTGTCATTGATTACTCATCCTCATATTGTTTCAAACCTGTAAGACCTTCGTTCATCTTTGGAACACAAATTTATATATTTTTGATGAAATCCGAGAGCTTTCTGACCCTCCATAGACAGCAACACAACTGACATGTTCAATTCCAAGGAAGGTAGTAAAGATATTGTAAAATAGTCCATGTGACATCAGTGGTTCAACTGTAATTTTATGAAGCTACGAGAATACTTTTTGTGTGCAAAGTAAACAAAAATAAATATAGCTGCAAGCAGCGATTACCAGGGTTCAAGCGCTTAAGGCATTTAAGCATATATGGAAGAAGACATTACATATAGATTACACATAGGCTGTACACACCTAAATCAATGATTAAATAAACATTTTTGGCAATCCAGGTAATTTACCATAGAATAGGGTGACAAGACGTGCCACTTCCCAGGGACAAGTTTCAGCACAGGACTTCTAAATTGCCTAAAATAACCAAGCGTTGGTTGTTTGCGGTGCGCAGATAGATCATTGTACTGCAAGAGCTATAGAGAGCAGAGCAGACGGGTCCATGCTTTCAAATTGCTCTCGTGGTACTTTGATGTCAAACAATGATCGATCGGCGCAGTGCAAACAGCCAACGCCTGGTTATTGTAGGCAATTTAGATATCCTGTGCTGAACGTGTCTCCAGGAAGTGACACGTCTGGTCACCCTTCCATAAATATATGATTTTTTTAAACCTTTATAACTGTTATAGCACCAGCTGTGGTCCGATACCCTTAAAACTTTAAATGCTTGATTAGAAACACCTGTCGCATGTGCTCAGCAGGTTTCGTGAAGTTTTGAGTTTTCCTTTAGGCTTTATAGGATTCTTGGTCAATTTAGACAGGCCCCTTTTCAAAACGACTTCATTATAGCTTCCCAAAGGGTAACTTTCAGCATTTTTTTGAACATTATTGAGTCCAGAAAATTGTACAGCATTGTTTTATTCCAGATTGAGCGAAAAACCTAGGACTAGTTCGCAAAAGTAGGTTTTTTCTACATCTTCTTAATCATTGTGATTGACAGAAGTGGTTTTAGAGGCAAAGTTGTCCAGAATGAGGAGTTCTGTTGTATGATTTGAATCGTGCATATGTGTGAAAAACCGTGCGATGTACAATCGTTTGCGCCCTTGAAAAATGCGCCCCCCCGGTGGCTGATTTCTTTCAATTTTTTCTCAGACCTTGGGGCCGTGAGTCAAAATGGTCTACCGAGTTTCTTTCCGATCGGCCTCCGTTAACCTTGTCTAACAGGTGCTCAAACTTCACCGGCCATGTTTTTTGAGACACGCACATGTCTTTGTAGACACTTGTGGCACTTCGGACCAAAACTGTGGACACCGATTTTCATGTTCATAGGACAAATGGTTGCGCAGCCAAAAACCCGTTTTTTTCCCTCTTATAGTGCCACCAAGTGACCAAGCTCTGCAATTCTTTTCCTGTGACCTCAGATTGAGCTCTTACATAAGTATTCTGAGTTTAGCTGAGATATCTCATTCCGTTCAGGAGTTATAGGCATTTTACTAAAAGTGGCCCTGTCCCCTTTCGAACGTTTTGGCATCCCTTTGTGACGGTGAGTTAAATTTTTTTTTGATAATTATTGATGTTGACTCTCCAGATAATCTTTCTGCACTGGTTTGGTTCCAATCGGGCAAAAAACCTAGGACTATTCCCCAAAAGCATGTTTTTCAAAAAATGCGAAATGCCCGAAAATGTCAGGTTTTGGAATTATGAGCGATTTCGTACTTTTGATCACTGTAGCGCCCCCGTCAGGCCGATTGGGGCGAGCCTTGGTCATGTTGTGGGCGGTGTGAATACTACCATCCCTCCAAATTTCAAGTCTCTACGACTTACGGTTTGGTCTGCACGATCAGTTTTATGTCGCTGATCCGTGGCCATTCTAACAATTAGAATTACAACAGCGCTATGCGCTTGAACCCCTAACAACTTTATTCCACAATTTCTTCTCTTCTGTGGAATTAATCATTGAGTGGATTGCATTATGGATTATGTGGTATGTTCAGTTGTATACTGCATATTTTAAATAATAGGTCACCTATACATACAGAAACACACTGCATACTACTTTCTTTTAAAAACAGTATACCATCCTGAACATTCCCACAGACGTCCCCCTCATTTCTGTGGCTCAGATATGGGTTAATACATTTCGGTGACTCGTACTTTAATAAAAGCAAATCCTCTGCTGGTTCACCTCAGTTCCCCTCCCTCCGCTTTATATTTAAGCTCCTGCACACACACACACACACACACACACACAAATATACAACACACAATCTAATCCACTATAAACAAATCCTTGTGATATTTGCACAGTTACACATGACTGTATATGAATGAGTTTGTGTTTATCTGAAGCAGATGTGATTATTGTGTTTTGTGTTTGGTCTCAGGGCTGTGTGGAGAACAGGGGTGAGTTTGTTGGCAAAGCCTGTGGCCATCACGGTCCATACATCCCTGACGTCCTTTTCTGGTCTGTCATTCTCTTCTTCTCCACGGTTGCCATGTCCTCCTTCCTTAAGGAGTTTAAAACCAGCCGTTACTTCCCCACCAAGGCAAGAAGCTGCTTGTGTATGTGTGTTTCAGTATAGAATAGTACAGACAACTATGAAAGTGTATGTGTGTGTGTTTATGTAGATCTGATTATGTAAGTTCTTAAACTGAGGTTTGAGAAGTCAAGTTTCTTTTAAAGTGAAGTTTGAGTGAAAAAAAGTTTTTTTGTAGGGCTGTCAAAATGATATTATATTATATTATATTTAATAATAATATCACTAGTATTTTTTATATAATACAATAAAGTATTTTTTATTTTGTATTTATTTTTAATGATTATGATGATTTTAATTTTTAATAATATAACAATATAATATAAATATAGTAATTTATTAACTTTATTACATTTATCAAATTTTATTTTCATAAATAATAATTGTAATATCATATAATTAAAATTTGTTCCATTATATGATTAAAATATTAAAATAATACAATTAAATATATTAGATTATAATATAATTCAAATTCATTTACTGATTTACTGATACTAATAGTGATTTAAATATAATACAATTAAAAATATTTTATGATTGTATTGAAGGAGAAATGATTATGATGATTATCATCTTTAATAATCTAATCTAACATAATATAATATAATATAATATAATATAATGTAATATAATGTAATATAATATATAATTTGGCAAAGTCTCTATTTTAAATTAATTGTCTTTATTTTCATAAATAAAAACAACAATGTAATATAATTTAAAAATTGTATATTATATAATTAAAATATTATCAAAATAGAAATTATCATTATCACTATTGTTTTTAAATAATAAAATGAATTATAATTCATATAATCTTTAATAATATAATGTGTTTGCATATTTATTTTATATATTTATATACCAATATATATTTATATATATTAATTATTTATGTTTATATTATCTGTAATATAAGTATTAACTTATATTAGCTATGATAATAGAATAGAATAGAATAGAATACTTTACATGTGACACAATAATTTTGACTTTTCATTAGTATTATTTTATTTTCGGTAATATTATTTATTTATTTTCTCTCTCCTTATTTAGTATTCTGTCTATCTCTGTTAATTACAGCCACTATGTATATTCTGGCCGTATGTGCAGTATTTGTATAAATTTGTAATCTGTGTTTTGGATGATATTGTCATGGAAAACAATAAAAACTTGAATTACAAAAAAAAAAAAAAGAATAGAATAGAATATAACAATATACATATAATATTATATTATATCATATATAATATAAAATAAAATAATATAATATAATATAATTTAAATACATTTTATTTATTTATTTAGTCCCAATATACCTATTATATTAAATTATTGAAGGTAAAATGATTATGGTGATTATCTTTCATAAATTAAATATTAAAAAAATATATTATTAGAGTAGAACTTATTATGATATTGTTGTAAAATAATAAATTATATTACATTAAGATAAAAATTATCTGTAATATGATTATTAACATATATAATATAATATAATATAATATAATATACTATAATATAATATAATATACTATAATATAATATAATATAATATATAATTCACATTATATCTGGCCAATATAGTAAAGAGTCACAGTTAAGCTTTTCAAATTTTTAAGGCTCACATATTGTTGTTAATTTTCTAGCACTTATTCTAATTCTGTGTGTTTCTAAACAGGTGAGGGCAATTATCAGTGATTTTGCTGTTTTCATCACCATCTTGACCATGGTTTTGATCGACTACGGTCTGGGGGTCCCTTCCCCCAAACTACAGGTTCCTAATGAGTTCAAAGTGAGTGGTTAAGAGAAGTTTTACAGTACTGTGTCATTTTCATTTGTACATTTTTACACTATCCTGTGCATAAGAATGCGTAACTAATCAGATGATCTGTCACAGCCAACCAGAGATGACCGTGGCTGGTTCATCAGCCCATTAGGACCAAACCCATGGTGGACCATTATTGTGACCTTCATCCCAGCTCTGCTGTGCACCATCCTCATCTTCATGGACCAACAAATCACTGCCGTTATTATTAACAGGAAGGAGCACAAGCTGAAGGTGTGTTGCTAAGTCCTTCGCAATATGCTCTTTTTGGTTAACGAATATTCTTGTAGACTTGATGTCCTTTGTTGTGCCTCCACAGAAAGGCTGTGGCTACCATCTGGACCTGTTTGTGGTGGGTGTGATGCTGGGCGTGTGCTCTCTGATGGGCCTGCCGTGGTTCGTGGCTGCGACGGTGCTGTCAATCTCTCACGTGAACAGCCTGAAGCTGGAGTCCGAATGCTCCGCACCTGGAGAACAGCCTAAGTTCTTGGGCATCAGAGAGCAGCGCTTCACCGGCCTCATGATATTCGTCCTCATGGGCAGCTCAGTGTTTATGACCTCCATACTCAAGGTCAGTGATCTTTGGCTCAGATTAAGCTTGCTTGCATGAAACTTTTGAGATGTTGTATTCTTTTTAATGCTTATTATTTGATGTTTTTGTCATCAGCATATCCCAATGCCAGTGTTATATGGAGTTTTCCTCTATATGGGAGCGTCGTCTCTCAGGGGCATACAGGTACTGTGATTACTATATTGAATTCATATATTGTGCCTAAAAACTGTTTATTCAGACATTTGCAGAAGTGTCTTATGTTATTTCTGTATTGTTTATATACGATTCAAGTATTTATTAATATTTTGTATTAGTTTTTAGGGGCCAAGCACCAGAGGTGCGGTGGCACCTATTGTATCCGTTGGCGTTATTATTATTAGGGGCCAAGCACCAGAGGTGCGGTGGCACCTATTGTATCCGTTGGCGTTATTATTATTCCACTTCTTCTTCTTCTTCTTCTTCTTCTTCCTCTTCCGCCGCAAGTCTATGGCAGCCCATAGAACCGCTTGCGGGAAAGTTGTATAATTTTGCACACTGATAGAGGACAGTCCCAACATTAACCATAGCAAGTTTGGAGTCTCTAACTCAAACTCTCTAGCGGCACCACTTGTCCAAACTTTCAAAAGATTTATGCTAATAACGTTTGAACCGTAAGGCACACAACAAAAATTCTTTTTTCCTCTGATTCCTTGGCTTATGCCGAGTTGAATGGACACCAAAATTCAAAAATCGTAAGGTTTAGTTTTTTCGCTATTCTCAATTGTTCGTAAAACCTACTTTTTCGAACTCGTCCTAGGCCGTTGCACCGATTGTCACAAAAATTGATCCAGATCATCTTCAGACCATGCTGGCAAAAAGTTATGGAATTCAAGTCGATTCGTCCAGCCGTTCACGAATAACACGCGAAAGAATTCTACGAAAAGCTAGCAAAAATCAATGTGAGGCTATATCTCCGTAATAGTTTGTCATATTGACACCAAACTTGGTGTGTGTTATAACAAGCATGACCTGAGCCTACCTGCAGTGTTTCGGTGCAGTGCCCCCTAGTGGTCAGGAGATACGAAAAATGGCTATTTTTCTTTATAACGTCTGAATGATTTGTCCAAAAATCACAAAACTGGTCTCTTTAGATTCGGTGTGTCATACCGAGTCGAACCATATCCAATTTTCCCATGTCAGCCATTTTGGGTGTCGGCCATTTTGAATTTAGCTTTAAAATGCTGTATCTTAAGAACGGATTAGCGTATCGTTTCGACATTAATTACAAAAATGTTCGGCACCATGCCCTGAATGTACATAAAAATTTTGGGGCCAGCGCCACCTTGTGGTCAAAAGTTATAACGAAATTTCGAAAAATGCTAATAACTTTTGCGTACATTAGCCTATTGTCATGAACCTGATGTCAAAAGATTCCTTGGGTCAAGCCGAGAACGTTGATACCCATAATGCCAATATTGGCCAAACTTCCTGTCCGCCATTTTGATTAATGTACAAAACCTATTTTTTCGAACTCCTCCTAGACCGTTAGTCCGATCTTCACCAAATTTGACTCAGATCATCTTCAGACCATGCTGACAAAAAGTTATGGATTTTGTGTCGATACACGAAACCGTTTTCGTTTAGCGCATCAACGAATTTACTGGAAAGATGCCAAATTGCATCCGAGTCTGTATCTCTGCAAAGCTTTGACATATTGACACCAAATTTTATATGTGCTATTGTCACCACACTCTGACCAAGCCACATCAATTTGGTAACAGTGCCACCTATGGGTCAGAAGTAATACGCCATTCACTAAACATTAATAATGAAATTTACAAAAATGCTAATAACTTCTGTTTACATTAGCCTATTGGAATGAAACTGATGCCAATAGATTCCTTGGGTCAAGTCGAGAACATTGATACCCATTATGCCGAAATTGGCCAAACTTCCTGTCCGCCATTTTGATTAATGTACAAAACCTACTTTTTCGAACTCCTCCCAGACTGTTAGTCCGATCTTCACCAAATTTGACTCAGATCATCTTCAGACTATGCTGGCAAAAAGTTATGAATTTCGTGTCGATATACGAAACCGTTTTCGTTTAGCGCATCAACAAATTTGCTGGAAAGATGCCAAACTACATCTGAGGCTGTATCTCTGCAAAGCTTTGACATAATGACGGCAAACTTTGTGTGTGTCATTGTCATTTCACACAGAACACGTCACATCAATTTGAAAACAGCACCACCTGTTGGTCAAAAGTGATAAGCCATTAAATTTTATTACGATTGGTTGTAATTATGATTTTTCAGCCATTTCAACTGATATTATCCTAAAATGGCTTAAGTTACTCACTGTTGTAGTCGGTCTGCTGCTCCTTGCCGTGCTTAACTCCTCATTCTGCCTCTTTTGTGCTTGGCCCCGCAATTGCTGCTTGCAGCTATATTTATTTTTATTTTTTTACAATTTCAGTGTTAATTTTAGTTTACATTTTAGTAAGTTTATGTGCATTTGTCATTTTTTACTAGATTTATATATTTCCATTTAGCTTTGTAATTTAATTTAATAGTTTAATTGTTTAAATTATTAATAATAATTTATAATTTAAACTTTTTTATTTTATTTTATTTATTTTTTATTTTTTTTGTTCCGTTTTAGTTTGTAATTTTAGCTTCAACAGCTTCAACTCATTTTATCTCACTTGGTTGCTAAGTCAGCATTTCTAATAGTCATTGTTTTTTTTAAAGTTATTTTTAATCTAATATTATTTATTTATTTATATATTGATGGATTGATTGATTGGTTGGTTGCATATTAATATTCATTTTTTTAATTAAAAAAGTTTTTAAATAGTTTTATCTTTAATTATAGTTTACATTTTTGTAATTTTGTTGTGCTTTTGTCATTTTTATTAGTTTTTTTTTAAGTTTCCGTTTAGCTTTGTAATTCAATTTAATAGTTCAATAGTTTAAATTATCAATAATAATGTATAGTTCAAGCTTATTTCATTTTATTTTATTTTATTATTTGTTCAGTTTTTATTTGACTTATTTTTAGTACTTCAGCTTTAACTTATTTTATGTTTATTTTTATTTTCTAAACATGTATATTATTTAATTATATATTGATTGAATATTCATTTTTTAGTAAAAAGTTTTAAAATAGCTTTATCTTTAATTATAGTTCACATTTTTATTAGTTTTTATATATTTCCATTTAGTTGTTGTAATTTAATGTAATAGTTTAACAGTTCAGATTCTTAATTATTTTATTTGTTCAGTTTTTGTTTTAAATTTTTTTTTTTAACAAAAATAAAAACAGCTTTTAAATAGTTTTATCTTAAATTAGTTTAAACTGTGCTTTTGTCATTTTTATTAGTTTTTATATGTTTCTATTTAGGTTTGTAATTTAATTTTTAAGCTTTGTAATTTAATTATATTATTTAATTATATTATATTGTAATTTAATAGTTTAACAGTTCAAATTATCAATAATATTTTATAATTTAGGCTTTTATTTTATTTTATTTTATTTTATTTTATTTTACCAGTTTTTGTTTTAGTTGTTTTTAATACTTCAGCTTCAACTTATTTTATTTCACTTGGGTGCCAAGTCAGCATTTCTAATTTTGTAGGTTTTTTTTATGTTACTTTTCAATGTAAAATTATTTACTTATTTATTTATATTGATTACATATTAATATTCAATTTTATAGAAAAACTGTTTTTAAATAGTTTTATTTTTAATTATAGTTTACATTTTTGTAATTTTGTTATGTGCTTTTGTCATTTTTATTAGTTTATATGTATTTCCATTTAACTTTGTAAATTAATTTAATAGTTTAATAGTTTAAATTATTATTTTATTTTATTTTATTGTGTTCAGTTTTATTTATTGTTAGTACTTCAGCTTCAATTTATTTTACTTCACTTGGTTGCCAAGTCAGCATTTCTAATTTGCGTATTTTTTTTTTTTTTTTATAATCTAATATTATTGATTTAATGATTGTTTGGTTGCATATTAATA
Source organism: Cirrhinus mrigala (assembly GCA_036247105.1). Lineage (NCBI taxonomy): Eukaryota > Metazoa > Chordata > Actinopteri > Cypriniformes > Cyprinidae > Cirrhinus > Cirrhinus mrigala. The sequence goes on from CM070017.1 coordinate 20,062,559, forward strand.
TTAATTTTTTTGATAGTTTTATCTTTAGCTTTATTTTTTGCTAACAACACTGAATTGTGTCCAAATACTTTATGGGGTCATATTGTGCAGTTCTGACCGTGTTTTTTCTGTTTGCGTTTGCTGTCTAGTTCTTTGATCGTCTGAAGCTGTTTGGGATGCCGGCAAAACACCAGCCTGATTTTATCTACCTGAGACACGTCCCCCTGAGAAAAGTTCACCTGTTCACCATCATCCAGCTCAGCTGCTTGGTGCTTCTCTGGGTCATCAAAACCTCCAGAGCTGCCATAGTCTTTCCTATGATGGTAAGATGTATTTATATGTGTTTTATATATATATAGTTATTTATATGCAATATCTTAAATGATATCTGTGTGTTTTCTTACAGGTCTTAGCCCTTGTGTTCATCCGTAAGCTGTTGGATTTTGTCTTCTCTAAGCGAGATCTCAGCTGGCTTGATGACCTCATGCCCGAGAGCAAGAAGAAAAAAATGGAGGATGCACAGCAAGAGGTACCACCACCCCCCATCACACACTGCTATTGGTTGCGGCCTACGACGACGCCATTGGCTGACAAAGACCAATCACTGCAGACAATATTTAAAAGGAAAGATCACCAACATGTTCTTTCTCTCTCTTTCAGGAGAATCAGTGTGTCTTGATGGAGGATGAAGGAATTGTACAAGTGCCCTTAGAAGGGCATTGTAAGTAAGTATAAAAAAAAAATCACCATTTCTATCTAATCTAGCCCTTAACTCTAGTTTTGTTAGAGTATTTATATTAATTCAATGATTATAAAATATTTTATTATCTATTTATTTATTTTTTAAGAAAACATACGCTACCAATCGTAAGTTTTGGTCAGTTAGATTTTGTTTTGAAAGAAATTAATGCTTTTATTCAGCAAGGATGCATGAAATTGTTCAAAAGTTACAATAAAAACATTTGCAATGTAATTAAAGATAAAACAAAATGCTGTTAAAGTAAATGCTGTTCTTTTAAAGTTCTTATTAATCAAATAATCCTGAAAAAAGTGACACAAATACACTAAAAATTGTTTACTAAGAACTGTTTTCAGCATTTATAATAATAATAATAATAAATGTTTCTTGAGCAACAAATCAGCATATTAGAATGATTTCTGAAGGATCATGTGACACTAAATCACAGGAATAAATTACATGATAAATAAATTACATAATTATAATTAAAATATATAATAAAACAACAATAGTCTGAGATTAAAACTTGCATAAAAATAGTTTAATAGTTTAAATTATTAATATAAATTTACAATTTAAGAAGGATCATATGACACTAAAGACTGGAGTAATGATGCTGAAAATGCAGCTTTCATATAATAATTTTTCATAATATTACTGTTTTGTAAAGTACTTTTTCATACCAACCCAAACAGTAGTATATTTATTTTTTAAAGGAATAATTTTAGTGTGATAATAATATAAAAAGCATACAACATCAAAAAGTGTATTTTCATTTAATGTGTATCATTTATAGCCGTACAGCTTGCAGTCATCCTTTTAATTTCTTTCAAAATATATGATAAAACATTAGTCTGAGATAAAAAATCGAAAAAAAAAAAAATAGTTTAATAGTTTAAATTATGAATATTCATATATAATTTAAGCTTTTTTATTTTATTTTATTTTTATTTATTTTATTATAATGATTTCTGAAGGATCATGTGACACTGAAGACTGTATTAATGATGCTGAAAGTTCAGCTTTGCATCACAGGAATAAATTAAATTTTAAAATATATTGCAATAGAGAACTGTTACTTTAACAAAACTTTTTCATAATATATAATTAATATTAATATTAATATTATGTAATGTATTTATTTATAGCAACCCAACATTTTGAATAGTAGTGTATTTATTTTTTAAGGAAGGATTTTTTAAGGAATACTAATATAAAAGGCATACAACATCAAAAAGTGTAATTTTGTTTAATGTGTATCATTTATTTTTTGAAAAATGTTTAGATGGCCTCCTCTTAATTTCTTTCAAAATATATGATAAAACAACAATAGTATGAGATTAAAAATTGCATAAAAATGTGTTTGCATTCATCAAGGGACGATCCATCCACAGTCAACATTTCAGACGAAATGACAAAGACGTCTTTTGGAAATGTCTGGAAAGGCCTCAACACTGACAGCACCAACAAAGATCAAAGCTCAAAAAGGTTTGGATTTAATATTCCCTCAGTACATTCTCTCACACACATGACAATATTCAAATATGCCACTTTAATCTCACCACACACCTGCAAACATTGCATTAAAATAATCTTAATGGGACACGTTCAGTTTTTGGATTCAGTAGTGAAGACCATCACCTTGCAGCACTTTTTAGTCCTCCTATGAGACACTGAACTGAAATCCTTCTTTAAAAACTCTGTTAAACATCCTGTAGGCTACATTTTCATTCTTAGAGCTGAGTTTGGTCATATCTGAGCCCTTTTATGAAATCCCCTTGCTTAAAAAAATCCTAAATGAATATATAAGATTGCTAAAATATCTTTATCCTAATTTGGAATCAATTCCTTGTGAAATTCCAGGATAACTGAATAAAGTGGATTCACCTTTAATCCAATTAGGATCCTTCAGGATCTACATTTCATCATGATGACATTCAATTAGCATCTGTTTAGTGAACTCCTCAAACATGCTGTTAACTTTTGAATGGAAGTGTGAATATCAGGCTCATATCATGACTGAATTTTTCATCCCTGTCACTCATAAGCTCCCTCTCCTAATGTCCCAGATGCTGATTTCCAAAGGTAAGACGCAACCCAACCCGTCTGTGCACGATCACTGTATATACTGTAGTGCTGTGGGTGTCTGGCCTCCATCTTTTGGTGCTATGGTTCATGTTTCCTACATGTTCAAAATGTTTGAAAAATGTTGCATCTTCTTCACCAGAGTTTAATAACAATTAAGTAATTTCAGGCTTTACAATGGGCATCGTACTAAAACCACTGGCTTCACATTATGAGATTCAAGCTCTTTGTTCCAGAGCATTTTGGGCTTTGTGTGCATGTTTGTGTGTATTTGTTGAGAACGTTTAATGCATGGAAAAGCATGACTTTCAGAGAGGTCAAAGGTCAAGTATTAGCGCATGCACAATTTAAAAAGGAATAGTTCACCCAAAAATGTACTTACCATCAGACCATTTAAGATGTAGATGAGTTTGTGTCTTCATCAGAACATTTGTAACCCTGGACCACAAAACCAGTCTTAAGTAGCATGGGTATATTTGTAGCAATAGCCAAAAAATAGATGTATGGGTCAAAATTATCGATTTTTCTTTTATGCCAAAAATCATTAGGATTTTAAGTAAAGATCATGTTCCATGAAGATATTTTGTAAATTTTTATTCAGTATTATTTTTTGAAAAAGTTTAGATGGCCTCCTCTTAATTTCTTTCAAAATATATGATAAAACAACATTAGTCTGAGATGAATAATTGGATAAAAATAGTTTAAATTATGAATATTAATTTATAATTTAAGCTTTTTTATTTATTTTATTTTATTTTATTTTTTATTTTATTATAATGATTTCTGAAGGATCATGTGACAATGAAGTGTGTTAATGATGCCATTTTTTGTTAATGATTTTTCTTTTCTGCCAAAAATCATTAGGATTTTAAGTAAAGATCATGTTCCATAAAGATATTTTGTAAATTTCCTACTGTAAATATATCAAAACTTAATTTTTGATTAGTAATATGCATTGCTAAGAACTTCATTTGGACAACTTTAAAGGCAATTTTCTCAATATTTTTGCACCCTCAGATTGCACATTTTCAAATAGCTGTGTCTCGGCTAAATATTGTCCTATCCTAACAAACCTTAATGGACATCAATAAAACATCAATGAAAAGCTCATTTGTTTAGCTTTCAGATGATGTGTACATCTCAATTTCAGAAAATTGCCCCCTTAATGAATGGTTTTGTGGTCCTACGTTACATTTGGAAAAATTTTGCACTGCATCACTTGCTCACCAATGGATCCTCTGCAGTGAATGGGTGGCGTCAGAGAGAATTGCTTTGAGAATCGTGATGTGTTCGGAAAATCTCAGAATCGATGCTGAATTATTTCTTGATTCTCGTTGCAACGATTTATCATCCCATCCCTAGTATTTTCATGTGAGAGGACAAATTGGGATTTTTCACTGGAGGTGATGGAGATACGGATTATGAACTGGTACTCACCCCCTTATCATCCAAGATGTTCATGTCTTTCTGTCTTCAGTCGTGAAGAAATTATAGTTTTTGAGGAAAGCATTTCAGGATTTTTCTCCATATAATGGACTTCATTGGTGCCTTGATTTTGAACTTCCAAAATGTAGTTTAAATGCAGCTTCAAAGGGCTCTAAACGATCACAGCCTAGGAAGAAGGGTCTTATCTAGCGAAACGATCGGCCATTTCTTGTGGAAAAAAAAAAATTGTTTACTTTTTAGCACAAAAGCAAGTGTAGCACAGGCTCTGGGATGCGTGTCCACGACATTACGTACTATTGAATCACGTCGAAAGGTCACACGGAATGTAGGCGGAACTACAGACCCAGTGTTTACAAAGCGAACGCGCAAAGACTAAGGAAGTGCAAGTAAGTCAAACGCTGTTTACAAGCAAAAAGGTTCAACGATGTCAGACAATTCTGAAGTTGTAGGAGAAAATGAGATGGAGTTTTTTGGCATACTCTACCTTTTTGAGCTGGAGTACACAGACGATGAACTTATTCGTAGTGTCATGGACGCACATCCCAGAGCCTGTGCTACACGAGCTTTTGCGCTTAAAAAGTATACAAACTTTTATTTTTAGAAAAAAATGACCATTCGCTTTGCTAGATAAGACCCTTCTTCCTCGGCTGAGATCGTTTAGAGCCATTTGAAGTTGCATTTAAACTACATTTTAGAAGTTCAAAATCAAGGCACCAATGAAAGTCCATTATATGGAGAAAAATCCTGAAATGTTTTCCTCAAAAACCATAATTTCTTTACGACTGAAGACAGAACGACATGAACATCTTGGATGACAAGGGGGTGAGTACATTATTTGTAAATTGTTGTTCTGGAATTGGAGTTCTCCTTTAAAGTTAAAGCATCTTAATGATGGTTTCTTACAAACACACAGCTTTTCACTTCACAAGACATCAACTGATGAACTGGAGTCGTTTTTTTGGATTATTGTGAAGTTTTTATCAGCTGTTTGGACGCTCATTCTGACAGCACCCATTCCCTGCGAGGATCTGTTAGTGAGCAAGTGATGCATTGCTAAATTCTCAAAAATGTTCTGATGAATAAATAAATTCTTCTATATCTGGGATGGCCTGAGGGTGAGTACATTTTTTAGCATTATTTTATTTTTGGGTAAACTATAACTTGCTGAGGTCAGTTAGTCACAGAAAACAGGGCTGTCAAAGTTAACAAATGCAATTAATTAAATGTCCTTCATGCTGTTTCTTTTTTTGTTTTTGTTTTAACACGGATAATGGTTTTATTTCATTTGAGATAACTGTTTCATTCTGTTGTGTGAATCTGAATAATCAGAGCCAATTTGAACTAATCGAAGCTTTGATACATTTTTAATAAAACATTGTTTAGTATGTTTATTTAGCCTTTCAAAATAACATGATAGTATGTCCTCATAATGTACAGTAAGTCATTGTGAAGCCAATTTTGGCTCTGAAATATAGATCAAACCAGTACACACACACAATCCCTTGTGAAACTAAGTAATGTTTCTCAATAAACTACGTATGTAGAATATAATTTATTTAGAAATCAAACCCATATGGTCTGTTTAACAAAAATTATTAGTATTTTTAATATAGTGAAATTTAAAATGATAGCTCACCAAAAAATGATAATCGTTTCAAACTCGCAAGACCTTCTTCAGAACACAAATTGAGATATTTTTGATTAAATCCCAGAGCTTTTTGACCCTGCATAGACAGCAACACAACTGACACGTTCAAAGGTAGTTAAGGACATCGTTAAAATAGTCCATGTGACTACATCAGTGGTTCAGCATTAATTTAATGAAGCTATGAGAATACATATTGTGTGCAAAGAAAACAAAAATACAAATTTTATGAAGATTTTGACTTTATTTCTTCTTTTCTGTGTCAGCATGCATTGTGAGACTCCTGTGATCATGCGCCAAAGACAGACACGGAAAAAAGGAAATTGTTGAATAAAGTTGTTTTTTTTTGTTTTCTTCAAGCCCAAAAAGTTTTCTTGTCGCTTCATAACATTACGGTTGAACCACTGATGTCACATGGACTATTCTAACAATGTCCTTACCAGTGTTGGGGGTAACATATTACAAGTAACGCGAGTTACGTAACCAGATTACTCAAATAGATATTTTACCATATTTTTGTGTTACAAATTATGTAGGAAAAGTAATAGATTAATATATGTCAAGAGTGCAACTTAAAAAATCTCCTCACCTCCTCAGCATCCATTTTCGCATCTTTCTTGCGCTAATCGAAACGCATCACATGACCGTTAATTTACCGGGCAAGCCGGAGCGCAAGCCCGAGCCCGTGTAAAATTATATAAATTAAGCCTGAGCCCGACTGAACCCGTCGGGTTTCATCGGGTTCGGGCAAAGATCTTCAGCTCTAATCTGGAGTAAGATGTTACTTTAGTCCTAGAATAAATGTGAACATGCATTAATTCATCTCACTCAAAAAAAAAAAGTTTTTCCTCAAAATGAATAAAAACAGTTAAATGCAACTCAGAATATGATGCAAACTTGCAATAATTAAATATGTTAAATAATACTAATATCTTTTATGTATTTAATCCCGGTTTATTAACCAATGTCTTTGCTGCTGACCTTCGATAATTCAATTTAACCATATTAATAAGCAAAAATTCCTCAAGATAAACTAACATTTGTTCTTCTTTTTTTTTTTTTATTGCTAAAGAGTGTTGAACTTTCGTCTTCTGTATTCTACTGTACAGACATAAATTTACTTTTCCTTTAGCCTGAGGCTTTTGATGTAAAAGGGCTTTTACATTAGCCAAAAATATAACTTTTTAATAATAAAACAAACAAGCATGCCCTGCCCAAATGTAGAAAGTAACGCAGAAGTAACATAATGCATTACTCTCCATAAAAAGTAACTAAGTAACTAGTTACTTTTTTAGGGAGTAATGCAAAATTGTAATGCATTACTTTTAAAAATAACTTTCCCCAACACTGGTCCTTACTACCTTTCTGGTCCTACCTTTCCTCCATAAAAATATCTGAATTTGTGTTGTGTCTTATGGGTTTGGAACAACATGAGGGTGAGTAATTAATGACAGAATTTTCAAGTCTAGAATGATTATAGATATGCATATACGTTCTGCTTTGAGAGTCATCAGCACAGTAATTGCATGCTTATTTCCAAAAAAAGAATGCATTAACAGGTTAATTGTAAAAAAGGTGTTTATTATTATTTAACCCTTTAACTGTCACCGTCCACTCTGTGGGACGCCTAAGTTTACTTCACCATATTACATATAAATCCTACTCTAATCATGACAAACTATACATTGTTGGTCTAAGACTCCTAAATAGATATTTTACCATATTTTTTGTGTTACAAATTATGTAAGAAAAGTAATAGATTAATAAATGTCAAGAGTGCAACTTAAAAAATCTACATCATAACATGAGTTCTGACCTCACAAAAAACTTTCTTCTTTTTCTTTTTCCCTTTCACGCTTTAGAAATCATAAGAAAGTATATATCAGTTCAAAACTTAAATCTCAAAATTCATCCTTTGAAAGGCATTTTAAAATCAGACATTGCATTACCATGGAAAATGTATATCAAAATCATATTACAAAATGTTTTCATTCATGAATTATAAAAAATTAAGTCTGGATAGTGCATTTTTATGTCTGTCTTCAAAAATGGGAGTGACAGTTAAAGGGTTAATATTTAAATTGTTTTAATATGATGCATATTTAAATGTTTAAATATTAATAATTAAATATGAATTATTTAGTTATTAATTACAGTAATCAGCACTAATAAATCAATAATCTTGCTTTATCTTTTGATCATAAAGAATGAGCTCACACTAAAAGAGTTTGTATTCTTTTGCTACAACAACACACTCGATATATTACTATAAAAGTGTGTTTTTCTCCATGATGATGTGAGTCTTTCTTTGTTATTCTGCAGCTCAACGGTTGAAGTTGCCATTGGACATAAAAGAGCTGGTGAAGAGAAAGAGGCAGATTTGGATAGAGAGACGAGTTTGTGAGTTGACGTATTTCAAAACACTCTGTATCGTGCCACACTACAAGCACCACTAAATGCTTCTGTTCTGTAGGTCTGTGTGTGCCAGTCTGTGCTGAGGCACCTTGTTGTATTTACATGTTTTTTTGTTCTTTTGTATGTATGTGTGTGTGTGGAGATGTTTGTTTGGAGCATCTGAATATGTGTGTCTGAATTTGTCACCCACAAGGAGGATTGTCGGGTTGTTTGGATTGTGTTTTCCAGTCCAACTGTAGTCTCCCCTATAGAAATGAAACAAAACGAAGGTTACTTTTGTTTTCAACCAGGTAGAGTGTATTTTGTATGTTTTATATTTTTTTGAAAGTAGATCCTATTGAAATTCCTTGTCTTATGGCCTCAATGTTGTTTATTATATAAAATTCATTCTTTTTTTTATTATGCATAAATGATAAATATTCATTTGCTGGCATAGTTTAAATATCATAATAGTAAGAAGCAATTTCTGACAGAAGATGCAAACGTAGTTCTATCAGCTTTTTCAGTGTCTGTGTGTCAAAATGTTCTCCACATTACTTCGTATGATACTTGATGTTAACATTTACTACTTACGAACAGTGACCAATATTTTTAAAGGAACTTTTATGAACAGTTTTCTCATTTTGTGAATTTTACGGCGAGATTTCCCTAAAAGCGCAAACGTACGAGCCAGGACTGTGCTCATTTTAGCCTGAACTTCTTACGAAACACGTCCATATTCAAAAATTCACTTGTTGATCTGGACTGTTTTTGTTTTCTTTTTGCGTTTTGAAAACGATTATTACAAAGCTTTATCTCATTTTGTGTAGCACTCCACCATGCAAATAATAGTAAACGTATATTTTGTTAAAACGTTGCAAATAATATAACTGTATAGTGCTGTTTTCACAATGTTTCTGAGTGGCAGGGCATCTGTCTCCTCTACAAGACTCATTTGCAAGCCGAGACGAGACCTCATCGCTCAAACGAACGAATTCTACTATTACTGCCGATAATACAAAAATCATACAAGAAATGCAATAATATTCCTTTTCATAAGAGGGGCATTATACCATGCACTTACCAGAGGCAAATCTAGCATTTATCATCAACACATGTACATGTGATTCTGTATTTTGTCTATGTGTATAATCTTAAATAACAAAGTTATTTAATATGTGGATAGATTTAAATATGTATAGACTGGGGCGGGGAGGGGGGAATGAATGTTTTCATGTTACTGTCAGTGTTATTACAGTGTTTTGCCATTTTCCAGGTTTGTTGACAAAACTACAACACGCACATCTATGTCATGCACATGTCGGCAGCATAAAGTTCTGCTGATTTCACTGTAAAATAAGCATTTCTTCCTGAAAACAACCTCTGTTGTTTATTGAATTATTCATTCAGATGAACATGTATCGTTACAACTGTGAGCAATTTTCATCCGAATAAATGTGACTGCAACTAAACTGACGCTGAAGTGTGTTTTTGCAATACATTTACTATTGAGTCAGTGATATATAATAGGAATATTTTATTTGTCCCTTAAATGGCGTTGATATTGATATTGAAAGGTGTTTAACACATAATTAACAAGTTATTCAAAAGCCCATGTGTATATAGGATGTATCCTGAAGTCCAGCTCTGGGATTGATGGCGTTGCAAAATAACTCCAGAAATAATAAACTAGAAATAACTTACGTTTCCGCCACTGAATAAAAAATTCAAAAAGGTTATTGTGACTTTTTATCTCGCAATTCTGACTCAGACTCAGAAATCTGACCTTTTGTCTTAGAATTGAGATATAAACTTGCAGTTGCGAGTTATAAGGTAAGAATTGTGAAAAAAAAAAACCCTCATAATTCATACTTTTTTCTCAGAATTGACTTTTTGCAAGTTGGAGGTTTATCTTGCAATTCTGACTTTTGTATTAGAATAGCGAAATATAAATTTGCGGTTGCGAGTTATAAAGTCAGAATTGCGAGATATAAACTCAAACTTCTTTTTTTCTCAGATTTGCGTGATATAAACTCACAACTGCGATTTATAAAGTAAGAATTGTGAGATAAAAACTTGCAAATCTGACTTTTTTTTTCTCAGGATTGCAATTCTGACTTTAAAACTTGAAATTGCAAGAGTCTTTTCCTCTCTGAAAAATTGTTCTTTATAACTTGCAATTGCGAGTTTATATCTCACAATTTTGAGAAAAAAAGTCAGAATTGTGAGATATAAATTCGCAATTGTGAGAAAAAATTCTGACTGAATTTCTCGCAATTCTGAGAAAAAAAGTCAGAATTGTTAGTTTGTATCATGAAATTCTGACTCGCAATTGCGAGTTTACATCTTGAAATTTTATTTTTTTCACAGAATTGCAATACAAACTCAGAATTGTGAGATATAAATGTGCAGCTGCAAGTTATAAAGTCAGAATTGCAAGACAAACTCGCAAATATGACTTTTTCTCAAAATTGCTGCTTTATATCTCGCAATTCTGACTTTTTTTTTAGAAATTGTAAGATATAAACTTCGCAACTGCGAGTTGTAAAGTCAGATTTGCGTGATACAAACTCAATTCTTTTTTTCTCAGAAATGTGAGATAAAAACTCGCAATTCTGACTTTTTCTCGCAAATTCAGTTTAAATCTTGCAATTCTGACTTTTCTTGCAATTGTGAGTTTAAATCTTGCCATTCTGACTTTTTTCTCAGAATTGTGAGAAATAAACTCACTAATGCGAATTATAAAGCCAGAATTGAGAGGCAAACTCGCAAATCTGACTTCTTTTTCTCAGATTTGCCACTTTATATCTCGCAATTCTGACTTTTTTTCTCGGAATTGTAAGATATAAACTTTGCAATTGCAAGTTATAGCCATATTTGCGTGATACAAACTCATAGTTCTTTTTTTCTTAGAATTGTGAGATATAAACTCGCAATCGCAAAACTTGATAAAGTCAGAATTGCGAGATACAAACTTAATTTGCGAGAAAAAGTCAGAATTGCGAGTTTTTATCTCACTGACTTTTCTTGCAGTTGTGAGTTTGTATTTCGCAATTTTTTCTTACGCAATTCTGACTTCTTTTTCTCAGAATTATAAGATATAAACTTTGCAGTTGCAAGTTATAAAGTCAGATTTGCGTGATACAAACTCACAATTCTTTTTTTTCTCAGAATTGCGAGATATAAACTCACAATCCTGACTTTTTCTCGCAAATGCGAGTTTCTTTCTTGCAATTCTGACATTTATAAACTTGCCAGTTCTAAAGTCCAGTTTTGAGGGGCAAATTATATGTTGTCATAATTGAGTTTATATCTCACAATTCTGACTTAATAACTTGCAATTCTGAGGAAAAAAAATGTCAAAATTGTGAGTTTATATCATGCAATTCTGTGAAAAAAGTCAGAATTGTGAGATAAAAAGTCGCAATTAACTTTTTTATTTTTTAAAAGTGGTGGAACAGGCTTTATACTTAAATTGAATTTTTGAAAAGTGAATTTTGACATCGGATTCAAAATTCACTTTTACATGGTGTTTGCATATATGTGTCTTAGCAGTGTGTGGACACAACCACACTACAATCATAAAAATCCATTTACTTCTTTTGAACACTCAAAAAACCTAAACAATATCAATTATCAAGCCGTTTTGATTTTCTGAGCAGTATGATGTCATACCTCTCAAGCCCCGCCCACAACCGCTGTCCCATATTACCATATTTCCGTCCTCAGCCAGTTGTATGCTGTCCGACATTTTTTCCACGCTTAAGCAACTGTAGCGACGACAATGTCTCGTAAGCAATGCAGGTAATTTGTAGTTGGATGTAAAAGTGAACATAAGAGTTTTAATTTTCAACAAACATCAGAGCCACTGAGGACACAGTGGATTCGTTTTATTTTTGATGGTAACGCCCCACCAAATACACAAAAAAACAGAAGAGAGGGGTGGGGTGAGCAGTACCTCATTATAATTTAAAGAGACATGCACCGAAACAGGTCCCTGTGAACAGAGCTGATTTTGACAAGGTGAAAAAGGTTTTGTTTTACATGACCATTGAGGAAGTTTAACCAAAGTATGTTACATGAAGACCCTAAAAATCATGCCAACTTGTGGAAAAAGGGCATCTGATGGCTTCTTTAAGAGAAATTGTCACTGAGGCCAAAACTGTTTGAATCTAATGTTATTTAATATTTATAAGCAATTTCACAATGAAGACCCCTGAAGGTTGCTATGTCAAGGTTAGGGACAAACCACCAAATCCTCAGAGGATCATAAACCAGCTGAAAATGCTGCTTTTTATTTTATTGATTGATTTAAATCAGTTTATATATATATATATATGTATATGTATATTTTTTTTTTCATTGTTAGGATATTGTGGATATTCGTAGGTGTTGAATTCTATTCTTTATTTACACTATATACTTAAACTGCTTCTCTAATAAAATGAAAGAATTACCTTTTCCACTCTGCATTGTTATATTTTCAGCGAACAGCTGGTTTGCTTTGTTTCTTTCTGCAATTTATAATTTAGCATCCCTTGAGGGTTTCCACGAGGAGAAGGTGATGCTGCTGTGGCCAAACCTTCACCCAGCTGAACACCATTTCCAGCTGAGCCAATCAGATTAAAGAATTGACTGCTGTCACTTCCCATGATGACCTTGCAGAGCTCCCAGCTGATGCCCCTCACACAGGGTTAACAGTGGTTACCACCTCAGAGAGTGAGTGTTATGGGAAAAATAAAAATAAGAAAAACAACAGTTAAACCAGCAATCTTCACATTAAACTAATCACATTTTCTGTTTCAGATGTGGTTTTACGGTCTTAAGAGATCATGTGATGTCTACAGGGCACAGGGACAAGATGATAAAAACTGTAGAGATAGGGTTTGTCACATAAGTGTATTAATCATGATTCAGGTTGTTGCCTATTGCTGCAAGGGAATTTGCACCCTCAGCTTCCAGATTTTCAAATAGTTGTATCTCGACCAAATATTGTCCTATCCAAACAAACTTATTTATTCAGCTTTCAGATAATGTATAAATCTCAATTTTGAAAAATTGACCCTTATGACTGGTTTTGTGATCCAGGGTCACATTTGTAAATTTTATAAGTCTGCCTACCGGTCTCATCCGCGTCCAGCTATTTTTAGCTGTACAAAACAGCTAGTTTTGCTGCTAGACATTGCAAATTGATGTTTTACCATATTGTTTTAACGTATTGTCTTAATTATGAACACACTGGTTTGTAGTGCAAACAGTTGTACCGTTTACGGCACGTTGTTATTCTTCGTCTCACACATAAGTCTCACACATATGCATATTTCTGCAATGTAAGGTGCATAGCTTTTTTGAAATGTTAGTTTTGGGTTTCTAAGTAATTTTTCAAAATAGTTTTATATTAATTGTTCTTTCACGTAGCGTTGTATAAATTTACACACATCTAAACCTAAATATTGCTAATTCTAAATAAGAACTACAACTACCACAAGGATGTGAGTTTACCTGCTTGACGCATCCGACAACAGAACGTGAAGCAAACATTTATTTATTTATTTATTTTTTAGACGTGGCTTCAAAATTCACGTGTAACTGTAAGGTATCATTATGTGTATTTATTTTTGTTGAAGAACGATAACTCTTAAAGTGATGTTAACCACAGACATTATTTCACTCATAAAACGGAAAATCTGGAGGGAAATTTGGACTTGGCCTACAAATCGACGTCATGGCTAAGCAGGTTTGCAACGTTCTTCCCCTCTTTTATAGACCTATCTGTTTATGCTAAACATCTCAAACAAGTCAGAGAACAGCTTTAAATTGTACAATTATATAAATAACTGCTAAAAGATATAAAATGCAACAGCAATGCAGTTCTTTTAACGCTCATGTGCGTTAATCTGTTCCTCTGTCTGCGAGATGACTGGAATTTTTTTTAAATTAATTAAAGGTGTTATAGATTACAAAATGTGACATCAGTGGAAACAGCCTCTTCGTTTATCCTCCTCGTTTCAACAGTTTCCTGTTGATTTAAAATGGTGGATCATTTTCTCTGGACGCCAATTGGTAAGGTATTAACATGTATTATTTTGTAGCTTAACAAGCGTTTAATATGTAATTTATATTTACGATTAATATATGTTAACTTTGTTAATTTATGGAAGTAAATATTAAGTCAAATGAAGCATTTTGAGTCGATGGCTAAGGCATTTGCGCCGTGTATCCAATAGATGGCGTGTTTGCTTCATGAATGTCCAGCAGGAGGCGCTGCAGTACAGGCTTTATTGCGCTTGTGAGTAAGTGGGCCTTCATCGCCATCTGGCGGTAAATCCTTAGTAGGTCAATGTTTATCATGCCCTAAATTACATTTATGACATTTTTCTAATCATCTCAACGTTACTGCAGGTACTTTTCCATTTCCAACAGACTTATTAATATAATTTTTCTGAGTGACGCTGTGCAGTGCAGAAAACATTTAGTATGGATATTGCAAGGATTAAAAGTGTTTGTTTGAGAAAATAAATAAAAAAAACAAGAATAAGTTAGATATATCCTCATACAAGATAAACACTCAGTACTATCCTTAATTATCCATAAACATTTTTAATGAGTAAGACATGTGCAATAAGTTTACATGTTTATGGCAGGAGCACAGATGGCGTCCCATCACCGAGCGTTTCCAAGGAGATGATCTGGCTCCCAAGGGCAATGTCGTCAAGTAAGATGATAACAGCCCATCAGCTCACATTAAAATGTGGAAAACAGCCCAGCTCAGTCATGCGCGATGCTGCTCCACAAAAAAAAAGAAAAAAAAAAGTAAGTAAATAAATACAAAATAAAAACGTGGAATTTAACATAATTGTACTGAATGAGGTGTATATTTTTTTTATATATTGTTTGATATATTTAAAATATTTGTGACATTAAATCTTTTATATTTTGCATTAAAATAATAATATTTATTATTATTACTGAATTGCTATTATTGCTGTTGTTATTGTAATTAAATATGCTATTAATTTTATTATTAGTATGTATGTAATTAAATTACATTATTATTATTGTTTTAAGAGGTGCTGTTTTACAGTACAGGCTGTATGCATAATGATAATACTTAATATGTCATGCATTTTTTAATAATAAACTCAATTAATATATCAATGAATATAATATAATGTAATATAATATGATAAAACATAATATAAAATATGGAATAATAATAATATATTAAGAAATATGTTTTTACAAATTATTGCCAGTTTACAAGAGATGCTGTTTTACAGTATTGGCTGCATGCCTTAATGATAGTATACATTATTTTATGTATTTATTAATATACTCTAATAATATATCAATTAATTAAATATGTAATATAACAATATAATATAAAATAATATATAATATAGTAAATAATAATAGCAAAATCTATAATATAGTGTATTGAATATAATAATATATATATATTTAAAAAAAAATATTTTAACAGTTTACAAGAGGTGCAGTTTTACAGTATAATATATATATATATATATATATATATATATATATATATATATATATATATATATATATATATATATATATATATATATAATATTATTATTATTATTATTATTTTAACAGTTTACAAGAGGTGCTTTTTTTACAGTATAGGCTGTATGCATTAATGATAATAATACATATTATTTTATGTATTTATTAATAATATACTCTAACAATATATCAATTAACCAAATATATAATATAATATAGTATATTAAATAAAAATAGGAAATCTATAATATAGTGTATTAAATATAATAATATATTAAAAATATATATTAAAACAAATATTTTAACAGTTTACAAGAGGTGCTTTTTTTACAGTATAGGCTGTATGCATTAATGATAATAATACATATTATTTTATGTATTTATTAATAATATACTCTAATAATATATAATATAATATAATATAATAGTTTGTAATTAATTGAACTTTATACAAGTACAGTACTATTACAATGCAGACTGTATGCACAAAGCTCCATTCCAGTGAATCCATTGTTCCGGGTTTTGTGTGAAGGGAGCTCTGTGTCTCTAAAGGCAGGTACTGTATCCTCCCTCTGATTCCCTTCCTGGTGCCTGACACAGTCTTTAGGATAGAAGCCATAGAGCTGGTTTGAGAGCCGGGTAAAGTACAGCCAGCATCACTCAAGCGCTGAGATTCAGAATGAATGATTAACATCACAAAAGCCTCTCTGTACCTCCACAACGTAGAACAAAAGAGCTGGATTCATCTGCCGGTGTCACCGGCTCTCTCTTGTGTCTTCCATCGGAGGTCTCCATCAAGGGCTGGGAGTGGCTGCTGTCTTTGTGAGAGCGGAGCGGGGAAGCCCTCCGGTGAGCTGCGGTAGAGAGGAGAGGAGAGGAGAGGAGAGAGGCCACCGTTCACACCCTGAGATGCTCTGCAGGCTGGAGGAGGAAGAGGAGATGTCTCTACTGGAGCTACAGCAGAGGGTGGACTGTATCATCACCCATGTTGGTGAGTGGATTATTCTCTGCTGAGGCTGATGGGGGTGTGTTACAGCTGTGATTAATCTTTCCATCGTTGATTCAGGTGCAGTCCGTGGATTCTGGGACTTAGGGGAAACCATGAGGTTTCCTGATGGATAGTGATAGAAACGAAGCTTGAGTTTAGATCTCTGAGGTTTATTTGAGCGTTGGATGTCATGTGAACATGGACCATTCAGAGCGGAAATTGCAGGATTTTATTGGTTTATTTGGTTTTACTAATATTCATTTTTATTTTTTAATTTGTGTAGGTTTTTTGGAGGTTATCAGGTCTTTGCATAGGAATTAGTTTGATTTTGCACCTATTTGATTCAAAATCACTATACTTAAAATACTTAATTAAATTAAATTAATTCAATTTAAAATATATTTTCAGCAAATTCAGAAAAAAAACATAGCTTAGACAAATGTAATAAATGAAATAAATGAATAATGAAAAAATACATATAGAAAAAAATATTATTTTATATAAATATATATATAATATATAGTAAAATAGAAAGATATACAATATAAAATTATAATTATAAAATTATAATATATATATCCCACATAATATAAAGTATTCAGGAAAATATGTACAGTTTATTTCTGATTATTTGCCCAATGCACCAGAAATAATGTTTAAAAAAGGAACACAAATAAATTACATTGTTCAATATTAAAAAAATTACATATTATTTTTGTACATTTTTCATTTTTTAATAATTATATCAAATAATTATTAATAATATTTATATTACATTTGAATGCATTGATGAATTAAATAACAACAATGAAATAAAAAAATAAAAAATAAAATAATAATAAAAATGTAGACTTGCCACTGCATTACCTGCCCAAAATAAAAACATTATTTTTTTTTAAAAAAAGAAGGAAAATTAACATTGTTCAATATTATTAATAATCTTACACATTTATATATTTATTTATTAACAATATATTCTGTTATTATTTCTATATAAATAATGTATTTAATAATACAATATAACATAATATAATTAATATTATAGAACTTTTAAAAATGTCATTATGTATTAAATGAATACATTGATAAATTAAATAACAACAATGAATATAATGTAAAATGTACAATGTAGTGTAATATAATGTAACAATGTAATATATAATATATATGTAAAAATATAATATAGTATAATTATATTTTTTATTGAATTGAGTTTCTATAATTATTTCCTTTTAATTAGTTCTGTATAAATAATGTGTGTATTTAATAATGTAATAACAATATAACTAATATGATAGAAGTTATAAAAAAATAATTTAATACATTAATAAATGAAATAACAGCAATGAATATATTATAAAATGCATAGTGTAATATTTAACAATATAATAATAATACTGTAAAAAATATAGTATATTGAATAATATAATAACTACAAAGAATATAGTATAAAATGTATAACGTAGTGTAATATAATGTAACAAGGCATAATATATAATATAATACAAAATATATAATATAGTAAATTAAATATGTTAAATAATAATAATAAAAATGTAAAAAAAAGTATATTAAATATGTATATATATATTAATTAACCTTTTCTATAACTTTATTTTTAACTACTTCTATATAACTAATATGTGTATTTAATATAATATAACAAAATAAAATAGAATTAATATGACAGAAGTTATAAAAATTCATAAAAGTTCATTATAGTTTGATTTTTTTTTTTTTTTTGAAACATTTTATAAGAGGTGCTGTTTGACTATAAACAATGCAGGCTGTATGAATAAGCCTCCATTTCACTGAATCCATATCTAAAAGCACAATTTTGTGTTATCAAAGTGCAAAGATTATTTTTGATTTAATTTTTTTTTAATATAATTTAATTAAATGACTTTTTGAGGTTATGGTAATGTCTTTGCATAGGAATTACCAGCTAATTATGGACGTCTAATGAAATTATTGCTCCTGTTTGTGTCAGAATCACATACCTCAGTTAATTTAATGTTTTTCACAAATTAAAAATATATATATATATGGCTTATGATTTAATTCACTGCATTATTTGATAAAAATCAGGTTAGATGAATCTGGATAAATAGGAAATCTCCTCAAACAATAGGAAGTTGTTTATTCCAAGCAGTTGTATTTTTCATCTTTCCGTACCATAAAAAGCAGGGAAACATGCAGGTGCTTCCCCGTGGCAGTGAGTGAAGTAGGTTATTGTGCCATGCTGCTGTTAGCGCTGTCCTGCATGAGAGAGAGGCGCTGCTGCCGCCCCCACTCCAGCCCTCAGGGGACGTAAAGGCCGTTGCCATGGAAACTGAGACGGGCCAGTTCAGCCATATTGATTCACGCAGGCACCCCATGCTTTAAACACACACGCACTCACCGCTTCCTAAGTTCATTATCCGCATTATAACACACCGCTGCTTCAGCTTTCCGAGCCCACCGAAAACCAGCAGGCTTTTTAAACAATGGTTAAACCACTTGTTTTCGGTTCACTGCACTGAACTGGACTTCAGAAGTTAGGAAAGCATTATAAAAAATGTTTCACTTACTGAATGGCCCCTTAAACCTGCCTTTGGCTTTGAGCAAACAACAGAAAAATAACAGAGTTATTTCTGGTTCTGTTTTGCTGAGAGGAAATCAGTATTCGCGGCATCTCCGGTGATCCATCAGAGCATCGGCCTCTGTGAGTGAGTCACAGATGTGACCGTCCGGCCCTGTAATAGCAAGATGACTAAACACTGAGACACTGCTCTCTGATTGGTCAGATGTGACATCACTCTCCTGTTCATTTCAGAGCAGAGTGATATATTGCACATTTCTGGATATGGAGCTCATGAATATTTAACATGCCGGATGAGCATTCAAGCATTAAATACAATAACAGCAGATGAGCCTAACGCAGTGTACATTTGCATATATTAGCTTTGTAAGTTTGGGGTTGGTTTTAATAAATGAGTACTTAAAATGAATGCTTTTGTTCTGCAAAGACACTTTATATTCATAATAAAGGCTTTTATAATGTTACAAAATATTTATATTTTAAATAAATGCTGTTCTTTTGAACTTTGTATTGAAATAAGTATAATAATAATAAAAGTTTCTTAAAGGGATAATTGCCCCATGATTTACTCACCCTCAAGCCATCCTTCTTTCAGACGAATACAGTCAGAGTTATATTAAAAAATGTCCTGGCTCTTCCAAGCTTTATAATGGAAGTGAATGGGTGTTGAGATTTTGATGCCCAAAAAAGTGAATCCATCCATCATAAAAAGTGCTCCACACGGCTCTGGGGTTACTAAAGGCCTTCTCAGGGCTCTATGCTTACTTTTCTTTTTAACTTCAAAAATTTAGGAGCACAGTCAACATTTCAGGAGCACCTTCTAATCAATAATCAAAAAATCTGATCAAAAATTTGCCTTCCCATTAGGAGGTGATATTTGACTCAAAACGATTTACAGGGGAATTTTGTTTTTACCTTTGTAATGGCATTTTTCTAACTTTATTAAAACTATGTCATCATTTATGTCAGATTTAAAAATATATATATATTTTATAAGCTTTTTGAAATTTCTAATTAAAAAAAAAAACAGAATAAGAATAAGTTACCAATCAAATAAAATCAGTATTAAAATTAATTTGTACTACAGAGGTGGCACAGAAGAACACAGAAGTGGCTTGTAGGTGTATTTTCATGTTTAATGAGGCTCAGAGGTGGCATGAGTGCAATCAAATTTATGAACTTATGTTGAGATTAAAGGAGAAGTCCATTTCCAAAACAAAAGATTCACATATAATGTACTCAACCCCTTGTCATCCCAGATGTTCATGTGTTTCTTTCTTCAGTTGTAAAGAAATTATGTTTTTTGAGGAAAACATTTCAGGATTTTTCTCCATATAATGGACTGATATGGTGCCCCAATTTTGAACTTCCAAAATGTAGTTTAAATGCGGCTTCAAACGATCCCAAATGCGGTTATAAATGATCCCAGCTGAGGAAGAAGGGTCTTATCTAGCAAAACGGTCAAAATACAATTTAAATACTTTTTAATGTCAGATGCTCGTCTTGTCTTTCTCTCCCTGAACTCTGTGTATTCTGGCTCAAGACAGTTAGGGTATGTTGAAAAACTCCAGTCGTATTTTCTCCCTCAACTTCAAAAATCATTTCAAAATCATCCTACATCACTGCAGAAGTACCAACCAAGTCTTTGCAAAGTAAAAAAGCAAAGAAGATCAAACACCCTTGACAAAAAGGGTAAAACAGCGATATAGGGCGATTTTGAAGTTGAGGGAGAACATGAGATGGGAGTTTTTCAACATACCCTAACTGTCATGAACCAGAAAAAAAGTCCAGGCAGAGTAAGACAAGATGAGCATTTGACATTAAAAAGTATATAAATTGTTTTATTTTTAGGAAAATAACCGATCGTTTCGCTAGATAAGACCCTTCTTTCTCGGCTGGGATTGTTTACGACTGCATTTGGGATCGTTTGAAGCCGCATTTAAACTGCATTTTGGAAGTTCAAAATCGGGGCACCATACCAGTCCATTATATGGAGAAAAATGCTGAAAACGGCTGATTTATTCAGGTGCAAAGCAAGTGACTGTCTTGATGAATGGCTAATTGAATCATTGACTCACAAGATTCATTTAAAAACGTACGTTCATTCATAAACTAAACACTGCTGTGTTTGAATGGAGATGCGCAGCGGCTCAGTTGTGACTTGATTCAAACTATTTTTGACAACGAAATAGAGCAAAATCAGGCAATAGTGTTATAGTCAGCCAATGTAAGTCACTTAATATTAACTTCTTGTTTATTTAACTGTTGTATTAAATTAATATCTCATTTACAAACTCCCTTAAAAATCATTAAAAGCTGTCACTAGTTCAGCGCAATCTCACAAAGTTCCTATAATCAAAGAAGCTCTCTACACTGCACAATGAATCTCTTATTTACACTTTCTCTACACTTTGTTTATGAAATGATTCATGAGATATGTCTGTGATACATTACTCAATGTTGTAAAAACTCTTAGAAACCTTTGAAGCTCCCCTCAGCAGAAACATAAATATGCTGATCAGGTCAGTCACACTGGTGCTCCTAAATATTTTTTCATTGTCGCACGCAGTAGCCTAGTTGGATTTTTTTTCCAGTGCGACCATTTCAGTCGCATTTGCCAAAAAAAAAAAAAAAAAAAAACGGTAAAAAAAATCCATATTTAAAACTTTATGAACTGTAATCTGTAAAGTTAACTTCCGCTAACTGTCGTTTGCGCATTTATTAAAGAGTGGCGTTTCAGCGGATGACGTAGGATAAAGGCGTAGCATAATTTCCAGTGAGAAGTGACGAGAGAGAGAGAGCAAAACAAAACATCGGTCATGAATTAAAAGTACAAAACAAGGATTTGTAAATAAAAATATTAGAGGATTTCAGTATAAGCCAGGAGGAGACTGTAAACAAAACCTTTCTTAAATCCCCAGAGCTGTGTGGAGTACTTTTTATGATGGATGGATGCACTTTATTGTACTTCAAAATCTCAACAACCATTCACTGCCATTATAAAGCTTGGAAGAGCCAAGGCATTTCTTTTTATATAACTCTGATTGTATTCGTCTGAAAGAAGAAAGTCATATACACCTAGGATGGCTTGAGGATGAGCAAATAATTTTTGTATGAACTGTCCCTTTAATCACCAAAGTTTCTGTGTTTAGACTGAGCCGTTTTAGGAAGGTGTGACTGAACATTAACTTTTATAAAGAGTATCTCTTACAGTTGCAAAGACAATTTCTCTTGTCTTTGCAACTGTACAGATCTTATATATGCACAAACAGCTTGTAACACTCCAAAGACAAAGGAAAACATGCAATCGTATCGTATGACCCCTTTAAAGATGAATGTGGCAGAAGTGTGACTTTTTGGTGATGCTAAACATAGTAGAGGTTTGATATGAGAAAACACAAGAACATGTTAATAACATCATAACAGCAATGTTAGGAAAGCCTTTTTAAAAAACGTTTTTTAAATGAAGATTTTTTTTTTTTTTTTTTAATGACTTTACAACAAGGTTGTTTTTGTTCTATTTTTAGGCTGACTTCACTCTGAGAGCATGCACTTTAATCAGACAGTCATTCTGACTCCACGGCTGCTTAAAAGTTGTTTAAAATAAAAAAAAATAAAAAAAACTTATTCAGTCATCCTAAACTAATCAGGATAAAGGGATTAACACAAACAAGCCAAATACTTGGCACTGATACAGAGATAAAACACACACACAGAATCACACACACATACAGTAGTCTGAATTTCTGAACACAAATCAGTAGAAAATTTACTCATATTATTGTATATCATAACCAGTATTGGGGGTAACACATTACAAGTAACGCAAGTTGCGTAATAATATTACTTTTTTCAAGTAACTAGTAAAGTAACGCATTACTTTTGAATTTCTAAAAAAAATATCTGAGTTACTTTTTCAAATAAGTAACGCCAGTTACTTTTTTCCCCATTTATTGATTGACAAGTCTCCTGTCTGGAAATTGGGAGTAAACATGATGTTACTGTATTCTAGACTAAATGTGAACATGCAATAATTCATCTCACTCACAAAAAACAGATTTAGTATACTTTAAAATGAATAAAAACAGTGAAATGCAAACTCAGAATATGATGCAACCCTGCGATAATTAAATATGTTAAGTAAAACAAATATCCTTTATGTATTTAATCCCATTTTATTAACTAGTGTCTTTGCTGCTGACCTTTGATGATGCAATTCAACTATACTAATAAGAAAAAATTACTTTAGATTAACATTTGTGCTTTTTAATAGCTGAAGAGTGATCTCCTGCATAAATGTACTTTTCTTTCAGCCTGAGGTGAATTTATTTCACTTTTGGTGTAAAAGGGCTTTTACATTAGAATTGTTTTATATTAAAAACAAAGAGGCAACACCCGCCCAGATTTAAAAAAAGTAACGCAAAAGTAACGTAACACATTACTTTCCATAAAAAGTAATTACGTAACGTTATTAGCTACTTTTTCAGGGAGTAACGCAAAATTGTAATGCATTGCTTTTAAAAGTAACTTTCCCCAACACTGTTTATAACATTTCACTTTATTTACCGGCTGTACTTATAAATGTTTAACCTAAACTACAAGTAATGTTAATGTAGACCTACATACCGGTAGCCTATGTAAATATGATTTTATAATTTTATGCTATATAGACCTTCCTCATTACCCTCCACTGGATGTATAATGAGCATTAATAAGCTACATTTTGTTATTTTATAATCCCTAGTCATACTTCTGTGGATATTTTGGTGAACGTAACTCAAAAGTAACTTAAAAGTAGTGTAACGCATTACAATTCAGAGACAGTAATATTGTAATGTAACTAATTACTTTTAAAAGGCAGTAACTAGTAATATATACAGTAATGTATTACATTTTGGAAGTAACTTGCCCAACACCGAATACATAACAGTATTTTATCACAGAACCTGTTTTTCTGCAAACTATATTTTAAAAGTTTGATGTCAGTAAGAAAGAAGTCTCTAACGCTCACCAAGTCTGCCCTTATTTGATCAAAAATACAGTCAAAACAGCCATACTGTAAAATATTATTACAATTGAAAATGGCTATTTTAATATATTTTAAGATGTAATTTATTTCTGTGAATTTTCAGCATCATTACTCCAGTCTTCAGTGTCTCGTGATCCTTCAGAAATCATTCAAATATGCTTTTAAAAATAAAACTGCTTCACGATGAGATAGAAGAATCTTTTTTGTTTAAATCAGCGGTGTCAAACTCCGGTCCTGGAGGGCCGCAGCCCTGCAGAGTTTAGATGCAACCCTAATTAAACACATCTGATCCAACTAATCAAGTCCTTCAGGATTAATTGAAAACTGCATAGTATGTGTGTTGAAGCAAGGTTGGAACTAAACTCTGCAGGGCTGCAGCCCTCCAGGAACTGAGTTTGACACCACTGGTTTAAATGGTTCCATAAAGAACCTTTAACATCTAAAGAACCTTTCTGTTTCACAAAAGGCTCTTTGTGGCGAAAGAAGGTTCTTCAGATTATAAAAAGGTAAGAAAGAGATGGTTCTTTAAAGAACTTTTGACTGAATGGTTCTTTAAAGAACCTTTGACTGAATGGTTCTTTAAAGAACCTTTGACTGAATGGTTCTTTGTGGAACCAAAAATGGTTCTTCTATGGCATCGCTGTGAAGAACCTTTAAAGCGCCTTTATTTTTAAGAGTGTATGCTGATTTGCTGCTCAGTGTTGTTTATCAGTGTTGTTTATTGTGCTGCTTAATACACTTTTTTGTGTGTGATACATTTTTTTTTTCAGAATCCTTTCATGTATAGAAAGTTCAAAAGAACAACATTTATTTGAAATTAAAATATTTTATAACATTATAAATGTCTTTACTGTCGCTTTTGGTCCTGGCGAAATAACATAAAAAAATAGATTTTTCAGATTTTTTTTTAAAAAGCCTGGTTATATTAGTAAATTAAATTAAATTAAATTAATTAAAATAATTATACAATGACGTCTTACATTTTTTGGTCTGTTTTTTATGCTTAGTTTTTGCCTCCATTTTGACCTTTAAAATTCTATATACAGCCTCAAATCCTTAAACCGGGCTTCATTCCAAGCTTCCATCAGTGTTACGGTATCTCCAAAGACTTGGACTCACAATAAAACAGCGGTAGTGAGCAGTGACGCTTAACAGCAAATCCAAAAAGGTGAACAATAGGAAGGTCGTTGTACTTCCTTCCCTCCACGCCAACCCCTCCTCCTCCTCTCTCCCTCCTCTCCTCGCCCCCGTCTGCTTTTGTGTGCTCCTTTATATAATATCTGTTATAGCTTCAGTGCTGTGCTCACGTCGATCAGTATTTTACACTTAAACTCTCTAGTTTAGGTCGCTCGTAATCAGATTTAAAGTAAGTTCTCTTTCCGGATCAAAGTCAGGCGTAGTCTAGTTCTCAGAAATCAAATGAGGCTTTTTATTTGTTGACATCCAGCTTTGCAGAAACTTTGAAACCATGTGAATTTTTTTATTACATTAGTTTTATCTGTTGATTTAAAATGAGCCATTCTTGATGTAGGGAGGTTTTTAGTTCTTGTCTCATTACACACAAGCATGAAATTTTTATCACAAGCTCAGTGTGAGATTTATTCTTCAGGCGTATGGAAGAGCTTGCGCCGTTAAATGCGTTTTCTCAGCTAATGGAATCCATTAGATTGTCAGTCACTGAAGCTTTATGACATTAGCCTCTCATCCTCTCACTGTGCTGATGAGTGTTTTGCAGTCTTTCTCATGGATCCTGAATCGTATCGCGTGAGGACGATAGAGAAGTAGGCATTAGTGAGCGTACAGTATTCACCACTCTTTGACATCCACATCAGGTTTGCCACGGAAATCTTCTTAAAATAGAATCTGGTAATCAGATTACAGCAGATGCTGTTTAATATCACAGACATGATCTGAAAACACATCCTGGTGTCGACATACATTATCAGTTCATCTTGTACATCTGTCTGTTTTGTCGCGTTCTGTAAGTACTAATGGTCTCAGATTAGAAGTTTATGCATAGTAGCTAAAGTCTCCACCATGATGCTGGTGTGTTGACGACTATCTGTATCCAAAACAGCATACTTTTACTGTATTTCTTTCAAGAACTTACTTCTTGGAGTTAATAAAGTGCTTTGATATGCAGGTGTGTGGAATATGCCGAGTAATTTATGAGTATTTAGACTTAAACTATCATAGTCTCAATTTTGGGCTGTTTATTTGTTTGTTTGTTTGTTTGTTTATTATAAACAACAAACTAATAATAATAACAATTATTATTATTGCTATTGTTATGCATGTTGTTAATAAGAATAACAACAACAACATTATTTAAAAATGTAAAACTATATAAAGTCAAGAGTACAATTAATGATTAATGCCATATCAAATTTGATAAATGTATTTAATACTACTGCTACTAATAATAATATTACTAATAATAATAGCAATTATTATTAATATAAATCAATAAATAACAGCAACATTTTCAAATTTTTATGTTGTTATCAATATTGTTTACAAGACATAACATCATAATAGCATCATCATCATCATCATCATCGATAATAATAATATAAAATTCATCAAATGTTTAATAATATTTTTATTATTAGAATATTATTATTAATATATGTATTATTATTATTATTATTATTATCATCATCATTGTTGTTATCATTAGTGTTAATAAGACAACATCATAGCATAATAACAATAATAATAATATAATATAAAGGTCAGTAAATTTACAATAATAATAATAATAATAATAATAATAATAATAATAATTGTATTATTAGAGATAATATTATTATTAACAAATGTGTCTTATTATTTTTATTATCATAATCATAATCGTTGTTGTTGTTATTGTTATTGTTAATAAAACATCATAACAGCATCTTTATCAATAATAATAATATAAAAGTCAGTAAATTTATAATAATAATAATTTGTATTATTAGAATTATTATTATTAATGTATCTAAATAATAATAATAATTAAATATGTAAAACTATATAATAGAGTACAATTAAATTTTATACATTTATTTAATTATTATTATTATTATTATTATTATTATTAAATACAAGGCTCTAACAATAATAATAATAATAATAACAGTGATAATAATAATAATTATTATTATAACAAATGAATAAATAACAACGTTTTCAAAAACATTATTGTTAAGACATCATAATAGCATCATCATCGTCGTCATAATCATCAACGTTATCATCGATAATATTTATAATAATAATAATAATATAAAATTAAGCAGTTTTAATAATATTTTTATTATCATAATAATAATAAAATGTTATTAATATTATATTATTATTAATAAATGCATATTATTATTATTATTATTATCGTTCTTGTTGTTAGTATCATTATTGTTAAGACATAACATCATATCAGAATCATCATCAATAGTAATAATATAAAAGTCAGTAAACATATAATAATAATAATAATAATAATAATAATAATAATTTATATTATTAGTTACTATTATTATTAATATATGTACCTAAATAATAACAACAACAACAACAATTTTATTTAAAAATGTAAAACTATATAAAGTCAATAGAATACAATTAATTATTAATGCCATAATATCAAATTTGTATTTGTATTATTAAATGTATTTAATAATAATAAACAATAATATTAATAATTATTATTATTGTTGTTATTATTATTGTTAATAAGACATTATGTATCATAATCATCAATAATAATAATAATAATAATAATAATAATAATAATAATAATAAACATTTTAACACAAATGTTCACTGACCCCCTTAGCACCAAAGATCATCTGAATTTTAGGTAGTTATTGGATGTTACCATGATGCTTGAATGCCTTTTTGAAAAACAATTATTACAACAAATTATTTCAAACATAAATTATTTTCTCAGTTCAAAGACATCTCATATATTCTCACAAATGAGCTTGTTTTAGAGTGTGTGTCAGACTGCCTGTGTTTTCCAGAGATCCAGACGATTTCAGAGTAACAGCGTTTTTCTTATTTTACACACAAAGGTTTCCGTCCACAGGAATGTCTGAACTTATCCATAAAACATTAGCTCACCTACAAGCGAGAGCTCAAACAACCATGAAATCACTGTTTGAGTTCATTTTCTGCTTTTTTCCTTCTCAATTTAGCACGTTACAGCTGTTTTCCACTGTGAAAGCGACTGAAAAAAGTCGAGTCCTCAGGTTTAGATTTAACAGTCAGTGCCACATGATGCCGTCTCATGTGTGAGGGTTGCTGGGAGGGGTTTGTGTGTGTGGGTGTGTGTGTGTGTAGCAGGGCTCTGTTTTGGGGTGGAGAGGGGAAAAGGAATCTGTGTGTTTGTGAGAAGTTCTTCCTGACGTACTTTAACCACAGAGTGCTGCGCAGTGATGAATGTCTCGCTGGGAGAGAGAGGAACAGGAAACTACCGGCGCTTCTGGCATTCTCTGAGATATTTGTAGAAAGCATGTCAACGTGCTACCTGCGTTTCAGAGGCACACTCACCTCTGTTAACACTTTAGTAGACGCTCAGGAGTAAGAGAGAACCTGAAGGAGACACGCGGAGTGAGAGAGTTCTCTTGGGACCTTTTGCGCGGCGCGGGACCGTCGGCACAATGGGTTCGGTTATGTGTAAGTCAGCATTCTGTCTGATTTTAAAAGCATTTGTGCTTGAGGGAGAACTTTGTGTTTCTCTGCATTTCTGAGGATGATATATGGAGTCGTTTCTGAGAGAGTTATAGCTTTGGTTGAAAGCTGTGAGGTGTTTCTGGGGAGAGAAAAAGAGGTTTATGGGCTTAATAATGATTAGACACACAGCAATGTGACCAGAAAAAATGTGCCAGTAGTTATTCCAGTGATTCAGAACTGTTTTGCTTCTTCATAATCCTGCTTAGGAGTTGCGTTTAGTCAGACACTGATAGGAAAGTTCTGTTTTTGGTTAACATGAGGGTCAAGGGGGTGAAAGTCAGAAGCTTTTAAAGATACAAAGTTGTTCTAAGCAGATGTTTTGAAGAATATCCAGCCCATTTTATGAATGTAAATAAGGAGTGGGACTGTCAAGCTCTAAAATGACTAAAAAGAGTCTATGTGACTCAAGTCTTCTGAAGCCACACGCCTGTGTGAGGAAAAGACAGAAAACTTCTTAAAGGTTAACTTCAGGTCATTCAGATCAATTTTGTAAACCAAACTGATTAATTTACAAGATTTGATTCTAAAGATTTCTTGTCATTTTGAAGCTTGACAGTCCCTTTTTATTATATGGAAAACTGTGGTCATTTGTCCTTTTGTGTTCCATGTACGGGTTTAGAATGACATCAGAGTAAATGTGGATAAAAGTTTTCATTAGTGGGAGAAATATTAAGACTCTATACCATACTGAGAGCTCACGTAGTAAAACACACACACATACAATCGAGAGAGTACTGTATGCTGCAGAAAGGTCAGTATGAATTATGATGATGCAGACTATATGCGCTGTGAGCCATTTTCTTGTTATCAGTAATATTTTCCACTAAAAACATCATAACATTCTCAAAACAATCTTATGAAAACATTGCATGCACTGTGAAAAAGTATTTTTCAAAGTCTTACAGAAGTTGTACATTTCTTTGTCATTTTAAAAAAAATTTTCTGTGAAGATTTCAGTGAGTTCAGCTTCCAGAGAATATATTTTTAGAAAATTAAGAAGTTTTTTCTTACCCTATTAGAAAGTAGAATTTTTTTCTTGTATCGTAAAACTCAGTTTTAACCTAAATTTAATCTAAATGTAGATTTTAAGTGGTGCTGTCAAATCGATTAATTAAATTAAATTTGTGTTTACACGTGTGTGCTGTGTATATTTTTATGTACATATAAATATACACACAAGCATTTATGTATTTAAGAAATAAATGTAATATATATTTATATGTATATATAATATAAATCATATATAAATATGAATACATATATCCATGTACATATGTATTAAATATAAACGTTTATGTATATATATATATATATATATATATATATATATATATATATATATATATATATATATATATATATATTTAAATATACACAGCACACATATTATGTAAGCAAACATTTATTTTGGATGCGATTAATCTTGATTAATCGATTTAACAGCACTAATTTTAAGTTAGATTAGATTTACTACATGATTGTTTAAAACAAGATCAAACAGTTAGTTAAAATGTGTTGTTATAAGAATTTTGTTGTTATAAGAAGTTGATAACGATTTACAATTAATTTTATTACTTAGCTCAATATTATAATATATTGTCTAGACATCTGCTAAATATTAATTAATATTTTTTAAATATATTAAATATTAATTTTGTGTTCATTTCATATTCATTTTAATTAAAACATGCAATATGTAAAAATAAATATATAAAGATTTATTTTGAGTTATAAATCAAATATTGTTATATATAATATAAATCATATATAAATATGAATACATATACACGTGTGTGTATATATATATATATATATATATATATATATATATATATATATATATATTTACATTTATTAAATATATACATGTACGTTTATGTATTTATATATACATATAAATATACACAGCACACACATTATGTAAACACTTATTTTGGACGCGATTAATCGATTTAACAGCACAAATTTTCAGTTAGATTAGATTTACCACATTAGATTTATGTTTAAAACAAGATCAAACAATTTGAGTTAAAATGTATGTTGATATAAGAATTTTAAAAAGTTGATTGTTTTACAATTAATTGAGATTTTTTGCCTTTAATATTATTAATTTATTTTATTACTTAGCTTAATATTATGTTATATTGTCCAGACATCTGCTAAATATGAATGATTTTCTTTTAAATATATTAAATATTAATCTTGTCAATTAAAAAATGCAATATATAAATCAAATATATAAATAAAATAGTGCAGTCAAATGATTAAACGTGATTAATCGAATACAGAATAAGTTTTTGTCTACATAATATGTGTACTGTGTATATTTATTATGTATATATAATTACACATGCATGTATATATTTAAAATAAATGTTATATTTATATAGAAAATATTTGTATTTATATATAATATAAATTTGATATAAATATGTATTTTTTTCAAAATATATACATGCATGTGTGTGTATTTATATGTAAATATAAATATAAATATGCACAGTACACACACATTATGTAAAAAAAAAAATATTTTGGATGCGATTAATTGCGACAGAACTGAAATAAAATGAACTGCAATACATGCTCAGAAAAAGAAAAAGGGTACAACAGCTTATCAAAGGACACTTAAAGGAACTTTATACCTTGTTTATACCTGTAAAGGGTTTATAGTAGTACCTTAAGGGTACATACTACTACTCTAAGATAATAATATGCACATTTTAGACATACAGGTAAGGTACACTGTAGATATGTATAGCATATTCTTATTCAGATATGCAAGTGTGTGTGTGTGTGTGTGTGTGTATGGTATTCATTACATTATGGGGACCAAAACCCCACATGTATAGTAATACCAGTAAATTTTTCTTGTGGGGACATTGTTTTAGGCCCCATGAGGAAACAAGCTTAGAAATCAAATAGAATTTTTTTGAAAAGTTTTGAAGTTTTGAAAAGCTAAAAATGCCTGTAGTTTTGTGGGATAGGTAGGTTTAGGTTGGGGATAGAAAATACAGTTTATACAGTATAAAAACCATTATGCCTACGGAATATTCCCATACTGATAGGAAAACCAGTGTGTCTGTGTGTACGTTGTGTATTGACAGCTCTGAGGGAGAGACAGTTCTCTCAGGTGGAGGTGTGTGTGTAAGTTTATCCACCACAGGAGAAGTGAACTAGAATAGTTAATCCAGAGACAGCAACGCTTCTGTCTACTTACTCTGATCTGTCCTTACTCTTCTGTGACCTTACAATTCACAGCGCTTACGCAGGAACTACACAGCTAGTGTGTCGTCCAGCAAGCTGTACAGTAGTGAGGCAGGTTGGGCATGAGCAGGGGTATTGTGGGTTTGTGCTGCAGTATGGACGGCTCCCCGCAGACCATCCCGTCCCGCTGCTCGGTATGTGGGCGGCACTCTCGGGGAGCGTCCTTCTCCTTGGTCCGCATATCAGCCGGGGAAATGGAGTCGTTTCATCGTTTGGTGGAAGTGTGTCTGGAGACCGAATTAGTATCGAGGAGAAGTATGTCTTCCTCATACATTCTCTCCTTCCTGTTTCATTCTGGTTTGATTCTGATGCAACTATACCTTATAAATACTTCAGCGTTGACGTGGTGAGTTCTAGAGAAGTGTGATGTTTTAGTTTGGTTGTTGTGTGTGTGTGAGCAGAAGTGTTAACTGTCAGATGCTCTTAAAGAGGATTACATGTCTGGGTCAGATTGGCAGCTTCATTCATCATTGTGGCTAATTTTGCTGTTTAAAAACAAATGTTTGATATTTTAGTGGTTTTTATTTGTTTTGGATGTTCAGCTTTGTTTGGGTGCATTAACCTCTGAGTGAAAAAGAGAAAGTGTAAATGATGCGTCAGCAATCAGACTTTTTCTCAAGCATGAAAGAAAACAATGAACTGATCAAGTCAAAGCAAAAAAATATAATTATGTATGTTTTTATTTTATAGGCAAAGGGAAAGTTTATTTATATAACACATTTCATACACAATGGTAATTCAAAGCGCTTTACATATAAAAGGAATTAAAATAATCTTAAAAATAATAAAAACAAGAAATTACATTTTTTTTAAAAATGATTCAAAAATTAATTTAAAAACAAAGAATAAAATGATTATACATAAAATGATACATAAAAAAAATATATAAAAAAGGGCTTAAGCATAAAAACAATAAGTGTAATACTGCTTTAAATGTTGTTGTTTTCTAAAAAATATTCAAGAGTTTTCTGTTTAATTTAATTGCATTTTTGTTTTTGTTTTTTTGAGCAAAAAATAAATAGCATACATTTTTCCCTAATTTACAGAAGAAACTAATGACATATTAAAAGATGAATTGCTTTCACCCAAAATACTAATTAGTTGTAATTCTACATTTTTAAAATTTGCAACTATCCTAGATTTTGCCCATTTGTCAGTAAGATGTTTTTTTTTTTACTTATTTAAAAACACTAAAATGTGCTCCCTTATTCAGTTATATATTTTAATATACAAATCAGAATAAGCATGTTGTTCGAATATATATACACACAGTCATTTTATGGATACATAATGAATATATTATATAAATTAAATTAATAGAAATAGAAATATAACTCTATATATTTATATCTATATGTATTTGTTTATATAAATAATTTGAAAACAATATGTTTATTGATTTTTTTTTTCATATAAAATAATTATTTTCATATAAATGAATAAAACAATAGATTTTTTGTATTATTTTTATATTAACTTTATCTGAATACATTATTGTTGTTATTATTACTGTATTATTTATATATTATTAACAAAAATGTATATATATATATATAATTTGAATACATAATTATTATTGTGTTATTTTATTAATTATGAATTGATAGCTTTATATTTACTGGCTAAATAGTTTTATATTTTTTTTTTTTGTGTTAAATATATTTTTATATTAATTTCATTTTTGTATATTCATTTTTTTAATTATATATAAAATGTAATTTTGTATGAAATATGTATGTCAAAAAACATATATATATATTTATTACATATAATTATATAAATGTATATAATTTTAGATTATTTTATATAATTTTAATAATTATAATTTTATATTTTTATATTATTTGAATACATAATGACTATTTGTTGTTTTGGTTATGATGAACTGATAGCACAGTCAAAAAAATAGTTTTATATAGTTTTATATTTTCTTTATATTAATCACATGTTTTTGGTTTTATATACATTGTATAAGAATACAGTATTATTATTATTATTATTATTATTATTATTATTATTATTATTAATCTCCATTGAATCCATTTTTAGCTATTGTACAGATGCCTCACAGATGCCAGGTTGGCGTGTTTCCATCCTATGCCACTACAGAAAAAAGTTGCTTCAAAAATGTGCTGTAAGAAAGAAATAACTGACATTGTTTTTATCCATGTAGGCTTTTCCCTCCTGGAAACATTTTAGACTAAAAAATCCAGTCATGAGTGGTATATGGCACACACATGCGATTAGTTCAAAGGCCAGTGTCTTCAAGCACGACCAGACTCCCTCAAGAGCCCCTTTAAAGCACGCCGGCATAATCAAACGCACCTGTCCAGACTGGGTCAGACGGAGCTTTACACAGCCCACATCTGTACATCCTAGTCAAACACATTTTTGTGGATGTGGGTCCTGTGGATAGTGGTTGTTTATACATGAACAGTTCTAAATTAGGCCAGCTGGCTCACTCAAAGCTGTTTTCATCATTCATTACAATACAAAACGATTCTGAATGTATTCTATTTGTGGGAAAACGCCTCTAGAGTTACAGTCCAAACACACTCGCTCCTTATAATGGCTTGTTTGTTGCTTGTCTCGCGTTGTGAGGTGAAGGTCTTGATTGTTTCAGGTGACAGGGTCTATGATATTAATCATTTTAAGGGAGGTTTTTTTTGTTCTGGGCAGATCCTGTCTGATTTGTATCCATGTGTGGCGGCTTCCTTTTCCGTAGGGATGTGGATGGAGAGGGATTTAGATACAGTATGCTGGAATTTGTTTTGGAATGCTGGACTTCAAACCGCTCACTTTGTGCTTTTATTTAAAGCAGATTATTTAAAATTTGGGTGATTGGGAGAAAATTTGATTATCATTTACTTCTGTTTTTACAAACCTGAATGACCTTCTTTCATCTGTGGAGCACAAAAGATTTTTTTGAAAAATGTCTGTTTTTCCCCCTTATAATGAAAGACAATGGGGTCCAATGTTGTTTAGACTTAACCCTTGTGCACTGATTTAATATAAACAGAGGCTATTAGTCGTCTGTATGAAAAATGGGTCATAGTTTTACTATATATTGTACATTAAAATTGTTTCCACTTTCATCGACATCAGCCATGATCATAACTACCAAAAATTCATTAATTTTCAAGATTTTAACCCTTTAATTGCCAGTTTGATTATGTAATGCTATTACTTTCTGTTTATGGAAAAACTCAACAATTATTTTCCATATATTAAATGCATAGCAGAATTTTATTTATTTATTTAAAATCCAATGTTGTTTAAACCTAACCCTTGTGTGTTTATTTCATATAAGCAGAGGGCAAGGTTGTCTGTGTCAAAAAATGTCATAAAAATTATACATACATTATATTATATACATTTTATATATATATATATATATATATATATATATATATATATATATATATATATAAATATATTATATACATTATACATTAATATTTTTACACTGTTTTGTTTTGTTTATAGAAAAAACAGAAATTATTTTACAAGCAGAATTTTATTTATTTTTTCCCCAATATAATGAAATATAAACAGGACAAAGTTGTCTATATCTAAAAAGTATAATATATAATAAAAATAATATAGCATACAATATTATATATTAATGTTTTTTCCACTTTTACTGACTTTTTTTTTTTTTTTACCAACATCAGCCCTGATCATAACTACCAAAATTGCATTCATTTTCAGGATTTTAACCCTTTAATTGCCAGTGTGTTTATGAACAAAATAACAAAATAATGAAAGTCAGTGGGGTCCATTGTTATTAAGACTTAACCCTTGTGTGTTAATTTAATATAAATAGAGGACAAGTTTGTCTGTGTCAAAAAGAAGTCATAAAATATTATACATTAATATTTTTTCCGCTTGCACTGACAGAGATTTTTTTTTTTTTTTTACCAACATCAGCCCTGATCATAACTACCAAAAATTCTTGAATTTTTAGTATTTTAACCCTTTAATTGCCAGTTTGTTTACATAATGCTATAATGCTATTGTTTTGTGTTTATGGAAAAAAAAACCCCACACAAATTATTTTCCATATACTAAATGCTAAGCGGAATTTTATTTATTTATTCATTTTTTTTTAACAACGTGAAGTCAATGGGGTCCAGTGTTATTTAGACTTAACCTTTGTACGTTAATTTAATATAAATAGAGGACAAGGTTGCCTGTGTCAAAAAGAAGTCATAAAAATATTACATCAGGGGCGAGGCCAGAAATGTTTAAGTGGGTGGGCCTACATAAAACCGAGTGGGCAAGGTGTCGCATATGAAAACGGCATATCAAATTGCCAATAGAAAATACAGCACAAATATTCAATGCACAACACTTCTAAAGAACTAACATTCATTTTAATTTTAACATTTACTAATACATCATTGAAATTAAAAGTTACCTTATCTGTTAACATTCATACCTGAGCTAACAAAAAGTTGTATTTTTATTAACTAACCTTAACAAAGATTAATACTGTGATATATTTCTTATTGTTAATATTAGTTCATGCATTATCTAACGTGCACTAAAGTTTATTGTAAAGCATTACCTTAGTCTGAGACGACGGAACCTCACAGATGATCTCCTAAGTGCCTCTGTCAGTTCGCGTTTAAAGGAGAGAGGACGCAGAAATGTGCACATCTGCAAATAGGCAGTTTGTTGTGGATAACAGTATCTAGCACAACGTTTATGTGTTTATTTCTACAAAGGACGCATCTATTTAGCAGCTCAATCACTGTACCTTTGGTAATATGATGCTTTTCACACGCTCAACAGTTTCCAAAATCCATCACTTGGTGGTCTGGTTATATTTGAAGGATGTCCAGATTCTGTTTTCAATTTGGGATATAGAGTATTTTTTAAAGACTGATTGAGGTTTGTTTCACTGTTTTCAAATTCAATTTTACTATTATCTCCTTACGTCGTAAACATAATTGTGGGTAGGACGGCGTATGGTATGCACCTATAGGAAGAAGGAAAATTAAGAAACTGCATGTAATTGACTATGAAAACTCACGTTAAACATATTTAAAGTAAATATATGAAATTATAGTGAAACTATATGTTTATTATACATTTGGAAAATTACCAGCTTCTCATTGGGATTTTTTTTTTTTTTTTTTTTACCAACATCAGTCCTGATCATAACTACCAAAAATTCTTTCATTTTGGGGATTTTAACCCTTTAACTGCCAGTTTGTTTACATAATGCTATTGTTTTGTTTATGGAAAAAACAAAAAAATTATTTTCCATATGCTAAATGCTAAGTAGAATTTTATTTTATTTTATATAATATAATTTAATATAATTAAAGTCAGTGGGGTCCAATGCTGTTTAGACTTAACCTTGTGTGTTGGTTTAATATAAACAGAGGACAAAGTTGCCTGTGTCCAAAAAAAAAAAAAAGTCATAAAACTATTATATATTAATATTTTTTTTTCTGTTTTCACTGACATACTTTACTAACATCAGCCCTGATCATAACTTCCAAAAATGAATTAATTTTCAGGATTTTAACCCTTTAATTGACTATTTGTTTACATAATGCCATTGTTTTGTGTTCATGGAAAAAACACACACAAAAAAATCTATATATTAAATGCTAAGCAGAATTTTATTTTGAATTATTACAGCCAGTCAGTGATTAGAAACAATAAATTTAGATTTTTTCTTTTTTTCCCCAGATCTTAAAAAAAAAAACTCTACCATTCACAGGCACAGATTTCTCATTACGCACATGCAAATGACACTCTGATATTGTACCAGTACACCCACACAATTATAATTGCATAATTATAATTCATTTGGTCTTTTTGGAGCAGATGGCAAAATTTAAGTAGTTAGCTTTAACCCTGCCAAAATGAAATAAATAATTAATACAAAAGAAAAGCAAAAAAAGGCTGCACAAAGGTAAAATTGTCTTAAAAATCATCATTGTGTTAAATTTGTATTTTACAGATGAAATAGACTACAGAATAACTTTTTTTTTTTTTCTCCAGTAGGCAACATTGTGTGCACATGCTCTACTTATAACAGCAATATGAGGCTTATCCAAGATGTATTGCTTTGAAACAGTTGCCTACAGTAGTGTAAATGAATGTGTGTGGGTGTATGTGTGAGTGTTGTGAGCACTGGGACTTCCTCCCCTACTTTCAGTGATTTCTTTAGGGGAAATTTGATAGATTGTGGGTCTTGCCCGTCATAAAATATTGAGATCCCGTTTGTGAACAGCAGAGCCTTTGATAAAGCTTTGCTGCAACCATTGACCTTCTTGTCAAACATTATTAAGCTCACAGGGCTTTGATTTTATGATGATTTTATTTTGCTGCCTGAGACGCAATCGTTCAGCCTTGTCTTTAAGTTCCTTTGTCATACAGCAGCACTAATTTATAAAGATCAGAGGGAAGCAGAGCGGGACAATGGACTGGAAGTCCTGTGGACGCCCCTTAAACGTCTGCCACTGGGATTCAGACAGGCTGTGAAGTGAAGCTATTGTGTTGTTTCTGTTATAGTTGCTCAGTGTTTCATGGAAAAGCATGTACAACCAAAGGGAGCTGGTAGAAGTTTCTCAAAGTATGCACTGTAGGTACTGATGTTTGGACCCCCTACAGCCCGTGATCGAGTTCCAAACTGGATTTGTTTACATGATATGGCGCAGTGTCCGCTGTTTGACTGCAACACTTGATGCATTGACCCCGAATGAAACCATGATCATGCTTCAGAAAAAGGAAGATGAAACTTCTGAGAGCTGATTTGTGTTTTTTCTTATGGCAGTTGATGATTGAATCCATTAAAGTGTGTCTTCGTTCAGTACATAAGGGTGATTTCCATACCAATGGCCCTGGAACAAGAGATATCAAGGTCAATGACCTTAAAGACTGTCTAATATAAGGAAAAATGTAGTTTCAAATGTGTTTGTAACAAGTTCTTAGAGATTCACTCTTTGTATTTGTGCTTGTTTCAAACAGTTTTGGCATTTTATCTATCTGATTATCTATCTATCTATCTATCTATCTATACACACAAAAATATATTAGAATAAAATTATGCCAAACTATTTTCTGCTTTTGTATCACTAACCATTTGTAAGTTATGCCACAAAATTAATTAAAAAAAGTTATTTAAAAAAAATAATGATTTAATATTAAATTTTAAAAACAATGTAAAAACATTTACTTTTTATTTTAAAATGTATTTTAATTCAGAAATTAAAATCATGTTCATAAAAGCAATGTTGACTATTTGTTAATGGCTATGAAGGATTTTTTTTTTTGTACTATGTGTAAAAATCAATTAATGAAAGAAACTGACCATGAAATAAAAATATTTCAATTTTTTTTTCTGTAAAATTAATACAATTATGCCAAACTAGTTTGTTTTCCCAATAATTATTTTAATGTGTTTTTGTATCACTAATATTATGTATGTTATGCCACAAAATTAATTGAAAAAAAAGTATTAAAAAATATTTATTATTTAATATTAAATTAAAAATGTAAAAATACATTTAATTTTTATTTAAATTTATTTTTATTCAGAAATCAAAATCATGTTTATAAAAGTGATGACAATGTTAAAAGCTATGTAACTATTTTTTGCACCTAATGTAAAAATCGTTTCATGAAAGGAACGGACTGTAAAATAAAAACATTTCAATTACATTTTTTTTTGTAAAATTAATAAAATTATGCCAAACTATTTTGTTTTTCCAACAATTCTTTAAATGTGTTTTTGTATTACTAATAGTTTGTGTTATGCCACAAAAAATAAAAAAGAATTATTATTAAAAAAGTATTTATTATTTAATTAATTATTTAACATTTAATTTTTATATAAATTTATTTTTATTCAGAAATCAAACTCATCTTTATAAAAGTGATATTGACGACTTGTTAAAAGGTATGTAACCATTTTTTTGCACCTAGTGTAAAAATTGTTTCATGAAAGGAAATGATAAAATAATAAAATTCCAATGAAAAAAAATACACATAAAATTAATATGCCAAACTAGTCCCCCCCCCCCAACAATTCTTTTAATGTGTTTTTGTATCACTAATATTTTGGACATTATGCCACAATATTAATATTAATATTATTATTAATTAATAACTATTTGTATTAATAAAAACATGTATTCTTGAAAAATATGTATTTTATATTAAATTAAAAATGTACAAATACTTTAATTTCAAATTTGTTAATTCATAAATTAAAATCATGTTTATAAAAGTGATGTTGACTATTTATTTAACTATTTTTTCACCTAGTGTAAAAATCGATTAATGAAAGAAAATTACAGTTCTGAAGAAAAAAAATACACATTTTTGGGAAAAAAAACATTATGCCAAACTATTTTTTCCACCAAACATTTTTTTAATGTGTTTTTGTATCACTAATATTTTGGACATTATGCCACAATATTAATATTAATATTAATATTATTAATTAGTTATGCCACAAAATAATTAATTAAAAAAATAAATAAATAAAATATATAAATATATTTTTATTATTTAATATTAAATTGAAAATCTAACCATACATTTAATTTTTAATTTAAAATGTATTTTAAATCATATTTGAACATAAACTATTAAAACTAGATCTATTATAAACTATTTTTTACCTATAGTGTAAAATTTGATATATGAAAGTTAAGTAATAAAATTTCAATGAAAAAAAAAACTGTAGACATTAATATTTGTTTTACTATATTTGTTAACTAATATGTTGGATTTCATGCCACAAATTATTCCATTTCTTTTCCCCCCAAGAGTTTTTGGAATCTGTTTTTGTATCACTAATATTTTGGACACTACTTAAAAAATTTTTTGGAAATTACTTTAAAAAAAAATGCATTATAAAAATATTTATTATTTAAATCAATTAAAAATTAAAAAATAATACATAAAAAAATATCATGTTTATAAAAGCAATTTGTTGATTTATTTTTCAAAATGTATTAATCATCATAAGACAGTCAGGTCTTGCTGGCTGTGTGACTTTTTCTCACCTGTCTTGTGCTGTACGGCTTTTTGGATACTAACGGGATACTCAGGTTTCTTCAGTCCTCTCATTCCCCTCAGCTAATTTCGGTCACAGTGTTCCCCACTGCATGAACTCCTCACTGCATGTGAATGCAATCAGTGTTGAACTAAGTGTACGAGTTAGTGTGTTTAGCAATTGCAATTGTAAGTGAGTTTAACATATCGATTCTGACATCCTGACCCATGCTAGGACAAAAGCAAGCACTGTCTGGTGGGGACGGCACAGGTGATTGACACTTGATCATCTGACTGTTGAACTCCTGCTGATGGGCTGAGTGATTAACGAATTTTTGTAATTACCCAGACAGATTAGATGAGGTCCCATTCATCATTCCTTGGTAACCAGATACTCTGATTGGGTTAACAGGACCTAGTGGCCCAACGCAAACAAGCCTGAACAATTAACATAATACGTTTTATGAAGGGTCATGGTGTACCCTGTTGAAACAAAGACTTTAAGTAAATTTAGGTGTGTCCTGCTCTTTGTGTGAACATGCACACCAACAATAAGTGGGATTCATATGCAGTTTTGTAAACTGGTGCACAATGGGAAGGAAAAGCGCAGAAAGACCATACAATGCCTGAGCTGAAAACACTAATGTTTGGGGAAGTGCTTCTTCTTGGTACATAAACATAGTTGTTCTCTCAGGCTGTTCATGTTCTGTCCAGCTGGACTCCAAAACCTGGGACGTTTTTTTAAGCTTTGGCACATGAAATATATCCTACTCAAGACTTCCCTTTCATCTGTACAGATGCTCACTGGAGACTTTTTGCTAGAAGCTGGTAGGTTCTCTTGGTTCTCCACTGAGGACTCTTTTAAGACTGAGAGAGTTATGCGGCTGGAAAAATTGAGTGGAGACAATACATAGTCTTTCCACAAATAATAACATCTCTCCATTACTTAGGCAGCTGCATTCAACATAACTGAAATGGTTAAAATTTAAACCACAATATTCAAACAATCTAAAGCAGTTATAGGTAAGAGACTCATTTGCTGACATCCTGAGTAAAGCTTTTTTCTAATCCAAGGCCGGTGTATTTAAAGCATCTATCATCATGTGTCCTTGGATTCTTGTGATCAATACTAGTACTTTTCTGCATCTACTCTATGAAATGTGATCTTCATCTGTCAAGCTTTGTGAATGTAAGATTGGACATGTACACTGCAGCTAAATTCGGTTGTCAGTTCACCTTTTACTCCTTAATCACGTTCTGTACACACATGATTCACTAAAATACAGGAGTGACAACCGCATTTGACAACCGTATTAACTCCTGAAATGAACTTTAAGGCTGTCCAATATAAGGAAAAATCTATCTATCTATCTATCTATCTATCTATCTATCTATCTATCTTATACACACACACAAATATATAAGAATAAAATTATGCCAAACTATTTTCTATCTTCCCCCCCACAGTGTGTTTTTGTATCACTAATAATTTGTAAGTTATGCCACAAAATTAATTTAGAAAAAGTTATTATTAAAAAAATTATTATTTAATATGAAATAAAAAAAAATGTAAAAACATATCATTTTTAATTTAAAATTTATTTTAATCCAGAAATTAAAATCATGTTTATAAAAGCAACGTTGCAACTATTTGTTAATAGCTACGTAGGTATTTTTTTGTACTAAGTGTAAAAATCGATTATTCCAATTCTAAATAGATTATTCCAAACAAGTTTGTTTTCCTAAGTATTCTTTTAATGTGTTTTTGTATCACTAATATTTTATATGTAATGCCACAAAATGAATTAAAAAAATATTATTTTGTTAGTTAACATTAAATTAAAAATGTAAAAATCCATTTAATTTTTATATAAATTTATTTGAATTTAGAAATTGAAATCATCTTAATAAAAGTGATATTGATGATTTGTTAAAAGCTACGTAACATTTTTTTGCACCTGTGTAAAAATCGTTTCTTAAAAGGAAATGATAGTAAAATAATAAAAATCTAATGAAAAAATACACATTTTTGATAAAATTAATAAAAATAATATGCCAAACTAGACACCCCCCCCCATTATTTACTAATATTTACTAATAATTTGGACATTGTGCCACTAAATTAATATTAATATCAATATTGATATTAATATTAATAAAAACATGTATTCTTGAAAATATTAAATTAAACATCTAAAGATTCTACATGAACAGCATTTTTACTATTCATACTACAAAATACTATTTAAAAATGTCCCAGATTTTGGACAACTGCATTAACTCCTGAAACATACAGGTAGTGGCAACCACATTTACAGAAATTCTACGCAGTGTGTATAAAACCGATCTTAACAACAAGTTGTTAATGACGTATTTAAACTCGCACCAGAAATGTGTCTTTGTCTGTATGGCCATGTACACACTGCA
This sequence comes from Cirrhinus mrigala, assembly GCA_036247105.1. NCBI lineage: Eukaryota > Metazoa > Chordata > Actinopteri > Cypriniformes > Cyprinidae > Cirrhinus > Cirrhinus mrigala. The sequence goes on from CM070017.1 coordinate 20,106,412, forward strand.
GTTTCAGGAGTGACAACCGCATTTAAATGCGGGAGTGAGTCCCGTAAATTATCATTCCATGTGTGTACGGAACAGCAGTCACTCCTGCATTTATAACCATAGCTACATTTTGGCGTCCTGAGGGAGTTTAGAATTTAGCTGTTTGATATATGCCAAGACTCTTTTTGTCCATCGATTTTAACTACCGCTGATGGACGTGCTGTGTTTTGTTTATGCTCGGGAGGCTGCTTTAGAGAGCACTGTCTTGCAGTGTTGCCATGTCCTCATATATAACAAACACTTTTAGGCATGTTGTTTGGTCTTAGCTCATAAAGCTAGGCACTTTATGGAGTTAATAAAGTGCTCTGTTGCGGATTAGAAATATAGGAGTTTTTTGGTGTAATAAAACAAAGCATTTGGTTTTTTTTTTTTGTGCTCGTCCTTGTTTGTTGTTTTCTTTTTTTTTTTTCTATGAAGATCTGGCAACACCTACCGCAGGGCTCAAGAGCGCAACTAGCCCCGTGTCAAAATGTACTAAGGCTAAGACGTCTTTCACTGTTATTTTCTTGCATCTCATATATAGTACAGACGAAGACACATTTCTGATGCACGTTTAAATACGTCATTAACAACTAGTTCAGTTCAGTTCTGTACACACTGTGTATAATTTCTGTAAATGCGGTAGTCAGTTCCTGTATTTTTCGGGAGTTAATGCGGTTGTCACTCTCGTATTTCAGTGAATTGTGTGTGTACAGAATGCAGTTAAGGTGTTAAAAGTGAACTGACAAACAAATTTAGCTGCAGTGTGTACGGCCTATGTGAGGTGCAAGAAAATAACAGTAAAAGAAGTCTTAACCTTAGCACATTTTAATACGAGCTATAGCTGTGCTCGTGTGCTGTGTTGCCAGATCTTCATAGAAAAAAAACAACAAACAAGGACAAGCACAAAAAAAAAAAACACTAAAACACCCAAATGCTTTGTTTTATAACACCAAAAAAAAAATTACATCTCATATCCACTTTATTAACTCCATAAAGTGCCTAGCTTCATGAGCTAAGACCAAACAAAAGCGCTTGTTAATATGAGGACATGGCAACACTGCAGGACAGCGCTCTCTAAAGCAGCCTCCCAAGCATAAACAAAAAACAGCACATGGTTTAGTTAAAATCGATGGACAAAAAGTCTTTAGCCAAAAAATCTCAGATATCAAATGGCTAAATTCTTATCTACTCCCACAAGGCGGCAAAATGTTGCTATGATTATAAATGCGAGAGTGACTACTGTTCCGTACACACATGGAACGATAATTTACGTGACTCACTCCCGCATTTAAATGCGGTTGTTGTCACTCCTGAATCTTGCAGTGTGTACGTGGCCATTGACTCCTTGCTATGTAAGCAAACTCGTTCTGCATCCTTGAAATCATATTTAAATGTATCTTTGAGAAACTCACCAGTTTATAAAAACTTTAATGCTCTTAAATGCACATCTGGACAAAATGATGCAGCTCTACAAAACTTTCTGAAATGTGCCAATCCAGCTGTTTTGACATTGCTCAGTGCTTCTGAGGAGTTTTATTTTACCAGACAGTTTTCTTTTAAAAGTGAAGTGTGGAAGACTCTTGCATTCCATTGTTTGGCAAACAGATAGCCCCGCCCCTAAACTCATCTCATTGGCTGAGCCAATGCTGCTGTTGTCGGGCTAGTCAGAATGTTAAAAAAAACAAACAAAAAAGCAATGTTTTGATAGTGCCACAGTGTTTACACTCTTTAAGGGAGTCAACTTACAATTATCTTATAGTTTCTTTTGCTGGTTCAGGAGAAAGTATTTTCTAAAATCATCTTTCTGGCTTGGGTTGTTTTTTTTTCACAGCATAGCCCTGCTTTCCAGACTTGTGTGGGTCAGAGTGGGATTTGTGGTTTAGTTTGACAATTAGCCAGATCCACTGAACACAGAGGGCAGTGGAGCATGAGTCTGCATGAACCAAGTGCGTTTTATTTGCACGTGCCGTGTGCTTAAGCCTGTAACTGACAGCTGTTTTCTGGGCCTTGTGGGGTTTAATCTCTTGGCATGCTGACCATCATCTGCTCTGCTACAGAAAGCCTGCTTCTGCATAGGGGATTTAATGCATATATAAAAAACAATGATGATAATGTTGCATTAGATCAGTGGTCTTTGTTGTGAAGGCCAATGACATTTATTCTACATTCACATTACAGTATAGTACAATTTTATTAATACTGTGTATATATATTAGAGGTCGACCGATGTATCGGTTTTGCCGATTAATCGGCACCGATAGTTGATTGCCGGAACTATCGGTTATCGGCAAAAATCCATGCCGATAGTTTTTTCCGGGTTGGGTCCGTTGCTAGAGAAGCTGAGAAGGTCGTCATTATACAGCAAAGTCCCTATAGTCTTTTTTATACAGCTCGAGAGCGGCATCTAGTAGTGGAAATCACTGACAGCATGTGCCATTTGTTTAGACACGTGACACTAAGCGCTGCACAGAGCGGGACACTTCAAAGGCGGATTTAAAACATCGACAAAGAAACGGTGTGTACAGTATACTGTAGTGCATGTTTTCATGTCATTACTAAGCGATGAATTTGTTGACTAGATGCTGCATTAGTGGAGAAAGGACAGCAGTATACTTTTGCCCGTTTGGTGATCAAATAAATTCTTGTAGACCGCCGCTTGAATTGAACGCGGCACGTCCAGTATGTGTGATACCCGATAGCTGCGAGTTCTTCTAGACCCAGCTTTGCACTTTTGCCCACTGTGTGACTAACATATTTTTATATTTTGATTAGATAACCACAAATGTTCTAGAATAGAAGCAGTTAAATTGTGAAAGTACACAATATCCATATGTATGCAATTTCAATACTGTGGCCTTTGTGTAAATATTTAAAGATGGCCATCTTTAGCTTGATTATTGATGTAATGGTAACACTACAATATGAGTCCATTTGTTACATTAAGATTGATAAAAGCTGTAGAATAGAAGTACTGTTCCTTGTTAGAGTGTGTTAATTTCAGTATTTACTGATATATTTAAAAAAATTTAGCTGCTTTTGTTAACATTAATGAACAATGAACTCACTGTAATGATCAATATATAATTAATATTAATATATTTATTCATTTACAAAGTATGGTTCAGTAGGCTACTTTTTTTTTTTAAATATATAATTAGAGCACTATTTATTTTCTGTTCAGTATCCATTTTAAAAACTATTGGTGGATTAATCAGTATCAGCCAGTGTGGTCCAACCTAGTTATCGGTAAAATCCAATATTTAGTTAGTTTAACAGCGTTTAACATATTTAATGCAGGGGCGGGGCTAGGGTTGGCCACCCCACTCACAACTGCTACTTCTGTCTCGTTTTTCTTGACAAGAACTGCATTTATTTAGGTGCAGAACATCTTTACAACCACATCAAATGGGAGACTTTTCAGATGCACACTAGTCAAACGAGTGCGGGAAAGGTACAGGTGATAGGGAGCTTCAGTGGAACAACAATGAACTGCGAGATGAGATTTTGAGGCCATATGTCAGTAAAAATTAATTTTCCTGTCCTGTCAGCTGTTATACTGTGTTCGTAGCATGCACCCTTTAATTACATGCACAAAAACGCGGTGCCGTGCGCTGTAGCCGTTCAGCAGCGGCAGCTCTTAAAGTAATAGCAGCCAAATAATCTGATAACCCAGCTGCTGTGATGTCTGTTAAAAAAACAAAAAAAGAGGAAATCAATAACCTTTGTAGCTTGAAAAGTACAATATGTAAGTTTTCGCCACTAGAGGGTGCATATTTAAAACAAACAAAGAACCAAATGCTTAGTTTGATGATGCCGTGATTGAGTGTGGAATCATTGGAGTTGTAGTCTTCATCCCCACAGCTGATGCAATCCATCACTCGGGGAGAATTCATGTTCATGGATGAGCTAATGTATTAAAGATTTATTAAGGTCACTGTAGTATGAAGCAGGGTGGGGCTAAAAGTCGTGGAAGCGAAACAAGGACGCTGGAGTGACTGCTAATGAAAATAAAGCGAAGCTTTTATTATGCCACAGTCGAGTGCTTCCGCTCCTTCCAGTCATGTGTATGTGAGGTAAAGCATCGCTGTTTTATCATACTAGATACATTCGAGTGTGTTAAGTTCTGTTATAATGCTACTCTGTGCGTTCGTCACCTGTCTAATAAAATGTATAACATAGTAAGGTGTCTTTGGGGTTTCCATGTTTTCTACAAAATATTGCCGGAAAATTGAGCGTGTATGACATCAATGGCAGGCAACGCAAGGACACGGTCCGTTACACTAGTTAAAATTGCTTATTTCTCTGGATTTAAACATTATTGGAAACATTGGGGATAATGTAAGTATACAAGTATACAAATTTCTGTATATTTCCTACTTGCTGAAGGGCACAGGTAAATAATGGGTTTATGTGAAGATTGTTTTAAGTTCAATTAGAAGTTGTTATTTTTTAAAGTCTAATAAAGGTTAAAATTGATAGCTCTCAATTATACTGTAATGCTGAATGGCTATAATCAATGGTTAAATATTAGGATACAATGAACAGTTTCCTAGATACATCAGTAGTACTAGTATCAGTGATACTCACCTTCAGTCATAAAAACATATTTAACATATATTAAAATATACTGTCTTTATGTCATTTCTACATTAATTTGAAGATTGAAAAGTATCATTATATCACTTTATTATATTAAACGGTTCTTATCAAACAATTATATTCATTTTGTAACATATAAATATATCTTAGTGTAGGCTATATCTTTAGAGTTTTATAATTCATGATCTTGTCGATCCACTGGTTCACATTTACGACTGTGTGTTTTCTGTGTAAAAATAAGAGTTAGTTTTCGGCTTTGGTCTAAACAAAGAGCAAATTATTGAAAAATGCAAATTAATTCTCGCCAGGAATATAGACGTTTCCCCAGTAACCGCAGTCCGCTGACTTTAAAACTTGCAGCGCTGATATTTAATCAGTTAAACCATAGCTTTTTGAAGTGTAAGCTATATCTCAATTTGCATGTATATTTTGTTTTTTTTTTTCCACTGGACTTCCACCTGAGTCTTCCCCTCCCATTTCTACCTTGTTTCCTTCCCGCGTTAGATATCGACTACCTGCATAGATATCGATAGCATCACTGGGTTGTAGGTTGCCAAGTCGAGGAGACAAATGGGTTTAAATCGGCAATCTACTGGCAGCTGTGGTTGCCAGGATCTTACTGGAAAAATAGGGTGTGCTACTGTTTTTGAAATTAACAGCAAAATTCCGTTTTGTCATCTACAGTATACAACTGTAATTTAGCAGCATATATCTGTTAAATTACATATGATGTGTAAATTGTGTTAGAATGATGCGTTTCATACAATATTTGGCAACTGGACAACCTTGGAATATGTTGACGTGATTATTCATATATTGACGTTTAGGCCATACATGTATTCCGTAATGTATCACAGACATATCTGACGAATTCTTTCTTAAACAAAGTGTATAAGGAGTGCATATAAGAGATTTATTGTCAGTGTAGAGAGCTTCGTTGATCATAAAGGAACTTTGTGAGATCGCGATTAGTTAAGATGAGTGACAGCTTTTAATGAATTTTTAAGGGAGTTTGTCAATGAGATACTATCTTCTTTTCAGTTATTTAAATCATTTAATATTTCTATATTCAAAATTTCATACTTAAAACATTAATCTCAACATGAATTTATGAATTCGATTGCACGCATGCCACCTCGGAGCCTCATTAAACTTATAAAAATACACCTACAAGCCACTTTTGTGTTCTTCTGTGCCACCTCTGTAGTAAAAATTAATTTTGTTAATACTGATTTCATTGGATTGGCAACTTATTCTTATTCTGTTGTTTTAATTAGAATTTTTAAAAAGCTTATCAAATATATATTTTTAAAAAATTTGACATAAAAGATGACATACTTTTAATAAAGTTAAAAAAAAAAAGCGATTACAAAGGTAAAAACAAAATTCTCCTCTAATTCACTTTAAGGGCTCAAATATCACCTCGTAATGGGAAGGCTAATTTTTGATCAGATTTTCTGATTGTGGATTAGAAGGTGCTACTAAAATTTTGACAAGTTGCTCCTAAAAAGAAAAGTAAGTGTAGAGACCTGATGGATTTATTGCATTTTGTGGGAGGAAAAAAAAAAAGAAAAAAAAAAAAAAAAGTTTTTTTAAATAAATCTCTGAAAATCAAAATCTGGATTTTAATTTTTAATGTTATTATAATCTGCCATGTGAAAGTTTGAAACAGGAAATAGTGGTTTTCATCTTGCCACTTTCTTGGTAAAGAAAACACATTTTTACTCAAAATTAATCAAAATGGATTTATAGCGTTTTGGAACCAAACTCTTCATATAAAATGCGCCCAGTGGGATTTTTTTTTTATAGAAAAATTAAAAATACGGGAGAAATACAGGAAAATATTTAAACGGGATGATAGCGATAGTATAGAATGGTAAAATACAGGAGAATCCTGGGAAAAACGGGAGGGCTGACAGGTATGGCTTCGCTATGACCCCGCCAAGAGCAGCCTCAGCTTGGCCAGATCTTCTGGAATTTGGCGCTGGCTCTGTTGTTTCTATAGTCATTAAACATGAGGTACAATTTGTTTTTGGGTAAATCTTGGCAGTCTTTGGTCTCATTAATCTATTATTTGTTCCAGAGCAAATAGTTTTGGCTGAGGGCAAAATCTCATCGTGTTATATTTTATGTAACTTCAGTGCTGTATATCAGAGCACTGCCTTTCTACTTTTCACTGAATTGCCAAGCAACTTTTATGATGGTTGTTGTTGTTTAGTAAATATTATTATGCTATATATATATATATATATATATATATTGAGCATTCAATCTTTTTAAAAATAAATTTGTATTTTTCTTTGCACATTTTCTTGTAAGATTAATCTTGAATTGGTTATTTGCATTACCACAGACCAAATCTTTTGGATTACTGAATGAAAACAAGCGCATTTCTCAATATTTTGCATTATGAATGTGTACAGATTTTTCATTTATGTTACAAAAATATTATAAAAATACTAATGTTATAAAAATATTTGCTGCCTTTTTCTATGAATTGCACAAAAAAAGTAGATGCATGTTTTCAGTGTTTGTTTTTTTGCTGTTGGTAGGAGTGGTCCTGTATGATTCCTCTGGGGAAGTCTTTGGCTTCTTATTGTAATTCAAGTACATGTCAATGGTTTCGACTGCACAGCAGCTGATAACATCTGGTTTTCACATGCTCCTTGACGCACATTGTTCTTCCTGTAGAACACGCTCTAAAAGGATGTGTGCGCGCTTAAATATAAAAAAAGTACTTGAAGCATGTTCATTTCTGTCTGCAAGGTTGTTCTGCGGTTTACGGCACGCTGCCTATCAAACATTTTGACTAGCAGTTTCAGGATATAAACTTCAACTAATCACCTTCAGACTTCCTAACATCAGCGCATCCCATTTCAGTAGTAACTCATCCTCGATGTTTGTTGCCCACAGTAAGTTTCCTCACAAGACTTAACAGGGTCTGATAAAGAGAAGTCAATGTTAATGCTGTCTTCTGTGTACGTGTACAGAGGAACTTTTGTTCGTCTACAGACTTCACTGGGCACTAGGGTGACCCTCAGCAGATCAGTAGAGAATAGAAGCACTCGAGCGCTCTTTTGTAAAGCCAAGGGCATAAAAGAATGGCTTGTTTGAAGGAGCGCTTCCCTGATGAACGGATACAAACCCGAGGCTGTGTTGATGGCTAAAGGTCGTCTCTAAGGAAGCAGCTGTACAGGGGAAACTCCTTCTAGAGCAGACGGTCACTCCGAAGGGTCGGCTGCTGATGCACTCTGTGACTCTGTATCGATATCCTGAATGCAGAATTATATGCATGTTGCAGGGATTTCTAATGCTCCTGTGCTTTCTTCTCTTTCTTTACAGATGAGATTATGCAGCAGGAGATCAGGCCGTTACTGGCTGTCGATATAATTGAACAGCTTCACAGGCAGTTTGCTCTGCTTTCAGGTGAGAAATGGATATGTCTGTTTGCTTTAGATTGTTTTGTTTTTTAAAGCTATTTACTTTTCCTTCTTTTGCTTTTGAACTTTGAGCTTTTCTCATTTGTGAATGTGGGTTTCTGTGATGGCAGTTAATTGATGTTAATGCTCGCACATCACATCCACTCAAGTCAGTACTGTCGTACAATTCCCAGCCCTCCCATTTCCCATTTCCCTCCCGTGCTCATTAGCGCATACAGTCAGAGAAAACAGACTTCTGCTGTCTCATTTTCCCATGATGCGTATTATATAATAATGAATCGAGAAATATCTAAGGGCTCCTTGGTGAATCTCTCTTTGTGGTTTATGAACCCAGCGTCCAAAATTAACTTTTAGTCACACTGACATGAGAATTGAGAAAATATACCAGCTGTAAATGTTTCTACCAGGCCATGACTTTTAATTTTTTTTTTTTTTATTAGTGTGAATCAGCACAGGTCATTATGGAAGCCCGTTTCCGCCAATGAATAAAAAATAAAAAAAGGTAATTGAGACTTTTTATCTCATGATTCTGACATTTTCACAATTCGTACTTTTTTTCTCCGAATTGTGAGATATAAACTCACAATTGTGAGACATGAAGTCAGAATTACGTGATATCAACTCACAGATTTGACTTTTTTTTTCTCAAAATTGAGATATAAACTCACAATTGTGAGTTATAAAGTCAGAATTGTGAGATATAAACTTGAAAACCTGAATTTTTTTCTCAGAATTGTGAGATATAAACTCGAAATTGCGAGTTAATGTACATGTGACTACTGGTAAACATGTTTTTCAATTCTGAGAACATATCAGTCTTTTTTCCTCTCAATATTGGACTTTATAACTCGCAATTGCGAGTTTATATCTCACAATTCTGAAAACAAGGTGTCAGAATTGCGTGAAAAAAGTCAGAATTGCGAGATGTAAACACAAATCTGACTTTTTTGTGAGTTAGAAAGTCAGAATTGTGAGATATAAAACTCAATTCTGAGACATGAAATCAGGATTGCGTGATATAAACTCACAAATTTGACTTTTTTCTCAGAATTGAGATATAAACTCGCAATTGTGAGTTGTAAAGTCAGAATTGTGAGATATAAACCCACAGTTCTAAGAAAAAAGTTGTGAAAATTCTGAGAAAAAGTTAGAATTGCATGAAAAACAAGAATTTTGAGCTATAAGCTCAAACTTCTGAGACATGAAGTCAGTGAGATATAAACTTGCAAATCTGTTTTTTCTCAGAATTTTGATATAAACTTGTAATTGTGAGTTATAAAGTCAGAATTGCGTGATATAAACTCGCAATTCTAACTTTTTTCTCAGAATTGTGAGATATAAACTCAAAATTGCAAGTTAAGTCATAATTGTGAGATATAAACTCACAGTTCTGAGAAAAAAGTTAGGAAATTCTGAGAAAAAAGTTAGAATTTCATGAAAAAAGTCAGAATTTTGAGCTATAAACACAATTCTGAAGTCAGAATTGTGAGAAAAACTCACAATTTTAAGTTACAAAGTCAGAATTGTGAAATACAAACTTGCAATTCTGAGAAATAATGTGAAAATTGCAAGATATAAACTCACAATTCTGAATTTTTTTTCTCATAATTGTGAGATATAAACTTGCAAATCTGAAAGAAAGTCAGAATGGTACTTTTAGTAAAACCATGGTTAATTTTGTGGTTACTATAGCTTTACTACCAAAACCATAGTTAAACCATGGTTACTGTAGTAAATACATGGTTAATTTTCCTAAGGGATGGAATTTTATTACCAGCCATTCAGTTATCAACCATAAAAGTCGCTTTAATATCGCTGCTTCCTTGTAATAAATTTTTAGTGGCTTCGGGAAATATCTAACATATTTGGCGTCACATGGAGTTGTGGAGATGAAACAGAGATGCTAGATAAATCTCTGATGGTACTTGTGACTACTGGTAAACATGTTTTTCTTTTGAAGATTCTTTGTCTTTTATTTAATTCGGTTGCATCACTCACAATGGCAAAGTCAGACTGTCATTCTTATAGTTTGATTTGATTAAACCATTTATTATGTTACAGTTTCTATTTAAAACACCAGCCAATTTATTTAATTTAACACTTTGCTTAATTTTTTTTTTACCCTGTTTGCAACTGAAACTTCTTTGTTTACCAGCTCAGGTTTTTAACCACTAGGCTACGCCACAGTCCTGCTTAATACGTCTGAGATGAAAGTGAAACAATTGGGCTGACAAGATATTAACAGCTGGTGACAACTGTTACCGACACATGAATTTAACTCCATTTTTAGGTTATTTTAATCAGACTATGCTGTGAAGTTGCCAGGTGGTACTGAAGCATAAGTAACTACACAAAACGATTTATATTAACTAAGAAAACAGCAATGTTTACTGCATTCAGCACACACAGAGCTCTTCAAAAACAGGGTGGAAAAACTTACACGCTGAACTGATGTAAGTGGGAGGGACATTGCAACTACAGACTCGCTGCTCCTTAGAGGTTTTCCATTCCTTCCCACCCCAGTCACATCTCCTGAGGCCTGGCCTGCCTTTCTGTCTCCTCATTTGCCAAGACGCCTGCACCAGCCATCAAAACTGCACCGGTTACATAATGTTACAGAGAAAAACAATCCCAGCATACTTTGTGCAATCTATTTAGCTGGCTCCTCTTGTCTTAAGTGCTGCTTTCCGCTGAAAAGCATAGTGTCGTCCATTAGGACTCTGTGAATCCCAGAGGACAATAAGAAATTTAACAGAATAGACTTCAAATGTGTCTCGTTCACTAGCGAACAAAAAAGCAATCAGGTCAAAAGTGATGCACCAAACAATGAAACATTTGTACTTTTTTTTGGTCTACATTAGTGGCGTGCAATGTCCTCACATTTAATTATTATTTTTTTTTTTTAATTAAATGCAAATTCATGTCTCAGTCACAGTTTAATGGTTAGACATTACTTATACTACCAGAATAAAAATCTATTTTGTATGCTTACATTAACAATGTATTTAATAGGCTATACTATTTAATTCTATTTATTTCAAAATTATACCTCAAGGCAGTAACAGATTTAAACAATATATATTATATAAACAATTATATGTTTTATTTATGAACTGATGTTCAGCTGTTCTTTTTCATAAGAAACTTATTTTCGGATCATCAGTCATCAAAGCTCGGTAAATAGTGGTCACAGACACGGAGATTTACTTTAAATTCCGAGAAGCTAATTCACTATAAACTCCCTCAGATCATTTTCATGCCATTTTAAGCAGGGTTGCCAACTTTTAAGTTCAGCTTGGAGTGAACTTTTTTTGTTTGTTTGTTTTGGAGTGGTGGGTTGCGTTGGGGGGAGGGGGTGGCAATCTCGATTTAATATCTATTTATATGTATATACTGTACATATAAGGGGATAAAAATGCAGCTGAATGCCTTTTTAGCACTGTTTTAAACTTAGTTTAAATTCAGTCTTTGCTTGCATTCATTGTGTTATCATTAAAAAAGGATGTAAGTTATTAACTTTTTAAATTTCACATTTAAAAAGATAGTGTTTAATAATTTCTAAATATTTATTCAAATGAAAAACTTAAAAGCAAGCAGGTATGACCTGCAATATTCTAGATACATGTATATTTAGTGAAGAGCCATACAGGTACCTAGTGGGTAAACCATGGCATTACAAATAATTTTTTTTTTTTTTTTGCTTGTTTGTTTGTTTTTTTTTTCTGACCACAAAATTACTCTAATTTGCCTCTTTGCATTGGTATTTAAAACCCATTTCTCTATTAAACTTGGTCCTTATTTTTAGATTTATTTTATTGTATTATATTTTTTTAAAGTCATTAATGGACCATAATTATTGGACAAATAGTATTTAGTACTAAATGATCGCTTTCAATCCCATAATGCACCCCGTGAGCGTTTACGCTCAACCTCCATAGGAATGAATGGAAAACGCTCGCTTCGCCCCGCTCGCTACGCTGGTTGTAGCGTTGCCGGCGGCACTGAGCGTGGATTTGACGCTGTAGTGGAAATACGCCGTTACAATGGAACTGGTTGCGGCGCGGCACGACACGACAAATCCCCGACAGTAAACTGCTGCCGCGTTCTATTTATGACGTGCTCACACAAATGTGTCATAAATATCTGATTTGCAACGGTCGCTTTGTTGCGTCCAGTGTAGACTAGCCGTTTATCAATATGCGTTCTTGTCTATACTTGTGTTCTTGTGGACTTGTGAAACGTCATCAGTCATCGCCCAAGTACTGTTTCAATTCAAAGTTCACATCTAGCCAAGTACAGTTCAAATCCCCGGATGTGTTCTTGCTCCGCACCGTTTATCAAGGATGCAACAAAAAGATATTAGAATACCAAGAGGCAAAACTCTGATGCTTTTTTGGTAACAGCCACTAGGTGGCGCTTCGGTAGCGCGGCCGCCACTTCGAGTGAAAATGCCAATTGGACAACCGCACAGAAGCAGACAGAATAACAACGAAAGAGAAGTCAAAGTTGAAATAAAAGAGCACAGTGACTGCAGGAAAGTAGTGTGTGACAAGAAAAAGTGCAAAAAGTCACTCTACATGGTTAGTTTTTTTTTTTTTTTTTGGACGGATCAGAATCCATCACAATTTTACGCACTTAACTGGCGAATCTCACAGCCAAATCAGAAACGCAATAGAACATTTCTCAAATCATTACATTTTATGACTAATACAGTAAATGTTGGTATTAATTTAGCATTTATAATGATAATACTTGCACTTAAAATAGGAATTTCAACCAAAACTGGTTTCTAGAGACCAAAAAATTTGGGAAGAATAAATGAAAGACAAAATCTGTTTTTGATAATCACTAGTCCAGTGATTGTACGTTATTCTGTGCCGTCATCATTTTTTTTATTGCAATAATAACAAACAAAGATTACAGTAGGTACCAAACATACAAAAATCCTTTCAATAATGCACGATTTATGGTTTAATAGTTAACAGAAGTACAAAAATTCTTAAGAAATAAACGGAAAGGAGTAAAAAAAAAAAAAAAAAAAAAAAAAAAAAAATATATATATATATATATATATATATATATATATATATATAAAAATGTTGTCATCACTCAGGTTGTGTATTTTAGCTTTAATGTACATTTTTTTTTTAAAAAATTGCCAAAAAAAAAAAAATTGCCACTCCAAAATGGCGGAAGCGTAGGGCTGCTGCTGGGCGGCACTGTTGCAATGGAACGTTCTATAGACCATTTCGCTAGATGTAAACAACACTGGTCCAGAAGCACTTCCTGTTTTTTGGTTTTTTATTTTTTTTTTAATTCACATATACAAATACATCTTAAAGGTGCTAATGTAACATTTTCATCCAGTCAAATGTTATGTTGGGTGTATTTTTTTTGATGTTTGTGTAAATTAAAAAAAAAAAGAAACAGGAAGTGTATCGGGACCAGTATGTTTACATCTAGCGAAATGGTCTATTGGCTTTCACTTCTTGTCAATATAAGTTCTTTGATCAAGAGGAGACTTGTGCGAACTTGAGGCAGGCATGTATCCCAGAATGCATTTCGCACCAATCAGCGGGCATTAATGGCGGAGGAGAAAACCTGCATAATTTTGAAAATATTACTGTTATTGTGTCATGAAATGTAGTTTTAAGAGTATTTCAGGCGAGAATGTATTTGTTTAAAACTGAAATCTGCGGTTTATTTACAAAGACAGTGCCTATTTGAAAATTTGTTTCGCCCATTTCGGAGATGTGAGTACCTGGCGAACACCGGGTGCTCAGTGGTCGTGTATCCCACAGAGAGCCTCACCATGGCTAGTCCTTCTGACATATGCCGCTGGTTCTGATGGCTCTGTAGTGGTTAAACAAGAGGTATAATTCGTTTTGGGTAAATCTAACAGCTAATTTTTGGTCTCGTGAATCTATTATTTATTCCAGGTCATATTGATTTGACTGAGGACAAAGTTATGCTTCATAAATTATTTATCAATCGTAATTCAACGCTGACTTTTTAGCATGCATTTGAATGAATTGTTTGCTTTTGTCCTTATTTCCGCTAATATTGTTTATTAAAACTGACATTTAACAAAAAAGGCAGAGCTGACTTGTCATGTTTCATTTTATTATACATAGAGTAAAGATGTATTATACACAGTGCACATATTGCCTAAATCACATATTAATATGTTTTTTTTTTTTTTTTTTTTAATGAGTATGAAAAGAGAGTTGTGGTTTATATTCTGAAGAAAAAAAAAAAAAAGAGGCAGTGGTGTTTGATATCACTTTGTTTTATTGTAATGCTGTACGCGTTGCATGAACCACATTTTTGTCGCCATTAGTATGTTTAAATGAAACAGAAAAGAGGCAATGCTGTTTGATATAATATTTCGTTTCACTGTAATGTTGTACATTCCCTGAACTACATTTTTGCAGCTATTAATGTTAAAATGAAAACGAAAAAAGGCAGTGGGTGGTTGATATCGTATTTTGTCTTATTGTAAATACATACAGTAAAGATAACCGGAGTAGAAAAAGCGAGCTGACTGACGTTATCAAGTACGCTGCTGTTCCATTTGCAGAAGGACGTCATTAAATTGTTGATTCACACTAATTCGCGAACGCGCACGAACACAAGATATAGCATGAACCAATCACAGCCGACTATAACCAGTCATATCCAATCAAATCGCGATGAAGGCGTTGCCTCCCCTCACGTGACTTTCTCATTTGGTGCCTAAGGTTTTCAAAGCAGTTTGTAGTGTGTTGTTATGCGATTACTAGGTATGGTAATGCTAAAAGACACACACACAAACACACATAAAAAAAATCCACCCGGAGGAGCTACGTGTACTTTATATCTGGTTTTATAGGCGTCCAATATTCACCTTATTTTTCCCATAAGAGTGGGTGCAGCCATTTGTAATTTTTTTGTGTCTGGCTTCCGGTCTCATCCACTTCCAGCTATTTTTAGCTGCACAAAAAGCTCGTTTTGCTGCTTGATATTGCAAACTGGTGTGTCTTACCATATTATTTTAATGTATTATCTTAATTATGAACACACTGGTTTGTAGTGCAAACTGTTTTACCGTTTACTGAACTTCGATATTCTTCTGGTTATTTCCCTATGGCGGATTATAAACCGGACGTCTAACACATTACCAGAAAACAGCTTACTTCCGCATTGAAAAATAAGGTGGATATGCCGTATTTTTCAAGTGAAGTCGTTCAACCACAAGGTGGGTTAAGATTTTCCAGTGTAATCATCATTCCAGATAAGAAGGCAGATGTGGGATGAGGGGGGTTTGTGGTATGATTTGCATGCTATAAATAGAAATAGAAACATGCACTTCTTTATCTGTATAGTTGGAGAGTGGAGACTATTAAAATAATCACCTATACATCATTTAAGTGAAGGGTTGCGGCATCTTAAGTCTAAAAATGTGACCTCTGAGAGGTTCTGCCTCATTACTGCAAACAAACGCATCTTTCTTCAAATCCCCCTCAGGAATGAGCACAATGCACCAGAAGAATCGAATTACATATTCACACTGGAGAACAGTTTGATAAAATTATATAAATTATTAAAAATGATGCAATAATCTGTTATCAGAGGAATTGTAAAAATATGTCATTGTTTAAAGACATTAGACTGTGATTTTGACCTTGGGGTATTTGATTTAAAACATTTTTTTATAATGAAAAATATGAAATATTAAAGTTTTCAATATTTCGTTGTCCTTACTATAATAAATTATATATAGTAAAATTAAAATGGAATTGATTCAAAAATATAAATCAGTAATTTTTCAATTTAATGGATTTGCAGAGTTAAAGAATGTGAAAACGTGAGCATAAACTGTTTTAGGTTTGTAAACAGTTTTATTATCTTAATTTTATTATCAGACTTAATGAGTCTGATTTTTTGTTAGCAAGATACACATTTTCAGAACAGCACTGTGTCATTTACAGCTGTCAACTCGATGCATAGCTTTGATTCTACTATTGCCCCCTTGTGGTTGAAAGTAGTTGTGGTTCTTATTTTTCTAAATCAAATACGTATAATACATTTAAATATATTGAGTAAAATAAAAAAGTAGAAGGTGTGGTGAATACTTAAAAATCAAGGATAACAACACAAGCATGTTTTATGAATGAATTAAACAGAAATGTGAGCGTTACAAGTATGGCCTACTTTAAAAAAAAAACATGTAGGTCATAATGCTCCACAGACTCATTTGTGGTTTCTGCTGCATGCATTTTAACACTGTGAAAGGTGCACAGAAACTGTATGCTGGTTTTGAAACCAAATGAATCTGCAAAAAAAGAAGGAAAAAAAAAAAAAAAAAAAAAAGAGCATGAGTGGCTCTTTTGTTTCACGTGTTTCAAACAATTAGATTTTTTTTTTTTTAATGTAATGTAAATATATTATAACTTCAGAAATATAATAAAATAAATAGAAATATAAAAATAAATAATATAAATAATTTCACTCTTTAAATTCGAAATTGATTTTGAATTGATTTTGCAATTGATTGCAATTGCAATTGATTTTGAATTGATTTGCAAAAGTTTCTAAGACTTACAATAGGTTGCAGAATAGTGTTTATATGGTTTCACAATGTATATATAGTTAATATCACAGAACTGTTGAAGATATAAGCCTTGCTCTATAGATAATGTTGTTCATGATCTCACACGTGGTTTCTGTTGCATGCATCTTCAGCGTAGTTTAGGTATGAGTGGTGCACAGAACCTGTGTGACAGTCAGACAAACCTCAAACAGTCTTATTTTTGTTTTAAATTACACCTTTATAAATGTAAAAAAATCAGCAAGTATATGGATAAAATACAAATATAAAATATAAATTTTCATATCAGTCGATATCGATAATTATCACAATAAGTGTCACTTTTTTTTTTTCAAGTTTAAAGGCAGATTTTTACTTTAATGTGAAATTTGTGAAAACCAGATGGTTAATTGTGGTTTTAAACTATTCTTTATGATTAGAACATGACAAACACTTTACGTTTTTGAATTCTTTACATTTTTCCAGTCATTTTTCCATAACAAAATAAATAAAAAATAATTAAAAAAAAAATGTAATTTCTTAGTTCTACATGTTCTTTTTTTTTTTTTTTTGTCTCATTTAGTAGCTTGAGTTAGGATGCAAATGTAGATTTATGTTCATTATCAAAATCAGTAATATTGGTAAAAAATTATAGCAACCTCATTTTTATATGGTGAAATTTAATTATTCTGACTGTTTGAGGCTTTTTTTTTTTTTTAATTAACCATTGGTCTTCTATACTAGCATACATTTAGATCATGATAATCACAGTTAAAACCAGAAATATAGCACCTTAGTACCATTGTTAAAATATAATATGTGACCACAAAACCAGTCTTAAGTAGCATGGGTATATTTGCAGCAATAGCCAAACACACATTTTATGGGTCAAAATGATCTAATTTTCAATATGCCAAAAATCATTAGGATATTAAGTAAAGATCATGAAGATATTTTGTAACTTGCCTGCCGTAAATATATCAAAACTAAATTTTTGATTATAATGAGCACTTCATTTAAACAACTTTAAAGGCGATTTTCTCAACATTTAGATTTTTTTGCACCCTCAGATTTCAGATTTTAAAATAGTTGTATCTCGGCCAAATATTGTCAGATCCCAACAAACCATGCATCGGTGGAAACCTTATTTATTCAGCTTTGATGTATAAATTTCAAAAAATTGACCCTTATGACTGGTTTTGTAGTCCTGGGTCACATATGGTTTCTATGTTTTTGTATGAAAAACAGTAGTTCAAATACACCTAGTATCCTCCTTCAATACATTTACTGTAATGCATGTCTACATTAATAATATAATAAAATTCAACATGAATACTCACATTTCTGACACAATACCATAGTGCAATTACTTCTGGAAGTGATGTCACTTGCAGTCTATTTTTTTTATTTTTTTATTTATTATTTTTTAAATTGAATCTCTCAACATTTTACAACAGTAGCCAGGTGGTGAAGACAAGAAAAACGAAGCTAAATTACAATGTCACTGGCAATCGCCACTTGCACTCTCTGCTACCTGCGACGTCACTTGCAATCCACACAAATTGTGCGTCTTGCCAATGGAGTCAAGCCGCTGTGGTGGTTAAACGATTAAAACTAATTTAATAGCATAACGATAGCATAACCTACAGGTTCCTGCAAGTCATCTGTGGGAGATAAAGACAAGACCTGCAAATCCGTGGCCACAGAACAGCAGAATATAAACGCAATGCACAAAGTCTCTCGTTAAGCGTTTTCCTCCCGTAGAAAACCATTAACACTTGCTATGGCTTAATATATTAAGATACATTAAGTGCCATTAAAAGATCAAATTTGTAATATAGTTTATTAATTTAATGTACTGCAAAGCAAGCATATGGCCATAAAAAACACAATGCGCAAACTTCCACTTTTATACTAGCCCAGGAAACGCTTAATGTGGCAAAATGGACTAAGATGATGAAGACCAAATTCTGTATAAACCTTATTGTTGACAAACCATATACCAGCAGATAGGAACGGCCCATAAGAAATGCAATAAGTGATATTAAAAGGACCAACTCCGTATATGCAAGCAGACGTGCCCAGAACACAATGCGTTAAATAGACGTTTTCCTCCCGTAGAAAATCAATATAAACAAAGCACAATGATATAAAAGGGCTGTAGAGATTGTTCTATATGGGAAAACGCGAATGTGTGGTGATTGCGAGTAGCATTGTAATTTAGTTTCTTTTTTCTTGTCTTCACCACCTGGCTACTGTTGTAAAATGTTGAGAGATTTGATTTAAAAATTAGTAAATAAATAAAATAAAAATAAAATAGACTGCAAGTGAAGTCACTTCCGGAACTGCAGTTGTCTGAGAGTGCATGTCTGCAACCAGACCCTTCTCGTAAACCAAGTCATGTAGACCGCCTTTGCTACATAAACATTACATCAAACATCCAACTCTTGTTATTGTTAAAGGAAATTTAGGTTGCGCTATAATTATCCTAATCGTTTCATCGCCCAGCTCTACTCGCAAGTGTTTATATGGTTTCACTGTCACAGAACTGTCAAAGATAAAAGCAGGGTTCCCACGCTTCTTGAAAGTACTTGAATATCAGACACGTGGATTCAAGGCCTGGAAAGTATAGGTCCTTGAAAGTGCTTGAAATAAATGAGAAACAAATTTTGTTTAGTAGAATGGTGCCATTTCAAAAATGTTCCTATATGCGAAGCCAAAGACTAAATGAAATAGCGTTAATGATTGTGGTGGAGATGGCGTAGCACCGGAAAAAAATCTTCGCATGCGAGCTAAATGCGCACATTGCGCAGCCCAGCATGAACATGGAGAAGCAGTGCATTTGTAACTGAAAACTACAGTGTGCGACTATGAAAAAATATTTAAGAACATCAGTGCAAATTACCTGTCAGCATATTTGTGCTTGCGCTGAGGGGTGCTTCAAAGGTTTCTAACGTACTTACAATGTGTTTTTGCAGAGGTGAGTAATGTATCACAGACATGTGTTGATTGCTTGAACACAACTACGTTTACATGCACAATTGTTAGTTCAATCTGACTGAATTAATTTCAGCACAAGTGCTCCTAAAAAGAAAAGTAAGTGTAGATCCCTGTTTAACCATTTTTTATTAAATTAAAAATTGAGAAATTTAAATCTTTTACAAGAATTACATTAAAAAAAAAAAAACAGTTTGATGCAAGAATCTATATTTTTATCAATATTTGAGAAATTCAAAATTCCTTTGAACACAGCTGCTCAAAATGGTCTACATCTTGCATCTTTACAAATTGTTTGCCGTTGCTATTTAGGTGTGAATACAGCACAGGAACTGTGCAAACCAGTCCTGACACCTTATGCTAGTAGAAAAAAAAAGAAGAAGTTGAAGACGTTGAAACAGTTCAATAAAGTAAATCCATCATAAAAAAGTACTCTGCACAGCTCTGGGGGGTAAAGGCCTCCTGAAGCAAATCAATGTATTTGTGTAAGAAAAATATCCATATTTGTAGCTTTACTGTAACTAACTGTAACTAACTGTACACTTGTTCATGAGAGTGGTGTCCCACTGCACTTGTTTGCAACTGCGTTTATACTTCAGAGGTCCCCAACCACCGGGTCGTGACCCACTACCGGGCCGCGGAAAAATTTCTACCGATATCGTTCTGGGGAAATTTGTATAGATATGATGCTCTCTGTTATTTACTGTGGGTAATTAATTGTTTTAATTATTCTGTACTTTCGTTGTATGCGATTGATAAGGAGTAGCAATTTGACTTCATGTTAAATTAGTAATTAAAACATTGCTCTGATCTGTCATATATAGCCCATTAGGGCTTAAACGGATCGCAGTTGATCCGTGATACACATGGACCAGATCCAGACCCCACCTTTCGGCATGTGATTGCCAATTTACACGTTCAAGCTATGTAAAACCACAAGAAGAAATGAAACAGAACTCAATTCATTGCTTACGCGCTGTTCTTGCACACACCCGAAGCACGCACAAGCACAGAGACGTGTTTCAGACAGCCCGGCATACTGAGTGGATTCCTCTTTCACGTCTCCCTGCGTTTAAGATACATAGCTACGCTTGGGGGTTACGTAATATTGGAAATATTTCAGTTTTAAACCACGAAGGCGAGCCAATGGATATCACACAAGCAACGTGCAAACTTTGCGCAATAGTCATGCTGGTGAATGTCTTAACTTGAGTCAATTCACTATACAGAAAGTAAAAGTAAGAAAACTGAGGAAGATTTCAAATGCTGCATTAACGGCGCATATTCTCTCAGAGACGACAAGAGACGAATCTAATTCAACCTGTGCTGATAACGGATGTATAACTGACTAAAATTCTTTTCCTTGTCAGTCTCTTTATTTTCCAAGATATCTCTCTGCATCTCACTTAGTGTGTGTTTACTTTTTTCACAAATTTTCTTGTACCTGCCCCTTTTCCTATCAGCCATACTGTTATGAGCAGAACTGTCTCCACCTTCCTGCAAAACAACCACCACATTGTATTCTGTTTGCAATAACATAACTTTATTTTAGTTCAATTTAAAGTATCACATTATGACCATGTGTTGTTTTATCATAAAATTACTTAAATACTATAGATTTAATAAAAATATATTTTCTAAATAGCCTAAATGTCAAAAATAGTACAATAATAATTGCATTATGACAATATCTTTACATAGAAAATCTTATTCTGAACATGTTATTGATTTATCATGAGTCATATTGTTCTCTTATTAAAATTAACCATGTTTTTTGGCGGATTGATTACAATCTGTTTTAATTCACAAACATAGTTTTACTACAAACTTCATGCTTAGTCTATGGTTAGTGTAGCAAAAGTAGGTTTAATTATAGTAACCATGATTTTTTTTTTTTTCGTAAGGGCTATGTTATTATCTGCTCTAGCTCCCTCTAAATGTATTATGAAACGATCTCTTATAACATTTGTTTGCTAAATTACTACTGTAACTTTACAGTAGATAATAATAATGTCCTTTTACACACAGTATTTTGAGTAGGCTAATTGTAATTTTGTTTAGTTTAGTTTACAATATTATTAATCCTCTGGCTGCTACTGCTAAGAGTTGCTAGCACTTAACCTAAACTTAAGTAAACAAAGACAAAACTACAGTAGCCTATTAACAGATGAAACCGACCTGCACTTGCAGTCCTGGTCAATAGTTTTGCCTCTCAGATCCACTCCATTCTCGAGTCTCTCACATTTATTACTCTGATAGAAACCATTTGATGGAGACGCAGAGTGCTCGCGACTGAATCGCGTTGCCAGTACAAACTAACCGATTCATGATTTAAAGATTCATAATCGAATGGTGATCCACCAAATGCAGATTAAAAATGTAAGGAGTAAAAGTAAAAAGTAGTCAGATAAATAAATAGTGAAGTAAAGTACTGATACCAGAAAAATCTACCTAAGTACAGTAAAGAAGTATTTGTACTCGGTTATCTCCCATCTCTGCACTAATAGTGTGTCTGATTGGTTGCAGCTGTGTGTGTGAAATGGATGATGGGAAATGTAGTCCGGGGTGTGGCGGAACAGTCTGTGAAACGTGAAATGGCAAGGCGACCTCTGGTGGTGAGCGGACTGGCGATGAGGAACAGATTCATGACAGTATCTGACTCCTTAAAGTGATTTACAGGGGAATTTTTACCTCTGTAATAACGTTTTTCTAACTTTATTAAAAGTATGTCATCTTTTATGTCAAAATTTAAAAAATTATATTTTTTAATCTTTTAAAATTTCTAACTAAAATAACACAATAAGAACAAGTAGAATACGTTACCAATCAAATGAAATCAGTATTAACAAAATTAATTTGTGCCACAGAGGTGGCACAGAAGAACTCAAAAGTGGCTTGTAGGTGTATTTTCATATGTTTAATGAGGCTCAGAGGTGGCATGAGTGCAATCAAATTCATAAACTCATGTTGAGATGAATGTTTTAAATATAACATTTTGAATACAGAAATAATAAATTATTTAAATAACTGATAAGATACTTTAAAAATGAAACTAAAACTGCAATTAGGTGGCAGCAAGTCACTGATTTAAATACTGAATCATTCATTTGATTCGTTCAGGAATAAAGCAAGTGACTCTCTTTGTGAATGGGGAAATTGAATCATTGACTCACTAGATTTATTTAAAAACACACGTTCATTCATAAACAAAACACAGCTGTGTTTGAATGGAGATGCACAGCGGCTCAGTCGTGACTATTTTTGATGACGAAATAGAGCAAAAATCAGGCAATAGTGTTATAGTTAGACAATGTAAGTCACTTAATATTAACTTCTTTTTTATTTAACTGTTTTATTAAATTAATATCTCATTTACAAACTTCCTTGAAGATCATTAAAACTGTCACTCATAAGTTTCTATAATCAACAAAGCTCTCTACAATGCACATTGAATCTCTTATTTACACTCTCTCTACACTTTGTTTATGACAGGATTTGTGAGATATGGCTGTGATACATTACTCAGCGTTGCAAAAACACGTAGAAACCTTTGAAGCTCCCCTCAGCTCAAACACAAATATGCTGATCGGGTCACTCGCACTGGTGCTTCTAAATATTTTGCACGCAGTAGTTTTCAGTCACAAATGAAGCCCTCTCAACAGCCATTCACTGCCATTATAAACAATGCAAAGAGTGTCAGAGGGCCATTTATATCAAACATCCAACTCTTGTTATTGTTAAAGGAAATTTAGGTTGCGCTATAATTATCCTAATCGTTTCATCGCCCAGCTCTACTCGCAAGTGTTTATATGGTTTCACTGTCACAGAACTGTCAAAGATAAAAGCAGGGTTCCCACGCTTCTTGAAAGTACTTGAATATCAGACACGTGGATTCAAGGCCTGGAAAGTATAGGTCCTTGAAAGTGCTTGAAATAAATGAGAAACAAATTTTGTTTAGTAGAATGGTGCCATTTCAAAAATGTTCCTATATGCGCAGCCAAAGACTAAATGAAACAGCGTTAATGATTGTGGTGGAGATGGCGTAGCACCGGAAAAAAATCTTCGCATGCGAGCTAAATGCGCACATTGCGCAGCCCAGCATGAACATGGAGAAGCAGTGCATTTGTAACTGAAAACTACAGTGTGCGACTATGAAAAAATATTTAAGAACATCAGTGCAAATTACCTGTCAGCATATTTGTCCTTGCGCTGAGGGGTGCTTCAAAGGTTTCTAACGTACTTACAACGTGTTTTTGCAGAGGTGAGTAATGTATCACAGACATGTGTTGATTGCTTGAACACAACTACGTTTACATGCACAATTGTTAGTTCAATCTGACTGAATTAATTTCAGCACAAGTGCTCCTAAAAAGAAAAGTAAGTGTAGATCCCTGTTTAACCCTGTTTTTATTAAATTAAAAATTGAGAAATTTAAATCTTTTACAAGAATTACATAAAAAAAAACAACAAAAAAAAAACAGTTTGATGCAAGAATCTATATTTTTATCAATATTTGAGAAATTCAAAATTCCTTTGAACACAGCTGCTCAAAATGGTCTAAATGTATGAAACCTACACATTCAAAACCTCGTTACTCTGAAATTTTTAATGTAAATGTTAAGTGTAAGTGAAATGTTAAGTACCGTAAGAGGTCTTTCATGATGCTACATATGCTGGCGTGTGAATTTGATAGGTGGTTGATATAAAATAAACAGTGCTTTAAAAAGTCCTTGAATCTGGTGATCATGAAAGCGTGGGAACCCTGTATACCCTGTTTGCATCT
Organism: Cirrhinus mrigala; assembly: GCA_036247105.1. NCBI lineage: Eukaryota > Metazoa > Chordata > Actinopteri > Cypriniformes > Cyprinidae > Cirrhinus > Cirrhinus mrigala. The sequence goes on from CM070017.1 coordinate 20,130,821, forward strand.
TCACAAATTGTTTGCAGTTTCTATTTAGATGTGAATACAGGACAAGAACTGTGCCAACCAGTCCTGACACCTTATGCTAGTAGAAAAAAAAAAGAAGAAGTTGAAGACATTGAAACAGTCCAATAAAATAAATCCATCATAAAAAAGTACTCTGCACAGCTCTGGGGGGTAAAGGCCTCCTGAAGCAAATCAGTGTATTTGTGTAAGAAAAATATCCATATTTATAGCTTTATAAACCGCTAACTGTACACTTGTTCACGAGAGTGGTGTTCCACTGCACTTGTTTGCAACTGCGTTTATACGTCAGAGGTCGCGACCCACTACCGGGCCGTGGAAAAATTTCTACCGGGTCGCGAGATCGTTCTGGGGAAATTTGTATAGATATGATGCTCTCTGTTATTTACTGTGGGTAATTAATTGTTTTAATTATTCTGTACTTTCGTTGTATGCGATTGATAAGGAGTAGCAATTTGACTTCATGTTAAATTAGTAATTAAAACATTGCTCTGATCTGTCATATATAGCCCATTAGGGCTTAAACGGATCGCAGTTGATCCGTGATACACATGGACCAGATCCAGACCCCACCTTTCGGCATGTGATTGCCAATTTACACGTTCAAGCTATGTAAAACCACAAGAAGAAATGAAACAGAACTCAATTCATTGCTTACGCGCTGTTCTTGCACACACCCGAAGCACGCACAAGCACAGAGACGTGTTTCAGACAGCCCGGCATACTGAGTGGATTCCTCTTTCACGTCTCCCTGCGTTTAAGATACATAGCTACGCTTGGGGGTTACGTAATATTGGAAATATTTCAGTTTTAAACCACGAAGGCGAGCCAATGGATATCACACAAGCAACGTGCAAACTTTGCGCAATAGTCATGCTGGTGAATGTCTTAACTTGAGTCAATTCACTATACAGAAAGTAAAAGTAAGAAAACTGAGGAAGATTTCAAATGCTGCATTAACGGCGCATATTCTCTCAGAGACGACAAGAGACGAATCTAATTCAACCTGTGCTGATAACGGATGTATAACTGACTAAAATTCTTTTCCTTGTCAGTCTCTTTATTTTCCAAGATATCTCTCTGCATCTCACTTAGTGTGTGTTTACTTTTTTCACAAATTTTCTTGTACCTGCCCCTTTTCCTATCAGCCATACTGTTATGAGCAGAACTGTCTCCACCTTCCTGCAAAACAACCACCACATTGTATTCTGTTTGCAATAACATAACTTTATTTTAGTTCAATTTAAAGTATCACATTATGACCATGTGTTGTTTTATCATAAAATTACTTAAATACTATAGATTTAATAAAAATATATTTTCTAAATAGCCTAAATGTCAAAAATAGTACAATAATAATTGCATTATGACAATATCTTTACATAGAAAATCTTATTCTGAACATGTTATTGATTTATCATGAGTCATATTGTTCTCTTATTAAAATTAACCATGTTTTTTGGCGGATTGATTACAATCTGTTTTAATTCACAAACATAGTTTTACTACAAACTTCATGCTTAGTCTATGGTTAGTGTAGCAAAAGTAGGTTTAATTATAGTAACCATGATTTTTTTTTTTTTCGTAAGGGCTATGTTATTATCTGCTCTAGCTCCCTCTAAACGTATTATGAAACGATCTCTTATAACATTTGTTTGCTAAATTACTACTGTAACTTTACAGTAGATAATAATAATGTCCTTTTACACACAGTATTTTGAGTAGGCTAATTGTAATTTTGTTTAGTTTAGTTTACAATATTATTAATCCTCTGGCTGCTACTGCTAAGAGTTGCTAGCACTTAACCTAAACTTAAGTAAACAAAGACAAAACTACAGTAGCCTATTAACAGATGAAACCGACCTGCACTTGCAGTCCTGGTCAATAGTTTTGCCTCTCAGATCCACTCCATTCTCGAGTCTCTCACATTTATTACTCTGATAGAAACCATTTGATGGAGACGCAGAGTGCTCGCGACTGAATCGCGTTGCCAGTGCAAACTAACCGATTCATGATTTAAAGATTCATAATCAAATGGTGATCCACCAAATGCAGATTAAAACTAAAGTAAGGCTCCTGTTTTGAAAATGTAATAAGTTACCAATCAAATGAAATCAGTATTAACAAAATTAATTCGTACCACAGAGGTGGCACAGAAGAACTCAAAAGTGGCTTGCAGGTGTATTTTCATATGTTTAATGAGGCTCAGAGGTGGCATGAGTGCAATCAAGTTCATAAACTCATGTTGAGATGAATGTTTTAAATATAACATTTTGAATACAGAAATAATAAATTATTTAACCCTTTAACTGTCACCGTCCCACCTGTGGAATGCTTGGCGCTCTTTTTTTCGCTGTCCTTTCTCTCTATCAAATATTTTAGAAATCATCATAAATTATATATCATTTGAAAGTTTAGAAGCCCAAGAATCATCCTATGAAAACCATTTTGAAATCGGATATTGTGTTACCATGGAAATGGTACAGTAAAATCTTTTGGCGGTCTCCTTCCCCTTAGCGGCGGTATCAAGTGTCATATTACATAATGCATTATGGTCTTTTAGAATCCAAACGTTTTATAAACTTGACAAAAAACATTTAATTGGAAAGGTCTGAGTCTCAGGATTTCATATTTGGTGGTTATTTTGTGATAGATGTAAAATTGACAGAGAAATTTAGACTATTGTGACAGAAAAATGCATTTTAAAAAATTACAGCCGTTGGCTGTTTGTGGTCTAACGCCCTAAACAAACTTTTACAGGAACCTCAATTTTTTTCATGTCAACTTCAAATTTGGAAAATAAGGCTTAAATTTGATATCAAATTTAGGGTAAAACCTATTATGCAAAATATGTATTTTATATAAAATCTAATAAAAATGGTAAAGCGGATTTTCTTTTTAGTAGATTTAAACTTCTATAACTTATTAATAATTTATTTTATTGAAAAAAATCCACTCCTGCCATAATCTGCTGACTGTCCTCTTTAAAAAGAGACCAATCTTAGATCTGTATTACAAAAAGTTCATGAATTACATAATTTAAGTTTGGATAGTGCACTTTCATACCTATTTTAAAAAATGGGGGGGGGGGGGTTAAAGGGTTAAATAACTGATAAGATACTTTAAAAATTAAACTAAAACTGCAATTAGGTGGCAGCAAGTCACTGATATAAATACTGAATCATTCATTTGATTCGTTCAGGAATAAAGCAAGTGACTCTCTTTATGAATGGGGAAATTGAATCATTGACTCACTAGATTTATTTAAAAACACACGTTCATTCATAAACAAAACACAGCTGTGTTTGAATGGAGATGCACAGCGGCTCAGTCGTGACTATTTTTGATGACGAAATCAGGCAATAGTGTTATAGTTAGACAATGTAAGTCACTTAATATTAACTTCTTTTTTATTTAACTGTTTTATTAAATTAATATCTCATTTACAAACTTCCTTGAAGATCATTAAAACTGTCACTCATAAGTTCCTATAATCAACAAAGCTCTCTACAATGCACATTGAATCTCTTATTTACACTCTCTCTACACTTTGTTTATGACAGGATTTGTGAGATATGGCTGTGATACATTACTCAGCGTTGCAAAAACACGTAGAAACCTTTGAAGCTCCCCTCAGCTCAAACACAAATATGCTGATCGGGTCACTCGCACTGGTGCTTCTAAATATTTCGCACGCAGTAGTTTTCAGTTGCAAACGAAGCAATCTCAACAGCCATTCACTGCCATTATAAACAATGCAAAGAGTGTCAGAGGGCCATTTAACATGTCAAACATTTTTTCCCTCAGGGTTAATAACTATGAATTAACTAGTCACTAATCACAATGACATTTGCATTTGCAGGAGGAAGAGGAAAAGATGGATCTCCTATCATCACCTTCCCGGAGTTCTCAGGTTTTAATGAAGTTTCTGATGAGGATTTTGTTAATGTTGTCACATACCTGACCAGCATACCAAGGTGAAACCTCATTTATTTTTTAAGGTTTAATGTCATAATGATTTTCAAAATGTGTAGTGAAACTAACTTGTAGGAACAAGCTGTTTTCTGCTTGACTTCTGCCTGCTGGGTTTGGTTTCAGTGACCTGTCTGTTTCTGTCCTTCATCCTTCAGCATGGATGCTGCTAGCATTGGCTTCATCATCATCCTGGACCGCAGGAAGGACAAATGGAATTCGGCAATCACTTCTCTGGCACGGATAGCGGTTTGTACAGGCTTTTGCTGAAGCTTGCTGAAATTAATAACAGCACTTTAACATGATGTTTATAGATCTCAGTGCAGTTCGGAACAAAAAGATGTACAATAGATAGGCCTAACAAGCTGGGTCCAGTGTGACTATTAAAAATTAGGGCTGTCAAACGATTAATCGCGATTAATCACATACAAAATAAAAGTTTGAGTTTGCCTAATATATGTGTGTGTACTGTGTGTAATTATTATGTATATATAAATACACACAAATTAATGTATATTTTTAAGAGAAATACTTGAACGTGTTTGTATTTACATATACACTCTAAAAAGTGCTGGGTTAAAAAATAACCCAACCTTAACCCAGCCGCTGGGTAACTATGGGACAGAACACACGTTGGGTTGTTTTGACCCAAGTGCTGGGTTTAACCATTTGACCCAGAATGCTGGCTTGTTTATTTGACCCAGCCAGTGGGTCTGGTTAACTGTGTTGCTGGGTTAAACATAACCTAAACATTGGGTTATTTGTTGTCTTATTGCCTTGCTACCTTTATATTTACCAACAATAATAAATAATCACAAAAGAATGTAAAATTACTATTGCTTTTCTGTAACACAGTTAGAAAAACACAAAAAATGCAACTGTAAATATTAATTTAATGAGTTTTATTTCTTTTTAAAACAATTTTCAAATGGGTGCAGCTGTCACACATTCTATCCAACCATTACAGTCACATAAAACAACAATTTTAGTAGATCAGTTACTTTAAAACACAAAACTGTGTAAACTAGGCACTGTAGATTCCCATTCTTTGTCAACATTGTAGCAGCAGAACACTCAAAAATAATTATTGCCACATGAAAATCGTTCCAAACATTGTGCTATTAAAACTAAGCCAAACAAAGTGTCCACAAGACAATACATATGACAATTTAAAACATGTTACAAGTGGCCAGAAAAAACTGTTGGCCTTAAAAAATTCACACATGAAGACTTATGTCCATCAATATAATATACTGCAAGCTGGAGAAATCCCCTGGCAACGAGTCCGCTTCAGTGGCACGGCCCGAAACAATGGCGAAGGTCTAGGATGTCGCTGTCTCGTCCCCAAAGCACAAATCCACCATGCTGGTCCCCACCTGTTAATTATACGATACTTAGTCTTGAAGACACTTAGGCCTGAAAAAATGCTCATTTTAGAAGAAAATTTCAGACTGCACATTTTTAGTCTTTTACATCTGAACACTTCATACAGTGGTGGCCAAAATGATTGTAACACTAGTATTTTCACCAGCTAAAAAATGTTTTTAAGTCAGTGATTTCTATTTTTTGCTGTAGTGTGTCAGTAGGAAATATCAGTTTGCATTTCCAAAAATTCATTATATATATATATATATATATATATATATATATATATATATATATATATATATATATATATATATAGAAAAAGTAAAACAAAACGTACACGTTGTATGTCAATGAATGGCTTCCAGAATTCTGTGGTTGTGGTTTTGTGGACCCTTCCTCCAGAATGGGCAGGACTTTGAAAGCACTCTCCCCTTTAGCATCTAAACCATAAGACTAATACAGTGCAAACTGTGAAACTTATCTCAGTATCTCATTCAACTACTGCAGGATAAGTTTAGGTATGGGGTGGGATTCAGGGATGTAGAATATGCTCATGCAGAATAAGGCATCAGTATGTGCTTTATAAGTACTAATTAACAGCCAATACACAAACTAATAAGCAACTAGTTAAGTCTTACTGTACCATTGTATTTACCAGTTGATGTGTCAAATAGTGTAGCGTAGCTAGAAAAGAGACTCTGGGTGTGCATCAGAAAAACTGGGTGTGCCACATTTATCGTCAGATTGATGTGCAGAACATCCGACTGGTATTACTAACATTATAGATTACATATTAAAATGACCAGAGATGCGGTTGTAACCTATTTTTCTTGCGCATCACACTCCCTACAATTCCTCGCTCACTGACAGAATTTCACGTGAAATGTTCACGCCAGTAACGTAGCCTGAAAAAAGACTCTGGGTGTGCATCAGAAAAACTGGGTGTGCCACATTTATCGTCAGATTGATGTGCAAAAACATCCGACTGGTATTACTAACATTACAGATTACATATTAAAATGACCAGAGATGCGGTTGTAGCCTATTTTTCTTGCACGGCACACGTCCCTACATCTCCCCTATTACTGACAGAATTTCATGTGAAATGGTCAAATACAGTTGGCAGGTTTTAACCAAGGTATCAAACTGCCTTTCCTTCAGCTTCTCTATTAAAAAGCTGTCCATCTTCACCAGCAGGAATCTCACATATCTAGAATGAAATTTCAGATTTAGAAAATTTGAATTTCACAAAACTGTTTTTACAATGACTTATTTTATATAGAAAGCAGGTTAATGCGTTTAGATGCAGCGCAATCATTTAAACACAGATCAGTTCTATTATGCTGATATTGCGAGAAAGCTTCTCAAGCATTTTAATATCGTGAGATCTCGTAAACGTTAAAAAAAAAAAAAAAAATGTTTTGCGCAGTAGTGCCAAATTAAAACAGTTTGACTGAATTGTTGTAAAGCTTTGGTGATCTTCAGAGTTAGAACACAAATACTGTATGCACTGGAGCGTTTGTCAAACAAGTGATGACACCATATTATACGGTACTTGAAGGCAACCAAAGCTAGCATCTCACCACTGAACTGCATTTATCAGTCTCCAATCTGTAGGGCAGAACCTACACTGTTAAAAAATAAAAATAAAAATCAGACGGCATACCCATTTAATTTTTATACTGGTCTCCTAGTTTGTAATGTAACACAAGCATTCACTAAAATAGAGCAAGAGTAAAAGGACCTCATAAACAGTGGTGTCGTGGTGCCTGGAGAAGTGGGTATACATCCTAAATGCAAATACATGCTGAAAAGAATAATGAGGTTTATGAGGTCCTTTATATTAGGCAAACTCAAACTTTTATTTTGTATGCGATTAATCGCGATTAATCGTTTGACAGCCCTATTAAAAATACTTCTAATTTGTATTGTATGCATGCATGTGTGTGTGTGTGTGCGTGTGTGTGTGTGTATGTGTGTAAATAAATACCATTTTTAAAATACTTTTTTATATGTATTGAAATTTTCAAATTTCTTATTTTACAGTAAGTGATATATTAAGCAAAAGAAAAAAACAGCAAAAAAAAGAAGGTAAAACATTGAATTAAACATGAGATTTTAGGATAGAAAAACTGAAATATTATCTACTTGTAAAACTTGTTTGAAAAGTGTTTTATACTTGTATATTATGTATTATATGTTATACCTTTAGAAATATAATAAATTAACAAACATAAACATATACATAAAATGTAAATATACATAACAGAAATTGTTTTTTAAAATTAATAACACTATTATTATTATTATTATTATTATTATTATCAAACAAGGTTAATAGTTTTATTTTACATGTTCTATTTTAAACAAGTTTAATTAAATTTTAAATGTAATATAAATACTCTAAAAAAAATGCGCTGAAACAATTTTATCTCAGAAATTTCTAGTAAATTCCACAAACAATCAAAACAGCAAAAACAAAAAAAAAAACAAAACAAAAAAAAAAACATTGAATTGAACATGGAATTTTTAAGTAAAAAACTGAAATATTATCTACCTGTAAAATGTACTAAATATACATAATTAATAACATTATTATTATTATTATTATTATTATTATTATTATTATTATTATTATTATTAGCATCATCAAAGAAGGTTACCAGATTTATTTCACATTCTATTTTAAACAAATGTAATTTAATTTTAAATGTAATATAAATACTCTTAAAAAAACAGATGTTGAGACATTTGTAACTTGGAAATTGCCAGTAAATTTCACAAACAATTAAAACAAATAAATAAATAAATGAAAGCAGGTGAAATATTGAATTTACATGAAATTTTAATTGTCTACTTGTAATATGTACTTCAATAACTTTAAAAAGTAGTTTTTACTTGTATACTATTTATTATAACTTTATAAACATTATATTATACCTTTATAAACCATAATAAAATAACAAACATAAATACATACATAAAGTATAAATATACATAAACATTTTTTTTATTTAATTATATTATTATTAGATTATTTAATTGTTGTTATTATTATTATTATTATTATTATTATCAAAGGAGGTTAGCAGTTTTATTACATGTTCTATTTTTAACAAATGTAATTTCATTTTAAATGTTATATATATATATATATATATATATATATATATATATATATATATATATATATATATATATATATATATATATATACTACTTTGAAAAGTATTTTTTACTTGTATATTATATATTTTACCTTTAGAAATATTATATTATACCTTTATAACTATAATAAATTAACAAACATGAATACATACATAAAATCTAAATATACATCATAGGCATTTTTTTTATTTAATGCAACAAGTTACAAAGACAAAATAGGTTGTAAGTGTTTATATGGTTTCACAAGGCATATACAGTTAATGTCACAGAATTGTCAAAGAAAGAAATAAAATCTTTATGTTTACTTGTATGTTTAATTTTCTTTTATGACCCAAAGGGCTCCTTTCCAGGAAATCTGCAGCTTGTTCTGGTTCTGAAACCTTCACGTCTCCTCCAGAGGGCCATCGCTGATGTCAGTATGCGGTTACATAGGGATGACTTCAAATTGAAGGTACCGGTAAGCATGCTTCTGTCTGTCTGGACCCTCAGCACGTCCGTTCATATGCCATACGATGCGCATGGCTCCTCAGGAGTGTTTGTAACCATGATCACTCATCCACTAAATTATTGACACACCCCGTCACCCTGTTTCATTATGCATGTCTGAAAGGGTGTTAACCTACAAATTGTGTGCAGATAATCTCTTACTCTGCTTTAACGCCACTTTAGAAGATACAGGGGACAGTGTTACAAAAACATTGAGGTTCCTGCACAATGCCTTATCGCTGTTCGTACGTCAAGATGTTAGCAGTGAATGTGTGTAATGCAACTTTCCCACATATTCATGTGTCTATGGCTGGCAAATGCTGGTGCATGAGATTATCATCTGCATGCTGCTTCTCATGTGACGTTAAGGAAATAAAGATTGTGCTGCGGTGTACATATTTCTATTTTACAAAATGTCATCTGCAGATGAGTAATTAGTCTTTTAAAGGTATATTGCAAGTTAAGAATCTTTGCCTCTCATTTACTTCAAACAGTAGGGCATTGACAATGGAAATTAATGGGGCCAATCCACTGCAATGTAACATTATAAACTCTAAAACCTTAAAGGGATAGTTCACCCAAAAATGAAAATTACCCAATGATTTATTCACCCTCAAGCCATCCTAGGTGTATATGATTTTCTTTTTTCAGACGAATACAATCCATAGTTATATTAAGAAATGTCTTGGCTCTTTCAAGCTTTATAATGGCAGTGAATGGCTGTTGAGATTTTGAAGTTCAATAAAGTGCATCCATCCATCGTAAAAAGTGCTCCACACGGCTCCGGTGGGTTAATAAAGGCCTTCTGAAGTGAATCTATGCATGTTTGTAAGAAAATGTCGTGTGGAGCACTTTTTATGATGGATGGATGCACTTTGCTTTGCTTTAAAATCTCATCACCCATTCACTGCCATTATAGAGCTTGGAAGAGCCAGGAGATTTTATAATATAACTCTGACTGTATTTGTCTGAAAGAATAAATTGGCTTGAGGGTGAGTAAATCATGGGGTAATTTTTATTTCCGGGTGAGCTATCCCTTTAGAAAATTCTAAAAAAAATGAGTTTTTCAACAGTTTTATAGCTTTAATATTAGCTTTTAAATATTCTAAAAAAAAATGTCCCCTTTTAATTCTATTCTAAGTGCCTCACTAAAACACCATTTTTTTTTTTTCAAAGGAAATGAGCTTGTCAAACCCAAATAAAGAGTTTGCAACAGCTGCAACAGTTGCTATAATAATACTAGTTCCTGCTTCCTGTGATAGTCACTGTTTGAGCAGAGGTTGTCAGGCCTGACTGTTAATAGCAGCAGCTGTGGTCTTTAAATGCAACTTTGTAGTAATATAGGACAAACATTTAGTTACTGTTACCCCAAAAACACTTAACATGTATTATGGGTAATTCTTTGTACTTTTCTCTTCTCTTGTAGATTGTTATGCTAAATTCCCTGTCAGACTTGCATGGCTACATTGACAAAGGCCAGCTGACCTGTGACCTGGGGGGAACCCTGGACTATTGCCACAGCCAGTGGATTCACCATCGCACAGTAAGAAAGTTTTATTTTATATATATATATATATAAACTAGGGCTGTGAGTTTAACGTGGTAACTTAATTAGTTATGAAAAACAACGTGATTAAAATATTTTAATACAGTTAATGTGCTGGCCCCGCACCCAGACCTTTACATAATCTTATATTTTATATAGTTGACTGTTGACAAATATGATGCAGGGCAACAACTCCATAAATGCAGTTATGCCCTAAAATTCAAGATACTGGTGCAAAAAAAGTATGTGTTTTGTCTCATATTCATATATATCACATATCACATGGGCAGCAAGAAAAATATGACACGAGTGCTGATTTTGTCCCGATCTATCACGAGCTTAAATGTGATTTTATACAACAGTTCAGTAAATAAGACGTTGATATTGTGTTAGAATTTAAATACAGTATTATGTGTTTTTGCTCAGTATTGCAGAGAACATATTACCTTTGAAATATTACCCATAGCAGAACTGTTGCACGTCTCTGACCAACACAGCTGTGTTTAGTTTCTGAATGAATCCGTGTTTTGAATGAATCATGTGAACCAGTAATTCTTAATTTACTTAATTCCTGAATGAATCAGCCGTTTGAACGAATCAAATCGAATGGGTGAATGACTCATAAAGACATTTACCGTCACCTGCTGGCAGATTTAGTTTTCTTTTTTTGAGTATCATCAGATGCAAAGTTCACTTTTACAAGTTGTTTGAACATTAATGTGTGTTGGCAGCGCGTGTACACAACTACCCTATAATGATAGAAATCCTCCCAGTGGTTTTTATTTAATCTGTAAAAATAATATCCCCTTTTTCAAATCAAGCCATTCTCAGCATCTTGTCTGTGTGACGACACACCGACAGAGGCTGCTCCCACGATAATTGATTGACACGACCGTCTTACCTTAAACCCGCCTTGAATGAGCAGTAACAGTCCGATCATCATTGTTTCGATGCCGGAACAGGGACGTAGACATGAATGGCTCCTAAGCGATTAAGGTGTTATGTTGTTGGATGTAATAATGAACATAGTGGTCATCATTTACTCCTGATATCTGAGCCGCTGAAGATGCAGTGGATTACGTTTGTTTGTGAAGGGAAAGCGCCTCCCAATCTAAACAAATGCGAGTATAAGGGTTTTTTTAATGAATCTTTACAATCGCCTTTCCTAATAACGTGCTAGTTAGCAAGTTTCGCTACTAAACACGGCTAAAAGCGGCTACAGTAAACAGGCTCATCACTCTACAGAGAGAAGAGAGGGGCGGGGCGAGCAGAGCTCATTAACATTTAAAGCAACATCGACCAGAACAGGATGGTTTTGGCAAGGTAAAAAATGTGTTTTTTATACTACCATTGAGAATTTTTTTTTTTACCAAAGCATGTTATAGACTTTTCATTAAGACCCTAAAGAATCATATCAACTTGTGGAAAATGGTCATCCATCGACCCCTTTAAAAACATAAGAATAAAAATAAAAAAACTAAAGGCATAGTTCTGTCATCATTTACTCACCCTCATGTCGTTTCAAACCTTTCTTTTGTTCAACATGAAAGAAGGTATTTTGAAGACTGTTGGTAACAAAGCTGTTTTGGTTAACAATGATAATGACAAAAATACTGATGTTTATCAATGTTTTTTTTATGTTCCATAGTTTAAGTTAGGCTGTTGCTGCCTAAATGTTTATGTGTAATAAATTCTATGTTGAACCAAATAAAATATTTCTTTCTAAAGCTACAATTTGTAATGTCTACTTGCTACTTTCTCATTGAACAAAAAAAAATAGCTTTAAATAATCTTTTGTGGGTATTTTCACAGTCAAATTTATTTTGCAACACGTTTAATTAGATTTAAAAATTTAAATCAACTGACAGCCCTAATATAAACACAAATGTACTGTATGTACAGTGCTCAGTTTTGTATAAGCATGTAACCTTTTGATTGACCCCCATATATATTATCTATTCAAACTGTGTTAAAATGTTGTGCCCTAGGCCATTGAGAACTTCGCGTTGACAGTGAAGAGCACAGCACAGATGCTGCAGCAGTTTGGAACTGACCTGGCAGAAACTGAACTTCCCAATGACGTGCAGTGCACCAAAGATTTGCTTATATCGCACACCGAAAAACACGATAAGCTCAAGGTAGCGCATCACTTTCATGAAACATTATTTCATGTTGTTTTGCTGTTGTCATATGATTTGTCTAATGCATGTCATTATAGTTTTGTCCTACTGTATACATGTGGAACCTCTCAGATATCCTTTAGCAGTTATGTGACCTAACATAGTGTGTTAACAACAAAATGTTTTGTATATTTATCTTGATTTCATTCATATTTTGCATATATACAAATCTTGCAGTATTCATAAGCTACATTTCCTTCTCTCTGCACAGGATGAGCTTAAATTGGCTATAAAACAAGGAAATACTCTGCTGTCATGTATCAAAGACCAGGCCAGCAAAACCGAGAGTCATGTTTTGAACCCAGATGAGGTAGAGAACCAAACAACTGTTGAGAGGTGTGTCAAAAGAATTTTGCCAAACACAAAATGTTACACTATCAATTATGACCCTGGACCACAAAACCAATCATAAGTGTCAGTTCTTTCCATTGATGTATGGTTTGTTAGGATAGGACAATATTTGTCCGAGATACAGCTATTTGAAAATCTGGAATCTGAGGGTGCAAAAAATCTAAATTTTGAGAAAATCACCTTTAAAGTTGTCCAAATAAAGTTTTTAGCAATGCATATTGCAAATCAGAAATAAAGTTTTGATATATTGACAGTAGGAAATTTACAAAATATCTTCATGGAACATTATCTTTACTCATTATTCTAATGATTTTTGGCATAAAATAAAAAACTTTGACCCATACAATGTATTTTTGGCTATTGCTACAAATATACCCGTGCTACTTAAGACTGGTGTTGCGGTCCAGAATCACAATTATGATAATTTATCAAGAATCCCAGCTAACAAAAGAACGTTGGTAATGTGAATGTTTCATTTTATCATTTTGACAACGTTACTAAAATGTTAAAAAAAAAAATAAATCCATAAATGAAGTATAAATAATGTTTTTGTGCTGACATTTTGAGAACATTCCTAAATACTAGATACATTTGAATGAACTTTTTTATTTATGTTAATGCAAAAGCTTTTGTTCATGCCTTGTTAGCTGGAAGCATGCCGTAACGCATTTTTGGGTGACATTCAAATATGACATACGTGAGCAAAACAGAACATCTACTTTTTAGGAGATTTTAACCATCAGGAATTTTAAATAAAGATCTCAATGGCGTCAGCCAAAAAAGTCACAGAGCAAGTTTCATTCTGATGAAAGATTACAAACATTTTTTTAAAAACTTGCACCATGATACCACAGTAGGAACTGGAATAATATTTAATATTTTTAGATTTTCATATAGAAGCCATTTCCTCTATTTCAAACAGATGAGTGCAGTTCTTGTTACAGCTGTTATTATTCTTTAAAGCCTGGTAACATCTCATGTTCCTCTGTGAAATCTAATTCACTTCAGCTCCTCTGACATACACTGTAAAAGCGTTTGTTTGTTTGTCTCAGGTTGTTAGCGCAGCTCGATGAGACGGAGAATGCGTTTGAACAGTTCTGGTCGAGGCATCACCTCAAATTAGAGCAGTGCTTACAGTTACGCCACTTTGAGCAGGACTTCAGAGAGGTACGGTGCAATGGATGGGCTCAAATGAAGTCTCTGTAAACTTAGTAGGCAGCCATTATACCAAATATCCCTGTAGCGGTTGTCTACCAAGCTGAAATTGCTCTGTTGCATCCATTGTGATAGGTGAAAGTTTCTCTAGACAGCCTGACGGAGACCTTGCTGGGCCTGTCTGACACTGGCGACTGTGTGGCTCGGGTGGAACATCTACTGGGAGATCTGAAAGCCTTGGAGGACAAAGCTCAGGTCAAAATCTTTTGCATCTATAACTAGGCCTAGTATGCAAAGCATACAGGGCTCAGCAACAAGCATTTGTTCTGCTGGCTGGGTTAAACCAGATTAGATTTTTACTTTCCCCAGTCACTGTATGAATCTATGTACAGTGGAGATCAAAATTAGAGAACAACAATTATTTCCTAAATTTTAAGGTCACTGCTTTGTCCTATTTGAAGGTATCCTAAGAGGAGTGTAAGTGCGGTTTTTTCAAGCACATTTCATAAATTAATCGTATTCTGAAACACAAAATTAGATATTTAAGAAAGAAAATTAGAGAACACTTACAAATACCTCCAAGTTACTGGTGTTAATCTGGCACTTGGTGCTAATTTCCTTAATTATAACACAAACTCTATTTAACTGCCAGCATTTCTTCAATTTTCACTGAGATTGCAAGATGGCGGGTTGCTCTAAGGTGACTGAAACCCTGCGACAGGAGGTTGTCCAGATGAAAGTCAAAGGGATGACCCTTTCAGCCATTGCAAAAGAAGTTGCTCATTGCAAATCTGCGATTTATCAAATATTGCAAGTTTACAATGATACTAATTCATTAAAGTCCCCCCAAAAAGGCTGTTAGTCCACGTAAGACAAATGTAGTGAAGACAAGAAAATACAGAGGCTCTCAATGGGGAATCGGTTCAGCACTGCAGCTGGAATTGCTTGCCAGTTCAGTACTGAACAGGGTAAGGATCTGTCTCCTCATGTTTAAGAGAAGTCGGACCTCTCATCAGCAGAAAAAATCAAAAGGCTAAGTTCACCTTTGCTGAGAAGCATGTTGTATGGAGAGAAGAGAACTGATCCGAAGTTCACGTTAGTGGTGAGAGCTAAAAAAAAAGAAAAGGAACATTTACTTAGGTCTGATGAAAAACATTTTGTTCAGCATCAAAATGAAGAAAGTCAGTGAAAGGTGGAGGAGGAAGTGTCATTGTTTGGGGTGTATTTATCAGAACCTTTTGCAACATGCAGTTTCTTCCCTGCCAGCATCTCCCAATCAGCCTGCAATATTCATGCAAGACAATGCTTCTGTCACATTGCAAAACAGGTAAAGCAATTTCTTGAAGCTAAAAACACTGAAATAATGAAATGGCCGGGACAGAGTCCTGATTTAAACCAGGCTAAAAATCTTCTTGGTGACAAAGTTATGGCTAAGAAAAGCACTACAGTTATCAAACTATTAGGGGTGTAACGGTATATGCGTTAATATCGAACTGGCACGGTACGGGCATCGGCTCGGTGCATGAGGCCTTACAACGAATACGGGCAATTCACCCTCAGTCCAGAAGGGGGCGCCCGCAGTAATGAAACTCTCTTTGATAACCGCCGGTAGAAGAACAGCGAACGCCGTGAGTTGCGCACTTGAAAACAAAGCCCACTAGACAGTGATCATATGCTTATTCTGAACGCGTCTCTCACTGAAAAAGGAGTAAAGGCTTGTGAAAAGGAGCTTTGTGCTCTTGTATCCTACCTCTCTCGTTCGGCACAAATCCAAATATTCCATTATATTTGCGATGCATCCAAATGCTAAACTGTTATTTAGTATGTAAATTATAGACTTTGTACTTCAGTCGCGTTCTAACGGTCACACAGTGAGGAGGGCGCGCTGATGTTTTGTTCACTGCGTTTTATTTTGATAAAGTACCAACTGCGCTGTTAAGTTAGCAATGCTAGAAGCCTGGAACTGATATGTTTTGTGTTTGTGTGCGCCGCCGCGATTACTTTAACTTTCCTCATACCAGCAAAATCAACTGAAACAAAAAACAAATAGAATGTCGCTTTTTGCCATTTGAGTTTCCTTCCTGTCACAAAACTGAACTGAAACTCAGCAAATATAGGCTACGTTATATGTCGCACGGTTTTGTCCCTTGTCTATCAGTTAACTAAATTAAACGTATTTCAAGTATTTTTTCCTTGTACGTATATATGTACTGCAGATTTTATAGCCTATATATGACATACATTTGATATAATATTTAGTATTTTCACATGTAGGTGGAAAAAAATTGTAATTTGTACTACTGTCTGTTTTAAATAAATGAAAAGAAATCTAGAATAGTATATATTTTTTTTCTGTTGTACCAAAATCGTATCAAATCGTGACCCTTGAACCGAGGTACGTACCAAACCGTGACATCTGTGTACCGTTACATCCCTACAAACTATGGAAGAAGAGTGGACCAAAATCACACCAGCGCAGTGTGAGAAACAGATATGCTGAAGTCATTCAAAGCAAGAGCCTCTACACTTCCTGCTAATTGCTGACAGCTGTAACCCTCTTCTTTCCTCCAAGGGTGGTTGCTGTTCTCTAATTTTGGTCACTTGATCTCTGTGTTTTCCACAAAATAACGTTTTTTGTTGAAATGCCTTGGCTATTTTGTCACACATGTTAGTAGAACAATGGTATACCTACAGGTAAAATTCCTTCAAATTTTGAGTATTTTTTTTGAGAATATTTCAGAAACAAAATCAAGTATTTATAGATTGTTCTCTACTCTCCACTGTATGTATGTATATATGTATGTATATATACAGTAGACAACATTTGAAGTGGATCAGAAACTTTTCAAAGTTGTCCCAGAACCAAAAACTAAAACCCGTTTTTGTTTTAGGACAACTTTGATTAACTTTTTTGATCCACTTCAAATGTTGACTACTGTGTGTGTGTGTGTGTATATATACACACACACACACACACACACACACACAGCAGTGTTTGCAACGAGTAAAAATGCAAGTATACCTCGCTGAAAGAACCTGCGGTACTGGTTACCGATGCATATTTTGCATGCAGGTCCTTATCATGAAATGTTGGTGTGCAAGATTTTTAACTAGGTTAACTCTCCTAATCAACCAGCTTATCTAGAAAGACAATACATTTCGTTTCTTGGCCTTTTTCAGAATGCCAAGAATGTGTAGATATTGTGTGAACACGTGCGGTACATAAAACTGAACTTTGATAACGAATAAAAAACACAAACATAGTGTTGCTACTGTTACAACACATAGCAGTGTAAATCATTCATAGTCTGTTAATATTTATTGTGTACAGGAGTCCTTGGAAAAGGCTCAGCTTCACGCTCAGCATGGTGACCAGCTCATTCAAAGTAACCACTACGCCGTGGACTCCATTCGACCGAAGTGTGTCGAACTGCGCCGGATCTGCGATGACTTCAGCAACGAGGCCAAAAAGAAACGTGACATTCTGACCAAATCACTTGAAATCCACAAACGAATCGACGAGGTCCGTGAAACAACTCGCATCCTATCAAATGACTACACAGACACATTAACGTTGAGTTTTTACCTTGGGATGATTGATATATATTGTAAATAATACAATAGATATCATATAGACACCATATCTACATAACTAGTAATATGGCAGTCACCTGAACGTAGATACTTGGTACACAGTGACGGTAACATTCTGTGCATTGTTTTTGAGTATGAATATGCCATTTTAAATAGAAAATGAATTCCAGTTGTAACAAAATCGTAAGTTGCTAAACCTAACAACAAAAGCAGTGATAAAACAGTGTAAATACAACTGGAAAACAGCAAAAAAAAAAAAACATATTAATTATACATGCCCCAGTGCACAGTATTAGAAAAGCTGAGTAGGTTTTACTTCATTTTATATTGGTGATATTTACGCTTTAATTTCTACAAGCTTGATTTGAGTACTAATATAGAATTAACTTTTAAAGATTTTTTTTTTTAATTTTTTATGTAGAAATGACATTAACTTTTCTGTGGTATTTTATAGAATCATTTTTATCAGTGTAGTTTTTGCATTATGAATCTTGAATTAAGTTTACTTAAATCTATTTTTTCGCCATGTAAAAAATAAGTTTCTTTTAAGAGTAAAACAAGAAAAAAAGTTAATGAAAATAAACAAAAATAGAAAAAAAATAGAAATAGAAAATAAACAAAAATAGAAATGAAATATTCTATTTTAATTTTAATTGAAGTGTTAGAGTTTTATGTGCTTTTGGCACTTTAGTCACTTTTGAAATATTTTTTATTTATTTTTAATTATTTATTTTTTATTTATTTTTAGTTTCAGTTACCGACAGTTTGTTTTAGTTTTACATTGTAAAAAATTAAGTATATTATACAAGAAAATACTATTTAAATTTTTCTACTTTAAAATTTCATGTTCATTAATCTTGAATTAAGTTTATTTAATTACATTTTTTTTTGCCATATAAAAAAATTGTTTTATCTAAGAGTAAAACAAGAAAAAAAGTTAATGAAAATAAAAATATAAAACTTCATATATATATATATATATATATATATATGTATGTATGTATGTGTGTGTGTGTGTGTGTATGTATATTTCAGTTGTAATTTGAATTTTAATTGAAGTTTTACAATTTTAGGTGCTTTTGGCACTTTTGAAATATTTATATTTATTTTTAATTATTTATTTTTATTTCAGTTATAATATTTTTTGTAATGAAATTTCATCATATTTATTTCAGTTGGTTGCCAAAGCAATGTTTTCAGATTTTTTTTTATCATGTTTCTTTTAGTTTAATCTGATATTTGTTATTTTTTCAGCTGTTTCAGTTAACGAAAGTTTGTTTTAGTTTACATTGTAAAAAATGAAGTATGTTTTACATGAAAATACTATTTCAATTTTTCTCCTTTAAAATTTAATGTTTAATTCTATGTGTTACTTAATTTCTGAATTAAAAAAAAATCAGTTTAGATAACAATTAATCATTTGTGGGTGACTTAAATTTGATCTGTTAATTAAAAAAAAAAAAAAATTACAGTAGCTTTCTTTAATCACTTTTTATTGCTTTTAATATTACCAAATTAAATAGCTTGCACTGTTTGCCTTTTCTAGTTTTAAATTGGGTCTAGGACAAATAGATGCATTTATGTGCCTCTGTGGTTTGTGTGTTGGCAGGTCAACCAGTGGTGTGAGAGTGGAGTGTATCTGTTGGCTTCTCAGGCCGTAGATAGATGCCAGACCCAGGAAGGCGCAGAAGCAGCGCTGCAGGACATCGAGCGGTACATGAACACAGCCAAAGAGCAGCAGCTCAGTCACCTCAAAGACCTCAGCAATCAGTATGAGATCATCCTCTCAGAGCTGATCAAGGTACAAAAGAAGCTGATTACATTTGAATACATTTGTTTACAGTGGAATCCAAAAGTCTGTTTTTGTCAATTAATCAAATTGTTTGGAACACTTTACATTAAGGCTCCATTTGTTAACATTATTTGAGTACATTAGTTAAAGTGGTCATCGGATGCAAAGTTCACTTTTACATGTTGTTTGAACATTAATGTGTGTTGGCAGTGTGTGTACACATCTACCCTATAATGATAAAAATCCATGCAGTGGTTTTTAATTAATCTGTAAAAATAATATCCCCTTTTTCAAATCGAGCCATTCTCAGATGCCTGTCGGTGTGGCATCACACTGACAGAGGCCGCTCCCACGATAGTTGATTGACATGAGCGTCTTACCTCAGACCCGCCTTAAATCAGCTGTAACAGTCCGACCTCCATTGTTTCGATGCGGAGCAGGGATGTAAATTAGACAAGAATATCTCAGATTGAGCGACTGAGGTGTTGTGTTGCTGGATGTAATAATGAACATAGTGGTCATATTTACTCCCGACATCTGAGCTGCTGAAGATTCAGTGGGTTACGTTTGTTTGTGAATGGAATGCGCCTCCCGATCCACATATATCCGTCTATGTTCTGGTGCACACTCCATTTCTTCAGTTTTCATATAGCGCATGATCAGTTCTCAGTTCTTAAATACACACACAGTGGTCTAAATGTCTATTGTGTTGCAGCATCTTACATAAATACAGTCAGTTATGGCTTAAGTGAACGTAAACAGGTGGGTGAAAACTGAATGTGTCAGTATTACATGCATGCCTTCCGTCTTAAAGGGACAGCATTCCTAACGAAATACCTATCTGTGTCATTAATGTTAACCAAAAAAAGATGCTAAATAAATGTATACATATGAAGTAAACCTACTGCATCTGAAAAAAGAATTTAATTTGTATCTCTACCCAGCAATGAAAATTATCATAATTTATTCCAGTTTTTCCAAATTCAGTCCTTGAAAATGTATTTAACTCAACTATTGAATTAAATGTAATTAAAAATTAATCCAAAATAGGTTGGAAATGAACATTTATTAATATGTTTAATAAAAAAACATTTATTAATAAGTTTAATAAATAATGATTAAATAATAAACATTTTTTAAATTAAATGTTTTAAATGTTCATTGCTGATGCCTCCAGTAATTATGTGTCTAATTTTTAATTCATTATTATTATTTTTTTAAGCCAGCCATATAGTAATTTTTAAACAATAGATGAGTTAAATAACCCAGAAGGTTGGGTCAAACATTTAACCTAACCGCTGGGTCAAAACAACCCAGTCGCTGGTTTCACTCAACAAAATGTTGGGTGAAACCAGCGACTGGGTTGTTTTGACCTTTTGCTTTAATAACAGCAGCACTTATGCTGCCTGAATTCTCATTGTTTAGTGATTAATGTAAAAATAGTATTGAAAATTAAATATTTCAAATATCTGTTTTTGATAAAAACGTATTTTATTTAACGAAATATTGCTAGTATTATGTTTTTTCTGTAATCTTTTATCTTTTTCCATGCAGAGCAAAGCTCAAATCGCTCTGAAAAGGCTGGATGACGTTCAAGAGATGTTTGAGAAAAGACACTCGAGTCTAAAAAAGCTGTCGACAAAGCAAACAAGGCCAGTGCAACCAGTTGCGCCTCGACCAGAGTCTTCACCAAAACGTGCTTCACCTAAAACCCCACATCAACCTACACCTAGTGAGTTTAAAATAAACCAGCACGCTGACAAAAAATGCCTACATGTCCAGACCACCAGTGGTTTAGTGGCATTTGTTTGTAATTTCATCACTCAACCTTTTTTCCATAAGCATGTACTCATTTCTGGGCAATTGGACTCATTTGGGGTTTTAGTGTTCTTATTTGTGCCCATGGACCACAAAACCAATCATAAGGGAGATTGAAAGTTGAATAAATAAGCTTTCCATTGATGTATGGTTTGTTAGGATAGGACAATATTTGGCCGAGATACAACTGTTTGAGCATATGGAATCTAAGGGGGCAAAAAAATAAAAATATTGAGAAAATCGCCTTTAAAGTTGTCCAAATGAAGTTCCTAATAATGCATATTGCTAAACAAAAATTAAGTTTTAATATACTTACAGTAGTAATTTTGCAAAATATCTTCATGGAACATGATTTTGACCCATACAATGTATTTTCGTTATTACTACAAATATCCCCCAGCGACTTAAGGTTTTGTGGCCCAGGGTCACATTTATGCAAACATACTGATGTTTTGGACAGTAAAGCATTAACGTAAAGGCTTTGTATCCTGAATTATTTATGTGGAAATTATGAGTACCTTCCAGTTTGTATAACCAGTTTTTTTTTTTTTTTTTTTTAACTTGACAGCATCAATTCGCAAAGCTACAGAAAACTCCAGCGCCAGTAAGCAGGCCAGTGACGCAGAGCTGGCAAAAAGAAAGAATATTCGCAAAGCCAAAGGTGGCATCAAGGTAGATCAGTTCATGGCAGTTACATCATGGTCACATCTGAAATAAATACGTATTTAAAAAAGCATCTAAAAAGCATTCGCATGTATAAAAACCTAGTTAGTGTGGAATTAGTTCTTGCCTTCTTGCTCAGCTCATGCATAAAGCTGTTTTTCTTTTAACTGAATCCCATACAGTTGACTAGCGGTTCTGTCTTCCTGTGGTTTCTCATAGATCGAGGTCATGCATGAAGGAGGGCAGGGGGGTTCGAGTCACGTTCTCATGAACAATGAAACAGAAGAGTCGCTTTCAAACAGACGCAGGTAAGAACATGTCTTCAGAGAAAGAGTGTCTCGCAATACACAAGATTTTCTGGTAAAGTAAGTAAGGTCATTAAGGGCAAGTATTTTTAAGCAGAGATTCTCTTTATGAAAAGGACAACACTGTATTAACCCACTAGAGCTGATTTTCAGGGACTTATAACTACATTAAAATGTGTTCTCAACCTGTAAATTAAAAAAAATTAATTTAATAACATGATCAATATGAACAAGTTTTATCTAATATTTGGGCTATTCTACAGAAATGGTTCAAAGTCATAGTTTTTTTCCTATGTATACAAATTGTATAATAATAAAGGTACACATTTCTAGTCATTGTGCAGTTAATTCTTATAGTGTATTTTCAGAACGGTTTGGAATATGTTTCTTCTCCTCGCATTTATCACTACTAAAACACAGTGGTATATAATTTAATAAGAAGGGTTATACTGACCTATTAAGATTTAGTTTGCATCTACCTTGTAAATACATATTTTGCTATTTTATTAAAAAGCTTTTACAGGTAAATCAATAACAATTACAATTTTAACAATATTTCAAGTGTAATTTATGAATTTTTTTTTTTTTGAATCCAAACTTTCTTTGTAAAAGGCAGAAAGTTAATCATACTAATTTCAAAGTTAAGGATTCAATAGTTTGAATATACATTGAACCAAAAACCAAAAACATCTTGGATGATAATTCAGTATACTTTATTTTTGATGAAACATCCCTGACGAAACATTTTTGGTAGTGGCAGTAATGTTTTGATAGCGACCACATCACTAAAACATACTAAAATACAAAAAAAAAAAAAAAAAGTTAAAATCAATGAGATTTCAAATGTATCAATTAGTTTCATAATTTACAAAGAAAATATAGTATTTTTTTAACTTCACTTTTTCTAAAAAAAAAAAAAAAAAAAAATCAAAAACATGAAATAAAATGCAAAAATTATTTCAATATCATTTTCATAAGTTGAAATTTAGTTTTTAGGGTTCGCGATAGCCACCTCCCAATTGAAAATATTAAGCTTGCTGATATTTTAAATATTATTGTGGGTTTCAATAGATAATAGAAGGATCTTAGTAAACATCTAAGATTTGAATACTTAAATGCTTTTTAAATGTGTTTTTTTTTGGGTTGCAAGACAGCAGTCTACACCAATTCTGTACACTTTTAAAAAATGCTGGGTTAAAAACAAACCAACTTGGGTTATTTGGCAACCCAGCACTGGGTAAATATTGGACAGAATACATTCTGAGTTATTTTGACCCAGCTGGTTGGATTAAATGTTTTTACCAAACATGCTGGGTTATTTTATTCAAGTCAACTATTGTTTAAAAATTATTATATTGCTGGCTTAAAATGGACTGAAATCTAAAAAAACACAGAATTACTAGAGGGAATACAGCATAGTTTACCATATTGCATACACTTAACTCTTTTAACAAGCATTTAAGACATAAAAAATGTAACATTTAAAAGTAGCATTTTAATTTTTGTGTATTCAACCATTCTCTGTAATCGCTTTTTACTGAAATAGTGCTAATTCTTGTTCCGGTGTGTCGCTGTAATCTGACCCAGTGAAGGGTTGCTGTTCACCGGGTTAACTGTGAACTTCAGACCACGGCCTTGCATTTCACTCGAAGCTGAAAGATGTCCGTGACTGACTCTGAAACCTGCCTGTAAACAAACAGTACAGACATTGGAGAACATTTTAATATTAAACTAAATTAAACTTAGTACAAAAATGAATAAAATTCATTCATGCAAGGCTAAAGGCGTTTCCATCCTGCAAAACAACCGCTGCTGAAGCAGCGAACTGACATCTTGTCCTTATGTTGCGTTACAGCATAAAAAAGACTTTATAAACAAAATAAAACGTATACAAACCTTTATTTCGCTGAAGAAGTGCACCAAATTGGCGGCGCTGCTCTCTACTGTAGAGGACTCAAAAAGCCTGTGCTCTGACTGTAACTCAGCAACCAGGTTGTTTTGTTAGAGACATGCTTAACACAGCAGTTGGGTAAATAAAAATAACCCAATAAAATGACCCAACAAGTTAAACCCAGCATTTGGGTTAAAAAATAACCCAGCACCTGGGTAAAAATATTAAAAAATAACCCAATAAAATGACCCAACAAGTTAAACCCAGCATTTGGGTTAAAAAATAACCCAGCTCCTGCGTAAAAATATTAAAAATAATTCAATAAAATGACCCAACAAGTTAAACCCAGCATTTGGGTTTAAAAATAACCCAGCTCCTGGGTAAAAATATTAAAAATAATCTAATAAAATGACCCAACAAGTTAAACCCAGCATTTGGGTTTAAAAATAACCTAGCTCCTGGGTAAAAATATTAAAAATAATGCAATAAAATGACCCAACAAGTTAAACCCAGCATTTGGGTTTAAAAATAACCCAGCTCCTGGGTAAAAATATTAAAAATAATCCAATAAAATGACCCAATGGGCTGAACCCAGCATTTGGGTTAAAAAAAAATAACCCAGCATTTTTTTAGAGTGTAGTATGGCTCATTTATATAATATTTTATTTCAGCCTTGTTTCAACTTGTTTTTTTGGTTTTAGTTAACAAAAAAAAAAAAAAAAAAACACTGTGTAGTCTTGTATCATTATTAAAATGATTAATAATAATTATTAATAATTATTACAGCAGAGCTACATTTATTCATTACTTGTTTTCATTACTTGAGTTTACTGATAATATTACTGATATACTGATAATATTACAGACTTAAAGGGACAGTTCACCCAAAACTGAAAATTCACATTTTGTTCTACCTCAAGTTGTTCTAAACCTGTATGAGCTCCTGTCTTCACTTGAACACAAAAACATATATTTTGAAGAATATTGACAGTAGCCAGTGACTACTGTTGTTTTGAAAAAATGCTATGGAAGTCGATGGCTATTAACCCTTTAACTGTCACTCCCATGTTTGAACACAGACATAAAAATGCACTACTCCACTAATCCAGACTTTCATGAATGAAAAGATTTTGCAATATGATTTGGATGTACATTTTCTGTGGTAATGCAATGTCTGATTTTAAAATGCCTTTTAAAGGATGAATTTTGAGATTTTAAGTTTTGAACTGATACATAATTTCTTATGATTTCTAAAACGTGAAAAGGAAATGAAGAAAGTCTTTTGTGACAAAGGTCAGCACTCATGTTATGAGGAAGATTTTTTTTTAAAGGAGAAGTCCACTTCCAGAACAACTATTTACAAATAATTTACTCACCCCCTTGTCATCCAAGATGTTCATGTCTTTCTGTCTTCAGTCGTAAAGAAAGATGGTTTTTGAGGAAAGCATTTCTTTAAGTTGCACTCTTGACATATATATTAATCTCTTACTTTTGCTACATAATTTGTAACACAAAAATGTGGTGAAATATCTATTTAGGAGTCTTAGACCTTTCCAACAATGTATAGTTTGTCATGATTAGATTAGGATTTATTTGTAATATGGTCAAGTAAACTTAGGCGTCCCACAGAGTGGACGGTGACAGTTAAAGGGTTAAATCATATATTCCATTCTTTGCGTGGTTGCATGGTTAAGTGATTCATATTCAGGAATATCCTGTTCCCAGACTTCACGCATTTCTGTGGAACCATGTATTTACCTTTTGTAAAGTTTGACATCAATATGACAATAAAACACTTGTAAGATGACACTTTCAACAACACTCATCTTGGTGACAATAGCCTATTCTCTTAATTGTGGAAAACCTTTTTTTAAGAAACTATGACACCACCAAAACAATGACTCAAACTCTAATGATTTGCGATGACACACATTTAAGCACATGTTATGCTATTTCTGAATATACAGGATTACCTAGTTTGTCAACAGTTATATCTCACTCAGAACGTACAGTACAGCACAGCACAGCACATAGCATAGCTGGTTAACGTCTCGGGACACACCATTGTTGACATACAGGTCAACAAACATTTAGCTGATGGGTCTCCTAACTGTTTTCTGATTCTTTCTCTGCATGACCTGTTCTCTCGTGTATGTTGCATTACCATGACTACAGTTTCTAATTTCACAATAGACTCCAGGCCCACTGCTTCTGCTTTTTATGCTTGATTCTGCCATATGTAACCACTTTTTGTCGTGTGGTGTAAGTTGTGAATTTTTCTCTTTTTTTTTTTTTTTCCCTCAATGTCACACCTTTAAAATTGTGAAACATCCAGTGTGGTGCATTTTTTTCCTGTAAAACCGAAGTTCAGCAAGCAAGTTCTGATTTTGGTCATTGTTGGTGTTGAGCAAATTGTCAGTCTTTATGCTGGTATCTGGAGCAACGTATTCCTTCATGTGCACACAAATTTCTGCAAAAGCAATTGACCTTATTGCCTCTGTCTGTATAAACATGAGTCTTCCTGAAAAAGTTATGCCTGAATGCAAACTTGTAATTGGTGATTCATAAGAATCTCTGATACTTTTTTATGTTTTAACAGACATTTATTTAATATTTGGTATATTTTTACAGCTCACAAACTGAATAGTTATGTAATTTGTGTAAGCGGCAAGAGAATATACTCACTTCCTTCATTTTGCTGACTGCAAAGCGCCATGCATTATGAACAGTTCTTCTCATGTTTGAAAACAGGAACAATGGCCACCCACATGTTTCTTGCTTCATGATTTAGTGGAAAAGATATTCTTAAGTACTTGGTCTCTTATCCTCTGGTCATAGTATTACCATGTGTTTAAAGGAAACCTTCTTCTCTGGAAGGTTATTATAGTAAGGACAACCTTAATAGAGTCAGTTTTATTTTATTGAAGTTGATTTACTGGATAAAAACAGTTTTTATTGTATGTGTAAAAAACTATTTTAGTTGTACTTACTCAAGTTATAACCTTTTTAGTTATATCAACCTTGTTACAGTATATTGAATGGATTCCAGTATATTTTAGACTGTTATTGAGAAAACAAAAAACATCTGTATTAGTGTTCACACAATTAAAATGAATAAATAAATAAATGTTTCGGTACTTTTTGCCAGGACATTATCCATTAATTTTTAAACATTTCCTTTAACCCTAAAACACAACGCAGTGAGTGCAAAATTTAAAATATAGGTAAACCACATGTAAAAACAACACTTAAATCGTCACATATTGACGCTTGGTTAGGACCCCTCTGTGTTACTTTTTAAGGGTTAGTTACTCACCCTCAAGTTGTTTCAACCTTGTATAAGCTCATGTCTTCTGTTGGTCAGAAAAGAAGATACTTTGGAAAAAAAAGTTGATGCCCATTGATTTTAGAGTTTTTTTTCCATACTAAGCAATTCAGTGGGGACCATCAACTATTTGGTTTTCAACATTCTTCAAAAGATCTTCTTTTGAGTTCAGCAGAAAAAAGAAACTCGTACAGGTTTGAAACAAACGTGTGGGTGAGTAAATGATGACAGAATTTTCACTTTTGGGTGAACTATCCTTAAGCGTCATTTTTCGACATGCAGGCTACTCCGTTGCTTTCAGCTGTATGCCTTATGCATTTAATTCTTTGTATGCATCTGTAAAAATATGAATAATTTTAGATACATTTATACTTTCACAGATGTTTTGGAGCACCTAACCCCACCACTTTATGTGAAGAATGGAGTACTAGGTTTTAGTCAACTTAAAAATTATCCCTTTCTACTAAAGTGGTCATATTTCATTTAAAAGATACTCCCGAACTTTTAAGGAACAGTTCACCCAAAAAATGAGAATTACCCCATGATTTACTCACCCTCAAGTCATTCTAGGTGTATAAGACTTTCTTCTTTCAGATGAATACAATCAGTTATATTAATAAATGTCCTGGCTCTTCCAAGCATAATGGCAATGAATGGCTGTTGAGATTTTGAAGTACAATAAAGTGCATCCATCATCAAAAAAAGTAATTTAAAGGCCTTAATAAAGGCCTTCTGAAGTGGTTGATGTGTTTTTGCTACGCCTACATCCTACATCCTGCCGCTCTATCGCAACGCACATATGACGGTTAGTAGAAACTAGACATTACGGTTTATAAAGTTAAACCGTAATAAACATAAAATCATCGATTCACTTCAGAAGGCCTTTATTAACCACCTGGAGCTGAATCTCAGCAGCCATTCACTGCCATTAAACAGCTTGGAAGAGCCACAACATTTTTTAATATAACTCTGATCGTATTCGTCTGAAAGACGAAAGTCATATACACTTAGGATGGCTTGAGGATGAGTAAATCATGGGGTAATTTTCATTTTTGTGTGAACTATCCCTTTAGCAATCCGTCACGAGACACACAAGATCCAAAGGCTTTTCACAACCAAAGCTGACGTAACGCTTCTTCTGACGTAAGTTTTTGAATTTGTGCACAGGATCTGAGCTTTACAGCAAATTGTGATGGTGATTGTGTCTGTTCCTCTCACAAAAAAATGATTTTGCCTCGGAAGAATTAAAATATTCACAAATTGAACAAATTGTGACTGTAGTTGTATCTGCCTTTTATATGCTGTGTTTTATGTTGATAAATGGTTAGGTTTAGGGGTAGGGGTTGGGTTATACACTTTTAAAAATAAAGGTGCTTTAAAAGGTTCTTCACAGCGATGCCATTGTCAGGGGTCATGTGCGGGAAGGAGGAGTAGGGACGAGGAAGCCATGAACACACACTTTATCGATATAACTCACACAAAGAGACAGGAACGAACAGGAACAGCAGGGAAACCACATGCAAACACAACAAAAACAGCAATAAGAACCGACATCGAACAAGGAACTGAATCAAACTTAAATAACCAGGCTAATGAGACAAGGACAGGTGTGAGTGATTAAACAATGATGTCATAATAAGAAACGGAACAGGAAAGACCAAATAAGGACACATAGGGAAAAACCAACGAAACAGTCCACAGGGGTGTGACGGCCATAGAAGAACCATTCAGTCAAAGGTTCTTTAAAGAACCACCTCTTTCTTACCTTTTTATAATCTAAAGAACCTTCTTTTACCACAAAGAACCTTTTGTGAAACAGAAAGGTTCTTCAGATGTTAAAGGCTTCTTATGGAACCATTTAGACAAAAAAGGTTCTTCTATGGCATTGTGAAGCACCTTTATTTTTAAGAGTGTATGCTCAAAAAGATGTAAGTAGTGTAAAGTAAATTGTTGCGGCTGTTCACATATAAGTAACAGTGGCAAAATTATTACTTTTTATCACAGATGTGAATAACAATGTTATAAATGAACGGCGTTACTAACGGCATTTTTTTTTTTAGTAATGAGTAATCAAACAAATTACTGTTTCCTCCGTTACAGCGCCATAACCATTACAGACAAAAAAAATGTGGCGTTACTATAATTTATTATAATATTATTATAATTTTATTTTTCAGTTCATCTGAATGGATGCGCACTGTAACGTTACCTGTATTTGACAAGCCATAAACTCTATAGTGTGAAGGCACACGACTAGCCGTCGCTTTGTCTCACACACATGCAAAGAAAGATACCGAGTCTTATATACCATGCAGAATTAATGCGCTACATGTAAACAACATTCTTTGCTGTATTTTCCTGTCAGAATAACAAAGTTCCTTTGGAATTCTTCAGCTTTTAAGAACTTCTCCGGTAGTAGGCGGAACTAATGCGCAAACGGCAATCTCATTGGCTGGCGCTCACCTATTATCGCCCCTGTTTTGATATCAGCAAATCAGTTCGAGCGAAGGCAGACACCGTGATTAATATTCATGAACCCAGCAGCTTAGTGCATTTTATATTGTTATTAGTAGTAGAATTCGTAGTAGTTTTGTTATCTTTTCAGTATTGTTTTTAGTTTTTCCCCTTTTATAGAATCACTAAACTACAAACAATATCTTAAGCACCACCACCAGTCCTAAGATCAGTCCATATGACAAATATGCATTCATACATGGTTATTTTAAAGTTCTAATTACTAAAGTTTAATGCTAAATTATCATAATGCCATATTGTAATGCTTGACTGACTGATGATAAGTGTACGTTCAGATATTTAAAAAACTGTGCCGATAAGCTTTATAATTCTGGTTATCTGAAAAAATGAATTAATTTAATGTAAATTTCATTCATTTAACATATTTAATATCCAAGTTATTTGACATATTTGAACATTTTTTTAAAAAAGTAACACAATAGTTACTTCCCTGGTAATTAGTTACTTTTATAATGATGTAACTCAGTTACTATTTGTGAGAAGTAACTAGTAACTATAACTAATTACTTTTTTAAAGTAACATGCCCAACACTGCCTAATATATAATTTAATCATGCCGATAAAATTTTCAAGCCCTTTGCATCTGCGTATCAGCGAAAATGTTTCTTATTTAAGACAATGGAGTACCCTGCACATTAAAAATAAAAATGATGTCAAAGAGGTACCCCATTCCAAAAAAAATAAATATAGAAAAACCTTCATATTAATACAGAATGTTCCTGTAGCACATACAAATGCATTATGCATTGAACAAAGGGGAAAATTACTTTACTGACTTCAGAATAGATGTTTTATTGAGTTAAAATTAAACTTTTTATTCATGTCTCCACCCACAGCCCAACAAGTTCTACTTTTTGGCATTACAGAAACCGCCAAAACGTTAACGTAACAGAAACTCTTTTTTTTAGATGTCAAACATGACTGAACATTTAACACTAACAGATCTTTCTCTTTACCACTTCTGATCTGGCCTTAAGCATGCTGGGAACTACAAATCCCCTGTTTTGAGGAAATGATTCATGTAGTTTCAACAGTGATTTAGTGGATTAAGAAAACTTTGTTTTTTGAAAGTGAAATTGCAACATGTTTTTCAGCAACTGTGTTTCTTTAGCTTATTATAATTACGTAAACTGAATGAGCAGTAAAAATAATTTGAGTGTAGGTTTTAAACCTTACTAGTTGATAATAGAATTTGGAAAAAAACCTTTTTGTACAGGAATGATGGAATTTTTATTCAAATTAATAGTGGGAAATAAAAACACTTATGGCAATGTACATTTTTGGCAGTGTTTTCACATATTCTAATTATTCTCAGTGGTAATTCTTATTATATTCCGTGATACATTAATTTCACATTATAGTACACTGTAAAAAACAAAAATAATTTTTTACCCTGCAGACTTCAAATTTTAAGTTTAGTCAACTTGAAATGTTAAGTTGTACTAAGTGAAAACTTAGATATTTGTGTTGACTAAACAAACTATTTGGTTTGTTAAACTTAAAAGCCGGGCTTGCTACCCAGCTGCCTTAAAATTTTAAGTTGATGAGTACAACGTAACATTTCAAGTTGACTAAACTTTTTTGAGTTGACTGAACTTAAAATTTTAAGGCAGCATGTATTATTTTAAGTTGAATCAACAAATAGTTTTTTACAGTGTACCAAGAATAAGATTTTGTATTACAGTGATGAGATCTGAGGGTTAGTTTTCATAATAATAACATCACAATGCGGTACATCTCAGTAGGCTTGGGTTTATTGTAGCAAAATGTAACTTGTTAAAATCCTCATTCACAAGTAGCACCATTTTTCTCACGAGTTTGCTAAAATGTTTGAAAGCTTTAAGCAGAAGCTTATGACATTTGCAACATGAAAGAAAGTTCAGACACACTCTCTGAAGGCATATCACAGTGTAACATTGTCTTTTCTAGGAACTAAACAGTTATATACCGTTACAATGGTGTAAGGCATTAGAAATGAAGGAAATGAAACTAACAGCTTTGCCGAAACAGAAACGGAGCACAGCTAGGTTTCACAAAACCTGTTCAAGTCCATTTCACCCCCCCCAAAAGATCAAGAAAATGGCTATTGTTATGGTCTTAATCTCGTTTTTGCCAAGTGGCATTATTTTTATGATGATAAATAAATTGGTAACACTTTACAATAAGGTTCATTAGTTAACATGAGCTAAGAATGAACAGCATTTATTAATTTCAGTGAATGTTAATTTTAGCATTTACTAACACATTATTAAAATTACAAGTTGTAACACTGTGAACTAACATGAACTAAGAATGTACGACTGTATTTTTATTAACTAACATTATGTCATTGTTCGTTCATGTTAGTTAATACATTAATGTTAACAACTGAAGCTTTATTGTAAAGTTTTAGTTTTTACTAGTATTAAGTATTGTTATTATTAAATTATTTTATTCATGTTTGCAATTCTCATTTTCGATTCATGATATTTATATAGTAATTTTTTTTCTTCTACCACGATATATAAATTCTGTTTAAATAATATATCATTATTTATCTGAGAATTATTATTATATATATATTTTTTTGTAATTATGGTAAGTTGTGGGGAACATCTTAATAGTTTCGAAATCACTTTACATATTTGTATTCAATATTTACCCTATTATATTCATTTTTGGGTGGATTTTGAAGTGAAATATGACCTTGACAGGTTTTGTGAGACTTGCGTCATGTTAAATATCATCAATGCACATTATGTTTACATCCGACATATGTTTCCATCCCATTCCTGCTCTCTCGCCCTACACTGTACGTGAAAAAAATAAATAATTAAAAATAAAATTAAAAAGCATAAGTGCAGAACAAATGCGTAGCTTTTAACTTTATTTCAAAGCTGACAAAATGTTTAACATTTAAAGCAAAAGTAAACAAAAAAAAAAAAAATGAAATACTGCTCGGACTTCATAGTGCGTCATGTAAAAGCTGCCGCGCATGAATACGTGTTTGTAAAGTACGGCTTACAAAGCAGCTTCATTTTCACAGCTGTACAATAGAGCTTCCCAACCAGTCCAGACGAAATACCTTCCACCTGTGGGGCGGTCGCAGCCTTCCACAGAGACCTGATATCGTCCTCGTGTCCGTGAGAGGTGATCATTTTTTCATAGATGCACGGGTGATACGGCGTTTTCCCCTCACCCGAGAAGTAAACGTGTTCCTGAGGCGAGACGCCCGCTGCGATGGCACAGATACCCATGAAGACGTCGTCGATATACATAGAGGCGTTCAGAGACAGCGAGGCCTGGTAGATTTTGGCTGCCACGTCGCCCGAGACGACGTATCCCGCCCCGGCGGTGTAATCGGGGTAGGACGACCACTGGTACATGTCGAAGGGCATGTAGTACTTACTGTCCCTGCGGCGAATGGGGGGTGCCCCCCTGTGCACGTGGCCCACCCACAGGTTTTGCACGTTCTGTCTTCTGAGGTCCTGAAGGTAGCGCACCAAATTAGGCAAATGAATGAAGACATCATCGTCCGCAGTCATGAGGAAGTGAGCATGGGCGCAGTTCTCGTGCGTCCAGTGAAACTGAAGCAGCAGTTTCACAGTGAGGTTGTGGAAAGTGTCAAGGAAGTCCTGCTGAACCAGGTCGCCGTGGTTCATGTGTTCCTTGTGCAGTTCCCTGTGCAGTTTCTTCTGTAAGCTAGTAGGGTGAACTCCCATAGCAAACACTACTTTTACCACTACACCCAGCTTGTGGCTTACATAGGACTCGTTGCCCCACGTGGAGCGTATGGCCTGTCGTCTTTGAAAGTTTCTTGGCGAGGATTTCACGAAGAGGAGCAACAGCACGTCTTGGTTTTTACAGATGTCCTTGTTGTTTAGCAAGTACGGGTAGCTTCCAAACCTAGCAGCTTCCTCCGGGCTGACGCTGAGACTTTTGTTGATGAAATCATAGCTGTTGATTAGGTAGCGGTAGGAATACGACTTCACGTGGCTCACGACGTGGTGGTCCACATGGTCCCAGCAAACCATGAGAAGCGACATGATGCAGCACATCGAGACGAGCCGTAGAAACTGCCATTTTTTCACCCGTCTGCAATTCATGAACATTCTGCTAAGTGCGCGTTCTCGACTCCTCTTTCGTCAAGTCCAGTAATGCAATCCAGATGTACTGCTTTCAATAATTTTCCAGGACTGGGTTTGCCTGAGTTCCATTGTACTCATCTCAGTGCAGATGCGTTGGCCTTCCGGAAGCATTAACCCAAAACATTTTCAGCCGCTTTGTGTCCTTTTTTCTCACGCTTTCCAAAAATGTTAGTCCTTTCTTGCTTTCGGAGGGAAGACAATCCACTGTTAACACTGCATTTGTTTTCTGTAAGAAAAGAAAAATGATTATCTCAAAGCATTTAATCATGATTCAAGCTACATAAACCTTTACTGTAGTGATTTATAATGTGATTTAAAACACATTATAATAGCAGTACATTTAATATATACAGTATTTATTTTACAATATTTAAACTTTAAATACAATACATTTACACAGTCAGTCAGTAAGGTATTCTTTTTAAAGAAACCTTTTAGATGCTAACCAAGGATGCATTTATTTGATCAAAAATCCAGTAAAAACATGTTTTATATTTTTATATATATTTTAAATCTATATTTTAAAATGCAAAGCTGAATTTTCAGCAGCCATAGTGATTTCAGTTATTTATAATTATTCTTAATAATAAAGTTAATAATATATATTTATTTCATTATATTTTAACTGTAAATACAATATATTTACAAGTGCTAACATTAAAAGAATTTGGGGTCAGTAAGTTTTTTTTTTTTTTTTTTAAGAAGCTGTTTAGATGCTAAACAGGGCTGCATTTATTTGATCAAAAATACAGTAAAAACCTAAATATTCTAGAATATTGTTTTATATTTTTACACATTTTAAATCTTATAATTTATTCCTGAATTCTCAGCAGCCATAGTGATTTATAACGATTTTCAATGATTTATAATATTATTATATTTAAACTGTAAATACAATATATTTACACACGCTAACATAAAAAAATGGGGTCAGTAAGTTTTTTTTTTTTTTGAAGAAGCCTTTTAGATGCTAAACAGGACTGCATTTATTTGATCAAAAATACAGTAAAAAAAAAATATTCTAAAAGCATTTTTTATATTTTAAATCTTATAATTTATCCCTCCAATTTCAAAGCTGAATTTTCAGCAGCCATAGTGATCTATAACAATTTATAATGATTCGTAATGCTTTAAAACTGATAATAATAATACATTTAATATATATTTATTTTATTATATTTAAAGTGTAAACACAATATATTTACATACACTAACATTACAAAATGTAGGTTAGAACTTTTTCTAACCTAAAAAAAGTTTATTTACAACTTAAAAAGTTTTCAATTTGTATATATTTTAAATCTTATAATTTATTCCTGTGATGCAAAGCTGAATTTTCAGCAGCCATTACTCTTCAGTTTCACTTCAGAAATCATTCCTCGTATTCTAATCCTTCTGATTTAATTTTCGGGTTTCTTTTTGAATCTTTGCATTGATTTGAATTAAAAATCTTTTTTTTTTTTAACAGTGTAACAATCTTTAAAAGTCTGTCACATCTGATCAATTTAATGCATCCTTGCTAAAAATAAATAAAGAAATAAATACAATTTTAAAATCATGGCATGCCAGCTTTCTGCTTTCAAAACGATATTCTTTTTTAACAAATGCTGCCTGTTTACAGCATTTGTTGCGGGAGCTCATTCAAACCCTTGACCATGTGGGGGGACTCGGCAAATCGATCTCGTGAATGAAAGCAACCGTCGACTCAGCGCTACCCTGAATAAAAGAAGGCTTTGAACCACCAAACCCGCCAAACGTGCTGATCTGCTGAGTGCTGTACAAAACATTCACGACCACGAAAAAAGATCATTACAGCAGCAAATCTACTCAAAAGGCACGACAAAACAACAATGCATGTCACAATATCCCACACCCTAAACAGCCGAGTGCCAAGAGCAGGAGGGATCATCTAACATACTGGATTGCCTGCTAACACCACATTATTAGTTTCACCGTCCATCCAGTTTTCAGTCATCTTGATCAAAACAAATACATCACAGAAATTCACTGAGCAATTAAAAAGATTAAAGTACATTAATAAAAGATTATTGTTGTAAATTTTAATGCATTTCTGCTTTCTCTGCATGGCTGAACAAGTGAAACTGGTTTCCTTACTCTTAACTTCAATCACGTCGTTATGTTCACTTAGGAATTTATTCATTAATTTCAACACTGTTTCGTTTGGACTCGTCTTTAAAAACTATATTTAAACTTGAATGACCAGTTTAATTCCTTGGTTAACATAATCGCTGAGCCCACGTTATCTCTGTGATCACAATCCTGTCTTTTTGGATGTTATCAGCAAGTATGGATTTTATTTGCTTTTTAAATGGCGTATAACAAAGTAACTCATTTGAAAAACCCCCTAAGCCAAAGTTGACATTTTAATATCACAGACTATCATATGATACTGACAGCATGTATCACCGGAAAAAGGGCTCGGTGATATCATTTCTTCTTTTTTTTTTTTTTTTTTTTTAACTCAAGACTAAAATTTAGCATGAAGGCTTGACATACTAATGCAAAGACATTTTGTACTTGGCTTCTAAAAGTTAAATCTCTTAGCTCTGTTTAACTCTGTTTAGTTGAAAACGAAATGACTTACCATTGAGACTGCGGCCCATCCATGATGTAATAAACGTATAAAAGTATTTGCTTTAAGCCCTGTACTTCGGTCGTATTGCAGCTGTGCTGAAAGCAGTAGTGTGTAGCTGCTAGTGGAGCTTGTATTTGAACGGGAGTGTTCTCTGATGGGTGGGAGGAGGAAAAAGTACATGCCTCTTTTTAAACATTGGCCAACTTTATCATACGAACAAACTGTGAAAAGAGAGAGTTCTCTGACAGAATTGTGGAATTTGGGTCATCTGCTTCACATAAGCAGGCTACACCTAAGCACAATAAACGTAATTCATGAGTTTTGGCCTGTGTTAGAGGAGAAGTGGTTAAGACGAAATAAAATTTGATTTCTCAAGGGTGTTATAGCAGCTGGGATGTTGTGGAAAGAACAAAACTGTTTAGGATGTTTTGAGTTTTAGTTCCTGAGTTGCAGAAAACTAGCTAAAATGTTAGCAGTGACTCTTAGCACAAAAATGAAAATTGTGCCGCCCTTTTGTTTGTCAGTGCTAGATGATGTGTCACTGCTCCAAATTTGCAAAAATACCAAACATTTAAAGTGGAACAGCCAACATAAGCTTATTTTTTGACATAAAAAAAAAAACTTTTACAAACTTGCCTTATACTCATAGTTGTTTGGCTTTATGAGAGTTCATGTTTCCGTCTTGAACACACATTAATCTGTTACTCATCACATTAATCTGACCTCTTTTGGTTTGACAGAATACTAAAAGTTTATTATATTTTTTC
This sequence comes from Cirrhinus mrigala, assembly GCA_036247105.1. Taxonomy (NCBI): domain Eukaryota; kingdom Metazoa; phylum Chordata; class Actinopteri; order Cypriniformes; family Cyprinidae; genus Cirrhinus; species Cirrhinus mrigala. The sequence continues at coordinate 20,168,475 of CM070017.1, forward strand.
TTTTCTCAACAGCCACATAATGAAAGAACTGATTGAGACGGAGAGGCTGTACGTGGAAGAGCTGCAGAGCATCATAGAGGTACATGTGTCTGAATTTAAGACAGGAAACAGGAAATGTCGCTGTTGTTGCAGTAATGTTACAGCCTGACTGACACACATGGTAAATACATTAACCGTTTTGGAGTCAGTTTAGAGAAAGAACATTTTTATTCAGCAATGCAATTAATTTATTATTGACAGTTAAGATTTAGATTTAAAAACGAATGCAGTTCGTTTGATTTTTCTTTCTTTTATTCATCAAGGAACCAAAAAATGCACCACAGTTTCCACAAAAATATTAGGCAGCATAAATGTGGGAAGTTTCCTTAGAGGCAAATCAGCATATTAGAATGATTTCGGAAGAATCGTGACGCTAAAAATTGTAATGGATGCTGAAATTTAAGCTTTGCATTATTCAAAAGTTTGGATCAGTAAGATTTTTAATGTTTTTAAAGAAGAGGCTGCATTTAAAATTGCAATTTTCAGTTTTAATATACTTTAAAACATCATTGATTCCTGTGATGCAAAGCTGAATTTTCAGCATCATTATTTTAGTATTCAGTGTCACATGATCCTTCGGAAATCTGTCTAATTGATTTATAATCAGTGTTGGAAACAGTTGTGCTGCTTAATATTTTTTGGAACCTGTGATACTTTTTTCAATATTTTTTGATTTTAAAAAAAGTTTAAATTTTGTGTTACAATATACACTACTATTTAAAAGTTTGAGGGTCAGTACATTTTTTTCTTTTTTTTTTTTTTTTAAATAAATTATTACTTTTTTTTTTTATCAAGGATGTGTTAAATGGATACATTGTTTGAAAAGATTTCTAATTTGAATAAATGCTGTTCTTTTTAACTTTTTATTAATCAAAGTATTAAATTAAAAAGTATCAGTTTGCAAAAAAATATTAAGCATCACAACAGTTTCAACACTGATAATTAATTAGCATATTAAAATAATTTCTCAAGAATCGTTTGACACTGAATACTGGAGCAATGGCTGATGAAAATCCAGTGCTGCGTCATAGAAATAAATTAAATTTTACAGTATATTAAAATAGATTTTTTTTCTATATTTTTGATTAAATTAATACAGCCTTGATGAGCACAGGAGACATGAAAAACAGTAAAAATCTTACTGATCTGAAACTTTTGAACAGTGTATATTAAAATATGTGACCCTGGACCACAAAACCAGTCTTAAGCAGCTTGGGTATATTTGTAGCAAAAGCCAAAAATACATTGAATGGGTCAAAATAAATAGATTTTTCTTTTATGTCAAAAATCTTTAGAATATTAAATAAAGATCATGTTCCAGGACAATTTTTGATTAATAATATGCATTGCTCAGAACTTCATCTGGACAACTTTAAAGGCAATTTTCCCAGTATTTTGATTTTTTTTGCACCCTCAGATGTCAGATTTTCAAATAGTTGTATCTTGGCCAAATATTGTCCTATCCTAACTAACATACATCAATGGAAAGCTTATTTATTCAGCTTTCAGTTGTAGAAATTGCAGTTTTAAAAAATTGGTCTTATGACTGGTTTTGTGGTCCAAGGTTGCATAAATTAAAACAGTTATTTCAAATTGTAATAATGTTTCACAAATGTTAAAAACCTAATAAATTACTCACACAGATCTCATACAAATCACAAAAAGGGCTGATTTTTAGCAGCTGATCCTAGTCTTTGTCAGATTAATAAGAAAGTATTTGCTCAGGTAATGTAAAATGTGTCACAACAAATAGGCATATCAGTTAAACATCTGTGGTGGAGCGCTGAAATATATGACTATGGTTTTGTTTGTCGTGTTTATTTTTGTGCAGGGCTACGCCGCTGCACTAGATGACCCCGAGCTGATCTATTTGATTCCACCATCTTTAGAACACAAGAAGGAAGTACTCTTTGGCAACCTGCCTGAAATCTTCGAATTTCACCAGAAGTAAGGAAGCTGTTTTTTTGACACTTGATCTAATCTTCAACTTTAGGAGGGTTCTAGCTACTCAGAACTAGCTGGTAGACCACCTTGGACAAGTAACGAACCAGCTGGTTTTACCAGTTTGCACTAGCTAGAAACCAGCTGCCGTGTTCCAGGAGCTCGAGCTGGATTTCCAGACAGGATTGCACAATTTTTTCCAGTATGCGCCTGACCCTCCCCCAGCATGCCCCCCACATTCCAGACGAGGTTCTTTGGACAACTGGTTAGGGTAGTTTCTTATACCGTAGGGCTTTCCTATAGAGGAAGACTTCACACCCACAATTCAAGGAAATTGTCTTAACCTCGAGGAGTTTTTTTTTTTCGTAAAGTGATTGAGAGACAGACAATAGTGTGTCAAGAATGAGGGTGTGGTTTTGTTGGTTGTGATGTTGGTTTGTAAAGTCAGTTTCACTAATAATCCATAGGGGCCGGCTGGCCTGTTGTTCACCTTGCCACATGCTACCGATTATTCTTGCGAAGTTCATTGTCTCCCGCCTGGCTTCGGGTTACAGGATTATGACAATAACAACCCCCCAGGAGGTTTGTGCGTCTCCTCATGTGCCTTTCCTCACCACCTGTTTCTAGTGCGTCAATCAGGTGCAGATAAACAACTGCTAATCATTGCCCATCATTCCCAGCTGTAGCCTTGTTTCTGTGCTTTTGCAGTCAGTGAAACATGTCATCATGTCAGTAATGAAAGCGCGAACTAATTAAAGGCTTTTGTGCTTGTTGTTGATACTGGACATTCTGTATTAATTTGTTTGACAGATATGAAATATAAACAGGCTTTTCATAGAAATCATCATGCAGCGATTCAGGAAAAGGAGTAGGGATAGTTCAACCTAAAATGAAAAATGTCATCATTTATTCAGACTTGTGTCATTCCTCACATGATTTTTTTCATATTTAGTGCACAATAAAAGGAGAAGTTCAGAAGAATGATAATGCTGCTCTTTTCCATATAATGAAAGTGAATGGTGATGAAACATTAGATTTAAAATATTATATTATATTACTGTATATTATATTATAATATATTAAACAGCTGTTAAAAAGGTTGGAAACTGGAAAACTTGCTCATCAAGGCTGTATTTATTTGACCAAAAACACAGAAAAAACTGTAATATTGCTAAATGTTATTCACATTTAAAATAATAGTTTCTATTTTAATATACTTTAAAATATAATTTATTCCTTTGATTCAAAGCTGAATTTTCAGAATCAATACTCCAGTCTTCAGTGTCACATGATCCTTCTAATAAATCTAATAAATCAATCTAATATGCTGATTTATTCTTAGAATTATCTATGTTGGAAACATTTTTTTTTTTTTTTAACCTGAGATATTTTTTTTCAGGATTCTTTGATGAATAAAAAGTTAAAAAGAACAGCATTTATTCAAAATATTTTCTAACGATATAAGTCTTTGCTATCGCTTTTTTTAGGCTAATCAATTTAACACATCCTTGCTGAATAAAAGTATTTATTTGTTTTAAAAAAAGAAAGGATAAAAATGTACTGACCCCAAACTTTTGAACGGTAGTGTATATATTGTTAGAAAAAAATTCTATTTCTATTTTAAACATTTTATTCATCAAAGAATCCTAAAAAAGTATCACAGATTCCAACAGCTTTGATGAGCATTTTGGTTCATTGAAGAAATAAAACTAATGCTTTTGATGAATCCATTAGTGCCACTTCCCTGCCAGTTGCCCTCTCATTTCCTTCAGGAATTTGTTTTGTTTCTGTACTCATTGTTCCATTCTGTTTTGACAGGACATTTCTCAAAGAGCTGGAAAATTCTGTTGAAAAGCCAGAGTTGGTAGGAACTTGTTTTTTGAAGCGGGTGAGTAACATCCTGGAGATGTGGTCTGTGAAATGCAGCACAACTACAGTATGTAAAATAGAATCTTAATGCTTGTCTTCATCTGCTGTCTTACAGAAGGAAGAGTTACAGATTTATGAGAAATATTGTCAGAACAAGCCACGATCTGAGGCGTTGTGGCGGCAGTGTGGGGACAGTATGTTCTTTCAGGTGAGGCTTACTATTGTAACTGTTTACTATTTGAATATATTTAAAAATGTAATTAAGTTGGCTCGAGAAAGCCAACTTACTGATCTACTATTTAAGATTATTATTATTCTTCTTCTGAGCCAAATTTCGGTATCTATCTCCTCCTAGAACTTTCAAACTAGAACCACTGAACTTGGCCCAGACCTTCAGACTGGTCTGACTTGGTGTGCTGTATCTTTTTAGACTGATCCGGCTTACAGTTTCCGTAAATCAGACTATCAAACCACCAAAAATCCCATAGATTTACATTGACGGAATGTTCAAATGAGCCAACACTCTTCAAACTCCAACTGACAAAATTCAAATCTAAACTCACAGAATCCCTTGAGGCTCAAGCTTCCCTTCTATGTGCTATTTCTAATCAATTTAGACTCATTTAAGCTTCCACTCTGATATTTCTAATATTTCTACAAACATACTAGTAACTTGCTAATCATGCTAACAACATGCTAGTAATGTGCTACAAACATACTAGTAACTTGCTAATCATGCTAACAACATGCTAGCAACGTGCTAGTAACATGCTAATCATGCTAACAGCATGGTAGTAACTTGCTAATCATGCTAGCAACATGTTAGTAACATGCTAATCTTGTTAGAAACATGCTAGTAACATATTAATCATGCAACAAACATACTAGTAACTTGTCAATCATGTTAACAACATGCTAGTAACATGCTAATCATGGTAACAACATGCTAGTAACTTGCTAATCATGATAGAAACATGCTAGCAACATGCTAGTAACATGCTAATCATGCTAACATCATGCTAGTAACTTGCTAATCATGTTAACAACATGTTAGAAACATGCTAACAAAATTCTAGTAACATGCTAATCATGCTACAAACATACTAGTAACTTGCTAATCATGTTAACAACATGCTATTAACATGCTAATCATGATAGAAAAATGCTAGCAACATGCTAGTAACATGCTAATCATGCTAACAACATGCTAGTAACATGCTAATAATGCTAACAACATGCTAGTAACATGCTAATCATGCTAACAACATGCTAATCATGTTAGAAACATGTTAACAACATGCTAGTAACATGTTAATTGTGTTAGCAACATTCTACTAACATGTTAATCATGTTAGAAACATGCTAACAACATGCTGATCATGCTAACAACATGTTAGCAACTTGCTAATCATGCTAACAACATGCTAGTAACATGCTAATCATGGTAGAAAAATGCTAGCAACATGCTAGTAACATGCTAATCATGCTAGCAAACTGCTAGTAACTTGCTACTAACATGTTAATCATGTTAGAAACATGCTAACAACATGCTAATCACGTTAGCACCATGTTAGTAACTTGCTGGTCATGCTAACAACATGCTAGTAACATGCTAATCATGGTAGCAACATGCTAGTAACAGGCTAATCATGCTAACAATATGATAGTAGCATGCTAGTCGTGCTAGCAACATGTTAGTAGCATGCTAATCATGTTTGGAACATGCTAGCAACATGTTAATCATGCTAGTTACATGCTAGTAACTTGCTAATCATGCTAGCAACATGCCAACCATGTTAACAACATGCTAGTAATATGCTAATCATGCTAGAAACATGTTAACAACAAGCTAGTAACATGTTAGCCATGTTTGAAACATGCTGGTAACGTGCTGGTAACATGCTAATCATGCGCAAAAGATGCTACCAACATGCTAATCAGGCCAGAAACATGCTAGTAACTTGCTAATCATGCTAACAACATTCTAGTAACTTGCAAATTATGCTAACAACATGCTAATCATACTAACAACATTGTAATCAGCCTATAAAAAATACAAGCAACAAGCTAATCATGCTAAAACATGTTAACAACATGTTAAATCATGTAAGCAATGTGTTGAATCATGCTAGCTGCTTTCATACTTTTACAACTGCTTCAAACTTTCAGGCTAGGCTTTCTCAAGCCAACTTAAAGTTTGTTCTCAGACTTTACTCATCTAGTTTATGCCTGGGATGCAAAGCTGAATTTTCAGCAGCCATTACTCCAGTCTTGAGTGTCACATGATCCTTCAGAAATCATTCTAATATGCTGATTAAGAAAAAATGTATTCATTTTTATACATTTATTTTTATATTTATTTATTTTTTTAGGACTTTGATGAATAGAAAGCTCAAAGAACAGCATTTATTTGAAATAGAAATAAAATCTTCTTTAAAAAATTGGTAAATTTGTCACTTTTAAACAGTCCTTGCTAAACAAAAATAAAAATTCTTTCAAAAAGAGCATTTATTGAGCCCACTTTTATTGTCTAACTTTCTGTATTTGAAAATTTTGTTAAAACAGTTTCTAATGATTTTTTTTGATGTAGGAGTGTCAGAAAAGGTTGGACCACAAGCTTTCATTAGATGCTTATCTGCTAAAGCCCGTGCAGAGAATCACCAAATACCAGCTGATGTTAAAAGTAAGTCTTTTCCCATCTTTTTCTAGTTTGGCATATGACAAAAATTAAAATTCTGCCATTAATTACTCACCCTCATGTCGTTCCAAACCTGTAAGACCTTAGTTCATCTTCAGAACACAAATTAAGATATTTCTGATGAAATCCGAGAGCTTTCTGACCCAGTGTTAATTTTGTTAATTCCGTCAACGAAGACGACAACGAAAAATATTAACAAACATTTTTTCTGTGACAAAGACGAGACGTTGACGAGCTAAAACTAGTTTCTGATGAGAAAAAGTATGACGAAACTTATGCTGCCTCTTTGTTAACAAGACGAGACAGGACGAGAATGTTATTTGAGGACTACCGGACATTGAAAATACATCCTATAGGCTAACTGTCCTCTTTCAAAATGTGTATCTCTGTCACTAGATTGCAATTGGATAAGGGGCGTTTGCATGTCTAGTCTCAGCATGGCAGCCGTAATGGAAAGATAGGCTACCAAAACATGAACTTGCGATCTGAAACAAAGGCCTCAGCACCTGAAGGGTTTGGGATAGAATCACCAGATGTCCCATTTTCCCGGTAGTCACAATTCTTAAAGTTAGTGAAGGCGGAATAGGCGGAATCGCGCTGATAGACAAACACCAGAAATGCTCTCTCGTGCAGGCTCCACTTCTTCTGTTCTCAGACAGCGTGCGATCGGTTCTCAGTGCTCAAATGCACACACAGTAGTCCAAATGTGAGTATCTCACATAAATTATGTAGGTTTTGGCTTAAGTGAATGTAAACAGGTGGGTAAAAACTGAATGTGTCAGTATTACATGCATGCCTTCCGTCTTAAAGGGACAGCATTCCTAATTAAATACCTATCTGTCATTAATGTTAACCAAAAGATGGTAAATAAATGTATAGCCTACATGTTAATTAAACTTACTGTATCTCAAAAATGAGTTTAATTTGTATCTCTAACGTATTTCTTATTGTGCCTTTTTCAAAAATTATAAATTATACACTGACCGAAATTATAAACGCAACACTTTTGTTTTTGCCCCCATTTTTCATGAGCTGAACTCTAACAGAATTTTATGTACACAAAAGGCCTATTTCTCTCAAATATTGTTCACAAATCTGTCTAAAGCTGTGTTAGTGAGCACTTCTCCTTTGCCGAAATATACCATCCACCTCACAGGTGTGGCATATCAAGATGCTGATTAGACAGCATGATTATTGCACAGGTGTGCCTTAGGCTGGCCACAATAAAATGTGCAGTTTTACTGTATTGGGGGGGTCTGAAAACCAGTCAGTATCTGGTGTGACCACCATTTGTACTATCAAATGTGTATTTCTTAGAGACAAAAAAAGTTATATTATTATTATTATTATTAGCATCATTATTATCATTATCAGACAACCCAAACCTGTTTCTTGATTTGAAACAATACAAACCTATGGTCTGCTTTATTTTATTATTGGTTTATTTATTATTTGGTAATGTGCTTGTATGTTCAAAACTTTTCAATTATTCACTTTAAGGTTTCCAAAATAAAGAAAAGAGACTATTTTTTTGTTACTCCAGCACTTTATTATACTAAATGTCCTGTTTTTTATTTTTTTTTGTACTTGAGTGCAGTAAATTTTGGTTGAAAAAATGAGAATCATGTAAGAGAATCGTGATCTCAATTCCCATGGAGAAAAATTGTGATCCACATTTTAGCAAGAATCGTACAGCCCTAATTTGCCAACTCAAGTCGGTTACAACGACAAACTGCAGTCAGGTCGAGAATCTGATGTGGACGACGAGCATGCAGATGAGCTTCCCTGAGACGGTTTCTGACAGTTTGTGCAGAAATTCTTTGGTTATGCAAACCGATTGTTGCAGCAGCTGTCTGGGTGGCTGGTCTCAGACGATCTTGGAGGTGAAGATGCTGGATGTGGAGGTCCTGGGCTGGTGTGGTTACACGTGGTCTGCGGTTGTGAGGCCGGTTGAATGCACTGCCAAATTCTCTGAAACACCTTTGGAGACGGCTTATGGTAGAGAAATGAACATTCAATTCACGGGCAACAGCTCTGATGGACATTCCTGCAGTCAGCATGCCAATTGCACACTCTCTCAAAATTTGCAACATCTGTGGCATTGTGCTGTGTGATAAAACTAAACATTTTAGAGTGGCCTTTTATTGTGGCCAGCCTAAGGCACACCTGTGCAATAATCATGCTGTCATGGATGGATTATCTCAGCAAAGGAGAAGTGCTCTCTAACACAGATTTAGACAGATTTGTGAACAATATTTGAGGGAAATAGGCCTTTTGTGCACATAGAAAAAGTCTTAGATCTTTGAGTTCAGCTCATGAAAAATGGGGGCAAAAACAAAAGTGTTGCGTTTATAATTTATAATTTTGGTCAGTGTATATATGCATATATATATATATATATATATATATATATATATATATATATATATATATATATATATATATATATATATATATATAATGAACAACTGTAACTATAATAATTATATAATAATAAGTAAAAATACAAGTATAATGATAAGTACTCTTTTTTCCATACTGTTAAAGGGATAGTTCACCCAAAAAAGAAAACTGTCATTATTTATTCAAGTTTTCCCAAATTCAGTCCTTGATTCAAATTTATCCTAAGGTTTGATTTGGTCTAAAGAATTAATGATTATTTTTGTTTGAAGACTAAAAAGCTACCAAAATAAATGTTAGTAACTGCAGTTTGACTAAAAGTAATGACTAAAAGTTTTTTTGTTGACTAAAACTAGACTAAAACTATGAAAGACTCAAATGACTAAAATGTGACTAAGTATTCAAGGCCCATTCAAGGCCCAGAGAGGTAGTAAAGACATCGATAAAATAGTCCATGTGACATCAGTGGTTCAACCTTAATTTTATGAGTCTACAAGATCCAAGATTTCATCAAAAATATCTTAAAGGAACACTCCACTTTTTTTGCTAATAGCTTAGCATAGATTATTGAATGAGATTAGTCCGTTAGCATCGAGCAAGATGCTAACGGTCTAATCTGATTCGATAATCTATGCTAAGCTATTAGCAAAAAAAGTGGAGTGTTCCTTTAGGTTCTGAAAAGGTCTTACAGGTTTGGAATGATGAGGATGAGTAATTAATGACTGAATTTGCTAATATACTAACCCTAAACTTTCACTTATTTTACATGTAAAATAAGACAGTATGAAATATTTTCATTAAGCCGCTTTCCTTCTGGGAACCACAAAACCAGTAATACTGGATATTGGGGAAATTTGAGCTTTGATACCTACCTTTTAATGTAACCCTCACTGGAGCGTTTTCCCAGACATTTCTCAATCTACTCATTTTACAGGAGATGCTGAAGTGTAGTAAGAACTCAGAGGGCACCGCTGAGCTGGAGGAAGCTCTGGCCACTATGCTGGACATCATCAAATCAGTCAATGACTCCATGCATCAGATCGCCATCACTGGTTTTGAGGTTACTGCACATTATGTTTATCACAATAATTTGCATGTTAAACAAATACGATATGTGAAGGTCAGTATTTTGCTTTTGTGTGCTAATTTAAGTCTTATGTGTGATTTCAGGGCAATTTGAATGATTTGGGAAAACTCCTCATGCAGGGGTCGTTTAATGTTTGGACAGACCATAAGAAAGGTCACAGTAAAGTGAAGGACCTGGCGCGCTTCAAACCCATGCAGAGACATCTCTTCCTCTACCATAAAATGCTTTTGTTCTGCAAGAAACGTGAGGAGACATCTGAAGGCCATGAAAAATCCCCTTCCTACAGTTTCAAGCATTCATTAAAGGTGGGACAGACACCGTCACTGACTGTCCGATCTAACAGCACAGATTTGTGCCTAAAAGTAGTGATATGGTTGACGTCTGGCTGTACAGAATGAGCTTTATATTTAAACTAAAGTTTATTTATTTATATATATATATATATATATATAAAAAGTTTATATATATAAATATATATATATATATATATATATATATATAGTTTTTTGTTTCTTCTTCTTCTATATATATATAATTGAAACAGTTTATAGATTAATAAATTCTGTTATATTTATTATATTCGCTTTTTGATTGAAGTTATAGTTTTGTTTTGTTTTTTAAGCTGATAAGCCTATTTATTAAGTTGCTGATCTGAACAAAATTCAGTCAGTATCTCCTCCTAGAGTTTTAAAGTACTACCACCAAACTCGGTGGTAAAAATGTTAGTTGCTATGACATTTCTAACCGATCCAACTTACGGTTTTCATAAAAAAAAAAAAAAAAAAAAAAAAGAAAATTAAAAATCATAAAAATCCCACAGACTTACATTGACAGAATGTTCAAATGAGCCTAGACTCTTCAAACTCCAACTGTCAAAATTTAAATTTAATTCAATTTAATTCACAGAATTGAGACTTATTCAAACTTTAATCTATCTATCTATCTATCTATCTATCTATCTATCTAATATTTATCATCTGTCTATGCTAATCATACTACCAACATGTTATCAACATGCTAACAGCATGGTAGCAACATGTTTATCATGGTAGCAACATGCTAATCATGCTAAAACATGTTAAAGATGTTTGCTAATCATGATACAAGCATAACATACAAACAACATGCTAGCATCATGTTAATCATGTTAGAAATATGTTAACAACATGTTAATCATGTTAGATACATGTTAGGATCATAATGATCATGCTAGCAAAATGCTAACAACATGTTAAGCTTGCTAGAAACATGCTATCTAAAGCTATATCTGTAGATATAGCTACTAGCGGCTGTTTCTATGGGTTGCTGTATGTAAGGCGTCCGCCATATTGGAATGTCCGTGAACACTCAGGAGCAAGTTGCCGGTGCATCTTGTTACTGCACTGCAACTAGTTGTATGAATATCTATATCTTCAGTAGACTTCACAAGATGCTTTTGCTAAACTAACACAATACAACAAGACGAAGCCGTTAGCTAACAAGGCATTTAAAAGGTATTTTAGATTAAAAACATGTAATATTGAGTATACATATTAAAAACAAACCAATACATTCTTACCTGTGAAAGGTTATCGCATTTCTTTCTAGAATTTAAATCCTGGTGGTTTTTACAACCATCGGCCATGCATGATTGTGGCATCTTCGAATATTCATTGATTATTATGGTGAATGACGTCAAATTGACCGTTGCGAGATGGCGGATGCGTCTACATGCTTGGAGCGGTTGAATGAGGCATCTATACATATCCACGGTTAATCATGTTAGAAATATGTTAGCAACATGCTAGAAATATGCTAATCATGCTAGAAATATGCTAGCAACGTGTCAACAACATGCTAATAATGTTAAAACATGCTAGCAACATGATGACGACATGTTAATAATCTTAGAAACATGCTAACAAAATGCTAATAATGTTAAAACATGCTAACAACATACTAGAAACAGGTTAATCATGCTAGAAACATGCTATTAATGCTAAAAACATCCTGAAAACATGCTAGCAACATGCTAACTGTGTTAGAAACATACTACCAACATGCTAACCATGCTAACAACATGTCAGAAACATATTAATCATGTTTAAAAAAACATGTTAATGCTAGAAACATGCTGGATGCATGTTAATTACGTTAAAAATGTTAATCATGCTAGAAACATGCTAGCAACATGCTAGTAATGTTAAAAACATGCTAGCAACATGCTAGTAATGTTAGAAACATGATAACAACATGCTAAGAACGTTAATCATGTTAAAAACATGTTAATCATGTTAGAAACAAGCTAGCAACTTGTTAATCATTCTAGAAGCATGTTTTTGCATGTAGAAGCATTAATGCTAACATGCTATAAACATGCTAAAACACACTAATCATGTTACAAACATGATGGAAGCATGTTAATCATGCTAAAAACATGCTAGCAACATGCTAATCATGGTAACAACATGCTAGGAACATGTTAATTACGTTAAAAACGTTAATCATGCTAGAAACATGCTGGAAGCATGTTAATCATGCTAGAAACATGCTAGCAACATGCTAATAATGTTAGAAACATGCTAGCAACATGCTAATAATGTTAGAAACATGTTAGCAACATGCTAGTAATGCTAGAAACATGTTAACAACTTGCTAAAAACGTTAATCATGTTAAAAACATGTTAATCATGTTAGAAACAAGCTAGCAACTTGTTAATCATTCTAGAAGCATGTTTTTGCATGTAGAAGCATTAATGCTAACATGCTAGAAACATGCTAAAAACACACTAATCATGTTATAAACATGCTGGAAGCATGTTAATCATGCTAAAAACATGCTAGCAACATGCTAATCATGGAAACAGCATGCTAGAAACATGTTCACTATGTTAAAAACGTTAATCATGCTAGAAACATGCTAGTAATGTTAGAAACACGCTAGCAACATCATGCTAGAAACATGCTAACAATATGCTAGAAACATGCTGTCTAAACAAGCTAGAAACATCTAATCGATCTATCTGAAGTATTATGACCGTATATAGTTTAATATACGGTCATAATATTGTAAATAATCATTGCATAATCAAATAATCAAACAATACATTGCATTGTTTTTGCCTTGCATCATATTTCGAGTCATGACTTACCTATAGAGCAATAATTTCCATCTAAATCATTATTATCAGTGTATCAAAATGATGAGTAGTGAATTAAATGTGGGACAAGCTAAAAATAAATAGATTTTAGATTTAGATTTAATCAGTGATTTTTTTTTTTTTTTTTTTCCCTCCAGATGAGCTCGGTGGGAATCACAGAAAATGTAAAGGGAGACATCAAGAAGTTTGAAATCTGGTACAATGGCAGAGAGGAAGTTTACATCGTTCAGGTACAGCTCAGTGTCACAGGACACAAAATTGTGTTTTCTTAACACAAATCATTTTGAGTATACAAAGTGGGGTCCAGTGGAAGTCTGTTATTATATTGTATGCTGTTGTGAAAGTTCCTGTGCATTTTATTGGTCAGCCTTTATCATTTATCATGTTTTTCTACTTATTGGCCATGAGAGGGAACTGTTGTCCCATAGCAGGAAGATTCTCATCATTAAAACATGTCCTGAATTCTCTGTCAGGCCCCTTCGATGGACGTAAAGAACACGTGGGTGTCAGAGATCCGCAAAGTCTTAACAAGCCAGCTGGAAGCCTGCCGAGGTATTTCTGAGCAAATCTCCTCTTCACGCAAGTCTAATAAAGAAACCCTTAAGAAAACATGATTTACCATGTCACCACTTAAAATGACAACCTGCAACAACCTCAGCTTCTTAACTTTTGTTTGCATAAAAAACTATTTACACAGTTCTCCTCAGTGCTTCGAAACTCCTGAAAAGATAATTCAACTATTGTGGTTCTATCTGATAGACGTAACATGATGTTATCTTAAGTTTTTAGTTTTCATGGTTGCCTAGTAAAGGTACTGAGATCAACATCAAAGATCACACAAATCCTGGAGGTGTTTTGTATGCTGTGTGAATATACTACGTGAACATTGAATAACCTCTGTATGACCTCTATCACTGCATAGAAGCCAGTCAGCTCCATCAGAAGATTACAGAGAACATCTACCATGCTCCTATGAGGTATTTTCCTAGCTGTTTTTAAATTTGCTTTTATGTAACTGGCCCCGATGTGGTTTACTGTAAAGTCAACTTTCCTTAAGTTTACACAGGTGTTCTAGATGATCAACCATGGGTGTAGTTCTTGCGTTAATATTTGACATCCATAAAGGTTTGATCAGTCATATTGCACTTCAATAATAACAAAGCAAATGACTCTTAATTTGTGCACGCAAACATACAAATATGTACTAATGGTGGATATTATATAATATAATGAGTGTTTATGACTCACACTTCTGGTTAATGTTATACTAAGCACATTATCTGTCTTATTGAGATCTCTAGAAACTACATTAGAAATGTGTTTACTTGATATGAAGAATACATGACCAAATCCTTACATTTATTGAAATATTATTGTGTATTTAAATGCAGTCAATGTTTCAAAAGTTTAGGGTCTGTAAGATGTTTTTGGACGAAATGAGCATCTTATTTTATGCTCCAGAAATCTATTATTATTATTATGAATGTTGAAAACAGTTGTGCTGCTTCATATTTTTGTGGAAACTGTCATTCATTTTTTTCAAGATTCATTGATGAATACAAAGTTCAAAAGAGAAGTATTTATTTTTAATAGAAAAAAAAATGCCTATACATATATGCACTACTGTTCTATGGAAGCCTGTTCCCACCACTGAATAAAAAATAAAAATCAAAATTCAGATTTTTTTTTCTTGCAATTATAAGATATAAAGTCACAATTCTGACATTTCCTAAGAATTACGTGATATAAATTGCAATTCTAACTTTTTTATTGCAAATGCGAGTTTGTATCTTGCAATTCTGACTTATTTTCTGGCACTTGCAAGTTTATATCTCATAATTCTGACTTTTTTTCTCAGAAATGCGAGTTTGTATCTCGCAATTCAGACTTTTCTCGCAATTGCTAATTTATATCTTGCAATTCTTACTTATTTTCTCACAAATGTGAGTTTATCTCATAATTCAGATTTTTTGTCACAAATGTGAGTTTGTATCTCGCAATTCTGACTTATTTTCTTGCAAATACAAATTTGTATCTCACAATTCAGATTTTATTTTACAAATGCGAGTTTATTTTTTCCAGTTCTGACTTTTTTCTCAGAAATGCGAGTTTGTATCTTGCAATTCCAAATTATTTTCTCACAATTGCAAGTTTATATCTCGCAATTCTGACTTATTTTCTTGCAGTTGCAAGTTTTTATCTCATAATTCTGACTTTTTTTTCCCAAATACAAGTTGGTATCTTACAATTCAGATTTTTTTTTACAAATGCTTGTTTTTTTCTTCCAGTTCTGACTTTTTTTCAGTAATGCGAGTTTGTATCTCGCAATTCTGACTTATTTTCTCACAATTGCGACTTTATATCTTGCAATTCTGACTTATTTTCTCACAAATGCGAGTTTATCTCATAATTTTGACTTTTTTTTTTTGCAAATGCGAGTTTGTATCTTGCAATTTTGACTTTTCTCACAACTGCAAGTTTATTTCTTCCAGTTCTCACTTTTTTTCTCAGAAACGCGAGTTTGTATCTTGCAATTCTGACTTACTTTCTCGCAACTGTTAATTTGTGTCTTGCAATTCTGACTTATTTTCTCACAAATGCGAGTTTATCTCGTAATTCTGAATTTTTTCACAAATGTGAGTTTCTATCTCGCAATTCTGACTTATTTTCTTGCAGTTGCAAGTTTATATCTCATAATTCTGACTTTTTTTCTCTCAAATACAAGCTTGTATCTCATAATTCAGATTTTTTTTTTCACAAATGCAAGTTTATTTCTTCCAGTTCTGACTTTTTTCTCAGAAATGCGAGTTTTTATCTCGCAATTCCAACTTATTTTCTTGCAATTGTGAGATTATATCTTGCAATTCTGTATTTTCTCGCAATTGAGAGTTTATATCTCTTAATTCTGACTTTTTTCTTACAAAAGCGAGTTTGTATCTCGCAATTCTGACTTTTCTCACAATTGCAAGTTTATATCTCGCAATTCTGACTTATTTTCTTGCAACTGCGAGATTATATCTTGCAATTCTGACTTTTCTCACAAATGCGAGCTTGTATCTCAAAAATTTGACTCATTTTCCTACAATTGCGAGTTTATATCTCGCAATTCTGACTTTTTTCTTAGAATTGTGAGATATAAACTTGTAATTCTGAGTTATAAGGTCCAATTCTAAAGGGGGGAAAAAAGACAGATGAGTTTATATCTTGCAGTTCTGATTTTAATAATCAGAATTGCGACACTATTTGTCAGAAATCTGATTTTATAACTCGCAATTGCAAGTTGTGAGAAAAAAAGTCAGAATTGTAAGATTAAAAAGTCGCAATTACTTACTTATTTTTTTATTTTTTTATTCAGTGGTGGAAACAGGCTTTCGAACTTGTGAGCTTTAGTGTATGTGCATATGTAATTTTTTTAGTACAAAATGCAAGTTTTTGGTGAATTAATTTGATTGAATATTGATTTAAGTGTAGAAATACTTCACAGGCCACTGAATGCATGCATATGCATATTCTTGTGACATTTGCATCTATTTTTTTTAATTGACAGAAATATGCGCAAAACAGCTCTCCGGCAGTCTGACTCTTCCAGTCCTGAGACAGGCTACAGACGTGGCGAAACAGGCCCAAATATGCGTCAGAAACGAGGTGAGAGCCCTTAAAAATCTCATATAAAACCTGCCGTTTCTCTAACCAACCAAACAATCAGAACTATTCGCCCTTCAGAGCCTGCAGCCGTCAACAAGCACTCCGGATTCACGGTCATCTGTAGTGACGGGCCAGGCTGTTTATCACAGAGTGATGTCTTTCTTCCTCTCTCCTACTTACTTTTTAACCATTTAGTGTATTTTCCTTAATTAGGCTATTATGTCTAATCTCTGCTGTAATGGCTGTTAAATTGCCAGTGGGTAATGGGTTACTGGTAAGCACTTCAAAGCTTCATTCCCCTTGGCAAGGTATTTTGAGATGAAGCTTAGTTACAATGCTGAACGTACAGAGACCTGTGCCGTGTCGGTTGGTCTGACCTTGCCTGCTCTCGTGTACCTCACCGCGTGTTTGCTGGCGTCTGGAGAGGTGGTTTGGGGTAAATATCGCTCAGTTTGGTCTTAGTGTCCTGTCAGGTTGCACATTTTGAATGAGTAAAGGATTGTGACAGGTGTTTAGTTCCTCTGAGGATAGAAGTCCACTCTGTGCTGACCCAGCGCCCCTGACAAAGCCAGCCTGGAGGCAGAGGATTATGAGTCTCTGACCTGAGCTGTTGAGATGTTTTGCACTCACTTTATGTCTCACTTTAGTCTTTGATGCTTCTGAAACATCTGTTATGTTACAGATGCGGTTACCTGATGCTTTTGTTCAAAAGCCACTGCCGATGAAAGATCTAGAGCAGGGGTGCCCAACCCTGTTCCTGGAGATCGACCTTCCTGCAGAGTTTAGTTCCCACCCTAATCAAACACACCTGTCTGTAATTATCAAGTGCTACTTCAGATCATAATTAGCTGGTTCAGGTGTGTTTGGTCAGGGTTGGAGCCGAACTCTGCAGGAAGGTTGATCTCCAGGATCAGGGTTGAGCACCCCTGATCTAGAGAGTATAATATAATGCAGATTATTACGTATTTACTAAGAAATTCCAATTATGATATTATGTGTAATATTTTACAATATTCAACACAATATCTACTCATTTGGTACTTTATGCTGTAGAGATAAAGTACTATCAATGTGTATAGTATTAAAGCGATAGTTCACCCAAAAATGAAAATTCGGTCATTAATTACTCACCCTCATGTCGTTCCAAAACCGTAAGACCTGTGTTCATCTTCAGAACACAAGATGAAATCTGAGAGCTTTTATCTAGCTTATCTATCTAGCTTTTATTTGCAGGTAATGTTTGCTTTTCTACTGTATGGGGAAACATAACACCTGATATCACCTAAAGGGGTTAATACAACAAAAACAGTATATATAGGCCGCTCAGAACAATTATTTGTCATGACAAATCCATCTTGATCTCTTTTTCCTGCTGTTCACCTCACCCTCCTCCCTTTCTACCTGCTGC